>OX439483.1:475401890-476674508 GCA_949320155.1 Melangyna quadrimaculata
GGCTGATTCAGATTCAGATATCCCAGACAAAAATAACTAAAACAGCAAAGTGATATAAAAATTTAAATATTAAATTTGTTGAATTTTCTTTTCACTGTATTAATAAATAATAACTTAATTGTCGTAAGTATATAATACCAATAATTTCAATCAATCTGCGTAGTAAAGTTCCTATTGTAAGGCAAAATTTTGCATTCTTTGTTATCTTATAAGAAAACGATTTATTTTTGATTTTAATTTTATCAAGATTTTAACGAAGACAAAAACAGAAAAATAGTAAGAAATAAATGGAAGTTTATTTTTACAGTTTGACTTAATGATTCATGAAAAATGTATAAAAACATTTCACCAACTTTTTCAATAAAAGAAGATATTTTTTTCATAAAAGAAGGTAGACATAATCGGCCATCTTGGAACGAAAATTCTAAAAAAATTATCTCTTAGCATAAACTCGATAAATGTATGTTAAACAAATAAAAGAGGACATTATATTAGTTACTTAATTTAGAAATTGGAAATATTTGTTTGTTCAAAGTGAACCAGCACCAGTCCGTCTAGTTCTGGGTGCAGAAGTAGGACTGGAGACTGGGTGACGGATTTTCACAAAAGAAGGGGTAGTTATTATTTTATGTATATAAAATGGGGTTCAACTACCGTTAGTAGCCTTCTAGTTTTTTTTCCAGATTTTCAGATACCTTGTCACTACTCGTTCTAAACCCAATAAACTGCATTCAATTTTCAGTGTCCCCCAATGAAATTTAAATAGTTATCTACATACTGGGCAAAAGGATGTTGCCAGTAAAACTACATTTCGTGTATATTTTCTAGCTGTTGGGATTCGACATAAAATTGTAGGTCCCATCCATTCCTGTCGACACGCGCACCCAGAAATGGTTACGAGTTGTTAGTCACTAGGCCATGGTTCTTCAGGAGCCGTTGCGCCACACAATTTAATTTTTTATTTTTAATCGTGTGCTATCGAGCGGCACAGCTATTTGCAGACATTCCTTCCAGTAAATGCTGACTTACTTAAATCTACTTTGTACATTTGGTATTTGGACGATGCACCATTGTCCCGATTAACATTGACCGATTTTCCAGTCCCGATTTTTTTTTTTGTTGTAATCTTATGTGATTGAGAGGTATGTATAATCGACATAAAACAGGTCAACTGTTACCCCGTTTACAAGCACTATCGAAAGCTTGAGTTAAATTAGGTTCGGATTTTAGACCCAAGTTTTTCGTCACGTGAGTTGAGAGCCCCATTTGAAGTTGAGTTGATATGGTATTGAGATTACATTTGACAAAAACAGTTAAAATTTAATGAATTTAATTACTTATACTTCACATAGCTATCAAAACAAACATGTGCAAAAACACTGTGGTCAACACATCCTCAAGACCAACTCTTCAATCCAGGTTTTTTATCAACAATTTGGACTCGACTCCGTTGCTGAAGTGGAATCGAGTCGGTTGAAGCTCATTTCAAGTCAACGCAGGTATACATGTAAACGGGGTATATACCTCACAATCTCACATCACACGATTACAACACCAGCAAAAAATCCGCACTGGAAAAATCGGTCAATGCAAGTAGGCATTTATATTGACCGATTTTTTAGCACTGAATAGAAAAATCGCCCTAAACTGGAAGGAACGTGTCGGCTGTACCTCTCAATCGCACACGGTTACAACAACAAATGTTTGTCGGCAAGACAAAAATTTCAATGTAAATCGGGACTAAATAATCCCTTTAAAAGTTTTTCAAAATTAGCTGTTAACTGGATCCTACTTGTGTAGGTTACGTCTACCTGTCTAGCACTAAACAAAATTGCAAACAAAAACAACATTCAAGAAACTTCATCCATAAAGCAGGTAGTCCACATTTAAATTGAACACTCGCAACATGCGGTCTCCAATTGCGATTAATCTAAAGCATGCCTTAAATACCGCAAGTTCAGATCGTTTAAGCACATTTATTTTCAAAGCATGCAATAAAGAGCTTGATACCATGCCTCGTTTCCCAAAATGCCACCCAAAGTAAATCTGGCAAACAGATTGCGATAAATTTAAAATTAATCGCTTGTGGAGACCGCATGTTATGTTTGTCGAAATTTTCAATGGATCTTCCACCAGACCCGTTCACAATATATTTGTCGATTTTCTATAAAAAATCAAATTCAATGTGAATTGCTTGCTAAGCAAATTATATTGTGAACGGGTCTCGTGGAAGATCCATTGAAAATTTCGACAAACATAACATGCGGTCTCCACAAGCGATTAAGCTATTGATTGATAACTCGATACTTTTCATCAATTTAGCTACAAGTTGGCTTTAATTTTGTTTTTGTCAATTTACCCTTGTGTTCTTCCCATAGCTGTCTTCAATCATATTTATGGGGAAAATAGATGAAAAAGTCATACGTCCATGAATCATTTATCTGAGAGTATAACACAGTACTCTTTAACAAATTATTGACGCAACAAAAAATTTGATTTTTAAATCTTATTAAATATTAATTGTGTTCATGATAAAAGTACATGACATGGATAGTTTGGAATTTATTTTATTAATCTATGTTTTTGAAGTATAAATGACGCTGTAAAAACAGAAAAAACAAATTGCTTTTAATAAAATATTATTCATTGGAATAAATGGTACCTACTCTGTAAAAAATATTTTTTAAATATTAAATAAAGAATGTCTCGTTTTATTAATTCAAATCAATTAAGGGATGTTCCCGAAGTTTTAAGAACTAACCGAGAATAAACCTAAAACATAAAGTAATATAAAACAAAATATATTCGGAAAGTGTGAATATTATCATTAAATATTCCAAAAAAAATAGAAGGTTTTGTCAAGAGAAGTAGTTAGATGTGATCTGTTTTCATTATTTGTTCATTTCATTTCCGTGTAAAGTTCACAATTAAAGTATGGCGTCAGCTGTCAACCGAACATAGAGAAACATTTACGATTTTATTTCATCATCATCAAGTCCTGCAACCCCAATCGGGTCATTGGGCGCCAACAAATCGTATCCATCCTTCACGGTCTGCAGCTAGATACTTTGGCCACATCTTTCTCTCGGAATCTGCTTCTGCCAGAACTGTTGATTGGTCTTCCAACCCGCCGTGCACTCTGAGGATTCCATTCAAAGACTGCTTGGCAATATCATCGTATGGTTTCCTCAGTGTGTGACTCATCCATTGCCAATTGCCCTTTCTTATGTCGACATCCACCCGATCTTCACTTGTGCTGCGCTATAAATAATTTGTGGCCAGCGAATATTCAGGATGTGACGTAGACACAGATTTTTATTCGACCTGTAAAGAGGTTATTAGGGTTAGAGAAGTAAGTTTCCGTAGTTCAAGGCCAACCCTACCGAGGATAACCAGAAAAAGTTTCAACAAGCCAGAAAGACCTGTAATGTCCTAATAGCAGTAAACATTTTTGGTAATTTGCAAAAAACATTCGAAATACTACTTCGCCGTCGGTAATAACGCTCGTCTTCAATGGCACCCCTTTTGTCAGCTCGGTAGAGAAAGCCAATTTGCAGAGTTCTAAAAGATCTTGATATACACAAATCCGCTGGCCTGGATAGTATCCCTCCCAACCACTGCGTAAGCTGGCAAAACCAATATACAAATAATTGTGAGCAATGTACGATATCTATATATTAATACATACGTGGTGACTAAATTTTGTAGTACATTTTAAGCACACTTAAACAAATCGATTCATAATAAAACCTATACCAATGGAAAGGTAATTTCGAGTAGATGTGCCGAATATAAGTTTAACTTTAAGTACAAATCGCCTATTGCAACGCAGTCACAATTGATTCTTTCAATCCCCACCATATATATGAATGTATTAGTGCGCTCAAAATGTATCTATACTGTGAGTTATATGTAAAAGTTCCACACCTTATATATGCATCAGGGACGAAGCGTCCATATATTGAGTGGAATGAGTGCTTCCGTTAAGCAATTCAAAAAATTATACGATTTTACCAAAGAATTATTAATTCCAAACTGACCTAATCGAATTTCATTTAATCTCTTCTGTAAATTAATGAATTATCATTCTAAAAGTCATTCAGAAAAAAATGTTAACTACAACTACAAAAGCTCAATATCCCTTCAATTCCAAGCACTGGGAATGCACAATATCACTCCATTATAGATACACGCATAAGAGTGCTTGCTAACAAATATTTGGAATGCATACCAGCATTGTTGTATATCGCATATTCTCAACTCTACTTCCATCTCATTGGAAGTAAATTTTTTTAATTTCTTGCCGTTCACATAAAAAGTGAAGAATGAATTGAGTGAATTCATTATGAAAATGTGTAAGATCAAAAGTAGAGCAGGTAAGGAGAGATATGAGTTGTTTTCTTTTTCTGACTGTAAATGAGTTCACAGTTTCATTGTCAAAGGAGTAGAAAAGTTCATAATAGGATTGTTCAGTGAGGTTTTTTTCAGATCAGATCAGAACAGAACAGGTTAGAACAAAAATGTCAGTCAAGATAGAACAGGCAGCTGTCTGACAGTTGTCAAAAACCTGTTCTAAGATGTTCCAAACTGTTCGGAACAGACTCACTGAACAGCAATTCAGAACAGTTTGGAACAGAAAATTGTCAGTGAACAGTAAAAACCTTTTACTTTTCTGTTCTAAACTGTTCGGAACAACGTCACTGAACAAATCTAATAACAATTGTGTGTTTCGTGTTGTGTTTTTTTTGTCTGTGTATGTGCAAATCGCATTGTCAACTGTAAATGATTATTTATCAGAAGGTGGGTGGTGTTTCCTTTACGAATTTTGAGTCGAGGATTTCGTGAGTGTGCAATTAAAGCGAAATGATCTCGAGACAAAGACAAATATTCTATGATCATAGAAAAATTTGCTTAAAAAAAAGAAGTATACATTTTATGTTCAAAACTTAACAACCTTTGAATTATATTATTATTTTTTGCTTTTATAAATAAGTCCCATAAAAGCGATATTATCTTAAATAAAGGACTTTTAATTTTAAGTTTAACGATGAGTGCTTCCGATTCCAAAAAAGTCACGCCTCGTGCCTGATATGCATGTATTGTTTCTCTTCTAATAACTGACAGCGACAGCCAAAGATAGTTGCTGGAAGGACCCTTTGCAATATTGGCATGACTCTTTCTCTTTTTTCCATATTTGGTGCCGTACACACGAATGTAACATTAGGGGTATTTATGCAAACACGTAAAACCCAAATAAAGCTTAGAAACCATAGAATTTTATACAATAGTTTATATAAAAAAAATGGTTTATAAGCTTTCTATGGGTTTTATGCGTTTGCATGAATACCCATATTGTCATTTTGTTGCGATTTTGTGCAGAAAATTGGAAAGCTTTATTGAACGGCTTTCATATAGGTAAATGGTCGAATTTCGACCACTGGGCGATACTAGTAAATATAAATACAAACAAAACAGGTGAAGGTTTTATAGACATTTTCTTTTAATTTCTTTTAAAAACGCCGTTAACAAGAAGGATCGGAAGATCGAGTTGGATTAGGGTCGCGTTTAAGACCCACATTTTTCGTCATTTCAGTTCAACGCCTAATTTGGAGTTGAGATGGAAGGCATTGAGATAACTTAAAAAGGAATGGCATGAATATAATTTATTTCACAACAAATAAAATTGAGTAATTTTAATTGCACTGCGCATATCTATCGTCAGTACATCTATCAAAGCAACTTGACAGGTTTTTTGTCACAAATTTAGACTAGACTACGTTCCTGAACAGAGTTGATTTGGTTGAAGCTCATTTCAACTCAATACAGAGCCCATTTACCCATTCATTATTTTTACGTTTATGTAATTTGGAGTTGTTTTGTGGTAAGATAGTCACTATTAATTGTCCTTAAAACGAATTGTTCATTAATATGGCAAACATGCCATATTAATACGACCCACAAGTTGTATTAAGTCTGACGGACATAGTGACAATTTGCTATATTTATATCTCAAGTTTTCCATATTTAAATGATAAATGTGATATCACCTTTGGTACCATATTTATTACCGTGTGCAATTGCACTGATTGCAACGCATTAATGTGATTTAAAAAAAAAATTAACTACCTTCCATGCAAACGTCAAACATGCACCATGTAATCAGTTAATTGTGAATTTACCATGATCAGTTCAGTTTTCCGAACTAACTTTGCCAATGTTGGGAATGACGTCATAGATATTTCCCCTTTAATGGCGTTTTGGATTGGTAAAATAAATCAATTAATTTTTAATTTTGATCTCTCAAAACGCAGATTTAGCATTCCAATTGGCAAATAAATCGATTTGTTTTTTGATTTAGTATTTTTCGGCAGATTTACCCCTCCAGGCACTTACAGCAATAAAATTTAAGTTATCACTTTAGAAAAATGTTTTTTTTTTTATTGTTTGAATTTGTTTCGAAAATTGTGTTACAAATATAAAGGAAAGCATTTCTGATAAAAAATGGGAGCAGTTAAAAATTAATTGGTAAATTCACGAAGCTCATTTTGCTCTGAAAGTGAAGTTATGAAATATACATATTACACGAATACAATGACAAAAATAAATCAATTTGAAATGTCGTTCCATTCACCACGAAATTAATCTGAATTTACAAATCGAAAACACCATAAAGTTTCAATATTTCTATTCATTTTGTTACCAAGTTTCAAAATGCACCCTCAATTAAGACGTTTCACTTCAAAAAAAAAAAAAAAAAATCAAAGATGTTATTTCTTTCGATTTATTAAAAGGGTCAGTGTTTTAAAAAAATAGGCTTTAAAAAGCAAAACAGTAAATTTTTAATTTCACAATTTTGACTTCTTTAACAAATTAATGTTTCTGCATAAAAAAAAAAAACTTATAAAGATATAATATTTCAAACGTTATAAACATTCTTATAAATCGAAAATTGCGATTTCCCAAAAATGAAAACAGATTTGCACTTATGCAATCTGTGTCGTTGTTTTTTCCATTGATCTTTCCCTTTCATCCGCAATAGCAATACATAACGTCAATGCTCATCAATCCTAATCCTTGATTGGTTTGTGATTCGGAGAAGTCCATTACTACGTCCAATAAGAGAAGTGCTACAAAACCTTATAAAAGAGATAAATCTACTTCCTCCCGTTAAGGGAGGAAAAACAATAATGCTGAACGATGCTTTTACCCATAAATAAATTCTTTTTTTATATTTTATCAATAAAGTTGTATGAATTAAAATTACAAAAATTAAAAGAACTTTTCTAGTCGTAATCTAAATAATTTTCGTTTTTGTCTGAACCAACAAATATTTAGTTTTTTATCTTTCAAACATTGGGTACGTTCAGATGACTTAGGCGACTTGCAGGTAAGGCAGATTTCTAGTCTGTGATTGGGTACGTTCAGATGACTTAGGGGACTTGCAAGTAAGGCAAATTTCTAGACTTCGATTCGCTAGCTGTCGAAAAATTGACTTCAAATGAAGGGAACTTATATTGTAAAGTGACTGGAAAGTTAGTATATCACATGGGAATTACCAGTTTTGTTCACGGTTAAAATATTTTTTGACATCGAATTAATAATAAAATAGAATTGTGTTTGTTTTTCTTTCACGATTATTTGATTTGTCTAGATTCTTCTTTGTTTCTTTTCTAATGAAACTGACAGCCAAAGATAATTTCTGGAAAAGATCCTTTGCAATATCGACATGACTTTTTCTCTTTTTGATTCTTTAATTTGGTTTATTTAAGGGGCCCTACACACGCATGTAACATTGTCAATAAGGCTAACCAACTTTCTTCTTCTTTTCCAAAACTGAGAAATAAACATGAATGCTGAAGAAAATTTGCAATAAAAAAAACCCCAAATTGTCCACAGATAATTAACTTAAGTTGCATTTTTTAAGTCGCTTGAACACATAGTTTAGTCGAAAATCGCATTTAAAGGGCCGCAAAAAGCGTTTAAAGATAAAAGTTGGAATTTCATACCATGCACTACATCGATTGAAAGGTGGCACTTCCTTGATTACGAAAATGCATTTTTTAAGTCGCTAGAAGACTTAGTTTAGTCGAAAATCACATATAAAGCAAGAAATTGTCGATTTTGAGAAATTGTTTTGTCATATAGTGCGATACATCTATTGAAAGGTGGCACTCCCAAGATAATGAATATGTATTTTTGAAGCCACTAAGTCGCTTAGTTTAGCCGCACATCATTATATTAATCCGTAAAGGTGATTTCTACCCGCACCTTTTTGAATGTCTTAATGGCAACATATTATATTATGTTTTACTTTTTTCCAAAGATATGGGCAATCGCTCTATGCCAAACTAATTATTTTGTTTATATTTTGCCGTTAAAGCTTAGTATAGAGTTCCTCAACAAAAATAAATTACATGCAATTCTTATGGGAAAGATTTTTGCGGAAAAAAAGTTTGACGTTTAATTTTTTTTTTTATCGAGCTGTGAACCAACCTCACAAAAAATTTTGTACTCACCACGAATATTTTTCGCATTGTTTTGAAGAATTTTGAAAAGAAGAATTTTTTTGTTTCACCCGAGATGTTAAAAAAAATTTCTCACCACTATTTTTTTTTTTCGTTCAAAAGAAGTTTATACTAGGCTTAAAGCAGTTAAATTATAGTTTATATATACCCCGTTTACAAACAGAATCGAGAGCTCGAGTTGGATAAGGGTCGGATTTTCGACCCAGGTGTTTCGTCGCGTGAGTTGAGAGCCCCATTTGAAGTTGAGTTGTTATGGTGTTGAGATTACATTTAATGGAATGGCAACATTATATTTATTTTACATGAAAGCAGTTAAAACTTAATGAATTTTAGTACATACTTCACATAGCTATCAAAACAAATAAATAATTTTACTCGCACATGTGCAAAAACACTCTGGTCAACACATCCTTAAGACCGACTCTTCGACCCAGGTTTTTTATCAACAATTTCGACTCGACTCTGCTTCTGAAGTGGAATCGAGTCGGTTGAAGCTCATTTCAAGTCAACGCAGGTATACAAAAGGGCCAAGCGAGCTTGAAGCTCGCTCGAATACCTCATGTAAACGGGGTAATAGTTTTTCTCTGTTACACCCCCTGACCACGCTTGCGAACTCACCCCGCCACCATCACTTTTTGTTTGTGCGGCGAATTCAATATTCCAAACTTCCAATAGACGTCAGTGCAATGGTAGCAAGCACAAAGAAAAACCGAAAAAAAACAACGACGCGATTTTTAGCTCACACAGCAGTGTTGCCGTAAGCTGAAATGAAAAGTCGTTAGACTAACCTCCAAAAATCGCTAGATTGGCTGAAATTCGGGGGACAAAAAGTCGCTAGACAAAAATTGGTAAATAAGTGTTAAAAAAATCTCTTTGAATAACTTTGTATTTTTGTTCAAAAATTTAAAGTAAGTTAACGAAAAACTTAGGCTTATAATAAATTTGAAACAGATGAATTGCTTAAATCGGACTACTGCGCTCATTCGCACTTACATTTTGCACATGTTTTTATGTTGTGTGCCTATGTGTGGTGAATTTCAGTATCCAATTATTGGAAATAGATAATGTCAAATTAATTTAAATGACAGGAATGTAAAATCACCAGGGCCACTACATACAAAAATAATATTTGCGTAAAACAACTCACAAATGCTCACCTTCGAAAGTCGCTAGAAAAGTCGCTAGAAATAATCTAGCGACATCAAAATATTTTTTGTCGCGGAAGAAATTGAAATGTCGCTAGATCTAGCGACGGCAGCCCTGTCACACAGCCAGAGTAGAAACGATTATTACCCCGTTTACATGAAATATTCGAGCGAGCTTCAAGCTCGCTTGGCCCCTTTGTATACCTGCGTTGACTTGAAATGAGCTTCAACCGACTCGATTCCACTTCAGGAGCGGAGTCGAGTCGAAATTGTTGATAAAAAACCTGGATCGAAGAGTCGGTCTTAAGGATGTGTTGACCAGAGTGTTTTTGCACATGTGCGAGTAAAATTATTTATTTTTTTTGATAGCTATGTGAAGTATGTACTAAAATTCATTAAATTTGAACTGTTTTTGTGTGAAATAAATATATTGTTGCCATTCCATTAAATCTAATCTCAACACGATATCAACTCAACTTCAAATGGGGCTCTCAACTCACGTGACGAAACACCTGGCTCGAAAATCCGACCCTAATCCAACTCGAGCTCTCGATTCTGTTTGTAAACGGGGTATATATGATCAGTGTGCTTTGGGGTTTGGGCATGTAATGCAAGATGCAATAGGCGTTTTTCTTTTTTTGTTCAGAGCAGAGCCTGAACTGTCAAACAAAAAATTGTGTTTCTTTTTTACCTCTGAACGTTCAGAGCTTCAAATTTGTGTTTCTTTTTTAGTTCTGAACGTGTTCTGAGCTTGTTCAGAGCGCGCTCTATGAGCTCAGAATAAAATAACTGAGCAGACCGAGTTGAATGCTGAACACAAGCATTTGATAGGTGAAATTGCAAAAAAAGTGACAGTTTAGTGTTCAGGTGTGTTTCAAAAATAATTCTGAGCGCTCAGAACCAGAACACGCTTTGTTCAGAGGATGTTCAGAGGATGTTCAGAGCATGCTCGATATGCTCGGACTCTGTTCAGAACTCTTTTCTGAGCTAAAAAAGAAAAACGCCTAATGAGGATGGTCTGGTCATGGTGGAGTGTACGATATTTTGCACGGAATTACAACAACAAGTCGTGTACGTTGTTCAGTGAGTTAGAATCTTTTTTATTGAAGTATATAGAGAGTGGTCGAATTTCGAACACTGGGCGGTACAAGTCATAATAATTACGCGATAATACGACTTAAAATGTAAATATAGCACGGGTATTGGATAGCGGCTGGAATCCAGAAAAGAAATGTGCACAGTGAAACCAAAAGATTGCTTGAAAAAACATGTTGCTTTATGAGTTCTTTATAGCAAAAATGTATGTACGTACATGTACAGTGTCGGACAAAACAAAATCACTAAATTTCACTTGGTTACATTTTGCTTAGTTAAATTTCTAAACTTGAATATATTTAAATGAATTTTATTTGGTTAATGAAGGTATACATTAGCTCTTCAATCGCAAAGAAAAAAAATATATGAGTTACACAGTAAAGGAAATACAACAAAAAATTTAAAAAAATTATTAAAAGTGATTGCGACAAAACTAAAGCACATAATTAAATTCTGTAGTTGTTTTCCAATATTTTGTTATGAAGCCACTATTTTTGATAACTGGTGCTTGACAACTACCAGGCATGGACTCAATCAAGTTATTTATGATTTCCTGGGGGATACTTCCAAGCAATTTCTGTTAGAACAACAAGAAAATCCTTGTTTTTGCAGCTATCAAGATTAATCTGGCGATTTTCAATCTCCAATAGGATTTTTTTTTTATGGGGATGAGATGAGGTGACTATGCCGGCCACTTCAAAACGTTGGTTTTATTTCCCAAAAACCAATTTTGCACTAATTTTGCGGTATTTTTGGATCGATTTTATATTGGAATGCCCATTTCAAGGGCATTTTTACTTCTGCGTGTGGCAGCATGATGTTTTGAAGGACGTCATCATACACAAAACGATCCATTATTCCGTCTTTTTTATGAGTTGGACCGATTCTTTGACTAGAAAAACATACCCAGGCCAAAACATTTATTCATCCGTGGTTTATTGTGCCTTGGTGAAACGTGGGTTTAGCCTTTTGCGTCATTCTATCAGAACATTGCAGATTAAACTTCTGGATTCGTCCGAAAATTACACTGCTTTCTATTTAAAAACAGTCCAGCCTATGGGTCCGATGGAATGAAGCAAGTCCGCAGACCGAAAAGCAACATTCTAAGCCAACGTTTCACAAAAGCACAATAAACCACGGAGGAGAAAATGTTTTGGCCTGGGAATGTTTTTTTAGTCAAAGGATCGGCTCAACTCATAAAATAGATGGTATAATGGAGCGTATAATCGATTTAAAACATACCGCTAAATTAGTGCAAAATTGGTTTTTGGAAAATAAAATCAACGATTTGAAGTGGCCGGCACAGTCACTTGACCTCATCCCCATAAAAAAACCTATTGGAGATTGAAGATCGCCAGATTCAACGTGATAGCTGCAAAAACAAGGATTTTGTTGTTGTTCTAACAGAAATCGCTTGGAAGTATCGCCCAGGAAATCATAAATAACTTGATTGAGTCCATGCCTGGTAGTTGAAAAGCACCAGTTATCAAAAATAGTGGCTTCATAACAAAATATTGGAAACCAACTACAGAATTAAATTATGTGCTTTAGTTTTGTCGCAATCGCTTTTAATAATTTTTTAATTTTTTTGTTGTATTTCCTTTACTTTGTAACTAATATATTTTTTTTCTTTGCGATTGAAGAGCTAATGTATACCTACACTAACCAAATAAAATTCATTTAAATATTTTGAAGTTTAGAAATTTAACTAAGCAAAATGTAACCAAGTGAAATTTAGTGCTTTTGTTTTGTCCGACACTGTACATACACCCATACGTGAGTAGGTACTCGCACAAAGAGTAAATCTGCAAGGTTTAATTCAATTCCTTTTTTTAATTATTGCAGCCTATGCCTATAAACATTGGAGAGAATGGCAAAGCAAATCTTTATGGAAAATCGAGAAACCCAAAAAATTATGTCTAAAAATGTGCATACTATTTGGGTAAAAAGAATCAAAAATAGAGAAATTTGGATTTAAGGACAAAATACTGAAAACATAAATGCTCATAATATTTTTGACTAATTTACTTAGTACATCTTGCATATTTTGTTATTATAATGAAGCAGTCATTTATTTCTTTGTTCGTACAGTAACATTTGAAAAGAGTCAAGAACTTGCTACCAGTTATATTTTTCAGTATGATACCAATGTTCATCCTTTGTCGTTGAGATCAATACAAATTTCATGCAGTTCTGCATATGCAAATTCAATGGTTGTTGATTGTACTTATGTAACGTTGCGGATGGGTTTCTGCAGAGTAATATATAATAAAAACATTGGTACACCTAACACTACTTCAATCAAAAATTGCATTACAACATTTAAAAAATTATGAAAATCGTCCTTAATAACACTGTCAAGCCTAGAACATTATCTTTATTTGTTTAATTGGTCGCAATATCAGCTGAAAAATTTTAATTGCCAGTTTAGTTTTTTAATCAGTACTTCATCTTCCCAGTAAAATACTCAGAACTTTAATTATTTATTAATTAAGACTGTTTGGATATTGTGAAACGTAAATAAGAAAGTTACTGGACGAATAAGTTCGAAGAAGCTTAATTGGAACTTTACTCAGATATTGTGAAACAAACCCTAAGTCTCTTCAAACTAAGTGTATTTTTTTTAAATCTAAATCCTTACCACTAAGCGTATTTTAAATTACAGGAATGACAACAAATACTAATTTATCAATCAACAAACTAAAATGAAAGTCGATACAAATCGGCTTAAAAAAGGCACTTCGGAGTTAACTCCGGAGTGTCGCCAACTAATTGAGGACATGAATTTACGAAAGACCCGAAAAGAATTATTGGAATATTTGGAAAAGCTGCGTGGTTGGGTTTATGGAAAATGTGAACTTTATCACTGGATTGAGCTGTTGGATCGTTTTGATGACATCTTGGCAGAAGCTGCAAAAGAAAATCCTGAAAATGAATTTGCTTTGTATTGCGACACAAATTATACACCATCTGTATGTATAACTATTAAGATTTTCAATATATTTAAGTTATAATATTTAAAATTGTTTTTGTTTTAAATTTATAGGATGTTCGACTTTTACTTTATGTAATAAATTTCACAACGCTCTTAATAGAGCATTCATTTTCAAGACATTTGTATAATTCTATTGAACACTTGACGCAATTACTTTCATCGACAAACATGGATATAGTTATGTGTGTTTTAAATCTTTTATATATGTTTTCGAAACGAAGCAACTTCATACCGAGGTTAAATAGCACAAAAAAAGTGTCGCTGCTCAACAAACTTTTCAACTTTGCTGAGGTAAATATAAAGTTATAATATAATTATGCCTATAAAATTGTAAGTTTTCAAAACGAGTCAGTATATATTTCGGATTCATTTCACAAGGGTAGATTTGAATACGTGATATTACATAAACTTTGAACTTAATATTTCATAAAACATTTTAAAACGATAACTTCTGTTTTAAAGAGCTGGGGCGGAAAAGAAAACGGATTTTCACTTGCTCAATGCTGTAAAAAAGATGCCCGGCTCCCACGTTCATCATCAACCCTATATTTTGAATACTACAATGCTGGAGGGCAATTGGATTTTATAGAAGTGCCCGGCCTTGATAGAATCAAAGAGTCACCCGCCTCAATGGCAAAGATAGTGTGTGATAAAATTCCACACTTAGGAGATGATCAAAGGGTAGGATCGTAGAAGATGTTGATTTATGATTTTTAAATATTCAATTAATTGTATTGCTATTTTTTTATTTTAGATGCACATTCTTACCAGAATCCGTTTAGCTGCAACTTTTCACAATTATCGTATGAGATTACAATTTGTACAAGCACGTTTACAAGCAATATCAGTGTTGGTGTACTCAAATGCCATACTGGACAATATTCACAATTTACTTTATCCTGGATTTTTGGAGGAATTAGTTGAGCTTTTGGAAGTTAAAGATATTCATTTAGTTGAAATAAGAGCTGCTGCTTTGCGAACTTTGACCTCCATTATTCATTTGGACCGAAATCCACATTTTCCAAAGTATGTATTTTCAATAACAAATAATATAGATTTAATTTCAACGGAAACACACATACATTTTTAAAATACCGTATAAATATATACAAATATGTAGGTACAAATTTAATTGGTCAAAAATGAAACTTTGAAGTAGGCACTGATGAATAAAATGATAAAAATCCGTAAGGCAAATTTTTATTTAACATGAAACAGGATTATTAAAAGCTAAGAAATTATACCAAATAAACAATATAAAACTTAGGAAATCTAATAAAAATGCCGGATTGTAGAAAGGTATCCCGGGACCGGATTAATCTGGCAATGAACGTTGGGCACTAGCTATGGTGACAGGTATACATTTCTCAAAAACCATCAGCTTCATAGGTAGTAAGCAGTGAATCCAAACGGAAAAAGCGAGAAACACATTTTGCAATCCCATTAAATAAAAAAGGCATGTGTAGGAAGTTAGATATGCTAAATTGTTAAAATTCAAAAAAATTACATTTTGTTACAAAAAAAAATAGTTTGGTAGAAACTGATTTGATGCATTTCCGGTCCCCTTAATAAAAGCAAAGCGTGTAGTGCACCAAATCGAAACCGGGTACAAAAATTGTTTGCCAGCATAAGCGATACATCGAGGCCTCATATATTGGGTATAACTACTTACTTTACTTTACTTAGGTCCTCGGACCTATTACGTCCGTGATGTTTACCTTACGGGACATAGGGCCTCCACTACACCTACGCGCCATCGTGTACGATTTCTTGAAATATATTTCAGCTCTCTCCAACTCCCCAGTCGTGCCGATTCCTGTTCGACCTTTCTTCGCCATGTACTTCTAGGCCGGCCCACTTGTCTTCCCTCCTGTGTGAGCGGGTTCCACTGCATTGCTTGAGATGCAATGCACCGATCGCCTTTTCGAAGCGTATGGCCAATCCACTGCCACTTTCTTCTTCGTATAATGGAGTCTATGGGCTCCTGACCCGTTCTCGCATGAAGTTCGGCATTGGAGATACGGTTGGGCCAGAAAATCCTCAAGATGTTTCGTAGACATCTATTAACGAAGGTTTGCAGCATTCTAGTGACAGTGTCAGTGACTTTCCAAGTGCTGCAACCGTAAAGCAGAACGGATTCAACATTGGAGCGGAACAGTCGTAACTTGGTCTTTAAGCTAAAAGAGTTGTTTATCCATATTTTGGACAGCATTCCGAACGCAGCCTTTGCTTTTCTGATTCGGCTGTTTACGTCCAGTTCAGTTCCGCCACCCGTAGAGACAATACTCCCAAGATATTGGAAATCCTCTCATCTCTACCGGTTGTCCAGAAATATTTACTTGGATTGATGAGGAAGTTCCAAGGCTGATCCTTTTAGTTTTTGCCGAGTTGATCTTAAGCCCTACGATTTCTGCTTCTCTCTCCACTCTTGTTGTCATTTGTGGAGATCCATGATCCTATGAGAGAGTAAGCATACGTCGTCCGCGTAGTCCAGATGTTTGAGGTGAGATTGCAGAGTCCACTGAATTCCTCCATTTCCACGTGGTGATCGATATTCAACGCACTGTTCGATGATGATCCGCAAGGTGTTGATGTGATCCACACAGGAAGATCCAGTGCGGAAACCTGCTTGTTCGGCGTCGAGTGTGTCTTCGAGGTGGTCTTTAATTCGGTCCAAAACTATCCTTGCTATTATCTTGGCTGCTGCAGGCAGAACGCATATTCCTCTCCAGTTTTTGCACTGTGTGAGATCTCCTTACTTTGGGAGCTTGACAATCATCCTTTCTTTCCACTCTTCAGGAAAGCTCTCTGTTTCCCAAGCTCTCTTAATAAGTGGGTGCAGTAGCTCGCTCGATGTCGTTGGGGCTGCTCCTAAGAGCTCTGCAGGAATACCGTCAAGTCCAACCGCTTTGTTGTTCTTCAGTGCTTTGATGGCGGTGATAATTTCTTTTTTACTGGGGGGTACGGTGCGTATTTGGGAAATTGTTACTTCGGGTAGCTCAGTGGGAATAGGGTTCACTTCACTGGCAAAAACGCGGTTTAAAACCGCAGAAAAGTGTTCCCTCCACCTTATGAGCTGGTCCTCATCCGAAATTAGCAGGGATCCGTTTGTGTCTTTAACCAGGTGCTCTGGACACCAGTGAGCTCTTAGACGGTCCTACTGTCACACCTACTAGCGGCTTCTTCTGCTTCCGTAGCCAATCCGTTGATGTAGTTACGCTTATCACGTCGCACACTACGGTGAACTTCCCTCATCTTCATGCGGTACGTAGACTCAAGCTCGTTTCTCCCTGCTGCTGGGGTAGCTGCGATGCGAGCTTTAAGGTGTTTCCTTTCTTCGATCCTTGCCCAAGTTTCGTCGGAAAGCCAAGCACTATTTCTCCCTTGCGCCCGGCCGACTATACTTTCAGCACCGGATATGAACACATTTTTCACAGCACACCAATGATTTTCGATGGATGTGGTTTCCGTGCTGCTGATTGCGTTCAATCCTTGTGAAAGGTGGTCCCCTAGTTGTTGGCGCACTGCGGGATCCTTTAGTCTATCTGTATTAAACTTGGGCATTCGAGTGTTTCCTTGGGATCACCGAACTGCAGCTGTACGCAATCTAACGATAGCAACCATCAGATGGTGGTCCCGGGCCATTCCCATGTCAGCACCTCTTCTGTTACGGACGTCCTGGAGACTGCTTTCTCAAACGCCGGCTGATCGCGAAGTGGTCAATTTGGTTGGAAGTTGCTTGTCTGTCAGTCGACACCCAACTGACTTTGTGGCACGTCTTATGCTCGAACATGGTCCCTCCAATAACAAGGCCGTTGGCGTTGCAGAAATCGACAAATCGTTCGCCATTGTCGTTTCGGTTACCAACACCATGTTTTCCCATGACATGCCTTAGCCCAGTGTTGTCATTGCCAACCTTGGCATTTAAGTCTCCCATCACCATAATTATATCACCTCGTGGAACGCTATCATAAGCAGCACTCAGCCGGTTATAAAAGGCCTCCTTCTCCTGGTCAGAAGAGAGCAAAGTTGGGGCGTAACACTGTATGATGGTGACGCGACGTACTCTAGTCCGGAACCTGGCTTTCAGGATCCTGTCACCTAAAGGCTCCCAGGAAATTAAGCTTTTGAGAGCTGTTTTGGAAAGCAGCAATCCAACGCCAGATTCCCGAGCGCTTCCAGGTGTTTTTCCGGAATAGAATAGTACAGTGTTACGGGTTGGTGACTTAAACTTCCCCGAGCCCAGCCATCTAACTTCACTTATCCCTAAGATGTCCATCCTATACCGCATGAATTCCTTCTCTAGTTGCAGGAATCTGGCATTCTGAGGACCTTCTTTTCCATTGTCAAGAAGCGTCTTCACATTCCAGAAACCAATCTTTGTCCGGGTACAATAGCCAAAAGTCGTCAACGAGTTATCATTAATTATCCGAGGCGTAGTGTTGGTTTCGGTAGCGGGTTGATTTCAGTTACGGAGAATGCTAACCTCCGTTGGGTATAAGGCTGATACTAATTTTCAAAATTAACTTCAAATTAGAAAATGTTATGTGCTCGTAAAAAAAACTAAAGATTTTCTATCATTTTGTGTAAATCGCCGGAGTTGGTCGATTTTTCTTTAGATATTTTTCAAAAAAAAAATGTGTCAGCTTAGTCAGGGACCCAAATCTTCAAGAGTCGACAGATAATGTGCATATAGGCCCGATTTTGAAACCGTAAATGATTGTTCAAACTTCTGGACTCCTAGAAAATCACGAATATTTTAATGCTTGCGGAATGGGCCCCAGTATATGAAAAATTATTAAAAAAAAAAAAATGGACCCGACTGGATCGCACAAACTTGCTCTCGTAGCTAACAACTTTAACGTAGCTTGAGTTTAAAAATGTGCATATGTATTGGTTATGGAACCATTATGATATCATTAAAAAAAGTTGTAAAAAAACAAGTTAAAATATATATTATTATTATAATTACTATTAAAATTACTATAAATTCGTTATTTTAATAGCTAAACCAGATAGAGTTAAAAAAAAGTATGCCATCTGATTTGTTTCATAAATATGAATTTATTGAAAAAAACAATCAAAAATCGTTTGATCGGTTTTCTTAAAAATTATTTTTGTATATATAAAAATTCTTGAACATTTTTAAAAATAAAATTTGATGTACCAAATTTTAGTATTTAATAAAATACAATTTATCAAAAAATTAAAAAAAAATTCAATAACCCGTTTTTAAGATATTAATTAAGATATTATTTAAGATATCACTTTTCGTTTGTGCGGCGAATTCAATATTTATAATATTTTTCAATATTTTTGATATTTATTATTAGTTATTTTATGAGCTAAAAAAATTTCAATTTCACCTCTTGAGAATCTCCAAATAACCTTAAATCCAAAGTTTGAAGAAAATCGCTTCAGTGGTTTAGGCTGGAGGTCGAGTTACAGACAGACAGACTGACAGACAGAATTACGGGATCCGCTTTTTTGGCATTCTTTATCATCGTAAAAGGGGAAAATTAGGGAAAATTATTATAACGAGTTCGGTTTTTTGCACGAATCCTAAACTTGTCCTATGCTACGTATATCGCAGGTAATACAAACAAAAATTACGATTCAACTTATTGTTTCAAATTTCCGGGCCCCTAGAAAATCCCGGTGGCGGCCGGGGCGGATTTTTCCCGTTACTCCCCATCTCGATGGCACTGCTACATATGGATAGCAACAGTGACAGAAAAAACATACGATTTTATTACAAATTTAAACAGATTTGCATTTCAAACATTCAATATTAATAAAGTGACACAATAAATTTCTTTTTATAGAAAACCTGGATCTCGTCTGTCTAAAATTATCGAAGTTACAGGAGCAGCCCTATACCATGGATTCCTGCCCACACTAGTACGCGCCTGTATCAATCATCTTATATCCATACAAGCAAAGGAAACCGATCTTGTTGCATCTTACTCAGTGATGCATCAGTATACTTTTGCGTATGACAATACAAACATCAAAGAATTTGACATATTCAAGCAAGCCAACATGTTTCCACTGTCATTAGCTACAGCTTTATTTAGCTTCCTCTACCATTTGGCTTCGTATGAAGCTGGAGGTGAAGCTTTGGTTGCTTGTGGTATGATGGAATCATTACTTCGTGTCATCAATTGGCCAGGAGCTGATCTAGAGCATATAACATTTGTGACAAGAGCAGTTCGTGTCATTGATTTAATTACCAACATTGATATGCACACATTTCACAGTAATAACGGGTTGGGAGCGTTTATTCAGCGACTGGAAACCGAAGTACAACATTGTCGTCAAGACCAGCAAGATGGCAAAAAAAAGAGAAGGAGACGAACAGCCGAAATTGATTATAAAATCATAAAAAGTCCAATTCGTGAGGGTGAAGAAGATTCTGATATGACCGATGCTGAAGGTATAAATCTAGAATTCGAGAACGAAAGAGACAACAACGAAAACGAAGACAGTAATGTTTCATCTGAAAGTGATACTAAATCACTGCACTATAATGAGCCGGGCTCCTCTTCGTCAAATGCCAGCAATTCTGGCTCAAAAAAAGACTCAGATTCGAATGAAAAAGATAAAAAAATTGCTTGTGTAACTCAACGGGCTGCGTTGCTTAAATCAATGCTAAATTTCTTGAAAAAAAGCATTCAGGACAGTGCATATAACAGTGGTATGAGAAATGTAATGGAAAGTAGTTTGCCACGTTCTCTACGCAACATTATTAGTAATGCAGACTATTACGGTCCATCGTTATTTTTGCTAGCCACAGATGTAGTTACAGTTTATGTTTTCCAAGAACCCTCTCTTTTGTGTACATTGCAGGACAGTGGATTAACAGATATAGTATTGCGATCACTTTTGCGTAAGGAAGTTCCAGCTACAAGGGAAGTTCTTGGCTCGCTGCCCAATGTATTTTCTGCGCTATGCTTGAATGCACGCGGCCTCGAAGAGTTTTCTTCTTATCATCCCTTTGATCGACTCTTTCAAGTCCTACTTTCACCAGACTATTTAATAGCAATGCGAAGACGCCGAAGCTCTGATCCTTTGGGTGATACGGCAACAAATTTGGGAAATGCCATGGATGATCTTATAAAGCATCATCCAAGTTTGCGCACAGATGCAACCAAGTCTATAATAAAACTTCTGACAGAACTTGTTCGTATTGGAAGTGATCCTCACTTCATTTGCTGGAGAGCAAATAATAACAATGCAAAATCTGACACTGGCTCAGTTTCTCAATCGAATGCAGCTCGTAATTCGAATAAGGACAATGGAAATGGAAGTAGTGGTGAGGACGACGACGACGAGGAAATATCATCAGCCTCTCAACAGAGGAGTTCTAATAGAAATGAAAATGTTGCATCCGGGTCTAGAACATCGTTTAACCAGAGCACAACTTACCAACATTCTGGTAATACACCAGAAGAACGTGAGCCTGTTCCACTGATTGATTATATCTTAAACGTAATGAAGTTTCTCGATGCTATTATCAGCAACGGCACCAACGGAGAACACTGCCGAGAATTCGTAACTCTCGGAGGACTACAGCCTCTGCTTTCGATATTGTCGTTGCCCAATTTGCCAGTTGACTCTCCAGTCACTACAACAGCTCAAGCAGTTGCAACAGTTTGTAAATCGGTCTTGAATCTAGCCCATGAGACTAAGGTAATTGAGGTAGCTATTGAACAACTATCACAAGTTGTTGAAAAACTAAACCCACTAGTTGTTCATATGAATTCACCGGAAAAAAGTATACTGCTTAAAGAATTGACAAACTGCCCAAGAATGGAGGCTGGATTTTCTAATGCTGATTACACCCCATTATTGCATGCAATGAGTGCTGTCCATGGATATGTTGTTATGTTAGTCCACATTTGCCGCAGCAGCCAGAATGATGTTAGAATGCTGTTATTACGCAAATGGGGAATTGATTGTGCACGAGGCAAGAAGCTTCTTCAGAGCTTGGTTCAACTGTATACATCTTTGGTTTGGGAAAGCACTATTTTGCTGGGAATGTGCTCAGAAGATAATGCAAATGCAGCTAAAAGTGGTCCTGACTTTAATTACGATGAGATAAGTCGAATTCAAACTGAAATCAGAAGAGATACGGTAGATATAAGCGAGGAATCCTCAGAGCAAGCTTTAACTCCATCGTCCTCAGTACCGAGTACTTCTACTGTCAGTGATTCTGTTTCAACATTTGCCTCAACCTCCTCAGCGAGCGAAAACATTCTTCAACAAGCTTCCGGTGCCAGAGTCGATATGGAAATCGATGATGATGTTATATGTTTGACTCCATTTCCATCTTCATCTGATGCAGTGGCAGTAACTAATATTACAATCCAGTCTTCGATAGTAGTTGCAGGAAATGATGAGGCAATTTCAATTGATTCCACCACATCATCTTCAGATTCGGTAGTTTATGTTCCAAATCGTGGAACAGACACAGGAAAAGACGAATCTGAAACAACCGATCAAGCTACGTCTGAAAAGACAGACGGAGACGCGACCAAAAGACGCGAAAAGGGATCCCCAGGACAATTACGCTATATCAAAGCCTTACTGGCAGCTTCCTCAAGGCTCGGACGTGCATTAGCTGAATTATTTGGCAATTTAGTAAAACTCTGTGTTGGCACTCCTGGCCGTCAACGACGCACAAACGAACTATTATCTACCGCCAACTTTCCATGTACCGAAGCAGGAGACATTGCTAGAGTCTTGAGCTATATCCTAGTTAATGGATTTTGTTATGAGAAGATAGTATCTCCTAGTGTACCAAAGCTTAAGCTGACCTTCTTGATTTGTTCAGTGGGATTTACTGGCCCTATGCTTTTTGATGAAAAACGCTACGCATTCCATTTAATGCTGTCACAGTTTTGCGAAGAAGGAGGACTTGAGGCTTTCTTTGACATGTTTAAATGGGCACTTTCGTATGGCTGTGCTGATGAAGACAAGGAGAATTTTATCAAAGGCAACGAGTACGCTGAAGGAACTGGCGAGTTCTTAGATGCATGGCTTTTGCTACTCGAAAAAATGGTTAACCCTCGAGCGATTTTCGAATCACCCCATTATATTACATCGCGACCAACATCTGGACCAACAGGCCAACTACTGGAATTCGAACCTGTCTTTTACATGGTTAAGGTTCATTCATTGGCTTTGAATGCACTTTCTGATATTTGGGATAAAAAACCACTACCAAATTATGGCATCCGAATGGCTGAGTCTATAATGGCCATCATGAAGCATATACTTAAGAATGAAACTATGCTGCGTGAGAAGTTCCAAAAGCGAAAAGAAGAAATCAAAAAAGTCGAAGAAGAAGGCGAGGCACGTAAGGTTTATAGGGATTCTGTAAAAAAATCCGTTAATTTGAATCATTTAAAATTATTCATGGACATGGGATTCTCTGAAGTACATGTTAGCGAAGCCCTGGCTGTTACAAATTCCGTAGAGCAAGCAACTGATTTCTTGTTAAATCGTCCTGAATCAAGCGGAAATGCTTCGGCAACTGCTATGTCTCGCTTATTGAGCTTTGAACAAGAATTAGATGACGACGATGATGATGACAATGACAACGACAACGTAAATGACAATGACAATGAAAATGCCAATGACAATGACAATGACAACGACAACGACAATGACAATGACAATGACAACGACAATGACAACGACAATGACAATGACAATGAAAATGACAATGAAAATGACAATGACAATGACAATGACCATGAAAATGACAATGACAATGACAACGATGAAGAAGGTGGAGAAGATGGTAGTGAAATTGAAGTTCAAAATCCAGATAAGCCGGCAAATACTGATAACAAAAGTACAACACCAGATATTGAAACATCTCAACCTGCAGCAGTGCCAACAACACAAACTGAATCAAAGAACAAAAAAACCTGGAAATCGGTGCAGTTACCCGATGCAGTTGCTATTGATAATTTTTGTCGAGAAGCTTTGAAGAAGACATTCAATACAATGGATCAGCTACCAGAAACAGTTACTTCCGGTGCAGATCTGTTAGCTGTTCTCTACCGACGACATACTCCAGATATGAAGCAGAAGCACAAATTTTTGTTAACTTTAGTCCAGAACATCACAGATTGGGCGGAAAAAATGTTGCATAATCTAAAGGCCCGCGATGCTTTGAATTCGAGCAAACGTGAAGAAATACTTATAGGTCGCTATGGAATAAAGCTATATATCAGACTTAAAGTTGGTTGCTTGTTGCTTGACGATATCTACAGAGACATGCGTAAAACTTTTTGCATGGCAATTCGACAGGAAAAGTCACTGAGCACTCTAATTATGTTGTTGCATAAAATTGAATCGATTTTACAGGAACACATTGCACTTGGCGCACCACCAATCACTCCAAGATGGCTACAACATTTGATTGAATTTATCGATTCAATTGATAATGCTTGTCATATAATGCAACGCAAAACAAACATGCTCGCAGTCACTACAAAAACCTGGAAATGGTTTGATAGTCCAGCTGGCAAATGGAATGCATATTCAAATTCCAATAATGAAATAATACATAAGGCGTTTGTTGCCGGAGAACGATCGGTACGCATTACGTGCGGCAGGCAAAAGTACACAATCAATTTTAACTGCATGTCACAAGTGAATGAAGCTACTGGTAATCATAGACCGATTATTTTGGGACTTAAGGTAACCGAAGTCACTGATGGAAGTTCAAAAATCGAATCTTCCATCATAACATCGGAGACTTCATCTGATTCGGATTCGGGTGATCAATCAGAAACAGCTGATCAGACTGCAGCGAACACAAGATCGGCATCATCCCAGGCAGCAGCTGAAATTCTTCCTCAATACCGGCCTTCATCGGACGGAGGAAGCACAGATTCTATTGCTGTTGATACACCGGTGGTGGCATCATGTGTATCGGGATTATTTGAAATCGATGACGACAGCAAACTAGAAGAGGAAATCGGAGAAGGACTAGAATCCGGATTAAATAAAATAGTTCTTCACGAAGAACCAACTGGCTTACAACAGTATGATACAGGTGCTATCGTCAGTTGTCTAGCCCGTTTGATGCGTCCCAAATTAGCCATTGATTTGGATACAATAAATTCTATTTTGAAACTATGCGTTAAACTTACTAAGGATGCAGAGAGTGCAAAAGTATTTGCAAACAACGGTGGCATCAATCTCTTGCTGAGTATGCGTCAAATGTGCGGCTATATGGGATTCCCCACATATGCCATTTTGCTAATCCGACATGTACTCGAAGAGCCTCAAACTCTGCTCGCAACAATGGAACGAGTAATTGCTTCTCGTACCATGTCAGTGATTCCAATCAATCATCGCGATTTAATTTTTGTGCTGAGGCAAATGAGCTCAGCCGTTTCACGGGACCCAAAAATGTTCATGCGTGCTGCATCTAATGTTCTTCGATTAGATAATAACATCATGAAGGGAAAATCGAATTGCTACGATGATTCTCGTCTCATAGTTAAAGCATCAACAATTATAAGAAAAACGGGACCAACAACAACATCATCATCATCAGTCGATGATAACGTGGCAAGTTGCAGTAGTAACGTGCACTCAAATGAAAATGATATCTCAACAGGCGTCATCAAAGATCTATTAAAAGCTCTTCTTTTGCCATGCGTACATTTCCCACCACCACCAGCTGTACGAACACCATACAAAGAAAAAACACCATTGATTTTTGGTGGGGGTCTTGCATCTGCAGCAAAAACCTCTACTTCAGCAACAACGGATGCAGGTTCTGTTGAAAAAACTCAATCAGATGATAGCCAAAATGACCAGTGCTGTGGATGGCATGTTCCAAGCAGTAGTCACTTACATGACAAACCTTTGCTTACAAGGTCAACTATTTTAAAAATTCTTGCCGATGCAGTTCGATCCTATCAAACATTTGCCCCCAAATTGATCACTGAGCATGTGTACTATGCTAAAGATAGTGTTCTCATAAAACAAGATCAATCAGCTTTGTCATTTATTCTCGACAATTTCTTGCCTCTCAAAGAAAATTGTCCAGATCGCGAGGTCAGCACAATGGCCCGTGTTCTAATAACATCACTATCAGACTGTGTCGACCAACTTTCGGTGCAGAACACCGTCATAAGTGAGGTAAAGGCTGCAATACAACGAGCTATTAATTTACCAGAATGTTCCGACAAACACATGCGTTTACAGGTGTTTGTGGGGCTTTTGCCCTCAATGATTGATAATCCAATGCCTCTAAATAAAATAACACCACATCGAAATGAAATCCTTTTGATTCTTTTACGCAAAGGCATAATGACCGATTTGGCAAAAATGATTCTACATCTTGATCTGTCCAATCCGAATTCGGTTACAACTTTAAATGCTGTCCTCAAACCAATGGAAACACTTCTCAGGCTCACAATCTCGCCTGGATTATCAGCAAAAAAGAAAACTTCTCAGTTGCAGTGTGATCGACGTAGTCGTGACCAGCTTTTAAATGCTGCTCAAGCATCGGCTAGTGGAACAACTACCATACATACATTATCAAGACGGTCAACTAATGATTTAGATGGAGATCATATTATCCTTGATGTAATGGCTGATCGTCCAAGAGCTTCTGGCTTCTTTTTTACCGGCGATTCGAGAACAAGCGAACAGGTTTGAATTTTAATAGTATTTTTTTATTATCGTATTGATTTTAATCATACATTTTCTTGTGTCTTTGTCGTGTTTCAAGTTTAATAATATTTTTGATGGTATTTTGGGAAATGATCAAGAATATTTTAATGATGGAGTATTTCGGCATCTAAATGAAGGCTTAAATGATACTGAAAGTCCAAATGCTGATGTTGCCTTTGAGACAAGCAGCGAGTCAAGTGATTCCGAATCAAATGCATCAGAAGAGAACGATGAAAGGGATGGTGATGATGATGGTATGTTGATCTTTATTATATTGGAAAGTATTGAACATCAACCTAGCCTAACCTAATAGTCAGCCTAAATTATTTCTGTTTTCCGTTAATGTCAAACAGTGCTTATATAATGATTTTGTTTTCAGATGGTAATGAAGACGGCAATGTAGAAGAACGTAGTGAGGCTGATGCAGATGAAGAAACACGGCAATTTATTGAAATTTTCGACCATGCTTATGCTCCAGACCAGCCAAGAGCACCTACAAGTGATCGTCGCTTGGATGGAGTTCCTATCATTCGTTATACTGTATCATGTAAGTAACACTGAATGTCTTAATTGCAACACCATTATATTTTTGTTTGCTTTTTTTGAAAGATATAGACAATCGCTCTGCGTTAAATTAATTATTTTGTTTATATTTTGCCGTAAAGGCAGTTAAATTATAGTTTATATAGTTTTTCGCACATACACCCCCTGACCCCACTTGTAAGCCCACCGTGCCACCTTATCTTTTCGTTTGTGAAGCGAATTCAATATTCCGACCTTCCAATAGACGTCAGTGCAGTGGTAAGCAAGCACAAAAGAAAAAACGAAAAAGAATAACAACAAAAATTTATGTGATGTGATTTATTACCAGTTTTGTTCACGTTAAAAATATTTTTTGACATCGAATTAATAATAAATAAATAGAATTGTGTTTGTTTTTCTTTCACGATTATTTGGTTTGTCTAGATTCTCCTTTGTTTCTCTTCTAATAACTGACAGCCAACAAAGATAATTTCTGGAAAAGATCCTTTGCAATATTGACATGACTTTTTCTCTTTTTGATCCTTTAATTTGGTTTATTTAAGGGGCCCTACACACGCATGTAACATTGTCAATAAGGCTAACCAACATTTGTCTTCTTTTCCAAAACTGAGAAATAAACATGAATGCTGAAGAAAATTTGCAATAAAAAAAAAAAACAAAATTGTACACAGATAATTTGCTTTATTTGCATTTTTTAAGTCGCTAGAACACTTGGTTTGCTCGAAAATCGCATTTAAAAGGCCGCAAAAAGCGTTTTAAGATAAAAGTTGGAATTTCATACCATGCGCTACATCGATTGAAAGATGGCACTTCCTTGATTACGAATATGCATTTTTTAAGTCGCTAGAAGACTTAGTTTAGTCGAAAATCACATATAAAGCAAGAAATTGTCGATTTTGAGAAATTGTTTTTTCATATAGTGCGATACATCTATTGAAAGGTGGCACTCCCAAGATAATGAATATGTATTTTTGAAGCCACTAAGTCGCTTAGTTTAGCCGCACATCATTATTTTAATCCGTAAAGGTGATTTCTACCCGCACCTTTTTGAATGTCTTAATGGCAACATATTATATTATGTTTTACTTTTTTCCAATGATATGGGCAATCGCTCTATGCCAAACTAATTATTTTGTTTATATTTTGCCGTTAAAGCTTAGTATAGAGTTCCTCAACAAAAATAAATTACATGCAATTCTTATGGGAGAGATTTTTGCGGAAAAAAAGTTTGACGTTTAATTTTTTTTTATCGAGCTGTGAACCAACCTCACAAAAAATTTTGTACTCACCACGAATATTTTTCGCATTGTTTTGAAGAATTTTGAAAAGAAGAATTTTTTTGTTTCACCCCAGATGTTAAATAAAATTTCTCACCACTATTTTTTTTTTTTCGTTCCAAAGAAGTGTATACTAGGCTTAAGGCAGTTAAAATATAGTTTATATATACCCCGTTTACAAACAGAATCGAGAGCTCGAGTTGGATAAGGGTCGGATTTTCGACCCAGGTGTTTCGTCGCGTGAGTTGAGAACCCCATTTGAAGTTGAGTTGTTATGGTGTTGAGATTACATTTAATGGAATGGCAACATTATATTTATTTTACATGAAAGCAGTTAAAACTTAATGAATTTTAGTACATACTTCACATAGCTATCAAAACAAAAATTTTACTCGCACATGTGCAAAAACACTCTGGTCAACACATCCTTGAGACCGACTCTTCGACCCAGGTTTTTTATCAACAATTTCGACTCGACTCTGCTCCTGAAGTGGAATCAAGTCGGTTGAAGCTCATTTCAAGTCAACGCAGGTATACAAAGGGGCGAATTCAATATTCCAACCTTCCAAACTTCTAATAGACGTCAGTGCAGTGGTAGCAAGCACAAAGAAAAACTGAAAAAAAAAAAAACAACAACGACGCGATTTTTAGCTCACACAGCCAGAGTAGAAACGATTATATGATCAGTGTGCTTTGGGGTTTGGGCATGCAATGAGGATGGTCTGGTCATGGTGGATTGTACGATATTTTGCACGGAATTACAACAACAAGTCATGTACGTTGTTCAGTGGGTTAGAATCTTTTTTATTGAAGTATATAGAGAGTGGTCGAATTTCGACCACTGGGCGGTACTAGTTTATTGAATTCCTTAAAGATGTTTATTTAAGGGGCCAGTTATAGCTTTAATTGAATATCATAACTGAACATTTTAACTTGCCATTATTAACAATAAATTCACACGGAGAAGGAGGTTCAACAATCTAGAAAGACCTGTAACTGCCATATTCGACGAACCAAATTATTACATGACCAAAAATTAACGCGTTCAATACTGCATTGTCACAAAAGTAGTAAAAATGTTTGGTCATGTATAAAAAAACATAAGAAATACTACGCCATCTTCGGTTCAGCAATAGGTTTAAGGTGATCTGATGGTATATGTGGAGAAAGTAAGATTGTTGCGCATGATATTTCAAAGGCATTTGATAGAGTTTGACATCAAGCTGTCTAATCGAAAATGCATTTGATATTGATGAATCTCTTCTTCGTTGGATTATAAAGTAACTTTCGGACCTTTCGGTCTGAAATTCATGAAATAACGCTGTCAGGGCTCCCCTTTTGTCTCCGACTCTCTTTGTTAAATTCTTAAAGGTTTTTTACTTGCGATATACGTAGTATAGGGTAAGTTTTGGATTCGTGCAAAACAAAATCGAGCTAGAGAAATTGAAATTTTTTTTAGCTCAAAAAATAACGGTACCCGCCATAAAACCAATATACAAAAATGATTTATTTCAAAAACGGCTCTAACGATTTTGATAAAAATGTATGAGTTACAAAAATACTACAGTAAATATTTTGGTATAAAAAAAATTATAACGGTTATTAACGGTAGCTGTCATAGAACCGATTTTTTGGTTGGCATAACAAATTTTATTTTTAAAAATGTTCAAGAATTTTTATAAAAAATAAATTTTTAAGAAAACCGGTCTAACTGTTTTTGAATTTTTTTCAGAAATTCATATTTATGAAACAAATCAGATGGCATACTTTTTTTTAGCTCTATCTGTTTTAGCTATTTAGGGTATTGTGGGAATTGTTCTATTGTTAAACTTGGTAGTGCGGCTATTAAAAATATTGATATCCAAGAAATTTTCTATAAAATGAGAAACAAAAAAATTCTTCGTTGACAAATGTATACAATTTTCGCAGGCTTAAACAATTTAATAACCCCATTCCCTACCCATTTATTAATCAAGGCCCTCATTATGAATAGCAAATCGAACTTAAAACTTTGCGAATTCGCTAATTTCGTATTAAGAATAGCTATTCGCTTAAGTTAAGTTCGCTTCAAATGTCAAAACTTTAGCGAATTTGATTATCAATGTATTACAAATAGCGAGCTTTCGCTAATCTATTCGCTAAAAGAGTCAAATCTTATCGAACTAAAATTCTTTGTGATAACTCTATCGAATTAAAAGTTAAAGAGCTTTAAATTACTTGTTGTTGTTTATTTTAAGCAAAACTTAAAAAATAAATAATTTGATATGTATTTTAAAACAAATGTCAATCGATTTCCAAATTTGTAGGTCTTCCGCGTCGATAAAATGGTCGATTTCTAAGGCAAGTTCAGAATCTCAATCTCTCATGTCCGTCTGGTCGAAGCAAGATTTGAGATCTCACTTTCCTGGACTTGCAAAAACCCATTGAGGAAGGGACACAGAATCACTCAGTAATTTTTTTAGAATAATAAACATGAATGTGGAAATATTATTTTGCCAATTAGAAACACAAGTGCGTATTTAGTATATGCGAAGGAAAAGGAAGAAATATGAACCGAAATAGATAATGAACTTTTTGGTCAAACAGTTGTGAAATGCAAATGATCTGGGTGCTTAAACTCTAACTCCCGCTGTAGGTATTCTTCTTAATACCGAACTAATTAACCAAATCGTTCTGGAAACATTTCAGGAAAAAAAAACTATTTTGCAATCTTCACTATACACACACATACAAGTTACGAATAATTAAATTATTTTTATTGGAAAGTTTAGCGAGCTACGGGTCTCTATAGAATAGCTTTAAAATATTACGGTGGGGAAACACCCCTAAATACAATTTTCGTTTTTTTTTCAATTAAAAGTACTTTGGGTGGCCCGCTTCGCGGGTTCAAGGATTTTATCTCCCTTTTCGGGTCCTCTGTCCCGCTCACGCGACTCCGTCGCTCATCTTAGGGTATCAGTCGTCTGGCAGGCGCCTATGTTGTCAGTCGATCTATTATCAAAGTTTTTTTTGTAGTAAACAGTATTTTGGGTGGCCCGCTTCGCGGGTATAGGGATTTTAACTCCCTTTTCGGGTCCTCTGTCCCGCTCACGCGACTCCCTCGCTCCGCTTAGGGTATTCTCAGTCGTCTGGCAGGCGCCTATGTTGTCAGTCGATCTGTTATCAAAGCTTTTTTGTACTAAACAGTACTTTGGGTAACCCGCTTCGCGGGTTTAAGGATTTAACTTTCAAACAAAAAAATCAACAAATCTCAGAAATCAAAATATTGCAGAAAAATCCCAAAAAAAATTCACATATCACAACACTTACCATCTATGTGTGTGTAACTTTATGGTAAAGAACTGTCAAAACAAACAAACGCTGTTCTTCTTGATCGTCAATTACATACATTTTGTATGAAAAATTAAAACTTTAAAAATTAATTTTAAATATGAATAAAAGTTTCCTCACATTAAAATTGTGATATTTATTACTTTGAGTGATAAATCTATCTAATAAAAGTATTCGCGTGTGGAAATTCGTGCTACCGTAAAGGAAAGTTGAGCCGTTTTGATTTTTAAGAAACAAATAATAACAATTCACAAACCGAAATAAAAAGTCAAGCCATTTGACGTTTAACATGTGTAAATTCATTTGAAAACTGTTGGCAGCATTGATTTCTGAAGCGAATCTGGAAGCTTGCTAGTGCTAATATAGTGATAAGTGAAATTCGCTAAATCGCCTTTAAGCCAACGTTTGATTCGCTATTCATAATGAGGGCCATAACCGGCTTTGAGCAAAATAGTCTGGCGGACTGATGGCAAATAATTATTTTAAACGTCAAACGAAATAGGTTATTCACAATAGATTTTTGTTCGTTATTTACAATGAGAAAAATAAAATTAACACATTTCTTAGGCGGAGTACACATTTTCGATTATCTTTGACAAATCTGTTTGACATCAAATTGTCAACGAATATACAAACAATTGTGATCAATGTACGAGATACATACATATTACTTACTTACTTACTTTACTTTTGATGGCGCTCACAGCCCAGGATGGGCTTCGGCCTCAACTAACAAGCCCCTCCAGCCAGCTCTGTCCCTAGCTAGCCGCTTCCAGTTGCGCACACCGAGTGCTTTGATGTCGTCATTCACTTGATTGCGCCACCTGTTACGGGTTCTTCCTCTGCTGCGTACCCCATCGGGGTTGGATTCGAAGACTCGTCGGGCAGGTGCGTTGCTGTCCATACGCTCCACGTGCCCCAGCCATCTAAGCCGCTGTATTTTCAGCTTTTTGACCAGGTCAACGTCGCTGTATAGCCCGTATAGCTCGTCGTTGAATCTTCTCCTCCATACTCCTTCGATACACACCGGACCGAAAATCACACGAAGAATCTTCCTCTCAAAGCACCCTAGCAGATTTTTATCCGAATCTTTCAGTGTCCATGCTTCTGACCCATAAAGCAGGACCGGGATGATTAGGGTTTTGTATAAAGTCTCCTTGGTTCTCTGAGAGAGGGCCTTACTACTTAAATGCCTTCTTAGACCGAAGAAACAGCGGTTGGCAAGAGTAATTCTTCGCTTGATCTCTGCACTGATGTCATTCTGCGATGTAATAGTGGAGCCCAGGTAGACAAAGTCCATGACAACTTCGAAGTTATATCTGTCCATCGTGATATTTTGCCCGAGTCGACGATGTTGAGATTCCTCTCTCGATGACAGCATATACTTCGTCTTGTCCTCATTAACCGCCAATCCCATTCTAGCCGCCTCCGATTCAATGCTCGCAAATGCCCCTGTCACAGCTCGCTTCGTTCTGCCGACAATGTCTATGTCATCCGCATATGCAAGCAATTGAACGGACTTTTGATAGATTGTACCGCTGGTGTTGACATGTGCGTTGCGTACAATGGCTTCAAGAACGATGTTGAATAGGTTACATGATAACGCGTCGCCTTGCCTCAATCCTTTCTCAACATCAAAGGAATCGGTGGTGTTCTTACCAATTTTGACGGAGCAGCGAGATTTCTCCATCGTCATCCTGCACAAGCGGACGAGTTTGGCAGGGATGCCGAGACTCGACATGGCTCTGTATAATTCGTCCCTTTTCACGCTATCATACGCGACTTTAAAATCGATAAAAAGGTGGTGTGTATCGATCTGGAATTCCCGGGATTTTTCTAAAATCTGTCGGAGTGTGAACATTTGATCGACGGTTGACTTGCCTGGCCTAAAACCGCACTGATAAGGGCCGATCAGATCGTTGACAAAAGGTTTTAAGCGGTCACACAGGATGGCCGACAAGATTTTATAAGCGACGTTTAGGAGACTAATTCCTCTGTAGTTGGTACATTTCAGAACATCTCCCTTTTTATGGATGGGGCACACTATACCGAGGTTCCATTCATCGGGCATACTTTCCTCCGACCAAATTTTGCAGATGAGCTGGTGTATGCTCCTAGCCAATTCATCTCCCGCTGATTTAAATAGTTCGGCTTGTAAGCCATCCGCACCTGCAGCCTTGTACGACTTAAGTTTGGATATCGCCAGCCGAACTTCGGTTAGGTCGGGTGGACGGAACTCTTGGCCATCATCGTCCAAGTTGAATGGAGCGTTCTGCCTATTAGCGGCATCTTGGCTGTCTTCGCCATTAAGCAGTCTAGAGAAGTGTTCTTTCCAGATCCTCAGCACTGACTGTGTGTCTACTACCATATTCCCACTCTCATCTCGGCAGGCTTCCGTTCTAGCCTTGAATCCTTGGGTGGATCGCTTCACCCTCTGATAAAATTTTCGAACATCTCCCCTACCGCTACAACCCTCAATAGACTCTACCGCCCGCTTCTCGTGCTCTCTCTTTTTTCTCCTGAGAAGTCGGCGTTCCTCTTTTCGTTTCAGCCCGTAGAGCTCCCGGGCCACTCTCTCAGCAGCTCTTGTTCGAGTCTGCAGCATTGCCTGGTAGGCCTCGTCCTTAGCTGCATGCGCTAGCCGGCACTCCTCATCGAACCAGGGGTTTCGTTGTATTCGCCTAGTGAAACCCAGCACATCAGAGGCGGCACTTCTAATGGCTTGTTGACAGTGTTCCCACTGGTCCTCTGCACTTGATGCTGGTAGCGGACCTCCTGAGAGATTAAGAGTTACGTGGTCTGCAAAAGTTCTGGCAGTCTCTTGCGATTTAAGCTTCTCGACATCGAATCTTTTCACAGCATCTGCTCTGCGTTGTCGCGTCATGGATATCCGCATACGTAGTCTAGCTACCACCAAGTAGTGATCCGAGTCAATGTTGGCCCCTCGGAACGTTCGGACGTCCAAGATACTGGAAGCATGTCTCGCGTCTATCGCAACGTGGTCGATTTGGTTGACGGTTACTTGATCACGCGACCGCCAAGTCCCCTTGTGTATATTGAGGTGTGGGAAGTAGGTGCTTGAGATGATGACATTTCGCCCCGCCGCAAAGTCTGCCAGCCTGTGTCCGTTGCCGGAAGTTTCGTCGTGTAGGCTGTGTCCTCCGACTATCGAACCAAAGATGCCCTCCTTTCCGAATCTTGCGTTGAAGTCACCAGGAATGATCTTCACGTCGTACTTCGGGCACATATCATACGTTGTCTCCAAGAGATCGTAGAATGCTTCTTTGGTTGAGTCTTCTCTCCTTTCATGGGGGGCGTGAACACAAATCAGCGAAATGTTCTTAAATTTGCCTTTGATGCGGATTGTGACCAGGCGCTCGCTTACACTTCGGAAGCCCAAGACTTCTTGCCTAAGTCTTCCCCTTATCACAAAACCACAACCCAAGAGCCGCTGACCCTGTTCCTTCAAGCACCCGCCGTAGTAGATGTCACACGTTTTCAGTCTCCGTACGCCCTCTCCATCCCATCGCACTTCCTGGATGGCTGTTACGTCAGCCTTTAGCCTGTCCAGGTTCTCCACTAATTGTTCGGCTGCACGTGTTCTGTATAAGGACAGGACGTTCCACGTGCAGATCCGAAATTCATTGTCCTTGTTTCGTTTGCTGGGGTCGTCAACTTTAAAATCATCCATATCCGAGGCTTGTTGTTGTTTCGGAACAACTTTTTTTTACGTGGTAGGGAAGTTACCCCGACGCACAACCCCCGACCCGGAGGACCAGACCCTTCGTATAACTCCAAGGGTAGGGAGCCGGATAAACCGCTCCTTATAGGCCTGAGCTACAAATATGTCGTAGTAGCCCATATAAGGTGTTCACTAAGTAGTTCAACCTAACTGGAACTGTAGACGCCACCGTTGATTCCATCTAGAGAATTCGTCCGCTGCCGCCTCGATGAAAGGAGAAGTGCCTTAGTGGGAACACTCCTCCCCCCCCTCTCTCGTTGGCTGTCCCCAACAGCTTTCCACGGGGATTTAAACCCCGTCTCCAGCTGAGGTACTAGACACCCGATGTTCACCACGTGGAGGTGAGAGTAGGAGTTGGTAGACAGAGGTGGATTTTGAGAAAAACCTGTGGACGCTTGTGTCCTCTTGAATGCACATAACTACCCTTTTGAACATCATATAAACACAAACAAAATAAGTTAAGGTTTTATAGACGTTTTCTTTTAATTTCCTTTAAATACGCCTTTAACAAGAAGTATAGGATAATCGAGTTGGATTACTTACTTACTTACTTAGGTCCTCGGACCTATTACGTCCGTGATGTTTCCCTTACGGGACATAGGGCCTCCACTACACCTACGCGCCATCGTGTACGATTTCTTGAAATATATTTCAGCTCTCTCCAACTTTTCCCCAGTCGTGCCGATTCCTGTTCGACCGTTCTTCGCCATGTACTTCTAGGCCGGCCCACTTGTCTTCCCTCCTGTGTGAGCGGGTTCCACTGCATTGCTTGAGATGCAATGCACCGATCGCCTTTTCGAAGCGTATGGCCAATCCACTGCCACTTTCTTCTTCGTATAATGGAGTCTATGGGCTCCTGACCCGTTCTCGCATGAAGTTCGGCATTGGAGATACGGTTGGGCCAGAAAATCCTCAAGATGTTTCGTAGACATCTATTAACGAAGGTTTGCAGCTTTCTGGTGACAATTTCAGTGACTTTCCAAGTGCTGCAGCCGTAAAGCAGAACGGATTCAACATTGGAGCGGAACAGTCGTAGCTTGGTCTTTAAGCTAAAAGAGTTGTTTCTCCATATTTTGGACAGCATTCCGAACGCAGCCTTTGCTTTTCTGATTCGGCTGTTTACGTCCAGTTCAGTTCCGCCACCCGTAGAGATAATACTCCCAAGATATTGGAAATCCTCTACCATCTCTACCGGTTGTCCAGAAATATTTACTTGGATTGATGAGGAAGTTCCAAGGCTGATCCTTTTAGTTTTTGCCGAGTTGATCTTAAGCCCTACGATTTCTGCTTCTCTCTCCACCCTTGTTGTCATTTGATGGAGATCCATGATCCTATGAGAGAGTAAGCATACGTCGTCCGCGTAGTCCAGATGTTTGAGGTGAGATTGCAGAGTCCACTGAATTCCTCCATTTCCATTTGACAAAGCTGCGTGCAGTACGTCACTTATCACCAACAGGAACAGTATTGGTGACAGTATACAGCCTTGCCTAACTCCACTTTGAATTTCAAACTCCTCTGACAGCCTACCTTTGTGCAAAACGTGACACCTGGATCCATCATATGTAGCCTTGATAATAGCAATCAATTTATCTGGGATGCCCCTCCTGTGCAAAGCAAGCCAAATAAATTCTCTATTGACACTGTCGAACGCCTTTTCAAAATCGATGAACAGCAGGTGAAGTGGTGATCGATATTCAACGCACTGTTCGATGATGATCCTCAAGGTGTTGATGTGATCAACACAGGAAGATCTAGTGCGGAAACCTGCTTGTTCGGCGTCGAGTGTGTCTTCGAGATGGTCTTTAATTCGGTCCAATATTATCCTTGCTATTATCTTGGCTACTGCAGGCAGAACGCATATTCCTCTCCAGTTTTCGCACTGTGTGAGATCTCCTTTCTTTGGGAGCTTGACAATCATTCCTTTTTTCCACTCTTCAGGAAAGCTCTCTGCTTCCCAAGCTCTCTTAATAAGTGGGTGCAGTAGCTCGCTCGATGTCGTTGGGGCTGCTCCTAAGAGCTCTGCAGGAATACCGTCAAGTCCAACCGCTTTGTTGTTCTTCAGTGCTTTGATGGCGGTGATAATTTCTTCTTTACTGGGGGGTACGGTGCGTATTCGGGAAATTGTTACTTCGGGTAGCTCAGTGGGAATAGGGTTCACTTCACTTGCGAAAACGCGGTTTAAAACCGCAGAAAAGTGTTCCCTCCACCTTATGAGCTGGTCCTCATCCGAAATTAGCAGGGATCCGTTTGTGTCTTTAACCAGGTGTTGTTTAGAGCTCTGGACACCAGTGAGCTCTTTGGTAATTCTGTAGACGGTCCTACTGTCACACCTACTAGCGGCTTCTTCTGCTTCTGTAGCCAGTGCGTTGATGTAGTTACGCTTATCACGTCGCACACTACGGTGAACTTCCCTCATCTTCATGCGGTACGTAGACTCAAGCTCGTTTCTCCCTGCTGCTGGGGTAGCTGCGATGCGAGCTTTAAGGTGTTTCCTTTCTTCGATCCTTGCCCAAGTTTCGTCGGAAAGCCAAGCACTATTTCTTCCTTGCGCCCGGCCGACTATACTTTCAGCACCGGATATGAACACATTTTTCACAGCACACCAATGATTTTCGATGGATGTGGTTTCCGTGCTGCTGATTGCGTTCAATCCTTGTGAAAGGTGGTCCCCTAGTTGTTGGCGCACTGCAGGATCCTTTAGTCTATCTGTATTAAACTTGGGCATTCGAGTGTTTCCTTGAGATCTCCGAACTGCAGCTGTACGCAATCTTACGGTAGCAACCATCAGATGGTGGTCCCGGGCCATTCCCATGTCAGCACCTCTTCTGTTACGGACGTCCTGGAGACTGCTTCTAAAACGCCGGCTGATCGCGAAGTGGTCAATTTGGTTGGAAGTTGCTTGTCTGTCAGTCGACACCCAACTGACTTTGTGGCACGTCTTATGCTCGAACATGGTCCCTCCAATAACAAGGCCGTTGGCGTTGCAGAAATCGACAAATCTTTCGCCATTGTCGTTTCGGTTACCAACACCATGTTTTCCCATGACATGCCTTAGCCCAGTGTTGTCATTGCCAACCTTGGCATTTAAGTCTCCCATCACCATAATTATATCACCTCGTGGAACGCTATCATAAGCAGCACTCAGCCGGTTATAAAAGGCCTCCTTCTCCTGGTCAGAAGAGAGCAAAGTTGGGGCGTAACACTGTATGATGGTGACGCGACGTACTCTAGTCCGGAACCTGGCTTTCAGGATCCTGTCACCTAAAGGCTCCCAGGAAATTAGGCTTTTGAGAGCTGTTTTGGAAAGCAGCAATCCAACGCCAGATTCCCGAGCGCTTCCAGGTGTTTTTCCGGAATAGAATAGTACAGTGTTACGGGTTGGTGACTTGAACTTCCCCGAACCCAGCCATCTAACTTCACTTATCCCTAAGATGTCCATCCTATACCGCATGAATTCCTTCTCTAGTTGCAGGAATCTGGCATTCTGAGGACCTTCTTTTCCATTGTCAAGAAGCGTCTTCACATTCCAGAAACCAATCTTTGTCCGGGTACAATAGCCAAAAGTCGTCAACGAGTTATCATTAATTATCCGAGGCGTAGTGTTGGTTTCGGTAGCGGGTTGATTTCAGTTACGGAGAATGCTAACCTCCGTAACCTATCCTAGAAAGCTAGGCCTTTTCGCACTTGTAATTTTAGCCTATTTATGAATATTGGGATACATAAATAGTTGCCCGGGGACCACCACGAGGAGGTAAAACAAGCACTTCATCATGACTGATTGTTGCGCTACTGGCCCAGACCAAGTTCTGAGCAATCAATAGTTTCCCGATCAGGCACGATGCAGGTCGCGAGTTGGATTAGGGTCGAGTTAAAGACCCACATTTTTCGTCATTTGAGTTCAACGCCTAATTTGGAGTTGAGTTGGAATGGTATTTTGATAACATAAAAGGGAATGGCATGAATATAATTTATTTCACAACAAAAACAAATAAAATTGAATAATTTTAATTGTACTACGCATATCTATGAAAACAAATACACAGTGCTTTTATAGGTGTTCGTCAATAAATCTATCAAAACAACTCGACTCAGGTTTTTTGTCACAAATTTAGACTAGACTACGTTCCTGAAGTAGAGCTGAGTTGGTTGAAGCTCATTTAAACTCAATACAGGGTTACAAAGGTTGGAAGACAGCTTACTGAGGTAAATACGATTTGCGTGATTTAATGTTGGAAAAATGTTCCAAACAGCTATTTGGAAGAAGTTCCGCTATTCGTATGAAATCGAATAACCTCCGCTAATCGAAATACCCCGCTAGGGCAATTTGTTTACAGAGCCCATTTATAAGGTTCCTTTTGTCCTTTTGAACGTTCGTGGAAATCGTACGTACTTCTTTCATTATTTTTCCGTTTATGGAATTTTAAGTTGTTTTGTGGTATGATAATCACTATTAAGTGTTATTTACATCGAGCCTTAAAACAAATTGTGTAATCAAGTTCATTAATATGGGAAACATGCCATATTAATACGACCCATAAGTAGTATAAATAGGCTTTTAACACCAAACCCAAAACCCGGTTTTCGCGAAAATATAGTTTTTGGCTGAAAACTTATATCGAAAACACAAGTTTTCCCATACATTTTTGATAAACCACAATTTTTGATAAACCACAAGTTTTAAATAAAACCTGTCCAGGACATGTTGGATTTGCAGGATGAACTAAACAAACACACCTTGTGAAACATTCAGCGATCAATTAAAACGTCATATAAATAGCTGGTGGGCTACTGCCAGGAAAAAATAATTTTTCAGCTGGAACACAAGAGACCGCGATACAGCGTCGCGCATCCTTACTACTACGTGAGCTTGTTCGGATAAGAAATAAATTGAATATAACGAATCAGGATTAATTGCATTTCCTTTTTTAACTTCTAATATTTATAAATTGTCTTTTAATTTTGCATAATTCACTTGATTTTTGCATTTACTGTGGCACTGCAAATTTTCAAAGCGGCGCGGCCCTTCGTCGAAACTATTGTGTTCAAGTAAAAAAAAAATGAAATGTCAAATGAAAACTTGTAAATTTTCGGTGCGAACGCTTTTCAAGTTTTCATAAACCTATTGCCGAAAACCCCGTGTTGGGTTTCGTGTGAAAAGGTTATAAGAGTGACGGACAAAGTGATGAGTTTGCTTTATTTATGTATACCACAAGTTTTCCATATTTGTATAATAAATGTAATACCACCTTTGACTGCATAGTTATTACCGTGTGCACGTGCACTTATTGCAACACATTAATGTGATCTAACAAAAAAGTTAACTATACCTTCCATGCAGCCGCCGTGTAAACTTAAAGCATTTGCACAGTGTAAACGTCAAACATGCGCCTTGTAAACCAATCAGTTAATTGTGAACGCACCATGATAAAATCAGTTCAGTTTTCCGAACATCTACTTTACCAATGTTCGATTTCCCCTTTTTTTGTCTTCTCATTGTTGTACCAAGTTTCATAATGCACCCTAAATAAAGAAGTTTCACTTGAAAAAACAAAGGAGAATGTGCAAAAATATTTGGACCTGGCCTACCTAGTGCCTAGAAACGAGACCTTGAAAATGATTAGGTACTATAAAGTGTACCAACATACGAGTATTTTTTGTGTCCTTAACAATGGGAGTTGGCTAAAATAAGTGACCAAAAAAACAAGAAACACACTTTGCAAATTCTATTAAACAGAGGAATTGTTTTATATTTTGTAAAATACTGCCTAAGCCTCATGGTTTACAGTTCTGTGTCCATAGTCAAAAATGATGCTCTTGAACTAAGCTTTCCAACGTTGTATATCTCAATTGTGGGCACTAGACGCACAATTATTCCCATTCAATAAATTCGCTTAATCGATCAAAAAAAGAATTTTCTTACTGTTAAGCGAATTATTCGTCAACCATGATATTATTCGCTGTTATTGGCCATTGGTATAAAAGTTCCTTTATTTTGGGGTCTATCACTTTTTCGAAGGCGACCAATACTGGAACGCTATTGCTATTAATTTTTGCTCTAATTGCAATCTCTGTTGCCATATACTGCCTAAACCCCATGGTTTACAGCTTTGTGTCGATACAAAAAAATGATTTTTTTTTTTTTTAGATAGATATAGTCTATGAGCCAACGACATAAAAAGTCAAGTCATTTGCGTAATGTTGAAACCCATACCAATACATAGCTCTGGAAGGGTTAAACCAGGATTACCTTGTCTGCCTGTCCATACCCTTGACGAAGTGGTGGGGGGTTGAAAATGTAGATTTTCCAAAAATTTTATCAGGGATATTATCACTTCAATGAGTCTTTAGAAAATATATCATGATGCTCTGTCATTTTCCTTGCTTATAAACACCTTGATTTTGATGATCCGACCAGTAAAACTCAAGATATAAGCTTTTTAAGCGGACCTTATACTCGTTTTCTTGGAGATTTTTAAAACGCAAAAAATCAACAAAACAAAGTCTCCAAAAAAAGTAGATTATGGATATGGTTCGTTTAAAAAGCTTATAACTTGAGGTCTACTATTTGGATCATCAAAATCAAGGTGTTTAGAAGTAAGGAAAATGATAGAGCATCATGATATGTTTTCAAAAAATTAATTGAAATCTCCATTTTCAAACCAACACCCCCACCCCTTCGTCAAGGGTATGGGCAGGCAGAAAAAGTAATCCTGGTTTTACCCATCCAAAGCTATGTATTGGTAATGACTTGACTTTTTATGTCGTTGGCTCTCGGTCTAATAGATATATGTTTATTGAACAAAATAATATTTACAATTTGACTTATAACTAGTTAGATACGATGATATTATACATTTTTTGGCACATAGGGGGCCTAATCTTATACTTTGTCTTAAATTTAAAGGATTATAAAATATAAAGTACATGTCAACAAATTAAATCTAAAAATCGGCTGACTTTATTGTCCTCGGGGTGTTCCGTCCCGGTTGTCAAGTTGTGGTTTTGGTGAGGGGATGGGTTGGCATTTAGCAGCCGTCATATGATGACACTGTGTCAGCGTAGAACGAAACAGCTGGCTCGTTGCACGTGATGATGTTATCAACCAGGATTTCCATCGCTGCTGAGTGGCCATCCTTCTCATCAGTCGATTTGGGTGACTGTTAGTGAGTCCTACAAGCTTCTTTGCTTGAAGCAGTAGGTACCTGTACATAGGGACGATGCTCGCCTCTGTGTAAAGACGCTTGTTGCTGTGATGTCTCATTCGCTGCCGATCAAAATGTAGTCCGGTACAAATCCTTAGTAACTTTCTTTCGAACATTTGAAGTTCCTTCATGGCCGTCTTCGAGATGGAGAACCAGACTGGAAAGGAATATCTGATTACAGGCCGCAGGAGTTGCTTGTACATAAGTATCTTCGTCTTTTGGCTTAGTCCGTTTCTGCGTCTCATCAATGAGTGGAGTCGGTTAGCTTTTTTGAGGACGTTTCGTAAGTGTGGGTTGAAAAAAAAAATGATGTACTAGGGCTTAGCTTTCCAACGATGTATATCTCATTTATAGCAATACTTACTTACTTACTTAGGTCCTCGGACCTATTACGTCCGTGATGTTTCCCTTACGGGACATAGGGCCTCCACTACACCTACGCGCCATCGTGTACGATTTCTTGAAATGTATTTCAGTTCTCTCCAACTTTTCCCCAGTCGTGCCGATTCCTGTTCGACCGTTCTTCGCCATGTACTTCTAGGCCGGCCCACTTGTCTTCCCTCCTGTGTGAGCGGGTTCCACTGCATTGCTTGAGATGCAATGCACCGATCGCCTTTTCGAAGCGTATGGCCAATCCACTGCCACTTTCTTCTTCGTATAATGGAGTCTATGGGCTCCTGACCCGTTCTCGCATGAAGTTCGGCATTGGAGATACGGTTGGGCCAGAAAATCCTCAAGATGTTTCGTAGACATCTATTAACGAAGGTTTGCAGCTTTCTAGTGACAGTTTCAGTGACTTTCCAAGTGCTGCAGCCGTAAAGTAGAACGGATTCAACATTGGAGCGGAACAGTCGTAGCTTGGTCTTTAAGCTAAAAGAGTTGTTTCTCCATATTTTGGACAGCATTCCGAACGCAGCCTTTGCTTTTCTGATTCGGCTGTTTACGTCCAGTTCAGTTCCGCCACCCGTAGAGACAATACTCCCAAGATATTGGAAATCCTCTACCATCTCTACCGGTTGTCCAGAAATATTTACTTGGATTGATGAGGGAGTTCCAAGGCTGATCCTTTTAGTTTTTGCCGAGTTGATCTTAAGCCCTACGATTTCTGCTTCTCTCTCCACCCTTGTTGTCATTTGATGGAGATCCATGATCCTATGAGAGAGTAAGCATACGTCGTCCGCGTAGTCCAGATGTTTGAGGTGAGATTGCAGAGTCCACTGAATTCCTCCATTTCCATTTGACAAAGCTGCGTGCAGTACGTCACTTACCACCAACAGGAACAGTATTGGTGACAGTATACAGCCTTGCCTAACTCCACTTTGGATTTCAAACTCCTCTGACAGCCTACCTTTGTGCAAAACGTGACACCTGGATCCATCATATGTAGCCTTGATAATAGCAATCAATTTATCTGGGATGCCCCTCCTGTGCAAAGCAAGCCAAATAAATTCTCTATTGACACTGTCGAACGCCTTTTCAAAATCGATGAACAGCAGGTGAAGTGGTGATCGATATTCAACACATCAACACCTTGCGGATCATCATCGAACAGTGCGATGATCCGCAAGGTGTTGATGTGATCCACACAGGAAGATCCAGTGTGGAAACCTGCTTGTTCGGCGTCGAGTGTGTCTTCGAGGTGGTCTTTAATTCGGTCCAATATTATCCTTGCTATTATCTTGGCTACTGCAGGCAGAACGCATATTCCTCTCCAGTTTTCGCACTGTGTGAGATCTCCTTTCTTTGGAAGCTTGACAATCATTCCTTTTTTCCACTCTTCAGGAAAGCTTTCTGTTTCCCAAGCTCTCTTAATAAGTGGGTGCAGTAGCTCGCTCGATGTCGTTGGGGCTGCTCCTAAGAGCTCTGCAGGAATACCATCAAGTCCAACCGCTTTGTTGTTCTTCAGTGCTTTGATGGCGGTGATAATTTCTTCTTTACTGGGGGGTACGGTGCGTAATGAAAATGAAAATGAGGAACAACATTTACTCGAAACATTTTTTCTTAACATTAATATCTTTTACTGCTATACAAAAATGCATCAAAATTTGATAATAACAATGACCACCCCCGAAAACATAAAAAAAACACCCTCAAACTGAGGTGACATTCAAGTGCCTACGGGAGGGGGGTATAGCTCCTAGACTAAATCGTAATTTTCAAAACTCTTCTTTTCATCTTGCGCAAATATTTTTTGCAACGAAAAAGAAGTTTCAATTCATACAATACACACACTATTTTTAATTAAGGAATTACTTGCTACCAAAAAAATTCGTATTAAATTTGATAACTGAAAAAAAAATTGGGTACTGAATAGTCAAATTTTTCGAGCTTCTGATTACTCACTTGGCTAATATTTCAACTAAACTAACTAATATTTCATACAATTTTGCGTTCAGCGACATAAACTAAGTACTTAATTTTAAGATTTTGTCCTTTGAACGTACCCAATGTTTTCTCCATTGAAATGTTTTGTTTTTGGGATCATTTTGTAAACATGATAGTGCGGCACCCATAACACAATATATTGCAGTTTGATGAACTTCCACCTCTCCCTTTAAAAGTTATTATATTATTGAAAAAACAATGAGTGGATTTCAGTAAACTTAGAATATGCTGTAGAGTGTAAAATTATGCGTCGACACCACTTTAAAATTTTATAAAACTTCTATATTTTTAATATTATTTTCGGACTAAAAAACATAATCCAAACACCCCCCCCCCCTGTTTCTGTTTTTCTGCCATAGTTAAACGTTTTCCTTTATTTATTTTAGCTAATTTGAATCCGTCAGGGTCAGGAACAAGCAGTGGTGCATCAACCAGTGGCGCTGGTAATGGTAGCAGTCTTGACAATTTAGTTTTAGTGCACCAAACACGTCAACGTAATACCAATGCCAGTGTATTGAGTCGTTCGTTTAATCCCATACACCAACAACAACTCCCAAGCATTAATATTGGCATAGTTCGCTCTTCCCCAGCCCATGGTCCAAGTACTGGTGCTAGAAATAATAACAGCATTGACGATGGTAAAAACATCCAAGCTACACAGCTAGATTTTCATACTAACATTTATGTGTATTTTTAAGATTTGATTGCACGTTTCAACTATTACATTCATCATGGACAACCATTATCAAGTGCATCTGGAGGAGGTCCCAATCCAACTGTTGCAAGCAGTATAAGTAACCAACTCGGTGGAGGTGGTACTTTGGGATCTTCTAGTGGCGTTCAGTTTGGAACTAATGCCAGCATAACAGTTGATGATGCAACTGAAGGACGTGTTCCCAGCTCCACTAACAGATTACAACGTGATTCACGGCGACTGCTATTAGTTGATCAGCAATATTGTACATCACATGCATTTAACAATTCCGATGAAAATCAAAATGAACTTTTTAATCAAGATGGTATGCTTATTCTTTCTTGCTATAAATACTAACTTTCCATTCAATTTAATTTTATTTTACTTCAGCACTTCATTGGTGGCTTGAAGAAGCCAAACATCTAGATATGGAATCGCAACCTGATATATGTTTAACAGTGGCTCACCAATTGATCCCAGTATTACAAGAATTACGTGCAAAAACAAAGAGGAGAAAGAGGAAAACAGCTTCTGTTATAACACAAGCTGGTTCAACTGATGAATCTGGAAAACCTCAAGGACCAGAATCGAGTGGGAATAGTACGCCAAGTGTTAATATTACCACACCAGCCACCGTACAGAACAATACATCGCCTAGCAACAGACGAAGTGCAATCCCCATTTTGCTCCCAAGAAATTCAGATGCACGTGATGTGAATGCATCGTCAGACATTGTTGACCCTATAATTGAATTAAATTCTCTTAATGACGAAGAAATTGACAACCAAGATCTCGAAACAAGTAATATTTTTATTTTTTGTTGGCATTTAATTCAATGGTTCTTTTTTGAACAGGTGATACAAACACACAAGCCAATTCTAATGTTAGACTCTCTGCGGTCACTAGCCGTCATGCAACAACAGGTAATTAAAGTATTAATTCTATAAAATCTTACCTTTCTTGCACAAACATAATTCGAACTGACGTAAATTAATGTACTCATACATTCGTTTATAAAAAAAAAAACTTCTAGACCCAGAAGTTGTTGAAAGTGGTGAAGATTCTAACTCAGATGGTGAACCTCTTACGCCCCAAGAAGCTACTAATCAAACTTCTCGCCAATCAAGCCACAGCTTAGGTTTGACCAATAATAACAATTAAATGTGAATTTAAATTTAAAACTATTCATTTTAAAATTAGCTGCGAACTTACACCAACGAATAAATGTGGAAATGGCTGTAGCCGCATTGGCGGAAGCTGCTTTGGTGCCGTTGCCAGACGATGAAGAAGACGAAGATGAGGATGACGATGAAGAAGATGAAGCCGAAACAGAGGAACGCCAAGAAAATGATGAAAATGACGAGAATGACGATGAAAATGATGAAGATGGAGAAGACGAAGAACTAAATGTGGAAGATGTTATAATGGACTTTGATGATGAAATCCAAAACGTCTTATCTCAGGTAGGTGGTAGAGAGAAAACTTCATGATGTGAAACAACCTGCTTATTGAAGCTTAGCATATAATGACTATGAGTGTCCTGCTTTCGTTTTTTTTTTGTAATTTTTAATAGTAAAGGAACGTAGAGCCATAAGGGAATATTTCTTCAAAAATGGATGTGTGATATATATGTACAGTACAAAAGTGCTTTTGATTTATAAATTATCTATATCAAACATTACCCTCTAAAAATTATAAATAACAAATTAAATAATTATAGTATATCGGTTTCGTGCAGTTTTCAGCACCAGCTCATCCCCAGGAATTAGCCAGTGAATCTATAGTACATAGTTATGGCACAGTTTCCCAAAGTGCAGAAACAAGCTCAAATCAATCAGATCGTAATAACGAAACCAGTAATTCAGATCCATCAGAGACAACAGTTTCAGGTTCTGTATCGAATGCAGGACTATCAGCATCGACATCTTCAAATATTATCGGAACTACACCATCTGTATTGCCAATCGCCGGAGAATTAGATGCTGACACGGTTCCATCTGACGCAGAATCAAGAGCTAGCGAAATTAGCCCTGAAGTTCGCCAGGTACTTGGTGATCTTCAAATACCTGAAGGTGTTGATCCATCATTTTTAGCTGCTTTGCCAAGTGAAATGCGTGAAGAAGTTATTCAAGAGCATTTGCGTGCCCAACGAAACCGCCAGAGGGCTCAACAAAACGCAATCGAAACTGAACATGAATCATTAATTGAAGTAAATCCAGATTTCTTGGCTGCTCTTCCACCAAGTATTCAAGCTGAAGTATTATCGCAACAACGTATTGAACAACAGCGGCAAGCAGCACAGGCAGCCAATCCGAATGATCCCGTTGATGCTGCAGCGTTTTTCCAGAATTTGCAACCATCTCTTAGACAAGCGGTAAGTGAATTTATTCAATTCAATTAATATCGATATAAATTAAAAAATATGAGTGTTAACTATTTTATGTATTATGTGGGAAAGTCAGGGAACAAAATTTGGTCAGGGAAAGTCAGGGAATTGGGGAAGCGTTCAGGGAATTTTTTCTATATCAATTTTTAAAAAACTCTTTTCTCACTTTCTCTCATACGAAACTTTTTTCTGATCGAACATTTCGTTTTGATTACATCTCTGTTTAAAATTATTAAGTGAATTAAGTGAAACACAACTAACTTCACTTCATAATATTGTCCGTTTCTCGCATTATTTCGTACAGTAATAGCCGCGATCGAAAACCTATGTAGAGCTATCCAGATAGGTTCGTGTTGTTGGAATCCCGTGTAAAAAACAGCTGATGACAATACAGCTTTTGCTGTTGGATAGCTATCCATGCTATCTGAACAATTTTGGTAGATATACGTTTGTATCCCAAGCGAAATGTCAAAAATAAACAATCCGTTCGAAAACCTATGTATATGGATACGAAACTATCCTCAGATCGATTCACAATGCGACGAGAAAACGCAACATGAGCGTGACGAGAACTCGTCGTAGTTGGGAAACCGATTTCAAACCATGTAAGTATACGAGGGAACGCCAGGGTATGCACAATGAAACGTTTCTCTTCGTCGCGTCACGCCAAAGTTGGGAAAATTGAAAAAAAGACGCTCTTGTCGACGTTTTTTATATTTTACTGATGGTGAATTTTGTAAAATTGTAGAAAAGAATAAAGAAAACAACAGATAAGTGGAAATTAACAAAAAAAAAATAAATTTTATTGACAATGAAAATATATTTATAGATCATTTTTAGCCGAAAGTCGTTTCCCAAGCCCAGCTATGGACAAGCACAGTTGTAATATTTATGTCGTTTTTGATTGGTCGTCCGGAGTTACTCAATTTTCACTGTTTCTGTCCCATTCCTATCGAATATGGAAAATCTGGAGTAGAAGGAGTAACTCCGAACCGTCCACTCGAAACCGACATTAAATAATAAAAGTAATTTCAGTTTGATTTCATTATTTTAAACGCACACTGCACAGCAAGAACAAAAACAATAAATAATTTAACGCTGTCAAAAAACTTGTCGTTAAGAAACTCGTCGCATTGGGTACGTTCAGATGTCTTAGGGGACTTGCAAGTAAGGCAAAATTATAGACTGTGATTGGCCAGCTGTCAAAAGTTCAATTTCAATTTTTCGACAGCTGACCAATCACAGTCTAGAAATTTGCCTTACTTGCAAGTCGCCTAAGTCCTCTGAACCTACCCATTGTAAATGTGGGCAACGATTTTATGACTAGGACAAAATGACAGCAAATCACGTCACGCTCTCGTCGCGCTTACTCGTTGCATTGTGAATCGACCTTTAGATAGGCTATCGCATAGGTTTCCGATCGCGGCCAATAAGAGACAAAAAATAAAAACTAACTGTTAAATTTGACTGTGAGATTCAACCAACGACGCGTCCAAGTTTATATTTCATGTTCTGTTTCTGCATACCTGAATTAATACATTTTGATTTATTTAAAAAAAAAATAAACTATCAAATTTTAATATCGCAAAGATGTATGATTTAAAAACATTTTATTTAAATGGTAATTTCTTTACCATGAACTACATTGCATAGGTATAGTCGTCACTTTTGTTCAGCAAAACAATTTTTTTTTTAATTCATGCAGTTATTATTTTTCACTTTCAATGCAATCGGTAATGTATAACTTTAGATAGATCTTTGAAAAATACAAGTTGAGTTCTTTTTGCCTAAGGTTTAATTAACTCCATTCAAATATGTACATTTTCTACCACTTTGTGCAATATTTATTTAATACGTAACTACTCATGAAAAAATATTTTTTTAATTTTTTGGTCAGGGAAAATTTTGAAATTGGTCAGGGAAAGCCCGGAAAATTTATTATGAAAAATAGTGCACACCATGTAAAAACATTTGTCTAAATTATAGATACTGACTGATATGGAAGACTCTCAGATTGCAAGTTTGCCTCCTGATTTAGTAGCAGAAGCACAAAATCTAAGACGAGACTGGGAACATCGGAACCGCCAAACTCTGCACGAGCGTTTAGTTACTCATTCTCAAGCTAACTCAACTCCAGCTATAGGTGGAACAGGTATGTAATCATGGTACCGTTGCTTTGCCCCTTTAATAAGAAATCCCGGATTGATCAGTGGACGCACGTCAACTTTTTCAATCGAAACTCTTTTGGGTTGTCATCAACTAAATAGTACATTCCAGGCTGTTTACCGCTAGTGCCAAATGCAAACAAAGAATCATTGCTGCATGCTTAGTTCAGCAATAGTGTTTGTACACAGTGCAATGGTCTTGGTTTAAACCATATTATGCTTAGTAACCTAAATGTGGGAACTACAACAGCATAAACTACAAGGCAGATAGTGTACAACCACAAAACAGCTATTTAATATGTTGATTTGATGTTCTATTTACAACCTTAATTTTCTTTTTTCTCACTAACAGCATATATACCACCTCGAATCCCATCCATTCAAAACCTTAGAGGTCGCCCAAGTTGGCATACAAATTCTGTTTGGTACAATTCTCACTCATCATCCAACGGCCCTGGCGAAGGAAGCTTCCAGAAGCTTCAGGGTAAACCAGTTGCATTGGCTTTAATGGAAACCGAAGGAAGTCTTCTCGATGTAGATGCCCTGTCATCACTACTTTTAATGTTATTTATTGACGATGCAAAATTCAACATACTTCGACTTCATCGTGTAATTCGTCATCTATGTTATCACACCGGCACAAGAGAATGGATAATTGATTCGTTAATTTCAATAATTAAAATGGCCGACAAAACTGACATCACTAGGACCGATGGCGAACTTATCAGCCGACCACAATATCTAACATTAAGGGTTGACGCTGCTCTCGGCTATCGATCTAGTGTTTTTCTAATAAAACGTGGTGTTGACCAATTACTTTTCAAAGAAGAAGCCTATTGTGGAGGGGATGGTAATGCCATAAGAATTCATCCCCAGGCAGCACAAATGGTCTGCCGAAATTCGCTTGATCTTTTAATAACATTAGCTCGATACTTCCCCAGGGATTTTGTACCATTTAGAGAAAATATTACAGAAAAAAGCGAAACGATTGATTCAAAATTGAGAGGAGAAAAGGACGGGCAAATTGCTTCGCAAACTCCATCAGATAACCCCAGCTTAGGTTCTGCAGGAGTTTGGTGTACGAATATAGCTAAAAAACCAAAAATCTCCCATACACCATCACTAACTGCGCCCAAGGAGGAAGATTCAAAAGCACACACGTCAACAACACCATCTGCAAAGAAGAAAACTCCATCTGTATTTGATGTGCTCCTTAAGCTTGATTGTACAACTCGACCTTTCCAGTCGACCAGCAGCTCCAAAGAAGTTACAGCTATGTTCTTAGTTAACCCACAACCCAATCGGGGCAAACTTGATTTTTTATCATTTGAAGATTCTCCGTTTGCTCAATTGATGTCTCTTCTACCAACGAGTGTAGTGAAAAGATCACAGCAACTCACTGATAAACTTGTTCGTTTGCTCGCTTCATTGGGAGTTGAGCTTCCAAAAGAAGACAAAATAACCCATGTTGCTATGGACGACGAAATAGTAGTCGATACTGATGAGCCAGCCAAGACACCGGTAGCAAGTGAAACACCAGTTGTAGCTATACCAAGCAAAACTCAAGTAATTGATGTTCATGACAGCGACAGTGAGCCCGATGCCATACCAGGTAGCGATGACGATTCAGGTAGTGACAACTATAAACCTAACAAAAAGTATAGTAAGAAAACCCGACCGTCTTTACTTTATCCAAGTAGAATTCAACAACTTAAAATTGCAATTGAAGTTCTAACAACAAAAAGTTGCTCCGAAGAAGGCCTCGAATATGTCACCGAATTAATTGTTCACTTAAGTCAATGTTCGACTAAAGCAAATGAAATTGTCGTTCAATTATTAATACAAGGAGTTATGGGCTTAGCGGAATTGGTACGCATTCAAATATTAAATCTTATGAAAGACGTTAAAGAAAATAATCTTAAGACAACAAACGAAACTGATTCAAGTGCTGCAAATAAAAATCAACCGAAAATGGGTCGCGGTGGTATAATAAATGATCGGTTTACCGCTGCTCAGGTAGTGATTTCGGCACCAACCAAATCAAAGCCAACTTGTGAGCTTCAATTGCCCAGTATGAGTCCATTATTGACGAAATCCTCTTCGCAAACTTTCTTTTTAAGAACTCTTAAAGTCTTCATGCAGGTACGAGAGTTAGTTGATTATAAGACTTTGCAAACAGTTACAAAAATAGAACCACTCAGTGAGATTATTTGCCTGAATGAGCTTTGGGATACACTAAGTGAGTGCTTGGTGCATTTGGAAAAGACAAATGATCAACACGCCGTTCTGATTCTACAACCGGCAGTTGAGGCATTTTTCTTAATTCATGCTTCAAAAAAAAAGCAAGCCACAAAAGCAGTTCGGCCAAGCAACCATCGTTCCGACACATTTACAATTACAAGACGTCCAATTGGCGGGACCTCGGCAACCACCGCAGCTGCAATTCCGAATACACTAGATTTTACAATAAATGAGAGAATGCCACAACGCAATGCTCAGAGTAGGACCAATTTGGGAGATGCAACCGAACAAGAAAATACTGATTCAACAGCAGCTGTCGAAGGTACCGCCGATACAGCTTCTTTAACTACTAATAGTAGTTCAAATAAAACAACAGACACTGCTCCATCAACATCAGGTGCAGCTACTGCCGCAGCAAGAGAAGCTGAGATCCAGCGGCGCGATCAAAAGAAGTTCCTTGAATTTGCCGAAAAACATCGCACAGTTCTCAATCAAATTCTGCGTCAATCGGCTACCCATCTTTCGGACGGACCATTCTCTGTGCTTGTTGATCACACTCGTATTTTAGATTTTGACGTAAAGCGAAAGTATTTCCGAACTGAATTAGAGCGAATGGACGAGGGAGTTCGACGTGAAGAGTTGACTGTGAATGTAAGGCGTGTAACTGTTTTTGAAGACTCCTTCAGAGAGTTATACCGACGTGGCCCAGAAGAATGGAAAAATCGTTTTTATATAGTATTCGAAGGTTTGTACATATTTCACTGTTATTTTGGTATCCTCTATTAAATGAATAAATTTTTATTTGAATAGACGAAGAAGGTCAGGATGCGGGTGGTCTTCTTCGGGAATGGTACGTGATTATCTCGAGAGAAATCTTCAATCCAATGTACGCTTTGTTTTGCGTTTCCCCTGGTGATCGAGTGACATATATGATAAATCCATCTAGCCATGCAAATCCCAATCACTTATGCTACTTTAAGTTTGTTGGGCGTGTCATTGGTAAATATAACACCCAATTTATATAAATATTTATGACATTTTCTATTTATTTGTTACTAAAGCCAAGGCAATTCACGACAATAAGCTTCTAGAGTGCTACTTCACACGTTCGTTTTACAAACATATTCTTGGAATCCAAGTCAAATACACTGACATGGAGTCGCAAGATTATGAATTTTATAAGGGTCTTGCATACCTTATGAGCAATGACATTTCTACGCTTGGTTACGATTTGGCATTTTCAACAGAAGTACAAGAATTTGGTGTAACACAAGTTCGTGATCTCGTACCGAATGGAAGGAATATTACAGTCACTGAAAAGAACAAATTCGATTACATTCGTTTGGTTTGTCAGCTCAAAATGAGTGGATCTATTCGGCAGCAGTAAGTTTTCTTTTTTTTTTAGTTGAACGTTTATACTATTTTTTACTATTACCTACTATTTTTGTATTTACTATTTTTTTTTGTTATCTAACCATATAGGTTGAATGCATTTTTGGAAGGATTTTATGATATAATACCAAAACGCTTGATATCTATATTCAATGAGCAAGAACTTGAACTGCTTATATCTGGTCTTCCAAATGTTGATATAGAAGACTTGAAGCAGAATACAGAATACCACAAGTATAATTCCAAGTCACCGCAGGTTAATTTGAATTTTCAGTTAATTAAAAGAAGCTTCATTACTGTACAATGTGTATTTCCTTTTAGATTCAATGGTTTTGGCGAGCATTACGCAGTTTTGATCAAGCTGATCGCGCAAAATTCTTACAATTTGTCACTGGCACATCTAAAGTTCCTTTGCAAGGGTTTTCAGCTCTTGAAGGCATGAATGGGATACAAAAATTCCAAATACATCGGGATGATAGATCAACGGATCGTTTGCCATGTGCTCATACATGGTATAAACACCACTTTATCTATATTTAGTTAGTTCAGTTATTATTAATAATTTTTTGGTTTTGTTTTTTTTTTGTTTTAGTTTTAATCAACTGGATCTACCACTTTACAAGTCGTTTGAAAAATTGCGGACATGTTTAACGAAAGCCATTCACGAATGCTCCGAAGGATTTGGATTCGCTTAGATACAAGATATTTCTTACCAATTTAAGATTGAAATTATATTTAAAAAAAACATAAAACATTTTATTACAAAAACATACTATAAACGATTATATTATAAACAACAATATCTTATTCCAAATACATAAATATAAAAAAAACGTTGACATTTTATTATTTAATTCTTTGTCTCATTTTTAACACACAAGAGGTCTGTTCCACACCTTAACCAAAACCGCCAATGGGGATTTTTACCGAATTGTCAAACTCAAAACAGCCAACATTTTGGGTTAATGACATTTGTGCGTTCTTTTTTTTCTAACTAGTTCACCTTCATCGTTCTTTTAATAAGAAAAAGTTACTTTGAGTTTTCATTTTGGGGTTAGATTGTGTTTGCTTTTCGTCTTCCGATTTGGAATTGTTTCCAATTTTATAATAATTAATTATAAATTTAATTGTTTTATTATTGAATTCGATATTTGGAATTGTTTTCTGAATATTTCACTTTCATCGAAATTTTATTCATCCGCTTGGGTCAATTTTTTAATAAAAAAATGTGTGGCTCATAAAAAATTAACAAAAAAAGCTAAAACAAATTAGAAATGCTTTGTATTGCTATTCAATTTCATGCAAAAATGAAGTTGATAGTTATTTAATTTGTAGGAACCATGCATTTTTGGTAGTGAATTATTTATCAATAAATTTAACGCAATCAAAATTTTGTATTTTGTTTATTATTTCTTATTTTTTCGATTTTTTTTTCAACCCCTTCCCATTTTATTAACTTTGATCGTTCTTAAAAAAAAATAACTTTTTTAATTTTGACATTGCCACTTTTGTTTTTGACCATAGTTACAAAAAAGAACGCGCCACTAATCCAAATAACGCCAAGCACTCAAACGTCATTAACCCAAAATTTTTATTTGACGTTTAGAAGTTATGAGACAGAGATATATTGCTTTTTTTCTAAAAAGCCCTATTGTCAACAATTGTTGCCCAAATGCTGTCACCTCACAAATTTGGTAGTTTTGGGCAGAAGAGAGCGCTCACGAGAGTAAAACAATTTCACCTCCTGACAAATTCTGCCCAAGAAATTTCTCTGCGCAGAAATTGTTGGTCTGTCAAATACTAGGTTGAGGTACGTTGTATATAAAATTTACTGTTGTAGAGTCATCGGTTCAGTTTGCTTCGACTGCTTTCACACAAGGAAACTGAGTTGCTGGAAACTGGGAGTTTGTTGGCGAGAAGGGCAAAAAGTAAAGGTTAGACCGCACTAGGCGGAACTGCGATTCAAATAATTTGTATGAAATTCAGTTGCCGCTTAGTGCGACATAGCTCATACAATTTCATACAAATAATAGGGGTATTCACGATCCGATGCAACTAGTCTAGTATTATTGCAAAAGTGTAAAATTGAAAAATTTTCTTCCAAACTGACAACGACACCAGGCAAATTTTACACTCCATGTTGCAATGGGGTTAAGGTATAGCAAAAATGCAAAACTGTTGCAAGATTTAAGGCAGTGTTGTTGTTATAGAGCAAGAACATTTTTGAATTTTACACTTTTGCATTGATACTAGACCAGTTGCATCGGATCGTGAATACCCCTAATGTTTTGCCGCGTCGTGAAGTGTAGTTCCGTTGCGGTTGTGTGCGGTCTAACCTTAAGGGGAATGAAAAAAATCTCCCCGGTCAACGATTGAGGACATTTTTATCACATTCCTTCTCACACTGTCCGTAATGTGCGTTCAGCCAATAGGCTTTATATGGAAAAAACAGAAATCTCCGGCAATTCAGTTTCCTTGTGTGGAAGCTACTAGGCAATTAAAGGAAAACGTCAAAAAAATCTCCAGCAACTGGTTTCCCTGTGTGAAAGGGGACTTCGCGTTGGAATAAAAAAAGTTACATAAAATTAAAAGAATAATTGTGTGTAGTTGTGTGGCAGAATTTTTGCCCAGAAACCGTTCCACACTTTTTCGGCAGTTTTTCTCTCTGTGAGAGAATTTCATCCCCACTCTTTAAAATTTGACGGACCAACAATTTCTGCCCAAAAATCTCGGGAACAAACCTAAGTTGAGTGCAAAACCTGTGTGGAATACAGCATCATAAATCATTGCATACCCCCAGGCGAACAACCTTAAACTTGAACATTTATTAGTATTCAGAGCTGACACTTTGTTTTTTTAATACTTTTCCAATAAAATGCCTTGTTAAGTGGCTTATATTCTTTTCCTTTTGAAATGTGATGGGATTGAGAATTAGATTTTAATTATCGCTTATTTAAATGGTTTGGTGTGTTCAAAATGTGGTTCCTTAAAAATTTCTTTTTCAGCTAGTCAAAACCTTTAAATTAGGTAGATTTAAATTGAAAGCCCCATAAATTCAGATGCATTTCAAGAGATTTGTATTGATAATCCAGAAAAATTAAAATGCTCCTCACATCAAATATATTAACATTTTCAATTTTTTGGACATTTAGAATTCCAGCTTTTTCCTCGTAGTATTATTTCTCATATTCGAAGTTGGCTTAGAATAAGAAAAAGGGAACAAAATTCCCGGGAATTTCTCGTTTAGAATAAGAGAGTAGGGAAAAGGGAAGTGTTTCCCCGGGAATTTTTATTTAGAATTGGGCTGAATCTAATTGATAACCTAGTAATTGTATTCGCGACTTTTATCGCGCTTTTCAGCAGTTTGGCTTAACTCTAAACGTCTGTCAGTTACATTTTCCACCTCAGGAAGTCAAGTCCTATAAATTAACATACATTTCAAGATATTTGTATCTGTAATCTTTTTGGTAAACTAGTAATTACATCCGCGACTTTTTTCGCGCTTTTCAGCAATTTGGCGTAACTCAAACGCCTGTAACTTATATTTTCACTTTCTTGAGTCAAAACCTTTTAATAAGTAAACATTTGAAGAAGCTACCACTAATACACAATTAAAAAAAAAAATAATAACATCCGCGAATTATATCGCAGCTGTCATTTTTTTGGGGCCACTAAAACCTTTTTTTGGGTCAAGACATTTTGATGGGGATACATTTCAAGTGGTGTCCCTCAAAATCCTATTACTAAAAAAATAAAATGAAAAATCCGCGATTTATTTCGCAACTTTCCAGCTGTGGGATGGCACTAAAAACAATTTTTTTTATACATTATAGTACTCTGGTAGTCAAGACCTTCCGATTGCGATACATTTTGGTGCCATACATCAACTATCTAAAAATTTCAATAAGAAATCCGCGACTTTAATCGCGTGTGTCGGGGGTTTCGGGGCCACTTAGACGTCTGTCATGTACATTTCTTAAGCATTCTTTGTAAGGCGATCGTAAAGACAAGAACTCCGCAATCTAATTTGTATGTCTTTTAAATTAATAAATAATTTGTTGTTTTTTTATACGCAATCGAGTTTTAAATTTAACGGACTTTGGTTAAATCCAATGAAGAAGTAAGTACGGAGACCAAAATCCATACTGGTGACGCCGACGAGATTTGCCACGCATAGCAACAAAATTCAGCAATAGAAGTTTAAGGCATCAAGATTTTCTTAGAACGTTCTCGAACATTTTTCTGAAGAACACTTGCTTGAACAAATGCCAAATGAAGTCGACCCCCAAGATATAGGCATCCAAAATGCTGGCATCAGTGGTGAATTGCATCGCATTTCTATAAAACCACCACCATTTTTGCAAGATCAACCAGATTTATTTTTTATACAAATGGAGGCACAGTTCAATATTGCTAACATCAAAAGCGACATCACAAAATATCATTATGTCGTTGCTTCCTTGGATCAAAATGATTCTTCGCGTGTTAGTGATTCACTTCGAAACCCACCGGAATCAGATAAATGATTTTAGATTTTAGCAAAAATCGCAGTAAGTCAAAATCACGCCTTCCACTTTGTCGCTATCATTTCAGGTTTGGCAACGATGCCAAAAAATGCACTGAACCTTGTCAGTTCAACAGAAGAGACAATGCATAGAGCTGACATAAATGAAGGCTGACATAGACACAGTCGCTGATTTTTCAGTTTTACCACCTTCCAAAAATGATTAAAACATACGGCCCAAGAATTATTCAAATCGATTGTTGCGGACGTGACTCGACCAATAATCGAAGCGGATTTCATTCACGAATTTGGACTCCTAGTTGATTTACGCAGGAAGAAGCTCATCGACACAACAATATGACTTGGGGTAAGTGCAATTGCATGTACTGATAACTGATAATTTCGAACAAATTTTTACCTTCGCACAAAATTTACCACAACATATAAAGTCGTTTTTAGAAAAATATAAAGAGTTAATACAACCATTTAAAGCTTCGAACTCTCCGTCAGAGACAACAGTAAGGCATCACATAATAACAACATGTCTTCTAATTTTGTCCAAACCCCGCCGACTTAACCCTGAAATGTATAACATTGCAAAAGCTGAATTCGACTACATGTTGAAGCAAAACATCTGCCGTAGTCAATGAACCACACCACTTCACATGGCTCCTAAAAAAGAGAAAGGTAAATGGCTTCCCTGTGGCGATTATCGGAGACTCAATGCAATCACTTTGCCTAACCGTTATCCGATACCTCACATTCAGGATTACACCCACAAAATGTGCGGTAAGTCAGTTGTCTCAGTAATAGATTTGGAACGAGCTTATAAGCAAATTCCAATAGCCAATGAAGATCGCGAAAAAACTGCGATTACAACTCCATTTGGCCTATTTGAATTTAATGTCATGGTTTTCGGACTGCGCAACGTAAGTCAAACATTTCAAAGATACATGAACAACATTTTTCAAGACCTAGATTTCGTTATTGTTTATATTGACGACATATGCATGCCTCGTCGACCCCAGAAGACCATGTTAAACATTTTCGTATCGTTCTCGAGCGCCCACGCGAAAACAATCTTCGAATAAATGTTTCTAAATGCAAATTTGCAGAATCTGAAGTAAATTTCCTGAGACATAGAGTCTCAAAAGATGGTATTGCTCCAACAAAAGAAAAAGTCAAGCCATCTCATCTTTTCAAAAACCTACTTTAGCTTTTGAACTCAAAAGATTTATCGCGATGTTGAACTTCTACCGCAGATCTCTTCCACATGCAGCTTTTGTCCAAGGCAAATTGCAAAAATTAATGAAGGGAAATAAGAAAAATGATAAATCTGTCATTCAATGGAATCCAGAGCTGACCAAGCATTTGAACAATGCAAATATGATTTAGCAAATGCAGTCCTTTTAGCGCATCCTACTCCTAATGCTAAACTCGTACTTTACGATGATGCAAGCAACTTTTGTATTGGCGCTGCAATTCATGAACTAGTCAATGATGAACTTAGACCGCTAGGATTCTATTCGAAGAAAATGACAGAATCCCAAAAATAAAAAGCACACACGATAGAGAGCTGCTTGCAGCATATAAAGCGGTCAAATATTTCCATCATTTTATTGAGGGCAGAAGTTGTACAATTCTAACAGACCACAAACCGTTAACTTTTGCCTACACCCAGAAACCAGATGTCAAAATACCTCAGCGAATCAATCAATTGAATTATATTAGCCTTTTCACAACAGATATTCGTCATATTAAAGGGAAAGATAGTATTGTTGCCGATCTACTCTCTCGATTCTCGAGATTTTCAAAGGCGAACAAATTGATTTTGAGAATTTAGCCAATGATCAAAAAATCGACGAAGAGCTACAAAATTTTAAAGATGACACCTCATTGCAAGTTAAATTTATTAAAATACCCAGAACAATCGTTACTTTAATATGCGATGTGTCAACTTCATACGTTCGTCCCTACATTATAAAAATCTACCGTAAACAAGTATTCGATTCAATTCATAACATGGCTCATCCAGGCATAAGATCTACAATTAAATTGATAACCGAATGATTTGTCTGGCCAAGTATGAAATCTGATATCAAGCAAATGGTTGAAAAATGCGTTAACTGTCAGAAAGCCAAGATAAATAAACACAATCGAGAAGTTTTAGAAAAATTCAATGTTCCAAGTCACAGATTTAAACACATCAGCATCGATCTTATCGGACCATTGCCATTAATGGGTGGTTTTAAATACTGTTTGACATGTATTGATAGCTATTCAAGATGGCCTGCTGCAATTCCAATTCAAGATATAGCCGCAGAAACAGCTGCAAGAGCTCTTGTTAATGGGTGGATAATAGGCGCAAAGCATTTTTGAACCAGCGCATATCACCCGCAGGCAAATGGTATGATTGAACTTTGAAAACTGCCATTAAATGCCACACAGACAGCAACTGGACAGAAAGTTTACCCATCGTACTACTTGGACTTCGAACGACTTTCAAAGAAGACCCTGAAATGGTTTTCAATGAAACACTCAAATTACCTGGAGAATTCTTCGATAACCCAACAAATGAATATGTTAAAAGCGACTTTGTTCAAAATCTTCGAAAAGCTATTCAAAATATCAAACCTGTACCGGCTTCTAATCACTCTTCAAAGAACTCGTTCATTCAATATGATCTCAAATCATGTACTCACGTTTTCGTCAGGGATGATACAGTGAAACCACTATTAAAAACACCCTACGACGGTCCGTTCAAAGTAATAAATCGTAACGATAAAAATTTTGATGTCGAAGTGGGTAATGAAGATCAGCATAGATAGGCTCAAAGCAGCTCATCTATCTAGAGAAGACCAAGAAGTTATACCGAAGAAATTGCAGCATTCCAGAAAAGAAATCTTCCATCGTAAGCAAAGAAACAAAATCATCTGTAGTAGTTCAAAAGGAAAGCCAAATTACAAGTCGTATCGGAAGATACGTCCATTTGCCAAAAAAATTCACATCTAACAATCATTCTAGAGGGTTGAATTTTTTGTTTAGTATTTACCAATTTAGTAATGTGTAATTATGTGTAAATTAAAATTAGTCTGAAGTGAATATCTTATTCCGTTCTCGAGGTGTTCCAGATAAATGACATTTTACAGCTCCTTTTTAAATTGCTGTAGTAAAAAAAAAAACAGTTTATTGAATTTGTTAGAAAACCTTTTCAGCACGTTATGACAATATTATCTGTAAGAAAAAATGTATCCCAGGTCGATATCTTTATTCATTCTCGAGATATGGTGGACGAAAAAAGTACCCCGAACGTACGTACATACACACATACAGAAATCTTGCTAAAAACGACGAATTCTGGTTCTAGACACCTCAAAACGTGAAGATATGTCAAAATTTTCAATTCGACAAATCGCACCAATTACAATAACTTTCAATGGGGAGTTAATAATAAAAACAAAAAGGGACCTAAATGGCCTCCTTAAGGAACTCCGGAATGCACAATTGTTCTTTTTGATGTTTTATTTTTAAAGTAAACAAACTGTGATCTGCAACATAAATATGACTCCAGCCAATCTAAAAACCAATTTGGCAGCCCGATGATCATTATGGTGGATTTTGATGCTTAATAGATCTTGTTAAGTTTGGTTTTATTATTTCTCAGTTTCTTTATTTCTTTTGTAAACCATCTTGGGCTTCCACTTTCAGAAAAAAAAGATTTGTTATATAAGTTATTAAGTTTTGATTTCATGCGACTAGTGTTATGGTAGAATAAATTTAAAATATATTTTGATTTTAATTGTTTTTTAGATGAATGGATTCATTGGATGAGGGTCTTTGAGGTTTTTGAGCACGGTGTTCAAATTCTCGAATAAAAGCATGTTCAGGCCAAAAATTTCGATTGATTAAAGGCTCTCCCAAACCAATGCGAAACATTCGATGCGGCGAAGAAACATTCGCATGTCAAAATTTATTTACATGGTGATATATGAGAGTGCCCACACCAACGCGACGGCGAAACATATGAATTAATTTTGACTGACGAATGTTTTTTCGCCGCAACGAATGTTTCGCATTGGTTTGGGAGAGCCTTAAAACATTAAGTAAGTAATGCGGTACTGTTATTTTAAATGACGAGTCTCTCGGGCGTTATTAAATTCATATTTTAAAATATTAATTCCGAAAAAGTTTTAATATAATTTAAGACATCATCAATGGTAGTCGAAGAATCTAAACGCGATAGAAACAGTAGTTTAAGTGGAAGTAGAGCTTTGAGTAAAAGGGGTTGGCTAGATCTTATTTGAGAATCGATTGGAATTGATTTAAAATACATTGGGATATCTGGATCTCTATTATATCGGTGGCACTTTCCAGCTGTATATCCATAGTCTCCAGAACATCTTTACTCTTTTTTCCAAAAGATGTCAAATTTTCTTCAGCTTCTATTAGGTTTACAGAATCCTCGCTAGGTGGAATTTGATTACCCTTAAACCTGATCCACATCTGTGTCGTGTGTTGTGTTGTGGAGTCGTGTGTCGCTTTCGCTACAATGTATTTCATATGCGTAGAACCATATTTGTCTCGTGTGTTGTGTTGCAGTGTGGCGCATAAAATATATGGAATGACAGCGACACACGACTCCACAACACAACACACGACAAAGATGTGGATCAGGCTTTAGTTGTTGTAGTCTTCTTTGTTAGATGCAACTTTTTTTTCGCAGACTCGGATGTATTCTCAGCTTTTCTATTGCTGCTTCTCGTCAAGGGGGGCTCCTTGACTAGACCGGCAACCAGAGCTATAATCTCATTCAAAGATATTTGAATTTCAGTTAATTTGAGACTGTTTTCATCAACTTTAGCACGAAGGAAAATAGCATCTTGAAAATTACATTTATCACAAAAATAGTGAAAGTTAGGAAATCTTGCAATTTTTTCAAGTGTCTTAGGATCGACTTTCCCACAACTTACATGAATAGCACCTCCACAACTACCACACAAAATATATTTTTTTATTTGGTAGTATATCTTTTGAACACACTAATAGCCCTTCCACACTAGCCCACTGCCCTTCAAGCAAGCGAGCTCGTTTTCGGTCCGCAAACGTATCAAACAACGTATGGGCGACTTCGCATTTGGATCCAAATACGGATCGAAAAACTGCGTTTTGCGGCTCAAATTAGTATGGAAATTAGAATTAGAAATTTTAATTAGTTTTAGCCATTATGTGAATGTATTGTGAGAGAGAGAGTTTTTCAATTCACCATATTCGGAGAACCGAAATCAAATGGAACCTAAAACGGTTCCAAAAAAAATGAATGAATTGAGGCATACCCAACCCAAATGTATAAAAAAAAAACTCCCCATCTAGTCCAGTTTCTCCATTGCCTACAAATATAAAACAAACAGAATTTTTTAATTTCAAGAGTTTTTTTTATTTATGATTCATAAAAGGTTTTCCAAAGACTATTTCGCACTAATAAACATGACATATTTCCACAAATATAAATTTACATTTAATAAATAGAAACTTGCATTTCTGATTGGAAATTTTTCAAAGTTTTAACAAGAAAAAAAGAGATAAAAAGCAACCCTTAAATGATTGGTATAAATTAAGTATAAATTATTAAAAATGGTTTAATAAAGTTATATTTCTAGCTCGTTTGTGAATTGAAAATCGTGTTAAATGTTATCCGATGATAATTTTGGCACTAACGAGGTGAAAATTTGTTCGTAATTTAAATCAAATTTGCACAAGGCCATAATATTAAAAAGCTATGTTTCTTTCTTGCGTACTCCCCACAAGCCTAAAATACTCCCCATCAATCCTTTAGAATACTCCCCTTTGAAATTTTATAACGGCAGCCCTACTTCGCCTATACTCTCTCTATTTCTCGGTGCTTAAAAAAAAATACTCTCGATTCTCGTTCTTTTTACATGCGTACACAGAAAATTTGTTATTGTGTGTGAGACACTCATTTTTTTTTTGAGTCCCAAGTGAGCCGAGACATTTGGGTCCGTGATTTAGCTTGAAGGGTGTGTATTAATACATGTCAAATTGAAAGTGGGAAAGAATTCCACGCGACTGCCAAATTTGTGTGAAAGAAATGACTTTTCATATTTTGCTACCACACTCGCTTGTATTAATACATTACCTGAACACAAAAAAAAGTGTGATAGAATGTGGGATAGAATTAGAACCATTCCTAAAATTATTCATGTATTAACACATGTCAAATCGTGTGGGATAGAATGTCGGGATGTGTAGGCTGGGCCTTCATATTTTGTTTCCACACTATTCTAGATGATTTGTTTCCCACTTTCTTGACATGTATTAATACACTGTGGGCTAGTGTGGAAGACCTTTTATGTATATCGCTTATTTGAATGATTTGGTGTTTTCAAAACGTGATTCCTTCAAAACTTCTTTTTCAGCTAGTCAAAACCTTTAAATTAGGTAGATTAAAATTGAAAGAAAAAACAATAATAATATTCGAAGGCAAATTATATCGTGAATTTCAATAGTTTGGCGACTTTCCAGCTGTCGGGGACGTCTGTAAAGTTCTTCTCAACGCTTGTGTTTTTTGTGAGTCTTTTTGTGTTTATTTTGTTGGTCAATTCATTAACTTAGTTCTTTCGGCCTTCTTTTATTTTATAAAAAAAACATTTCATACATTTTTATAGGACTCCCGGTGTGACCATATAAGGCCGCAGTGATACTTTCTCAAAGTAGTGATTTTGTATTCAGGGCCAGGCGCATTGAGTGCTGAAGTGATTGAACCTTGGCAACGCCGAATAGACACAACGAATAAACTCAACGAAAGTTGATTGGCTTCCGGCATTTTCGCATTTGCACAATTAGTTAACTCACTGACCTTATCGATGAACAGTCTCGTCCGCACCCCGCCGTCCGCCATTAATTCAAATCTTACAATTAAAGTATTATAGTATAGTATAGGTATCGAACTGCATGAGTATTGGTACTCTGCCGTCGATGTTGAAGGTTATATATAAAATACTATTGTAAAACTTAACGATAAAAGAGCTTGCTTAACGAGAGGGTTAAAGAATGTAATTCAATTGCTTGCGGAAGGTTAAAGAAGAAGGTTGTGCGTGAATAAAAGTGGTTTTTCTAGATTTTCCACTATAATTGTCTTGTGTTTTTATTTATTATTCGGATGGTTCACTTATTTATTTTGGTTTCAAAGTCGGATGGTTTATGCTAGTTCTGGAGGGTTCACTGGGCTACCGATACATTGCTCCGTGTCGAGCCGGATAGTGCCAGTGCGGGAAGGTACAAAACGTTTTTGTTATTGATGGTATCGCTAAATGCGATGTGCGTGCTCCTATTTTTTATATAGATATAAAAATAGAAAAAAAATCGAAATCGAAATATTTTTGTTGTGAGAAATGTGCTAGGAAAATATCCAAGCCGAATTGTGAAGGTACTGGATGGAAGCAGGACGGCAGGGCGTAATTCAACGAAAAAATAAGCATATACGAAAGAATTCATGTCGAGACATGAAAACGGAAAGATTCCATCAGCCCAGCAACACTGCACAACGTTATGCTTATGTAAGTAGATAGAATATTTTGTTTTTTCTCTCCTAAGTGAACAGCATCATAGAGACAAGAATCAACGAATGTAAATACGCTTGCTCAACTACATAGCGCACACACTCAATCGAAGGCATGCGCACTCCGTGCAAATAGAAGGATGAGAAGGAAAGACAAAACAAAAAACCCACAATATTGCACTTGGGAAGGCGAAACACTTAATTCAAAGTTTTCTATTCGAAGCAGACAGTGTGTGTCGTAATCTTTTGAATTTCTTTTTTTTTAATTAAATTAAACTTGACAAATATTTTCATCCTTAAAATATACCCATAATCAACATTTATTTCACCCTTTCGATATATTATTCAGCGGTAAGAATAACACAGTCCACTTAAAATTATTATTTATATATCTACAAAAGTGAATGGTGTCAATTTATTGGTATAGTCTAAATTAATTTTGCAATGGAAATAAAATGTATGGACGAAAAATCCGAATTCAAGGGGCGGAAGGGTCGACAAGAGGACTCTTTCTTTTCGAACGTCATGAACTCGAATTGAAATAGAACTCATTAATTTATTTTTGCGTTATATATATTTTTGCGTTACTAATATATATTTTGTTGCGTTATATATGTACTTAATTTGCGTTATTATATGTACTTATTTTGCGATTTTTTAAAAATATTTTTGCGTTACTGTTCGTACATTGGGAATTTTATTAAACAGTATACCTACTACGAACTATTTTTTTTTTCTGCGTAAAGACAACAACGAGCACACAACTATTCAGGCAGGGGTACATTTTTGGTGTCATCAGGCAGGGGTATGTTTTTGAACACTAGGCAGGGGTACACTATATTTTCTTGCATATTTGGAAACATATCAGAAAGTACCTACTGCAAGTAATCATACGCTATTGACTCCCATTCATTTTTGCATAAGGCATGCATCTGTTTAAAGACAAATAATTAACTTCACAATGTGTTATACACTTGCAGGGTATTCGGCAGGAAAATTTAAAGGTATTGATTTTTTACAACCGGAAGAGAGAAAAGGTACAATTATGGACGGAGAGCAGGCAACTGATAATTTCGATTACCAGTTCAACGAAGATATACGAGCGGTGAGCAGGTTATTGGCATTCACCAAATCGGAAGGGTTCGAAGGAGCATCTATCGAAGCAATCGGGGTGCGACTGGAAACGTTAAAGGAATCTTGGGCGCAGCTCAAGGTCACGGAAGGCGAGATTGCTAAAAGGAAGGATCTCTTGAGTACAAATGGAGGTCTCTAGGCGGAAGCTGAAGGTGACTACTTTGTCGCATATGCGACACTGAAGCGCAGGGTGAAGGAACTGACCCCAGTGGTCCCGGACGGGGATAGACAGCCGATGAACGTTCAGGTGAACATGCCCTTTTCTCCACATGATGTCAAGAATACGTGGGGAGACTTCAACGGTAGTTTCACTAAATGGCAAGGCTTCCGAGATAGGTTCGTGTCGGCGGTGCATTCTAATGATAAAATCGACCCGTCATATAAATTTGCTTATCTCAAGGCATCACTAGTGGGTAAGGCACAAAACACTCTGGGGGAATGGCAGCTCACGGAGCAGAACTACTATGAGGCGTGGGGTAGGATGAATCAGCTTTACCACAAGAAATATGCTACATGCAGGGAGTTGCTGCGGCGGTTTTTCCGTTTGCCCAACATAGAGGCACACCGAAGGCAGGGCAGTTGCAGGCTGCCATGAGACCTTGAGGCAACTTGCTTCGCAGGATATACCGGCGGACTCATGGGACATGGTGGTGGTACATGTTCTCCATTAAAAGCTAGACCAGGAGACGGCATGCAAATAAGAAGAGGTGAGGTCTTCCGAGACGCCCACTGCGAAGGAGTTCTGCCAATTTTTAGACAAAAGGGCAGAAGCACTGGAGAGCGCGATGGATAATCGCAGGAAGGAGACACCGGCTCAAGGGCGTGTCAATATAAATAGATATGGATGGCATCTACCAGTCAGGGGATGAGGATGGCTACAGCTGCACAAGCTACAAGGAAGGTGGAAGGCGGCATGGCGAAGAAGCGTCCGTGTCACTTGTGCAGGTCAATGGACCATCCATTATGGTGCTGTCCAGTTTTATGGTGCTCAGTCTGAGGGCAAGGCAGGATTTTATCAGACAGAAGCAGCTATGTCCTAACTGTTTGAAGACTGGACACAACATGCATGGATGCTTCCAGGGACCGTGCAACAAATGTCCAAGTAGGCCATACCACAATAGTGTTGTTTTTCACTGATGGAGCTCAAGAAGGCGGAGGCATCGGTCATGCATGTTCAGGAGAAGGCTGTCAAGCGGAAGGGTAATCAACTCGGGGGTAGTAAGGCGAAGGCAGATTGACAACTACCGCCACCGGAGAAGCGTTCCCGGTTGGACGGTGGAAGGCTGGAAGGCTGGAAGGTACGAAGGAGGAAATAGAATCGGAATCTGAAGGCAAAACGTCGTGGGGTGATTTCAAAAGAAAAACCTGCAATTTACATAATAAAGACAAAGGTAAAAATTATTCGGTTCTTTCAATTAATGATAGGGTAGAGAAGGTTACCTTGATGCCTACGGCACAGGTAAGGATAGAGATTGATGGGAAGAAGTATGGTCCTATTAGGGCGCTGCTGGATACGGGGGCACAGCCCAACTTGATAAGTTATGAACTACAGCAAGAATTGTCAATACCGAAAGTGCCGGCGACACAAAGACTAGTTGGATTGGAAGGTGAAGCCTTTCAAATTAGATACAAAACCATTCTCAGGGTAAGTCCATGGTTCAGCTTGCAGGATTCGGTAGAGCAAGAGTTTTACATTTTGCTGAAGGAAAGCAAATGGCAACTAACTTGTCCTACACACAACTTGGAATTGTCACGAATGGACATTTCGGGTCGACCTTTGGCAGATCCTGAATATTGGAAGGCAGGGAAGGTAGATACGCTATTAGGGTGTAAGGTAATGGCAGAAGCTTTTATCTCTGTCCTAGGACGACAGGTATGTGGTACTTTGTGTATAGAAACAATTTTTGGTAATGTTATATTAGGAGAATATGAAGGTGGACGGGGGAAGAAGGTAAATGAACTAGGATTGGAGGTCGTGTGCTTGGATAATAACCAGTTACACGAGTCACTTAAACGGTTATGGCAATTAGATGACATTGAACAGTCATTGTGCAGGTCAGAAGAGCAGGAGCAGGTAGAGAGAAATTTCATTGACCCATATAGTCGTGATAAATCAGGCAGCTTTGTTGTGACGATTCCATTGAAGGAATCTGCAGGTAATATTGGAAGTTCAGAAATCATAGCAAGAAGAAGATTCTTCGCGCCGGAAAGAAAATTGGAAGGGGACGCGGATCTCAAAAGTAAAAATATGTCGAATTTATGCAAGAATACGAGAGTATGGGGCACATGACACCAGTAACTGGTATGTCTCAAGGGCAAGCTACTTATCACATACCACATCATTGTGTAACAAAAAAGCTCAGGGTAGTATTTGATGCTAGCTGCAAAACACTGAGGGGTATATCACTTAATGAAACGCAAAACGCAAATGTTGGGAAAGAAATTGCAAAAAGATTTACACGAAATTTTAAAGCGATTCAGAAGGCACCGGATTGCAATTAGTGCGGACATCAAGATGATGTTTCGTGTGGTGAAGGTAGCGAAGGAACAATGGGATCTCCAAAGAATATTTTGGAGAGAAAACTCAAACGAAAAGCTGAAGGAGTACTGACTGACAGTAGTCACGTACGGAATGACCTCATCTGCATACAATGCGGTGAGGGCTCTGATACAATGTGCGAGGGAAGCAGAAATACAATTTCCGAAGGCAGCGAAGGCAATTAGCGAAGATTTTTATATGGATGACTGCACGAAGGGTGCTGATTCCGAACAGAAGGCAATTCAATTATCGAAAGAAATTGATCACGTGTTGAAGGGTGCAGGTTTTGAATTAAGGAAATGGAAATCTAATTCTGAAAACTTAATAAAGGACATGAATTATGAAGAGCAGGAGGCAATTCCATTCCTGTCAAAAGGCGCACACAGGAATGGTTGCGAGTTGTTAGTCACTAGGCCCTGGTTCTTCGTGAGCCGTTGTGCCACCCGATTTATTTTATTTTTTTGTTTTAGGAGGCAATTGTGTTCCAAGAAGATGATAAAGCATCGCTATTGGGCATCAAATGGTTGTTGAAGAAGGATAAGTTCACATTCGTGGTGAAAACGCCAGTGCTGAGCAGGTAATGACAAAAAGCAAGATTGTAAGATGTGTCGCGCAATTATACGATCCTAATGGGTTCATAGCTCCCGTTACGATCATCGGAAAAATCCTCATACAAGATATATGGCGATTAAACATTGAATGGGATGAGAATCTACCGGAAGGCATTGAAGGCAGGTGGAGAGATTTTTGGAAAGAGATATCACTTTTAGAAAATGTGAGAATCGACAGATGGATTGGTACATTAGAAGGTACACGGAAAGAAATACATGGGTTTTCAGATGCGTCTAAAAGAGCATATGGGGCAGTGATATACTTCTACTTTTATGCAGGTTTATTGACGGCAAAGACACGTGTAAGGACGGTCACGATACCGAGATTAGAGATGGCGGCAGCTGAGATGCTGGGAAGGTTAGTGGATAGTGTCATAGACAATGGAATGGGAAGGCATAGAGTATAATCTCTGGACAGACTCACTCGTCGCATTAGATAAACAAATTACCATGTGATCTTAAGATGTTTGTGGCAAATCGAGTTGCGTCAATACAAACTAATACGGAGGCAAGGAGATGGAAGCATGTAGGTACAAAAGAGAACCCAGCAGATCTTTTGAGTAGGGGAATGAAACCATCTTTGTTAGTAGACAATAAGTTATGGCTGCATGGTCCAGAAAGGCTATCAGAACCTCGAACAAGTTGGAAATCTGAAAAGTTTGTGCCAAATGTTTCAGATGGGGGGAGGAATGAGATGAAGGTTTTCATAACTACTAAGTTCTCGGAACCGTTATGTATACACGTGAAAGGATGGGAAGAGAGTGTTCCAATAACAGAGTACGCATCTACTTTAGAAAAGGTAATTAACATAACAAGTTATGTATTTCGTTTTATCAAGGTAACTAGAGCTAAGATAGAACAACGTAAGGAGGATTGAAAAAGGTATGGGAAGAGACAGAGACGTTCTCGACGTCAACATGAGAGAAGAGAAGGTACGAAGGGTAATGAAGAAATAGTTAATCAACCATCTTCTGAAGAGAATACGGAAGCAATTGATTATCTACTACGGAGGGAACAAGAAAGGTATTTTGGAAAAGAGATTTTTGCATAGAGAAAGACAGGTGTTTACCTGAAGCCTGATCCACATCTGTGTTGTGTGTTGTGTTGTGGAGTCGTGTGTCGTTGTCATTCCATGTATTTTATGCGCCACACTGCAACACAACACACGAGAAAAATGTGGTTCTACGCATATGAAATACATTATAGCGATAGCGACAAACGACTCCACAACACAACACACGATACAGATGTAGATCAGACTTGATAAGAGCAGGATTCAGTCATTGAAACCAATGGTAGATGGGAAAGGAATATTGAGAGTAGGAGGAAGGTTGGAGGAAGGTTGGAGAGGGCCGAGTTGGAATTTGAGAGAAGGCATCCAGCAATTGTACCGAGTGGTTCTCGATTGGCTTGGTTGATTATGGATAGTGCTCATAGGGCAACAAAACATGGAGCAGTGCAGGTTATGATGCAATACATTAGGCAAAGGTTCTGGATTCCGAAGGTAAGAAGTGAGTTGCGAAACTATCTCCAAAAGTGTTTGGTTTGTGTTAGGTATAAGCATCGCTTTGAAGAACAGTTGATGGCTGATTTACCAGCGGAGAGAGTTACGACAGGAAAGGCTTTTCTACACACAGGGGTAGACTATGCAGGGCCATTTGAAATTAAAATGATAGATAGAGCAGGCGAGCAAATCATAAGACAGAAATGTTGGGTTTCAATTTTTGTTTGTCTTAAGACAAGGGCGGTGCATATCGATATAGTGTCAGGTCTTACATCGGTTGCATTCATTGCGTGTTTTGAAAGATTTATAGCTAGAAGGGGAAGATGCGAAAGGTTATATAGTGACAATGGCACAGCCTTTGCCGGAGCAGAGAAGGAATTACGGAAGGCAAGGGAGCATTGGCTCGTGAAGGATACTTTTGAACATTTATGTTTGAAAGGGACGGAATGGAAGTTTATGACTCCTGCGGCGACACATCAGGGTGGTATTTATGAGGCAGCGGTTAAGTCAATGAAATATCATTTGATAAGGATAGTTAGGGCGAAGGTACTAACATGAACATTTTTTAACTCTACTTGCAGGTGTAGAAGCAATTCTAAATTCAAGGCCATTACATCCATTGAGTGATGATCCGAGTGACTTGCAGGCGCTAATGCCGGGACATTTTCTGATTGGTGAACCTTTGGTACTACCACTACCATTTGCAACTAATGAGCTTGCAAAGACGAAGGGCATAAAATTGTGGAAAGAACGAAAGACGATGCTTGAACATTTTTGGGCAAGATGAAAGGAAGAATATTTATCCACTCTCAATGAGCGGAAAAAATGGGGTAAAGAGAAATATGGTTTGAAGGAGAGACAATTATGTATAATTAAGAGCGAGAATTTCCCACCATCAGCATGGGCCATGGGGCGTATCCTAAAGTTGATACCAAGCAGGGACGGACTAGTGCGGAATGTGATCATACAGACGGCAACCAATCAACTTACAATGCCGGTACAAAAGATTTGTATACTGCCACTAGAAGAGCTGGAATAATTATTATTATATTGTTTATGTATATATTTTAATTAATTAGGAGGTAGCAGGGTTGAATAAAATGCGAAAGGGTTGAAAACCGTAGGTTTTCGCCGGGACTGTATTGAACTGCATGAGTATTGGTACTCTGCGGTCGATGTTGAAGGTTAGGTAAAACTTAACGATAAAAGAGCTTGCTTAACGAAAGGGTTAAAGAATGTATTTCAATTGTTTGCGGAAGGTTAAAGAAGAAGGTTGTGCTTGAATAAAAGTTTTTCTAGATTTTCCACTATAATTACCTTGTGTTTTTATTTATTATTCGGATGGTTCACTTATTTATTTTGGTTTCGAAGTCGGATGGTTTATTCTAGTTCTGGAGAGTTCACTGGGCTACCGATACAGTATAGTCAAATAATTTATATCTGAATAAAAGTTATATTAAAGTAATTCAGAGTTTTATTTATTTATATTTGGCAACTACAGTGCTCCTTTGGTTATCGCTTCATATTTGTTGCTGGTTCGTGTGCTACTGCTTGGACCTCTACACGTTTATTTACAAAAAAAAATGTTTATTTCTTTAGTTTGTTTCAATAAAATAAAATAGTTAAACTCACATTTTAATTTATTTTAATGAAAAAAAATACAACTTTCGACCGTGTCGAAAAAAACCTATCGGAAATTAACGCGTTAAAAATTGAAATGTCATTTCGCATTCGCTTTCGTTTTCGAAAATAAGGCGAATATAAAACGAAAGAGACGAAAGCGAAAGCAGTAATACCAAATCTTATTTTCGCAACCTTAAACGATTCGCTTCGTATTCCCTAATCAGGCCACAGTTTATAAACAAAATGCATTTTACCATCCAAGTAAATTGTAAAATACTACAAAGTTTATCTCTGAAATTGAGGATTTATAATTTCTAAATTAAGACAAACTATAAAAAAAACAAGAATTTAAGAAAGTGTCTTCAATTTTATCCATCGAGGATGGATACTCAAGGCGGTTGGCCAAAAAAGCCACCTGAAGTCATTAAAAATATACAAAGTGGAGCGATTCCAATTTCAAATAATATGGGTGTAGGGAGCAATTTTGTGCCTCCATCGTCATTAAATAAAAACGACTATGATGAAATATATGGAAGTTGAGTGGACGCGCTCAGGTAATGCAGAAAGTGGTGATGGTGACGCTGATCAAGCCGGTAACGGCTCGCCAAAAATAACGGAACATAATTCCGTTGATGTGATGACGCCGGTCTGGCACCAATACTAGCGCTGCAGCCTTAACAATTTCAAGATTGCAGATATTTCAGTGATGCCATCTCAGTCGGAATTAAATTTACAAAGATTACTAGGTTAGGTTAGGTTAGGTTGAAGTGGCTGCCAGCAAGGGACTGACACACTTAGACCATAAGTTGGTCCGTTGTGATACCACATGAATCTAGAGAGATTTTCTCCCCGCTCGTTAAAACCAGTTGGAGCTTCTAATGAAGCGTGCGAGACTACTTATGTCTATGTTTGTCAGATCACTAGGATCATTGAAGAAGAAGTCTCCGATATGGAGCCTACGTCTTTTAGATAGGGCAGGGCATGTGCAGAGAAGATGAGAAACAGATTCTTCCTCCTCTTCATCCGTACAGCTCCTACAAAAATCGTTTGCGAAAACTCCAAGCCGCTTTGCGTGCTTGCCTATAAGACAGTGCCCGGTTATGACACCAATTACGGAGCTGATATGCAATCTGTTCAAAGATATCAAACACTTAGAGCGCCTCACTTCTAGCGTAGGCCAGATCTGTTTTGTCGCCAGGCAAGTGATTCGATTGGTTACCCCCTGTATTTGTGAAAGGTGTCAAATCGGTTACCCTTTTAATGTTATTGTACACTAGTTTTCCAGAAAAAAATTGATCTTGTGAGATTCCAGAACGATGATTTTGGAAGAATAAAAATCTTTAGTAAAGGATATTGAGCTCCATAAATTATTTATCGAAAATTTTAAAGCAAATCTTAGTCGAAGCGTTTTAAAAAGAGAGGCTATTTTGCCTGAGGTGAGCGGGGAGATCGCCAACAGCTGGTCGAATCAAAATGGTATCAATCTAGAGACTAACGAATGTTTCTTCGCCGCAACGAATGTTTCGCATTGGTTTGGGAGAGCCTTTAAACCACCATGCACAATTCTCCATTGTTTTTTTGCAAGCAGGTGTCTTCAGAATAGATATTTATTTCTCACTTTTGTACTTTTGTTCAAAAGTAGGCCTATGTAGTTAAGCCTTAAGGTGGGAGAGATTTGAAAGGTGGGGCACTTTACAGGTGACAAAGATTTGACCACTGAAGACACTATTGTGGATATGAGGAAAGGTTCGTTATACTAAGTTTTCATTGGAACTGAAATGAGGTAATTTCGAAATTAGCTCATTTGGAATGACATTTTCTATACAAATTTAACGTTCCAAATGAGGTAATCTCAAAATTACCTCATTTCGGCTCCAAAGAAAACGTAGTATTAAGTGCAAAGAAGTGCATACGAAAGGTAAGTTATTTAAGTTATAACTCATACTCATTTTTATTTATTGAAATTCTTCACTGCACCGAAATTATTATGCTTGTTTGCAATTATTTTGTTTTACTCTCGTCATATCGACTTTTGAATGGAAATTCAGATTGAAAACGTCAAACTAATCTTTTTTTCTCTGGTGAAAAAACTTCAAGCAAAACTGAAAACTATAAAGAAAATTATTTGTGGTTATTCGAATCTCAAACTGAAAATGAACTAACTCAATAATTGAAACCGGTGCATGTGCACACAAAAGTACTGCCAGGTTTGTTTAAATTATGTGCGATCGAAGAAAAAGTTAACTAGGTAAGTTTAGTTCAAAATTGAGCCAGTGTATGATGGCCCATTCAAAATAGAATTAAAGACGAATAGACTAAACTGTTCAATACATTTTTCAAAAATCTATTTCTTAATAGTTTTCAGTCAAATTGTTATGAATTTATAGACGTCAGACTTTTCCGACTATTTTTGACTTCTCTTAAATTTATATCACTCCCACTTTATGGTTAGAAAGAGAGAAAAATAGTTCATTAAAAAAAAATTTAATGTGTGGATTTTTGTTTGACGTTTTCTTTTGTAAATTGGAAGGAGTCAGTACGATGTGAACACCGTCATGGAATTTTATCAAGAATTTCTCATCGACTAGACTTTTTCGGAGTAGATTAGAATATAAGCCCTCTATTCTGTCCTTATAAGAAACCTCACAAGAACAACGTGAGTTGTGGTCTGCCAAGGAGCAGACCAATTTTTTTTTAATTTTTATGAGGCGAGTTCCACAAAAGTTATGAGGTTATTGTGACTTACGAGGCATCAGTAATGTCGTTTTCGGTTTGAGGTTCGGAGTTACTCCTTTTTGATTCCGCTTACTCCAAAATTATTCGATTGGCTGTTCCGAGTAATGTTTTCGGAGTATTTTTCTGTTCCGGAATTAATAAAGGAGTAGACTCGGAAAACACATATACATATAAACCCTTTCATCGGATTATTTGTCAAAATAATTTTATTCGCCTGAACGTGGAAATTATACATAAATATCAGACAATTTACGCACACACACATAAATATTTCACAATAGAACAATAGAAAATACAACAATAGAAAATAATTCGATTGGATTCAAAAAGGAGTAGTACTGTTCCAAAATCCAATCGAAAACGACATAAGGTTGCCAGAATAAAGGCTTAACTACATAGACATATTTTTGCAAAAAGTACAAAAGTAAGAAATTAAAATGTTCGCTAAAGAAACCTGCTTGCAAAAAAACATACGAAAATTGTTCCGACAGATATATTAAGCCACCATACACAATTTTCAATTGTTTTTTTGCAAGCAGGTGTCTGCAGCATGGATATTTATTTCTCACTTTTGTACTTTTTTGCAAAAGTAGGTCTATGTAGTTAAGGCTGTAACTAAAAAAATCGATAAAATTTAAGGACGGCCCAAATAGAACGTGATCTGGCGTGGTGTGGTTTGAGCTAAAAGCTCATTTTAAAACATAATGCAATCGGGGTAAATTGCCACTGATAAATTCGTAATTTTACCCATAAGTTCTAGAATTCCACGATTTCGAAGTTTTACTGTAAAGATGTCACAATTTCACGTTCTTCTTGCAGATCCTTGTGACATCTGCTTGCAAATACATGAACGAGAGACGTTGTTGTTGTTCTACTAAAAAAAAAATTATATGTCCAATGTGACAGCACTACAGCAGCCACATTTGCAAGTTTTTAACTTGAATAAAATTTAAGCTGAAATTAAATCACGTTTTATTTAACAACGGCATTTAAATTAATTTTGATAATAAAATGCCGACAATTGGTGTAAAGCGTGATTTGCTTTTCAATGCTTTAGGCAAAAAATACAGTAAGTAAATGTTAAATTTCAAGCCAACCTATGAAATACCTATCTAAAAAAATTCGATTTAGCCGATGATGAATTCCAGCAACTTTGTTTTGCATTTGGTCTTGAGTTAGATGAAGTGGTAAGAAGAATATTATTAAGTAAGCCCATTTTGTTTATATAAATTAATCAAATAAATATCGACATAATCATACAGACAACTGAAAAGCAAATGCTTACTAAAGAGCAAGGCGATGTTGCTGCAGCTCAAGATGCGTCAGAAGAAATCATTTACCGCATTGATATTCCGGCAAACAGATATGATTTGCTTTGCATGGAGGGTCTGGTAACCGGATTACTAGTTTTCCAAGAAAAGTATCTATTTTGTTTTTTTTTTTAGAATAACCAATTTTCTTATTAGAGCCGTATTAATTTTATCTGTTTTAGAATTAAACCTCCGCAGTTTAAATTAGTGGAACCCAAAGGCGGTGCAAATGCTCGTCAAACTTTGAACATTCTACCCGAAACAGCTCAAATTCGACCGTTTGCAGTGGCTGCAGTTCTGAGGAATATTACTTTTACTCAAGAATCCTACAATTCTTTTATAGATTTGCAAGTAAGTTGTAATTCTTGATCATTTATTTCTAAAATAGAAGTCTCATGAACTTCTTAGGCATACATGTCTTTAAAAATGCTAACAAAATTTTAGTTTCTATTAAGTTTGTATAAAAACTCATGTTTCCAATTATAGTGATGTCATATAGATCTCGTTGTTCTTTTTGTAACTGTATTTATTTAAAATTAATAGCTAGTGAATAAATCTTGCACTTGAAACGGTAAATACATTTGATAAAGAGAGGTTGCAAGAGTAAGAATAAATAATTAATATTAAGATTTAAGGATACTGCGACCTTGAGGTCTAGATCCTCTCATTCAATAGCTCTTCCTCCAAGTTTGTTCCTTTGATAAACTTAAGTATTTGGATTACTTTCAGAGATGGTAACTCCCTCTCTTCTTTCTGATGACGTTCCAGATACCTATGTGTTTGGTGCATGAGTGAATCACGTCCACCTAGTATATGGTCCGGTTTTTCCTCATGAGTATTGCAGAATCTGCAAATGGCACTGTTTACCACGGCAAAATACTGAGATGTCTTCTCAGTTTGCAGTGACCAGTATGGAATCCCGTTGTTATAGGTTGTTGCTGCTTAAACCTAGCGTTCTTAGTTATGGCTTCCAAGAATCATTTTGGCTTACCTCAGCTTTGGGAGTGTTGTCCACAATCTGGATCCTTTGGCCTCCTCTGTTTTGATTTTATTTTTAATCACATTTTCTTCTATACCAAAATAGGGCTCAGGATCCGATCCGTTAAAGGGGTCGCTGCTTCTATTTTAGCCAATGAATCTGCCTCTTCATTTCCCTGGACACCTACGTGGTCTGGTACCGAATGAAAAAAAAAGAAAGAACCCGAATGTAAAACAACCAACTTGTGTGGCTGGTTGAAATGCTAGTTGTTGCAAAATGCAATAATTGATAAATTGAAACCATCATTGAATGGGCAAATATACATGACGTCGGTGGTACAATAGTAGTAGTTCAAAGGCCTCTGAGGTAGCTTGGTCTAGGTTCAACTCCAGGGGCCTCATTACGTAAAACGATAACAATAAAACGATATCGTTGCAATAAAATGAACAAAATTAAATTTTGTCCATGTTTTATGGCTTTATTAGTAAGAGCAACCATTCCGATTAATTATGGAACACAACGTCGTTCAAGGAGTAGCGCATTCATCACTTCCATTTTCCAAGACCCTGTTGATGGTTTCGGGCTGTAGCTCACGGATTGCTTGGATGATATTGTCCTTAAGTGCTTGAATAATTTCCGGATTGTTGGCATAACATCGTACCATTACGGTTCCCCACAATGGGGGTCAAATCGCAGCTCCGCGGCGGCCATTTGACATCGCCAAGAGGGCTCATTTGGGAATTGGAAATTTGGTGCGCAAAAGATCGATTGTGGCATAGGCTGTGTGGCATGGTGCGTAATCCTACATAACCCAAAAGTCGTCCAAATCCATGCTTCAATTTCAGTAAAAAAAAGTCCGTTAACATGTCTGTGTAACGCCCACCAGCCTCATTTTCAAAGAAAAATGGTCCACAATTCGCACCAAACTGTCGAATTGAAAATTTTGACATATCTTCACGTTTTGAGGTTTCTAGAATCAGAATCCGTCGTTTTTAGCAAGATGTTTGTATGTGTGTATGTATGTACGTACGTTGGGGGTACTTTTTTCTTCCACCAAATCTCGAGAACGCATACAAATATCGACCTCGGATAGATTTTATTTTACAGATAATAATTGTCATAACGTGCTGAAAAGGTTTTCTTACAAATTCAATAAACCGTTTTTTTACTACAGCAATTTAAAAAGGAGCTGTAAAATGTCATTTATCTGGAATATCTCGAGAACTGAATAAGATATTCACTTCAGATTAATTTCATTTTACACATAATAACACAATACCAAATGGGTAAATATTAAAAATAAATTAAACAGACACTTTTTTTTAAACTAAGAAAAACAGTTGAAAAATAATTTTCAAAAAATTATTCCGAACAGTCAATTTTATTTTACATATACATACAACTGGTAATTTTTTTTTTAAATTCAATAAATAGTTTTTTTTTAGAGCAACAAAACTGAAAAAAAAAAAAATATTAAAAATTCCTAACAAATGTTTTTTAACTCAAATATTAAAAAAAAAAAAACAAATTCAATTTCAAATTCTTACCAAAAATGTATACCTATACCATCTAAATGTTGTGTAATTTTGAGATTTTTAAAACCACGATTTAAAAAGCTAAAAATCAAATTGTTGCAAGAAAAAACTTTTCAAAAATGTTTTAATTCAAAAAATTCTTACCATCAAAATCGCTTCATAATCGAAATTTTGCATATGACACTTAATTTGCCTTTTTATACCCTGAAACCATTTTTTTTAAGTACACTCCCCTGATTTTTGGTATTTTGTTCAGCCAATAGTCTGTTTTGAAACAATTGGATTAAATAATTAATACCTCCATACCGAGAAGAGTTAGCAAAAAAAGTTTTATAAGTAAGATTCTTAGAATTTTGTAACTTGTTCTCTGTTTGTAACTTGTTCTCCAAAAACTCAAAGTTATTACACTATATAATATATAATTATGTAATATATACTCTACCACCCACCACTTAGGTAAATATGTATATGTTGTAAGTCCAATGATTAATTAAAGATGCAGTCGATTTTGTTTTGTATAAAAGTTTATTAGAACAATTTATTTAAACATTTAATTCAGTTGAACAATAAGTCGAGAATGAAAAAATATTTTCAAGACGAAATTAAAATAAATATAAACAAAACTCTAAGCTAGGTATATATAAAATATTAAAGTTGAAGCTGCTTACACTTATTTCAAAGTGTAGCTTTAACAGTTTTCAACACTCCTCATTAAGCAGCTTCAGCCTCAAATATTCAAATAATTTCTCTGTCAAAGCTTTTGTGAAATTATCGGCAACTTGTTCTTTAGTATTGATATAAACAAGATTAGCTGTCTTACACATATGTTGATTAACGAATTTCCAGCGTATTTCAATGTTTTTTCCTTTTGTCACTTTTTCTTCATCAGCATTTTCAAGCATATGGAAAGCTGCTTTGTATACGATAAATTAATCAGTAGGTTCTTTCATAACGATTCCTAGCTCTTTCATTATTCTTCTGATCCAACTGACTGCGATATTCGGCTTCTGCTGACGAAATTGAAAATGTTTTTTTTTATAAGTAAAATATATTTAATTATTATTATTAATGTAGTGCAGTTTCAATACAAAAACAGATAAAAGCCATCAATGCACTCAGTAACTCCTGGGAATAAATTTTTGTTTGGCGTATTTTACTTTCCTTTATTTTGGACATACATATTGTGTTTCTTTAACACTAAGCTCTTCTTTTAAGATTAAGGATACATTCAATTCAATAAAAAAATCATTTCCCACACTTAATTGACATGATGCTTGGGCACAGAGTCGTAACGTGGTGCACAATTTAAGGATGTTGGGAATCGATGATTTTCTTATTCCAAGATTAAGTTTTCCATCAATTTCACAAAGTAAATCCATTAAGGCTGGCTTGGATAGTCAAAACTAGTTAACAAAGCTACAAAAGATAAATAAATGAAAAGAAAAAAACTGAAGAATCAAGTAAATCCGTACAATTTATCATCTAACTTCAAGGGGTTAGATAAATCTCTTATATTGCGCCGTTTTCTGATGGCCTCCAACGTCACCAATTAAAACATAATCATTATTTTTTTGAATGTGGCTTGATGTTTTCACGATTTCGTAGGTTATAAGTTGCTTAACTAGGCTCTGATTCATTAATTTCACTACATTCAAAGAATTCCTCCTGACATTGTTGTTGTTCTTCTTCAAGCATAATTTCATTTGTTGGCTCTGGCTGATCGATTTCATGATTCTCTAAGTTGTTTTGTTGTTGATGTTCTTTCTCCAAAAATAGAAATTCAGTTGGGAACTCTTTTTCTTTTTGAGTTTTCGAATTTTCTTGACTTTCTCTGTTTTTATTATCATGACATAGTTTTTCATCAAAAATTACATTGCACGAGACCTCGACATGCCTTTCATTTGGAAAATAGATTCTATATCCATGTTCTTCAATATCATACCCAACGAATTTTCCTCTCTTCCTCTTTTTATCAAATTTTTGACGTTGTTTGTTTTGAATTAGAACATAACATTCACATCCAAAAGGTTTCATTGACTTGAGATTGACTTTGCGACCAAACCATATCTCAGCAGGAGTTTTACCAGCAACATTACTATTTCCAGTTTGATTTATTGTAAACACTGAATAATTGATTGCTTCTGCCCATAAGGATGTTCCAAAGTCTTTGACATAAATTTCTGCTCTTGCTGCTTCTACTATGGTACGCATCTCTCGTTCAATTCTGCCATTTTGTTGTGGAGTATAAGTAGCTGATCGTTCGTGAAATATTCCAAGTTTTTCGAAAATCTTCTTACTTCTTGCGTTTTAAATTTCTTTCCCATTATCTGACATTAGCACCTTGACTCTTTTTCCAAATTAGTTTTCAATCAGATTCAAGAAAATTTTAAGCTTTTCTACTGCTTCAGACTTATTATTCTTCAAGAAGTAAACAGTTCGGAATCGGGTAAAATCATCTTTGAACAGTAAGAAATATTTGGCACCTCCAAGAGATCGAACATTCATTTCACCAAGATCAACATGGAATTTGTCGAGTGGATTTTGTGCAACTACTTCATTACTTGGATGAGACAATTTATGTTGTTTCCCGTACACACATCCTTTTCAGACATTATTTTCCCAGTCATCGTTGTAATGAATCTTGTTCCTCTTCAGAATTTCTTTCACATGACAAATATTTTGATGTGCAAGTCGCTCATGCCAAAGTTTCAAACTTACTGCTGATAAGTTATACTCCTCAGTTTTTTTAAATAACATTTGAAACAAACCTCCAGATCTTTCAGCTATCAATACAACTTGATTACCTTCCACGATATAAGACTTTTCTGATGTAGCCTGTTGAGAACAGACTTTAACAAGAACGTGTCACAGAAAATAAGTTGAAAGTAAGTGCAAGAACGAATAATACATCTCGCAATACAATTGGATTCAATTTCTTGCCATCATACGCTTTCAGATGCACATCACCATAAAAAACGCTTTCTAGTCTTGTAGAATCCCCAATTTCAACTTGAACGGGTACATCTAAGGATCTTACATTTGTCAAGCACTTCAGATTTACAGTCAGATGTCGAGTAGCACAACTATCTTTGATCCATAATTCTCGTTTGTTTGGTAAATGTTCAAGAAGAGTTGACGATAAGGCGACTGTGATAAAAGACTTACTGTATTTTTATCATTGCTTGAATTCTTTGGACATTCATTTGCAAAGTAACCTTTTTTCTGACAATAACTGCAGTTGTAATTTTTCTTGCAGTATTCTAGGTATTCAGAGCATGATTTGTTGGTACACTCACGTTTCAAATGCCCAGTTTCACCCAATTTGAAACATTTCTTGTTCTTTTAAATCCTCTCCTACTTACCTAATCGCTCGTGCTGTGCTAAAAACATTTTAAGGGTATTCATAACTCCTTTTGTGCGCGCGGAATATAAAAAAAAATTGACCTGACTGTGTTTGATGACTAGAACCATAATTACCTGTCTTCTTTTGATGACCTCTATTTTGCTGTTCTTTCTTGTACCTGTCATATTTTCCAACTAGAGCATTACTGAATGTTTTTGACTCACGACCTTGTAGTCTTATTTCTTCTTATTGAAGGCGATCTCGTAATTTTTGGAGAGTGTTCTCGGCTTCTGACACTGATTCCCAAGCTGCATGAAAATGGTCAAACTTCGATGGCAGAGAGTTCATAATTCTTGACATAATCCAACTGTCTTTGACTTCTTCACCATTTGCTCGAATCTCCTGAGCAAGTACATCTATTTGAAGACAATTTTCTGCAACCGACTTTGATTCATCATACTTGTAACTGAAGAACTGTTGGTGTAATACTGTTGTGGACTTCTGATTATTCTGACCATGAGTTGTTCTAACCCTTCAATCATTTGAGAAGCAGAATTGCATGTTGCTATTTTTAGTGCAATTTGCTCGTCTACATTTAAACCAATAATTGTTTGAGCTCCTATATCCTTCTTTGTCCAACTTGCTTCAGCAACTACTTCGGCCGGCTTCGATATTTCACCAGTTGCAATTTTCAAAATCTATTTCATGTGCAACAAAAGATTTAGTTTAAATCTCCAGAATACATAGTTCGACTTTCCATTTTCTTCTCCAGACTATTCTAGACTTAGCTTTGTATCCATTTTGATTTCTTCTCAATTCTCAGTTCGCAATATTCTCTTTTAACAAAATTTCAAATTAATTAATCGTTATTTAGCTTACTGGGCCCATAACCTGTTGTAAGTCCAATGATTAATTAAAGATGCAGTCAATTTTGTTTTGTATAAAAGTTTATTAGAACAATTTATTTAAACATTTAATTCAGTTGAACAATAAAGGTTAGACCGCACACAACTGCAGCGGAACTACACTTCACGACGCGGCAAAACATTGTTTGTATGAAACTGTATGAGCTATATCGCACTAAGCGGCAACTGAACTTCATTAAATTTCATACAAATTATTTTGAATCGCAGTTCCGCTGCAGTGCAGTTCCGCCTAGTGCGGTCTCACCTTAAGTCGAGAATGAAAAAATATTTTCAAGACGAAATTAAAAAAAAAAATATAAACAAAACTCTAAGCTAGGTATATATAAAATATTACAGTTGAAGCTGCTTACACTTATTTCAAAGTTAGCTTTAACAGTTTTCAACAGTATATGGTTTTCAAGTGCACCAATAGGAAGTTACTAGTGTGGGTCGACCCCAGACTCATTTTTTTATTTTGAATTGTGTAATCAATTTGAGCTTAGATTTCATAAATTATATCAATATGCCTGTTCCTCTACTTCGAGTTAATGTTCATTTTAGTCCGAAGATTTGTCAATTTCATTTTTTTACATGGACTTGACAGGACTTTGGACTAGAATGTACAAAAAATCAAAGAAATTCAGAATTCAAGGAACGGACCTATTATAAGAATTTGTAGAACTTATCTTACAAGTAGCATCACTGGTTGCAACAATGTTACGTATCTTAATAAAAATTAATTAAAAATACATATACGCCACAGTGAACAATAAATTAATTTAAGTTTCACTTCAAGACTTTTGTTCGCCAAATTGAAATCAATCAATAGATCTTTCGTCACAAAAACTCTTAAAAATAAAATACAATAAAAAAATACGTATACGCCACAGTGTCCAAACAATTAAATAATTGCAAGTCAAACTAGAATGCTTAGTCATTTACTTGACTATTTTTGTACTAACCCACACGTGCTCGCGTTGTTTCGCAAACTTTTAAAAATGATGTTTTTGATGATGTAAAAGTTCTAGAGCCATCAGGTTTTCAGTGGTTGACTAAGAATCGATTGGAGCATTGAATTTTGAAAAAAAATTAGTTTGAAATTTTTGTTTTCATTTTTTTTTCTCAATATTTTAAGTTTGAAAATTAATTTTTCGGAAACTGTTCACTAAAACAACTTTATTTAAAAAAATATAAAAGAAGGGATTTCTGGGTTTACAGCAAAGTATAACATGTTGTTGTACGTGGTACCGTTGTTTTTTAATATTTTTCTTTTCTGTATAAATGTCAATGTTTTTAGATAGTTGCCCCTCCTGCCTCAAGGGGGGGAATAGACTTCCCCTTTCTTATACGAGTTTTTTATTGTCTCGACCCCAACCTACATGTGGACATTTTTCGGGCTCAGTGGTATGTAGATGATTTTTTATAATTTATTTAAAGCTTCCGTTAAGCAATTTGATTGAATTTTTGAACAACAACAACAACTTAAAGGCGCTACCACCAGTTGTTTGGCTGGAGATATAGCTATTTCGTGCTTTGCCACTTTTGCACTCATCAGTCTCCTTTTTGTGGTGCTGAGCTTTAATCCAATTTTATTTGAAAAACTTTTAATGCACACCATAGGGTTCGAACCTACGAATATCAGATTTGCTCAGTCTTAGCAGTCGTGTGCACTACGCACTCCACCGCTTTAGACTGTTAAGCAATTTGGTAATATGTGAAGTGTTTTTAAAGGGTAAACTGATTTGAATTTAATCCTAACGTCTTCCATTTTAAAATGTCTACCAACTGACATAATTTTTCCTGCTTGGAACAACAAAAAGATAAAATACTAAATTTTTTAGTGTTTTAACCTTTCCTGCGTTTTCCTAATCGCTATAAATGGCCTCTTGGGAAGGAGGGGCAATTTACTAAAAAAATCACTTAAACATAGTACAAAAAAAGAATTTTATAAAATAACATAACTTGCAGTCAAATTGTATATAGCTATTCTTAAAGCCAGAAATTCATGTTTTAAATTTATTTTTTTCAGAAATTTACCAATCATCGTAAAAAATATAAAATTTGTATTTCATTTGCATTCTAGGATAAATTGCACCACAATATCTGTAGGAAGCGGACTCTTGTTGCCATAGGCACCCATGACCTCGACACGATTAAAGGGCCTTTTAGCTATGAAGCGCGTCCGCCACAAAATATCAACTTCATTCCTCTAAACCAAACTAAAAAGATGCATGGAAATGAACTAATGGAGTTCTATACCAACCACGCTCAATTAAAGCAGTTTCTTCCCATAATAAGAGACTCACCCGTTTATCCAGTTATTTATGATTCCAACGAAATCGTTTTATCATTGCCTCCAATTATAAACGGAGATTATTCGAAGATTTCGTTAAAAACAAAAAATGTATTTATCGAATGTACTGCAACGGATCTAACCAAAGCCAAAGTTGTACTTGACACTGTCGTATGCATGTTCTCCGCTCATTGTGCCGACAAGTTTACCATCGAGCCATGCAATGTTGTATACCCAGACGGAACTGTATCGACATACCCCGAAATATCGTATCGAACTGAGAAGATATCGGCTGCCAAAGCAAATGCAGCTGTGGGCATAACAGAGGAACCCCAAAAAATGGGAAAGATGCTGACTAAGATGTATTTGGAAACAACTTTGGTTGGTGAAGATGAATTGCATGTGAGAATCCCTCCAACACGTCACGATGTCATTCACGCTTGTGATATTTATGAGGATGTTGCTATTGCTTATGGTTATAATAACATAACTAAGTCACTGCCATCCTTCATGCATATCGCTAAACAATTTCCGTTAAATAAGCTTACGGAGCAACTACGCGAACAAGTTGCTCAAGCTGGGTTTACTGAAGCTTTGACTTTTACGTTATGTTCCCGTGACGACATTGGAACTAAGTTGAATAAGCTGATTGAAAATTTGCCGGCTGTTCATATTTCGAATCCGAAGACACTAGAGTTCCAAGTTGTGAGAACGTCGCTACTGCCAGGTCTTCTGAAGACTCTTGTAGCAAATCGGAAAATGCCGCTCCCACTTAAATTATTCGAAGTTAGCGACGTAGTATTGGCCGAAGATGAAACAGGTTTGATTTTTGTCAACAAAAATTTTTTTTTTTAATTTTGGTTTGTTTTCAATGTAGAAGTTGGTGCAAGGAATGAACGTAGAATGTGTGTTGTAAATTGCAGTAAATCAGCTGGATTCGAAGTTGTCCACGGTTTGCTAGATAGAGTAATGCAACTTCTCGAAGTTCCATGGAAGTCCGGAGAGGGATATTATTTGCAGGCATGTGAAGGTAAGATATAAATAACAACAAGATACAAAACGAATTTTTAATCAAACATAAAATTGAATTTCAGATTCCAGTTACTTTCCGGGACGGTGTGCGAATGTTATTTATAAAAATACTCCCATTGGTAAAATTGGAGTCCTACATCCGACTGTTCTGCAAGCATTTGAGTTAACCACTCCATGTTCTGTTGTTGAAATAAGTATTGAACCATTTGTTTAAACAATTGAGGAGATATGAAAAAATAATTAAAAAATAAAGATTCAATATGAATTGTTATTCTTTCTATTTTTCATGTTAATATTTTGAACTTTAAAAAAAAAAAAAAAATAACTTAAGCGCTTTAGCCGTCCTATTTTTGACTTTCCTTTTCCGTCGGCTTAGAGTAGTGTGTGTTTTTTATGGAAGTAATTATATTGGTTTTTGAGCCTTAAAAAGAAATACAATTTTTTTGTTATTTATTCATATTTTTATCTGTGGTGATTAGTAGGAGGGCGGTCCAGAAGGAGATTTATTTTTAAAGAAATAAGTTAAAAATTAGAAATTAGCACTTTTAGAAAGATGAAGTTTGGAGTTTGCAACGTGCTCTATTGATTATTGTTCCTTTGGCCGGCATTGGTAAACGCTAGTAGTAGATTTCTTTTCATAGACAAATTGGTAATCGTGAGGTGAAAGATTCTTTGCATTTTAAAAAGGTCCTAGACCAACCAATTGGAAGGTGGAGCTAGATTCTGATTTAGAAGAGTCTGATCCACCGTTTACAACGTAAATATTTTTAAAGAAATAAGTCAAAAATTAAATTAGCACTTTTAGAAAGATGAAGTTTGGAGGTTGCAACGTGCTCTATTGTTTATTGTTCCTTTGGCCGGCATTGGTAAACGCTAGTAGTAGATTTCTTTTCATAGACAAATTGGTAATCGTGAGGTGAAAGATTCTTTGCATTTTAAAAAGGTCCTAGACCAACCAATTGGAAGGTGGAGCTAGATTCTGATTTAGAAGAGTCTGATCCACCGTTTACAACGTAAATATTTTTAAAGAAATAAGTCAAAAATTAGAAATTAACACTTTAAGAAAGATGAAGTTTGGAGTTTGCAACGTGCTCTATTGTTTATTGTTCCTTTGGCCGGCATTGGTAAACGCTAGTAGTAGATTTCTTTTCATAGACAAATTGGTAATCGTGAGGTGAAAGATTCTTTGCATTTTAAAAAGGTCCTAGACCAACCAATTGGAAGGTGGAGCTAGATTCTGATTTAGAAGACTCTTCTTAATCAGAATCTAGCTTCACCGTTTACAACGTAAATATTTGGTGGAAAAATCTAAACGAGTTCATGTTAGCCGCCAAGATCATCACATCGCAGCAGTGTGTTGTATTTTTTGAAAACAAAAAATCCCTCAAAACCCTAGGGGATAAGTTCGAGTGAAAGTGCGTGGGCTCTCAGGCATTTCAAACATTTTTGTTCATTGCATACTGAACGACAATTTTTGACCGCGAATCAAACCCAATCGTGAGGTTGTTTCAACCGAGCGTTTGGTGAAGTTTCACAAATTTTTTTTTCCATGGATGAAAAATGGCTCCATAATTTTACACCTGACGAGACGTTGAGTAAAAGATGAAATAAACTAGTTTTATTTGCAATAAAAACCTTAAATTGACCGAAAAAGCCTAATTAATATGAAAAATAATTGGTCGCATAAAATAATCACAAAAAAGAAGGCGGTTGGTCTGCAGTCTTTTTTTGGGTGGCGCTAGGGACAATTTTCACTGATTTTTTACTTGCGATATAGATACTATATGGTAAGTTATGGATTCGTAAAAAAAAATCGAACTCGAGATATTAATTTTCCTTAACATTACGATTATAGAGAACGCGAAAAAAGTGGGTCACGCAATTCTGTCTGTAACGGTACCTGTCATACAATTTTTTTTTCGCCAAAAAGAAAAATGATGTTTATTTCAAAAACGGGTCCGAGGATTTTGTTGAAAAAAAATTCAAAAAAAATAAATTAGGAAGTACTACGTTTTGTTAATTTTTTTATTTTTCATTTTACAGTACAGCCATTTTTTGGTTTTTGATTTTATCGAAAACAATTAAGTTGAAATTTTTCATGTTTTTTTATGGTAAGACTTCTAAAAAGTATAAACATTATTGTAAACCAAAATTAAAAAAAAAAAAATTGGCACGACTGGATCGCACAAACTTGCTCTCGTAGCTTACAACTTGAACGTAGCTTAAAATTTACAATGTGCATATGTAGTAAATTTGTTTTTTTTTAATAGGGCTAAAAAAAAGTATGCCGTCTGATTTGTTTGATAAATATGAATTTATGAAAAAAAAAATCAAAAATCGTTAGAGCGGTTTTCTTAAAAATTAATTTTTTATATATCAAAATTCTTGAAAATTTTTAAAAATAAAATTTAGTATGCCAACTTTTAGTATTAAATAAAATAAAAATTTTCACAAAATTAAAAAAAACCGTTTTCAAGATATTGAATTTTCAAAAAAAAAATTTTTTTGTTAAAAATCCAAAACTTATTTTTTCGAAAATTGTTAAAATTTTGTTTGAAATTGGTGTAGTAGTTAACGAGAAATTTGAAAACCAAAAAATCGGTTGTACGACCGGTACCATTAATAACCGTTATAATTTTTTTTTTTTTTCTACGAAAATATTTTAGTAATTTTAGTACCTCGTATTTTTTTTTTGAAAATCGTTAGAGCCGTTTTTGAAATAAATCAATTTTTGTATATTGGTTGTAAGACAGGTACCGTTTTTTTTTAGCTAAAAAAAATTCGATTTCCCCTCTAGGGAATCACTAAGAACCTTAAGTCTAAAGTTTGAATAAAATCGTTTCAGGCGTTTAGGCTCCAGGTCGAGGTACATACAGACAGACAGACAGAATTGCGAGACCCACTTTTTTCGCGATCTCTATAATCGTAATGTTAAGGAAAATTATTATCTCGAATTTTTTTGCACGAATCCTAAACTTGCCCTGTACTAAGTATATCGCAAGTAAAAATCTTTGAAAAAAAAATTTAAAAATTATTTTTTGAAAACTAAATATTTTGAAAACGACTAGGCCAATATTTTCAAAACTTGGTGTAAGATAGTTTTTTTTTATTATTTTGTAGAATACTTGAAAAAATCATCTTTCTAAATTAAAAAAAAACGGTACCTTCCATGCAAATGTTTAAAAAACCGGTAAGAAAAAAATTATTTTTCTCGAAAACGGCTCCAAGAATTTTGATAAAAAAATGTGCGTTTACTTTTTAAGGTATGGTCAATATTTTGATGAAAACAAATTTTACCAATAACGGTTAATAACGGTACCTGTCAGAACCGATTTTTTTTGTTTTCAATAGGTCGATTCCAGAAAGCGCGGCGCATCGTATTGAAAGCAATATCTCAATTTCGACTGTCTTCGCTTTTGGTTATTCTCAAAAGCGAAAGTGGAAGAAAGCGATCCTTCCAGTTTTCTCATTTTAAAGTCAAATATTTCCAGGCCACTTCCATTTTTACTTCCATTCTCTCAATTTTTCCACAAAAAATTACAGGCAACTTCCATTTTTAATTCCACTCCTCAAATTTTCCAAAAAAAAAAATGATTTTGTTCTTGGCCTTCGAAGAAATTTTTTATATTTTGTGCCAAAAGAATAATTTGAATGTATATTTGTTCCTATTATTCATAAAATAAAGCATTTTGATGAACTAAACACGTGTATTTTAAAATGATAAAGCTAAGAAGGAAGTGAAGAAGATATATTTGCAAATTCATTTATATTTGCATTTTATTTTTTCCAATTCGCCAACAATCAGTACCCTAGAAACCTATCGCTTTCAAACAAGAAATGGAAAGCAAAAGCGCTTTTGAGAATAAGGAAATACAAATCCGCCATTGAAAGCGATCCGCCGCGCTTTTCAGAATCGGCCCACAAATTTCTCGTTCGCGGCTGCTCCGATTTCATCCAAAATTTGTATACAAGAGCTCCTTCACAATTCAAATAATTTTGCATATACAGTATCGGAGAAAACATTTGCAACTAAAAGTGAAACAAAGCAAATTCTTCAAATTAATAAAAGTTGTACTTCAAAACCTAAAAATCTCAATAGAGTATAAAGGCTATGCATTCAAAGTAAATAAAAATATATTATTTTCAACACTTTCATTAAGTTTTAGTAATCTACGTTGGATTGTATAAAGTAACTTCGAATTCGCACGAGACAAACCAATAACAACTCCAACTTCTAACAGGATATTAACCGTTACATCGATGTTGTTTTGCAATTTTTGAATTGTACAACTTTGGGTATGTGTCTGAAGGTCGTGGCCTGAAACCGCAGTTGACAAAATATTTGTTCTGGAAGATATCCGGTGATAAGAATAAAATAGTTAATAAAGGCATTAAATCAATTTGGCGATGCGTTAAAAGAGCGTATTGTAGGGGACAAATTTTTAAGAAAACCACTTTAACGATTTTTTATTATTCTTCAAAAATTCATATTTATCAAACAAAGCATACTCGATTTTGAGTTCTTAAGGTGAGACCGCACTAGGAGGAACTGCACTGCAGCGGAACTGTGATTCACAATAACTTGTATGAAATTTTATGAAGTTCCGTTGCCGCTTAGTGGGATAAAGCTCATACAATTTCATACAAATAATGTTTTGCCGCGTCGTGAAGTGCAGTTCTGCTGCGGTTGTGTGCGGTCTATCTTTAACTCTCAAAGCTAGTAAAATGATAAATTTATAGTAATATTTATTTATTTTTTTTTTAATGCTATCCTAGTATTTTGGAACCAATAGCTACGTTAAAGTTGTTTGCTACGAAAGCAAAGTCTGTACGATCCAGTCATGTCCATTTTTTTTAGATGAAACAATTAACGGAGAATACTATGCAGATTAGTTGTAATAATTGCATGGATAAATATAAACCCACGTCCGCATTTGATGAAAAACAGATAGTTTTACTTAACGAACTACCCAATTTTCACTTGTTTTATCGCGATGGCAAATATCAATAAATCAAAGTCTGAGTGGCATCCTTATACACGCTAATCACCAGATTAAGGCCCCTAGGACTATTTTCTGTTCTCAATCTTTAAAAAATGGAACGATGATCAAGACGACGAAGATGTTAAACCTGCAATTTAGCGCTATTTTTAAAAGTCTTAATCTTGAAGAGGGTATCGAATCTAATGCACACTGGTAAGAAAAATGTTGAACAAACTTCGTTAAGGCTGGTACTTCCTTGTTAGTACACTGTGGTTCAAATAAAATCATAAAAAAATGAAGTCTAACTCCACAAAGAAAAAAAAAATTAAGAAGGTACAATTTATCAAAAAATTATGATGCTGGCTCTGTTCACAAAATGACGGATATCACCCATATTGTTAAACAAAAGTTTTAATTAGGAAAATTATCAATGAAAAACATAAAATCGTAAAAATTCGAATCAGTATCCGTTATAAAAAGTATGTAGTATACCTACATGACGCATTTACCATTATATTAAAGGTAAATCCATCTCATAGCCAGTCCCGTGGATAACTTTTAAAGAAAATAATTGCATATTTGATATCTACAATCAATGCCCTTTCAATCAATGGGCCTATTGCGGCTGTCGATCGTCGATCGATAATCGCTAACGAGCGATCAACGATCGACAAATAATTGTGAAATCGGTATTGTGGTTGTCGATTGCGTTCGAATATGTTCAGTGCGTGTACATCGTTAGCGGAAGATTTTAAATCCACCCCAAAAAATAAATAAGTAAAGTGAAACACAGGTATACCTGCGGGCTACCTGCGTTGTACAAGTGTTTACCCTGATTAATTCGCGGAACAAAGGTTTTTTTTTAAATAAGTGTTGTGCGTTTAAGTCAGTGTAATAAAAAGTGAAAGTGAAGTGTAAGCCGGAAATGGGTGAACCATTTAATCTGGAGGCAGCATTTGCTTCGCTCGAAGCATTGCTATCCCAGATAGTCACCAATCTAGGTCCCGAGCATGGACCGAGGCTTAGCGAGACAATTAGTAAATTTGTCACCCCAAACAAAAATAACGAAGCAGACATCGAAGAAGACAGCGAAGAAGATGACAGTATGGAGATAGAAGATTCCTCTACAAGTGATTCATCTAGTGACGAAGAAGCGGAAGAGCGCTCAGAAGTGAACGCCAAAGAAGAAGAGGTCGTTAGCCAACCGCTTCCTTTCAGCCAGACATCGGAAATTAGCTCTGAGGACGACTTCAGTGTTTCTCCTTTACCTGGTCAGAAGAGACCACGTAAAACGGCCAAATCTACATATAAGGACATCACAACCAAGCGCCCCCAATTGGACGAAGAGTCACCTAAGATCCCTCCAACCCAGGCAAAGAAACAAACGCCAGCCAAACCTGAAGAAGCATCAACATCATCAACCGCCATGGAAGCAGTAGCAGCCTCCAAACCTGCTCCAGCCGAGACTCCAAAGTCAACCAAGGAAACAGCTAACGTCAACCCAAGCAAAGGTCCTGGAATGCCTCCAATATTTTGCTTCTCCGGAAGTGTCGTCGAAATAAGGAGACACTGCAAGGCGAGCAACATATCGGTGACATTCAAAAACAGGAGCACAAAGACTACCATCATCAATGCCCAGGACAGATCATCTTTCGAAGCCATCAAGAAGTACCTCAAAACCATGAAGATACAGTTCAACTCGTTCACACCAAGGGAAGACAGGAAGAACCTCCTACTGAAAGGTATTCCTTTTACCTGCGCAGCCATAGAAGTCGAAGATGAGCTCCGCATCGAAGGACTCCCAATAATCTCAGTGACGCACTTCAAATCCAAGAAGACCAAGACAAAGCATTACAACAACTTTGTTGTTGAAGTTCCAAAGACGTGTGACGTCAACGAGGTGTGCTCGAAGACCCTAATAATGAACCAGAGGGTCCATTGGGAGCGACTGAAATCCAATGACATCGTTCAGTGCCGAAACTGCCACCAACTGTGGCCGCCAATACGTGTGCGTCAAGTGCAAAGAAGACCACGAGCCCGGACAATACAAGCGAAAGGAGAACACAGGACTGGACGTATGGTGTGCCAACTGCCAGAAAGAAGGACATCCTGCGAGCTTCAAGGGCTGCCCCACTCTAAAGGCCCGCTTAACAGAGAGAAACAAGGTGATTGCAGATAAGAAGGCGCACAAAGAGTTCGCCGCTAAATCAGCTTGTGTGGTAACCCGTCCAGCAGTCAGCTACGCATCAATGGCCAGACAGAACTCGACACCCAGACCATCAACAATGAAAACGCAGCACCAACAGCAGCCAAGGATTCCATCCACCATCCCTGTGAAGTCAGTGCCGGTCAAACCAACCAGAACTTCAGCAGCTACCCCATCCATGAACCTCAACAATGAAGTCCAGCCCGGAATGCCGTCCCATCCAACTACAATGAACTGAGTGACAAAGACAAGTCCGCGGTCCTGGCTGCCTTCGTCTTCGAAATATGCCATTGAAGAATCTCCGCATCCTGACGTATAATGCTAATACATTATACAGCCTAGATAAGAGGACGTTATTCAACATATTCAAGAAGAACACCACCCCCGATATTGCCCTCATCAGCGAGACCAACGTCACCAAACGAAACAACATCAACATCAAAGGATTCAAAACGTACCGGCAGGACAAAAACGAGGCCCGCGTTGGAACAGCAGTCTTCATTAATAACAAATTCTCTCCCATTACAGCAGAAGTCATCATCTCCGAACTACAGACGAGTGAAGCCACCGCCATCACGATGACCTGGGAAGATGTGAAAGCCTTACAGTCATCAGTATCTACTTCAAATGCAAGAAACATACAAAGTGACCTGATCATCCTCAACGGCATCCTGAAGCAAAGCACATATGGCATCATTGGCGGTGATTTCAATGCAAGACATCACCTATGGATGCAATGCAAACGTAGACTTGATGGAACTAAACAGCAATGATCATTCTCTGGTGGTTATATCCCAGCCGAAACCCACATTCCCTAGAACACCATCGACGCTGGACTTCTTCCTGGCTTCCAACCTTGTACATATTGTTACAGAAATCCGGAATTATATTTGTACAATAGTGCACAGTGACTCGGACCATGAAGCTGTTCAACTGTCCATCAATCTCAACCAACCCATACTCCTTACAACAGAAGCTCCTGAGACCTTCATCAACTTCAGATGGCTGGACATAGAAAAACTTCACAGGGACATCGAAGACAGCATAACTCTTCCACCTTCAAACAGGAATCTGCTGGAAACTGAAATCGACGCAGCTATTGACAACCTGGAACATGCCGTATCTGAAGCCCTGGAGAAGCAAAAGCGGCCTAGAACATCAAAAGACAGATACCAGCATCTTGCTGAGTACGTCCAGAATTTGTATGCTCACAGACAGCGGCTAAGAAAACGACTGCAGTGGATCCATTAAAGCGAGCTAAATACAACAAACATCAACTACCAGACGGTTTGGAATGAGCTACAGTAAGCCAACATCATGTTCCGGAACTCCATTCAGCACCACAACAATATCCAGTACCAGAGAAGATTGCAAGCAATTAAGCCAGGACCTGATGCCTTCAAAAACATCAATAGAATAATTGGAAAACACCCACAGATGCCTGAATCTATCATCAGCAACAATATTGAAGCAACCTCAGCCCAGCACAAGGTAGAAGTGTTCGCCAACTACTTCGAAGGAAACTTCACCCCGAACCCGCCTACTGACCCAACGTTCCTACAAGAAGTTGAAGCATCAATCCAGCAGACCCTTCAGAGAGATAATAAGTTTCGATGACACCAATCCAGCAAGTGATCCCACCAATAGTCCACATCTATGCAATCTAGAGGAGGTAGCAGAGGCAATCGGCAATTCCAAGCCAAAAAAATCAGCTGGACCAGATGGTGTCTCCAATTACATCCTGAAAATGTTTCCACAAGCAGTAATGATCTTCCTCACAATCATCCTCAACAACTGCATCAACAACTGTTATTTCCCCCGGACGTGGAAAACAGCGAAGATATTGGCAATCCCGAAGAAAGGTGCTTCCAACCTAGTATCCAACTACAGGCCAATATCACTTCTCAACAATATCAGCAAATTATTGGAAGAAGTAATCCTCCGGAGACTGAAGAAATTCTGCAGTGAAAACTCCATCATTCCTGACATGCAGTTCGGCTTTCGAGAAAAGCACTCAACGCTGCATCAGCTGCTGAAGTTCCAACACGACATCACCACCTCCCTCAACAGTCATCGTGTCACCGTCGGGTGCTTTCTGGATGTCGAGAAAGCATTTGATAGCGTTTGGATAGAAGCCCTAATCCATAAACTTCATCTGTTACAGGTATGTACCTCCGCCACTAATAAAAATTCTTTTTTCTTTTCTTTATTTCAGGAAATTTTTCATACAGCTAGACAACTGTAAATCAAACATGAAGAGTATCAGAGCCGGAGTTGCCCAAGGCTCAAAACTAGGCCCCTTCCTCTACAGCCTGATGACATCCGACCAACCTGTCCCAATTGACTGCCAGAACCTGCTTTATTCTGATGACTCGCTCACCTACGCCTCATCAATGTCACCACTTATCGCTGTCCGAAAAGTAGAGGCCCACATCAACAGACTCTTCAATTTCTACAAGAAGAACAGAACTAAGCCAGCCAACGAAGTTACTGATCTACAAGCAGCTCTTACGACCATACGACCAATCATCAGCTACTCCTTTCCAGTCTGGTTTTCAATCTCGAAGGCAGCCATGAAGGAGCTCCAAGTATTCGAAAGGAAGATTCTCAGAATTTGCACCGGACTGTACTTTGACCGGCAGCGACGGAAACACTACAGGAACGAACATCTCTACTCCGAAGCCAACATAATCCCGCTGGACAAATACCTAGTCACTTCAGCGAAGAGACTAGTACGGAACCTCATCGACCACCCGAATCAACTAATGAGAAGGATGACCACCGAACAGCGACATCCAGAGCCAAGGTACCTCAGTGTGATGGAAACTCTGGATGACAACATACTCATGGACAACGATGAAGCAGTCTCGTTCTACGCTGACACTGGGTCAGCCTACCACCGCGGCTAAATGCCAACACTCCCCCCAACCAACACCAAAACACCATTGACAAGGACCGGGTATGAACACCCTGAGGACGATCAAGTCAACCGACTTTTTAATTTAAATTTTTTGACATGTATTTTATATATTTATAATTTGTTAAACTTAAGTCATTGTATAACGGTAGGCCTCCTATGTGCCAACAAATGTAAATTTATCATAAGTATCGTATTAGTAATAAGACAAATTGTATATATTATGTTCAATAAAAGAAATCTAATCTAAAAAAAAAAAATAACTCCTGGAGATAAACTTTTGTTTGGCGTATTTTACTTTCGTTTATTTTGGACATCAATAGTGTATATACATTTTGTTGGGTTTTTGTCTGCAAGTTGTGTTTTAATTATTATATTTTATTTTTACTTAAATTAAAATTATTAAAAAACAACAAATTTTATTTTGTATTTATTAAATTTTTTTTTTATTTAATTTAAATTTAAAAAACTAATATCACAACTTTTTGTATATATTTGTCAATGCGACGCGTTTCGGAGTGTTGCTACTCCATCATCGGGCGAACTATTTGATGTTAATATTAAACTTAATACAGCTCAAGCTTAAGCTCAGAACAAGACAGACTATTAAACGATAAACTGACTATCAAAAATAATACACTTTATGAAACTGCACTAAATCATATACAAAACAATAGATAAAATAAAAACAGAAGATGACAGTATGGAGATAGAAGATTCCTCTACAAGTGATTCATCTAGTGACGAAGAAGCGGAAGAGCGCTCAGAAGTGAACGCCAAAGAAGAAGAGGTCGTTAGCCAACCGCTTCCTTTCAGCCAGACATCGGAAATTAGCTCTGAGGACGACTTCAGTGTTTCTCCTTTACCTGGTCAGAAGAGACCACGTAAAACGGCCAAATCTACATATAAGGACATCACAACCAAGCGCCCCCAATTGGACGAAGAGTCACCTAAGATCCCTCCAACCCAGGCAAAGAAACAAACGCCAGCCAAACCTGAAGAAGCATCAACATCATCAACCGCCATGGAAGCAGTAGCAGCCTCCAAACCTGCTCCAGCCGAGACTCCAAAGTCAACCAAGGAAACAGCTAACGTCAACCCAAGCAAAGGTCCTGGAATGCCTCCAATATTTTGCTTCTCCGGAAGTGTCGTCGAAATAAGGAGACACTGCAAGGCGAGCAACATATCGGTGACATTCAAAAACAGGAGCACAAAGACTACCATCATCAATGCCCAGGACAGATCATCTTTCGAAGCCATCAAGAAGTACCTCAAAACCATGAAGATACAGTTCAACTCGTTCACACCAAGGGAAGACAGGAAGAACCTCCTACTGAAAGGTATTCCTTTTACCTGCGCAGCCATAGAAGTCGAAGATGAGCTCCGCATCGAAGGACTCCCAATAATCTCAGTGACGCACTTCAAATCCAAGAAGACCAAGACAAAGCATTACAACAACTTTGTTGTTGAAGTTCCAAAGACGTGTGACGTCAACGAGGTGTGCTCGAAGACCCTAATAATGAACCAGAGGGTCCATTGGGAGCGACTGAAATCCAATGACATCGTTCAGTGCCGAAACTGCCACCAACTGTGGCCGCCAATACGTGTGCGTCAAGTGCAAAGAAGACCACGAGCCCGGACAATACAAGCGAAAGGAGAACACAGGACTGGACGTATGGTGTGCCAACTGCCAGAAAGAAGGACATCCTGCGAGCTTCAAGGGCTGCCCCACTCTAAAGGCCCGCTTAACAGAGAGAAACAAGGTGATTGCAGATAAGAAGGCGCACAAAGAGTTCGCCGCTAAATCAGCTTGTGTGGTAACCCGTCCAGCAGTCAGCTACGCATCAATGGCCAGACAGAACTCGACACCCAGACCATCAACAATGAAAACGCAGCACCAACAGCAGCCAAGGATTCCATCCACCATCCCTGTGAAGTCAGTGCCGGTCAAACCAACCAGAACTTCAGCAGCTACCCCATCCATGAACCTCAACAATGAAGTCCAGCGGCTCCTCAGTTCTAACCTCATCTGCATCATGGATAAAGCCCGGAATGCCGTCCCATCCAACTACAATGAACTGAGTGACAAAGACAAGTCCGCGGTCCTGGCTGCCTTCGTCTTCGAAATATGCCATTGAAGAATCTCCGCATCCTGACGTATAATGCTAATACATTATACAGCCTAGATAAGAGGACGTTATTCAACATATTCAAGAAGAACACCACCCCCGATATTGCCCTCATCAGCGAGACCAACGTCACCAAACGAAACAACATCAACATCAAAGGATTCAAAACGTACCGGCAGGACAAAAACGAGGCCCGCGTTGGAACAGCAGTCTTCATTAATAACAAATTCTCTCCCATTACAGCAGAAGTCATCATCTCCGAACTACAGACGAGTGAAGCCACCGCCATCACGATGACCTGGGAAGATGTGAAAGCCTTACAGTCATCAGTATCTACTTCAAATGCAAGAAACATACAAAGTGACCTGATCATCCTCAACGGCATCCTGAAGCAAAGCACATATGGCATCATTGGCGGTGATTTCAATGCAAGACATCACCTATGGATGCAATGCAAACGTAGACTTGATGGAACTAAACAGCAATGATCATTCTCTGGTGGTTATATCCCAGCCGAAACCCACATTCCCTAGAACACCATCGACGCTGGACTTCTTCCTGGCTTCCAACCTGGCTTCCAACCTTGTACATATTGTTACAGAAATCCGGAATTATATTTGTACAATAGTGCACAGTGACTCGGACCATGAAGCTGTTCAACTGTCCATCAATCTCAACCAACCCATACTCCTTACAACAGAAGCTCCTGAGACCTTCATCAACTTCAGATGGCTGGACATAGAAAAACTTCACAGGGACATCGAAGACAGCATAACTCTTCCACCTTCAAACAGGAATCTGCTGGAAACTGAAATCGACGCAGCTATTGACAACCTGCAACATGCCGTATCTGAAGCCCTGGAGAAGCAAAAGCGGCCTAGAACATCAAAAGACAGATACCAGCATCTTGCTGAGTACGTCCAGAATTTGTATGCTCACAGACAGCGGCTAAGAAAACGACTGCAGTGGATCCATTAAAGCGAGCTAAATACAACAAACATCAACTACCAGACGGTTTGGAATGAGCTACAGTAAGCCAACATCATGTTCCGGAACTCCATTCAGCACCACAACAATATCCAGTACCAGAGAAGATTGCAAGCAATTAAGCCAGGACCTGATGCCTTCAAAAACATCAATAGAATAATTGGAAAACACCCACAGATGCCTGAATCTATCATCAGCAACAATATTGAAGCAACCTCAGCCCAGCACAAGGTAGAAGTGTTCGCCAACTACTTCGAAGGAAACTTCACCCCGAACCCGCCTACTGACCCAACGTTCCTACAAGAAGTTGAAGCATCAATCCAGCAGACCCTTCAGAGAGATAATAAGTTTCGATGACACCAATCCAGCAAGTGATCCCACCAATAGTCCACATCTATGCAATCTAGAGGAGGTAGCAGAGGCAATCGGCAATTCCAAGCCAAAAAAATCAGCTGGACCAGATGGTGTCTCCAATTACATCCTGAAAATGTTTCCACAAGCAGTAATGATCTTCCTCACAATCATCCTCAACAACTGCATCAACAACTGTTATTTCCCCCGGACGTGGAAAACAGCGAAGATATTGGCAATCCCGAAGAAAGGTGCTTCCAACCTAGTATCCAACTACAGGCCAATATCACTTCTCAACAATATCAGCAAATTATTGGAAGAAGTAATCCTCCGGAGACTGAAGAAATTCTGCAGTGAAAACTCCATCATTCCTGACATGCAGTTCGGCTTTTGAGAAAAGCACTCAACGCTGCATCAGCTGCTGAAGTTCCAACACGACATCACCACCTCCCTCAACAGTCATCGTGTCACCGTCGGGTGCTTTCTGGATGTCGAGAAAGCATTTGATAGCGTTTGGATAGAAGCCCTAATCCATAAACTTCATCTGTTACAGGTATGTACCTCCGCCACTAATAAAAATTCTTTTTTCTTTTCTTTATTTCAGGAAATTTTTCATACAGCTAGACAACTGTAAATCAAACATGAAGAGTATCAGAGCCGGAGTTGCCCAAGGCTCAAAACTAGGCCCCTTCCTCTACAGCCTGATGACATCCGACCAACCTGTCCCAATTGACTGCCAGAACCTGCTTTATTCTGATGACTCGCTCACCTACGCCTCATCAATGTCACCACTTATCGCTGTCCGAAAAGTAGAGGCCCACATCAACAGACTCTTCAATTTCTACAAGAAGAACAGAACTAAGCCAGCCAACGAAGTTACTGATCTACAAGCAGCTCTTACGACCATACGACCAATCATCAGCTACTCCTTTCCAGTCTGGTTTTCAATCTCGAAGGCAGCCATGAAGGAGCTCCAAGTATTCGAAAGGAAGATTCTCAGAATTTGCACCGGACTGTACTTTGACCGGCAGCGACGGAAACACTACAGGAACGAACATCTCTACTCCGAAGCCAACATAATCCCGCTGGACAAATACCTAGTCACTTCAGCGAAGAGACTAGTACGGAACCTCATCGACCACCCGAATCAACTAATGAGAAGGATGACCACCGAACAGCGACATCCAGAGCCAAGGTACCTCAGTGTGATGGAAACTCTGGATGACAACATACTCATGGACAACGATGAAGCAGTCTCGTTCTACGCTGACACTGGGTCAGCCTACCACCGCGGCTAAATGCCAACACTCCCCCCAACCGACACCAAAACACCATTGACAACGACCGGGTATGAACACCCTGAGGACGATCAAGTCAACCGACTTTTTAATTTAAATTTTTTGACATGTATTTTATATATTTATAATTTGTTAAACTTAAGTCATTGTATAACGGTAGGCCCCCTATGTGCCAACAAATGTAAATTTATCATAAGTATCGTATTAGTAATAAGACAAATTGTATATATTATGTTCAATAAAAGAAATCTAATCTAAAAAAAAAATAACTCCTGGAGATAAACTTTTGTTTGGCGTATTTTACTTACTTTCGTTTATTTTGGACATCAATAGTGTATATACATTTTGTTGGGTTTTTGTCTGCAAGTTGTGTTTTAATTATTATATTTTATTTTTACTTAAATTAAAATTATTAAAAAACAACAAATTTTATTTTGTATTTATTAAATTTTTTTTTATTTAATTTAAATTTAAAAAACTAATATCACAACTTTTTGTATATATTTGTCAATGCGACGCGTTTCGGAGTGTTGCTACTCCATCATCGGGCGAACTATTTTGATGTTAATATTAAACTTAATACAGCTCAAGCTTAAGCTCAGAACAAGACAGACTATTGAACGATAAACTGACATTCAAAAATAATACACTTTATGAAACTGCAATAAATCATATACAAAACAATAGATAAAATAAAAACATCATCCATATACCAAAGCTTGAGCTGTATTAAGTTTAATATTAACATCAAAGTAGGTCGCCCGATGATGGAGTAGCAACACTCCGAAACGCGTCGCATTGACAAACATATATAAAAAGTTGTGATATTAATTTTTTTAATTTAAATTAAAAAAAAAATATTTTTAATAAAAACAAATAATTTTTGTAATAATTTTAATTTAAGTAAAAATAAAATATAATAATCTATAGTGTGTTTATTTTACACTTAGCACTTCTTTTAAGATTAAGGATACAGTAGATTGAGCCAATCGAATAAAAAAATTTTTCCCACACTTATAGTCTAGGAAAGATAGGAAATTTAATATAGGCAACCGGGGACAAATTAATTCATGAAATTTTATTGCTGGTATCGATGCAGAATTGTATCCTCAACAACACATCCAAAGTCCTCCAAAATCCCTGAATTGACTTTTTGTGTAGACGCATTTTAAGAGGTGGAGAGGGGAGGGAGGCGAGAGTTTGTCAAGCTGGAAAATTTGGTGTAATACAATCTTATCATATGACACATGCTTTTCAACGCTGATTCTAAAGAGACCAGAACTGAAAAGATACATGTATCCTGTGGAAAGTTAATGTCTATTTTATGGAATGATCACTTTAAAAACATGTATCATATGATTAGATTGTATTACAACAAATTTTTCGGCTTGACAAACTCCCGCCTCCCTCCCCTCTCCACCTCTTAAAATGCGCCTATAAACAAAGCCAACGCGTGGATTTTGGGGGACTTTGGATACTTTGTTGAGGATAAAATTCTGCGTCGATACCAGAAATAAAATTTCATGAATTAATTTGTCCCTGGTCCGATCCTATCTTTCTTAGACTATTAACTGACATGATGCTTGGGCACAGAGTCGTAACGCGGTACCTACACATGATGATTTTCTTATTCCCAGCTTAAGTTTGCCATTAATTTCAGAAAGTAAATCCAAAAAGTCTGGCTTGGATAATCAAAAATTGTGTTTTGCCACGTCGTGAAGTGTAGTTCTCCTGCAGTTGTGTGCAGTCTAACCTTAAATGAAAAGAAAAAAAAAACTAAAGAATCAATTAAATCCGTGCAATTAATCATCTAACTTCATAGATGAATCTCTTATGCTAGGTTTACACTTGTCATTGAAAAGACGCAAATTGACGAACTTTCCAGGACAGGGTGGCTTTTAACAACACAAAAAGCAAAGGAAGTGGTAGGACGCAAATTGACAATCTTTCCAAGACAGGGTGAGTTATAGTTGCTCGCTACTACTACTTTCTTTGCTTTTTGTGTTGGTAAAAGCCACCCTGTCCTGGAAAGTTTGTCAATTTGCGTCTTTTCAATGACAAGTGGAAACCTAGCATTATATTTCGCCGTTTTCTGATGGCCTCTGAATCTTTTTCACTTAACCACGCTTTGATTGAATTCATTTTTTATTTTAAGTAATATTTTTATAAAAATAAACTATTTTATTGCAAACTTCACGAAACGAAAGAAATAAACAATCCAGTCTGAAAAAATCAATCTGTCAAACGTCAAGTTATGAATTCACAATTTATAGTTTTTCATTCACAATGTATACTTTTTCATTCACAATAACTCATATACTAATCGATCAAGTTACGCAATACCGCTTGAGAAATCCGTCGAAAGTGCGATCGCTGATCGACAACCGCGAAAGGGCCCAATGCTTTTTTTAATCGACATTGGCGTTTTTTCGGCATTCTCCTTTAAAAAAAAAAACAAAAGTTGAAATTTTTTCTCAAAAACTATGTACATATGTAATATCAATAGCATCTAGTTTAGTTTTCCAAATAAACATTTAAATGACGAGAAATCAATATTATAAGCTAAATAAGTTTTTTTTTATTACATACAACTTTGAAAAAAAAAACGTTGGTGCAAATTCTTTTTTGTTGTTTGCCAATATCTATATATTGAAATATTGAAGCTCTCATGTAAAAGCATCTTTTTTGTTTTTATATTTTTTTAAGTCGCAGGATAATTCATCGAATTACACGCAAAACGCTGGACTGTGTTAAAGATTGTCGGAAAACTGTTCCGAATAGAAATCTTCCAATTGGAAGGAAATCGGAAAATTTTCCTTCCCGACGTATACCTCGCTACAGCCGAAAACATTGTGCAGAGATTTGGTTTCTCTTTCCCAATGTGTTCATAACATTTTTACGGGCAAGGCAACACTGCTATGGGCGATATTACATATAGTCGAGCCCACAGCAGATTTCGCGTACGAAAGTGAACCAACAACTAATTATATGAGTCGAAAGGTGTATTAAGGCTGATAAAAGAAATGCAAGTCTTGCAGTCCCTGGTGGCGGCTGTTAGGTGGGAGGGGCAATTTTCTAAAAAATTGACTTAAAACAGAAAACAAATTATTAAAAAACAACGGTGCCCTTTGACGGTGCACATTGATGAAAATTTGTATAAATATTCAGTTTGACATGAGAATAAAGGATCAAAAGAGTACATACAAATATCTGTGACGAAAGGGTGTTTTTCTGAAGGAAAACAGCAGGTATGAAATTTTGATCATAACTACTATCCCAAGAATGGGAAGAAATTTATTAAAAATGTTTCATTTGTCAAATGCCAAATTGAATATTTATACAAATTTTCATCAATGTACCATTCTTTTCAAGGTATTTTTTAATAGCTTACCAGTTTTACTGGAAAACTGTCATCTCTTGATAAAATGAACCATAACTTTTTTTTAGGACTATTGTATCGCCTTAATTTCATGTATAATATGTCCTAATTGTATAAAAATAAATTTTTAATTTCGATAAGTCATACCTCCCCCTCCAAAAAACACCCGTGGGATACAGATATTTTTATGGACTCTTTTGATTCTTTATTCTTATGGTTAATCCGACATTCCCACCAAGTTTCAAAAATGTAAGAATTTTTTTCCTATGTTAACTGGTTGCTGAAATGATAATTTCGCCGGATTCGTCTTATTTTTATAAAAAAGCTGGTTCATTTACTTTTTAATATCTTAAAAAGTAAAAGTCCTAAAACCTTCCGATTTTCAGTTTTTGACTAAAAATTGATAAGGGCATTGAATTTTGGAAACAAAAATAGTATTTAATTACGTGAAATTTTGCGAAAAAAATATTTTTTACAATTTTTTAATTTTTTTTTTTCAAAATTTTGAGTTCAAACATTAATATTTCAAAAACCATTCATTGAAAGAACTTTATTTAAATAGGAAATGAAAGAAGCGACTTCTGGCCTTTCATGAAAATATAACAGGGCATTGTACATGTTACCGTTGTTTTTTAATAATTTTGTTTTCTGTTTTAAGTCAGTTTCTTAGGAAAGTGCCCCTCCCACCTAACAGCCGCCACCAGAGACTGCAACGTTTGCATTTCTTTTATAAGCCTTAATACACCTTTCGACTTATATAATTTTTGTTTGGTTCACTTTCGTACGCCAAATCTGCTGTGGGCTCTTTTGGTAAAACGTGTACGAAACAGAGTGTAAGGCTTTATATGACAAACTACCATTTTCATTACTATGATCGCCGCTTCTCCACTGACTTTGATATAATCGAAATAATAAGAAACCGAATAATAAGTAATTTAGAGGGAAACATCTTCAGTAAGCTTAAATAAGAAAGTTAAAGAAAGCCTTAAACACACACACATGGGGAGAGTATTTTTTAAAGCACCGAGAAATAGAGAGAGTATAGGCGAAGTATACAGTCATTTTGTCTTAATTTCCACCACTTTTTTTTAGTTCAGTTTTGTCTCTTTTTTATCTCTATGTTCTTGTTAAAACGTCCAGTAGCTTCAACTATAAGTAGATCTTCTTCTGTAATGTGCTTTCGAAGACGATTGCTTCTTTATCTCTTTTTTCTTGTTAAAACGTCCAGTAGCTTCAACTATAAGTAGCTCTTCTTCTGTAATGTGCTTATCCTCGTAAGGACCACCTCCATTTTTGGTTTTCGAAGCTTTGCTTCTTTTTTTGCTTGAAATTTTTTATCTGTTTCTTGCTTGAAACAAAAACCTAAAAGTAAGATTTTATATCAATCAAATTAGCACAAAAAATCTATTTTGTAACCTTTTTCCAAAGCTTAGCTTCTTTTTTGGGTGGCCCAGCTGCATTTAGTTTCCTACTTAAGCTCTCCCACATTTTAATGGCAGTGGCTTGACCCTAACATGTATTTAGCAGAAGATTTTTGGCCAAATTAGGAAGTTCCCCCATATACTCCCCCAAACAGCCTTTTGGGTCAGATTTATTTTGTTGTAATTTGTCCTACAATGATTTATGTAAACTAGTACCGCCCAGTGGTCGAAATTTGACCATTCTCTATATACTTCAATAAAAAAGATTCTAACCCACTGAAGAACGTACATGAATTGTTCTTGTAATGCGCTGCAAAATATCTTACACTCCACCATGACCGTCCTCATTGCATGCCCAAAGCACACTGATCATATACAACGTTGCCGTTTGGCCACTAAAGAGCCAAATGGCCGCTTTTTTGCGTTCAATCCCCGTGGCCCCGACTTTTTCAAAAATTGCCCAAGCGGCCCCTTTTTACGATTTCACTCTCAATTTAATAATTTTCTTTTAGAATTTCTAAAAAAATTCAATTTAAAAAAAAAATATATATATCAAAGTTTCTTTTCACAAAACGCTGTCGTTTAGCTTCGAAGTTTGAGTTAACAACGCATAATGATAGCAGGAAAGGACAACACTACAATTTATTTTGGATTATTTGGAAAACTAAAACAGTTATCTAGTTTTGTTTTATTGCAAGAAGTTTCTTTTGTTTTGTGTCAAAAATACCGAATTAAAAATTAAAAAAAAAAACATGAAGAGGTATTTTTTTGTATATATTGTGAAATAATCAACAAAATATACAATATCGGTTTTATTCCTGTACAATATTTTGTCTGCACTTGACAACTACGACGAGTTCTCGTCATCCTCACGTCGCGTTTTCACGTCACATTGTGAATCGAGCATGAGGGTGAGCTAAGAATCGCGTGGTTTTTTTTTTTTTGGTTTTTCTTTGTGCTTGCTACCACTGGAAGGTTGGAATATTGAATTCGCCGCACAAACGAAAAGTTATGGTGGCGGGGTGAGTTTGCAAGCGCGGGCAAGGGTGTAACTGCGAAAAACTTTATAAACTATAATTTAACTGCCTTAATTGTAAAATATAAACAAAATAGTTTGGCGTACAGCGATTGCCCATATCTTTAAAAAAAAATATAATATGTTGCCATTAAGTCATGTTAAAAGGTGCGGGTAGAAATTACGGATTAATATAATGATTTAGGCCAGTTTTTCCAAATTTGTTGAGTTAACTTTAGATGAGCTCAAAAAATGATTATGATATTTTATCATACCTGTTTTTTAAGACATTCTGGATTTATCTTCAATTAAAAAACAGCTTTCTGACGTAACTGTATATAGATCTATTTCCAGGGTTAACTAACTTGGGCTTGACTCAACACTGAAAAACTGGGACTAAAATATAATATTTTATTCAAAAATTGAGTTTTTACTCACATTCTTCAAAATAAATTCAACTTAAATACAATTCCGTTAACTCCTGACTTGGCGGGTGACAAATCGAGTGAACTTACACGATCGCGCACTCGTTCACGTAGGACAAATTTCAAATTGCTTTTGCTTTACGTTTACTAACATACGTTCACGCAAATCGCGAGCCCAAACTCCCACATTCAGGACGCGATTCGGCCCCAGGACTTCTGTCTGTCAGTTGTGGAAAATCCTCTTGTGAAATAAAAACGCATTGATTGATGTTTTATTCATATTTTAATAATATAATAACTAATAATATGTCCGTAAGGTTCTCATACAGCAATAATTATAATAATATTTCTATTTAATATAACATATACGTTTAATGTATATTGTTTGTTATGTATGCATTTTTATTAATAATAGTATTAATAATAGTATATTTATATAATTTTCAGTTAAATTCAATTTTTGTTTGTTGTTTTTTTTTTTTTTTTTTGAATTTATATTTTTTAATTCTTATCAGTTTGAATTGATTGATCCTATTCAGTTTTGAAGTATGCTTGTTGAATATATTTATATGTAAATATTTATAAGAGTAATAATTAAAAAATAATAATATTAATAATAGTAAACGTTTTTTTTTTGTTGTTGTTGTCTCTATTCAAACAAAATATGTTTTGTGTTTTGAATAAATTGAATTGTTTGTTGTGTATGTAAGCCAAAATGAGAGTATACGATCTGTTACATACCACTTTTTTTTAAAACAATCTGTTTATAATATCTGCTTTGCATTTTAGTTTTCAGCTAAATTTTTGTTTAAATGTTATATCGCTAAAGTGACACCTATGCGCGGTAAATATAAAGAAGATGCATGCAACGCACTAAATCACCATCAGAATTTTTTTTTTTTTTTTTTGTATTTTGTTGTAAATTAACTTACATTCATAATTAGGTTAAAAGTTGATTTTGTATTTTTATGTTTATATATATTTTTTTTTAATGTTCATTTAGAGGCTAAATATCTATGTATTTTTTTTTTTTGTAGCGATGATTATAATAATTTTAGAAATATTACATTTTATAAATGTTATATTTTTTGTTTAAAGTCCAAATAGCAATTTTAATAATTTTGTTTTGTTTTATTTTCATAGTTCTAAGAATAAAATATTACTTTCTTACCACCAAACTTTGAGTTGGTTGAAAAAGTAAAATAAAATTCGTCATTCAACCTGATTACAACTATTTTGTCAAACAATAACTACTAAAACAACAAACTAGATGCCCAATCCCAGTTGTTGCTATAGCGTGGGTTTAACAAGAGATGATGAAAAAATTGTATACGATGAGAACTGTGTTAATCTAAAATTATTTATATATTTTTTGTTTTATTTTAGAGTTAATTTTCTTTATTGTAGAATAACATTTTCTTTTATTAGATCGATGTGAATGGCAATGGTCGACGAGGAAAAACAAACTAACCGATTCAGATTTGTTGGTGGGATCTGTGATGTGGTGCCTACGCTTCTCATCTCAATTTTAATCATGTCGCTTTCAACTTTTTAGTCACTCTCTTGAATATAAGCAATATAATATTATCATAAGTTAATAATAGAAGTGTATGTGTGTAGATCTGTAGATTCATTATCCATCAACTTCGTCTTCCTATCTTTGTAATGTGATTTTTAACATTTTTGAATTAACAATAGAATTATATATATATATTTTTTGTTAATTCTAATAATTTATATTTTTTTTTCTTTGATTTATATTTGAATTATAATATTTTCTCCGGACATGTACTCCAATTTTACGAATTTAACGAAACAATTTTTGCCAAACGCGTTCTATTTTGTTTAATATCCTTGCTAAATTTCCAAACTGAAAGCAATGTTTTTTTTGTTGTATATATGTATGTTATCGTTAATAATTTTTCGTTTGTAATTGCTCTTAATTCCATTCCAAATTTAAGTTGTTGGGGGGTCTCCTCTCCGACTTGTGTGCTGATGCTGACGGGATCATGTGGTCAGGGTCACGCCTCTCTGAATGTCTCTGGTTTTAGGTTCCTCATTGTTAATTTTTTTTTGTAAATCGAAATAAAATACACTAATCAATTGAGATTTTACTCATTAATGCTCATTGTTTATGCTTTTCCTTTGAATATTTTATATATATTTAGAATAATAAAGAAAAATCCTGCTTAAAATATAGATACATGTTTTCATTTTGCTTTATGTTTTATAATTCATGTTTTGTTTATTTTATTTTTTATTTTGTTTTGTTTCATTTTTGAATTATTATTGATGCATAGCATTTAATAATATTATTATTTGTATGATGATTATTATATACGAACCTAAAATCTATGTATTTATAAGAATTATCATTGAATTTACTTTGTTTTCTTTGAATTTTGCAAAAAAATTAATTAAAAAAAAAAAAAAACAAAACAAAAAAAATATGAGAACAAAATAAAGTAGATGATGAAAAATTATTATTAATAGAAAGAAAAAAAATATTTGTGTGTATAAATAAATGTTGCTCCTTGCTAAAAATTAATTACATCAATTAATAATCCTTTTACAAGGCAAAAAGCGAGTGAATTGTGTTTGTGTGTGTGTGTAAGTATTTTCGTTTGTTTCTTTTGTTGTTGCTATTATTAGAAAGCATTTTTAATCAATAAACAATACAAAACAAATATGATCTACGAATAATTGATTTTTTTTCTTCAAAGTTTTTTGATAATATTTCGAATATTATTTTTCGTATTTTTCGGTGATCAAGTTTATGAGGACATTAAGTTGCTTCTGGTTGTTTATATTCTCTTCAGATTATTTCGCTTGATTTATTAATTAGTCCAATTTGAGGGCCATGTCTAAAATTAAATGCATTTTTTTCTTTGGTTAAACAAATACCTAAATTAGATAAATAAATACAAATATAATTTACATTTTTATCGTGATGATCCCATAGTTCGATTTTATCCGGCATCTGGTTTAGATCCGAATGTCCAACATACTGCGGATATTGAAATGTTGGAATAAGATTCATTGGCTGAGCCTGATTTACAGTGGGAGGTGGAACAGTTGTATGGTAATCCATAATCTGAAGGCGAAACAAGAAAATAAATAAATGCGAAATATTAAATAAAAAGTATTTATTAGTTCTGTTTGGATTTTGGTTATATGAAACTTTTACCAATTTTATAAAACTTGGGATATTTCCAATGGGTTTAACAGCAAATTGTGAGATGTTGTTTACGAAGTTTCAAGTTAACAAACAGACATATTATGTCTGGTAAAATAAATCTCATCATGTCAAGCTAGGTTTTATCGACGGACCCTACTTTTGATTTCAAAATAATACTACGGATTTCACCCTCAAATACAGAAACGCCAGTAAGACCTTTGGTTTTATATTGCATAGCCATAATTATTTCTGTGACCAAAGATTGATCTTTGTATTGTTAGCAAGCACTGTTTAAACGGAAGTAAGCCATCGAACTTTTATAACTCATTTCATACAAGGATACAATTTATTTTGGACGTAGAAAAAATAACGGGTGTAAGATATAAAACAACTTTCTTACACTCTTATAGATTGATTAGATCTTTATGTTTTTTAAAAATATAATTGCAGCTGATTGAATGAAGCGGAGTGCAGCTTGCAGTGTTGTTTTTGTATGCGATGGTCATAGTTCTATTAAACGTTTCATCCTGACTGAAATAAGGTAAGCCAACCAGTTGCCAGCTGTTTTTTGTTTCTTTTTTGTAATAAATTATGCGTGCATTAAGGCGTTTTGATGATTGGACACAGTGCGAGTGTAAGGAATACATGGAAGGATTTAAAAAGAGATAAGACATGTAACATTACGACTGTGATCGAGAAATGTTAATGTTTCAGTTAAAATCCTGTCACCTATCATTTTGTATTCTATCTAACAGATATGATATGAGAATTGAATTCAACTTTGGGACCAATTAAAGTCATTACAGATAACAGCCTGATCAGAAGGGGTGACAAATTTATTGCATCTGCTGGGAAAGTCTAAACGAAGTCGAATATATGATCATTCCACAGAAGGTGGTCTGTTGTACACACACCGATGACTAAAAGCTTTCTAGTTTCCGCAATGCAAGTAACTTTGGCTTTAGTCTTAACGAAAGTAATCATCATTTGAGTTTTTTAAGCACTAAATTCAACGCGGGTTTCAACGAAACAATTTAATGGGTAATGGATAAGACGGTTCAGACAAAAGATAAATTATTAGTATAAGGACGAGTCGGAGACAAAGCGTAGTCCTTGGGCACACCCGCATTTATTTTGTAGATTTTAGACCTGAAACCGTCAACTTATATTGAGCGGTCCGAAAGGTTATTTATAATCCAATGAAGAACAGATTCATCGATATCAAATGCGCGCAATTTCGATAACAGAGCTTGCTGCCAAACTCTTTTAAATGTTTTCGAAATATCAAGTGCAATAATCTTACTTTCTCCAAAAAAATTGGTTCCACTGTTGGTGGTTCCACCAACTGTAAAATTGGTTCCACTGTTGGGTGAGACATACCATCATATCACTAGTTGACCTTTTACTGAGAAAGCCGTACTGCCAGTCACTAAGAACAATGGGAGCAAAAGTACGAAAGAAGATTTTTCCAATAAAATTATTTACTTCTCTGAGTCTAATAAACTCTTTACAGCTCGTATTAAATAATTTGTTTTTTTTGGGCTTGATAGATTTGAAAGAATTCAATTTGTGACCATATCTGCAATGGAATTTATTTCACTATAGAGGAAGCATAGTGACTAGTTAAAGCTCGTGAAGAAATCGTTGAGACCATCCTAGTTGGCTTCCTCAGAATTGTGAAAGGGTTCTTTTGGGGATATTCCTATAACTGGATTTTGTTGACATGCGAAATTTGCAGATATGAAGCAGTGGTCTCATGTGCGATAATACATCATAGGGTGTTGGCATTTAATGGCATTTTAAAAGGGGCGTTCATGCAAACTTCGGGCAAGATTAAAAGTATTAAAGAAAATTACTTACATGGAACTGATCCTGTTGATGGTAGTCCCCAACACCTGCATAATATCTATACTGCGACTTCATCCAATTATTTTGAGGATGATTCATTGACGATGGAGGTTGCTGCTGTTGTTGTTGTTGCTGCTGTTGGTTTTGTGACTTATCCATCATCCATGGTGGCATTGGGCCACTCATAGCAACCGGATTGCCGCCACTAGCTGATGCACCACTATTTGGATCTGCATCTAATGAAACTCCACTATTCAAGCCAGCAGAATTCATGTTCGGATAATTATTGTATTTCCATGAAGCACGCTCCGTACCAATGGGCCGTGGCATTTTTCTCATGTCATCGTTATTGCCTTGCATATTTTGTGGCTGTTGTTGTTGATTCATTTGCTGCGCCATCAAACCGTTACCTTGCGATGCTTGTTGAAGATTAGGATTGTTGGGCGACATTGCAGCTGGCGATCCACTTGTAACACCACCCATAGCATTAGGTAAGCCATTTTCAAGATTTAGCAATTCTCTTGCCGTCGACGGCATGTAGCCGCTGTAATCGTTTGTTGGATACCAGCGTCCACCAGCTCCAGTTTGTGGTTGTGACTGGGGACGACCTGGCGCCGCTGATAAGCCACCTAACTGCTTTTGTCCACCACTATTATAACCTCCTCCTACAACCATGTTCGAAATATTTTGATGGAACATACTTCCTCCACTAACGCCTCCGCCAAGTTGTTGATTTGACTTATTAGGTTGGGAGAACACAGATGCGCGTGGGTTCAAACGCGACATATGCAATGGATTGCTAGAATTATTCATGGAGCCACCGACAGGACCACCCATGGATTGTGCCGAAGCTCCACTGCCACCACCCCCACCACTGCCAAGATGGTACCCTGGTAGTAACGAATCAACGTTGAAGTTCATTTGATGTGTAAGGTTAGACTGGGCCATCTGATCGTAGTATCTGCTGGCAGATGAACCTTGCACATGATCCCCTACAGCTCCCGGACCATTGCGGTTGGAGTTTGATCCTATGGGACCGAAATTCAATGCTGGGGTGTCTATTTGAGATGTAGCTGGGCGATGCTGCTGACCACCAGTTGGCCTCTGGATGGCTAAACCGCTTGGAGGTGGTGCTATAGCCGGTTGCACAACTGAACCTCCTAAACTTTGACCACTGCCGACTATGGGCTTGAGTACGTTAGACATTTCATTGTCGTTTCCTACGTTAATAGAAGTGGATGTTGGGATAGTTGGCATCGAAGAGACAATCGACATAGATTGCTGTTGTTGCTGCTGTTGCTGTTGTTGTGGTTGTTGTTGCTGCTGTTGTTGTCCACCAACAACAGCCCCGGCAATTGAAGAGACGCTTCCGCTACCCGGGGATGTGGCACTCACTGATACTGGCAGAATATTTAGATTTGTTGGTTGTAAGGCAATTACAGAACTGCCGGGTGGAGATGTCGAGTTGCTAGATGCTTTCGAGCTCACTGGAGAACTAATGACGTTACCCCGATTATAGCCAGGTGCTTTGGAGGCATCAGCTTTAGGGATTGAATCACTATTGGTAGAATTGTACATTTGTTTGTTCTCCCATTGGTTTTGATAAGTGTCATTGAACAGCGAGTACTCGCTGCCTATCTTCGACTGCAATGGTGGAACAATAGCTGGCGCTTTGACCGAGACACTTGTTGAAACTTGCGAAGCTGGTGTCGTCAACGCAGCACTCGCGGGCACAGAAACGATCGATTGAATCGAAATCATAACTGGCGATGGAGAAGTGTTTCGTTGCGTTGTTAGACTTTGTGAACTAGCCACAATTGTTGGCTGCCCTATGATGGGTGTTACGGAACGTACTTGTGGCTGTGTCTGCTGAACTGCACTTGCGGCGGCGACTGCCATGCTTACAGCAACGTCAGCTACATTGAACGTACCAATTGGACCAGCCAGGGTGTTGAGATTGTTCATACTGTTAGAATTATTTGTTGATGCTTTGCTTGCACTCTTCTTTGGTGAACTATGGAACGAGGTGGACATCTGGTTCTGTACGGAAGAGGCTGGTTGCTGCGGGTTAGCACCTGAAGTTCGTTTTTCTCCTCCACTAGTATTGTGACTGTTGCTGGAAGAAGTGAGCTTGGCGGCAAACGTCTGGCCACTACTAGCCACAGCTGCGGAACTTGCAAAAGGTTGAGTCAGTATCTGATTTGGAATTTGATTCTTGGAGACGACATTCCTCTGCGACATTATGACATTGGTGTATGTGGTGGTGGTCTTAGTGGCGCTTGACAACGAATCGCTCGAGGCTACATTTCGAGATTTTTGAGCGGAAGTAGTGTTCGATGATGAAGAGCTTGAAACACGAGGATTTTGCTGGAAGCAGAATCCCTTTGAAGGAACTCCACCTGGTTGCGAACGGGAGGAACTCACTGCTGTTGCGGAAATGCTCGAAGTTTTTGCTGTTGACTGCTGCGAGAATACTGAGGTTGCAGACTTGCTTGAGGTGCTGCTTGCCTGTGAAGACAGGGATGTCGACTTTGTTGATGAAGTACCATGCTTTGCGGCATAGGACATTGAAGATGTCGTTGTCACCGAAGAACTGCCACTAAATGTGCTGCTCGACGATGACTGCGTAAGAGGGGTGTTTTTGTCCCAAGAATTAACCACCAGTGGCACTGGTTTAATATTCGGATTAATCCTTGGCAACATTTGAAGAATATCTACGTCTGGGTCTTTGATTAAAGCCGATATAAGCATGTGAGCTTGTTTTGTAGCGTCGGTGAGACCTTTTATGGTAATGCTTCGCTCCGATTGGTTTTTACCTTGCTTCTCAACTTCTATGTGTGCTCCGGTTGTGGCTCGAATGGCATTGATGTTGCTGCCTGCCCGCCCAATTACTCGTGATATAGCATTGACAGGAACTTGAACTTTCTTGCAAGTCATCTCAGGTGCGGCCGATGACGAAGTAGAGGAAGAATTTGAAGAAGTTTGCTGTTGAGTAGAACTCTTACGAACAACTTCTTTCCAGCCATCTTCTCCCCGCTTAGCAGCAACAGATCCACTGCCTGCTGGTCCTGTCTGCGGCTTAGGGGGACTTACTTTGGATGTTGAGTGTTGTTCGTCATGTTGGACAGCGCCTCCACTGCGGTGTGACTTCTGGCTATGTGCAGCATCCTCTTTTTCGGAGCTGGCAGTATTCACGTGACGCGAAGAAAATATCATTGACTTGCGACCGTTTCCTTCTGCAGGATTTCCATGTTGCTTCTGCGCTGCAATAGCGCCTGCAGCAGCGGTGGCCGTAGTATGTACTGGGGCACTTGTATCGCTTGTAGCAATGGGTTTCTTGTCTGAGTGTTTTCTAGTGGATAGTACTTGCTGAGTTACAACCACCTCTTCTTTGGGAGCCAGATTCTCCTTTTCGCGCTGTTTGAGAGAATCCTTTGTTTCTTTGCGTTTGCTCTCTTCTCTTTTGTTCGAAGTTGTTTTTTCTGGTTTTTCTGGTACATCGGGACCAACTGCTGGATGCTGCTGTGCTTGTGTTTGCTGTTGAACTATTTTCGTCGGCTTGGATTCCACTATTTTGGTGGCAGTAGGAGGATCAGCTTTTCTATTTTTATTGCTTGTAGAGGCAACAGATGCTTCCTCCTTCTTCTTCTCCTTCCTTGTTGGCAGTGGTTCATCGCCATTCTGGCTACCACCACTAGGACCAGCATTTGGTATGGGGCTGTTGGAATTGCGATTAACATTTTTCTTCTTTTTGTTTTTGTTTTTGTTGATCTTATCAGATTGGGTATTAGCTGCTTTGACGTCGGTGCTAGAGCAGGAACCCTGATCGATTCCAGAATCACCCTCTTCGCGGTAAGGATTACGATTTACAACGTCGACGTCGGCGTCTTCTTCTTCATCTTCTTTATCACTATCATCCTCTTTGTCAGAGTCTTTATCACAGCCCTCGCCGGCATTCTCGTTTCCATTTGAACCTTCGAGAAGTCTTCGCTTTTCTTCTTTCTTCTCCATTTTCTTCTTCTTTTTACGTTCTCGTCGGCGAGCTGCTGCAGCCCGACGGCTTTCTTCTCGGGTACGTTCCATATCAAGTTCTTCCAGCAAAATTGAGGCATTTTTATTTGCTTTCACTGCCTGAGCTTCTTTGGCAGCTCGGATTATGTTCACACAGTCGTAACATTTCTCCAATAATTCTTTATCACTTATGGTACTGATGAACCGATTCATTTCTTGGTCAGAAGGGAATTGCGTCACATATTGTACCATCCATTTGACTACTTTGGTGTGCCCTTTACGGAACGCAGCCATTAAGCATGATACTCTGCGATTATCCTGTGAATCGATATCGGCATTGTGGTTGTACAATATCTCAACAACACTTAGATGACCTCCATGGGCTGCTAACCAAAGTGGTGAGTTACCTTTTTTATTCTTCACTTCGACTGACGCGCCACGAGATAACAGCAGCTCAACGAACTTCAAATGACCCTTATCGGCGGCAATAGTTAGAGCTGTATCACGTGATGTGGGAACTGGGGCTGCGTTTACATCGGCCCCCTTATCGAGCAGGACTCTTCCTACATCAATGTAACCACCTGAAGCGGCTTCCATCAATGGAGTGAGACCAGTTTTAGCCCGGTGTTCGACATTGGCTTTGCGATCTAACAAAAGACTTACCACTTCGTGACGACCTTGAAAGCATGCAAGGGTTAAAGCGGTGTTTCGATTCGTCTCGATTTGCGCATTGATATCAGAACCCTGGTCGAGTAGTAATTTCACAGCTGCGGTATGGCCGTTCATAGCAGCCAACATCAGAGGCGAAATGCCGAGCTTACTGCCAGTTCGGGAATTAATTTCGGCTCCATTGCTGAGCAAGAGTTTTATGATATTCACATAACCACCACTAGCTGCTAGACTCAAGGGCGTGTAGTCCGAAACATTGCGATGTTCTTTATTCGCACTGACGCTAAGCAAGAGTTCAACTACTTCATAGCGTCCACCAGAACATGCTAACGATAAAGGAGTGTCTTTTGTTCGTTCGGACTGAGCTTCCAGCTCAGCGCCATGCTTCAATAGAATATCAACAACTTTTTCGTGACCAGCTGTTGCTGCAAGTATTAATGGGGTGAATCCCTTTTTATCACGATGTTCAATATTTGCACCGCGATTGATAAGAAGCTCGACTAGCTCTTCGTGTCCACCAGCGCATGCTAGTGTAAGGGCAGTGTCATGATTCGAGTCAGTTTCGGAATCAACATCGATGATTTTATCGGGCGTAGTGGCTACAGTAGTTACCGCTTGTTGATACTGCTGAGTAGTGGTGTTGGCTGAAGAAAAAAGAATTATTCAAACAAAATTATTTATGTATTTATTTTGTTTAATAAAAAGGTTTATCATTAAATTCACTCTTTAAACTACTATAGTATATCATCGATTCAAAGGTAAAATTCAAAGTGTTATATAACGTATTGTTATAAAAAAATGCTACATAGTACATCTCTAACAAGGATTTTAATTTTTACTTGCGATGTAGTATAGGGAAAGTTTAGGATTCGTGCAAAAAAAAATTCGAGATAATAATTTTCCCTAACATTACGATGATAGAGAACGCGAAAAAAAGTGGGTCTCGCAATTATGTCTGTCTGTCTGTACCTCGACCTGCAGCCTAAACGGCTAGAGCGATATTCTTCAAACTTTGGACTTAAGGTTCTTATGGGATTCCCTAGAAGAGAAATTGAAATTTTTTTTAGCTCAAAAAATAACGGTACCTGCCATACAACCAATCGTCGGCTTACAAGCAAAACTGACTATCTGAAAAATGCAGTTTGCGAGAAATCGCAAAATAAAAAATAAATGCAACTCTATTAGATTTTTTTTTTTACTATTGTCAAAAATATACTTGACATTAATAATACAAAATAGAATTTTTTTGCGGTTGGTCAGTTTTGCTTGTAAGCCGACGCAATATACAAAAATTGATTTATTTCAAAAACGGTTGCAACGATTTTTAAGAAAAAAAATAGGAGCTACTATAATTACTACAATAATTTGGTAGAAAAAAAAATGTTAACGGTTATTAACGGTACCTGTCAAAGAACCGATTTTTTGGGTTTTCAAATTTCTCGTTAACGGCTATACCGATTTCAACCAAATTTTTTATGTAAGAGTTCTTTTATAATTTTAACAATTTTGCATATAAAATTTTTCGAAAAAATAATTTTTATATTTTTAAAAAAATATTGAATTTTTTTTTGTTTTTGAAAATTCAATATCTTGAAAACGAGTAAATGAATATTTTTTTAATTTTGTGTAAAATTGTATTTTATTTAATTTTAAAAGTTGGCATACCAAATTTTATTTTTAAAAATGTTCAAGAATTTATATATACTAGTACCGCCCAGTGGTCGAAATTCGACCATTATCTGTATAATAGGTACTTTAATAAAAAAGATTCTAACCCACTGAACAACGTACATGAATTGTTGTTGTAATGCCCTGCAAAATATCCTACGCTCCACCATGACCGTCCTCATTGCATGCCCAAAGCAGTAAGCCACTGATCATTCATAATAATCGTTTCTACTCTGGCTGTGTCTGTGTGAGCTGTTTTTGTTTTTCTTTGTACTTGCTTATCTACATTGCCCGATTTTTCCACGAAGAATTTTCCAGAAATCGTGTGAAATGTACACACAGAACGATTTGTTCAATGAGATTTTTTCCTTGTCCTCTTCATTTTTCTATTGCTGTGCTCTTCATTTTTCATTGAGATTCACTCACACCATCAAACAAACGGCACACTGACACCGAACACATACAAAAAATTGGGAAGAAAGGAAAGAGAACATAAACAGACTGGAAAAATCGTTCGAGTTTTGTGGTACAAACGATTTGATCCCTACCCCTCACTTTTCACTCCCTTCACCTACGAACAAAAGATCCGCACTGGAAAAATCGTTCAATGTAGACCGGGATTTACCACTGCACTGACGTCTATTCGAAAGTTGGTATGTATATTGAATTCGCTGCACAAACGAAAAGTGATGGTGGCGGGGTGAGTTTGCAAGCGCGGTTAGGGGGTGTCTACAGGAATGCAAGGCACCTACAATTTTATGCCGAATCCGAACGGCTAGACGAGAAGCACTTATTTATGACAAGTGATACTCTTGGAGGATTTGTCAATTCCTCGCAAGAGGCAGTAGCCCTGAAAAAACTTTTTAGTTTTTAGGTGGACGAGTCTGGGAAGTGAACCCAGACCTCCAGCGACTTGCAGACAAGTTGGGTCCAATAATTTGGAAAAAGCTGGCCATAAGATGGCTGCCGCGATTAAACAAAATCGAACAAAACACAATAGTTAGGGTGTTTTAACCGAGTGTTTGGCGAAGTTTCGCAGTTATAAAGCGGAATTGTTATCATGGATGAAAATTGATTGAGTCTATCATTTTACAATGATATGAAGGAGTTTTAAAAACAGTGGACTGTGAGGCGCGAATCGTCCCCAAAGAAGGCGAATACTGTACAATCTGCTGTCAAGGTCACGTCACCGTTCTTCGGGTGGCGCTTGTGATAATATCCATTGATTTTATATTTTTAATGAAGAAATATCCGTTATAGCTTATAATGTCTATGTCGACTCACTCATCCAAGAACTGTCACAACCAAACCATGGAATCGATTTTGTTGGCGTTTATGCTGACAACATATATGTTTTGTGTTCTGGGGAACACGAAATGGTTCAATCAAATCTTGTCCGAGTTGACACCATCATACAAAGATGGTCAAATAAACAAGGAGCTATAGTACCCACCCATAAAATGGAAGCTCTTCACCTGTGTAGAAAACGGAAATGCCAAACATCAACAATAAGCCTCCGAAATGAATCAATCCCTCTCAAAAATGAACTTCGCATCTTAGGAGTTATTTTCACTAAAAAACTAAAATGGAACCAGCAAACTAAGAAAATCGCAGATAAAATAAAACTTCGCAACAATATGTTGAAAATAATCTGTTCCCGGAGAAAAGGCCCTCACATTGAAACAGCTCTAATGATAGCTAAAACCTTAGTTGAAGGAACACTTCAACATGGGGTAACTGCCTATATGTGGACCACTGATAAAAACATCAAAAATATTGATGTTGCCATAAATCAATGCTATAGAACAGCGACAGGTGCTCTAAAAACCACACCAATCGACGCCTTGAGAGTTGAAGCTGGGTACGTTCCTTTCATCAACTTCGGTGAAAAAAGGGCTATCTCCTTAGGTTCCAAGGCTATAACAGATATAAACCATCCCTTACACTCTGCAATAAGCAACACCCTAAAAAACGCGCAAAAAACTAAAAGAAAAACCATTTCGTCACTTAAAAATATTTCACTCATCTTGCCGCTCACTTCGTTCTCGGAGGAGAGCCTTTTCAATAACAAAGACAAACCCCACTGGTCTTTAAATAATCTGCAAATCGATACCAGCTTAGCAAAATATAAAAAAGACTCTACACCAGCCAGTTTTTTCCAGATGATGCACAAGGATTACATTAATTCTGTCAAGCCAAATAGAATCTTATACACAGATGGATCATCAACGGAAAACTACTCCTCATATTCAGTCACCGAACTCTTGCCCTCAGGATGTACTACTATCCTTCACCAAGGCCTGCTTCCAGTCCCTGCAGGAAATTATATTGCTGAGCTGGCTGGACTTAAAAAAGCAATACAAATATCCCGTGACTGGTCCGAAAAAACTCTTATTTGTACCGACAACTTAGGAGTTCTGAATGGGCTTAAGAGTCCAACAATTAAATGTCCATCTCTTAAAATGCTTAAAGTTAACCTGAACGAAAACATTTCACTGTCATGGGTACCAGGACATATGGGAATCAAAGGAAATGAAGCAGCCGATAATGCAGCAAAAAACGATAAAACCTTCCGCTAATAATAGAAACACCAAATTTTCACCAGCTAGTTCGAAGAGTTTGGCTGGAGAACCACAACAGTGAATTAAAAGAACAATGGGGTAGGAACAATTGTTTCCTACGAAGCCACCAGTCCGAAAGAGTCCACATTCCATATCACCCAGAGCTTACGAGGCAAGAATGTATAACGCTATTTCGCTTCCGAGTAGGAAAAACCTTATTCAACACCAAGCACATATACAACCGAAGTGAAGCAGAGGAATGCGTAGACTGTAAAGTGGCTCTCACTGTCCAGCACATCCTAATAGAATGCCCAAAGTCCAGACAAACTTCAAGTCGATCAGAACAGCTGGCTGACCTTCTTGACCCTAGAAATCTAGATACCATTAAGAACATTATTCGATCTACAACACTCCACGGAAAAAACAATGAAATATAAAACAATTCAAATAATTTAAATCCTAATTTAAACGGCATTACATGGTCTCGTTACCCTAATGCCTTAATTCTTCAAGAGTTTGTAAATTTATTTTATAAGCTTCTTTTGTAAATAAATAAATAAAAATAAATGGCAAAATAATATGCGAATTTGTTTCCTCGGATGAGAAAAATATAAATAAATAAATCGGGTGGCACAACGGCTCATGAAGAACCAGGGCCTAGTGACTAACAACTCGCAACCATTCCTGTGTGCGCCTTTCGACAGAAATGGAAGGGACCTACAATTTTATGCCGAATCCGAACGGCTAGACGAGAAGCACTTATTCGTGACAAGTGATACTCTTGGAGGATTTGTCAATTCCTCGCAAGAGGCAGTAGCCCTGAAAAAAAACTTTTTAGTTTTTAGGTGGACGAGGCTGGGAAGCGATCCCAGACCTCCAGCGTGACAGTCGAACGCACTAACCATTACGCTACGGGCTACTACCTCGGATGAGAAAGAGATACACAAAAAATGGCTGCTTTTGCTGAAAATAAAATTGTTTCACTGAGACAACACTCTAGTTTTTGCTTGTTTTATCAAAAATTAATAAATTAAAGTTAGAATTGCATCCTCATGCACGCTCATCACAATTGCATCCTCATGCACGCTCATCACTAGATTAAGTCCCCAAATGGTTGGTCATAAGAGATTCGTCAAAAATGAACATGTTGAATCTGCAATTGATCGCTTTTTTGTGGAGTTTTACGCTTTTTCCTATAAAGAGGGTACCGAAACACTTGCACATTGTTGAAAATATGTATCCAGCTTAAAGATGGCTAACGCCCATGTTCTGCATTTCACTTGTTGTGAATTCACATGACGAAAGTGAATTTGGGTGTTCTACAATTCGTTATTGTGAATTGGAATTTCGAAAATGAAAATGGATCTTCTGTATTTCGTTTTATTCCATTTTCTGAACGCATTCAAATCACTTTTTTAAATCTGTGAATTGTCTGTGAAATTGTTTTTTCTATTTCAGTCATCTGTAGTTTGATCCACTTGTTGCACAATTTAGATTGCAAAACATTTAAAGTTTTGTAGCGACCATCACATTATTATTATAACTTAAATTATTTCTTCTATTTATACTAAAAATATGTAATCAAAATAATCAATGAAATAATGATAAAACTTATAACGATAACGAATATTGAAAACAGAGTTAAATTGAACAAGTGGATTAATAATAAATAATAACAGTCATAATAATAATGTGATGGTCGCTACAGTACTCCCCCTCTAGTGTCAACGATATCATGCTGGGATGTAGACACGTCTGCCAGATTTTGTTGTTTGGAATGGAATTCGAGGGTATGAAGGCAAATCTGGTGCTATTTTCTTCTCTTGACGTTCTTGGTCCTGGTGTTCGTTTAGCAGAAAAGCTGTTTTGAGACGGTCAATTGAGATTTTCTTCTGATGACCTTTTATCTCCAGTGTAAAATATTTGTCCGTCTTTGATTTTACTAGATATGGGCCATCATAAGGTTGCTGAAGAGGTTTTTTGACTGCATCATTCCGAATAAAAACATGTGTAGAATTTTGAAGGTGTTTGTGTACAAATGTTTTTTATTATTGTTTATATAGTTTTTCGCTTCTACACCCCCTGACCGCGCTTGCAAACTCACCCCGCCACCATCACTTTTCGTTTGTGCAGCGAATTCAATATTCCAACCTTCCAATAGACGTCAGTGCAGTGGTAAGCAAGCACGAAGAAAAACCAAAAAAAAAACAACAACGACGCGATTTTTAGCTCACACAGCCAGTGTATAAACGATTATTATGAATCAGTATGCTTTGGGCATGCAATGAGGACGGTCATGGTGGAGTGTACTATATTTTGCAGGATATTCAACAATTCATTTACGTTGTTCAGTGGGTTAGAACCAGTGTTGCCGAAAGTACTCCCATGGGAGTATTGTACTACTTTCAACACATTTGTACTCCTCCTTTCACATTCGTACTCCCATTTTTTAAAGACCAAAAATATCCTACACTTGCAGCAAAGTGTAATGCCAACCTCAATAAATTTAAATCACTTTAAATTAAATGTTAATTTGACAGCTTTAAAGTTATTTCTTTTTCGTTGGCTTCATGAAATTTTTTTCTGCCAGTATTTCGTTATTTATTTTATTGTTACTTGAGATTGTAGTTTGGTGGTTCTGTTTTTTTTTTATTGAACTTCGTGAATTTGTATGTGTAGTTCAATAAAATGAAAAGGTTTGCTGAATTAATGCTTGAAATATTGTTATTCTTTGTAAGAATAATTCAAAGTAATACTACGTGTCTACCTAAAGATAATTCGGATTAAAAAGAGTAGAGTAGTATTTTGAATCAGACATTTTTTTGACTTTAAAAATAAGTGTGTGCACAATTTTTTTCTTAAACTTTATTTAGAAAGAAAAAAATCACCAAAATAAATTCAGTAAAAAAATACATAAATAAATAAATTTTTAGTTATACTTACAAAAGTAAGAAAATATTTCTTTAATTATAACATCTGTCTTATGGCAGATACCTTAATTCATATTAATATTAGTTTTAGAATAAAAATAAGGAACTTAATTGTAATCAGCAAGTGTAAGATATTTTAGGTCTTTAAAAAAATAGGAGTACGAATGTGAAAGGAGGAGTACGGGAGTACGATGGTGTTGAAAGTAGTACAATACTCCTATGGGAGTTTTTTCGACAACACTGATTGGTTACCATCACTTTTCGTTTTTGCAGCGAATTCAATATTCCAACTTTCCAATAGACGTCAGTGCAGTGGTAAGCAAGCACAAAGAAAAACCGAACAAAACAACAACAGCTCACACTTCACACAGCCTAAAGCCACAGCCACAGCCAGAGTAGAAACGATTATTATGAATTATCAGTGCCAGTGTGCTTTGGGCATGCAATGAGGACGGTTATGGTGGAGCGTACGATATTTTGCAGGGAATTACAACAACAGTTCATATACGTTGTTCAGTAGGTTAGAATCTTTTTTTATTAAAGTACCTATTATATAGAGAATGGTCGAATTTCGACCACTGGGCGGTACTAATGTCAATAAATTTAGTAGTATCAACCGAACACTAACAAATAAATAGATATTATGGCGCAACATCTCGTGGAGAATCAGGGCATAGTGACGAAATGGATTGTAAAGATTTAAAAGGACATTTAAAGATGCCGTTGTTTTTTGTGGAGAACAAAAAAAAATAGTTCTACAATGAGCCAGTTACTTCAAAATCAAACTAACAAAAATGACAAAACCTCCAAGAGTATCTCTTTTCATGAAAAAGTGCTCCTTGTCCAAGCCGTTGGATTCGGTACAAAATTGTAGGTCAGCTACATTCTTTCCAGCATACAGAAACAGTTGAAATTTGCAAGTCACTGAGGTATGGTTTTTCTACAGCTGTCGTGTCATCAAATCTTATATTTACTGAGCCTAAAACTGGCGATGAAACTTGTACAAGTTCCTCACTAAAGGCGGCTGAAGACTTTATTTCTGCTAAAATCAATTTTTTCGCCACCAAGACGGATTCGTCTTGGTAAATACTATAAAAGTATCTCATAACCACAAATTATGAGCTTGTCGGAAACATGTGATTTTTTCCACCTCGACCAAAAAAAATCAATCAAAACATCGATTTAAGTTAATGATTTTACCTTTGAACTGACGAGACGACAAATGTATTTAAAAAATAATTAAAATTGTTCCTACATACCTTGACTACCTGCTGGAGTTTGACGTAGCAATGAATATCGATTCCGATCTTTACGCGAGGCTTTATCAATTGCCTTTTTAGCAATTCCTCCCGAGGACTTCGTTGTGGTGGTAAGTGGTTGTTGTTGCGGTTGAATTTGCTGTTGTTGCTGGATTTGCTGTTGCTGCTGAAGTTGTTGTTGCTGTTGTTGTTGTTGCTGCTGTTGTTGCTGCTGTTGGGATGTTATAGTACAGACTCCAATACTTACATCAGCAGAAATCGGAATAGAAGGACAGAATTGACTTGTTGAAGCATTTCTGTTCACTGCTGGTTGAGTTTGCGTAGCCACTTGAACCTGCTTTTGTAAACAAAATAATATAAAATAAAAATAAGAATAAGAATCGTCCTATTAAGGCAAGCTTATTCGTTTATATATGTTTACTCGCACGATTAAACTTGTCGGCAAAAATGCCAAGTAGATATTTTTCTATTTCTGATAATTTGATAGTGTGCGAGAACGATAAGGAACAAATGTTTTTGTTTTTACCTGTGTGTGCTGTGAACACGACTGTGGTTGTTGCTGCTGCTGTTGTTGTTGTTGTTGCTGTTGTTGGAATTGTAAAAGCTGTTGCTGCTGCTGGTGTTGCTTTTGTTTCAGAACCTGCTGATTTAATACATGTTGAGCCACTGCGGATTGGTGTTGCAAAATAAGATTGGTTTGCGTCACCTGGTTGGTTTGCACAACGGGTTGACAAATAACACCTGACGGTCCAATTTCTTGGACGGTATTGCATTGTTGTTGCTGCTGGTGAATATGTTGTTGCTGATGTTGTTGTTGCTGCTGTTGCTGATGTTGTTGTTGTTGCTGATGTTGTTGTTGCTGATGTTGTTGTTGCTGCTGTTGTTGTTGTTGCATTTGCTGTTGCGCTGATATTATGGATGCTGCAGATTGCATTTGCTGCTTTTGTTGCTGTACTGATGGCAGTTGGAAGAGCAATTGCAGTGACGGAGAAGGCTTCTCCGGGTCGACATTAAAAACATAGTTTGTCTGTTGTTGGGCATCACCAGACAAAATATGCTGTGTTTGCTGTTGAATAATTTGCTGTGTACCAGCAGATTGTAAAATGGTTTGAGATAGGGATTGTCCATTGGCAGATTGTTGATGCTGAAGTTGTTGCAAGTCAACTTGGCTGTTTGGTAATGCAAGAATTCCAATTGAATCAGATTCCGAAGCAATTGGAGTTAATGCGAGTGTTGTTTGTTGAAGTTGATTCTGCAAAGAACAAATGACAATTTTTGCTTTTATACACTCCCTATCACTTGATTGAGGCCACTATTTTCATAAAAGTTTTTTCTCGATAAATACCTGCAAGCAATATTTTTCCTTGAAATTTTTGATACGTGTGAGTAGGTATATATATTTTGCAATAAAAAAGGATAAAGTTAAAAAGTTAACTCGGGAAATTCATAGAAATTTCCGAAATTATGTGAATGGACTTGCGTCACTTGATTGAGGCCATTCCAAAAATTGCTTGGCAAAAGTTAACATCGCCGATTTTTTTCAAACAAAAGTTTAAAATATTTAAGAAAGGATAGAAAACTATATTTTATATTAAATTTAAAGTTAAAATGGGCTCTGGAAACACGTCGACAATAGCAGAAAGAGGATCAATAGATGCTTTCAAGGAACTGGGATTCTCAGGCCGAGAAAAAGCTAGGAGACCGAACCGAAGTAAGACCATTGTCAACAACTATCTAGCAGACACTGTAAACTAAAAAAAAAAAGGACGCGCAGCTCAAGCAACAACAATCCGATTATAACGACTCATTCAGCGGCTAGCTTCAAATTCCACACTACCAGAGCCTAAAATAAGGTCAAAAAGTGGGGTATCAACCAGTATTTCGACGGTTGTAAGGATAACTAAAACCAGTGGTACATCAAGAGTATGAAAATCAAAAAGAAACCGGTTTTACGGCAGCTACATAAGGAACTACGGATGAATTTAGCCAAGGAGCATGTTGCCTATAGAAACGCATGGAAAAAGGTTTGTCTTTTCAGGTGAAAAACAGTTTAATCTTGACGTACCCGATAGTTACAACTTTTATTTTCACGATTAAAGAAGAGAAGAACTTATTTTGTCAAGACATCACAGTCATACATCAGGTGTTATGGTGTGGGGATCTATCACCTATTATGGAACATTAAAATTGGAATTTATAACTACAACAATTAACGGAAATAACTCTGGAACCTCTACCTTGGATATTCCAACAAGACAACGCCCCTATCCACACTTCCTGGGTAGCTAGTAGCTGCATACAGTTGGAAAACGTTGGGCTTTTACCATGGCCACCCTATTCACCGGACTCAAACATCATCGAAAACGTTTGGGCCTGGCTATCTCGAAAAGTTACTGATCCTGGTAGACAGTTTGGAGATAAGGACGTCTTGGTCGAAGCTAACTTCGATGTCTGGAGCCAGATTTACCCCTTTAAATTTATACTTTTTTATTGCAAAATATATTTATCTACTCACAGGTATCAAAAATTTCCAGGAAAAATATTTCCTACAGGTATTTATCGATGAAAAAGTGTTTGATTTGATTTGATTTTTTATTTAGCTTCTGCTATTTTTTACAAATTTAGTTTTTATAAATTAATAAAAAGAAAAAACTTATCGGTTAACTAACTTTAATTTGATTTTACATATAAGATTAACTTTTTTTTAATTAATATCGCATTATTTTCTGATTTTGTTGTGAAAAAAGTGGCCTTAAACAAGTGACAGGGAGTGTAAATTCTTAAAAACTCTGAAAAGAGGAAATCTTACCTGTAATTGATTGCATATCTGCAGATCTTCAACTTGCTGAATTTGTTGTTGCAATTGGTAGTCGAGAAGCAGCTGACTCGTTTGCCTCTGCTGTTCGTTTTGTTCTTCGGACGAAAGACACATGTTGGTTGAGCCTGCAGATTGGAGATGTTGAGCATGTCCATTCCAACGTGTCTTACAAATAGAATTCAAACCAATATCAGCCAATTCTGAGCAGTTCAAATTAGTTGTAAGTTCCTTAAATAATTAAAAAATAAAAAATTTAGAACTTGAAATAATTTGTTTGGTTGTTTTGAATTCGTACTAACCTGCAGTGAAGGATCATGAATGACTTGAAATATCTCGTCAACTGTGATGTCATAGATTCGATCACGGCTCCCATCATCTTCAGCATTGAACTGTTCCAAGGTCTCTCCCAAGGGGGCATATATTTCGCAATCATCTTCCGTGTTGTCGTACATCCGGAAATGGTCTTCGTTTTGGGCAAATGTGGCTGCGCCAAGAGAATATACTAAATAAATGTTGCAAAAATGTTCTAAAACTTTAATTATCTTATCGTTTCTTACCCTGTTGTGTACTGAATTGTTGCTGGAGGTTTGTCAGAGTACCAGGCTTATAGTTGCCAATCTGAGGAAATACTTGCACCAAATCTGTGGCATGAAGGTCGGGACGAAAATCGCACAGGGCCTGAGTGATATCGTCAGGCTTGAGTGCAACATTGGACAGAATCAAGTTTCCCAATCGATGGGACAGCTTACGGCTCTTTGTAGGAGAATCCAGTTCAATATCTTCCTCATCATCATCAACCTCATCTTCATCGTCCTCGTTTTCCTCGTCATCGTTCTCTTCCTCTTCCTCGTCATCTTCATCGTCCTCATCATCGTCTTCGTCATCCTCATCATCGTCTTCATCGTCGTCATCGTCTATGTCCTCGTCTTCGTCTTCCTCATATTCTTCGACCGTTGCGCTACGTTTAGTTGCAGTATTACTTCCTACGCTAGGAGTCGAGGCAACTTCACACACACTGATCGTCTCCGTTCCGCTGGGCTCGTTACCATCGATTCCACTGCAATCTTGGTTGAACGCAGAGCTGGCTGGTGGTGACTCAGTTGGAGATTTCGGATGATCGACGAACAAACGCTGAATGGTCTTCTGCATTGGATAGTTTGGCATTTGTGCAGCGACCATTTGCAACATTTTAAATTGAGTATTTACCCCTAAGTTATAATCCTCGGGTTCGTCAGCCAATGATGAACCAATCGAATTTATCGATTCACACGAACCAGAAGCAATGTTAGGAGGTATGTCCCTGAAATGAGCAAGAAGTGAAGAACACGACTCCTCAATTCCTACACATTCAGAAGGCTCATACCTTGAGTCGATCGATTGAACCATAGAGGATGCGGCTTGAGAGCAAGCTGCCTGAAGAGCTTCATGTAAGGTTTGTGAACCAATCAAATTGTGCTGCAGGCCTTGCGGAATGGGTCCCGTTTCGCCGCCAGTTGAAGTTGACGGAGTTCCTGGCATTGGAGTATTATTAAATTTGGATTGCTCAATCTGAGCAGCCATAACAACGCCTCTCATAAACGCCTGTTGATTTCTATCGATCTTATTGGACTCTGACGTCAACAGCAATGGCTACAAAATTTTATAAAGAATTAAGAATAAACAAAACCATTTTAAAAGTGACCATCATTATTACTTACCAAGTTGTTATAGATCGAAACCATTTGATTTTGCTGCAATAGAGGCAATGCTGGAAAAACGGTTTTACGAAGGTTCTTGCCATCTTTCTTTGAAACAGGCTTAACCTTTGGTCTATCACTTATAGCTGTACTTTGGGAAACTTCCGATGGTGTTGTTATTTGAGTAGTGGTTGTTGTGGTCGTGTTGTTGCTACTAGTTTGGCCCCCAAGCGATGAAGACGTTATACCGGAAGTTGGAGCGAGCAATGTGTTGGTGTAGGGTGCAAGAGAATTCAATGTTCCAGGTTTAAAAAGATCCGAAACTGCGGTCGTTTCATCTGGAGTGGTGGCTGTCATATTTGCTCCCGTGTGCAAGGCCGAGGCAAGCAGCATTGGCATATTGGGAGGATCATCTTTAGCTTTAATTTAATGTTAATGTATTTTTTTTTTAATAAATAGAACTAATCTGTTTGCACTGATTCTAATAATATTACCTGGCGCTGCTGGAATTGTTCCAACTCCAGCATTGGTTACATCAAAAGATGGCAGCAATGATGAAGGGGGAGCTTTGTTGTCACGTACCATCTGAAATTTAGATAGCAATTGTTTTATGTCTCATAACGATCAAAAAGTATTAATATCCTCACTACCTTTACCTTTGTGAAATCCCTCATCATATTTCGCCTTCTGCGTTTTTCTTCATCGTTAGATATCGAAGTGGTACCAGTTGACAAACATGCAGGAGTAACACCAACAACACCAGCAGAAACATCATCTTCACCCAATGGCTGTGAGCGAACTTGCTGAGCTTCAGAGCTTGTAAGGTTTAGTTCAAATGGAGCCGGTGGCTGTCGATTTTTACGTAATAGACTCTTCTGCTTAATTGTGTTGGTATTGCTAATGGTAGTTGATGTCCCACCTGGAGTTCCGCAATTAACAGAACTTGAACCAGCATGTGTTTGATTAATGGTTTGCGTGACGGGTGTGTTGTTACTGCTGATGAGTTGGTTAACTATGCCTGATTGAGATCTCACTCCATGGGCGAATCCTTGTTCAAAACAATGGAATAGCCTGCTCTTTGCAATTAGGGCCTCTTGCTGCTGAGCATTTAAGGAATTCGGATCGATGGCAAAACCTTCAGTGGAATTGGCAATTAATGGCTCGTCCAAGTAATCCACAGAAGGGAACTGCTGCTGGTGGAATAGTTGCTGGTTGGAAACTCTGACTGCCTCAGGTACCTCATGCAAACCTGGTGGCGCACTAAGCTGCTGAAGTTGTTGCTGCAATTGCTGTTGTAATTGTTTTTGCTGTTGGATGTTAATTAACTGTAGTTGACCAGCATTATTGGCAGCATTGTTAATTCCATTTGTCTGCAGTTCGTTCTGATGGTTTTGTATGAGATGAGGGTACTTAAAAAGCAACTCAACAACACGAGTATGACCGCCTTTTGCAGCTTCAATTAGCATTGTGCTATTGTCCTTAAGCTTATGGTAGGGGTCGGCCCCACTTTTTAGCAAAAGTTCAACCACAGCTTGATGACCGCCAGCACAAGCGAGTGATAAAGGTGTGTGATCGTTGCTGGTTGTTTGCTTGTTGACATCTGCTCCTTTTTGAATGAGGAATTTAACAGTACAAAGGTGACCAGCACGGCAGGCCTTCATCAAAGGTGTCCGACCGCCCTCAGATTCATGCTCCAACTCAGCTCCATAGCTAAGAAGTACTTCTGCGGCATCGGTGTGACCATTTTCGGCTGCATGAGTCAATGCTGTATCACCTGTTTGGGTTTCGGCGTGAACATTTGCTTTGTTTTGCAACAAGAATCGAACTAGATCAGTGTGACCTTCTTGGGCAGCTTCCATAAGTGGAGTCGATGCACCCAATTCTAAATTGGCACCTTCTTTAATAAGAAACTCTGCAACTTCCATGAAACCACCACAGCATGCTAGCGTGAGGGCAGTCTCTTGAGTTTCCTCAGTGGTTGCGTTGATGTTTGCTCCCTTGTTGAGAAGAAGTGCTACCATTTCTTCATGGCCCTCACGAGCTGCTTCCATCAGAGGTGTATAACCTTCATCATTAACTTCTTCAATGTTTGCTCCACGTTCGATCAATAACGTTGCCAATTCAACATGACCACCACAAGCGGCTAGTGTAAGAGGCGATTCAAATGAATCGGTTGGCATGTTAACTTGTGCTCCTGAATCGAGCAACAAACGTGCCACCTCCACATGACCATCCATTGAGGCTTCCATCAGAGCTGTATGCATCTCGTCTGTCTTGTGTTCTTGATCTGCACCGGCTTGCAACAGAAAACGGACCATGTTCAAGTGTCCCTTATAGCAGGCCAGCGTAAGAGCACTTTCTTTGAACTCATTAGAATGGGTGTTAATTCCAGCTCCATGCTCGAGAAGAACCTTTATAAAAGACAATAATAGAAAAAAAAAAAACGTTATTTGGAGACTTTAGTTCAAGAAATGATGACATTTTGTCATTATTAACTATTGTATCAGATAAGATCAAATGTTTTCATTGACCAAAGCTTAAAATACACGGATTATTAACTTAATCAACGTGTAAATTAGCTTCCAAGTCTCGTATCTCGGGTTTTAATCACATACTCTTATATATTTAATTTTTTGTTAACATAAAATTACAACAATGTCCTTTATAAAACAAAACAATTTCTCTACAAACATAGAGAAATATATACTGTTTCAGCGGACAAAGGTAGTGAAACAGTTGCAATGTACAAACACGAGTATAAAATTAGAACTTACTTTGGCTACTTCAACATGACCAGCTGATGCTGCTTCCATTAATGGTGTATGACCATTTTCATTTTGTTCTTCGACATTAGCCCCGTGCTTGAGTAGCTCTTTAACCACATCACAGTGGCCACCAGCACATGCAAACATCAGTGGTGTATTACCTGTGGCACAATGAGCATTTACGTCAGCATTATGGCTAAGCAAAAGTTTAACAATATCAAGATGACCAGCAGATGCTGCTTCCATTAGAGGTGTACAATCCTTTTGACCTTTGTCCTCTACCTGCGCAGCTGACATTGCCAATAGAACCTAATCGAAACAAAATAAGAGTTTATATTTTATGAAACTGCGATTAAATTTTCAATTATTATTGAGCTTTACCTGAGCAAGTTCATAGTAACCAGCTGAACAAGCCATTGAAAGTAGCGATTCTCCATCATCCGTGGATTCATTGATATTGATGTTTCCTTTGCCCAAAAGTCTTCGAACTGTGTTAACATCGTTATCGTTGCAGGCAGCAATTAGAGAACGAGAGAAAATTCTAAACAGACAGAAAAAAATAATAAGAGAAGAATTAAAACAAAATGAATCAACAATTGAATTTTTAACCAACTTACGTCTTATCCCTTGGACTACTTGCACATCGCATTTTAGTAAGCGCTTGTTTAGTCTCATCAATGGCATGAGTTGCATGTCTTAAAACAGGGGCCTTTTCATTCGCTGTAAATGAAGATATTTATTTTAAACAAAAAGTTAATAGACATGAATAAGAAAATTTGTTATGATTTGCGAACTCAGGAGTACACAAATTTTTTACTTGTAAAACGAGAGGAGATTCTATTGATGCTTTTATTTGTAGGTTCAAATAACGAAATAATAAGTATTTCGTTGAGAATTTACTTGATTAAACACAAAACAGGCATCATAATGGGGAAACCCAAAATATTTTTTTTTAATTTACATAGAGGCAGTTTTGGAACTCAACAAACCAGCAAATTAAAAATTATAGGTACTATAACTAAGCAAACAAGGTTTGTGATAGATGCAAATATTTACGAGTCTGACGTTATTTTTCCGTATAAAATAAAAGAGACTGCCATCCGTGTGTGAACTCATAACTCGAGAACAGATAATTCGGTTTTAGGGATTTTGACTTGATGTATTCGTATTTCTCCAATGAAGGACACTATAAAGAAAAATTTCGGAGAATTTTCAGGAATCAGTTGAATTTTGTCATTCAAAATCATATTGGTTGTATTCCCCTCTAGAGAATCCCATAAGAACCTTAAGTCCAAAGTTTGAAGAAAACCGCTTCAGTCGTTTAGGCTGCAGGTTACAGACAGGCAGACGGACAGGACAGACAGACAGAATTTCGAGACCCACTTTTTTCGCGTTCTCTTTCATCGTAATGTTAGGGAAAATTATTATTTCGAGTTTTTTTTTTACGAATCCTAAACTTGCCCTATACTAAACAATTATTTACCAATAAAAAAGAGGCATATATTTTTTGGAATTTATAACAAAAATGATCAAGCTGTACTGCTGCATTGTGGGCATAAGGTGGAAGGTTGGCCGAAACAATAATCATTACGGTTTGATTAAAACAAATCCATATTGTTATAGTTCAGTTAATTTTGAATAAATAACTTGAATTGAGTGAATTAAATTAGGGAGCATGTCCATGTCTATGCTCGGAATTATATATTTTCATTACATTAACGAATTTGGACGGAACAAAGTTCGGCTGGTCAGCTAGTTTTAAATAAAAATAAAAGGATTCAACTGAATCGAGTACACGAAGTTTTCTCCTTGATGGATCAATCTTGGGAGTACATGAAGGAATTTGCTTGCCTGGACTTTTTTATGAGTTAAGAGCTTTATAAAGATATTGCTCAAATTACAATAAAAAAATCATTTTTTATGAAATTTGCTACCAAACAAAGTTTTTTTTTTAAATAAATTTTGTTGCGTACTATACTCGAAACAACGTACTAGAAGGAACATGTTCCAGATTTTGGCCAAAAATCATCTTCTCGCAAAATGCCCATTTTTGAATCAGCCAGCGGCTATTTCAACAACTGTTTGACCAAGCATCAATGTAACCACAAAGATTGACTGTTTGGTGTGGTTTATGGCATGGTGGCATCATCGGACCTAATTTCTTTCGAAATTATGAAAGAGACAGCGTTACCGTCAATGGTCTCAATTATTAATTATAAACAGGGTTAAGACACGAAAAAAATTGTATGGGAGGAGGGGTCTATATCCCTCCGTTTAGGCGGGAGAGGCAATTTTCTAAAAAAAATTGACTTAAAACCCCCACCCATACGATTTTTTTCTTGTCTTAAACCAACCTACTCGCTACAGCTTTTTGGTGCACCTTATACGAATCACCCTGTAGAGCAATGTTAATCGACTTTCAGTGCCCAGGCCTTGACAACATCGACATCTCCGAGCTGTGGGTTCAAGAAGCGACACAACGCTCTAGGTTGTGAAGGAGAAATTGACCACTGCGTGTCATCTCAAGGCAAGCGTTCATCAATTGGCCGATGCAATTGTGCCACACCACTCGATGGTTTTCTATGGGGCCATGTCAAGTCCTTAGTCTACGCTAACAAAAGCAAACCATTTTGGTCTAGTTCGGTAAGCACTGTCAGCGAAGTCGAGACTGTCATTTGAACGATGTGCTGTTCTATACATAATGTCATGAACAAAGCGAGACTCAATTTTGTATCTCCCACTGTTATTGTTTTATTTAAATTTCTTATCCTATCATTTTTATCTGGTCACCCTAGTAAATAGTGAATCACATGAAAATACACAAACAAGTTTAAAGCAAATACACGCAATGACACGTTGGGCCGTTTGATTATTTTGAATATTTTGTACGTGTTTCCTAGGGCTATAGTCAATTTTACATACATGACTTACCTGCTGCTTCAAACAGTGCAGTAAGATTCCCCCTCGGATCTGTGGCCGTATCTAAAAGGAAATTACCACTGACTTCATTGGGATCTTGCAATTCATCGTCCTCATCTTCTTCCTCATCATCCCCATCATCTTCATCATCATTTCCATCACCATCATTGCCACAGCTTTCTGGATCTGATTCTGGAATATCATCCTAGAAAATATGAAAAAAAAAATATTTAAACCTAAATATTAAACAGAATCACAAATTAACTCTGCACAGAGTTAAACATTTAAGCATTAATGAAAATTGTAGTTTTAATATTTTATTTTATTAGTATGTATAACGACTTTAATCATAGAAAAAAAAAGAAAATAGTATTTATGTATTTTTTTTGTACTGCAGTGATAGGTTAACCAGTGGTGAACTTTCTATTTTTTTTTTTTTTTTGTTTAAATCTCATAGCTTCATCACAAATGGAACACACTTAAGCTTATACTATACAATCAGTCTAGTGTCTAAGGCCAGAGCATGCTGCAATTGATACATATTTGCTGGCATAGCTAGCTACACATATCAATTGCGTTGTTGGGTTTTTTTTTAATGTTTTTTGTTAAATAACTTCGATTAGAGAAAAGTAAGAGGATTTGTATTTTATGTAGCTATACGTTTTATATTTTTATACAATTAATTAATTTCACACACAAACATAATTTGTTACATAATCCTCTGTTGTTTTTATTTTTTTTATTTCTTGTTAATTAAATACGCTTGCTGTTGATCTTGTTTTTCAATTATTTCAAGTGTTATCTTTATCTTTATGATTTTATTTTTCTTTTTAAAGCTAATGCATCGAAACGCGAACTTACCAAGAGATCTGGCCTTAGACACAAGCATGCCAGAAGAATCTATAAATGAAAAAAAAAAATTCCAGAAAAAATAATAAAATAATTAAAACGAAGGTGGAGACTTTTTTGTAGGTATATAAATTGCATATAAATTTGTTTCCTCTCCTTACAACTAGAGTTTTGGGAAAGCTTGAAAATGGTGATGATGACAAAGAAACTCTATCAAAGGTATTCCACAAAATTATCAACATCATCAGATGCTGTATAGATGGTAAGTTAGTAGATACTTGACTATGAAAGCATGTAATGCAAATTGTGCAATTGCGCCCTTGTTCCTTTCTTTTCTCATCTCAACGAAAACGTCGATTTCATATTTCCAATTATTATTTGTTTAAGTTCATTGTCTCTGCAGTGGAATGTTAGATTAATATAAAATAAACAAAATAAAAAAAAAAAGAAATCTCCAACATCATCAACATTTAAATTAAGGAACTGGCACCTTTAATACAAAGAGCAAATGTGTTTCTGTTTCTTTATTCGCAGCTCGACGACATAACAATTTAATGTATGTATGTATGTATAGTATGTATCTATGTACTTTCATACACGCCACTCACCAATGTTACTGACAGATTTTAGTTGAATAAAGTTTAAGAGCTTAACAAACGGGCAATATGGCCTGTCACTGAATTTATATTTATATTATATTTTTAACAATACATACCTAATTATCATTGAATGTTTTACAGTTGATAGGTACATAAATATATTAATTTAATTATAAAGTAGGTACGTATGTACCTAATCGAAAATTCATATTTTGGAAGATGGTTCTCGACTTAAGAGTCTTTGAGTGCTATATTTTGTATGTATGTATTGTGCAAGCATATGTTGAAATGGGACCATTATGCCATTCTACTTTCAAGAAACAACATAGTGTATTGAAATTTCAATAAAGGGGTGCTGATTTGTTTTTTTTTTAATAAATCTGAAATAAATACATAATTCAGCAAACAAATTTTATCTCCCTCTAGGTCACATACCAGCATCCAACATACATATTAACTCAATGGCTATGGCTGTGGCGTCAAACAGTGCGATGCATTTTATTAGCGGATGTCATTTGTGTGAGGGATTCTGATTCATGTGAATAGTACGTATCGCATATATGTATATTAAAGATTAACATTACGGACGTGTTTGGAATTCACTTCAAATAATTAATGCTTATAATAGGTTTTTGTTTTATTTCCGAATTTCTTCATTAATAAAATATTTTTGTAAAGACTTTTGGCCGTCAATAATACATTTAGATACAAAAAATGCAACAACAGAAAATAGAATGTAAAAGTAGGTAGGTACTTTTCTTTTCTTCTACATTTGTTTATCTAGCCTCTGCGAGGAAAAACTATTGATAAGCCAGGAATTTACATGCCGGCCCAAAAAAAAAAAATGAAAAACTTATTTCACTTTTCATTGTTTACAACTGACACATTTTATTATTACCAGTGTCTAATTATTTACTAGGTTAAATCGTATGATTTTTAAGGCAGGCTCAAGTTTCAGAGACAAATGTAAAATTTTTTGTAACAGATTCATCGGTTGTTAATGGGAAGTGAAGCTAATTTTTGTTTATATAAATGTGAATGATTAAGAAAGATATAGGTATTTGTTTGCAGAAATGTTTATATGTTCGCTGCAGCTATAAAGTACTATTCACTAATGACGTTAAAAGCGTGCGAACAATTTATTCATTGCAGTGTGGATAGTATGTGGAACGCGATTTGGGTTTCACAATTCGTAACAATTAATTGCAATTCGTGACGATCAATTTATTTAATCAAATCGGTATTATTTTAGCAAATTAAAATTAGTCCAGCCAAATAAGGATCAAATTAAAGCATTATGTGGATGTAATATATAGTGTCTTAGAATTATGTGAGATTCGATCACAAATATTATAAACAAAGAGAATATGAGGTTGCTCCCACTCAAAAAGGTGTGCTATGTGTAGGAAAAATCAAAACGTGCAGAAAAGTGCATAATTTACTAATTTCAAACAGTCACCACAAAGTACAATGGGAAAAAATATATGCGACCTGGCCTACCTAGTACCCAGAAAAGAGACCTATGAAAATGATTAGGTACTATGGAGTGTACGAGTAGTTTTTTTTGTCCTTAACAATTGGAGTTGGCTAAAATAAGCGACCAAAAAAAATAAAAAAAACACTTTGTAAATTCGAATAAACGTAGACGAATTGTTTTATATTTTGTAATATACTACCTAAGCCCCATGGTTTACAGTTGTGTGTCCATATTCAAAAACGTTGCTCTTGAACTAAGCTTTCCAACGTTATATATATATTTCAATTGTAGGCACTAGACGCACAATTATTCCCATTCATTAAATTCGCTAAATCGAATAAAAAAAGTAGAAATTTCTTACTGTTAAGCGAATTATTCGCATGATATTATTCGCTGTTATCGGCCATTTATACAAAAATTCTTTTATTTTGGAGTCTATTCAGTTCATCGAAAGCGACTAATACTGTCTTTCTAATGGAAAACTATTGCAATTAATTTTTGCTTTAATTACAATCTTTGTTACCGTATACTGCCTAAACCCCATGCATGTTTGGGGTGGTGTCTCCAGTTTGTGATTTTTAATAAAAAATTGTAATTAACTAATAGAAATAAAAATATAGGTATATTTTTAATTTACTTAGGTCCAATTTTTCGAAAGTCAGTTAAACCTCAGATAGTTTTTATTCTTCAGATAAAACAAAAATTTGTTCGTGTTGCTATAGTATTTATTCCTTTGATAGTTTAACTGATGATTGAAAAATCGGCTCTTATTAATTTAAAATAACATACATTTCACAACTTTATACATGGTGCCCCGTAAGAAATGGATAACCCTGAAATGCCTCATAGTAGACTTTATGACCGTCCTGAAAACTGATACAAAAAAGTTCTATCCCAACCACAAGAAAAGATGCATTTTGTTGTTCAGTGCATTATTTTTTGCCTTACTTTACATTTTTGAAAACCACGACTACAAGTGAATGAATTCCACCATTTTATTTTTGTAGCAATATTTTATATTATTTGTGCCAAAACATTGGTAGAATAAAATTATAATAACTGTTGGACTTCTTAGAGAAAAAAATTATTTAACTTTGATTTTCAATACAAAATGTGAAAGAAAATAATTTTTGAAAAAGTAAAATCATCTCTGGTTTAAAAAAAAAAATGCATGAATACCTAAGTGGCCAACTATTTTTAAAATATGCGCGTTAAACGCGGATTTCAAATTGGTATAACTTCTTATTGTATCTAGAGTCAATAGCAAGTTATTGGTAAAAGTCTGCAATACCAGAGTCAATTTAACAAAAACAAAAGTTTTCAAAATTATCACAGTAAACGTGAAAATAATGGCATGCGTTGAACATGGTAGATATTTGATTGATTGCCTGTTTTTATGATGTTGTCCTTATGATAAATCCAAGCTTTTAACTTTAACAACAACAGCAACATTACTAAAAATGTCCGTAAAAATGTAAAAAACGGCTGAATTTTTGAGGTTGTTTTGAGTTATACCTTATCAATTGGGCTTTAACAAAACCATCAAATAGGTATTTTGTTGGTTGCAATTAGTTCATTAGTTTTAATTTCTTTAATTTCAGCCAATTTTTAACTCTAGCTGGCTGATAAGTTTACGACAAAAAAGAAAAAGTACTGGACACTATACTTTGCTCGAAAATCTAGGTACCCAACCCAGGCATTTGGGTAGTACGTCTGAGACCATCATTTTATGGCCTCCACGTTCACCAGACCTGACACCATATTAATGTTCTTATTAGAAGTGCATTAAATAAACCGAATAGAGGAAGCCAAGCAGCGTTTTAAAATGTGGAGTCTTGTGCAGGCAGCTGCATTACAAATATCCTAGCAAAACCTTACTTGAATATTAAGACAATCGTTTATTCGGGACAGCATCCGCCATTCTGCACTATAGTGGTCGAAAACACTTATCAAGTGCCTTTTTTTTAACTTAGTGGGTAAGGACAATTGAAAAGTGGCTGAAATTATTTTTTAGGAAATAATAATAAATAAACTAATTGCAACCAACAAAATATTTGATGGTTTTGTTAAAGCCCAATTGAAGAGGTAGGTATAACTCAAAACAGCCTCGAAAATTAAACCGTTTTTTGCACTTTGTTGTCATTTTTAGTAATGTTGCACTCTGCCCTAGAAGTTAAAAGCTTGGATTTATCATGAGGACAACATCAAAAAAACAGGCAATCAATCAAAAATCTACCATGTTCAACGCATGGCACTATTTTCACGATTACTGTGCTAATTTTGAAAACTTATGTTTTTGTTAAATTGGCTCTAGTATTGCAGACTTTTACCAATAACTTGCTATTGACTCTAGATACAATAAGAAGTTATACTAATTTGAAATCCGCATTTAACGCGGATTTTTTAACTATTTTTTAAAATAGTTTGCCAGGTATTCATGCATTTTTTTTATACCAAGAGATGATTTTACTTTTTTAAAAATTATTTTCTTTCACATTTTGCATTGAAAATCTAAGCTAAATAATGTTGTTCTTTAAGAAGTCCAACAGTTATTATAATTTTCGTCTACAAATGTTTTGGCACAAATAATGTAAAATATTGCTACGAAAAAAAAAATGGTGGAATTCATTCACTTGTAGTCGTGGTATTCAAAAATATAAAGTAAGGCAAAATATAATGCACCGAACAAAAAAATGCATATAGGTATGTATATCTTTTCTTGTTGTTGGGAGAGAATTTTATTGTATCAATTTTCAGGATGGTCATAAAGTCTACTATGAGGCATTTCAGGGTTATCCATTTCTTACGGGGCACCTTGTATATAATTTGATTAACGACGCGTTTCTGGAATTCTCCCATCATCAGGTACACGTAGGTACATAGTATAACACGTACATAGCCAAACACGAAGAAAAAACAAGATTTTTTCAAAGTCAAAAAATGATCAAGGAATTTGCGTATCAAACGGTTTTTTGCTCCCTATAGATGCTTATAATAATATATCACAAGTAACTGCCCTTTAAAATTTAAAAATATGCCTTTTTACTCGATAAATGGCTGAAAACACTAAAAAAAATCGGTTGATTTTAAAGCTACATATATTTTTAAAAACATAATTTTTTTTAAATTTCCGAGGCGTAGAAATACTTGTGTGGGTGTCCTCTACAAGATCCAAGATACCCATTTTGAATATCTGACAACAAAAATTTAAAGAGACACCCCTAAGGTACCTATACTATGAATAAATGAAATTAATTTTATAGAATAATTTCTAGATTTGAATGGAATGAAAAGAATACAAAAATCAAACAATATTTGGCTAAAAAATAAAATTTATTATTGCGTATTTTGAAAGAAAAACTAATAATACATTTTTGTATGGTTTTGACATACATACATACACTCCCTGTCACTTGTTTGAGGCCACTATTTTCACAACAGTTTTTTCTCGATAAAAATCTGTAGAAAATATTTTTCCTGGAAATTTTTGATACCTGTGAGTAGGTAAATATATTTTGCAATAAAAAAGTATAAATTTAAAGGGGTAACTTGGAAATTCCATAGGAATTTAACAAATTATGAGAATGGACTGCAAAAATGGGAATAAAAAAATGCGTCACTTGATTGAGGCCACTTCAAAAATCTTATAAAAAATGAACAAAACTATAAAAATGTTTACTTTTTTTGTTTTTAAACATAAATGTATTATGTTTTTGCCAATTAATAATGAGTATGACCGCCATTTTTTGAAATTAGCTTTATTATACGGCTTGGAATTAAATCATACAGTTTTTTGGAATAACCCAGTGAAATCTGGCTCCAGGCATCGCAGTTAGCTTTGACCAAGACGTCCTTATCTCCAAACTGTCTACCAGCATCATACACTTTTCGAGATAGCTAGGCCCAAACGTTGAATAGGGTGGCCCTGGAAAAATCCAGCTAGTAGCTACCCAGGAAGTATGGATAGGGGCGTTGTCTTGTTGGAATATACAATGTAGAGGTTTCAGAATATTCTTTAGCTTTGGAAATACCCGTTACAGCAGGCATTTGTAACTACTTCTATTCATTTTTGTAGTTATAAATTCCAATTCAAATGTTCCATAATAGGTGATAGCTCCCCACACCATAATACCTGAAGTATGACTGTGATGTCTTCACAAAATAAATTCTCCTTTTCTTTAATCGTGAAAATAATAGTTGTAACCATCGGGCCGACAACCTTTTTCCATGCGTTTCTACAGGTAACATGCTCCCTGGCAAAATTCATCCGCAGTTCTGTAGAACCGGTTTCTTTTTGATTTTTATACTCTTGATGTACCACTGGTTATAATTATCCTTAAAACCGTCGAAATACTGGCTTATACCCCACTTTTTGACCTTATTTTAGGCTCTGATAGAGTGGAATTTGTAGCTACCCGCTAAATGAGTCGCTTTTATCGGATTGTTGTTGCTTGAGCTGTGCGTCCTTTTTGTTTTTTTTTTTCCATAGTTTTCAGTGTCTGCTAGCTATTTGTTGACAATGGTCTTACTTCTGTTCGGTCTCCTAGCTTTTTCTCGGCCTGAGAATCCCAGTTCCTTTAAAGCATCTATTGTGCCTCTTTCTGTTATGGTCAACGTGTTTCCAGAGCCCATTTTTACTTAAAATTTAATATAAAATATAGTTTTCTATCCCTTCTTAAATATTTTAAACTTTTGTTTGAACAAAATAGGCGATGTTAACTTTTGCCAAGCAATTTTTGGAATGGCCTCAATTAAGTGACGCAACTTTTTATATACATTTATTGCAGTCCATTCACATAATTTGGGAAATTTCTATGAATTTTCCGAGTTAACTATTTAACTTTATCCTTTTTTATTGCAAAATATATATACCTACTCACACGTATCAGAAATAAGGCCCATTTGCTGATACGAAACTTAAGGATTTATGTTCAACATAAGGACTTATGTGCTGAAGAAAAAATAGAACATTAGCGTTTATGTTGAACTCAAATAGGTATTTATGTTTCACATCAGCAAACGGGTCTAAGAAATAGATTAAATCTTAATACCGATTGCATTGTCTGCTTTTTTTTCATATAAATTATTAGGTATAGATAGGCACCTAGATGGCGGTATAGTTCATGCACAGACAAAATAAGACAAAATAACTAAGGCAGGAGTCATGCATCCACATTTTATTTCAAAGATAGGTAGTTTTCTATCTACATATTGGATAGAAATCGCGAAACCAAAATATCCACCTACCTGCAAAATGGAAAGTTATACCTACTTTCCTAACCCTTACCTAAATTATGTACCTATCTACATACCTACCTATGAATGGTAAGGTAAAAGTTCAAAGAAACAATCGTATTAGGTGTTTAATTTTTAACATGTGATTTAAAAAAAAATGAAAATTTAAATTGTGCATCTGAAGCTATTCGTTACCTATTGAATACAAATATAATGGAAGTCGGTACGAGTAGGTACCTATACCTTACCTATCCATAGAGGCATATTACATTTTATTGAACCTACCACCTACCAAAATTGATTCACGATGTTTTTTTTACTTGACAACTTCAAAAAAACACCTTACCTCTTGAATTAATTCAAACTTTATGGAGGTAAATGTTTGTTTGCAATTTTATATATATTTTATAGTATTCTTTGGAATTTTTGTGAAATAAAAGTTCAAAAAGAAGAGGAATCAAAAGTAAAAAACTTGAAAAATTCCTGATTATGAGTAATTTTTGTAATCTCTCTAACTGTCTCTTTCTTTTTGTGATATGTCAATACAATGTCTCGTTTTTTCTTCATCTTTTGTAGTTTTTCACCAACGTATTGCTACATTGATAATAATTTTCTATTAGAGTATCCATGTGCCGGCTGTGAAAATACGTACGTACACTGCAGGTGAAATGAACTCAAAGTGTACATATACACACAATCGGCTTTCACAGATGCATTTCATCATAGTATTGTGACGGTTTCACCCCTTCATTCTTCATGCGGGTTCTGAAAATCTTTATAATCACTTAGCTGCATCGGTGTATTAAAGAATTTCGGAAAGTAGGTCCGCTCCACTCTACTTTGACTCTACGTAGCATATTTTAGTTCAGCAGGGTTTCGTTTCGTCATTGGCGGGGAAAAAGAGGGTTACTTTAGAACTCAATGGATAATTCATTTGATGATGGCAAGAATTAAACTTAAACACGGAGAATAAAATGTAAATGAAAATTTATTTAAATAGAGAGACAATTGTGAGGATGACCGATGATAGTAATAGGTAGGTAGGTAGGTACCAGTTCAAAATGTGAGGGGTAATTATATTAAACTTTGGGTTTTAAAACTTGAAATAAAATTGATCCACGTTTTCTAGCAGGTAAGTGGGTTGGGTAGGTATCTAAGAAGATGTACCTACCACCCACCAGCAGAGGAGTTTACCTATGTACCTACCTATTCTTGAAAATGTTTTAATGACCAGCCATAGGTAGGTAGAAATGGCGGCCACGGGCAGTCTAGCCCATAGCCCAATTAGCGCTGAAGTGCGCCGTTTTGATTCCATAACTCGTTTGAACCTGTGGATGGAATTGAAGAGTAAAAATATGGGCATATCCTCAGGATATCGTCCCTTCTTATTTAGTTTAGAATAGGATTTTGTTGTAGCTTTTAGCACAATCATCAGATCAGCACCCGCACCCGCACCATCCACAGTTAGCCCACTAGGTAGTTCGTTGGCTGGAACTGGAGCGTCCACTGATCTGATTGGATGATCATCCGGCCACTGTGCACCACAAACCCCCACTAGAACCCTAGTCCACTATCTTGTGATCATAGGGAATCGACGGAAGGTATAATGCAGAAGTAGCCGAAATTTGTCCTAGAGCCATTTCGTCGCGTTGAGAAAAGAAATCAAGCTTTGATCTTCATTTCAGAAAGTTCGTTATGAGTTATAAGTTCGTGACCAGCCATACAATTGAGATTATACGTAAAAGAAACCCCCTCCCCCAAACTATTCCAACACAACGACTCGACATAATTTGTCATGTTTGACAAATTAATTTGTATTTTCCTTAAAAACAAAAAAACAAAAAAAACAAGCCTACCTACGAGCAGTCGCAACTATTTAGTTGAAATAAAGTGTTACATATACCTATACAAACAATTTAGTTTTATAAATACCTACATAGGTATGTACAGATAAGTATGAAGGTATGTACCTATGTTAAGGACACAAATATAAATAAAAATGTTTTCTTTTTGTCTTTTCTTCGAATTTTACTACAGTGCTAGACAAATAGTAGACACACGTCACAGAAAGCCTAAAAATAGTTTATCGGCGAGGCGACAAATAGGTAGTATTTGCATAAGCAGATTTGTTTCTTGTGATAAGGAATGCAAAATAATGAATTGGGAAGAGCCTTTATTCTTCTCAATGGACTCTGCAGAGTGATTGGGAAAATATTACACTTTATACAACTATGCATAGGCATGCGGACTGATTAATATTTTTACATATGTATGTAGGTATTATGTATTCATTTTAGCAAAACGTATTAATTTATTGACGGATGGCCATTTTAGGCTCTAAGCTCAAAACTGTATTGTCACGCTGCCACTGAAGCTACCGTAGTTAAAGTGTGGATTATAGCTTTGTTCAGCAGTTTAGAACAGAAAAGTACAAGTTTTTGCTGTTCAATGACAATTTTCTGTTCCAAACTGTTCTGATTTGCTGTTCAGTGAGTCTGTTCCGAACAGTTTGGAACAGAATAGAACAGGGGCGATATCGTTTTTAATATTGCTATCTCTATTACTTCAGTAGAGAAAAATAAAGACAGTTATCTCCAAAACGATATCGATCGATCGATCGATTTTGTTTTACGTGGTGAGGGCCCAGGATTTTGTGTTCTTACTTTTTAGGTAGAACAACTTAGAACAGGTTTGTGACAACTGTCAAAATCAGCTGCTGTCACTTGCAAGTTAATATTTTTCAACAAACATCTTTGTGCTTTTTCTTTCGAAACAAACAAATAAATATTTAATAAAACAATACATTGGTGGTCCAGTATAACGAATGCCGATATAACGAATGATCGATATTACGAACACTTTTTTCAACTCCATTAGGTATTCTATATAACAAACAAATAACGAATTTCAGAAAATGAAAAAAAAAATGACTGTAAATGTTTTAATATCTACTAACATGTATGATAATATTGGAAGATACAAACACAATTTCCCATTACACAAGTGTTCTTTTTCGCTTGCTTAGTTATGTCCTACGTATTCGTCTCCGTATATGTAAACAGTTGCTCCGTTCGCTATGTACAAAACTGTAACGGATTTTTAGTCCCATTTTTTGTTGTTTTACTTTTTTTGGCGTCTGGAATATTTTACATGGTTTCTCAGTTTCATGTCTGATGCTGAATAAGAAAATTTATGCAAGATGTCGTCGCGCAAACGTCTTACAATGGAAGCAAAAATTAAAATAATTGACGAATATAAAAGAGGAGTTTCGCTTTCGGACATTTTGAAGAAGTTTGGAATTCCAAAGTCTAGCTTATGCACTATCAAGAAAAATGAGAGCAAGGTTCTCAAAAATCTGAGAAATACAAACAGTGGATCTTTTCGTCGACGATCATTAAAGAAGGCTGAATATCCAAAAATAGAAACCGCATTGTACAAATGGTTTATTGCCCAACGTGAGTCACGTTCCTATTCCTTAAATGTTTCGTTGAATGTAAATGAAGTTAAATATGTTTTTTTTTTGTTCTATTAAGTGAAATATGTATTTATTTTTTTTTATTAAGTATGAAATAAAATAATGAAAATTTCAATTGTACTTTCTATTTACCTAAAGATTTGTATGAAAAAAACGTTTCGGTATAACGAATTGACTCTGGACATTATATCGTTCGTTATACTGGACCACCACTGTACAATTGAATTGTGTTGTTAAATAAATACTAAATGAAAATCCTAAAGAGGGCTTTAGGTCAGATTTTAAAAATTCTTATTTTATTTTAAATGTTGTGACGTTTCGTGAGTGTTTACACCCTTCTTTAGACCAATATAGTTATAGATAATTATATAAAATAAAAACAAACAATCAACAAAATGACAATACTTAAACTTACAACACAACATTTAAAATAAAATAAGAATTTTCAAAATCTGACCTAAAGCCCACTTTAGGATTTTCATTTAATATTGAAGAAAGTTCACGAAAAAGGGAAATATTTGTTAAATAAATACTATTTCTTATTGTTTTTAATAAAAAGTATTTCTTGCTTATCCACCAAACTCGAAAAGTAAATAACATTTTTTTTATATTAACATTTAAAATACATAAAACACGTATTTTATGCACTTTTAGACTAGGGTATTTCAAAAACCTGAGCCAATCAAACAAATATGAGGTAGAATTCGAATTCAGGACATTCAAAGTATTTACAACAGTATAATCTTGTTTCCGCCGCAATAATTTGGTTAAATTTTGCTCCCCTGTGTAATTGAATAATGATTATTTTGATTGTAATTGTAATTGGTGACCAAATGAACATTTTGGCGCAAAATTTACCTATGATAGGTACTAGGTAAAAAAAATATGAGTTAAGCATCGTAACATCTCTTAAGCCCATTTGCTGAAACGAAACTTAAAAAATGAATTTTAAGATAACAGCTTATGTTACAGTTTACACTGAGGAAACGTTAATCAGAAGCATTTATCTTAAACTAAAATAGGTATTTATGTTTAGTTATAGCAAAAAAAAAGTTTAATTTTAAAGATAAAATCACCAAATGGCTATTTTATGCAACCAAATGATACTGTGTTTTTACCAGCTGTAATTGTTCTGGACGTTTTAATTTTGAGTTTATGCGGAAAATTGGTTTAGTAACTAGTTAAAAATTAATTATCCTAGATCAATTTTGATTCTTAAGATTTCTTTTCATATCAATTTTGTAAATTATTGGTAAGTGCATGCTGCCGAAAAATGTATAAACATAAATACGTTCGTATTTAAAGAAATAAAAAACTGATTTGGGTTCAAATAGAAACTAGTTATTGAATCATTCGAGCATAAAATAGTACCTAGTAGTGGTGTATGTCTGGTTAAATAATTTCACAATTATAGCCCAATATACCTATTATTGGGAATGTAAAAATAATTTAAAACTTAACGCCTAGGAAGGTACCTACATAAAAGACTAAATGCATGTGTATTAACGCTAATAATTTAAATATAAATGTTGCATTTGTAAATTAATTGAATGTGTGAGGGCCTCATCCTCATAATTATGTACCTATGGCAAGACATGGACACTAATAAAAATAAAGTAAAAAATTGATCTTTTTCTGTTCTTCTTGTAAAAATGTTGAAAAACGAAATTGGGCTCGAGAGTTAACTGGTGTGGATGTACGAGTGTTAGGATAGACTTGTTTAAGGAGAAAATTGCAGTGCCTAGGTAGGTATATCGCTAGAAGATTGATTATAAAAATAACGATTAAATAATCACCCTTATTACGGTTGTCACTAAAACGACAATAAAACGACACGTCCCTGGAGGTGGCTATTGATGTTAAATTAAAACGAATTTTGTCATAATGGTGAGATTGGAGAGAATATCGAAGTTTTGGTTTTAAGTAAGTTATTCATTTATTGAAACATTTGTTTGATTAATGGGTTAAGTAAAAAGGAATATGCAACTTATGGCATTGCCCTTAGATTGGTTAGCAATTTTAATTATTATTATGTATCTTTTCTTTTATAAATAAAAATGACGATTATTCAAATTCCGATATTAACAACATCCTATATTTGTAAGTATCTTTTAAAAAGTAGTAGAGTTTTCCAGTCTGTTATGTTTAAAAGTTGTATTGTTTCTTTCATTACATACTTATTAAATGAAAACAGTCTTCTTTAGATTTTAAGTTACATAGTGTACAGAATTCGTTAAAGCTTCCCATGTATGGCGTTCCGTTTAGCCCTAAGAGTTCACATCTTGCTTTAAAAATCAAAAAATTAGCTTGAAACTCAGTGAATATTGGAAATACTTAATTGAATTAAACTCATATTAAGTTGCGAGTACAAAATTCTTCTATAAAATCTTCGGGCGTTGACTTTAAACTCATCCCGCACAGTGTTTTCATATTTCGCAATTAACCATTAGAATTGTTTTTTTAAATGTTCCAAGTTGCTTGTATTTCTCGAAAGAACTTCTCCATATGAACTCCCTATATTTGTCCACTTCGCAATCCACCAATCCTCATTTCATATCTCATACAGTAGCAGTTTTTTGGTAAGTCGATCATCTGGGAGATGCAATGTTTTGACGATAAGTCTGCATGAGACTTCAATGTGCTTATAAAGAGTTTGGGAAGTCCTGTTTCTATGTATAAAGCATAGTTTGGACTATAAGGGGTAAGTTGAAAAGATTTGTTTAAGAAATTTCTGTGGAATTTTTCGACCACTTCATCATCGACCACGTGATCAGCGTAACGTTGTTTTCACAACGTTCTCAAATATTTTATACTTTGCGATGCGTTTGTTTCAAAAAATAGACGAAATTAGAGTTAAATTAATTTATTTTTGTTGAATTTTTGAACAACAACTATACTAGCTAATATTTGCAAACTAGTGTAGGTACCTTAGTTCACGGGCTACGAATAAAACCACTTCTCAAACTCCATATATTTCCCAAACAAAAAAAATGCATTTTAACATTTTAATAAAAATATCGTTCTTAATTATGTCGGCACCATTGTATGTTATATTAATTTGTTCACAACATTTTGACACACATTGACATCTTCTTTAGAATATTTTTATTGAAATTGTACAAAATAATATGTCTATTCGCTTAATATATGAATTTCTGTGATTTTGTGTGCATATAAGTCCAAAATCCATTTCGGGAATTATTATTGTTGTTATTTAATAGATAATGTCACTTTATGCCTGTTAAGACCTTAGGTCTTTTAAAGGTAATGCACGGCACTAGTCAGAAGGAATAGAAGGATAGCAAAGATTTTTGTTGGCACAGTGGATTGAGAATTAGATGTGAGTTATCTCATGAAATCCCACGGGTGGCATCCAGTTGAAACTGGGGAACCAATATAGAAAAGAATGTTACCTAGACTGGGGCTCGAGCCCACACGTCCACGATAGCAGTCAAACACTAGGTATATCCCCTGTGCCATTGCCACCTGCATATAAAGGCACAAAGAGAAGATACTGCTCTAATTTTTCTTCAATCATCTGTAAAACTCTCCTACCACTGCTTATGGAAATTATTTTTTAGCTGATATAAAGAACAAAAAAAAAAAAAAAACACACCTATAAGCAATTGAGCTTTAATGCTTAACCTCTTACCTACCACTGCTAAACAAAAATAAACTTAGAAACAAAAAAACAACTCCAACAACAGAAATACACAATTACTCAGAAGATGAGTAGGTAATCGAATTGCCTGGAAATAATGAAATTATAATTGTTTATAAAATAAAATATAAGTTTACCTCTGAGACTGACTCCTCATCGGATTCAGACAAATCGGTGACTCTTGATGGACATTCTTCAGTTGGTTGGGGAAGAACTTCAGTATCGGTATCCGAATTATCACTAGTAGTGATAATATTAATATTCTGCAATGCGGTTGATATTGCATTAACAATTCCAACAGATGGCGAAGATAACGAAGAGTTGGATGATATTGAAGATGATGCTGAACATGATAAATTCTGCGGCTGAACTAATGATGAGGTTGTCGTTTGTTGTTGGGTGACTACGGTCGTAGTAGTTGCAGTGGAGGATGCTGCTGCTACTGCAGCAGCTGGAACTGGTGCTAGTGGTGATGATACATTGCAATCATCTCCAGATTTTGTTGGGGTTGCTGCTGCTGCATTCTCGACATTGTCGCCACCAACACCAATACTCACGCAACCTCCGCAAATGTCTGTGGACGTTTGTTGGTGTTGCTGCTTAGGTAAAGGTGGTGGTGGCGGTTGATGGTGTTGCTGTTGTTGTTGGTCAGGCTGGTGGTGTTTCTGCTGTCGATTAGTTGCTGACTTCTTACTACTCGCTACCAAATTGTTGTTAGTTTTCGTTGAACAAAGAATCGACATCGAAGAAGCAGGCGATGTTGTTGAAGATGGTGTTAATGATGGTACAGTGGGGGAGGATGCAGCGGCGCAAGGATCATTCCCAGCAGCAGTGACGGCAGCCATTATGGTCAGGGAAGAAGACGATGACGATTTCATCGCCGTGGCCGTCGCCAATTTGTAGTTGGACACATTTTTGCCATTTGCATTTGCACCACCACTTTTATTTATATTACTACTACATATACCGGTACTACTATTTCCACTACCGCCACCAACCATACTTACACCACTATTACCATTCTTACCACTACCACCACAACTGCCGAGGCCGACTGCTGTTCCTGGCGGCGTAGCCGTAGTGCAGGTTGTAGTTGCCGTTGCGGGAATAATAGTGGTGTTGGTGTTAATACTACTACTAACACAACTATCACTATTCTTTTGATTTTTCAAATAATTTTTATTGAAATTTTTATTGTTTTGTTGATTATTATTGTTGCTATTATTATTACTGTTAATTGTAGTTGAAGTCGAAGTGCTGCTACTACTTGCGCCAACGACGACTGAATTTTTGCACGACTTTTTCGTCATTCTTTCGATTGTGTTGTTCTTCTTTTTCGATAACAACGACGAGGATGACGATGGTTGCGATATTTTTTTGTTTGACTTTGTCGTCACCGTTGTTGGCGCAGTTAATGCCGTTGTTGTTGTTGCTGCTGGTATTGGTGATTTGTCGCCAATGACTGCGATGGATGTATTAGTTGTTGTTGAATTACCACCACTACACACATTTAAATCGGTTTTTTTATCAGATTCATTATTCATTTTTTTCTTTCTCTTTTTTTCTGCTATTTTTTTCTATAATTCTTTTTCACTTTTTTCACTTTATTTTTTTTTTTCTTTTTGTATGATTTTATTTGAAGAAATTTTAATTCTTTAAGTTCAATCAATCAAAGAAAAAACAGAAATTTAATTAATAATTTTATTTTTCAATTAAGAAAAGCCTGTAAAAAAAAATCACACATTTGTTGTTATAACTAGAAATGAATGAGAAATAAGATGTTATCCAATATTTTCCCCTTCATTTCTAACATTTTGTCGCGAATATAATGCAAAAAATGATATATTTTGAAAATAAAAACTATTAAATTGCGATTTTTCTTCTTAAATCTTCTCTTGATTCTTTTTTTTTTTCATTTAACTTATTTCTAATGAACAGTGTAGCTCGTCAACGACGACGACGACGAGGAGCACTTCTTTTTTTTACAATACACATTCACACAAACTTATATAGACAGCTTACGAGAAGAATGATAGAAGAAAAAATGTAAGGGAAAAATTTCAATTTTTCAAATTCAAATTTAGGGTATTTGCCGATGGCGTATCGAATTGAAAATACGATCAACGAATTAATAAAGTTTTAGTTAATAATTTTCTTGTATTTTCATTTAGTTACCGATTAAATTAAACCGTAATATTTATTAAAATTTATTACAGCGACTTCGTGTCCGTCATTTTTTACTCGAGTCAGGTTCGCCATCATGTATTTTTTCCCGGATGCATATTGGAGCGATGCAGCATCACTATGCGGTTAATAGATGAAACAACTGCTGGCAAATTCTAGTAATTTATTGTAATTTTCCACCTGGGGATGACTAGACGAAGTGAATAACAGGGTGATGGCGATGATGTTGTGATATAGAAACTGCTGTAAAAGTATTTAATTTCGAATTCCTTTCAACAATTGGAGATCAAATATTTTTTTTTTGTACGAATTCCTTACAAAAAAAAAACTAATTATTGCATCCACGAATTCATAATGAATTTTCGAAGGTGCATTTAATTGTCAGTCGTTTTAATAAAAATTAACACACATTTAGCTGAAAAGTTTGAAAAAAAAAAACATTTGTGCATGTATTTAATAACAAAAAACTACAATTCAACAGTGAACAAAAGCTTCAATTCAAAGGGCAGTCTTCTTTAAGGAAAATATTGGTGAGGGTACTTTTAACTCTTGAAATTGAAACCCTTTGATATATCTAATTATTTGTAATCAAATAAATACAAACTTTTATTGATTTATTTGCACTAAAATTGTTAATTTATACACTTTTGGACATTTGTTTTAATTTTTTTAAGAAATTATCACTTTCCGTTTAAATTCTTCACACGAAGAAAACAAATTGTCAGAGATCTTTGTTTGTTTCCTTATTGGCTGAACGCACATTACGGACAGTGTGAATGGAATGTGAACAAATCTCTTCAAATCATTCTCGTCTTCAAAACTCCGAGTTGCTGGCAACATCAATACAACGAAACGCAACTTCTTACGTTTTTGGAGGCAACTAAAAGGCGTGTTTTTTATACCCTCTATGTTAGCTTAAGAAATAATGGCACAAAAAAACGCTCATAGTTGCTTAAGAAAAGAATTTATAAAAATAAATAAAATAAATCGGGTGGCACAACGGCTCATGAAGAACCAGGGCCTAGTGACTAACAACTCGCAACCATTCCTGTGTGCGCCTTTCGACAGGATTGGAAGGGACCTACAATTTTATGCCGATTCCGAACGGCTAGACGAGAAGCACTTATTCGTGACAAGTGATACTCTTGGAGGATTTGTCAATTCCTCGCAATTCCTGCCTCAGTAGCCCTGAAAAAAAACTTTTTAGTTTTAAGGTGGACGAGGCTGGGAAGCGATCCCAGACCTCCAGCGTGACAGTCGAACGCACTAACCATAACGCTACGGGCTACTACTAAGAAAAGAATTTGACAACACTGATATAACAATGACATTGGCCGCGATCAAAAACCTATATAGAGCTATCCAGATAGGTTCGTGTTGTTGTAATCCCGTGTGATAGCTATCCATATGCTATCCGAAAAATTTTGGTATCCGTTTGTATACCAAGCGAAATGTCAAAAACCGCTGACTGCAAAATTGAGATTTGTTTGCCGTCGTCGAGTGTATTTTTGATTTTTTCATAAAAATAATTGAAATAAATATAATAAAATGCAAATTACTGTATTACAGCGAAGAATTTTGCCAAAAAATACTTTCAGGTAACCTATCTGGTTTTGGTTGTTCAGAAACCTATATGGATACGAAACTATATTAGATAGGCTATCGCATCGATTCTTGATCGCAGCTATTTTCTGACATTTTGGCTGCCAACTGTTTGTCAACAAAAAATATTTAACAAAATATCGTTAAAATTCTGATAAATTAAAAGAAACGTCTCCTCCCTGGAACAGGTCTTTCTTTATTTCTTTATTTTAAATTAATAATTATATTTCAACAAATAAAAAATGTTTGGTTTTCACCTTTTTTTCTGTCATATTTTTTACGATCAGTCAAACCGTGCTTCAAGATCCATCTGCCAAATTAATGAATTATTGCCATTTGTTGAGAATTCATCGGAAAAAACGTAGAAAATAGTGTATGGAAGCACTGTTTTTATTTTAGCTTAATTCTTAACCAGCGATGTTTATCACTGCGAACTAAGCATATTTGTTGTTGTATTTTACATGCAAATTTTGTAAGCTAACATAGAGGGCACTAAAAAACACGTCTAATGTAACAGCTAAGGTGCAGTTATAGTTTTCAATTTTGAGGAACTTAAAAAATAATCAGATGTTGTTTTGGTACCAAAATGAAGCTTGTTAAGCCTGATCCACGTCTGTGTCGTGTGTTGTGGAGTCGTGTGTCGCTGTCATTCCATATATTTTATGCGCCACACTGCAACACATATGGTTCTACGCATATGAAATACATTGTAGCGATAGCGACACACGACTCCACAACACAACACACGACACAGATGTGGATCAGGCTTTAGTTATTGAAATAAAGACACTTTTAGTTAAATTCCAACAAATATTTTATTTTAGATTATCTGATTGAATTTATGTTTAACAATTATAAAAAATGGCGTCCGTGTCGTTGGCTCCCAAAATTTGAATGAATTCCCCGCTCTTTTTTTTTTCTTTCTGAAGTTGGTTGCGGTTCTTATTTCCAATGAAGTTGGCAACAATTCTTTATTTGAGGTGTAGATCCCATCATAAAAGTACAAATTAGGCATAATGGTCTACTTACACTTGATCTACTCAATTTATTTTACTACATCTCGGTCAATCTGACAATTTGATCGACCCTGATCAATTATAAATATTTTCTTAAATTTAGTTTTGACAATTTCATTTCTTAATTACTAATCTTATTTTTACAATTTTATTCCTTATTAGTCAGTTTTACAAATAGTCTTCCTGCCATAAACGAATATTTTTTGCTTCTATCACACCATCATAAGGCAATTGGGTTATAGGACAATTTTCTGTATCTCGTACAACATACCTGTCATGTGGCAAGACTTTATGAATAACGTAAGGTCCCCTGAACTTAGGGATAAACTTTTTGTTAGCACCGATTTTGGTATCAACATTCTTTATAACAACAAATTCTCCCATATCGTAAAAAATGAGCTGGCTGATGATGCTCGCTCCTCGAAGTATTGCCGATTGTAATCCTGAACCTTTGATATTTCTTTAGAAGCGGCTTCCCTGATCGTGACAAGATCTCTCTTAAGTGGGTTTAAATTTTTCTCTTCAAAAAATTCAGTGAGCTCGTCTATAACAATTCTTCTTTGATCAACCCCAAAAAGCAATTTACTCGGAGTAGTCCGGGTAGACCTATGAACTGTTGTATTCAAAGCAAACTCAACTCTTGACAGTTTTTGCACCCAATCAGAATGTTCAATTGTCTCACTCAACTTTCCTAACATACCCTTTAGCACTCTTTTAACCCTCTCTACCTGACCATTAGCTTGAGGTGAGTGAACTGCAGTCTTAACATGTGTGAAATTTCGGTCCAAGAGGAATGAGCTGAATTCTAGAGAAGTAAAACACGTTCCTCTATCTGTTACTATTCGGAAGGGCCTACTATAGTACTCAAAATACTTACAAAGGGTAGAGCACACTTCTTTAGTGCTGGTAGAATTAAATGCGTATAGCTTAACATATTTCGTAAAGGCATCAACAACCAGAATTATGTTTTCTCTTCGAGGCAATAGAAAGAAGTGGTCCAAAATGATCAAGGTGAATTGTTTGAAATGGTATGGGCTCCTTAGGTATGTTTAAAATATTGCGATCACGTGACTGTGCCGGAGATGAATACATAATACACTTTATACAATTTTTTATAAATTTATCGATTTTTTCTTGCATATATGGAAACCAAAAGTGCATACGCAGTTGATCATAACACTTCGATATTCCCATGTGTCCGATTTTCTCATGTACTTGTCTGATAATATTGGTTTCTAGTTCGGCTGGCACGTACATGACTAATTTACCATCACGGTCTCTTCGATATACCACCCCGTCCTGAAGGACATACAAATTAGAGTCTTCATTGCTCAACTTCTCTCTTAAATTAACGATGATAGGATCTCTACTCTGAGAAGCTCTCAACTGAAAGTCAATATCTTCCGGGTCCACTACAGACACTACATAACACCTACTAAGCGCATCTGCGTGTGCCATTCTTGTTCCACTCCGATGTTTTATCTTATAGTTGTAATTTTCTAACTCAAGGGCCCACCTAGCTATGCGTGTATTAACATTCTTTTTATTAAGTGTTAATGTTAGTGAGCTACTATCCGTAACTATCGTAAAGGGGATTCCTTCCAAATACACTCGGAAACGCTGAAGTGCGGCAATAATAGCTAGAGTTTCCAGCTCAAAGCTGTGATACTTAGATTCTTGGGGCGTAGTACTCTTTGAAAAATAAGCCACAGGATGGAATCGTTCATCTTCTTGTTTTTGCAGAAGGACTGCGCCGTAGCCCACTGAACTGGCATCGCAATGCAACTCAGTTTCTTTTGTTGGATTATAAATAGCTAGCACAGGTGAGTATGTAAGCATTTCCCTCAGCCTCAGAAAAGCCCTTTCACATTCGGCGGAAAAGACGTAAGGTTTATTTTTTTTAGTAACTCATAAAGTGGTCTAGCTATCGTAGAAAAGAAATTTACAAAGCGCCCAAGAAAGAATGCAATTCTTTGCTATTTTTAGGAATGGGGTATTGTCGGATAGCCTTCAGGTGAGAATCACTTGGTCTTATTCCATTTCCATCAACCCGATATCCTAGATACTCAATAGTGGAATGTACAAAATAACATTTTGAAAGCTTCAACTCAACTCTGAAACGCATTGTAAAACCTCTTCCAATAAACTGATGTGGTCTGGCAAGTTATCACTAGCTAAAACTATGTCGTCCGTATGTATAACAATCCGCTTCGAATCTGTAAATTTCCGGAAGATACGTGAAATGAACCGCTGGAATACACTGGGGGCGTTCTTAAGCCCAAAAGGCATCTTCAAGAACTTGTTGCGAAGCAAGAGGAAGAGGGAAAGGAGTAGGTGCAACGGTGGTGTAGGAAATAGGAAAAGGTAGGATATACGGAAACGGATCGGAAAAGGAAGGGTTGGAATGCCATGTTCCAAGGGACGCGGCCTGCTCGCTATGCTCGGCAGTTAGCTCGCCGGAATGGGGGGGTCTTGCCCCCGAAACTTGGCCTCACCTCCCAACAAAACACATATCAGGCCTGAGAACAAAAAAAAAAATATTTAAACCGCGGACGGACTTCACCACACTAGGGTGCTGCTGGTGTCGATGCAGCATAGGGCCTAACCCCACCCAACCTGGAAGCTTGTCGGCCTATGTTAAGCTTCCCCAATATAAAATTAGTGAAGTATATTGTTTTCAGGTCCCTCACTGCATTGTCACCGCTAATCTAGCCGTCCATCCGCACCCCTGAAAAATCCACCTTCAGACTCTCATATTATCAAAGCAACAAACACCAAAAATTTTCTTGATAAAAGGGATAACATTAGAATTTATTGCTAAAAGACTCACTGGTCTTGGAAATATTTTACAAATGAAGAGAAAGAAACAAACCCCAATGATGGGAAATTCTTTAAATACATCTTACAAAATATTACAATTATTACACAAAGTCATGTGAACAAAGAGAGGTTTCTAGACGCAAAAAAAAATATCTGTAAGTGCCCTTTTTGGCAACTGCTCTTAGCTTTACTTCGGTCAAAACAAAATTCCCTACCTGCATGGAGCTCCTTGGAGGTGGTAAACTCTAGCAACAAAACAAAATTACGCTAACAGAAGACGCGAGTACAAACGTCAGAAACTCAAGCTCAATCACTTACAAATTAAGTTTTAAATATATCTTTTTAAGTTTTTCTGGGTTTAGATTATTTCATAATAAATTTAAGTAATTGGGTCTGGTATCACAAATAATTACTTGACTCCAGATTTAGTGTACCGCCCACTATTTATCTGTTTTAAATGTCATATATTTTTTTTTTTTATACTGAGCTTTCAAGTATTTTTTTTCAAATATTTTTTTTTTCTTTTTTTTTATGAATTTGGGACTTTAAGATATATAACCGAAGTAGTTTTCTTTTCAACAGGTTCAAGGTTTATCAATTAGATATTTCTGAATAAGTTCTAGATTTTTAATTTTAGCTTTAACTTTCGAATTTTTAACATTAGTTTTAGGTTTTAGATTTTTAACCTTAGTTATAAGTTTTGAAATTTTAACATTAGTTTTAGGTTTTAGATTTTTTGCCTTCGCTATAAGTTTCGAAATTTTAACATTAGTTTTAGGTTTTAAATTTTTAACCTTAGTTATAAGTCTTGAAATTTTAACATTAGTTTTAGGTTTTAGATTTTTAACCTTCGCTATAAGTTATGAATTTTTAACATTAGTTTTAGGTTTTAGATTTTTAACCTTCGCTATAAGTTTCGAAATTTTAACATTAGTTTTAGGTTTTAGATTTCTAACCTTCGCTATAAGTTATGAATTTTTAACATTAGTTTTAGGTTTTAGCAAATTGGTTTTTTTTTTTTTTTTTTTCTTTCTTTTCTTTTAACTTTTTATTCTTAGGGATCTACGTTTTACTTATCTTGTACTTCCTGTTTTTCTGTATTGCTTTGATTGAATAATTAGGATTTGCTTTTTCCTTGGGACCCACCCACGTGACCGCTTCAAAATCTTGTTGGTTTCCGGAGTTTATAATCCGGTACCCTGACTGTACGCAATCCAAATTATACGAAAAAAAAAAAAAGGTTGGGCGGCCCAGGCTTCCTCGTACCTATGACCGCCAAGCGAACCCTGACAAAAATTATACACCCTTTGATTCTTTTAGCACAATATGGTTACTAGTTGGTAAGACTAGTTATCGGCCTATACTTTTTGCTTAGTACCTTTACCCCAGTATCCGGAACAACCAAAAATTGCAAGAGGGTATTCTACCAATAACTTTGAGGATAACTTCACTAAAAGAAATTTTTCTATCTTTAATATCTTGTTTTTCTTTAATAGGTTTTTTTTTTTTATTCACTCCCGGACTACCACTAAGTTTAATAGTGGATGTTTTCACAGCGGCTGATGACTATCTTCTGTCAATCTGATTTCTGACAGGAGGAGATAGAGAAAATCAGCGATTGAACATTCCCCTTCTTTTCCCGCTAGTTACCGCTTGCACGGTATAATCGTATGATTTCATATCAGTATCCACTTCTCTGTTATTTTGTATCTGTGTTGGGCCGAGCACATATTTCCAGTTCCCCTCCTCAGTCGTGACGTCATCCTCGTCTCGCTCGGCACTCCGAATTTATTTGGAAAAAGACCTTTCCAATCGACCGAACCGGTCCAGTGCGAGTTTACACGAGACGACTCAGGAGTAAGGACACGTACGGAATCTAAGCTTGACCAAAACAACACAGGACAACTCTGGTGTGTATTCAGGCAACTTTCACAGCCGTCCCTCTTATTCCCTCTCAATAATTCAACAGATTACACCCTAAGCTGATTTTATAGCTCCAGACACCACTGTCCGACTTACCCTAGCCCTATCTGTCACTCTTGACGTTCACCCATTCACCCCATCTGTCTTCTATTCCATTCCCTTTAAACTTCCAGAATGGACTTCCAGTTTCTGGAAGTTTATTTGTTTGTTTCTTCTTTTATCTTCCATTTTCCCCACTTTAGCGACTGTCAATTGTATGACAAAGGCCAATACCACAAAACCTAAAATGGACGACGAATTATGTATGAAGGTAAGTATCGTATTATTTTGGTTGTAACTCAAGGTAAACAAACATATAAATAATTATTTCAGGTTTTATAGAAGCCAACTGTGGCTTTATTTGGGTGACTATAGACCTGCATACAGTGACCTGACGAGATTCAAAAAGCGACCCCATGAAGTCTCCGTCTCGGTGATGGAAGAAAATCTGAGGACACGTGCAATTGGGCCCGTTTCCGAGGGTGGCTGAAGGTGCTGCTTTGAAGCGATCTCTCCAACAAACTCACCCTTCAGGCTGATTCATTGGAAATGCTTCAAGCTTGGAGTGGTGCACTTCCGAGTATTGTTGCCGTTATCCAACATAAGCATTGATTCAATGCCTCTGCAATCGAGTGCTTCGAATATAATAAGACGAACGGACCGGTAACAGTTCATGAAGATCCCTGTACTCCATAATTATACGTCTGTCGGAGCTCCTATCCTCGATGGGCCTAACTACCTCTGGGCATAACTATGTGCCCTGAACGCTCCGGTGTGCATCGTATCCTCGGAGTTCACTACAACAAGGTACCATCACTCACACTAGAAGTGCTGGTATAGGGTGGCGCATGTTTTAGTCATAATAAAAAGAACTAAGAGTAAAACAAAGTGATTCGTTTGTATTTATTTAATCAGGTGAAAGAGAAATTCGAGTTTTAATTTTCGAATCGATAGGATGGTCTGACATTATAGAGTCTGCGAATGTGTTACTGTGGTGGAATTTTCGCCAGTCGGCGATAATGGGTGGTCTACCTTTTTTTTTTCTTTAAAAGCCCACAACAAATTTTCTGGGTATGACCGATAGCCTGCCAGGTCATGGACGGAAAACAAGGGCTCTTTTGTTGTCCTTACAACCTGGGGTATTTTAAAAAGTTTCGATTCTTTTCCTACTGAGACCGGTAGACGGTATTGCCTTGGTTTTTTGGGCGTTTGACGTAATGATGGCTACCTGACCTCCTCCTTTTGGTGTTTGTTCTCGTGGGGAAAAACCCACCTTCTCAAGCCGGGCATGCATACCACTGTCGCCTGAGTTATTTACTCCATGAATGTATGAATATGAGAAGTCTAAATAAATAAATTAATAGTTTAATAAATAAGTATGAAGCTAGGCTAGTATCACAGTTTAGGTTAATTTCGAATAAATAAATCTAAAGCTATGGTAATATAATTGAAGAAACTTTCCGAATAAATTTTTTTTGATCACAAGTGGGTATTTGTATCACTGTAGATTTTTATCACGGTTATATATACGGTTGGAGATCGATTAAACTTTGGAATTTATTCCCTATGCAGGCGCATACATCAATTAATCTGATCTAGCATTGAATAATTGGGTACTAGTTTACTAGAAGATAGAAGCGCTTCAGGTACTAGGTGTGGAAAATATGTTTTTTTTTTATTAAACGCTAACGCAGTGGTAGATCCATCAGGTACTACGTGTTAAAACTTAACTTAGCTAACAGGTACGGGGAGTGAAGTGCAGGTGTTATGAAATAAAAGTCATTTATTGAGAGCAACTCCCAAGTGATATTGAATTTTAAAAATTTGCGGAGTTATACTCGTAGTTATTCAAATTCTTTTTCGATGTAAGCCCGTATCGTGGTTCAGATCGTACGGGTTACTTGAAGGATCGTACAAAAAAAATCTCTTTTTACCTGGAAGGGTTTGCGTGAAGCACCGTTTAGGTGTTTATAAATAAATAAGGTAATAAATAGAGGGGTAAATAAATCAATAAATAGGACGTACAGCTAATAACATATAAATAAAACATTAAAAAAAAATATCACAGAAGTTGTATCACAGTTGATTATAATTTTATCACAGATGGAAAGTGTCGCAGTTCGGTATTGAGGAGAAGGATGAATTGAAGTCCTACTGATGCCTCCCGTTAAGGATAGACGATTTCAATATTTTTACAGTCTTATCTCTCTGGTACGGTGGGTCAATTACACAGTCATACATCTTTTATATAGGGCTAAGTCTAGGACAAATAAAATAAATAAATAAAGGTTTGCGATAAAGCTCAGGTACTATGTGACGGATAACTATGTAAATTATTTTCTGATTGCCCTATCCATTAGGTACTTAGGTAACAGTTATTGCGTAATTAAAGGCTTCCAGGTACAGTGTCGTGAATAATATTAAGAACATTTTAAAACTTGATGCTGATGCAACCGTCAGTTTTAGAAGTGGGCTTGTTTACAGCTTAAGGTCTTTTGCATGAAAGATGCCAATCTTTTTCCCAGCTAAATTTTCTATTTCGTACATTTGATTTCCGACGGGTTGTACGATTCGACACTTAAGATATTTTGGTGAAAGCTTGGCGGACAAATACTTGGACGAATCACTTAAAATAAAGTTTTTCCGGTATACTTCCTGACCGGGTATGAATTTAACAGTATTTAGTGCGTGTATTGTAGGTTTTGGCCGATCTATCATTGGCTTTTAAAATATTTTCGCGTATTTGATCTCTTATGCACTGCAAGCGACTTTGTCGGGGAAGAGTTAACAGCTCGTTGTCATCCACCGCGTTCAGTTTTCGGGCTAGTTCATAACCACTCCCGTGTGTAACCATATTAGTGCCAAATAAAGCGTAGTATGGTGACACACCGATCGAGCTATGAACCGAACTCCTTAAGGCACATGCGATATCGCAGAGGTGAAGATCCCATTCTCGTTGGTCAGTTTTTAAATATGAACGGATGGCAGCTAACAACGTGCGGTTAACCCTCTCCGACGCATTCGACTGGGGTGCGTAATTCGCCGTTTTAAAATGCCTTATACCGTAATTGGACAAAAACTTTTGAAAATCGTTGGCCAAAAATTGCTTTCCGTTATCGGAGTGCAATATGTTTGGAACACCAAACATACTAAAAATATCTTCACGCAAAAATTTAACGATACTTGAGGTGTTAGCGTTCCTCAAGGCTTTTAAAAATACAAATTAGGCAAATGGTCTAAGACGATGAACACATAGGCATTACCTGACTTGGATCTCGGGTAAGGACTTAAGAAATCAACATATAATTTTTCGAATGGACGATTAGAACAGTAAGAAGTGACGATAGGCGGTCGAGAAACTTGGTTGGTTGCCTTACATTCTTTACACACTGAACAATTAGAGACATATTGACGAATTTGGACAGTCATATTGGGCCAATGAAAATGTTGACGAATTCTATAGAGCGTTTTTGAAATACCGCCGTGGGCAGTTTTTGGAGGGTTATGGGCTTTGGAGATTACCTCTTCAGTAAGCCCTGAAGGTATCCACAATAACCAGGAGTGTTCAAGCATTACTCCGTCGCTTTCACATCTCAACGCCCGCTTATAAACAAAGCCATTTACGACTTTCAAATCCGGCAATTCTTCGGGATGCGATTTAATTGTCTCAATGAGACTTGTATACTCTTCTGAGTGAAATTCTTTGGACTCTAGATCTACTAGTGGCGCTACTTCTTCGAGCACCAGAGAATCCACATGTACCCGAGAAAGAGTGTCTGGAACCACATTTAACGTTCCTTTTCGGTGTTGTATGTCGAAGACATGGGACTGCAATAAAAGACTCCACCTGGCGAGTTTTCCGCTCAGGTCTTTCATACTCATCAGCCATTTGAGGCTGGAATGATCAGTAACTACAGTGAAGTCCATGCCCTCGACATACGGCCTAAACTTTTTCACGGCCATCACCGCAGCCATACACTCTCTTTCTGTCACGCTGTAATTTCTCTGGCACTTGTTAAGCTTTTGAGAGAAGTACGCGATAGGAGTTTCTTCGTCCTTATCCTTCTTCTCAAATAGAACGGCTCCTATCCCCGTATCCGACGCATCACACTGGATGTAAATTTTTTTTGTAAAGTCCGGATGGGACAATACAGGTGCCGTAGTAAGAGCTGTTTTAAGTTTTTCAAATGCTTCCCGCACCTCTCCCGTCATTTGGAATTTTCCGTCCTTTTTCTTCAACAGGTCCGTCAGGCTCGAAAAATCTCGAATAAACTTGCGATACCACCCTGCCAGACCAAGTAGCCTCCGAACCTGACGAGAGGTTTTGGGAACAGGGAAATCCACTATTGCCTCCACCTTCGCCGGATCGGTTTTGAGTTTCCCATCACCAACAATGAACCCCAAATACTTCAGTTCCTTGAAGCAGAACTTGGATTTGTTCATATTGATGGTGAGATTGGCTTGTCGTAAACACTCAGCTACTTCATCTACCAAGGCCATATGTGTCTCAAAATCTGGAGCCATGATAAGCAAGTCGTCTAGATACACAGAAACGCGGTCCCTAAGTCGTGCAGGAATTACCTTGTCCATTAACTGGCATAACCTTTGGGCAGCATTGCACAACCCAAAAGGCACGACAGTGAATTGGTACAAGGGTCTTCCCGGTACCGCAAAGGCAGTCTTTTCCCTACTCTGTTTCTCCAGCGGTATTTGCCAAAATGCTTCTTTGAGATCTATACTACTAATGTAGAAAGTATCCGGTAGTCGGCTGAGGAGCCCCTCGATATGGGGGAGAGGATTAGCGTTTTTCTTCGTCAGTGAATTCACCTTGCGAGAATCCAGACAAAGTCGATTCTTGCCTGGTTTTCGCAAGAGAACCACTGGCGAACACCACGGACTCTCGCTCTCCTCGATAACGCCGAGGCTCAACATCCGATCTAGCTCTTCATACAAGATGGTTTGTACCGCTGGCGAGACAGGATAGTGACGCTGTTTCACAGGGGCTGCGTCTCCTGTATCTATAACATGTTCCATTAGTGTGGTTTTACTGAGACCATCGCGGTCAAAACACAGAAATTTCCGCCTGACTGCATCCAATCTGGCCTGCTGTTCCGGAGACAACTGGTGAGCATTTGAAAGATCTGCTTCTTCTGACATTGAAATGGAGCTTATTATGTTCGGGGCGAGCTGGAAAGCACGCCAAAAGTCGACTCCCAAATAGACATCTTGGTCCAAGTTAGGAACCAAGAAGAACGTTATTGGATTTTCTACTTCTTTGTATTTCACTAGAGCCATTATTTTTCCCACTATATTTTGACTCTTCCCATCAGCCGTTTTTACTCCTGAATTAAGTGGTATTATCGGAACTTTAAGATCCTGGACCAGTTGCAAACAATTTTTGCCCAGAATGCTTATGCTGGCTCCACTGTCTAATAACCCTAAAAGTTTTTTTCCACCGATAGTAATACTAGCATAAGGTCTAGGATCAGAGTCTACTTCTAATATAGTGGACAATATATTCGCTCTCTGTTTTTTTTCTAGCTCTATACCATTCTCTTGTTTTTAAAATACTGTCGGACACTAAGACTTGTTGGTTATTAAAAATTCTATTTCGGGCTTGCTTGGTTTTAAATGTGAGGGGGTTGGGTTTATACTGATTTTGCTTTCTTTTTCATCATTCGGTCGCTTTAAAATTTGTATTTTGTTATTTTCTTTTTCAGGTTGGGCTACGTCTAAACCTTCTCGGGATTGACGGAAATTGTCTGAAAATTTTACTGTTGGGGGTTTTGGACTAGAGTCGAACGCGACTCCCCCGAAGATTTCGCGTTCTTCGACCGGTTTTCCGGGCTGCATTTTGGGCAGAAAGGAGTTTTCACCCCCTCATTACCACACTTGTAGCAAAATACACTGAGTACTTCCGAACCACATTCAAAATAATAAATAAATTTGCAGTTCCAGCAGACCAACTTAGTGGTATCCGCATATTTCCGTGGAGGAATTTTTTGACGTGCTCCGCCCACTTGAAAAGCAGCCACTTGCTCATCTGCTGGAAACTGCTCTTCCTCATCATAGCCGAGTTCATTGGCTGTAAACTTTACCGCTGGCTTGAAAGGCTTCTGAAAAGTTGGATCCCTCCTCGGAAAAGAAACCTCCGCATCTTTGCACGCATGCCTCAACTGATCCATGGTGAATAGCGCCATTGGAAACACTAAAGTTCTGAGCTTTTCATGCAAGTTTTTCTTTAGGATTTTTACCACATCCACTTCGGGTATCTGGATCCTCAACTGCGACTTCATCTTGTTTATGGCAGCAAAATAATCGTCGATAGTCTCACCGTAGGCCTGCTTCCGTTCCATAATGTCACGCATAATTTCATAGTCCGACTTTAGATTTCGGAATTGTCGCATTAAGGCGTCCTTCAACATTTGCCAATCTGGACTATAATTATTTCGAAGGAATTGCCAGAACCATTCGTAGGCTTCTCCTTTCAACATCAGATGGAAATCGCGTAAAATTATGGACCATGGACATCTATGGTTGACTTGAAGTCTCTCCACCTGCAAGATGAAGTCTTCTACCGTTCGGTGTTCAGGCTTTCCATTGAATGTGATGTTCCACCTATCAATCCTAATGGGTTCCCTACTAGGACGATAATCGGTGTTAACAGGTGGTGGAGGTCGGCTAAAGAACGGATTGGATACATCTCTTGGTGGCTGGTAAAAATAATTATCGGGAAATGGATCAGGTTGGAAATTTCGTTCTTGACCTCGTCTACTGGGCTCGTTTTGTCTATAATTTGACGGACCTACTGGAACAAAAGCTCTGTGACTTGGATCGAATTGAGGTTGGCGCTGAACTGGGGGCTGAATTGGATGCTGAGACTCCGAGGAGGGAACTTCTGCTCTTGCTGGCTGGTCAACTGACGGAGCTGCTCGACTCAGGCTTAATTCCCTTATTAGCCCGCCGATTTGGTTTTGAATCTCATCCTTCAACGTGCTGGTGATTTCAGTTCTAACAGACGACTGATACGACGAGAAAGCGTTCACAATGGCAAGATTAATGTATGCCTTCAGATCTTCAGGGACTATGACTTTTTCCCTACCACTACCACTAGGCCTATTCGTCGCTGTTTCGAAAAGTTTTTTCGACGCCCCGGTGTTATTAGAAAGGAATCTTGGATCGTTGGTCTTAGGGACCCTAGGCGCTACTCGTTTGACAGTGGCTCCCTGATCGCTTAAACTGCTATAAGAGGGTGGTGTGATTGAATCGATGGAGGTATTCGGCAAATTCGCGGGTAACTGTGCAGTTGCCCTGGCTGAACCGACTGTAGGAGGTGGATACTGAAAACCCGGTGCAGAAGGAGAACGTTGAAGAGATGGCCTTTCTCTATTTGGCAAATCATAAGCCAACTCCTGATTATTACGGACCTGTTCTATCTCCGCGTCTCGTATCAGTCTCCGTAATCTTTCCTCTTCATCACTATTGTGTACCGCCATCTTTAAACACGAGTGAACAATACTATCAAGACTAAATAAATGCTAACCTAAAGTAGGTGAGTTTTGAGAGAAGCAAAAAAAAACGGGGATGTGTTTTACCCAAAAAAGTACGAAAAAGGATTTTCAAAAACTTTGAAAAATTGAAAAAGATTTCAAAACTTTAAACAAGTTCTTTGAAACGAAGGAACAGTAATACTAGATTAACGATGAAAGTTTTTATAAACGTTACTTTAAACAAACGTATACAAAAATGAAAAACTAAATTGAAGACTAAACAAAAAATATATTTTACTTGGAAAATTATCCTAGCAAAAACGAAGAAACCAATTCAACGGTTACGATTGGCGTAGGATGAAAACTAAAATTATACTTAAAGCTAAAAGTATAATGTAGTTAAATGCCTACTAACTATAAACTTAACTTATACTTTATCAAAAGTTTTTTCGGTTGTCCAATATTATGAATTGGAATATTTGAAAAACTAACGAAGAAAGTAATAAACGAAGAAAAATGTTTATATTAAACAGAAAAATAGTTTTTTGAAAACTTAAAAACTTAAGTTTAGAAAAACTTGAACAAATTATTTTACGTAAATCTTCCAGAAAATAATTTTTGTGTTTGGAAACCCCAAACGAAAATAATTCCAGAAAAACTCAAAAAAACAAAACTAACCATAACTATATGAAAACAAAAAAATATTTTGTAGAAAACAACAAAAAAAATAATTTTGAAAACTAGGTTTAGAAACGCGACAACCAAAAAAAATAAACCAAACAAAAATGTTAGTCAAGTCTGAGATACTTGAATAAATTTTTGAAAAACTTAAACACAGTTGATTATAATTTAAGTTCGAAAACAGAACTTTAAAACAAAAACAACAAAAGAATGAATAATGAAAAATTGAAAAAAATATCAGAAATTTTATAACTTGTTTTAAAAAAAAACGAAATGTTTAACTTTTCTTTTCAAAAATGTTTCGCTCAAAAACTTAAGTTTTTTTGGAAAGAAAAAGAATTGGGAAAAAAAATTACTAAAATAAAAATTTTTTTTTTTTTTCAACTATGTAACAACTATTATACTATATTAAGAATTTTTGAAAATGTATGAAACCAAAAACTTTGGAGTTGGAAAACCAAAAAAAAATTGAAATTTGAAAAAACTGTAAGAATGTAAATATATTTTTGTACCAGTATTTACGACTCACCTTTCTTCAATTTTTCTTCTTAAAGATGTTCTTTAAAAGTAAGCTATAAATTCTTTCAAACCGAAATAAATAAATAAATAAATAACGAAATGACACAAAAACTTTTTTTTTTCTTCCTAACTGGAAATATAACTTTCTTGAGTAAGTTTTGTTTTTATAAGCATGCGGGGTGCTTCAGGAAGTTTTTCGGTGATGATATTATTTTTTTTTTTCGATACGGAGTGACCTTTACCAATTATCCTTCAAAAAAAATAAAAGACTTCGGACGGACATGAAAATGAATCCCTTGGTGTGGTGAAATAGGAGTGGAACTTAAATACATTTGACAAAAGTACGTTACTATGTTTTCTTCTTCAAACCCGCAATTCAAGTCTGTCTCTAGGGCTTTCTTTGAAGACATGGTATTGAAGAGAAAACATACAAAAAAGAAAAAAAAGATGAGTTTCAAAAACTCAAGTTCGGAAATCGTTGCAACGATGTTCAGCAACCCGCCAAACATGGACACGATCTCAAGAAAGACATAACCTATACTGGACTAAAAGGATACGAAAATGAAATTATGAAAGAAAAGTAAAATAAAGTCTGGATAGGAATAAGGAAAAACAATACTGGGAAAGGGTACTATCCTCACTGCAAATTTCCAATAATCCGTCGCAATTCACCTAAGTGCGTCTAGGACCTTCTTGATGAAGACTTACGGAAATTGAAAACCTACAGCAAGTCCAGAAAACGCATTAACCGCAGTCACTATGAACTTTCAAGGAATCGTCGCAATACTTCTAAGTTCGTGCATGACCTTCTTGAAGCAGACTTACGATCCTTGAAAGTTAATAGCGAATTTGGTTAGAAACTATTACAAAAAAAAACAGAAACGAGAACTACAAAAATCTAAGACAAATGCCTTAGACGTTGGGCGCCATTTGTTGTGAAGCAAGAGGAAGAGGGAAAGGAGTAGGTGCAACGGTGGTGTAGGAAATAGGAAAAGGTAGGATATACGGAAACGGAACGGAAAAGGAAGGGTTGGAATGCCTGCTCGCTATGCTCGGCAGTTAGCTCGCCGGAATGGGGGGGGTCTTGCCCCCGAAACTTGGCCTCACCTCCCAACAAAACACATATCAGGCCTGAGAACAAAAAAAAAAATATTTAAACCGCGGACGGACTTCACCACACTAGGGTGCTGCTGGTGTCGATGCAGCATAGGGCCTAACCCCACCCAACCTGGAAGCTTGTCGGCCTATGTTAAGCTTCCCCAATATAAAATTAGTGAAGTATATTGTTTTCAGGTCCCTCACTGCATTGTCACCGCTAATCTAGCCGTCCATCCGCACCCCTGAAAAATCCACCTTCAGACTCTCATATTATCAAAGCAACAAACACCAAAAATTTTCTTGATAAAAGGGATAACATTAGAATTTATTGCTAAAAGACTCACTGGTCTTGGAAATATTTTACAAATGAAGAGAAAGAAACAAACCCCAATGATGGGAAATTCTTTAAATACATCTTACAAAATATTACAATTATTACACAAAGTCATGTGAACAAAGAGAGGTTTCTAGACGCAAAAAAAAATATCTGTAAGTGCCCTTTTTGGCAACTGCTCTTAGCTTTACTTCGGTCAAAACAAAATTCCCTACCTGCATGGAGCTCCTTGGAGGTGGTAAACTCTAGCAACAAAACAAAATTACGCTAATAGAAGACGCGAGTACAAACGTCAGAAACTCAAGCTCAATCACTTACAAATTAAGTTTTAAATATATCTTTTTAAGTTTTTCTGGGTTTAGATTATTTCATAATAAATTTAAGTAATTGGGTCTGGTATCACAAATAATTACTTGACTCCAGATTTAGTGTACCGCCCACTATTTATCTGTTTTAAATGTCATATATTTTTTTTTTTATACTGAGCTTTCAAGTATTTTTTTTCAAATATTTTTTTTTTTTTCTTTTTTTTTATGAATTTGGGACTTTAAGATATATAACCGAAGTAGTTTTCTTTTCAACAGGTTCAAGGTTTATCAATTAGATATTTCTGAATAAGTTCTAGATTTTTAATTTTAGCTTTAACTTTCGAATTTTTAACATTAGTTTTAGGTTTTAGATTTTTAACCTTAGTTATAAGTTTTGAAATTTTAACATTAGTTTTAGGTTTTAGATTTTTAACCTTCGCTATAAGTTTCGAAATTTTAACATTAGTTTTAGGTTTTAAATTTTTAACCTTAGTTATAAGTCTTGAAATTTTAACATTAGTTTTAGGTTTTAGATTTTTAACCTTGAATTTTTAATATTAGTTTTAGGTTTTAGATTTTTAACCTTCGCTATAAGTTTCGAAATTTTAACCCTCTACTGCACAAGCAGCCATATATGGCTTTTGACTTTTAAACTCCCACCACTAGGATTGCGCAACTGCTATTGGAAAAGTACCGCTTTGATCATTTAGAACAGTTCAATCTTTATGTGTTTTTATGTATTTAGTTTTTTTTTTTCTTTGCGCAATCGCCAAAAATCATATCCAAATTTAACAGTGCGCGCGGCGAGAGTGCAGTGCAAAAATATTGAAATAAAAGTTTATTTATTATTGAATAGAAAATAGTTTAAAGGCTGTTATATTTTTTTTAGTGAGATTGAATATTGGTAAGTAAAACTTAAATGTTAAATTTTCAATTGTGACTGTGGAATTCAAGACACGGCGCGTTTTGGGCACCATCCATATATGGCTCCTTATCCATTCACGAAAAAATGAATATCCGAACCTTTTTTTTTTTTTGCAGTGATAAAACAATGATTTCATCAAGTTCTTTTTACGGGAAAAGATATTGTGTTGTTCCTGGTGATGGATACCAAAGTGAGGATGAAATTCTCGAATCGGAGGATGAGCAGGATATGGTGAGGGACTGTGGAGAACATCTTGTGGTGCCTGAAACCGATGAAAGTGAATACGATTCAGATGATAACAAACCATTGTCCACTTTGAAAACGAAAAATAAGAACAAGCAAAAGATAACATGGAAGAAGAAGTCTCGTGCATCATTCATGGACAGCGATTATCCCTTCTTAGGTACAAAAGAGCTTCCTGAGGAAATGTCATCTCTAGAGAGCCCCGCTGACTTCTTTTCTTTTCTTTTCACGGGAGAACTGTTTGACATGATTGTTGAAGAATCTAATAGAAAAGCATTGCAAGAAAACATAAATAAGCCAGCCAACATTACTAGAAGTGAAATGGAACAATTTGTGGGTATAGCCTTATTCACGTCCCTCATCAAGTTGCCTTCTACTAGACGCTATTGGAACTCTCAATTAGGACAGCCTTTTGTTTATGAGACCATGCCATGTAGGCGGTGGGAGGAAATAAAAAGATGTCTCCATTTCGCTGATAATGATAAATTTGTGAGATTTGGCCAACCTGGACACGACAAGCTTTTCAAACTCAGGCCACTCCTAAATAATATAAGGGAACGACTTCTTCTTATACCAAAAGAAGAACACCTTGCAGTGGACGAGCAAATAATCCCCACTAAGTGTAGACATCATCTCAAGCAGTATAACCCCAAAAAACCACATAAGTGGGGCTACAAAAACCTCGTTTTGAGCGGGATATCAGGATTCAGCTATGACTTTGATATATTCGCAGGGGAGCAAAGCAACGTTATTCCGGACGATTTTCCAGATTTGGGTGTAAGTGGAAATGTTGTGTCTAAGTTGGTATCAACGGTGCCAAGACATGTGAATCACAAAATTTATTTTGACAACTGGTTCAACAGCCCGAAACTGCAAGTATATCTAAGCAAAGCGGGTCTTCTTTCATTGGGGACAGTGAGGCTGAATAGAGTTCCCAACATTGACGTCCCAACAGAAAAGGAAAGAAAAAAAAGAGGACGAGGAAATATGATGGAAAAGATGGCAAACATTGAAGGCGTCGACGTTTCGTTTGTGTCATGGTTTGATAATAAAGTTGTGAATATGCTGTCCACGTTTGTGGGAGTCAATCCCACAACAAAGAAAAGGAGGTACTCAAGAAAGGAAAAAAAGTACATAGAGGTTGACTGCCCAAAGATAAAAGACGAGTATAATAAATATATGGGTGGTGTTGACCTCTTAGATTCTATGCTCGGTCTTTGTCGAATTGACATACGATCGAAAAAGTGGTACATAAAAATTTTTTTCCACTTTCTGGACTTGTGTGTTGTCAATGCATGGATTTTGTGGCGGCAGAAGAGTGACATATATATGCCTCTTTTCGATTTTAAGCTGGCTGTAGCAGAACACCTATGCAAGAGTAAAAAGAGTCTAAAAAGGGGCCGCCCTGCTTCAATTTCGAACACTCCAAAACGGCAAAAGATTACTACTGATTCAAATCCTTCAACCCCCGTTTCCTCACCTCAGACTTCAAAAAAAGTGGGAAGACGTCATGATATTCCACTGAATTCCGTTCGCTTGGACACCATAGGTCACATTCCCGAATGGCAAAAAACAAGGCAGCAAAGCCAAAATAACTGTAAGTACAGGTCATTTATCATGTGCAAAAAATGCGGAATAAATCTGTGCCTGAACAAGGATCGAAATTGCTTCGCATCATTCCACATATAATTTTTAGTGGTAGGTTTTTATATTAAAAAAAGTTTTTTTGTTAAATTTTTATTAATATTGTACTTTATATTGAAGAAAATGTTTTTATTTTGTTATACACTTGAACTGAATTCATTATTTATTTGTTTTTTTTTTGTTATTCTGAAAAATGTGTAACTGCACAAGCAGCCATATATGGCAAATGTAAATTTACTTGAAAAATGCGTAACTGCACAAGGAGCCATATATGGCAAAAGTTATTAACTTTTAATAAAATTTGTTTAAACAATTTTTTTTTGTTTTATTCTCTTAATTATACAAAATGAAAAACAAAATTGGCATTTTTTTTTTTTTACTATTGGATCATAGTGCGTGCAGTAGGGGGTTAACATTAGTTTTAGGTTTTAGATTTTTAACCTTCGCTATAAGTTATGAATTTTTAACATTAGTTTTAGGTTATAGCAAATTGGGTTTTTTTTTTTTTTTTTCTTTCCTTTCTTTTAACTTTTATTCTTAGGGATCTACGTTTTACTTATCTTGTACTTCCTGTTTTTCTGTATTGCTTTGATTGAATAATTAGGATTTGCTTTTTCCTTGGGACCCACCCACGTGACCGCTTCAAAATCTTGTTGGTTTCCGGAGTTTATGACTAATGTGTCTGATCCCACTGGTTATAATCCGGTACCCTGACTGTACGCAATCCAAATTATACGAAAAAAAAAAAGGTTGGGCGGCCCAGGCTTCCTCGTGCCTATGACCGCCAAGCGAACCCTGACAAAAATTATACACCCTTTGATTCTTTTAGCACAATATGGTTACTAGTTGGTAAGACTAGTTATCGGCCTATACTTTTTGCTTGGTACGTTTACCCCAGTATCCGGAACAACCAAAAATTGCAAGAGGGTATTCTACCAATAACTTTGAGGATAACTTCACTAAAAGAAATTTTTCTATCTTTAATATCTTGTTTTTCTTTAATAGGTTTTTTTTCTTTTTATTCACTCCCGGACTGCCACTAAGTTTAATAGTGGATGTTTTCACAGCGGCTGATGACTATCTTCTGTCAATCTGATTTCTGACAGGAGGAGATAGAGAAAATCAGCGATTGAACATTCCCCTTCTTTTCCCGCTAGTTACCGCTTGCACGGTATAATCGTATGATTGTATCCACTTCTCTGTTATTTTGTATCTGTGTTGGGCCGAGCACATATTTCCAGTTCCCCTCCTCAGTCGTGACGTCATCCTCGTCTCGCTCGGCACTCCGAATTTATTTGGAAAAAGACCTTTCCAATCGACCGAACCGGTCCAGTGCGAGTTTACACGAGACGACTCAGGAGTAAGGACACGTACGGAATCTAAGCTTGACCAAAACAACACAGGACAACTCTGGTGTGTATTCAGGCAACTTTCACAGCCGTCCCTCTTATTCCCTCTCAATAATTCAACAGATTACACCCTAAGCTGATTTTATAGCTCCAGACACCACTGTCCGACTTACCCTAGCCCTATCTGTCACTCTTGACGTTCACCCATTCACCCCATCTGTCTTCTATTCCATTCCCTTTAAACTTCCAGAATGGACTTCCAGTTTCTGGAAGTTTATTTGTTTGTCCCGGTCTACATTGAACGATTTTTCCAGTGCCGATCTTTTCTTCGTAGGTGAAGGGAGTGAAAAGTGAGGGGTATGGATCAAATCGTTTGTACCACAAAACTCAGACGATTTTTCCAGTCTGTTTATGTTCTCTTTCGCCCTCTTTCCAGTTTTTTGTGTGTGTTTGGTGTCAGTGTGCCATTGGGTTGATGGTGTGAGTGAATATCAATGCAAAATGAAGAGCACAGAAATACAAAAATGAAGAAGACAAAGAAAAAATCTCATGGAAAAAATCGTTCTGTGTGTACATTTCACACGATTTCTGGAAAAATCTTCGTGGAAATATCGGGCAATGTAGATCGGGACTTTGTTTCTTCTTTTATCTTCCATTTTCCCCACTTTAGCGACTGTCAATTGTATGACAAAGGCCAATACCACAAAACCTAAAATGGACGACGAATTATGTATGAAGGTAAGTATCGTATTATTTTGGTTGTAACTCAAGGTAAACAAACATATAAATAATTATTTCAGGTTTTATAGAAGCCAACTGTGGCTTTATTTGGGTGACTATAGACCTGCATACAGTGACCTGACGAGATTCAAAAAGCGACCCCATGAAGTCTCCGTCTCGGTGATGGAAGAAAATCTGAGGACACGTGCAATTGGGCCCGTTTCCGAGGGTGGCTGAAGGTGCTGCTTGGAAGCGATCTCTCCAACAAACTCACCCTTCAGGCTGATTCATTGGAAATGCTTCAAGCTTGGAGTGGTGCACTTCCGAGTATTGTTGCCGTTATCCAACATAAGCATTGATTCAATGCCTCTGCAATCGAGTGCTTCGAATATAATAAGACGAACGGACCGGTAACAGTTCATGAAGATCCCTGTACTCCATAATTATACGTCTGTCGGAGCTCCTATCCTCGATGGGCCTAACTACCTCTGGGCATAACATGTTTTAGTCATAATAAAAAGAACTAAGAGTAAAACAAAGTGATTCGTTTGTATTTATTTAATCAGGTGAAAGAGAAATTCGAGTTTTAATTTTCGAATCGATAGGATGGTCTGACATTATAGAGTCTGCGAATGTGTTACTGTGGTGGAATTTTCGCCAGTCGGCGATAATGGGTGGTCTACCTTTTTTTTTTTCTTTAAAAGCCCACAACAAACTCGTACTGTCCATTGGGTGTAACAAAAGACGTAAGATAAGTTGAGTTCGAAGATACCTTCACTTGATGAAAGCCACTCTTAAGATCAAGCAATGTAAAAAAATTTCTTACCAGCAAAATATTCAAGGCAATCTTCGATCAATGGGAGAGGATAATTGTCTCTTACTGTACATTTATTTAGGGCCCTGTAGTCTACACACATTCGTATTTCCCCTGATTTCTTTTTCGTTAAGACAATAGCTGAGGCGTAAGGAGATTCACTATGTTTTATGACCCCGTCAATCAGAAGGTTGTTTATAACTACATCAACTTGACGCTTTTCAGAAAATGAAAGCCGCCTGGGGGGCAGAAGAAGGGAGTATCATTCAGAAGTCTTTATCAAAATTAATATATTTATCATAAATCAATTCACGCACTTTCCTTAAGTCATCTAATTTAAATTCTGGTCCTATGCTTAAATCATCCCCTGTCTCTAACTCTATCTCACATATTCCAAAGTTTTCCCAACAATCGGCTTTACAACGAGGAACAATGACATCAACATCCAATTTAACAGGCCTTATCACTGGGGCTAATTCTACTTGTAAATCGTCATCATATAGCATTACACCACTTACAATGTTTTGTTTTACTAATTCATTTTTTTTTATCTATATTGCCTGGAAAATAAGTGCACAAATAAGAACGATTTAATGGCAAGTTTTTATTAATGTCTGAAGTGCAAGTTGGTTTACAAATTTTATGTTTGTTGTTATTCATTTCTTAAGCTAATTCCGAAAATTTGAAGTACGTCTCGACCGAGTATAAACTTTATAGGTGTGATTTCATCTGGAATGATCATAAGAGTAACTTTATTTATTTTGCCAGCAATCTTAAGATAACAATTTAAAGTACCGTATATTAATATTTTAAAGTTCCCGATTCCTCGATAATTCGAATACAACAAACTTCCAACTTGGACATCTTCAGGTATCATAGATTTTCCGACAAAGCTAACCGGACTACCGGTATCAAAAAGGCACTTAAGTTCAATTAACTTTGTGCACTTAATTTCACTTATGATAAAAGCAATGCTTACCAATTGTACAGCCTTCAAGGATTGTCCTATCTCATCATAATCGGAGTCATTACGTTAACCCGAATCTCGCTTCTCCGTCTCGATGGCACCCACTTGCTTCCACTTTGGTGCTTTTGGACACAGTTGAAGGCATGGCATAATTCTCCACAACGGAAACACGAACCTGGAGGTCTCTTTTCTTTTGGGCAATTAGCAGACATATATCCGTACCCTGAACAATTGAAGCATCTTATTTGGTTCCCTGTAGTTGCTGAATTGGAACTCTTCGCTGAAGTAGCTTGCACTGGTTTGAGAGGACCACTCTTTACTGAAGTATTCATAGCACTTCTTTTTTCATACCGCGACAACAAGGTCTTCAATTCACTAATTGACTTAGCGGAATACAAAATAGACACTGTTGATGAAGTGTCTGACAATCCATCGATGACATACTCGATCAAATCGTTCTAGTCCACATCGGCGTATGTAGCAATTTCCTGCATAGACAAGACATAATGTAGAAGTGTTTCGTCTCGTCGGCGGGTTCGGCGACTAAGTTGTCGATATACTTCTTGACGCGTCAACCGTTTGTCGAATTCAGAAATAAGGAGGTCTCTTACTGTTCTAAGAAGCATTCTTGCAGTGCCTTTGAGCAATCTGCGTGCACAAACATACTTGGATCTGTCATCACATCCCAGTGAGTGTGTCACATCTTCGTAGTCGGCAATCCACTTATTTATGCGATAAGAATCGTCACCTGAAAACGGAATGACTGCGTTTTCTTTGTCACTGAAGTTGACTCGCTGGCTTGGTGGTGTCATCATCGGTCCAATTTCTGCAAGTTTTCGCTGAAGGTCTGCAATGCGTTTGCGTCTTTCTAAACGTGCTAACAAGAGTTCTTCATCGGCATCTGAATTTTTCGTCGTGTTACTATTTGCATCCATATGTTCACTACGTAATTTGGCGTCGGGAGTGACATCATGAGAGTCATTTGGAAGTTTAGCTGAACTCGTTTTGTGGGCATCATCGGAAGGCGGAATCGGAATGACGTAAGTTTTCTGCGCGGAGATTTGTGTTTCTCCAAGTTTCTCGTCAGGGGTATCATAATTTTTCTCGTCTGAAGCACTGTTCTATAAAAAATCCTGCTTATACAATGCTCGTAGCTGAGCTACCGTGGCTGAAGGTGGCACTTCGATGTTCGCCGCCAGAAGCGCATCCAAGAGTTGCGTTTTCGTTAATTTCTTTGAACTCATTGCATTGGGTAGTTCAAACAATCTTTTCGATTTATTGTTATGGAACCCCACATCTGATGTTGAATATTTTATTTTAGATTATCTAATTGAATTTATGTTTAACAATTATAAAAAATGGCGTCATTCCCCGCTTGGTTGCGGTTCTTATTTCCAATGAAGTTGGCAACAATTCTTTATTTAAGGTGTAGATCCCATCATAAAAGTACAAACTATGCATAATGGTCTACTTACACTTGATCTACTCAATTTATTTTACTACATTATATATTTTTATAGTCAAAGAAACGTTTAGTTTGCTTTGCCATTTTCTTGTCAAATCACTTCAAGTTTTTTATACAAAATGAAATTAACAAAATTGGAATTCACACAGAATGATGTTTCGTGATAAAACATAAATTCAAAAATTAAATTCACCAGGTGGGATAAAGTTCTAATTGCATTCTTTAGATGGATGTGTATTTCTCTGTACATAGTTTAATTTTTAGACATGTACCTTATTATTTTAACACACCGATGCGATATGTTAAAAGGCTTAAAAGTTTTGTTTTCACATTTACCATCTTTCTTTAAGCCGGAACCACCCCTGCCTGGTGTGTTGTGTTGTATAGTCATGTGTCACTATCGCTACAATTGTATTTCATATCCGGAGAACCGCATTTGTCTTTTATTTTTGTGTGTTGTGCCTTGTGTCGCTGTGTGGAGTTTGAAATAATATATGGAATGACAGCGAGACCCAATTCCACAACGCAGCACACGAGATAGGTGTGGTTCCGGTTCCACACCTACTGTCATATTTGTGTATAAAATTGCCAAAAAAATAGTTCATTTATTACATTTACCATTTTACACTTTACCACGTTTTTACCAAGACCTTTTACCCATAGACATAGGAATACATGGACTGCTAGTCCATTGTGGTTTCCATGCCTATGCTTATACCGTTTAATGTTCCGATTCAGATTGGATTTTATACGAAAATTTATATAATAAGCCTAGTACTCACCTCTGAGTAAAATGAAAAATAAAAGCGGTTTGAAATTCACGTGAATAAGCATTGTGAAACCATAATTAATTATCCACTTCAAATTTTAGTCCTCAGCTTAAAAATTTTTAATACTTACTTTGAATGAAAAAAAATTATTTGATTTGTCTGACAGCTTAACAGAATCTTGAAATGCTTGAAAAGACTATTTTAAATCCATAGTTTGATTTTTATTTTTGGCTTGTCGGTAACACTTAAAATTCAAACATAAACGATCATAAGATCCAAAATATTTGTTTAGGATTTTGTATTCAATTAATACAACTTTTATTTTAATTTATTGATAAATGTCACACTTTCCAACACTTCAATTATTTTTTTTCTAGTGGTCGTACGTTAGGAAATGAAAATTATGAAATGCAATTAATTTTGAACCGGTTTATATTTCGCTCTCACATTTTGGGTACTATGCTCTCGTTGTGAACTTAATGTCACTTTTATATACAAATTTAATTTTCACTTGAACTGAGTACTAGGCTTTACAGAAAAAAACACAAGACACAGAAGAGTTTGTATTTTTTAAACCATTCTTATCACAAACACTTAAGACCTCTGGTCAAACAAAGCATCACCCGGAGTTTAACCCTTGCGGATCAAGGCAGCGATCGCTTTGACCTGGCCCATATATATCTACATGAATAATAACAAGGAAGAAAGAGATGAGTATATATATTACTGGTGTCATTGCGATTCTGTTTTTGAAGTGAAACTTCTTTGCGCGCGTTGAGAGTGAAATTTCGAGGTTGAATTTTTGTGAAACGAAAAAATGTAACGCCACATGTGCAATGCTGAGATCATTGATTAGCTAAGCGGTGGGAGGTAGAGTACAAGTTAATATTTTTTTGATAGGCTAATATAATTTATAGTGCAACAAGTTTGGATTTTTTCATAATCTACATTATTGTATAGCAGATAAAAGGGAAAATGTCCTTTTATGTCTTTTTTCTGATTTCTTTAATTAGAACGGTAGAGTTTTGAAATGTGTTTGTTGAATAGATAATTAAATTCTAGAATCTTACTACTTTAAGATTTATGTCTATCTCCTACTGTTATGGAGATATAAATTATTTTAAACATTTTATCTCAAAATAGGATAATTTCAAAAAATTGAATTAAATCAGGATAATTTAATTATATATGGTTGCAAAATAAATAAAAAAAAAAAATTAAAGTTGTCATATGGTCGCTGTTTAAGAAAACCGGCATAACTCAAAAAACACGATTTTTGAGTTAATGATGCCAATCCACTAAAAAAAATTCTCTATCTTTCTGTCAAACTGGCATTACTGTAGCACTTTGGAATCCCCCTAGATGGATTTTGGTCCAATTGGCAAATCTTTCGTTTTCATTGTTTGTTTATGATCAACAATGACATAATTTAGTTTCTGAGCGGAACGGAAGTGTTTTTTATGTGAAAAAGTGGCATAAATACGTGTTGTGCCAAAGATTTATCGTTAAATTTCAGCGAAAAAAGTTGGGCCAGTTTTCACAATAACATAAGTACAGTTTTAAAACTTATTTCATGTTTTAAAACAAAATGTTCCACTTTTCCTGATAAGTTTCAAAAAAAAATGTGTTTTGGAATGGCACTTTTTAAACTTATGCCGTTTTTCTTTATAATATTTTTGACTAATCATATCAAATAAATTTTACTTCAATATGTTTTATCAAGTTATGCCATTATTTTCTTTTGCCAACGTAGTGTTGAACTAATTCCAAAATAAAGAAAAGCTTATGTGAATAACATAACTTTTTTCCGGAAAAATTACTTAATTAGGAGAGTGTAGTAACCCTGGCAGATGATGAGAATACCCGCGATACCTCGGGAAGTTAACGTTTATGTGTGGCCAAAGACAGTCAGTAACTGACATTTGTGCAGTATCGGCAGAGTGGTTGAAATCAACTGTGGACTTCAAAGTGGGTGTAGCGAATTTTTCAGCACACGTACCAATACAAGCTGAAGTTATGTTTCCAAATGAGAGTATTCAAAGAACATCAAATAATTTTCTAAAACTCAAGTGGAAAGAGAATAATGATCACCTTTATAAATCTCTTTTGAATCGCCACTGCAGTTCTCTACCTTACCTTCCAACAACCAGCATCGAACAATTGGATGAGAAAATAATAAGCGTGATTAAAATCTCAGCTCCATTTGCTCATAATACCAACACTCATTCCTTTACTCCATGGAACATATGGTTCGATAATGATTGTAAGAGCCTCCGCAATCTACCTTTCGTATATCTCAAACTATTCCGATCTACAGATGCCTTATTTTTCAAAAATATTTACCTACATGTGAACAAGGAATTCAAAATACTGTGTGCACCAAAAAGAAAAGAGTATCTGAAAAATCAAGCAAAAACACTATCTGAATGTAAGAATTCAAAGACATTTTGGAATAATGTTCGTGAGCTGGGTGGACGTAATCGAAATATGGTGAATACTCTCAGAGCTGAGGCACAAGCAGAACATTTTAAAACTCTTTTGTCGGCTGAAGTGAATCACCATACTTTCTCTTACGCTCTACCCAACGTTATTGTTGATGAACTGGATGGCCCAATATCTTTGTTTGAGTAAGAATCAGCTCTTCATAAGATGAAAAACAACAAAGCACCTGGCATAGATGGTATACCAGTAGAATTCTACAAAAATAGTACCGACCAATTAAAGAATTATCTTCTGCTATACTTCAACAGATTATAAAATATGGAATCGTATGTGCCAAACAACTTCAACAAAGCAGTTATTTTTGCAATACACAAGAGCGGAAATGCAAACTTACCAGAAAACTACAGAGGAATTTCTATTCTAAGCACTTTGAGGAAGATTTTTACTTCAATTCTCTTCGAGAGGCTTACGAAATGGATCGACAACAGAAATCTTCTAAGCATGTTTCAAGCCGGGTTTCGTTCGGGTTTCTCAACTATGGACCATATCTTTGCATTGACAAGTATTGCTAGAAATTCAATTGAAAAAAAGAAAAAATTATACACTTGGTTCGTCGACTTCAAAGCAGCATTCGACAAAGTAAATAGACAGGCTTTGATGTACAAGCTCTCCACGCTAGGAATCTCCCGGAAATTCTTGATGATGTACTTCAACTTTCTTGTTTCATCGAGTGCTACGGTATGGGATGGGTCGGATTTCTCGGAATGGTTTAAATCAACAACAGGTGTCCCCCAAGGCTGCATTTTAAGTCCATTACTTTTTGCTTTATATATTGATGATATTTGTGATGTACTTCCAGGAGGAATACCATTTGCCGATATACAAGTGAAAGTCCTGCTCTACGCTGATGACTTAGTATTACTGGCTGACAACCCTTTCACCCTGCAGTTGCAAATAAACAGGCTGAATACTTTTTGCGAGAAAAGGGGGTTAGTCGTTAATACAAGCAAGACTAAAGTGATGATTTTTGAAGCGCGTCAAAGGAGAAGGCAGCCCGAAGAAAATTGGTCGCTCAATAATGTGGCTATTGAAGTTGTGCAAGAATTTAAGTACCTGGGAGTTTTAATCACGCATAATCTCAATTTTTCAAACACACAAAACAAAAAAGCACAAAGGCCAAACTGGCTTTGAGTATAATGTGGCCTTAGTTTTTTGCAAACCAGGACATCGATCTCGCGTCAAAATACCGTGTTTTTCACGCAACGGTCAACACATGTATGTGCTATGGTGCCCAGGTTTTTGGTTATATTTTTTTCGAGGTGTTTGAAACGTTACAGAGATATTTCTTTAAACGCTTATTCAAACCGCCTAATTCAACGCCAAACTATGCCATCTATGTGGAATCTGGTATAATGCCTCTTTACATACAAAATCTGAAAGTTAACTATGATTATTTTATAAGAGTGATGAAAAGAAGTGGAAGAAGTCTTCACAAGTCTATAATGGTAAGACTCCTGCAAACTAACGCCTCTCCATTCAAGGAATGGAATGAAATAGCCCATTTCCATGAATCTCATCTATCCCTAATGGAATCTAACGTTGATGAATGGCAGGGTATGTTTGCAGATGTCACTGCAAAAATAGATGAAACGATTTACACTCAGATAGAGGTTGCTATCTACATCGTCTAGAAATACATACAGGAACCTCAATCACCAGATGTCTTCAGAAACGAACTATTTCAGCAACAAATTCTCTGTCGAAGTTATTAGCTACATTTTTAGGGCACGTGTTGAAGTTTTTAACCTAAACTTTATGCCTCATCGACCTGACCTACCTCAAATCAGTAATCTTTGCAACAGACGAGAAAATGAAGATATAAACCATTTTATTGCCATCTGTCCTATACTGCAGGAAATCCGTCGGTTATATTTTGATGAGAGTTACCTTTCTCCAAGTCGACTCTATGAAATACTAAACGGAGCACTAGGCTGGTCTACTTGATATAAGTATTGCAAACACGCCTTAACTTTTCGCAACAATTTCGAAACTTAAAACCTTTAGTTCAACCAGTTACTGCAGTTTAAGGCACGCTATTTCGTTTTTCAAATCACTTTAAAATTGAAAAATTGTAAAACTTGTTATGTTTCAAATCATTTTAAAATTGATATATTTTTGTGTTTCAAATCACTTTAAAATTGGAAAAATGTAAAACTTTTTGTTTAAAATCATTTTAAATTGGTATATTTTTGTTTTTCAAATCACTTTAAAATTGAAAAAATTTTAAAATTTGTGTTTCAAATCATTTTACAATTGTAAAACTTTTTATATTTCAAATCATTTCAAAATTGGTATCTTTTTGTGTTTCAAATCATTTCAAAATTGATAACCTTTTGTGTTTCAAATCATATTAAAATTGTTCTAACGCTATCAATTATTTAGAGAAAATTATTATCAATCAGTAGAAATGTATCTTCGAACTATTATATATTGTTAACTTATAATTTTTATAACTATTGATTATTAAATATTGGTTTACTATGAGATTATTTATTTTTTTATTAACACTAAAATGAAATGTCATCAGGCAGACGGCAGAAAAGCCATGTTCTTATTCTTTAGTAAAGAAATATTGTTAAACCTGTTTTTGTATAATAAAGAATTTATCTATCTATCTATCTAGAATGTCGGGTTGTGTGGGCTGGGCTGCCACATACACTACTCTACATGATTTGTTTCCCACTTTTTTGACATGTATTAATACACAGTGGGCTAGTGTGGAAGGCCTTTAAGTAGGCTATGCGTTTTCTTTGAATGAGAACTAATATACAAAATAAGAACACTGTAAATTTGATGTTTATGAAGAATAGACCTAGCGTCATTTTGTATGAAGTTAAATAAATATTAAATGGAATTTGGAAAGCGTCTGTCTTAATTAAAAAAGGAAGTTAATAAAAGAGAATAGTTTATAAGAGGGTTTGGGAAATCTTTTATTTTTGCATTTTTCATACATTTTTTAATTTATTTAGTTGAATTCCAATAAATAAAATATTCAAGTAGCTAACCTTTTGTTTAAAATAAAAAACTTCTAAATATTAAAAAAAAAATAAAACAATGAAAAATCGTATGACTAAAAAACTTTAAAACTCATTTTCTGAAGAATCAAGTTTTTTAAGTTATAACGGTTTTCTTTTAGAGTGACGATATACACATTTTTGATTTTGTAGAGATTTTGAGTGTAGGAATTTTTGGAAATAGTTAGAAAACCTACTCAAATAAACCGATTAATATCTTTTAAATGTTCACCTTTCTTTACTTTAAATGTTCACCATTATTATTTAATTTTCAAGTTTACAACCCCAACCCATCGATCATTTTGATATAGAACACATAGCTGCGTCTTACGCATATAAACTTAATATCCCTATACATATTGAGATTTTTAGACCGCCAAAGAAGTTTCACTTCTGCCACCGGTACTGAGTTACACGCGCTCTTTTTTTCATATGATATGTACATCATAGAGTAAGTATACGACCATGCGATGTGTACACTAGACTGATTCAAAAATAAAAAAAAGTCTCCGATTTCCTTATAACATAGAGTTGAGCAAAATAATAAGCCTGTTAAAAATTCAGATTTTTAAATTAATTTTTAAAGGTCGCTTTTCTATTTTCCATACGATTTGTATGGGACAAAACACATTTTTGTACTTGGAAATTTATAATAGCAAGTATTTGAATGAGTAGCATAACTTTTTTTTTTAGAAAATTGAACGCTCTACAAAAAAGGTCTTGACAAAAAAGTTATTAAAGGTCAAAGCGGAACGTATGGTTAATTTCACAGTTTTTTGTATTCCCTACTGAGAATTCCAGCTATTATACAGAGTGATTCACCTAAGGTGTGACTAAAAGCTTAAGCATGTAGGTCTATTCGAGAAAAGAAAAAAATCGTGGAGAAGGGGGGATCTACCCCTCTTCGTTTAGGTGGGAGGGAAAGTTTTCTAAAAAAATTACTTAAAACAGAAAAAAAAGTATTTAAAAAAAACGGCAACACTTACAACGCCCTGTTATACCTTTTTGCAAACCTAGAAATTGTTAGCAAAAACGCAAGACACAAAGTTATAGTAATTGTATTTATTGAATATAATAAAGTATTAATGTTAAACAACGAAAAAGTATTTGAGTTAAAAGAATAAGTTAAATTGAGATTGAGATGAGTAATGGATTGCGGTTAAATTAGAAGTAACGCCTTGCATAGATAGAAGTATGTATCTCATAAATAAAAGAGTTCAGAGATACATCTTGGTTCATCGCTTTCGCTTAGTTCTGTTTGTTCGCTTCAACACTCCTCCTCGATGAGCCACTATTTAAAAAGATTAAGTAGTTTACAAAAACCTAACTGCTTTACAGGTCCCAGCGGCTTTGTGAAGATGTCAGCAAGCATTGAAACCGTTGGACAGTATTGCAGATAGATTTTTTTGTTGTTACATTGATCCCGTACAAACCGTTCTCTTGTTTCTATGTGCTTCGATCGTCGACTTAGTCGCTCTGTTTTAACAAAAGCTCTGCTTATTCACATTCATTAGAGTAGCTTTGCTTTGAAGTTCGCCAAAATCTTTAAGAAGACGTCGCAGCCATACTGCTTCTTGGGTAGCTTCGCTGAGTGCCACATACTCAGACTCCATAGATGAAAGTGAAACACAATCTTGGCGTCTACTCGTCAAAGAAATAGGCCCTCCAAACATAAAAATATTTCCGGATGTAGACTTTCTGCTTTCTTGGTCTCCTGCCCAGTCAGCATCTGAGTAATCAATTAGTGCCCATTCGTTTGTCTCTCCCAGAAAGTTTGTAGTCAATGGTGCCCTTGATGTAGCGAAGTATTCTCTTTGCTGCCATCCAATCTGCTTCTGAAGGGCTTTTGAACTTCCTGCCCAAAATTGCAGTAATGACAGCAATGCCAGGCCTGGCATTAACTGCCAAATACAGCAAGGCTCCAATAAGACTCTGATATAGCGTTTGATTTGGAAATGGTGCACTGGTTTCATCTATTTTTAAGTATCCAGGGTCCATCGGTGTCTTCGCAGGTTTAGCGGAATCCATACCAAACTTCGAAATTATTTTATTGCTGTAGTTCTTAAGTGAGACATAAAACGCAGCATCTGATCGTCGAATTTCCATACCAAGGAAGTGGTGTACCTCACCGAAGCAGGTTATCTGGAATTGTCCTTTTATATCTGAATAAAATTGATCAATCTTACCTTGATCCACACATCCAGATAGAAGGTCATCTACATAGATACAAGCAGATATAACGTTTGTTTCCCAAATTTCTTCATGTACAAACATGGATCCGAAGCCGATACCTTAAAATTTAAGTTTCGTAACGATTCATCCAATGTCTGGTTCCAGCAACGTGTGGATTGCTTCAATCCGTTTATGCTTTTATTCAGATAGCTAACTAAATTTTCTTTTCCAGGAACTACATAACCAGGCGGCTGCTTCATGAAGATTTCCTCTTCCACAATTCCATTCAAATAAGCTGTCTTCACATCGAAATGTTTTACAAACATATGTTGCTTTGCAGCTCAGCCAAAAAAATTCTCAAAGTTGTGATTCTTGTGACAAGAGCAAACACCTCGTCGTAATCGACACCGAACTTCTGTGCGTATCCTTGCGTGACGATACGGGCTTTATGTCTTGATATTTCGTTCTTGTCGTTCAGTTAAGTTTTAAACACCCATTTCGAACCGATACCTTCTGGCAAAGTTGTTAGTGTCCAAGTTTTTTTTGTTTGTGGGATGTCATCTCTTCATCCATAGCTTTCTTGCATTCCGAAATTTGCACAGCTTCTTTGTAGTCTTTAGGCTCCTCCAAAATCATGGATACCGTATCTACAATATAATCGTTAAGATGGGCTGGTAGTTTACCTTGCGTTTGCCGTCCCGAGCGTCGTGTTACAGTCTCTTCCAGATTTACAGAATTTGGTTCATCAAAACCAAAAAACTCATCGTCACTGGAACTATCGTCAGCCAGAACTTCACCTGAATTGTTTCCATCAGAATCAGGAACATCGGAACCGAGAGAAAGAGGCATCAGAACTTCATCAAACATTTTGACAACATCATCAGGGCTTGGAACCCTTGCAGCAACTCCCTCCCTTAGTTCCAGAAAACGAGCATCACGACTTATTGTTATCTTGTCAGTTTCAAAATCTACAATACGATATCCTTTATGTTCAACGAACGTTAGCTTCTTGGCCTTACTATCCAACTTTTGAAGTCTAACACTAGGGATATGCACAAACGCCTGACATCCAAACACTCGCAGATGTTGTATCGGTGGTTTGGTCTTAGTCCATAACTCAAATGGCGTCTTTGAAATGGATTTAGATGGCATGCGATTATATACATAAGTTGCTGTTAGTACAGCTTCGCCCCAATAGCGTTTCGGAAAACCAGCATCCAGCAGCATACATGTAACCATCTCGATGAGAGATCTATTTTTGCGTTCAGCAACACCATTTTGCTGAGGAGAGTATGGTGTTGTAAACTGACTCGTAATGCCCTCCAAACGATAGAACTCCCGTTTGTTGTCGTACTCTCCTCCTCCATCAGATCGAATGACAATAGGTTTCCTCCCAAAACTATTTTCGACTTGACGAACATATTGTTCGATTCGTTCGGGTGCCTCTGACTTATGTTTCAAGAGAAAAACTACAGCATACCTGTTGATCATCGATCATCGTCATTATGTATCTATTACCAGATGGAGTCGGTGTACTAATTGGGCCACACAAATCAGTATGGACAATATCGAGAACTTTCTTTGCCTTACGTTCTAAAACTGTAGGAAATGGTTTTCGACTGATTTTTCCCTGTATGCAGCACTCACAGACATCTACAAAACCACAGACTTGTATCTTTAGACCTTTCACAAGATTTTCATTTACCATACGTTTCAAAACTGCAGAATCTCGATGCCCAAAACGTCTGTGCCACTGATGTTCACAGTTTTCTTTGTGTCTTTCCGATACTAAGGAACTTCTTTCTTCAATTTTGAGTTGGTATAGATTGCCATTTCGAACTCCCATTGATACAGCCATCCCGTTGGAATTCAGAATTCGACATCCAGTTTGGTTAAACTTTACACTTAGGCCCTTGTCAACCAATCTACTTACAGACACAAGGCACATCATGTAGAGTTATCTTCACCGGTTTCTTATCTCCATCTTTGCCCCACAAAACACCTTCGCCACGACCAGCAGTTGCAATTTGTTTTCCATCGGTCAAAGTAACGTGTGAGCCGTCAAATTCTATTAAAGATGTGAAGAAATCTCTGTTGCAAGTCATATGAGAACTGGCACAATTGTCAATCAGCCAAGAACCAGATTTTTCACCCCTAGCTACAAAAGCCACTTTGGTTTCGTCGACAGACTTTAGATGTTCGTTTTTCTTCGAAGCCAAATATTTACGGCAACTTGATCGAATATGCCCCACCTTCTTGCAGTAAAAACAAGTCCTAGTGTCCGCTCCACGTTTGGAAACAGTTTGCAAAGCTTTTTCGTGCTTCGGAGTGTCAACCCTATCAATGCGACGGTGGTATTCATCAGTAAGTTTTTGTTTGATGAATTCGATGGTTGCGTCTTTATCTGGCAGACTGTCCAAAGCTGAAACCAATGTCTCAAAAGAATCCGGAAGGCTTTGCAAAATCATGCAAATTTGTGTGTCCTTATCCAACACCTGACCAGCAGCAGCCAAGCGGTCGAAAATGTCTTCGATGTCGAACAAATGCTTTTCAACATTTCCACCTTCTTGTAACCTGACAGAGCACAATTTCCTCAGAAGAGCCACACGGGTTGATCGAGAAATTTTCTCGTGGTGAGTGCGAAGCGCGTTCCAAACATCACATGCATGCTCACAGTTTTTCACCAAGGACAGCTGGTTGTCGCCAAGAAACAGGATAATTGTTCCTTTTGTCTTTCTATCACCCGTCTTCCATACATTTGTTATGTTCTTCTCCTCGGGTACAGCTTCTTCTACATATTTCAGCAAATCCTCTCGTGCAAGAAAACTTTCCACACGAACTTTCCAGATTTGCCAATTCGTGTTGTTTAATCTTGGCACACAGGCTTTTTCGTCCATCATCTTACTTATATATCTTTTCTTCGTCTAGCAAAAACGGAAAAACAAACTTTTGTATTTATCAACAAAAAAACTTTACCATAAAGCAAAACTATAGGCAATAACTGGGCCCATAACCTGTTAGCAAAAACGCAAGACACAAAGTTATAGTTATTGTATTTATTGAATATAATAAAGTATTAATGTTAAACAATGAAAAAGTATTTGAGTAAGAATAATTTAAATTGATATTGAGATGAGTAATGGATGGCGGTTAAATTAGAAGCGACGCCCTGTATAGATAGAAGTATGTATCTCACAAATAAAAGAGTTCAGAGATACATCATGGTTCATCGCTTTCGCTTAGTTCTGTTTGTTCGCTTCAACAGAAATCCCTTCTTTTATTTCCTTTTCAAATAAAGTTCATTTAGTGAACAGTTTTTGAAAAAATAATTTCCAAACTCAATACTCTAAAAAAAATAAATTAAAACAAAAATTCAAACGATATTTTCTCAAAATTTTACTTTAATAAGTACTATTTTTGTTTTCAAAATTCAATGCTCTTATTAATTTCTAGTCAAACACTCAAAAACGGATTTTTCTAGAACTTTTATTTTTCAAGATATTAAGAAATGAACCAACTTTCTTATAAAACTAAAAAGAATCCGACTAAATTATATCATTTCAGCAGATTTATCATTTATCACCAACTTCTTGCTTTTAATAAGAAAATGGTTTCTTAATACTTAAATATCTTGAAAAATAAAAGTTCTAGAAACATGCGGTTTTGAGTGTTTGACTATAAATTAATAAGAGCATTGAATTTTGAAAACAAAAATAATACTTAAGCCTTAACTACATAGACCTACTTTTGTACAAAAGTGAGCAATTAAAATGCTCAGTACAGAAAAATGCTTGCAAAAAACCATACGAAAATTGTTCTGATACATAAATTAAACCACCATGCACAATTTTCCACTGTTTTTTTGCAAGCAGGTGCCTTTAGAATAGATATTTATTTCACAATTTTGTACAAAAGAAGGCCTATGTAGTTAAGCCTTTAATTGCGTAAAATTTTGAGAAACTATCGTTTGAATTTTTGTTTTAATTTATTTTTTTCAAAATTTTTAAGTTTGGAAATTATTTTTCCAAAAAATGTTCACTAAATGAATTTTATTTGAAAAGGAAATAAAAGAAGGGATTTCTAGGATTGCAAAAAGGTATAACAGGGCGTTGTAAGTGTTGCCGTTTTTTTTTTAATATTTTTTTTTTCTGTTTTAAGTAAAAAAAAAAACTTCCCCTTCCACCTAAACGAGGAGGGGTAGATCCCCCCTTCTCCACGATTTTTTTCTTTTCTCGAATAGACCTACATGCTTAAGCTTTTAGTCACACCTTGGGTGAATCACTCTGTATAATAGCTGGAATTCTCAGTAGGGAATACAAAAAACTGTGAAATTAACCATAAGTTCCGCTTTGACCTTTAATAACTTTGGAAGGAGTACATTTATTAGATAAAAAGTCAAGACCTTTTTTGTAGAGCGTTCAATTTTCTAAAAAAAAAGTTATGCTACTCATTTAAATACTTGCTGTTATAAAGTTATACATTTCCAAGTACAAAAATGTGTTTTGTCCCATACAAATCGTATGGAAAATAGAAAATAGCGATGAGCGGCCTTTAAAAATTAATTTAAAAATCTGAATTTTTAACAGGCTTATTATTTTTCTCAACTCTATGTTATAAGCTTGTGGCATTGGAAATCGGAGATTTTTTTTTTATTTTTGAATCAGTCTAGTGTACACGGTGCAGGGGATAATAAAATGCAGTTAATAATTATAGGTATTAAAATAAATTAAAATAATATTAAATTGGGTTTACTCTTAGAATTCTACTTTTTTAAATGTTAAACTTCGCATTTTTAAAAATTATGATTTTACTAATAAAAAAAAGTCAAATTCTTTTTCTAAATAGCCAAGTTAACAATAGTCAGTATCGCACATTAACAAATAGTATCTACACTATTGTGAACCGATCTTGAAAAATTATTCGATAATTTACAACTTGTACTAAAATTACAAAAAAAAACAGCTAAAATAGCTGTAAGTAATGTTCAATAAAATTCTGACGAAAAAGCAGTTACCTAGCACAATGTGGTGTCTTGCTGGCCATACTATCATACTATCGTAGTGAGCTCAAGCTCAAAAACGGAAAAAAATGTTAAATTTAAAAAACCTTTATTTATTTATTCTCTTTGTTTTAATTGTACAATCCTATGGGGACAAAAAACAAAAAAAAAATCATGAGAAAAAAAACTTTGCATCACATAAAGAAAAAGATCAATATCAAGATTTGAAAAGTCTAGAGAAGCCATTCCGAATGGCAAAATTGAACATTGCCTGGGTGAGAGCTCAAAAGGTAAGTCACTTATTGGAACATTTTATTAGGCATAAGAATGATACAAAACATTTTATTTCAGACGTTGAATGATTCTGGTCTTAAGTCATTTTATGCAGAGTTGAGAACTCAAGATAAGGAGTTGTTTGACTGGAAGCATATTGAAGACAAAAATGAAGGCAAAAGAACAAGAGTGAGGCAAGCTCAGCTTATGTATAAACTTGTTATGGTCATGGAAAAATATGGCCTATTAAACTACATGGAAGAGACAAAAAAAATAGATCCCGTTACAACGGCAAATCGAGGCGAGGAGGTATGCTAAAATTAGAGATTTGATTAGTTATATGTATATAACCCCCATTCTTTTAATGCACAATAAGTAGCGGTTCATCTTTTGCTAATTAAGTGACAAACCAAAATTACTGTATAATTGTTCTCCTTTTTGCTAAGTTTAATGTGTCGCATTTTTTTTTTGTTCAATGAACTTTTTAACCAATTTGGTTGGGTGATGAAGAATATGATTTCTTTTCGACATGTTCATGAAATGAAAAAAATATGCACATCTTCGTAAAGCCTTTTGTAAACTCGTAAATTGTTAATTAATTAAGTTTTGTTAATTTTACCATTTTGTACCTCTGTAGGTACACAACGCTTTATTCGCTGAGGGTTTTTTGTTGTTAAGGATTGTGTGTATCATTCTTTTTGTATAAAAGCAAGCTAGTGTAAAACTAGCTGCCGCTAATGTGTACCTTTGACCCTATGAACGCACATTGAGGGCTGTGGGAGAAGGAAAATGGGATAAGTCTCTTCAAGTCGTTGACTGAGGAGAACTTTTTCCCTCCCCTTACTTCACTTGCCCTTCTCTACAAACTCCCAGTTTCTGCCAACTCAGTTTCCTTGTGTAAAAGGGGGCTATCTATTTTTGGTTTATTTAAAAAAAAAACTTGGAATTTATTTATGTGAATTTGTGCTGAAAACCTGGACCCAATTATTGTTATTACAATTATTTTGAGTATTTTAGATACGAATTTTAATAAGGGTATTCATGCTAACGCTTAAAACCAACCCATAGAAAAATTATAAACCATATAATTTAATCTCGGTAAAAGTTAACTGACACAATTTTTATGAGAAATATATTAAGAGTACTAATGCATCGAGATTATTTTCCTCTTTGCAGAAAAATATAACTTTCCGCAAGATTTTTACATGAACAACCCCTTAAAAATACCTGCGTAAACATGGGAAATAATCAAATTAAACTTCACAATTGACACGATTACTTCAAATTTGTGAGATAAAATTCTCTGTAGAATATTTTTCGGCTACACGAAACTTGGCCCCAATGAAATATGGCCACAAACATAAAATGAAAAATGGCCCCGAAAATGTATATGGGAAACAACAAAAAAAAAGTTTAAAACTTGTAAATTGGGGCCATTTTTCATTGTTTTGGGCTTTTTTTTAATTTTTAAAGTTTCAATAACCAACAATGATTATATATAAGCTCTAGTTCATTATCATTACTTTTTCTTTTAAAAGAGTTTTTTTTTCGACGAAAAATATAAAATTTAACATATAATATGTTTCAGTTATCCGGGGTTTTTCACTTAAGCGAAGTGTTTTAAAGGTAATTGGTCGACAAATAATCGGGGATGAAAAAAGTGTTTCAAATAAGCTTTCTCTTAAGCGGGTTTTACGTATTGAGAAACATTCACTCCGACTACAGAAACAAGACGTTTAAGACCCCTTTCACACAAGGAAACTGAGTTGCCGGCGATTTTTAGTTTCTAGGCGAGAAAGGCGTAAAAGGACGACAACAAATTTCCCCTCATACCCTTCTCGCCTACAAACTAGCCAGTTTATGGCAACTCAGTTTCCTTGTGTGAAAGCCGTCTAAGATAACCGACACCTTATGTCGATTTCTTTTCAACTATTGGAGATCAAATCTTTTTTTTGTTGTTGTAAGGAATTCGCAAACAAAACAAATCTTTTTCTGTGATTGTATCTGTGTGCAATTTGACAGGCCCGAACGCACAATTCTTTATGTCGAATTCCTTACAACCAAAAAAATTCGAATTTTTCTGAACAAATCGAATTTTTTCAAAACAAAATCGATTTTAATGCTGTCAAACAAATCTTGCGTTTTTAGCTAGATTTCACATCAAATCGCACACACACTATCAAGATTTGACATTTCCCATGCGTAAAGATGGAATTAAATGTTCTCATTACAATTTTGTGACGAAGTTAAAAAAGAAAACAAATGTTTAAGTGTTCTTAATTGTTTAATATTTCAGTGAATGATGAAAAAAAGTAAAGATAATTGTGCGTATCTTCAAGAAACAAAAAATCCCATTAAAATAACATACAATTCGCGAGGAAAACACGTTGCAAAATTATTTTTCTTCGTCCCCTAGTGAAATATTCAGAATAGATCCTTGCTGCTCTGTGTGGATTAATTTTGGATCGTAATTTTTTTACTTGATTACGCGCACAATTGATTTTGATGTTTTTCAATTATCAGACGAAATATATTTGCTTTTAAATAATCAAAACAACGCAAAAATAAAATACACTTTAATATTTGCTTAGCGCGCACTACTTCTTAGTTTTTGTGCGACAACAAAATACCTGTCAAATTGCACTCACACAATCACAAAAAAAATCGACTTTTTTATGAATTCCTTACAAAAAGAAAAATTTTTTAATGAAATCGACTTCAAATGGTTGTAAGGAATTCGACATTAATTTTTGTTTTTGAAAATGTAAAACTGTAATTTTGTCTATATATTATCACCCGTATTTATTAAGAAAAAATAGTTATTTCAGCTTCCGTGTTTAGAAAAACTACACCATGGAATAAGAATATTCCGGACTCAAAACGAGCAGTAAGCAATTGTCTTTAGTTTGAGTCCTGAAAATTCTTATTCCATTTTGTGGTTTTCCTAAACACGGGAGCTGAAATGACTATTTTTTCTTTATGAATACGGGGGTATGTACATATACAGGGAATCCAGTAAATAATGGATAGCCTTGGAATGCCTCATAGTAGACTTTATGACCGTCCTGAAAACTAATAAAAAAAAACTCTATCCGAACCACAAGAAAAGATATGTGCATTTTTTTGTTCAGTGCATTAGTTTTTGCGTTACTTTACGTTTTTGAATACCACGACTACAAGTGAATGAATTCTACCGTTTTTATTTTCGTAGCAATATTTAACATTGTTTCTGCCAAAACATAAGAAGACAAGAGTTACAATAACGGTTGGAATTCTTAAAGAAAAAAATTATTGAACTTTTATTTTCGATGCAAAATTTGAAAGAAAATAATTTTTGAGAAAGTTAAATCATCTCTGGTAATACAAAAAAGTGGCCAACTATTTTTAAAATATACGTGTCGAATGCGGATTTCAACATGGTATAGTTTATTATTGTATCTCGAACCAATAGCAAGTTATTTGTAAGAATCTGCAATACTAGAGCCAATTTAGCAAAAGCAAAAGTTTTCAAAATAAGCACAGTAAACGTGAAAATAATACTATGCGTCCAACATGGTAGATTTTTTGATTTTTGAAAACGGCTACATTTTCGAGCTTGTTTTGAATTATACCTCTTCAATTGGTCTTTTAAAGAACCATCAAATATTTTGGTAGTGGTTATTAACAAATTAATTTTCTTAAAAGAGGTGCATTAAATAAATGGAATACAGCAAGCCGATCAGCTTCTCAGAGGAGGTATGCGATCTTGTGCAAGCCACTGCATTACAAATATGCCAGAGATACAGGCAGGTGGACATGGGGTCTGGGGCCAATTTTATGGCCACCCCGTTCACCAGACCTAAATCAACTTGTTTTTTTTTTATTGGGGCTGCATTAAGAAAATCGTGTACCTACAGCAAGCCCATCAGGTCCTTAGAGGAGATGAGAAATCTTGGGGAGGCAGCTGCATTAGAAGATTCTGAGCAAAAATTAACAAGATTATTATAAGATTTTCATTTATTCGGAGGTGCAGAACCTGTATTAGAATGGGTGGAAAACAGTTTCAGCATTTGCTTTAAATTATATCTATTTTTGTGATTGAAAGTTGGCCTAAAACTCAAAAGACTATTTGTTTGAAGAAAATAACAAACTAAAAGCAACTGCGAAAATATTTTTTGGTTTTGTGAGGGCCTAATAGACCAGGTATAATTATATGTAGATAGAATTAAAATAATTTTCCATTTGAAAAAAAAAATTAAAGAATTGTGCGTTTGGGCCTGTCAAATTGCACACACATACAATCACAGAAAAAAAAATATTTTTTTTGCGTATTCCTTACAGCATAAAAAAAGATTTGATCTCTAATAGTTGAAAAGAAATCGACATTAATTATTGCTACGAAAAAAAAAAACGGTAGAATTCATTCACTTGTAGTCGTAGTATTCAAAAACGTAATGTGGATTTCCTTTCAACAAAAAAAAATCAAATATGTGAAGGGGAAATTTGATTTGTTTAGAAGAAAAGATCAAATTTTCTAAACAAATCAAATCTTTAATTTTAAAAAGATTTACACCGACTTGCACACACACTAGGAAGATTTGACATTTCTCTGGCTATTGTTTTCCGTTTGGCTTTTCAGTCAATTTGTTCAATTAAATTATTTTCGTGGTGTAAAAGTATAAAGTTCACGTTCTTCAGTAAATAAAATAAAATAAATTAAATGAAATTTACTATATGTAGATAGAATTTCAATTTTCAATTTTCAAAAAAAAATTTAAGAATTGTGCGTTCGGGCCTGTCAAATTGCACACACATACAATCACAGAAAAAAATTTATTTTGTTTGCGAGTTCCTTACAACAAAAAAAAAAGATTTGATCTCCAATAGTTGAAAAGAAATCGACATAAGGTAATGCAAAAAATAATGCACTGAACAAAAAAATGCACATATCTTTTCTTGTGGTTGGGATAGACCTTTTTTCTATTAGTTTTAAGGACGGTCATAAAGTCTACTATTAGGCAATCAGAGGTTATCCATTATTTACTGGACACCCTGTATATAGTAAATTTTATTTATTTTATGTACTGAACAACGTGAACTTTATACTTTTACCCCACGGATTAATTGAACAAATTGCCTGAAAAACCAAACGTACACAATAGCCAGAGAAATGTCAAATCTTCCTAGTGTGTGTGCAAGTCGGTGTAAATCTTTCTAATGTCGAATTCCTTACAGCCATTTGAAGTCGATTTCATTTAAACATTTTTCGTGGTAGAAGGAATTTAAAAAAAAATCGACTTTTTTTTGTGAGTGTGTGAGTGCAATTTGACAGGAATTCTGTTGCCGCACAAAAACAAAGAAGTGTTGCGCGCTAAACAAATATTAAAGTGTACGAATGTTCCGCATTGGTTTGGGAGAGCCTTAATTTGGAAATTTTTTGCAGTTTTTTAGTTATTTATTTCCAATTTTATTGTTTTTTTTATCGATTTCGATCTTTGGAATTGTTTTCTGAATAATTTACCCTGAGACCACACGAGCCAGTACTGGCTTACAAGTTACAATACATTTAAATTTTCTTACTAACACTTACAAACATGAACAACTTGCTCGTCAACTAGCTTGCCATTTTCGAAGCCAGTTGGGAAGCCAGTATAGAAGAAGGTGGCATCGTTCAGACTTGTATATAAAGCTATATAGATAGCTATTCGTTGAAAATTTAATGAAAAATTAAATATTCTTTCTACCACAACTTTTAATGAGAGGAAGGACCAAGAAATTTTATCATTTCCAAAATAGGCAACTGCAAAATATGATTGAAGAATTATGATGAAGTATACAAAATCTCTCAAAAATCCTAATTTTTTGAAAGTATATTTTTTGCTTCGGAAAAATGAGAGTTTTGGGAATTTCGGTGACATTCTGTTACCGATTTGTCAAGCCATAGACTGTCAAATTAAATTGAAAGATTGCTGCGGAGATGATGCATTGAAAAACTTAAAGATATCTGAATTTTTTGAGATAAAGGTGATTTTATCGCCTTTGGGTGACATTTTGGAACGAAATATTCCTCGTACGACGTAATTTAGTTTCTTACCTATCTGTCAACGTATGAACTATCAAATTCCATTAAAGGATGGCTACGATGATGATGGATTAAAAAACCTTCAAAAAATCAAATTTTTTTAAAAATTTTTTTTGAAAAAAATTAAATTTTTGAATTAGATGAAAATCAATCCATGTTACTTTGAGGCGACAGAAAAGTCTGTTAATGCATCCTTCGATGCATTGGCAGTATTTTGCATTTACCATCGCAAGACTTGATGTAGAATTCGACGTCATTTTTTGTTAAGTACGAAAAAATTGAAGTCCGATACCAAAGCAAATTCAATAAAAATATGTATTTAGAATCCTAGATAGGCTATCATAGTAAAAGCTTAACGTGACCGCAGATACTTGAAAACAACTTGCTTATAAGTTGCGTGCCGCCTACGTCACGTATACGAACTTGACAGTCAATCTATGTACCCAACTGGCTAATTGTGGAACCGACAAATTTAAATGCCATTTTCGTTAATTGACGGATGGAAATGTAAACAAAAACTATCTATTTCACTTCCACTTCATATCAAACAAATGAAACACCATTTGAATGTTTTGCCATAATCCTCTTTTTGTGTAGTGGAAACATCACACAAATCTCATTACCTTAATGGTGGATTTACATGTATCTGCATTTGGTTTCTGCACAAAAAAAGGGATGCCAAATGCAAAATGTATATTTGTTAGATAGAGAGAAAAGATCAAAATGCAGAAGAACTTCGTTTCTGCATTATAGGAAAGTGCCATAATGCTGAAATGAAGACCAACATGTTCATATTCTTGATGGTTCTCTTTCACTCGCTCAGATTTTTTGTATACATCAATCCTGCTCTACTTTTCTGCATTTTACAGATAAATGGTGGATTAACATATATCTGCATTTGATTTCTGCACAAAAAAAGGGATGCCAAATACAAAATGTACTTTTGTTAGATAGAGAGAAAAGATCAAAATGCAGAAGAACTTCATTTCTGCAGTATAGGAAAGTCCCATAATACAGAAATGAAGACGAACATGTTCATCTTCTTGATGGTTCTCTTTCACTCGCTCGGATTTTTTGTAAACATCTGTCCTGCTCTACTTTTCTGCATTTTGCAGATGAAGATACATGTAAATCCACCATTATAGGACTTTCCTATAATACGGAAACGAAGTGCTTCTGCATTTTGATCTTTTCTCTCTATCCAACAAATATACATTTTGTATTTGGTATCGCTTTTTTTGTGCAGAAACCAAATGCAATTTTTAGGCGACAGCGCTGGTCGAATGTCACCCACCATTGGTTTACTGTCATTTTGATGTTTCCCCTGATTTCTGTTTAGAGAGACCGCCGAGTCTACATTCCTGATTCCTGAACAAGTAAAGAAAAGATGCTCGTAAAATCGCATAATTAAAACAAATACGAAAGTTTATAAATTTTATTAATTTATATAAACTATTATAATATTTTGATTACACACTAAAACATTGTTTGAAGTAAACACGTTTTGTCTGCGCTACCAGTGTTTATTACGATAAATCAGCAAATCTTTCCGGCCACTGTCGCGTCGCCCGTATCTCATCAAAGTTCAGAAGTCACAAAAATTATTACTTCCAAAATTATTTAAAGCGATAGGAACGATGTTATTTCCAAAAATAGTTTTTATATTAGTTACCCTACTTCTGATAGTACACACAAATGGAGATAGTAAAAAACAAAGCCGCAAATACTCGAAAGAAGCAAATACTCCACACATTACTACCGAAAGCTATGATCCAGATTTTAGAAATCTTCAGCGACCTTTTCGAATGTCCAAACTGAATTTGGTTTGGGCCAAGGCACAACAAGTATTTAAAATAAAATAAGTCTTAAGCTAAATATAGAATTCTAATATTCTTATTTCGTTTTTTTTTTTTTTTAATTTCAGAGGCTAACTGAACCCAAACTAAAGTCTTTATATATGGAATTGAAAATTCAAGACAAAGAAGAAATTGGATGGAAGCAGCTTAATTCGCAGCACAAGGACAAAGAAGGTCTGAAAGCAAATGAATTGAGGCAAAAACTTATCGGCATAATGAGTAGCTATGATTTGCTGGAACATTTCGACGAAACACAAGATCCTGCTAAGACGAAACCATTCAAGGTGAGTTAACTTTTTTGTTAAATCCGATCAATTTAGTGTCGGACTGCTAACTTAAAGGTGTAACTTTAAAAGTTTTCTGTAAAAATAATTACATATTTGCAAATTCATGTTTTTAGATAGATAGATAGATAGAGCATAAGTTCATCAAAATTGAAAGACAAAATTTTCAATGAAGGTTTTCAATTAAAGCTATGGCCGCGCTCGGATACGTAACCAAAGGTATCTGGATTTGTTCGTGTTGTTGTAATGCCTAAGGAAAAACCAGCTGACGAGCCAAACAGCTGATGTCAAAAAGAAATCTAAAGCTATCCCAAAAATGTTCGGATTTGTTTGGATTATACTTAAGCCCGTATGATACTACCTAGAGTAGTTCAAACAATTTATAATTGAAAATACCAATATGACTGAGCGCATACCCAATAACCACATTAATGTAAAAAAGTCACAAAAAATGTATATAAAATGAACATATTTCAGATTCTGGCAGCTTTTTTTGACTTCAGAAATTAAAAATTATTTCAAAGTACACTGTGACTACAAAAAAGTATACACTGGACTCTCATGAGAACACAAGTTTTTGGTGTATATTTACTTTTGTGGACATTGTAATTGTCAAAACATAATATCGTTCTTTTCATGAAAAATACTATTTTCTCTATTCCTCTTTGCTGACAATAAGTGGTGATTTAATGAATTAAAAGTGAGAACAAAATGTAGTATCATACGGGCTTAACAGCTGACATCTCATCTGTTCATTTTCTTGGTTTTTTTTGGTTTGGTTACGTATCCGGTTTTGGTCGTTCGAAAAAATATCAGATTCTAACGTATCTCAGATACGTATCTACGATACGATACCACCCGAACGTGGCCTATAACTGGAGTCGATCATTGAACGAAAAACTAACAGACGAGAACAGTAAGAGAAAGGAACACATATCATTGGAACGAATGTGTTCCACTTTTGGGCACAAAATGTCAGCTGTTGATTTAAAGCGATTTTCATCATTGAAGAACTAAAAGTGATTTTATTATACCCTGTTCAACAAGAACTGTCAGTACAGGGAAGATAGGACATTTGCCTCTCACTCTGGCTAGCATAAACCAATCTTATTTAAGAGCCCTCATGGGGTTTCCGTAATTTGTTGGTAACACCAGGGAGCATTGTGGCTGCCAAATCAGAAACGTCAAAGTGCAACCAGAAAAAGTTTTGAAATTTTCATTCCTGCTCTCGTTACTTCCTTCCCTCTTCATTTGTACACCCCTCACCCAATCTGTTAAAAAAAAGAAAGGAAACAGCCGAAAGAGCGAATCGGTTAATCGGGCTCTATTTGATCTACTTGCTCTATGTTTTCATTGTTTTTTTTTTATTAAGATTTATATTGCACTGAGTTTTATATATCATAGAATTCGTCTTTTTAACATTAGTCATTAGTTTGTTCGTCTTGAACCAGGTGCTTATGTTTTCAAGATCTTCTTTTAGTTGCTGGGTAATTGAACTATCTTGCAATTATTTAATATTCTGCATACATCATTTATATATAAGAGAAACAAAAGAGGCCCAAGTATTAAGCCTTAAGGTACTCCCGAAAAAGTAGATAATGTCTCTAAAAGTTTTCGTGTACTTGATTTTAATATATGGTTCGAGATATATTTCAAAAAACTCTGAAGAAATCAATAATGCAGTTTTCTTAAGTAGCTCATGAACCTACTTAAATCAAAACACGTTGTTAAAAAATAGAGTGAAGCTCGATTCAAAATGCGACGTGAGAACGTGACGAGAGCGTGACGTGAATCGCTGTCATTTTTTTGTATCTATAAAATCGTTCACCAATTCACAATGCGACGAGTTTTTTGACAGTGTTAAATTATTTATTCACCCATATTCCGCAAGTCGTATTTTGTCTCGTACTCGTATTCGAACTTGAACTGTATCGTATGAAAATAGTTATTCTTCAAGTCGTATACGTTGTACACGAGAAGCTTAAAAAAACAACGTATGTCGTTGCCTGTATAATATTCGTCAAAATCATTAAAATGTCATAAAACAAATTATTTTAGTACGAGACTTGTTCAACGATTTTCTAAAAGTGTTTTATACACCTTCATATTTGGTGGATGTGCTATTTGTATCAATGCAAACAGGATTGCATAGACCTGGAAGCGATACCGCAGACCTAAGACCACCAAAATGCATTTTCGAAATACAAAAAAGAAAGAAATAAGTTTTTTATACAGCTCTAAATTTAAGCAATACCATGTCGTATAAGACCACTAAAATGAACTGTCAAAATGCAATACAAAATTGATGTATGTAATTGCATTGTATGTATTTATTTTATTTTTATTGTATTTATGAGTTATAACACATACCTGAACAAAACACATGCCATTAATCAGAGAAGAGATCTTTAACATCTTTAATTTCATGTTTTCATTTTAAAAGTGCATTTCGATGGTCTTAGAGCTGCCGTGACCCTCGCAGGTTTATGAAACAAATAGCAGGAATATTGCATAAACCTGGCAGCGATACCGCGGACCTCTTAGACCACTAAAACGAATTTTCGAAATGGAAAAACAGGAGGAAAGAAATAAGTGTATTATACAGCTCCAAATTTATGCAATAACATGTCGTATAAGACCACTAAAATGCACTGTCAAAATGCAATACAAAAATTGATGTAGGTACATATGTTATTGTGTTGTATGTATTTATTTTATTTTGATTGTACATAATTTAAGAGATATAACACATACCTGAACAAAACACATGCTATTAATCTGAGAGCGACAGGGTGGACCTAAGACCACTAAAATGCAATACAAAAATGATAGATGTAAAAGAGCCTTATACCGCTCCAAAGCTCATGTAGTTAACACGGATACATAAAAGTATGAGTAAACGAAATTTGAAGCGGTATTAAGCTGTTTTGCATCTATCAGTTTGGTATTTGCATTTTAAAATGCATTTCGATGGTCTTAGAGCTGCGGTGACTCTCGCAGGTTGATAAAACAAATAGCAGGAATATTGAAAAAAAAAAAAAATATTGTAGCGTGATGTGGTCGGCAGAGCAAAATTTGTAGGGTAACTTCCAAAAATGAGAACTCTTGACACCGGAGAATTTTTAAACAAACTTATTTTATTAGAAACAAAACGAAATAGTTAATACAAAATTCTTTACAACTTTAAAACTTCCTCTTAGTATTTTATAGATTATATGTCTTTGTCCTTTTCTATTATGCGGGCAAAAGTCGGCAGTAACTGATGAAGGAAAATACTTATAATCACCAAAATCCCAGAAAGAAAGGCAAGTACTAAAAAGCGGTATGAAGCTCTGAAATATTACCTGTCAGTTTCCTGGTCAAGTCGAAAGTGATTTGATACTGAATTTGATTCTCCTTTTACAGTGAGAAAAATTAATAAATTATTTGAAAACTAGTAGGCTTTGAAATTTAGAAAAATATTTTAGGAAAAATAGAAATGCAAAGAAGATTTGATTATTTACAAAAGTATAGTCAAAGAAGATTTGAAGTCAAACTCTCATACAAAAAAATTATATAATTCAAAGTATACAACTGATTGTTGTTAGGTAAAATACAAGTATAGTGAAAGGCAGATTTCTGAAGTTCTTAAAATAATAAATAAATAATAATAACGGGTTGTTATAATATCTAAATTATATGCATATTGCATGCACTATGTTTTTGTCCTTTTTTATCCGAAAAAATATATAATATATAATATATAAAAATATATATAAATATAAATATATATATATATATATATATATATATATAAAACAACACATATAGGATTTTAATTCGAATTAATACTAGACTCGGAATAATGATAAAATATGCATAGTCGTATGCGATGTTGTCCGTTTCTCAATAATTGTAGAAGTGAAGTTGGATATACGACTTTTGGAATACCAACATACGACTGTAGTCGAATACGAGTCATAAATAAGAGTTTCAGAATATAGGTGAATATTAGGCGTTTTTCTTTTTTAACTCTGAGCAAATCACGAAACTGTCAAACAAAAATTCTATGTTTTTTTTTATCTCAGACATATCAGAGCACAAAAAGTGTGTTTCTTTTTTCCATCTGAGCTAGCTCATATCTTGATCGATTAGCTTAGAATAAAATGACCGAGCAAATCGAGCGAAGCCAACTTCACTTCTTTTTTAGTGATTTGACAGACGAAAGAAATACGAAAAATTAAAAATGGATTCCCAGGACAGTCTACCGTCTATTTCAGGTAAACAAAAATGTATTTTAGTAAAACACCTATGAAATGACAGTTCAGTGCTCAAGTGTGTTTCATAATTAAATCTGAGGGCTCTGGTCATAATCTGCTCAGAGTTTTGCTCTGATCGCTCAACATCCACTCAGAGCTGTTTTAAGAGCCAAAAAGGAAAAACGCCAATTGTCAACACAAAAAGATCTACATATAAATATAATTTCATTATCAAAAAAATTTATATTTATTTTTGTTAATTTACACTTATCTGTTGGTTTCTTTATTCTTTTCTACAATTTCACAAAATTCACCATCAGTCAAATATTTTAATAATATTAAAATGATAGGTGAAAGAACTATAACGGAAACATTCTCATCTCTTGAGCACCATCGAAATGTTTCATTTCTTTCGTTATTTTACCGTTATTTCCATAAACAATACTCTAGTGAAATAGCCAGTTGCATTCCTCCCCTTAAACAATTTAACCGTAATACTCACGCTTCTAGGAATGCCCATCAGTTTACCCTTGAGCCCAATTTCGGACGTACTGTTAAGTACAGAGATTCTTTCTTTAGTCGCACTAAATGTGGAATGCTCTACCTAGCTCAATTTTCCCCTCCCATTGTGATCTACAGACGTTCAAAACCAATGTGCATCGGTATCTCCTTTTAAATCCCCTCCAATCTACCTAATCGCTGGTGCTGTGTATATCATCTTAAGGGTAGTCACAACCCCTTTTGCACGCGCTTAATATATAAAAAAAAAGATTGAATAAATAAATAAATATAAAAAAAACATAAAAACGTCGACGAGAGCGTTTTTTTTTTTCAATTTTCCCAACTCCGGCGTAATGTGACGACGAGAAACTTTTCATTGTGCATACCCTGGCGTTTCCTCGTATATTTACATGATTTGAAATCGGCTTGACAACTACGACGAGTTCTCGTCACGCTCACGTCGCGTTTTCACGTCACATTGTGAATCGAGCATGAACTTGATTTTTTTATATTCTCGTCAAGGTGTAGGCAGTATGTTTCCAGATAAATTTCCAGGAAAGCATGTTCAAACTAAATTAATAATAAACTTAAATTTCGATTATATCTTTTTGTTCTATTCGGTGTAGTTATTAGAACTGGTAATATTGCAAGACTTGACAATAGACTGACTGTGACTGCACTTAGGAATACTATAAAGGGTAGTTCGCAGGCCCAACCTTAATACTGCACTTAAAGAAAAATCTTTTTATTTCACATACGTTATTTTCTACAGAGGCATCCAGTGAACACAAGCATACATTTAGCACAGAACTCAAGCCCACTTATTTGAGTGTTTTTTTACTAATTATTCTCAAGTTTGAACCTTTTCATGCAGCTAAGCCCTTTTACGGTCGCTGTTTCATACCAATTATCACTAATGTGTCTAGCGTTAATATGGAAATAATTTTTACTATTTTTTGTATGCCTTATAAATATCGGATTGTTAATAAAATAAAATCGTGTAAATAATTTAAGGTTCTTTATCGTCTCCAACGCTTTTTTAAATGTTGTAAACGTTGGTCTATCCCTGAATGTGAATTTCTTGAACCCTAGGTTAAATTTGTTAATAATTTTAAATTTATTTTTTTGTTTAAAAACATTAGGTGGTTTTTAAGAGAACAAATTGGGCTTTCATAATAAAAAAGAAAAACAAAATTGTTCTTATTAACGTGTTTTTGTAAAAAAAAAGTAAAAAAAAAACATAAAAATGCAATAAAATGGGTTTTGATAATAAATTGCAGGAAACCCGTTATCCGCTTATAAAAAAGTTGTAGGACGGGTTATACCTGCTAGATGTTCCTGGTGTTAATAAATAAAAATCAAAAATCGTATGTATTTTGGCAAAGTTAACTGGCCTTAACTTTGACAAAATAAACAGAAATGAAACCAAAAATCATAAAAAACGTTTTAAAAACGTTTATCGACATGAAATGACTTCAGGAACTCATGGCTTTTTTCTGTGGCGGTGGTTTCGGACATCTGGTATATCTTAGAATTCAAACAATTTCAGTTAATAATTTGTGTGACCCATAAAGAAAAAAACTTTTAATGCCAATCCGTTGGTTCATATTCTTTAAACATTATGTAGAATATGTTTTCATACCTTTTATGTTTATGGGAATTTAAATATGTAAAACTAAAACAATATGAAACAAAATAACATGTTACAAATTTTTTTAAATTATAGAAATTCCATGAACCGGACGATTATATGAACAAGAGCCTGTTTAAAGATAAAAAACTTAATAGACTATGGGAAAAGGCTGAACTTTCCGGATTTACACCAGAGGAGCTAAAAACTCTTAAAGAGGAATTCTTGCACCACCAAGATAAAGTAGATATGTACTATAGTTTGTTGGAAAATGTAGGATCTATGCCTCCAAAGGCTGATGTACACGAAAGTAATTTTACTTGATTGTAAACATAATAATGCTAAACAATAATAATTGTTTTTATAATGCTTTTTTCAGATGCAATCGATGAAGAAATGGAAAGTTTAAATATCATTCCAGGCGACAATGACAATGAAATCAGAACACCGGCAATGGAGACAAACGTTTTCCACAATAACATCAATCAATTGCGTGACCGTCATCGTGGCATTAAGGATCATTATGATCGCTTGGAGCGCATGGTATCAAGTGGACCACATAGTCAAGATTTTATCGAGCCAAAAGTACAAGGTCTTTGGCGGGTTGCCATGTCTAGTAATTTTTCCGAAGAAGAGTTGGGTTCAATTAAAACTGAGTTGCATCATTTTGAGAGCAGGCTTCTTAAATTGAGACATTTACATGCTGAACATGCCTTACAAAAGCACAAATACAAGGTATGGTGAAGAAATTTAAGTAGATTAAAGTATTTTATTCTTTTTTCTTTTCAAAAATTAGAATGAAAAACATCAAGATAAAAATGATCGTTTTGAAGAAATGGAGGAACATATCAAAAAGCAAACCAGGAAAGTCGAAAAAATCCAAGAGAACATCGAAGGGCAGATATTTAGACACACAGAGCTTTAGTAGTATTGAATCTCAAAGTACAAGTTGTGAACAAAATTAATTATAATCGAATAAATATTAAATACTTCTGGTAACATTTATGTAAGCATGTTGATTAGAAAAAGATTGAAAAGAAAATAAATGAGTACCTACGTAAATAATAGTAGTTTAACCAAAAAGACTAAGTTTTTGGATTCGCTTTCTCAATATACGGTCGGTCGCACCCAAAGTACACATATCTAAGGTATTATCAGGCGCACCTTTCCAAATTTCAAGATGGCTGCCCTTTGTGTAAATACACAGTAAACAAAAACAAATTGTGTGCAGAACTGAAAAAAATGAACATGCTAATGATATTACCTGTAATATATGTATCTTGGGTCGCACCTTTGAATATGAAAACTATAGTACTATAGTCTAAGAGCCCACAGAAAAATTTCAGAGTGGATTGATAACCAAAATATGAGTATGAGGGTTTGTAGGTGCATATATCGTGGTATCGAAAACAACCGTCTGGCCGTCTTTTTTAGCCTTTGGCGGGGGTGGGGGTTTGAAAACAGCGATTTTCCAATTTAATTTGTCAGAGGTATTACCACTTCTGTCATTTTCTTTAAGAAAAATGTCATAATCTTGTCAATCTGACCAATAGAACTCAAGATAATATAAGCTTTTTAAGACGACATTATCGTCTTTTTGTTGGAGAATTATAAAACAAAAACAAATCAACAAAACATAGTCCCAAAAAAAAATCGATTAAGGTTCCCTTAAAAGGCTAATATCTTGAGTTCTTTTGGTCGGATTGCCAAGATTATGACGTTTTGACTTAAAGAAAATGACAGAGCATCACGGTGTATATTTTTAAATTTATTAAAGTGGTAATACCTCTGGAAAAATAAACTGGAAATCGCTGTATTCAAACCCCCACCCCCGCCAAAGGCTGAAAAGGAAACCTGCCAGACAGTTAATTCGATAACACGATATATGCACCTACAAACCCTCATAATCATATTTTGGTTATCAATCCACTCCCAAAATTTGCTGTGGGCTCCTGGTCTACTATCATGAAGAACAAAGCCGGGATTTAACTTATTTGTTGATCATGTACAGTTAAAAAAAAATATCAAACAATTAAGAGCTAGAAGTTTTTATTAAAAAGATTTATTGACACGTCTTTTCACGTGCTTAGCAAAGTAACAACTCAACTAATAGAGATCTTCCAAGATGTTTCTTCTGAAAGTCTTTCTTGCCATAAGATTCATGTAACAGTCTGCTCCATGAATGAATGTGCATACTGTAGCATATTATGTGGGAACATGGAATAAAGAATATTTCCATGTAACGACATAAGCCGGGTGGCGGCATCTACATTAAATGGCCGACCCTATCTTTTACATTGTGATTTAGATGGAGAAGAATATTCGCCCCCAACTAGCTATTAGAGATTAGACCAAGAGCCGACAGCAAATTTTGGTAGTGGATTGATAACCAAAATATGAGTATGAGTATGAGGGTTAGTAGGTGCATATATTGTGGTATCGAAAACCAAAGACTGGCAGATTTTTTTTTCAGCCTTTGGCGGGTGTAATTTTATACATGGCATCACTGATTATATGTTAAATATGGCAACACTGATTCATATGTCAAGTCAGTTGTGCTTGTGCATCATTCTTTGATTTGTAAAGACGCAATTATCCATCTAAATAAAGAATTAACATTGTTAATCTTTAGTAATAATAGTTTGTTTTATTAATATTTTGCTAAATATTATATGGTGTCAGAAGTGGTTAATTAAAAAGAACAATAAATAATTTAGTTTTATAAGACTTTAAATAAGACTAAAAAGTAATAAAAATTCTCAGACTAAAACAACGTTCTCGCAACAATTTTGTCTAGCAACATTGGTGAATTGTTGGCAAGCTATAAAATGGCGGAGATGCGCAGACGCATTAAAAAAATTGGATTGCTCAAATTTATCATCGGACTGGAAAAATTGGAAACGTGATTTTGTAGTCTACATGATAGCAAATAATAAAAACACTGAGCCGGAATCAACAAAATCGCAATTTTCTTATGGTTAATTGGAACAAAAGGTGCAAACGTTTACAGCTCCTTGTTTCCAAATGATGGGTCACAAAATGCATTGCTTGGAACAGTTATTCAGCAACAAACAACACCAGCAACAGCGGATGTTGCAGAGACCACCGTGGAAAAAATAATGCAACAAAGTCCCGGTCTACATTAAACGATTTTTCCCGTGCTGAATGGAAAAATCGGCCGAAACTGGAAGGATCATGTCGGCTGTACCTCTCAATCGCACACGATTACAACAACAATTTTTTGTCGGCACTGAAAAAATCGTTCAATGTAGACCGGGACAAAGATCTTTGCAGGAAGTTTTGGCAGCGTTCGACAATCATTGTCTGGCACAAAGAAATGTAACTATGAAGTCATACAAGTTCAATAACATTAAACAGAAGGAACGCCAACCATTTAGTGAATTCCTGGCTGCGCTTCGTGTTCAGATTGAACGTTGTGAATTCAACTGTAAATGTGGGTTGGCATATGAGAGCCGAATGCTGCGTGATCGCATCATCACTGGTGTTTTTGATAAAAAACTTCAATTAAAATTGCTTGATGGACGGGAAGAAACATTGGAACGGGTTGTGGACATTTGCAAAACCTTTGAATCAGCAAATGTAAATAAAATATTACTGGAATCCAAGCAACCTGCTGTAGCAGGTATTTCATCGGATAGGAATCATGACAATATTCAATCGGATGCAATTAATGACAATATTCAATCGGATGCAATTAATGTCATCAATCGCAGCTTCTGCTTTAATTGTGGTGGTGTTTGGAAACCGGATCACAGAAAACAATGTCCAGCGAGGGACTATATTTGTCAATGCGGAAAGAGAGGTCATTATCGTCGGATGTGCCGCAAAAATTCAAAGAGGTTGGAGCCAACATGTACATCGGAACAAAAATCAAGCGGAAAACAGAGGGTTGATAAAATTAATTGGGGTGACACATCAGGTAAATTAAAAAAAGAAAATAAGACAGGATATGAATCTTATTATGATAGTATTTATAGAATAAACTAGCCACCCGCAGAAAAAGTCGCTTCGCAGACTTACAAACAGTATCTAAATAGTACATTTAGTATAAAATAGTCACCCGTGCTAAACAGTCACTTCGCAGTTTTACACTCTGTACCTGAATAGTACCTATGCAAATAGTATAGTATAGTATAGTATTTCTGTCGAGTGCGTTCTTACTTGTTTGTAGGTTTTGCACGCAAAAGTTCAGCTTAGTGTGATCTTTGTTTAACTTATTGTGATCTATACCTATGTATGTATTTATGTAAACATTAAATTTGTTTGCAAGAATTTGAGGGTAGGTAGGTATTTAAGTTGACGCTTAACTAAGCGTCCTAGCGAATTAAAAAAAGGCATATTCGTGAGTGCTGCCTTTCCATCGATATATCGCATGCTGTTATCATATATCCTTAAACGCGATTTGCGGCTAAACTAAACGTTCTAGAGGCTTCAAAGTTGACACTTTTTCTTACTTTAAACTCGATTTTCGGCAAAACTACTTGTCTTAGTGACTTAAAATTGGCATATAATTGATCTAGGGAGTACCACCTTTCAATCATTATATCGCACGACACGACAAAATTATTTCTCAAAATCGACACATTTTTCTACTTAAATGGAATTTGCTTCTAAACTAATCGTCCTATCGACCAGACACAGGTTATTTTTGTATTTAAAAAAATAATTTTCTATGTTGTATAGCCTTACATCTGATACTTCATTTATCAATATCTATCAAAAAATAATTGCACAGCTATGGCCATTTACGTGTATATTTTTCCAAAAGAAACAATTTGATCGACCTATAGACTGGATTTTTGATAAATTTTCCTGTCAATTATTTTTACTCAAATATTTGTAGAAGAAATTTACATCTATAATAGTGTTTCATTATTAGTTTTTTAATAGTGTCATTGTTTGTTTGTCAAAATTTATCAATTTTTTATTAACTTTTGCTTTTAAAGTACCAAAAATCAAATTGATTTTTCAGTAAATCACATTTTTAGAATATATTTTTTTAAGATTTTGCAAAAACTTTAACTCCAAAGTTAAGATTACAAATGTCTACCTCAAACTCATGTATCATTTGTTATGAACTTATAAGATTAATGAAGTTTCTTAAGTTGGCTAAATGGAGCTTTTTTGTGATTTATTTTATTAAATTGCCCCTACGTTTTTTCCTGTTAGATTTTCCAAGACAACATTACAACATTGCAGAAGAAGGTGACACCTATAAATGTGCATCATTAGTTTTTCAAAATTTGCAAATTTTTCATTAACTTTAAGCAATTTTCTAAGTAAATACACTCAAAAGGTATGAATTTTTCGCTTTATGGAAAATTCTTTCTATTTTAACAATTTATTTTGTCATGCAAATTAAATAATTTTATTTTTTATAATTTGTTATGTCTTATATCCTTTCATTTGATACCTCATTTATAAATATCAAAAAAGTATTGCCCAAGTTATGGCTATTTACAGGTATTTTACGTATATTTTCGAAAAAGAAAAAAATGTATCGACCGACTGGGTTTTTGCAAAATTTTTCTTTTAATTATGTTTAAAAATTCATAATAAAGCTTACGGTTATCGTAGAAATATGTTTTATATACCAAAATAATTGTTGATTGGTATAAATTTGACGGGTCACTTACACACCCTTTTAGTATGAAGTTTTTCACCCCTCCTCAATAATTTTTATACACAAGTTTAGCCACATCGCATAGCTAAATTTTGAGGTCTTAATTTTAAATATCGGCCGAGTAGAAATGAAGTTATGATTTTTTATATTAAAAATAATCGAATAAAAATCATTTGAGATAACGGGTCTTTGTAGTGGTTGACGAATTTTGCCAATGAACAAAGCGGAGCATTTTTATGGATTTTATTCGATTTTTTATGAATTTTAAAATATTAATTGTGGCGCTAATATAGGAGGTAGATTAAAAAATGAGGTACCAAATTAATGGGTATTCCATTGAGATTAAATATAAGAAAAAACTAAATCAATCCATGCACACACTCACATGTTATTAAGTTATATGTATAAACAATATTATATTGTTAATTCCTCAGCTCAACGGTACATTAGGAATACAATTTTCACTTATACAAATTCCTAGAACATATAGCTATATTTCATTAGTACATTGCAAACCTGTACGACAATTAATTAAAAAGAATAATAAAAAACCAAAATCAAAAATTCCTTAAACATGGATAATTTAAAATGTATCCTTATGCGACTTTTAAGCACTTTTCGTAACGACTTTTTGTGCCTATTTCAGTCTTAAAACGGGTATATCTGGGTGATTTCGATTTTTGCAAAAAAAAAGATGTACGTGTTTTTTTCCTAATTCTTAAAGATCTTTAAAATAAAGAAAAAATGAAGTTCCTACGACGTCGCGTTTAGAAGTTAAAAATCTGACTTTCCCCTACATTTACCCTCTTTTACCCTATTTAATATGCGAATATCAAAAAATCCGATCTTATCGCTCACCTACATAAAATTTGCAATCGTATAAATTTTAGTTTGAATTTTTAGAACTTTGGTTTCGTTGAATTAAAGCTTTATGATGTTAAATCGAAGATAGAGACTGGCTAATTTTTTGGTGGTGGATAATTTATTTGAGCCAATACTTGGACGAGAACCTTTTATTGAGTTTGGGTTAGTTCAACGTTTAGAAGTTGACTACTCTATTAGGTTATCGGAACTTAAAGAGGAATTTATAAGTAAAAACATTGATATCTGCGTGGGACTTGGAAAATTTCCAGGAAAAATTACATCTCATTTGAAGGAGAATGCGAAGCCGGTAGTTCATTACAAAGAACGTTTTCCTATTACCATAATTGAAAAACTTAAACCAAAGCTGGAAAACATGATGCGGATGGAATAATTTCGCCTGTGTCTCATCCAACTGATTGGGTTAATAATTTACAAATTGTAGAAAAGTCAAATGGTGATTTAAGAATCTGCTTAGACCCAAAACCGCTTAACGATTGTATTAAACGGGAACATTTTTTAATTCCCACAATTAACAATTTTGAAACTGAATTATGTAATAAAAGGGTGTTTACGGTTTTGGATTGTTCAAATGGGTTTTGGCAATCGGAATTAGATGAACAAAGCTCCGAACTTACGACGTTTATGACCCCCTTTGGTCGATACAAGTTCAAAAGACTTCCATTTGGGTTAAATAATGCACTGGAAAATTTTCAAAAAATAATGGTACTGATATTTGGTGATATACCGGGTGTGCTAGTGTATTTTGACGATTTTGCAATTGCTCTAGTAAAACTGGGAAAGATATGCAATTTGAATGGAATGAAAAACATGATCAACATTTGTTTAAAATAATTACTTCTGATCCTAAACTAAGGGCTTATGATCCTAAAAAGCCAGTTGTTATTCAAACTGATGCATCGAAAGATGGACTTGGATCAGTTCTCATTCAGGCTGGTCATCCGGTTGCCTTTATGTCCCGAACTTTAAGTAAGAGTGAACAAAATTGGGCACAAATTGAAAAAGAACTTTTAGCTATTGTTTTTGCATGTAAACGTTTTCATTATTTTTATATGGTCGTGAATTCACTGTAGAAAGTGATAAACCACTGGAAACGTTGATTAAACGTGATATTGATGACGTAACTCCAAGATTACAGCGGATGTTTATGACATTGTTGAAATACCCGCAAATTGAAATAACTTATAAGCCAGGGAAGAACATGCCTATTGCTGACTGCCTTTCACAGGCACAAATAAAAGAAATTTCTGAACTGGAAGGATTATCAGGGGTTATTCACACAGTTATAAAATCTGCTTGTCTGTCGGAGGAAAATTATAATTATTACAAAGAAATATTAGAGTTAGATGAGAATTACAAACGTATTTCTAACTTTGTTAGGAATGGCTGGCCTGGTTTTCATCATTTAAATGATATTGCCCAATCATTTTATAAATTAAAATCGGAATTACATTTTGAAAATAGCTTGCTATTTTTGAATCGCAAATTGATTTTTCCAACAAAACTACATGGGAAAATTGCATCTCTGGGAATTGAAAAAACTCTTTCGACAGCAATAATGTTATATTTTTGGCCTGGTATGACTAATCGAATAAAAGAAATTGTTGCATCATGTAACATATGTGTGAAATTCAAGAGGAATAATCAAAAAGAACCTTTGGTTCAAGAACAAAACCCAAATTATCCATTTCAATTTGTTTCCATGGATTTATTTGAGTATGCTGGCCGTGATTTCATTGCAATCATTGATGCTTACTCAAATTATTTAACTGCGGCAAGTTTAAACAATAAAACGTTTAAGCACATCATTGGCGTCATTTGTAGTATATTTAATAAAATTGGATATCCAACAGTATTAAAATGTGATAATAGTCCATTTAACTCAGCAGAGTTTAAAGAGTTTTCAGAACAGTTTAATATTCTGTTTAAATACTCAAGTCCAAGGTACCCACAAAGCAGTGGACTAGCTGAGAAGGGAGTAACTATTGCTAAAAACATTCTCAAAAGATGTTATGAAGTAAATGAAGTAGATAAATTCCAGTATAGAATTCTAGAATACAATACAACACAAATTGTAAGTGTGAAGTTAACACCATCCGAACTATTTTTTGGCCGGTTGATTAAAACAAAATTACATGTGTCAGACCAGTTACTTCTTCGAAGTAATATATCGGAAAGAGATATTCAAGATAAAATTAAAAAAAAAAGGAAAAACAAAAGTATTATTATGATCGGAACGCTAAATTGCTATCGCTACTAAAAGTGGACAACTTATTCATTTTTAAAAACAATGCTAAGGGTTGGCACTATGGTAAAATAGTTGGGATTATAAATGACCGCTCCTATATTATAAAGGATACTTTTGATAATTATTATAGACGTAATCGTAGATTCATTGCAAAAACTAAAAATGAGGACTTTGATGCTAGTGATTTGTTTATGATGAAAATGTTAAGTCAGGTTTTGTAAATAATTTACCGGAAATACAAATTGTCAAGCCAACTTTAGAAAATGTTACGCGGAACAAAGAGATTAATGGAAATTTAGAAAATCCTGCGGAATTTGTTATTGCAGGTGAATCAAAACTATCAGTGAAAATTTTTCATCAGAATACGAAACTGCTGGTAGTGATGATTCAGAAGCAAGCTCGGGGAGTGATATTGAAATAAACTTCAAGCCTGTTATGCAGGATAATTATAGAACACGAAGTGGTTGTATTGTCAAACCACCGAATAGATATGATTGTTGAAATTGTAAGAATCATTAAGGTTGCCTAGTCCATTTTAGGATGTTGTTTAAAATGTATGTTTTTAAAAATTGTTAAAGATTAATTTAATTATAAAGAAAAAGCGTGTAATGTTATACATGGCATCACTAATTATATGTTAAATATGGCAACACTGATTCATATGTCAAGTCAGTTGTGCATCATTCTTTGATTTGTAAAGACGCAATTATCCATTTAAATAAAGATTATTAATCTTTAGTTATAAAAGTTTGTTTTATTAATATTTTGCTAAATATTATAGCGGGGGTGGTGTTTTCAAAATAGCGATTTTATAATTTTTTTTCTCAGAGGTATAAGCACTTCAATAAATTTAAGCTTTTTAAGAGAATCTTACCAGTTTTTCTTGGAGATTTATAAAACGCAAAAATTTAACAAAAGGAATTCTCCAAAAAAATCGATTAAGGTTCGCTTGAAAAGCTAATATCTTGAGTTATATTGGTCGGATTACCAAGATTATGTTTGGACTTAAGGAAAATGATATAGCATCATTTCATTATATATATTTTTTAAATTTATTGAACAGCTGATACTTTTGAGAAAAAAATTGAAAAATCGCTATTTTGAAAATTCCAAACCCGCTAAAGGCTGAACAAAATATGACAGAATTGGGTTTTCGATACCACAATATATGCAACTACAAACCCTCATAATTATATTTGCGTTATCAATCCACTCCCAAAATTTGCTGTCGGCTCTTAGTCTATATGGTCGTCACTAACATAATGGGCACCATGATAATACTATATAGTATATTCATATACAAAGGTCGCATCTAATCAATTGACTTAAATAGAAAAGATGTTCTATTTCATGCAGCGGTATTTGGATAGTTCACCATGATAGCTACTAATCTACATAGCTACATGATCACAGTAAATAGCTTACAGTTCGTTATTTCAGAATTTATGTAAATAATAACAGGTTCAAAAACGAATTGAGCAAGCAAAATAAAAACCCAACAAAACTGATAAATGTAGCTGAAGATAATGAAACCCAGAAACGGGATTTTATGGTAAAAACTTTAGTATTATAGAGAGGCTACACTGCATCAATACCAGCAGTGCTCTTGGAGTGGTGATAGTCCATCCGGTGTCTTTTTGATTTCTCTGGCCTGATTTATGTTTTTGCTTGCATTCCGGCGAGCTAATGCCGCGCTTAGCAAGCAGGACGCGTCCCTCGAAACTCAGGTTTCCTTTTCCAAACTCTTCCTTTTTTTGTTTCCTATCTATTCCTTTTTCCTAGCCTACATCCACACTAACTCCTTATCCTTCACCTCCTCTTGCCTCGCATCAAATGGCGCCCAACGTGGGGCCATTTGTTGCGTGGCAAGAGGATGGGCATTTGATCGGGCGGCTACGATGGTGCAATGCGCAGTGCAAATGCCTTTGAGGAAGCTTGATCTAAGTTCAACTGACGGCAATAATTTATAAATTTTAATTGGAATAAGACTTTGAATATAAATTTCATACTAATGTCATCAGAATCGACGACTTTTGAGTCATGTAGTATCAAAATCAAGCAGCTTTCATCTGGAACAATAAATGTTGAGAAACAGCTTATGCTGTCATAACCCATCCGACTTATGCAAGCAATTTTTCTATTAGAGAATCCGCTTTTAAAATTTCAGGAATGTCAGTAACATAGTTTGGCAATTCTTCTTATAAATATTTACGCTCATCCCTGACTCACTGATTCACTGACTCACTGACTGAATGACTACATAACGCCAATGCCATAAAAAAATAACTTTCTTCCAAAAAAAATAACTTTGTTACAAAAAAAAAATAACTTTTTTACAAAAAAAATTACCAAAAAAAACACTTTTTCACAAAGTAAAAAAAAATAACTTTAAAAAAAAAAAATTACATCGGCTCAAATTTTTAGGGTTCACACTTTTCTAGAAGTAGGAAAATAAATTAAAATCGGAAAATAGACTCCTGCTCCTAACCGAAAAATCACTTTTTTTAATCACTAAAATAACTTCAATCTTCATCATTAAATCATTATTAAACTATATATTTATTTTATTACAATGTACATGAAACATATATGTACATAAGTGTGCATACATATGTATATTTCTATTTGCACAACATATTAAAAAGCATTAAGTTTAATTAAAAGTGAATGTGAATGTGAATGTTCATAATATTTCAACGGTTGCCTACTACCTACTACTAATAATAATCGGGTTCAAAGGCGGCCTGCAATACACTAGTTTTTAGATAATGAGACACTCAGCCCATCCGCATTCCATATAACTTTTGACATTTCAAACTATCAAAATATGTATGGGACAAAATATTCTGCAAAACGGATAATTATATATCACGGGTACGATACAAAAAGTACAGAATAAACCTCATATACTGGGACATAGAGCAAGTATTCAATTTTTGAATTTAACGGATTCCCTTTTTTAATATTTGAGCGCACTTATTCACCAAATCGAGCACTTAAACCACGATTGAGCAACGGGCAATCATTTACGGACTTTCATTTACGACTTATACGACACAAATTCGTTTGGGAAAGCTTAAGATTTATCGTAAAAGAATTTTTCATAAACTTTCCGACGCTTACGGCGTTTACGATGGTTTTCCGACGTTGCATGAATACCCTTATTGTGACATTTCGTTCAGGACGTCGTAAACTTTCCGACGTTTACAACGTTTACGATGGTTTTCCGACGTTGGATGAATACCCTTTGTGTTTATTTGTCGTTTTTATTATTATTGTGAACACTGATCTCTATAATTCACTGGATAGTGTATTCCTTACAAATATAACAGTTTTGGTTGACTCCAACTGAAGATGACAAGTACGCGCCAAGTCAATTATTTGACGTCTTCCAGTCGCAAAAAGAAAGTATTGGCCTCGTTCACTAACCAATGGCCGCGTTCGGATACGTAAACAAAGGTATCCGGATTTGTTCGTGTTGTTCTAATGCCTAATACTACGTTTTCACTGGGCCAAATGAGGTAATTTCGTTGCAAATTTCCAAATCAGAACCGAAATTACCTCATTTCCCATACAAATTCTTGTTCTCAAATGAGCTAATTTCAACAAAAGGAAGCTAATTACAACAACACAAACAAACCTAGATACCTTTTGCGACGTACCCGAACGCGGCCATTGTGTAGTTTTATGTTCATTTGACAGCAGGCAGCTAGGGATGAGCTTTGTTCATGGATGTTGGGAAAATATCGATGTTAGACGAAGAAACATCGATGTTAAGACATGTGAAACATCGCAACATCGATGTTAAGATTGAGCACATCGACTTTAAAATAGCTAACAAGTTGCAAAATAATTCATGATTATACTTTTTTTGCCTTTAAGCATTCCTTACATTTAAAATCTTTTGTCTATGACCTCATGCTTATAAAAAAGGAAAACATTACAACCGCTATATTGCTTTCATCAAATTTGTTTGATCTTCGACAAACAAAAATGTAAAATAAAAATAAAAAAACCCAATTTTAAAGCCCTATTCAGAAAAAAAAAAAACAATTCATAAAATAATGATAGCTTTTTTTATTTATAAAAAGTATTTTGATTGGTTGGCTCAGATATTTCGACGGTTTCAAACAAACTATCGATAGCAAAATGGTTATTCGATTTGGTATTACTTTTTTTATCTGAACTAAAGTAAAGAACCGACAATTATCTGAACTTGGCCTTGTTGTATTTACGTTAGTTAAGATGTCATTTTTGTGGTACATTTCTATCTGGACCTGCAAAAAACCAGCCTCTTAAAATCATCGATGTTCAGAAAGCTAAAGGCACCGTTTACAAATAATGATATTTTGTATATAAGACTTGTTAAGTCGGTGTGTTATGGAGTCGTGTGTCGTTGTCAGTCCATATAATATACACCACACAACCACACTACATACGAGACAAATGTGGTTCTATGGATATGAATAACATTGTAGCGATAGCAACACTACACGAGACAAGTGTGGTTGGCCTTAGACGTTCATTCATCTTAAGAAATTTAACATCCATGTTTAAATATTAAAATCATCGATGTTCACAAAGGAAAGACGCCGTCTACACAAGATTTTTTTACTTACGGCTTAATAGATGTTCATCATTCATGCAAAATAACTTATGATCGATGATCAAGAATCAAAAACATCTTGTACTTGTCGAAAACGAAAAAGAAAATTACTTTCAAAGTGATCGCTTCAATTTTTAAAACAATATAGTTATTTTGAACTTATTATAAAATGTATTTTTGAACGAGCTTTTCCTATGCAAACAAATATAATAAACAATATGGATGTTAAAAACGATTTTCCTGATTCGATAATTTTTGACATCGATGTTGGTTCTTCGATGTTGACATCGATCGTTTTTCAATGTCGCTCATCCCTAGCAGGCACTCTATATTTTGTTATACTAGCCGTGTTTTTTGCAGGTTCAGATAAAATTGTCGAAAAAAACGACATCCGAACTTAGCAAAGTCATTGAAGCAAAAATGCCCAGTACTATCACGAAACTCAGATATCCCCATCACTACCTTTCCGCTTTTGGAAAAGCATGCAAAATAGAAACAAAATACATTCAAATAAAAAGGAAACTCGTATAGAAAATTATTCCGATCGTTAGTAAAACAAAAAATGTGAAAAAACGCAATTTTAAATCACAAATCAGAAAAAAAAAAATAATAATGGTCGTCCATTGTTTTTTGTTTACAAACAAATATTTTCATTCGTTGGCTCAGACCACCATGCACGATTTTCCATTGTTTTTTTACAAGCAGGTGCCTTCAAAATAGATATTTATTTCTCACTTTTGTACAAAAGTAGGCCTATGTAGTTAATGGCTAAATTCTTTAGTTCAGATGTTGTTTTTTTCCTCAAATTCTATCTGAACCTGCAAAAAAAAACACGGCTACTGTTATATAATGTAATACAAAAAAAAAGCCAGCTCAACTATAACAGTTCTTCAAATGGAGTCAACCTTTTTGTACGAATACGCTATCCAGTGTATTAGAGATAAGTGATTGTGAATGATTAGCCCTACATAGCGAATGTTCCGCCTTGGTTTGCGAGAGCCTTAAAACAGAAACAGAAATGTAGTCTGACCCTAGGTGTGCTAAATTTCCCTTCACCAGAAACTGCACGAAATAATTCCCCTCAGCTGGTTACCAAAGAACTGTCAAAACATTTGTGTTGCAGATCAACATTTTTTTAGGTAAAAAACTCTGCCAAGTTAATTGCGACGAAAAATATCCTTAAAATTTTAATTTTTAACATTCAACGATTTAACAAATTTAATTTATTGTTCAAAGCACATAAGATTTTGGGCTAAATACAAATAATGCTTAGATAGATTTTCCACTGCAAACGTGGGTAGAGGGAATTCTAACGAAGCAAACAAGCGATGGCATCCAGTATAAACAGCAACGATTCAGATGAGAGCAATAATAAAGCTCCAGAGAATTTCCATGTTTCATCATCAAATGATGCTTGCGACGAGGATTGCCAAAGTAATAGCAATCTTATTCGGTTAAGGTGCCCGCTCTGCACAACTTTACAAAAAAGTTTCCACTGTAGGTGTTGCATCCGCAAAGGTGACTTCTTACATTCCTCGCATCATTTTGAAGAAAGGTTTCTAATTAAAATTCAGCTGCATCAGCAGCAGGACACCTATTAATCTATTTTTTTGTTATTCCAGTTTCGCCCAAAAACAAAAAAAGTACCTACAAATACAAGCCAGTCTAAAAGTTTACAGTAATCGGTATGAACGCCTCATAAAGGAGCAAAAAACTTCCGAGAACATGAATTTCGAGATTAAACGCAAAAAAGAGCGAATCACTTTGTTAAAACAACTCATATCGAACAAGCGAATACAAATCAATAAGAAACTCGAAGAAAGAAACGAGCTTAAAGCCGCCAATACGGAGAAGAACAAACATCTTCCTAAATATCCGATCAAGGTAAAAGAGCTGGAAGATTATGTACTTGATCGTATCGAGAAAATCAACAAATTACGTGACAAGAATAATGATTTACTTGAGAAACTCAAAAAAGTTTCATGTGTTGACATTCAGAAGTTGGTTGGGTACATATTTCCCATATCCGAAGTTGTACTAAAAGACGAGCGGACAGTGGTGATGCACCACCACCACCAAGGTGGAGGTACACTTGCAACAGTTGCTGAGGATTCAGATACAGTTGCCGCATTAGCTGATGCCAAGAACACATCTTACATACGTGGCAAATGGGTATTCCATGGTAGTGGCATAAGCGAGATGCAATATCGGATTGTGGCGCCTTCGCTGCCAGCCAATGGCGACTATTCAGCTTACTTGGATTGGCTGACGGAGAATAAAGACGATGTCCCTAAATCGGACACTAATGAAATATCACCCAGCAGAGTGGCTGCCTTTCGCATCGCTGGAGCACTTACTTACACAACCCAGTTGACTAATCTTTTGAGCTTCTATTTGAATGTAAGATTGCCATTTAAGCTGGCTTATGGGTAAGTATTTTCCTAATATGTTTCCTGAAATTGATTGAATTTATATGTGGTGAGTTTTGTTTTCTTTCTTTGAATCGCCATTACAACTTAAAGTTAGTTTTTTATTTCACGAATTTTGACGTCTATAGGCAGTCAGTGAGCTATCTTTAAGTGAGTTTCTTGATTAGCTCAAACATATCAAAGCACCTAGAACTTGTACACAGCTAACTTGTTTACATACTAACTTCAGGTGAAGCTACAGTCCGGTGTACCCCAGGGTCTCAACCAACAAGTCTTCTCCAGCCAGCTCTGTCCCTAGCTAGTTGGTTGAGTTCCTCCCCCTCAACTTGCCTGCACCACCGGTTTCGCGATGTTTATTTAGTGCGGCGTCCCTCGAGACTTTTCGGACCGGAGCATTGGTGTCATCCGCTCAACATGACCAATCCACCTCAGTCGTTGCCTTTTTACTTTTGTGACTAGGTTGTTGTTGCATCTTCTCCTCCATTCCACCCAAATAATTTTCTCACAAATATGTCTATAGTGTACTTATTCACGGCTAACAGGGTCCATGCCTCTACACCATACAGCAGGACTACTAACTCGAGAGATGGCCCAAAGCCCAAAGAAGCAGCGATTGGCAGGAGTTTTCTTTCGTTTGATCTCACCGCTGGTATTGTCTTGAATTGAAAGCGGAACCTAAGAATACAAAGTCCTTAACTATCTCAAAGTTATAGCTTTCTATGGTAACGCTCTGTCCAAAACATCGGTGTTGAGTGTCTTTTCTTGATGACTTTGGTTTGCCCTTTTTATCCTACAAACCTATCTTTGACGTTCCCTTCTCAATTCTTGCAAAAGTAGCATCTCGCTTTGTTCTTCCAATTATGTTGATATGGAGGGCGCACGAAAGTATTTGGATGGATTTTTGAAAAATGTTGTGCGAGTTTGGCGCTATTCTTTCAAGTATGATGTTAAAGAAGTCACATCTCACATGGCAGTGCATCGCCTTGCCTAAATACTTTTTTGACATAAAAGGTGCCTGTGAGGTCTTTGTCGACCGGATAGAGCAGCTTTAGTTCTCCATCGTGTCATCCTGTTCAAACGGATGAGTTTGTGAGTAACTTTGCTCTATATAGCTCGTCTCTATAGATGATGTTGCTTACAACAATTGTTGTCTTAACAACAAGAAATAAATTAATCCTAAAGATGTTTTTTGTCAGTATCTTTTATTTATATAGCACAAACCACAAATCCTTGCTTATGCTATATATATACTTAAGAATACAAAAGTATAAGAATAAAGCCCGTATGATACTACATTTTTTTCTCATTTTTAATTCATTAAATCATGACTTATTAGGATTGTTCAGTGAGGTTTTTTTCAGATCAGAACAGAACAGAACAGGATAGAACAGAAATGTCAGACAAGATAGAACAGGCAGCTCCCTGACAGTTGTCAAAAACCTGTTCTAAGTTGTTCTACCTAAAAAGTAAGAACAGAAAATCATGTGCTATTCTGTTTCAAACTGTTCGGAACAGAATCACTGAACATCAAATCAGAACAGTTTGGAACAGAAAATTCTCATTGAACAGCAAAAACTTGTACTTTTCTGTTCTAAATTGTTCCAAACTGTTCGGAACAACGTCACTGAACAAAGCTATTGTCAGCAAAGAGGAAAAGAGAAAATAGTATTTTTTATGAAAACAACGACATTATGTTTTGACAATTACAATGTCCACAAAAGTAAATATACACCCAAAACTAGTGTTCTCATGAGTCCAGTGTATACTTCTTTTGTAGTCACAGTGTACTTTGAAATAATTTTTAAATTTCAATTTCTGAAAAGTCAAAAAAAAAGCTGCCAAAATCTGAAATATGTTCATTTTTAATACATTTTGTTTGACTTTTTTACATTAATCTGGTTATTGTGTACGCGCTCACTCATATCGGTATTTTTAATTATAAATTGTTTCAACTACTCTTGTTTCATTTGTAATGCCTTAAAAATGAGAAAAAAGGTAGTATCATACGGGCAACAAATATTTCGCATTGGTTTGGGAGAGTCTTAAGAGTACTACAAATTTCCTGAAATGTACATATTTGTTTAGATTTATTATAAAGAAAGTTTAATATCTTACTTTTAGTTATATTCAGGAATTAAAATTACAAATAAAAAAAATGGATATACTGGGAATTATTTTGGCGATTTTGATCTGTTCTCTTCAACAAAAGACAATATACGTTTGTCTGGCTTTTTAAATTTTTGCAGCTGTTCGCTTCATTCAATGAAAGGCTTCGTTCAGTGAGTTTTTAAGATGAAAAAGTTTGGTTCGATGTGTCGATGATGCCACTGTCACACAAAGATAAAAGGGTATGTTCGAGATGTCGGTGATGCCACTGTCACCAACAGATGAAGTTTTTGGTTTTTTTTCTAAGATCTTCCGTAGTGTGAAAATTTGGTCCTGGCCTGAAGCCAAGCTGATATGGATCAGGTTGTTGAAGAACGGCTTCAGGCGTTCACACAAATCGGTAGAGAAGATCTTGGAGGCGATGTTAAGGAGACTGATTCCTCTTAGTTGGCACATTTTAGAGGATCTTCTTTCTTTTTTTTGTATTTTTTTTTTTGTATTAATTTATTTAGCATACTAAAGTATTAAATACATAGTATTTAGCTATTATATTACATAATTGTTTATCTTAAAACCTATTTTTTACAAATTCTTTAACATTGCGCTTATAAATATCAAAATTTGTTTCTAGTTTAACATGTTCTGGTAAGGAATTAAAGATTTGAAAGCCTTTAAATATTATACTATTTTGTGTTACTGTATTTCTATAGTTTGGGAGTCTCAAATTATTTACATTTCTTAGTTGATATGGTTGAACTTCACCAACATACCTAATTAGATTTCTAAAATATCTAGGCAAATCTCCCATTTTCATTTTTTGAACAAATAAAAGAACATCTACCACCAATTGTTGTTTTACGCTTAACCAATCAAGACGACTTAACATATTTGATATACTTGTATAAAGATTACAATTTAAAATAATTCTCATTGCTTTGTTTTGCAGTTTTTGCAATCTATATATGTTACTATCACTTAACAGAAAAAGTACAGATGAACAATATTCAAAATGCGGTTTTATTATAACGTTATATACTCTAACAGATGCATTAAAGTCTAATTTGCTTTTAACCCTTCGAAAAAATTGCACTTTTTTTGATATCTTTTTAACAATATAGTCTACATGTTTATCAAACTTTAAATTCTGATCTATTATCACACCTAGGTACTTAATTTGATTTACTTGTTCTATGTTTTCATTGTCTATTTTTAAGTTTATATTGCACTGTGTTTTAAATATCATCGTCTTCGTCTTTTTTACATTCGTCTTTAGCTTGTTCGCCTTGAACCAGATACTTATGCTTTCGAGATCTTCTTGTAGTTGCTGAGTAATCGATAGTATATCCTTTCCCACGATGTATACTAGGGCATCATCGGCAAACATTACTATTTTGCAATACTTCAAAACTCTGGATACGTCATTTATATAAAGGAGAAATAAAACAGGACCAAGAATTGAACCTTGTGGTACTCCCAAGAATGTTGATGTTATCTCCGAGCGTTCTCCATTTACGGATGTTCTCTGGGTTCTCTGATCAAGATACGATATGAACCACTGTAGTTCCTTATTGCGAAAACCATACTGCTGCAATTTTTTTGTTAATATCCCTCTGTCGATAGTTTCAAACGCTCGCTTAAGGTCCAGAAAAACTGCTATAATGGTGTTTCCCGCTGCAAGATCTTCTTTCCAATTCAGTAGCACATAATTCAAGGCAGTTTCACAGGAATGTTGACTTCTAAATCCGAATTGATTTTCGATGATAATATTGTAAGTGTCTAGGTAATTTTGCAGTTGTCCTTTCACTATCTTTTCAACAATTTTTTCGTATACTGGCAACGCGTTTATTGGTCGATAGTCTTCACACAGTCTTGAGCCTTTAACTTTTTGTATTGGTGTAATCAACGATTCTTTCCATGCACTTGGGAAACATCCAGAGAATAATGATTTATTCACAATTTCAGTGAGTATGTTTCCTATTTCTCCAAATGAATCTAAAAATATCTTTGGACACATAAAATTGAAATCCTTCTTATTTTTCATTGTACGTAACACTTCGAATATATCTGAAGGAGTTACAGCACTGAATTTAAAACGGCATGTTAATTCATCAATTTGGTTAAAATACGGAATAAAATCAATTGATTGATTTATTTCAGTCACACTGTCAACAAAAAAGGTGTTAAATTGATCTGCGATTTCTTTAGAGTTATTAATTGTAACCCCATTAAAAATAATGTTCTCTTCAATTGCTACTTTTTTTGACCCCATCACATATTTTTTTAATGTTCTCCACATACCTTTTTGGTCCGATTGCATAAGAATTTTATTCTGTACAAATAGACCCTTACTTCTTACTAGTTCTTTTTTATACCCATTTCGAGATCGTTTATAATCCTCCCAATCACTTATTTCTTCACTCTGTAAAGCTTTATGGTAATACAACAATTTTTGTCTTTTTAAATCTCTTAATGTATCGTTATACCACTCTACCGAATTTTCGTTCACTTTTTTTGTCTCAACGTAACTACTCATGATTCTTAAAAGCTCATTTGAAAATATATTGCTCAAATAATTTACATTAACGAGTGGAACAAATATATTTCTAAACTGACACTGCCCGATATCATTAATGAATGCATCTCTGTCGTACTTTAAACACTGTATCGTTTTTTGTGTAACTGTATCTACTTTTTTATCTTTTGATATTAATTTCACTATTATTGTTTCATGATCCGTTATTTTCAAGTTAGTATCTCTTTCTGTAGAAATCAGACATGAATTTGTTACAACGTAATCCAGTAGGGTTTTAGAGTTTGGGGTTATTCGCGTAGCCTTTTTTATGATTTGTTCAGCCGTGTTTTCTAAAATAATTCGTTGAATTTCTCTTTGATATGTATAGTTTTTATCTAGCCAATCTATATTAAAATCACCAATAATTATAAAGTCTTTCGCGTTTTCATTAAGTTCTTCTAGCAGTTCTGTAAATCTATCACAAAACATTCGGCATGATGCACTTGGTGAGTTATATAAAACTACAAAAGTTATTGGATAGCCCTTTGCTGTTATATTTACACTCATCCACCAATGTTCGTAGTCATACTGTGTCAGCTTTGGAGGGTCAAATCTTATCCCTTCCTTTATATAGATACTAACTCCACCTGTATGCCTAGAGTTACTATCACATCTTATAAGTTCATAGTTATAAATATCTAATTCACTTGTATCAATCTGGTCAGTAAGATGTGTTTCCGACAGTGCCACCAAATCAAATTTTTTTTCATGTAAAATTGTTTCAAGTTCACAAAAATTACCTGTTAATCCTTGAATGTTAAAGTAAGCACAATTTAAATACTTTGGTGGCTAAAAGGAAGCCCGCTTTTTTTCAATTTCTAATTGTTTTAAGTAGACTGGACATACCGTGTCCCTACAATCATGGTTACAATCCAACTTTAACCCATAACGCTCATTTGACCTCGCACAGTTTATACACTTCACTTGATCTGAGCTGCAATTTTTTGCATCATGGCTTTGTCCACATTTTGCACATGCGATTTCATTTTTACACTTGCTTGCAATATGCTTAAAGCCCCAACAATTGTAACACTTTCTAATTGAAATGTATTCAAAAATCCTGCATCGATCCCAACCAACACACAATCTTCCCTCTTTCATCACTTTTGTATAGTCCTCTGCTTCCAGTACGAGAATCGCATTAAATACTTTCGAATTTTTAATACCACGGTAACACTTTACACATTTTACTTCACCTTTCAAATTGTTTTGACTTTTAACATATATTTCTATTTCGCTTGTTTCGTATATTTCACTCATACCCGTTAGTAGAATTTGCGGCACAGAAAGCTTTGGACTATCAACAACATAATTTTCATTTAATTTTTCCTTCACTTCTTTGCATAATTTTTCACGAGATTCTTTATCCGAACAGATAATCGATATCGATCCATCTTTCTTTTCATTAATATTATCAATTTGTATTGATAAATCTGAAGGATTTATATTAATTTTAACATCACTTTTTGTTTTGTTTATATCTTGCTTCTCTTTTGGCTTGACGATAACTGTAGACTTCGCGACTTCTGAAAATGATTTTTTTTTGGGGATTTCAGTTATATTTTTTTCTTCACTTATTTTTTTTAGTATTTCAACAGAATCTTTTAACTCTTTAACAATTTTTTCCAGCGATTTTAATTCATCTAAACACTTTTGACAAATGAAATGGATATCTGGCCTTTCGTTTATTAAATCATGATCATATTGCTTCAATTTAAGACATTTTAAATGATGAAATGCACCACAAGAGCCACTGCAAACTAGCCACTTATCTCCCGTTTTTACCGGTCGACTGCAGTCGATGCAGTCCGAACTCATTTTTTTTTTCTTTTTCTTGATAAATCAAGACTTTAAAGCGATTAATTTATATATATTTATTGTTCTTTATCTTCACTTTCACTTTTATAAAAAAATCAATTATTAATTTGAATTTTATCCATAAAATTTTGATTATATTTAGCAGCTACGCAAGAACTTGACTTTACACTTTCGATCTCTCTTTCTTTTCGTTTCTTGAGAAACAATGCTGAGGTTTCATTCATCGGGCATGCTTTCCGCCCACCATATAGCTGGTGAACACTCGTAACGAATTCATCGCCTGCTGCTTTGAAAAACTCAGTACTAAGGCCGTCGGCTCCAGCAGCTTTGTTTGGACTTAAGCTTATATATTCCTATCTGCACTTCATAGAGGTCAGCTAGACGGAATTTGTTGACCTGCATCGTCGGTTGACTGAGAAGCCGGTGGTCTTCTCGGCTCTAGTAGAGCTCTCGAGCAACTCTCGACGACCTTCTGTCCAGCGACGTTTTGTATGCCTCCTGCTTAGCTGAATGTGCTTGTCGGTACTGTCAAACCATGGGTTTCGATGTGGGGGTCGAGTGAAACCCAGCACGTCAGATAGGGCATCTCTATTGGCTTCTTGCCACTGGTTCACAACATATAATGCTGCCGACATAGGACCTCCTTAGAGGTTATTCGAGACTCCATCGGAGAAAGATCTAGCAATCTAATGCGATTTTAGGCGTCCGACGTCAAACTTCCTCACAGCATTTCCTCGTTTTGGCTGTTTTTGAGATATCCGTAACCGTACCGTACCGTACCACAATATTATGGTCCAAATCGACACGACGTTGCCCCTCGGAACGTTAGGATATCCCTGATACTGGAGGAGTGCCTTGCGTCGATCGCAATCTGTTTGACGTTGCTCGTTCGTCTTCTCCAGGAGCTCCTAACACACGTCCTTGGTGTCTTCAACTTTCTTCTCAAGTAAGGCATGCATGTTATGTTGTGGAATTAAGTCTTGATGCGAATTGTGCTGAGGAGCTCATTCATATAGTTGAAACTCAAGACTTTTTAAATTGAATGTTTTAACACCTTATTGACCGCAAAGATCGTTAAAAGAAAAAATTGAAAAATATAAAAAACCAAAAAACTTTTTTATTATTTAAAATTTTATTTCTTTTATTAGCACGTATGCATTTCGGTTCTCAGCTGCGGAACCATCATCAGCGAGCGACAATCAAACAATTACAAAAGAGTTAAGGTACAAATACATAGTTGGTTATTTAGTTAAACTCTCTAAGAAAGATAAACATTTAACATTTAAACATAGTTAAGAGAGTAATGAAAACAGTTTTTATTTTCTCTTTTTTATCGTATTGAACAAAAGAGAGTCAATTGCTCCAGCTTCCAAATTCATTAAGTTCTCGGTCATGTGGATGTATATGGATTCATAAGCGTCTAGTTTGTGTGGTTTGTTTACTTTCTTTATGAGACGGAAATTATTGTCAAATGATGTAATGGTATGTGGATCTGCATTACTCGGGTCAAATATGTGTGCTGCTATAGCTTTGTCGATCTCTTTCTTTTTCACTGATCGAAGGTGTTCATTGAATCTCACCTCTGCAGCTCTCCTCGTCTGTCCAATATATTTTTTGTCACAATAAGAACAAGAGATTTCATAAATTCCACTGCATCGATGAGTTGGTGTTTGGTCTTGGATCCTAAGCGTAATTTAAGTTTGTTGTTGTTGGTATGAACGATGCTCATATTAGCTTTGGCAAATACATGTATCAGCTTGTTGGTGACGTCCGGGGCGAAGGGCAAAGTGACACGGTGCTTAGGTGTGGTTATGTTTTGTTCAAATAATGTACTGATGTTGTTTTGTTTTAACTTTATCGAGTGCTTTTTAATCAAATTGTCAATGATTGATTTCTCATACCCATTGACATCAGCTATATGTAATATTTGATGGTATTCTTTGATGTAATTTTCAATCGACAAAGGGAGACGGCATAATCTGTACACCATTGAATGAAATGCAGCAATTTTTTGTTGGTATGTGCAGTACGAGTCATTTGTTATGTAGCGATCTGTTGATGTTGATTTTCGGTAAACACTAAATTCAATTTTCTTGTTCTTTCGTTTTATTTCTAAATCGAGAAATGGTATAGTGTGATGTGTTTCATCTTCCTTCTCAAAAGTGAATTGGATACTTGGAAATCTGCTGTTGATTAATTCGAGTACCTGGTTAGCTTCTGATTTTTTCACCACGGCAAATGTATCGTCAACATACCTATACCAAATACGTGGTAGCTTACCAATTTTATTTAAATCGTTTTCAAATTTACACATAAATGCTTCAGCTACATAGGGCGACAGACCGTTACCCATACTGCATCCGAAGTTGATGGTGTAAAATACATTGCGGAATTGAAAACAATTGTGTTTCATGCAAATAGTGATACAATAAATATAAGCACTTACTTGTTCTGGTGGTAGATCGAATTTAAGTAGATGTAGTTTGATTGCTTCAACGGCTTCATTGATGGGGATTGATGGAAACAGAGCTGTAACATCAAATGAAATCATGATTTCATCGTCTTCAATTTCTATGTCTTTGGTTTTGTCGACAAAATCAAATGTATTTTTGACTGCAAACCCATCGAAGTTCCCGAATTTTCTCAAATCATTAACTAGCCATTTTGTTATGTTTGTGAGTGGTGAATTTACGTTTGAAACAATTTTCCTCATTTTATCTCCAGTTTTATGCACTTTTGGTAAACTATACATTAAAGGAACAGCCGGATTTGATACACGTAGTTTGTATTTGTTGACATTGAATACACGATGTATGGTTTCAACTGCAGTTTTGGCATCAGCGATCATAGCATTCAAAGGCGAATTCTTATTTACTTTGAAATTGTCTTCTTCAATTGACTTCAACATTTTGTCGTCATAATCCGCCTTGCTCATAATGACAACTTTATTACCTTTATCTGATTTCATGAAATAGGTATCATGATTTTTAAGTTTGTCGAGAGCTGTGTTCATTTTGATGTCTGAAGAGTTTAGGTGTTGTTGTTGTTTTAGTGCATTTTTTACAAGAGGAAGAGCTTTGTCTCTCACTGACTTTTTTATATCAAATGACTTGTACTGTATAGATGATTCGATGTCAGCAACGATGTCAATAATTGGAACTTTGCGTGATTTGACGGTATGATTAAGACCTCTGTTTAACAAATCCATTTCATCTTCTTCAAAACTTTCCTCTGATAGGTTAATGACTAGATCTTTAACTGGTTTTACGGACGGCTTTTCCACGGTTTTGGGCGAGTTTGTGGCAAAAAGCTTCTCGAGTTTTGTATTTTGTTTCTTTCTTTTTTCTTCAAACACATCATCACTTCTTTTGAATAATGAGAAACAAAGATGGTTGAAATGATCAAATTGCACAAAGTCCAGGTCTTTAGTCATTTTCAAATGTAACTCATATATTTCAAGTTGTACTTGATCTAAACAATGATAATGAAAATCGATTTCATGTTTTAACCAAAGGCACTTTGCTTCTTTAATCACTCGAATTGTTCTTGAATTATGTAAATTGCATTTAACGTCCATAAAACTGGGAAATATTTTGTTTTCTTTGCACTGTTTTAGAAACAAAATGTTTGCTTGTGTTCTCTTTCGTTTGATTAAAAGTCGCGAATAATGGCTAATGTCTTGTTTGGTAAACATGATTTTAATTTAATTCACAATTTAAACGTGAATGATAGCCGTATTTGTGGTCAGATTAATAAATTGAATGTTTTAACACTTTATTGACCGCAAAGATCGTTAAAAGAAAAAATTGAAAAATATAAAAAACCAAAAAACTTTTTTATTATTTAAAATTTTATTTCTTTTATTAGCACGTATGCATTTCGGTTCTCAGCTGCGGAACCATCATCAGCGAGCGACAATCAAACAATTACAAAAGAGTTAAGGTACAAATACATAGTTGGTTATTTAGTTAAACTCTCTAAGAAAAATAAACATTTAACATTTAAACATAGTTAAGAGAGTAATGAAAACAGTTTTTATTTTCTCTTTTTTATCGTATTGAACAAAAGAGAGTCAATTGCTCCAGCTTCCAAATTCATTAAGTTCTCGGTCATGTGGATGTATATGGATTCATAAGCGTCTAGTTTGTGTGGTTTGTTTACTTTCTTTATGAGACGGAAATTATTGTCAAATGATGTAATGGTATGTGGATCTGCATTACTCGGGTCAAATATGTGTGCTGCTATAGCTTTGTCGATCTCTTTCTTTTTCACTGATCGAAGGTGTTCATTGAATCTCACCTCTGCAGCTCTCCTCGTCTGTCCAATATATTTTTTGTCACAATAAGAACAAGAGATTTCATAAATTCCACTGCATCGATGAGTTGGTGTTTGGTCTTGGATCCTAAGCGTAATTTAAGTTTGTTGTTGTTGGTATGAACGATGCTCATATTAGCTTTGGCAAATACATGTATCAGCTTGTTGGTGACGTCCGGGGCAAAGGGCAAAGTGACACGGTGCTTAGGTGTGGTTATGTTTTGTTCAAATAATGTACTGATGTTGTTTCGTTTTAACTTTATCGAGTGCTTTTTAATCAAATTGTCAATGATTGATTTCTCATACCCATTGACATCAGCTATATGTAATATTTGATGGTATTCTTTGATGTAATTTTCAATCGACAAAGGGAGACGGCATAATCTGTACACCATTGAATGAAATGCAGCAATTTTTTGTTGGTATGTGCAGTACGAGTCATTTGTTATGTAGCGATCTGTTGATGTTGATTTTCGGTAAACACTAAATTCAATCGCTTAGGATCCACAAAAGACCAAACACCAACTCATCGATGCAGTGGAATTTATGAAATCTCTTGTTCTAATTGTGACAAAAAATATATTGGACAGACGAGGAGAGCTGCAGAGGTGAGATTCAATGAACACCTTCGATCAGTGAAAAAGAAAGAGATCGACAAAGCTATAGCAGCACACATATTTGACCCGAGTAATGCAGATCCACATACCATTACATCATTTGACAATAATTTCCGTCTCATAAAGAAAGTAAACAAACCACACAAACTAGACGCTTATGAATCCATATACATCCACATGACCGAGAACTTAATGAATTTGGAAGCTGGAGCAATTGACTCTCTTTTGTTCAATACGATAAAAAAGAGAAAATAAAAACTGTTTTCATTACTCCCTTAACTATGTTTAAATGTTAAATGTTTATTTTTCTTAGAGAGTTTAACTAAATAACCAACTATGTATTTGTACCTTAACTCTTTTGTAATTGTTTGATTGTCGCTCGCTGATGATGGTTCCGCAGCTGAGAACCGAAATGCATACGTGCTAATAAAAGAAATAAAATTTTAAATAATAAAAAAGTTTTTTGGTTCTTTATATTTTTCAATTTTTTCTTTTAACGATCTTTGCGGTCAATAAGGTGTTAAAACATTCAATTTATTAATCTGACCACAAATACGGCTATCATTCACGTTTAAATTGTGAATTAAATCAAGACTTTTTGCGTAGGTATGCCTACAACGAAGATTCCACATGCGAATAAACGCTGCTTTTATTCGCGGTAGCAGCCGTCGCACAGTGGGGCAAAAATGGCCATTTTATGATATTAATTATTTTTTAAGGTAAAAATGCTGCTTTGATAGGTTTTTGTGCTTCTATGATATAGGTATTTGTTAATCGAAGTCTGTGGCACAGTTTGACATTTCGGGACTATTGTATGAATACCTGGAATTGCTTATTTAAAAAGTTTTAACTGACTAATTCTACTTGTTTAAAAAAAATTACTTTTTTTCTAACCTATGATCAAAATTTCACATTTTTGTAATGCTTTTAAAAACCAATTCTACGGGAAAAATTATTTCCATATGAAATCTCTATGATCCTTATAATCTTCCGCCTTACGAGCATCGAATACATCTTCTTCAGATCCAAACTTTGTCACAACGGAGGATTAGTAATGATATTGTATTCGCACACCAACTTGTAAGCGGTATTATCGATGCGTCCGATTTATTAAATTGCTTAAGTTTCAACTTTCGTGGAGGGCCCTACAGCCTTCGCAGTCTGGAGTTGATGAATTTACCCCAGCATCGTACTAATTATGGAATGCTTGAACCGTTAACTCGAATGTGCAAGCTATTAAATTTAAACGAAAATATTTTTGACTTCAATATTAATAAAATTAAACTTAAAAGTGTATTGAAGACCAGTATACCACGCTCATAAATGTTTGTATAAGTCACAATTTTTTTGTTACTATTGTTTTATGTTTTGTTCTTGATTGTCTCATTTTGTGTTGAGAATCCGTTCTGCTTAGTGTTTTTTTGTAGTCTGTCCGTTGCTTCTAACTACTAACACTGCACTAAGTGATGAGCCGGTGTTCATATTTTTGTGTTGGCAATTCTTTGGTCGTAAGTAGCAGCTTGTTTTAAGCGCGCTATTTGACAAAGATTTGATAGTGTATACAAAAAAGATTTAAATCCTTAAAACAGGGTTTCTTGCATTTTCAGACTAGAATATTTTAAAAATGGGATTTGTTGGAATTTAGAAGTTTCAAATTCACATTGAAGACAACGAAACCTTGGCACGAAACCTTTGAGTAAAAAATTATTGAATTATGAATAGATTTTAACAATTTTATACATATAAGGATAATTCGGCAATTATAAAAAGGAATAATATGATTGATTCTTGAATCAAAAGTTGTTAAATCTATAAAAATTAAAAAAAAATACTTTTCTATAGTAAATTCAAATTCTGCTGAATATCATGGCATAATAGAAAACCTAATTCCAAATCAATACTAAATTTAAATGTTCAACGTAATAAATGTTTTCAAAACATTTTTCATTTTAATTTTTGTTTAAAAAGTTCAAAAATATTGTTAACTTACAATTTATAGAGTAAAAAAGGAGCAGAGAATTGGCATTGAAAAGATGGACTATTGCTTTAGCAATTTTTAGTTAGTTTCTCAAAAAAAAAAAAGTTGACAAATTTAAAAACTATTTTATTGTAAAAATTAGCTTCCAGAAATTAAATAATATTCAATGAATTGTTTTTAAATAAATTCATAAAAAGAAGTAAACAATTTTGTACCTCTTTAAATATTTGAACGTTAATTTAAAAAATCGAAAAAAATATTTGGGGCAAAAGTCAAGCACTTTTCTTTTCGTGGTCTTATAGGTATGGTGTTCCTTAAACTTTTCTCATTTTCAGACTTGCTTGACTTTTGCCCCAACAGAAGATATGAAGTGAAACGTAAAAAAAAAACCTTCACAAAAAAAAATGTTTTCATTACGATTCTTTTAATACAAGGAAATTTTTTTTTTTTAGTTTTTAAGCTTTAAACATAATCTACATATTTTCATCTCGGTGTGATTTTTTTTAAACTTTTTTCCGATCTCAATTTCGATCTTATGGCAAAAACTAAAGTAAAACTTTTTTAACACTTTTTAAAAAAGCGCTTCGCGCATATTAAAAGTCAACTTTGATGGGCTGTCTAACCTTGACTAAAAGACATAAACAAAAAAAATCGCACTTTTCATATCAGATTTTCTGTTAACTTACTTTATTATCTCGTTGGTTTAATTTAGCAAGGTGACCTTTTCATCATCGTGTATTGAGTAAATATAGCAGTTCTTCATTTTTCGTATGCCCAGTCCATCCCATCACACAACTTGAATGGCGGTGATGTCTGCTTTGCAGCAGTCTAGGGACTCCACTATATATAACAATACCACGTACAGATTCGGAAACTCTATGGGCCAAACACTGGCTCAATTTTGAGCTGAACTAAAAGCCCTACAGACTTTGCCTTTAATCGCACACGGAGTGAGCACAGCTGGCTGAAAATTTTGCGTACATGAACCGGCTTTAATTGTAGTTGTACTTTCAGTTTGAGAATCGACAAAAAAAATTAATAGATCTTTCAGTTTTGCATGACAACAGATTTGTTTATTTTGCCTAGAAACAAACTATGTATGTTTTTTTTTATATATATTTAGCGCGCGCTAAAGGGGTTATGAATACCCTTAAAGTGATGAAGACAGCACGAGCGATTAGGTAGGTCGGAGGGGATTTGAAAGGAGAAACCGATGTACATTGGTTTTGAATGTCTGTAGATCATAATGGGAGGGGAAGATAGAACTGAGTAGAGCATTCCACATTCGTGTAGTGCGACTAAAGAAGCATCTCTGTACTTAACAGTACGTCCGAAGTTGGGCTCAAGGGTAAACTGATGGGCATTCCTAGAAGCGGGAGTATTACGGTTGAATTGTTTAAGGGGAGGAATGCAACTGGCTATTTCGCTAGAGCAATGTTTGTTAAAATAACGGTAAATTAACGAAAGGCATGAAACATTTCGACGGTGCTCCAGAGATGTAAACGTTTCCGTTATAGTTCTTTCACCTATCATTTTAAGAGCTCTCTTTTAAATTCTATCCAATAGACTCAAGTGGGTTATTGGAGCACCTGCCATTCCCTGCTCGGGCGCCAAATTGTGATGTACTTTTTATCAAAGGCTGAGGTTTAGCTCGTCGGTTTACCGGGGTTCTATCTACTTAATTGCTTTGATTCTTTAAATATCAACATGGCGATACGGAGACCATACTTGGCTAGCATATTCAAAATAAAGGTCGGACAAAGGTTGTGCACAGTGATTTCGTAACATAAGGATCTGAAAACACCTTAGACCAACGCTTGACAAAACCAAGAGCAGAGTTAGCCCTAGAAATTATATTGTCATAATGTGATCTGAAACTGAGCAAACTATCACACTTACTTTACTTTTACTTTTGATGGCGCTCACAACCCAGTATGGGCTTCGGCCTCAACTAACAAGCTCCTCCAGCCAGCTCTGTCCCTAGCTAGCCGCTTCCAGTTGTGCACACCGAGTGCTTTGATGTCGTCATTCACTTGATTGCGCCACCTGTTACGGGTTCTTCTTCTGCTGCGTACCCCATCGGGGTTGGATTCGAAGACTCGTCGGGCAGGTGCGTTGCTGTCCATACGCTCCACGTGCCCCAGCCATCTCAGCCGCTGTATTTTCAGCTTTTTGACCAGGGGCCTATTTCTCCGCTACTACAGCAGCTACATCAACTACATCTGACAGCAACGTTCTACAACTACATCAACTACATTTCTCTGTTTCATAACTACAACTGGAAGAGTTGTATGATGTAGCTGGATGATGTAGCTGGATGATGTAGCTGGATGATGTAGCTGGATGATGTAGACCTAGACCCCGACTACACCATTCGTTTTTTCGGTTGTTTCGTCTCTTGTCTGTAATGGTGGATTTACATGTATCTGCGTTTGGTTTCTGCAAAAAAAAATGGATGCCAAATACAAAATGTATAATTGTTAGATAGAGAGAAAAGATCAAAATGCAGAAGAACATCGTTCCTGCATTATAGGAAAGTTCCATAATGCAGAAATGAAGACGAACATGTTCATCTTCTTAATGGTTCTCTTTCACTCACTCGGATTTTTTGTATGCATCTGTCCTGCTCTACTTTAGTGCATTATGCAGACGCAAACAAAATGTAAATCCACCATAAGTTAGCAAAAAACGATTTGAATAAAAATGATTACGAGTATATTTGAGAATGAAGTGATTAAAAAACTTTTTTTTATCACAAAATAACCCCAAAATCCATGAACGTCAAAATACCGAAAGAAAATTAATAATAAAAAATAATGGATTTTGAGATTTTTAATATTTTTGATGCTGATTTCGAATTCAATATAAAGGTTAGACCGCACTCGACGGAACTGCATTAAAGCGGAACTACACTTCAGACGGATTCGTATGAAATTGTATGAAGTTCAGTTGCCGTTTTGTGCAAAATAGTTCATACAATTTTATACAAATAATAATAATTTGCCGCGTCGTGAAGTGTAGTTCCGCTAAAGTTGAGTGCGGTCTTGCCTTAAGAGTTCAAAGAAGGCAAAATATATATTTAGAACGTCTGAAGAGAAATGTCGACAACAACTGACTTCAAATTACATTTTACGTTGAATTTTTCGAGATAACATATCTCAGTGCAACGTGAACAAGACCATTTAAATTGTTTTTTTTTTTTTAGAAGTGGGATATTTGAACTTTGAAGAGACACAAATAAATAAAATAAAAATGGATTTCGATATAAATATTTTCGACGAAGATTTTGAATTCAACATAAGAATTGAAAGAAGGCTGAAAGTGTATTTACAACGAATCAATTTTCATTTTTACAAAAAATCAAAAGATAAATCATACATTTTTTGAATTTCTGATGTTTAAATACAAAAAAAAATACTTACATTCGTATATTTTCTTTTTAATGTAGCAATTTTATTCTGTTACAGCAATCACGGCAAATATTTTTATTGTGAAAATGTAACAAAAAATTACAGTAAGATGTACTACAACAATGTAGTATCAAAAGCTGTGAAACAGAATCATACATTTTTCCAATATTTCCAGTCGATTCTCCAATGCTACATTGATGTACTACACCTGAAAAACCAATGTATGTTTGAAACAGAAATGATGTAATACAACTATTATACTACTACATTGTAGCTGATGTAGTAGCGGAGAAATAGGCCCCAGGTCAATGTCGCTGTATAGCCCGTATAGCTCGTCATTGAACCGGACCGAAAATCACACGAAGAATCTTCCTCTCAAGGCACCCTAGCAGATTTGTATCCGAATCTTTCAGTGTCCATGCTTCTGACCCATAAAGCAGGACCGGGATGATTATGGTTTTGTATAAAGTCTCCTTGGTTCTCTGAGAGAGGGCCTTACTACTTAAATGCCTTTTAGGCCGAAGAAACAGCGGTTGGCAAGAGTAATTCTTCGCTTGATCTCTGCACTGATGTCATTCTGCGATGTAATAGTGGAGCCCAGGTAGACAATGTCCTTGACAACTTCGGAGTTATATCTGTCCATCGTGATATTTTGCCCGAGTCGACGATGTTGAGATTCCTCTCTCGATGACAGCATATACTTCGTCTTGTCCTCATTAACCGCCAATCCCATTCCAGCCGCCTCCGATTCAATGCTCGCAAATGCCCCTGCCACAGCTCGCTTCGTTCTGCCGACAATGTCTATGTCATCCGCATATGCAAGCAATTGAGCGGACTTTTGATAGATTGTACCGCTGGTGTTGACATGTGCGTTGCGTACAATGGCTTCAAGAACGATGTTGAATAGGTTGCATGATAACGCGTCGCCTTGCCTCAATCCTTTCTCAACATCAAAGGAATCGGTGGTGTTCTTACCAATTTTGACGGAGCAGCGAGATTTCTCCATCGTCATTCTGCACAAGCGGACGAGCTTGGCAGGGATGCCGAGACTCGACATGACTCTGTATAATTCGTCCCTTTTCACGCTATCATACGCGACTTTAAAATCGATAAAAAGGTGGTGTGTATCGATCTGGAATTCCCAGGATTTTTCTAAAATCTGTCGGGGTGTGAACATTTGATCGACGGTTGACTTGCCTGGCCTAAAACCGCACTGATAAGGGCCGATCAGATCGTTGACAAAAGGTTTTAAGCGGTCACACAGGATGGCCGACAAGATTTTATAAGTGACGTTTAGGAGACTTATTCCTCTGTAGTTGGTACATTTCAGAACATCTCCCTTTTTATGGATGGGGCACACTATACCGAGGTTCCATTCATCGGGCATACTTTCCTCCGACCAAATTTTGCAGATGAGCTGGTGTATGCTCCTAGCCAATTCATCTCCCGCTGATTTAAATAGTTCGGCTTGTAAGCCATCCGCACCAGCAGCCTTGTACGACTTAAGTTTTGATATCGCCATTCGCACTTTGGTTAGGTCGGGTGGACGGAACTCTTGGCCATCATCGTCCATGTTGAATGGAACGTTCTGCCTATTAGCGGCATCTTGGCTGTCTTCGCCATTAAGCAGTCTAGAGAAGTGTTCTTTCCAGATCCTCAGTACTGACTGTGTGTCTACTACCATATTCCCCCTCTCATCTCGACAAGCTTCCGTTCTAGCCTTGAATCCTTGGGTGGATCGCTTCACCCTCTGATAACATTTTCGAACATCTCCCCTACCGCTATAACCCTCAATAGACTCTACCGCCCGCTTCTCGTGCTCTCTCTTTTTCCTCCTGAGAAGTCGGCGTTCCTCTTTTCGTTTCAGCACGTAGAGCTACCGGGCCACTCTCTCAGCAGCTCTTGTTCGAGTCTGCAGCATTGCCTGGTAGGCCTCGTCCTTAGCTGCATGCGCTAGCCGGCACTCTTCATGGAACCAGGGGTTTCGTTGTATTCGCCTAGTGAAACCCAGCACATCAGAGGCGGCACTTCTGATGGCTTGTTGACAGTGTTCCCACTGGTCCTCTGCACTTGATGCTGGTGGCGGACCTCCTGAGAGATTAAGAGTTACGTGGTCTGCAAAAGTTCTGGCAGTCTCTTGCGATTTAAGCTTCTCGACATCGAATCTTTTCACAACATCTGCTCTGCGTTGTCGGATATCCGCATACGTAGTCTAGCTACCACCAGGTAGTGATCCGAGTCAATGTTGGCCCCTCGGAACGTTCGGACGTCCAAGATACTGGAAGCATGTCTCGCGTCTATCACAACGTGGTCGATTTGGCTGACGGTTACTTGATCACGCGACCGCCAAGTCCCCTTGTGTATATTGAGGTGTGGGAAGTAGGTGCTTGAGATGATGACATTTCGCCCCGCCGCAAAGTCTGCCAGCCTGTGTCCGTTGCCGGAAGTTTCGTCGTGTAGGCTGTGTCCTCCGACTATCGAACCAAAGATGCCCTCCTTTCCGAATCTTGCGTTGAAGTCACCAAGAATGATCTTCACGTCGTACTTCTGGCACATATCATACGTTGTCTCCAGGAGATCGTAGAATGCTTCTTTGGTTGAGTCCTCTCTCCCTTCATGGGGGGCATGAACACAGATCAGCGAAATGTTCTTAAATTTGCCCTTGATGCGGATTGTGACCAGGCGCTCGCTTACACTTCGGAAGCCCAAGACTTCTTGCCTAAGTCTTCCCCTTATCACAAAACCACAACCAAAGAGCCGCTGACCCTGTTCCTTCAAGCACCCGCCGTAGTAGATGTCACACGTTTTCAGTCTCCGTATGCCCTCTCCATCCCACCGCACTTCCTGGATGGCTGTTACGTCAGCCTTTAGCCTGTCCAGGTTCTCCACTAATTGTTCGGCTGCACGTGTTCTGTATAAGGACGTTCCACGTGCAGATCCGAAATTTATTGTCCTTGTTTCGTTTGCTGGGGTCGTCAACTTTAAAATCATCCATATCCGAGGCTTGTTGTTGATTCGGAACAACTTTTTTGTACGTGGTAGGGAAGTTACCCCGACGCACAACCCCCGACCCGGAGGACCAGACCCTTCGTATAACTCCAAGGGTAGGGAGCTGGATAAACCGCTCCTTATAGGCCTGAGCTACAAATATGTCGTAGTAGCCCATATAAGGTGTTCACTAAGTAGTTCTACCTAACTGGAAATGTAGACGCCACCGTTGATTCCATCTAGAGAATTCGTCCGCTGCCGCCTCGATGAAAGAAGAAGTGCCTTAGTGGGAACACTCCTCCCCCCCTCTCTCGTTGGCTGTCACCAACAGTTTTCCACGGGGATTTAAACCCCGTCTCCAGCTGAGGTACTAGACACCCGATGTTCACCACTAGGAAGTGAGAGTAGGAGTTGGTAGACAGAGGTGGGTTTTGAGAAAAACCTGTGGACGCTTGTGTCCTCTTGAATGCACATAACTACCGTTTTGAACATCAGCAAACTATCACAAATAATGCCTAAATCCCGAATGGACGTTAGTCTGGGACAAGGACGAAAACGTTTGTGGGAATATTTGATTGCTTGGCACTTATTGACATTGAGTTCTAAATTGTTCTTTTGATACCAAATAAAAAAGATTATCCAAGTTGTTTTGTAGACTTACTCTGAAAATTTTCATGTCGTCTGCGTAAGTAGAAAGTTCAGAATGCTTTAGCACTGATTCATTGTTGGGATTTATTGTCAGGATAAATATAATATGACCCAGACGGCTGCCTTGAGGGACGCCAAATTTTGCATTGAAAGGATCTGATATAGAAGCCCTAAACAATTCTCGATATATACGATCTGATAGGTAGGAATCCATCCATTGAATGAAACCAAGAGCTTTAAGTTTAGAATAATAATTTTATATGAAATTTTGTCAAATGTCTTGCTAAAATCCGTGGAAATTACATCAATTTCGTTTTTCTTTTCTATGGAATTTAAAGCATATGAAACAAATTCTGTTAAGTTAGTGGTCGTCGACTAACCCTTGAGGAGCCCTGGTTGTTTGGAAGAAAATAATGGTTTACAATGAAATTACACTGTATCACAGACAATACTTTCGAAAATTTTGGGAATTCACGACAGTTTGACGATTGGTCTATTGTAAGAAACATTGGTTTTGCAGCCCTTTTTGTGAATCGGAATGATGAAAGAATACTTCCACATTGATGGAGAAATACCCAACCAAGTGATTTTTGGAAAAGAATAGCAAGAGGTTTTGCTAAATTGGCTGCACATTTGTTTAAAAGAATTGCAGGCAAACCATCTGGGCCCCTTAAGTTTATTAATCTTGTTGACGACATCATCAACATTAACGTTAATTGATATCAATGTTTATAAATTGCCAAAATCGTTTAGGATCAGTAATGATATCGAATTGCATTTTATTAATATAGGCATCATATAATAGTTTGGAAAGTTTGCAGAATTCATTGTATGCAATCAAGTAAAGGGAATAGTCCTTTCATTCCTCACTCTTCACCTCCCTCGCCTACAAACTTTCATTTCCCAAGTTTAGTCAAGTTCGAAATTGAGCCAGTGTGGTGGCCTTAAACTCAACATAAAATGACCGAACAGTAAAGTGTCATTTTACTTGCGATATAGGTACTATAGGGCAAATTTAGGATTCGTGCAAAAAATCGAACTCGAGCTGATAATTTTCCCTAACATTATTTACGAGTAGTAGCCCGTAGCGTAATGGTTAGTGCCTTCAACTGTCACGCTGGAGGTCTGGGTTCACTTCCCAGCCTCGTCCACATAAAAAAGTTTTTTTTTTCACGGCTACTGCCTCTTGCGAGGAATTGACAAATCCTCAAAGAGTATCACTTGTCACGAATAAGTGCTTCTTGTCTAGCCGTTCGGATTCGGCATAAAATTCTAGGTTCCTTACATTCCTGTCGATAGGCGCACACAGGAATGGTTGCGAGTTGTTAGTCACTAGGCCCTGGTTGTTCATGAGCCGTTGTGCCACCCAATTTATTTATTTTTATTTACGATACCAGTCATATAACCGATTTTTGGATATCATAATGTTATGGAACCAATACATATGTATGCACATTGTAAATTTCAAGCTACGTTGAAGTTTTTAGCTATGAGAGCAAGTTTGTGCGATCCAGTCGTTCCCATTTTGTCATTTCAAACATGTAATTCTTCGACGTCTTTATTAAAAATTTTACTCATGTATCTCCAAACAAGATGTTGACGTAATAATATATTTATAACTATTTTTTAGGGATTTCTGTAAGAAACTTAATGAAGAACAGTTTACACGAAAGGTCTCACGCTTAAACACAAATATAATGTACCTGGCATATACACAACGTGTCAAGTTAAGACTCTTAAAGGAAAAGCATACTCTTGAAAATATAATAGCCACATTGGATTCGGATAAGAGTGAACTGGGTCGATATGGACCAAATGAAGTAGCATATGCTCCATTAATGAAGTCTGTAGATTCCCTTCTTTTTGGCATTGAAACAGGTACAGAGTCTGAATCTGAAGGTAAACTAAAAGAAAATTTCCTATTTCAACTCAATTTTTTTGATAATCACTTATTTTTTTTTGTTTACTTAAACCTCTTCAAGATGAAAATTCTTTAAGATTAGATTGGGAGGCAGTATCTAGTTTACCAACACAAGAAATAGCCCCAACAAATATGCTGCCACAAAGTCAACAAACAACCAGCATAGCCGAAGGACTTATGACAAGTGCAGCAAATCGATTGGCTTCGATTCTACGATGGGTCAAATAAACACAAAGTGTACTCACTCTGCATCCAGCTTATGAGAATTTTTATAAATAAGGTGATTTATCTATGATATACATAATGTAAAATTAAAAAAAAAATGTTTGAATTATATTTGAGAAAATTATTCTTAGGATTAAAACATTTCAAAAGTATATGCATTGCATAGTAGTTTAAAATATCATGTAGTTTTTCTTTTCTGTTCCATTTGTCTTTGGTCATGTATTCAAAAATAGTTTATTATAAGTATTTTTTTAAATTATAGTTGGCTTTTATGTAAGACCGACTTTTTGTAAATAAAATAAAAGAAAAATTTCATTTTATTTTTGAATAAGTGGTTTTTATTCAAAGGGAATATTGGAAAAAGTGTTCTCAAAATTTGTGGATTAAATTTGTGTAGTAGGTATAGGTACTAAGTCAAATCACGATAGTTGCCAACTGGGTCTACCAACTCAACAATAATCTGTCATACGTCGTTTTGCATATGCTTCATTTCATTATAACCATTAATGTATAAGCCATGGGGTTCGTGGGGCTTCAAATTACCAAAAACAACAACTCCTCACTGGTGATTGGTCTACCAGCTCAACAGTGATGTTGACGTATCAATGAAAGGGTTATTGCTTGTACTTAATGTTTGTATATGGCCATAAATGTGCAGGTAATGGGGCAGAACTGCGATACAGCAAAGGAAGCTGCTGCACCTTTTTAACAGTAATATGACATACATACATCGTTAAAAAGTATGTCGCATGTACCTCATTTTTGTTAAACTGTAGACCATGTGGTTCAAGAGGTATTTGGGCCTAAATAGAAAACCAGCAAATAGAAGACCAGTTCAATACTGCATTAGAAATTGTCTACCACCTCAACAGTAATGTGTCATAAGTGGTCAATAGGCTATAAGCCATGGGGTTCAAGAGATATTCGGCTTCAAAGCCGCAAAAACAACAATAATGCATTTACTATTTGTGCACTCGTCTTCCTACTCCACAGCAATAAGTTATACATTGTTAGAAAGGTTATTGCGTGTTCTTTATTTTTCTATATAGTCAATAAGCTGTAAACGATGGGGTCCAAAAGATATTTTGAAAAAAAAAAAAAAAACAGAATAGAGCAATAATACATTTTCCGATTTTTATTATCAAAAAGCATTCCCGACTCAGGTAATTGATTAATATGCAGATAAAAATTAAATTAAATTAAACAAAAATCATCAACTCGTTTTTAATAATATTATTAAACAAAATTAGAGAAAATCAAAAACCAAAAATCATTTACCAGAGGTATCGCTGTTTCCTATTTGCCGGAACTTTTGTCTTACCTAAACACAGCTTTCCCTATAATCATTGACTAAATGTTTACTTGGTAGGACAAGTATTGGTTTCGTGTGAAAAAAAATTGAGGTTCTAATCAAAAATAACAGTACGATGATGAAGAAAACTAAAAAAGTTATTTTCGACAAGACATCCTTGGGTCTGTTCGTTTACATTGAGCTAGAGCCTAAACGGTTGCACTGATTTGCTACAAAATTGGTGTGAAGCATTTTTTTTTTTTTATAGAGAAATTCAAATTTTTGTTTTAGCTCATTTAGAATGAGTTGCTGCTATACAACAATTTCGGGTTACTTGTGCAAATGTAATAGCTAGAACAGTTTTAATAATACTGCGTACCAGGTTTTTGACAAAAAATTCTAATAACGGAAATAAAGTTCTAGTTTTTGTTTAGTATATGCCCTTTTTTATTCCCGAATATCTCGCCATTGACTGATTCATTTAGTCATAGATTCTTTCGTTGCACTTTACCCAGGGTTGAGCCAGGTTTTTTCATCACCACGAGAGTTGTCAAAAAACCGGGGGTTTTCGGTTCTCAAATAACACACAAGGGCTTTGCAGCCGCTTCTAAAATTCATGTGTGTTGAATGGATTCGCCAATTGCACAAAGTACAAATTATAACGTTTTCATTTTCTATTTCTAACTATTTATTAAATTAAAAAAGTGAATTCTATATAAAATATTAACAACAAATAAAATACTTCAAAACTCTTGTCGGTTTGGCAGTTTATAATTAACCTCAACTCGCCTCAACAAAATAGCTAAATCAACTTTGGGACGCGTTCACCCTCAGTTTCAAAATAAGAATTTGGTCGAAACGGTGAATTTAGGTTTTTCAAAATCGAACAAATCTAAAATTGCTTTTTTAACTGGTTTTTATTGTTAACGATATAAATGTCAACGATATAAATGTTTTTTTTTTTAAATGCCCCTCCTTCCTAAAGTTTTGTATTGCGCTCTTTAAAAAAAACGTACGAATCGATAGTTAAATTTTCCTTCATTTAGTATACATTAACTTTTTCGAATATGAAAAAAAAATAAATCATAACTCCATTGTCGACCTCACGGCATTATAGTCCAGTGTATTTATAATGTGACCCAGGAGTTTGTACCACCCCAAATTTTGTTCTTTATTCGATAGAGAGTTGATCGAATATGATAAATCTCAGTTTTCACATTCGCAACATTTACCGTTTTGCCGCCATCTTGGATTTTACTTTATTTTAGTTTTTACTTTATTTAAGTTTTTAATAAATATCTCGGATCGTATTAGTCCTACAAAAAAAATTGTAAGACATAAAATGCTTCGAATAAAATTTCCTATTTTGTATGTTAAACATTTTTTCGTTATTGTTCATGGTGTCCGCTTAACTGGAAAGTCAGGGAACAAAATTTGGTCAGGGAAAGTCAGGGAATTCGGGAAGCGGTCAGGGAAAATTTTGTCCATACCTATCAATTTTTAAAAATTCACTGAACTCCTTTTTCACTTCCTCTCATAAGAAACTTTTTTCTGATCTAACATTTCGTTTTGATTACATATCTGTTTAAAAATTACCCCGTTTTCAAACAGAATCGAGAGCTCGAGTTGGATAAGGGTCGGATTTTCGACCCAGGTGTTTCGTAACGTGAGTTGAGAGCCCCATTTGAAGTTGAGTTGATATGGTGTTGAGATTACATTTAATGGAATGGCAGCAATATATTTATTTTACACAAAAACAGTTCAAATTTAATGGATTTAAGTACATACTTCACATAGCTATCAAAACAAATAAATAATTTTACTCACACATGTGCAAAAACACTGTGGTGAACACATCCTCAAGACCGACTCTTCGACCCAGGTTTTTTATCCACAATTTCGATTCGACTCCGCTCCTGAAGTGTAGTCGAGTCGGTTGAAGCTCGTTCAAGTCAACGCAGGTATACAAAGGGGCCAAGCAAGCTTGAAGCTCGCTCGAACACCTCATGTAAACGGGTAAATTATTCATTTCGTATCTTTTGCCATACCTGTGAATATGTAAAAAAAAAAATGAGTGAAACGCAACTAAGACCCCTTTCACACAAGGAAACTGAGTTGCCGGCGATTTTTAGTTTCTAGGCGAGAAGGGCGTAAAAGGAAGACAAAAAATTTCCCCTCACACCCTTCTCACCAACAAACTAGCCAGTTTCTGGCAACTCAGTTTCCTTGTGTGAAAGCCGTCTAATTGCACTTTGTGTTATTTCGTACAGTAATGGCCGCGGTCGGAAACCTATGTAGAGCTATCCCGATAGGTTCGTGTTGTTGGAATTTCGTGTGAAAAACAGCTGATGTCAAAACAGCTTTTGCTGTTGGATAGCTATCCATGCTATCCGAAATATTTTGGTAGATATATGTACGCTTCTATCCAGCGTTAGGACTACACTGCGAAATCAGTAGATCTACTGCGCTTTTTGCTAAACTGTCTAATCTACTTCACCACTGCGCCTTTTCTACAATCTACTGCGATTATCGGCTCAATAAATAACATGAATAAAAAATTATTCCAATCGGAGAAAACCTCTTCTTCATGCAATTATTGTTAAGAAACACTTTTTAAAGTTTTCAGTTTCATAAAGAAAGAGTTTATTAGTACGAAAGTTGGTCTTGTAAACCAAGGCTATCATGTTCCTGAATGTTTTGTGGTCTTAGTTTTTAAATACATGAGCGCAGTTTATCAGACGCGAACCTTTTTTAAGTAGAAACAAATATTTTGAATTATTTTATTAGATACGATTTGCAAACAAATTCAATCTAGATTTTCATTAAAAGGTACATAGAAAGATGCTTGGATATGAAAAATGCCATAGAACTAATTTTTTTTTTCAAATGCGATCTATGATTTTGTCCCTTATTTTATGTTAAAAAAATATTGAAATTTAATTTAATTAATCATTAAAAATTAAACTATAATTCTACTGCGAAAATTTTGGTTTCACTTGTTTCAATATACTGCGAATTTTTTTTTTCAAATGCGATCTATGATTTTGTCCCTTATTTTATGTTAAAAAAATATTGAAATTTAATTTAATTAATCATTAAAAATTAAACTATAATTCTACTGCGAAAATTTTGGTTTCACTTGTTTCAATATACTGCGATTTGCGATTACTCAATTCCGAACCCTGCTTCTATCCCAAGCGAAATGTCAAAAAGAACCAATCCGTTCGAAAACCTATATGGATACGAAACTATCTTAAGATCGATTTACAATGCGACGAAAAAAAAATAGTTATTTCAGCTCCCGTTTTTAGGAAAACTACACCATGGAATAAGAATTTTGTGGGCTCAAATTAAAGGCAATTGCTTACTGCTCCATTTGAGTCCGGAACATTCCAATTGCATGGTGTAGGTTTCCTAAACTCGGAAGCTTAAATAACTATTTTGTCTTTATAAATAAGGGGGACAGTTAAAATAATATTTAAAAAATAAAAGTAATTTCAGTTTGATTTTTTTATTATTTTGAACGCCCACTGCTCAGCAAGAAGAAAAAGAATAAAGAATCAATTGGGAAACGATTTTATAACTAGAAAAAAATGACAGCGAATCAAGTCACGCTCTCGTCGCGTTAACTCGTTCCATTGTGAATCGACCTTTAGATCGCGGCCAATAAGAGGCAAAAAAAAAAAACTAACTGTTAAGTACAATGCGCAAAGAAGAATGGAGCGTGGGCCCAGCACCAATAACAACGGCCTTCATATCGTATATAGGTACATGTTTATGCATTCATTATCCGTTAACCGTTTGTCCAAATTCGCTGTGTGTTATTTAATTTTGAATAAAATGAGTTTTAGGGTCACAATTATTTTTTTCTATAGTTTTTTTTTTTTTTGATATTTTGTGTATTTTTCGCTCGATTTAAGCCATTTTTTGTAAATTAAATTCTACATCTGAAATTTTTCAGATTTTTAAAATTATGTTTACGGCAACCATCCATTTTATGCAAAAGCAAAAAGCATTTTTTGGAGTATTTAATTTGTAAAAAATACAAATATTGGCTTTTAAATAATAGTTTTTATGTCAAAATCATCTCTGGAAAACAACGAACAAACATCAATTTGTATCTCATTTAACGTAATAAAAATGGGTATTATTTTCAAGGTTTTAAATTGCAATTCGTAAAAATTGTTCAAAACAACCCACAAAACCACCCACAAACCACCCTTATATATACTATTAGGGGTTCGATTTTTTTTTAACTTATTCCTTATGTAGTAACGAAGAAAATGGTTGTACATTTTTTACGAAATGATTCCTAAATAGATCAAACAAAAAAATAGAATATTTTTTTTCCTTTTTATGGTACTAAAATATTTTTATCTCAGTCAGTTTTTTACCGATTTTAAGTGTCTGTGGTTTTTCATAGAAGAATACAATTTCAGAAAAAGAACATTTTTTGCTCAAGCTACAAAATCACAAGTTTAACAGTTTATCTAAAATAACGATAATGAAAACGAAAATTTAGTGCAAACATGTTTTTTTTGTCTACTCGTTCAAAAACGACGACCTGGCTTTTTGTGTAAAACAATGACCTGGATTTGTGATTTTTGTATATGGTAAAAAAGAGACTAACTTAAAAGTAACTTAAAATAGGTAAGAAACTGACTGAGTTAAAAATCTTTTAGTAGGTACCAAACGAACAAAATATTAAATTTTTTGTTTTAATATTTTGTGCCCGTCAGCCCGTTATAATTGTAATAACAATTTTTTCGTTACTAAATAAGGAATAAGCTAAAAATATTTCAACCCCTTATAATAATATATAATGGTGGTTTTGAGGTCCGTTTTGTAAGTTGTTTTGTCTTACTTTTACGAATTGCAAAAGATTAAAAACAATACATACCTATTTTTATTCTGATAAATGAGGTAAAAATTGATATTTTTTGATTTTTTCCAGAGATGGTTTTGACACCAAAAATATTATTTAAAAACTAATATTTGTTTTTTTTTACAAATTAAATGCTCCAAAAACAGCTTTTTGCATAAAATTGATGCTTGCGACCCCTAAACATAACTTTAAAAATTCAGGTATTCTATCATGAGTTCAAAGAACTTAATTCCAAAAATGGTTTAAATCGAGCGAAAAATACACAAAATATTAAAGAAAATATAAGGAAAAAGGATTTGTTATCCTAAAACTCATTTTAATCAAAATTAAATAACTTTTGTCACACAGCGAATTTGGACAAACGGTTAGCGGATAAGGAATGCATAAACAAATACCTTTATATATATATGATATGAAGGCCGTTTTTATTGGTGCTGGGCCAAATTAGCCCATTGTCCTTTGACTGTGAGGTTCAACCAACGCGTTCAAGTTTATATTTCAAGTACGATTATTTCATTTTACTTATTTCTTCATACTGTTCTGTATACCTGAATTAATACATTTTGATTTCTTTAAAAAAAAATAAACTATTAAATTTTAACATCGCAAAGATATATACATATGATTTAAAAGCATTTTATTTAAATGGTCATTCATTACTCTAAACTACATTGCATAGGTAATAGTCACCGCTTTTGTTAAGCAAAACAATTTTTTTTTAAAGTCATGCAGTTATTATTTTTCACTTTAAATGCAATCCGTTATGTATACCTTCAGATAGATCTTTGAAAAATGCAAGTGAGTTAAGGTTTAATTAACTCCATTCAAATACGTTCATGTTCTACCACTTTGTGCAATATTTGTGCAAAATTAATACGTACTTACTCATGAAATTTTTTTTTTTGATTTTTTGGTCAGGGAAAATTTTGAAATAGGTCAGGGAAAGTCAGGAAAATTTATTTTGAAAAATAGTGAACACCATGTTTATATTTAAAAAGTTACAGGCCAACAAAAATTAAGTATTTTCCTAAATTAAGGCCATTTTTAATCAAAAACTTGAAAAACTTTATAAGTTTGTTGGGCTCAAAATTTCGAATAATTTTGTCACACAACTTTTTTCTGTGTTTCAATAAATAAAAAAAGTTATGAATATTTTTCCATAAAAAAAAAAAAATATTTTATCTTTTCTGAAAATCTTGATTTGGGCTCGCTATAGTTAGATTTTTTTGCTAAAACCGTTTTCAAGATTTAAATTTTAGTTTTTCCCTTTTTTTTATGCAAAACAGCTTTCCTAATTGGACCCAGCAGTTAATTTTTCGCGAGTACCGAAAATTGGAAATTTATTTAAGGCTCCATACGCAAATTAACTTTTTTTTTAGACAGTTTAATTTGCACTCATTTTTAAGTAAAGACTTTTCTGCTAATATGCTTAGTTTTTCAAATATTCACGAAAAGCTAAAAAAGGGGACCATAAACCGCCCCTCTCGGGCTTATCTCGCGGCCCTGGGCCTTATTTAAAAAAACATGCGTTAAATCATGTAAAAACAACTATAGTATGGAGTTTACAATTTCTACATCTCACGGGCTCATTGTGTCTCATATTCCACATGATGTTTTTACAGGATTTAACGCAGCACCGCATATGTTACCTATATATTTTTTTTCAATGAAGTATTGCATGTATTCACTATATTTACATTTATTTGCCTTTTTTATTTAGTTTAATAAGCTTTTTTACTATTAAACTTAAATCTCAAAAACACAGCTAAAAATTCTTTTGGGGCCCAGCATTTAGCTATCTCACTGCATTCCCACCCTGTGTGAATGCATTTGTGTTTGTATAACTCACACTATTTTGAAGAAAAGCCTCACTTTCCTCGATATGCCCGTTCCTCTTTTTCTTCTTCTAAGATTTTAAATTAAAGAATTAGGGCCCTATTATGACTCGGGACTCGCGAGTCGAACGTTCGACTCAAGTCGAACGTTTTTAAAATCACTTATGTCGTTGGTTTAAGAATATCAAACTGCGACGTTCGATTAGAGTAACCTCTCAATTCAACACATTTTTGACTTTTTAGCGGAATATAGTTAGCTGAGCCATAAACGGTAATACCAAAAGTCAGATTCGCCTAATATTTCTTTTCTTGCGACTCGCGATTCATAATAGGTGTCTTAATAAATATGATTCTTTCATGAATGCAATCTAGTGATACCTAATAAATGCATTCGGCTGTTTACAATGAGAAAAAAGATTACAAACAACAGAAGTAGGTAACAAATATGTTTCTCCACCACTCACTCAATGTGAAAGCGAAAAAAGAGGATTATACATTACAAAAGTAATAAATATGTTTCTTTCATTCATGCATGGTGTAGCTAAAGAATGTTTCTCCCCTACTCACTCAAGGTGCAGCGAAAAAAAAGAGAATTTTAAATTACAGAAGTAATACATATTTTTCTCTTTCACTCACTCAATGAGGTATTCTTTATGCCAAATTTTTCATTTAATGAATAATTTGAAATTTCCGAAATTTTTAGAAAATATTGTAAAATCATTGTATATGAAAACTATAGTATTCTCATGGAGTCGTTTTTATTTTCGCTGGATTTGTACGGCTGGTGGCGCATGTGTTTGCAACATGTTCTATGATTTTGACAGCGTAGACATTAATTTTTAGAAAGAGTAAGTCTTGTAAGATTGTAAGGGAGTAAGGGAGTTAGATCTCGACCTTCAAATTTGTTTCCTCAACAAAAAGTGTTGAGAGAAGTTGGTGGATTTCGACACTACGTGACTCAGTAGTCGGCGCTTCTCATGATATTACTATAGTTTTTATATACAATGGTAAAATAGAATAAAGTTTCTGTGCAATGTAATGAGTATGTGTAAATTCCTATTCAGTGATACCATTGTATATGAAAACTATAGTATTCTCATGGAGTCGTTTTTATTTTCGCTGGATTTGTACGGCTGGTGGCGCATGTGTTTGCAACATGTTCTATGATTTTGACAGCGTAGACATTAATTTTTTAGAAAGAGTAAGTCTTGTAAGATTGTAAGGGAGTAAGGGAGTTAGATCTCGACCTTCAAATTTGTTTCCTCAACAAAAAGTGTTGAGAGAAGTTGGTGGATTTCGACACTACGTGACTCAGTAGTCGGCGCTTCTCATGATATTACTATAGTTTTCATATACAATGGTGATACCTATTTTAGTGGATTTGACTATTTTATAAATGAGAAAAAAGGAGTTTGACAACAGAAATAATATATACAAAACAAATGATAAATGATGATGATGATAATCCAGAGAGCACTATTTTTTGCAAGCAAAATTCCTTATAAAATAAAAAAAAAATTATATATAAAGAAAAATAAATAAATAAAATCTCAGAAAAAATGTATCGAATTAAGCTCCTCCCTTAATACAGTTTTGCTCTGTCTTGGTCTCATCCCCTGTAAGCTTTTCCGAAAAAAAAATGTTTAAAAGTATAGTTTCGATAACTTAAGTTCTTTTATTATAGTTAATTACATTTATGTGCATTCTTTAGCACAATTGATTTGCTTATGTTTATGAGATTTCAAACTTTTTTAGCTGCAGTTCTTATTTATTGACAAATTCATGTTTTTTTAAGTTCGTACATTACATTGTTGTTATGAACCCCAACATTTGTAAACTAATTATTTTATTTTAGATGTAAAATAAAAATAATTTTAGTTATATCACAAGTGAAAATATTATAATAATTACACAAACAAAATGTAGAAATGTGAAAAGAAAAAAACCTTTTTATGTGAGATTATTAGAGATTCTTAGAGATTCGCTGTTGTTTATTTTTTTTTTGTTTTTATTCTTGTCATAATTGCAAGACTTAGTATTGTCATCTTTGAATAATAAATCCTTTAGTATCCATAGGGCAGAAATTGATTTCGTCTGTTGTTATTTGCTGCTTTTTGCCAATAAAAGTCAAAGCCGTTTTGTATATATTTGTGTTTTCTTCATCAGAAAGGCTCAGTAGTGTCTTTAAATTAACCTGAAATTGTATATATAAGTAGTTATTTAGTTTTTTTTTATAAATAAAAGGTCTTAGAAAGGAACATGAATGCACAAAGCTTCCATTGAGAATTTGATTTCCATGAAGCTTTCTTATCTGCCAATAAGCTATCAAAGCTGCTTCGATTGATGTAGAATGACAATCAAATAATCTGTGGTTTATGTCGAGCGGAGGAGCTCTTATATGTCTGGGTTCCAAGACCCGCTTCCGCAGCTCAGAAATGTGTATATACATTTGCTATGTTGTGAACACGTTATCTGTGGTAATATGGGCACCTGACTTGCGAAATTGTAATTATTCCAGTTTAGACAGTTTTCTGTATATACACATATAAAACCCAAGCCTGCGGTTAGTTTGAACTCCTGGTGATAAAATAAGTTAGAACGTTTTGCAAGCCATCTATTAATAAACCTGTTGGATTTTCAGATCAGGACTACTTGGTAAAAAGAACATAAATTTCCTTCTTTGAAAATTGTGAACGATGCTACAGTTTTCCTGTTTTTTTTTTTTTTGGTATCCAGAAAGAGATTCATGATCAAGGTTCTTAAAATATTCCGGAGGAAACTAAATTCCCCTCGGCCCTTTAAGGACACATTCCTTGCTGAAAAACTGGATGGAACAAAAATGTTCATATTATGTAATTTCAAATTTACTTACCAATCCAGATCGATGACTATCTGAATTACATTCCATTAGATTAGTTCTGTGCACCACCAACCCCGTATCAAGTGTTGATTTGTCTTTCTTTTTACTGACACCAGTAGTATTGGGAATATTTCGCATAACGGCTAATTGAATTCCCTCCTCTAATTGTTCGTGATTTTCTCCAAATGTTCTCTGTACACCAACCCAATCATTTTCCACCCAAATAAATTTATCAATTGGATGCAATAGAGTCTGGTATTGGTTAAATGCACTTTTGGTTAGGAATCCTCCAGGGTATTCTTCAGTCAGTTTTGAACAAGATTCAATTTTTTCCAGTATTAAACGGAATATGTGTTGTACTGGGCGATTGTCGAGAACCCCTTGCCCTAGACCTCGTTCGTCGTCTTGGGCTAAACGCCTGTCTTGCATTATTTCCATCTCACCGCCTCTTAATGATGTACCACCGAGTGGCTGGGCGGATACAATTGTTAACCGCAAGCTATCATCTTCGATAAAAATACTAGACGGTATAGGATAGTAGTTAGCCTGGAGGGGTATCTTTTGGAACCTTTTTCGTTTTATCATCTGCAAAGGCGTGAATTTATCAAGGAATGTTCATAACAAACAAAACTTGTATTGAAGATACATACTTGTAAGCCATTAAGATCGGTAAAAAAAGTGTCTCCACTTTGAATACGTGTTGCGATACGCATAACAATTTCTGTATTGTCCATCACGCCAATGTCTATCAGGTTTCTAATTTCTGGGTGGCCTCCGCGTAATATTGTTTGGTGCACAGCAAATGGTAAGCCTGTGGTCACACTTGATTCTAATGGTCCTTCTTGAACCAGCACAACAGGATTGACTATTGGCAAGGGACTGGCTTCGCCGTAGGGCAGGAATAGATACGCCCCACTCATTGGACCTGTCATTCGCGTCCCGTATCGCAAAAAGTTCAAGCTTGTTGGAATGTGTGGTGAAGAGTCGTCGATTTGTATTGATTTAAGTAGACCATTTCCATGAAAAGCCACAGTCGGCCCATCACCAACACGTAAAGATATATCTCGTGGTTCTGCGAATTTTACCTGATCTGGATAGTCACCTAGGTTCACAGTATGGGGCGATACTGTAAGAATTCTATTTTTTCCGAGAGTAGTACTTCTGCAAAAGAAATGTTTAAATAACCATTTTCTAGTATCGGTGTTTGAGTTTTCTTACTTTGGCATAGTTTCTCTAGGTTCTGATTGAATGACATATGTTATCAGTCCTAGAGGGGGCACATTTACCTTAAATAGGAGTCTGTATTTTGTTGTAGAGGCTTGGGGAAATGCTGCATTGCCATCATGATGACCATGCCAAGACCACACCGGACTTATTTGTGCAGGAATCGCCTTGTTGTCCAGATCACGAACACTAATATAAGGCTTTGAAACGTATAACTCAACTAATTCTTCTCGCCACTTAGACAAGGAATTGTGGAAGACAACATATTTGTTTGGCAATTCATCTCCCAAAATGATAGTTGTTCGTCCATCGTCTGGCCCAGGCCAATGAGATTCGTCAAAGAAGAAATATATAAATTTATAATCCGGACTGTATATCTGAAATTATATATTTGTTTAAAATAGTAAATAAAAGAAGAACCATTTTATGCTCTAATCATACAGATTCCTTTGTCAATAGACGATAAACGGACTGTTGCATAACAAACCGGCAGTCTTTGATTGCGTTCAGCGATCGATTTGCATAATCGAATACTACGTGTGTTTTGGCCGTTCCTGTTATGCCATCATGATGCTGAAACAATGAAAGTTCTCTCCTTGCATTTTGAAGCATTTCATCAAACTTAGTAGTTGAATCCCATGCACTCCAGGCATGAAGCATTTCTGCAGATCGTATATGATGTAAGAGCACTCTGTCCATTCTCTTGTGATAGGGACGAGATGTGTAATAACCACTCCAATAGTGATCATCTCTATCTGCGTATGTAAAGAAATCTCCGCTGAGTGTGGGAAAAGAAGCTAAATCATGCTCTTTGCGAACAGAATCGAAATATTCTTGCAATGTGGCAAACTTGGCTTCAGTGAACATCTTGCGCTCGTTATTAATGTAATCGAATAACATTTCATAGTTTCGCATTTGAGCTTCCCATTCTGTGCTTTGGCTGAACCGAAAATCGTCCCCCAATGGAATCAATACGGAATTTGTTTTATAGAGCTCAGCTTTTTTGCGCCATTGATCGACTAACATTTCTGCTCTAAAATAAAAATTTGTCAAAGTCTTGTTACTTAAAATATGTTTTTGTTTTTAGGATAGAAACTCACTTTCGGGCTACATTTTGGTCATCAATAGCTTGGGGCTGCACATGCCAGGGACATGCTATTCCAAAGCCTGGTATTCGCTTAAAGTCAAACTGGCAACAGATTTTAGGATCAGGGCCACATGTGTGGGGAATGTCATATGAGTAGAAAGGCATCATGTGAGTTAAAAGCTCTGTTCGACCAGATACATCTGTTTTGTAAATAATCATTGAAATGAAACACAATTAAAAATAGTACTTCTTGGAAGACGTAAACCTAGTTCTTTCTTATGTACCAAGCGATATAAAATTTTATTTATAAACTTACATATTTTCCAGGCGTACAAAAATGATACTATTAAATACAATTATTTTGGCAACAAAGAAATGCCAATTTGCTTCTAAGTGGTCATTTAAACAGTATATAAAGCAACAAACCCCATAGGGAGAGGGGAGAAAGCTTAGTACAAGCAAAAACTTACATACTGACTTAAAGATTAACATTTAAAAACTTACACTAACTTAAAGATTAAGACTAGGAGGGGTGCGAGGAACGGTTAAGGGAGGTTGTGAGGCTGTCTTTGCTTAATTGGAAGTCGAATAGGTTGTGCACGCTGTTAGAGGTACGTAGCATACGGTTTATAGGTTCGTTGCTACCATAATTAGTGCGGTGAAACTTTATTTGGAACAGAGATATGGATCGGAGATTATTGGAATTTGTTTGGAGGGAGATTTTTTGAAGAAGAGCTGTACAATCGATATTGCCAGCTAAGAGTTGATGGGACAAGACAACGATATTTCAAAAAGCTTAGGGATGCATGATAACTTAGCAATAGGGCTGTAGTTGGAAATTTCTTTCTTGGGACCTTTTTTATGGATAGGGATTATAAAAGAGTTTTTCCAAAGACAAGGAAAAACTCCAAACGAGAGTGAAAGTTGAAAAAGAGCAGTCAGGGCTTTAACTAAATGTAAGCAGCACTTTTTCAGGGTTATGGCTGGGACCCCATCAGGATCAGCAGAATAATCGTCTTTTAGATTATTAATCTTGCCTTCAACAACGTCTGATGAAGTGGTAATAGAGTTTAAGGAAGTTTGGTTGCAAGATTTTACGTAAGAGAAGTATTCTAAGTCAGGCTGAAGGTCGGTATCAGAGAAAGATTGTCCGAAGAATTGGGCAAATAAATTGGCGACTATTTTGGGATCATGGGAGCTAGACTTCATATAAGTTAAGGTAACCGACAAGACTACATTCAAAAAGTCTGGTTAGATTTGCGTTTCAAAATTAAATTCTTAAGAGGTATGTAAAGCATTCTTCAATTTGATTTTTGAAATGAATTTTCTATAAAAAAAAAACCCTTATGGCATACCCATTGGTAAAGTAAAATAGGACTGATTTTATTAGTTACAGTTAACTGATTTTTTTTACATTGGTCATGTCCATGTGTGACGTTTAAAATTGGGATGCTATAAAAGCGTCAAAAAGGAAATGACTTAATTTTCTATAAAACAATACTACCCCCTTATATTTACAGATTTACAGATATTTTTACAGATTTTAGATTCTGGTGACACTCCTAAGATTTGTACCAAGTTTGTATTCCTTTATGAACATTGAATTCTTTTACAACTCTGCGCGCATCGGGCAATCACATGAGGTCGACTTAGAGAAAGCATTCATACTTGATATACTTTTCAACTTATTACTTGCAAATAATTGACTATTTACCATAATTAATTTTCATTTTAGAACATTGTGTAAAGCAATTTAAGTAGATTTACGATACAAGCTTGAGTTGTACAGTTTAAGGCTTGTACCATTGTGAAAAGATGTACTTTTTAAAATAATTGGCCACTTATGTTGTCAAACTTTTGGGAAAATAAAAAATCTGAGATTTTTGTATTAAAAAATAAATTCAAAAATCTTTATTATAAGAAAACTGCAACAGCAATATTTGTTAAATTATGTTAATCATCTATTAATAAAATTTTTCAAGATTATTATTAAAACCGTTGTCGTAGGGTTGTTATTGAGGGAAGTCGTACAAAAAAAAAAACAATCATAACCTAAAAACTACAAGGAAAATATTGTTGCTATATCTTTTTTCTGATAGACGATTGCAAGGTTATCCATTATTAACTGGATACCCTGTTTAAAATTGATATATTTTTGTCTTGGTGTAATCTAAGCATATAGCACCCGAGTTTAGGGTAGTTTTTAATGCCTTATCTCATAAAATTGAAATGAATGCAGTCAGGTGCATTCCACGGTCAAGCACGGACAAATCGTACTCAAATTTTGATCTTATTATCTGAATATTTTTAGTTTCCCACGTGTAGAAGTTTTTATGTATTGTAACTGTTGAAGAAATCATTCTACTTCGACGCTCATTCAAAATTAAACGATTTACTTTATTATTATTGCTACGCAAAGTTTAAAAAAATAATATATAGTTTGCTATAAGTACATATAATATTAAAGGAGTTTGTTGATGTTTGCATACCTTCCAACCTATGTTGGAAGGTATGCAAACTTCTTCCGGATATACAATGTTTGAAGCGTTTTTCAAGAGTGAATTCATTTGAATTTATTTCTAAAATGTTCCCTTTTAAAATATTCGCCAAACACAATTCAAATGCTTTAATTTTAATTGTACCTCTTTCTTTTAATGCAAATGACTGTTACCTGTTTTTCCCGTCATTTTAAGATCTCAATCTTGAAGAGCCGACCATTAGTCAAATTATACGTTTTTTACTCGAACCAAATAATTTTTTCCCACCCGGAAACAAAGTCCTTTTTATATAAAAGCGATGCAAAACAATTTAGTTCCACACAGTATAAGACGGAAATTCATGTCGATTGAAAAGAAAATTTTGATGAGTGATGAGGACGACGACGATGACCGCTCGGCCTAGCCCGAGCTAGGCTGCGATGCCGCAGTGGCGATTGCCGATGATTAGAGATACGCAATACACAAATAATTGCATCACATAATGTGACTCTTTTCTTCCTAACACACACAAAGGGCCAGGAAAAGCATTCCACATTCTTGTTTTGCGACTAAAGAAATAATTTATATACTTAACGGTACGTCCGAAGTTAGACTCAAGGGTAAACTGATGAGCATTTCTAAAAGCGCGTTTAAGAGGGGTAATGCAACTGACTATTTCACTTGAACACCATTTATAAAAATAGCGATAGAACAGTGAGACACAGGTGACATTGCGGCGGTGTTCGAGGGCTGTAATTGTTACCGTTATTGTTCTATCACCTATCATTTGTAGGGCCCTTGTTTTAATTATATACAACAAGCTTAGATGAGTAATAACAGCACCTGCCTATATATGAGAACTATACTCAAGCTTTGGACGAATAAAGGCTTTGTAGATCACAGCAAGATCAGAGGTGGTAAAGAATTGTTTGCATTTTCGGAGAAAACCTAAGCACTTAGCAGCATTTCGTCAAATATGTGGTCATTCCACAAAAGGTGGTCTGTGACACACATACCGAGACCTGAGAGCTGTTCGGTGTTCGGTTTCCTCGATGCAAGTGCCGTCCATGGATAGCGGCATGTGGTTTTCGCTTTAACGACAGAAGGCAGCTTTGAGTTTTTGAAGCATTAAATTCTACGTGGTTTTTGATTTTCCATTGGACAATGCTGTAGAGATAAGAATTTAATGAGCTTATCATACTCTGCCGTTCAAGTTCCACATCCGGTGGACATGCTTATATATTTATTCCTTAGCTTGTAGGTATAATTAAGAAAAGATATAAAAAAATATTATTTTTATTTTTAATATATCAAACCGTATATAATATTTGGTACAAACTCTTGACAAAAAATTAAAAAACAATAATGTTCTGAAAAATTCAACAATATTCAACTAACTGCTGGATGCAAAACAAAGACTCTTAGTATTGAATTTATTGGATCCGGCATCCTCTTAGTCGAAAATGACTGGATACTGAGAAACAATCTCATTACCATTGAAGGAAAAATATTATAAAATTTGTTTCCCGTAAATCAGTTAAATACTTTATGAGTTATGCGCGAAGGAACAAAATAATTGTTACATAAACCAAAAACAAGGAGACGTCACGTAAGGACGGGAAAAATCTACCAAGTAGTCAGGAGCTTGTCAAAAATTACATTTTTCAGCGAATTTATAAGACTTGGCGTCATGGTGTCTGAAGAGTGATAGTAGACCTATACCTAAACTACGTCATGGTATAATTAAAAATTAAATAACAAATGTGGTGTCTTACTTACAATTTTTTGTGTTCGTATCACGTACGGACACAAAACGTGTGATAAGATAGAAACAACTGATTTTTTGTCTAGGAAATCCACATTCTCCTTGCATTTCAAAACTTTGCCCTCCGAGTCCATGAAGTAGAATCTAAAAAGTCCTGCTACCGCTTTGTCTTTGATGACTGCATTTTCAGTGCAACAAGTTCCGATTGAAACAAGAATCAAAAGAGCTCATCGAAATATCTGAGGTGAAAGGGTGTTTTGCGTGAAAGGGAGCCATATAAATATCTATGGTGGTAGTTTCTGAGGTAAAATGTTGTACCTGGTATATTCAGTAAATACAGTAAACTTGACTACCCAAAAATGAAATGTTGAGTTAAAAACCCATATTTTGTTTCGGCTTAAAAAAAAAACTCACACACGCACTTAGAAGCTATTAATTTTCATGGATCATTTTGATTTTTGATTGTCATGACGTTGGAACATTTTGTTCAAGTTTTTTCGGTGCAGAATCCCATCTTTTTTGAAATCACCATTTAAAAATCATTCATTGAAGATTACAATACATACTTTAAAATAACAGTACACATTTCAGCTATTTTAACATCTTAATTTCACCTACCCCAAACTTGCCGCCATCTAAATTCAAGTTCCTTCATACGAGCCAAACGTTTCTTCACTGAATAATGTGTACGTTGAATTAACAAATTATCAAATCCAGAGTGTTTCAATATATACGGCATTGTCGGACTATGACCAAAAGGGTCAATAGACCACGATGAAGTGGGAGTAACATTTAAGTTCTTCTTCAGCCAAGTATGGCCTTCGGTTAATTGCATCAGAATACTCTGCCAATGAGAATTGGCTTCATCAGGCATTACCCATCCACCAGTTACAAAATCCAGTTGATGATTTTGAACCAATCTGCAATATAATTGTATTATACATATTTAGATGACTATTTTTTGTACACAATGTATGAATGTATATAAATTGTTACTTTTTTGTTTCCATTTTCGAATTCTGACCTAGACCTTCGAAAAATCGAGAAAAGTAAGATATTTCTGCCCAAATAAATTTCATTTCAGGATTTTCCTTCAAGTGACGTAACATATTAGATAAAATATGCTTAGTATCGTGCTCGTAGTAAGCATCAAACGTCTTAATCCATCCTAAAGAAAAACAGTTTTAATTTGCGTTAAATTATACATAATTCAGTACCTGGATCATTGTGCGAGTGCGGAACAACGAATACCTTCAGCTTATGATGTTCATTAAATTGTAGGGGATCATATTTTATATTCCAACCTTGTTTCCAGACACCTCCGTCGATGTTGTCAAATGAAATATTCTTATAAACATCCAGCATCTTTTGAAAAAATATGTTTTTTATAAGTTAAATAGTTTTTATAAGTTAAATTATAAGTTAAATAAGTTTCATAAAAATGGCTTAGAAAATAAAAACAGTCCAAAAAAGGTTCCTGTCTTGGCTTTATGCAAATCATCCATACTCTCATACTTCCTCAAATAAAGTACATGCGAGTTGCCTTACAAAATTACCATTTCGATACTGAGATCTCCAGGCAATTTTTCGGCGATGGGTGCCATTCCAGTCCACTAAGTCGCCAGCCTGATTGAATTTCCATCGAAATTTTGACCATGATAGCTGAGTGTACGAGCGATTTTGGCTACGAAAAACAAGGATGTCCATCATTTGAATTTCGTCATTCAAAACCGAATCGGCGCGGCGCCCGGTGAGAAACATTAATTAAAATCCATTGACTCCGTGATGGATGAAAACGAAGCCACCAACTACCCAACGTAATTTTTCAATTCTTAAGATATTCCGGGCTTGCCGTCACACAATTTGAAATTGAAGGTCGGCTCATTTATAATTTTGCTGCGTGACCTTAATAAGACGAAAATTTGTAACGGAACGCGTTAGATTATGAAGGACATCAAATCAATTTTAATCAAAAAATTAAAAAGGAAAAATTTAAAGGCGGTGATGATGTACTCATTCTGCGGATTCCGTTCATTTTTATTTAATCTTCATCAATTTCCGGTGGGTCTAGATTTCGTTATTACAATCAATAAGTCGCAAGGACAATCGCTGGTTGTTTATGGCATCAATTGTTGTCAAAGTTGTGTACTCTTTTAATCTCAACTAAAAACAAGCAATGATTTGATTTGGACCCAGCTGAATAGCAGAAATCAATGGTCATTCAGAATCCTTCTTAATATTCAACTAACTGCTGGATGCAAAAAAAAAAGACTCTTAATATTGAATTCATTGGAACCGGCATTCTCTCAGTCGAAAATGACTGTATACTGAGAAAGAATCACATTACCATTGAAGGAAATCAGATGATGATCAGTCCTCTATAATCGTCCTAAATAAGCGTTGAGAACATTTTCTCAACTACCAAACCGAAGGATGTTCACGCAGTTCTGGAATCATTTCCAATATTCAACAACAGTTATCTAGAATCATTATTCCATTTCCATATTCCCCCAAGCTGAACGACACAGTATTCTCAAATAGCATTCATCACCATTTCGTTAGCTATTTCACTCTTCTTCTATTAATAAGCTTTGGAATTACAATTATTTGCAAACTTCAGAAGAGAGTGACATCAGCTCCTAATTCCACACCAGTTTGGAAAACTCTAACACAGTACGATGTCAACGAAATATGAGAACACAGTTGAATTGAACCATTCCACGCAGGGAAGTATGTAAAAAGCAACTAATATATCTGATCGTTGTCAGCACTATTGGTTGCTGTTTATTTATGGGTACAACGATCGAGCGCAGTGGTAGTCGATCGTTGTATATTGTGAATTTACCCATATTAATTATTATTATTATTCATATTTATTATGCAATGAGTAAATTTTAAGCATTTTATGTAATTTTTTTTGTAAGCATTTTATGTAATTTGCAATAAGAATAAAATGGCCCAACAATAAAATTCATTTTAAAAAACAATCGTTTTGAATATTAATTCTAACGCTACATACAAATCAAAATGTATATTGGCTAATGTCGTGTGTACCGGGGTACTCCTTTATAAAATCCGTAACAGAGAATAACTCTGAAAACATTAGTCGGAACAGCCAATCGAAGTAACACCGAACCTTCAAGCGTAAACGACATAAAATATCGTTTGTGGAATATGAATGCTTTTCGCTTTCATATAGGTCAAGTTGTTTGCTTTGATTGAAATTGTTTATATTAAAGTTATATTAAAGTGGCCTACGAAACAAACCAAAAACAAACAAATCCTAATAGCCGTCCTAAAAGTGCTGTCAGCTGTCATTCCTCGTTTGCACTTGCCCTAACTTTTTTATCTTCTGTTCAAAAGAATGTATTTGCGATTTACCTGAATATTAACATGGGTTGCAGGATCAGCATTGATGTCGCATTGTTGGCTGTTTTCTGCGCTTATTACAATTTCCTTGAACATTTCTTTTTTATTAAACTGTTGTGGTCCAAATTTAGGATGCTTAAGTAAACGTTTTTCCTTCGAATCGATATCATCGGATTCAATTTTGTTTTGATTGCTTTGGAAGTTTTCGAGCTTCTTCTTGAGATGACCCATTTCCTGTTGGTGCATTTGCAAACCATTTTCAAGTTGTTTTAGTTTACTTTCAATGTTAAAAGCTTTTGTCTGAGCAAATATTAAAAAATAATAACAAATAAAAAGTGAAATTATAAAATATACAAAACCAAAACAAAATTAATACCTGCTTGTCGGCCGGCACCGAAAAATTGATAAGCAGATAGGTGACCAGAAAAACTGCCACACACATCGCACATAAAATCAATTTACATTTTCGAGAAAATCGCAACATTTTTAAATACACGACTTTGAGTGGGTGATTATGTTGTGCTTAGGGATTAAACTTTGCCAATAAATGTAAGGCAAAATATCGTATTTTAACTATTTCAACTTTAAATTTATAAAATGCATTTTATTTTTTTAGCATAACGAAAAAACAAATTAAATAATTGATCTGGTGGCTGATATATTTTTTTTGGATTTGGATACATCAAAATTCAGTCTGCCGAACAGATATGTCAAAAATGATCAAAATTCAGTCTGCCGAACAGATATGTCAAAAATGACAACCAAGGATGATATGGCTTCGATACTCGAAAACGAAAAAAATATTTAAGCTGTTACCATAAGCGGGTTCACACCTTTGAGTACCCGTGTTTTTTTGGCATTCTATAATGGTGGATTTACATGTATCTGCATTTGGTTTCTGCACAAAAAAGGAAAACTATCCGCAGTATGATTCTACCCACAGTTTTTATCCTGTGCGATGTCAAGATGGTGATCAGCTAAGGTCAGGTCGAATTGCTGTGACGTTCCTTTACTTCTCAATAGTTTAACGCTCAGCAATGCGTTTTGACCATAGATACGGGGTCTCTTTATTTTCAGTGGTGGTGTGAGCGATTTTCATAATCCGTGCTGAAGAAATGGAAGGCTGGGGGGTAAACCAGTCGCAAACGAGCTCTTTCGGACGCCTTGGCAGGATCCGTCATACTCTTTGCCTTACCCCGGTATATCGGCTCTGCCGGGGCTGACCTTTCCTTTTCGACCTACTCGTGGGAATCTTATTTGTTTTTGTCACACTATGGGCGATTTAGACATGACAGACGTTTTACCATCCGCCGACACAGAGGTTGAACTTTTGGCCTCCAGTCAGGAGACCATCGTAGGACGACCTACAACAACTGGAAGCACAGGTAGTACCAGCCACAGTACCCCTGTGTTTCGACCGAATAAACCAAACGTACCCTTGGGTAGCAACGCCAGCCATAGCGGCCTATGAAAAAAAGCAAGCTTGACGGTACGAAAGGGTCTACCAAAGCGCCATCTTCCGGAGCAGTGCAACCGCGTACTCTAAGTGAGGTTGTCAGAGACGACCTCCAAGTAGCGGTTGTGGATGAGCTCACCAGAACCAGCAGAACTCCATCGAGGCCAAGCTCTCGGAGATGGTGTTCTCGTATACCATTTCGGCGATCGAGGGCCCTTACCCTAGTTTTGACTGTGACTAGGTGCTCAGGGGGTGCAGGGTAATCAGGTGCGCAGACGTGTTTTCTATAGAGTTCCTTAGGACCTGCATCGCTAAGATTAGCAATGAATGGGAGGGCTTGAAGCTCAAGCTCATCCCAGCTAAGGACATCCCTAAATGAACAAAGGCTCGCATCTGGTTGCCCCTCATGAGCATTAAGCCAAGCGGACAGGAGCTGATCCGTGGTCTTCAGAGGTTAAATCCACTGATTCCGATGCACGACTGGACAGTCATTAAGGCGGAGGAGCCGCAAAAGAACAGTGCATCTTACTTTCTGTTGATCAGCGAGGAAAGCATTGGGGCTCTCGAGAAGGCCGAATTCGAGCTGCGTTTTGGCATAAGATGTGCAAAAATTAAGATTCTGCAGAACCAGGGAGCAGACCCCGGCAAAGTTGGAAGCAACGTTGAGCTAGATGATGTCACTGATGAAGTCGAGGTCCCTACCCAACTAACATTTCAGCTTCGGTTCGGCTTAGTAGAATAAGCTTTAGAAGTTCCATAAGACATTTGTAAAGTTTACTTAAGCATAAAAAGGAGAATGTTATACAAGCGAATACAGCTTGTATACGTGATTTCGGAAAATCTTCTTAGAAACTTATTCGCAGAACTTTTAAAAGTAGCTGATTGTATAAAAGCCTAAGGAAGCCAATACGAAGTTTTAACGAGCGATATTGGTAATTTGAATGACACTTCAACTTACAGATAGCTTCGAAAATGGTTGTATAAATGTGAAATACAAGTCTTATAGAAGGTGAACAAAATAAATTAAAAAAAAGAAAGATAAATTATTATTATTTTTTTAATGTGATTTTTACTGCATTTTATCTGAAATCAAGTATCAAATTCAATTAATTATAGTATTGGAAACAATTATAAAACATAAATTATATTTTTACCTCACTAGGGATCGAACTCGGGAACCGCACTAGGCGGAACTGCACTGCAGCGCAACTGCGATTCAAAATAATTTGTATGAAATTTAATGAAGTTCAGTTGCCGCTTAGTGCGATATAGCTCATACAGTTTCATACAAATAATGTTTTGCCGCGTCGTGAAGTGTAGTTCCGCTGCAGCTGTGTGTTGTCTAACCTTTATATTAAAGGTTAGACCGCACACAACTGCAGAGGAACTACACTTCACGACGCGGCAACACATTATTTGTATGAAACTGTATAAGCTATATCGCACTAAGCGGCAACTGAACTTCATTAAATTTCATACAAATTATTTTGAATCGCAGTTCCGCTGCAGTGCAGTTCCGCCTAGTGCGGTCTAACCTTAAGTGAAACCTGCGCGACATCAATATTTTAAGCAATGGCAATGGCGAAAATCTGAGTCCAGAATCGGTTGCAGATCTAGAGTCAAGGGTGAAAACCTTTGAAGCATCTATGAACACGGCGTTTAAGATCTCTTGCCCAGTTAAATATAGCCGAAAATCTCTCCCTCCATGGTGGAATGAAAATCTGTCTGAACTCAGGAAAGCGACAAGGACAATTTTCAACATCTGCCACAAAAACAAATTCTATCAACCGTATAAAGATAGCCTTACAGTTTACAAGCGAGCTGTCACAATAGCCAAGAGACAAGGCTGGAGAGAGAACTGCGAGTCAATAGAAAACATAAAAGACTCAGCAAGACTTGGTAGACTCCTGTCAAAAGAACATTGCAACCCTTCTTTTTTGAAAAAGAACGATGGGGAGTGGGCAGTCTCTCCAGCTGAATCCTTTGAACTACTGATGACGACAAACTTTCCGGGGTGTGAAAACAGTAAACTGGAACCACTTGAAACTCACATCACACCGTTAGCTCATGTAATAATTTTCAAAGGTTGCCTCTATATCAACCATGTACCCGAGACATGGAGACATGTTAGAGTAGTTTTTATCCCGAAGGTCGGTAGACGGGGCCATGAATCCGCGAGGGATTTTCGACCAATTAGTCTGACCTCTTTCGTGCTTAAGACGATGGAGCGCATCCTAGACAAACAAATCAGGGACATCCTAGTTGGATGCCCTCTCGAAATCGCTCAACACCCATACCTAAAGGGTAAGTCCACGGAGACGGCCCTTCACCAGGTAGTTTGTACAATTGAGAAAACTATTAACTTCAAAGACTATACACTCGCCACCTTCTTAGATGTAGAATGTAGATTCTAGAAGCTCTTATTGACTTTGGTGTTGAGTTCTACATCCGGGAGTGGATAGTTTCCATGCTCAGAGACAATCTACGTTAGAAAATACAATTTCAACCAAATACGTCCAGTAGAGGAACACCCCAGGGTGGTGTTCTGTCTCCTCTTCTTTGGCTTTTAGTCATGAATAAAATCCCCTTGCTAAATTAGAGAGGGGTGGAGTGAAGGCGGTCGCGTATGCCGATGATTTGGTGCTACTAGTGTCGGGTTATTTTACCCCTGTGATTAGTGAGATCATGGAGTTGGCTTTAAGGAAGGTTAGTAGCTGGACTGCGAGCTGTGGACTAGGTATTAATCAAAGCAAAACTGAACTTATGCTTTGTACTACCAAAACAAAGATAGACCCCTTCAATCTACCTCGACTCAACGGTCAAACACTTCCACGCTTCTCCAGTGCAAAATATCTGGGTGTAGTTCTCGACCCTAAATTAAACTGGAAATTAAACATTGAAAAACGGGTTAAGAAGGCCTGCATAGCTTTCTATGCCTGTAGCAAAACTTTTGATAAAAGGTGGGGCCTCCAGTCAAAAATGATTTTATGGACATACACAGCCATGGTGCGACCTATTCTCACGTATGGTTCGATTGTGTGGTGGCCAGCATTAAAGAATTTGTATAATATCAACAAACTTAGGAAGGTTCAAAGAACAGCTAGCATTGGCACCACAGAGGGGCTATTCGATCTTGTCCAACAGATGCTTTAGTCGTTTTTCTGCACCTTTTACCACTAGATTTACACATTAAATACCTGGTATCTTGCAGCGCGATAAGGCTAAAAGAATCGAACTCCTGGTTTGCCAAACCCTATGGGCACAGCAACATCACGGGTTTAATTCCAACCGAAATGTTTTCGACTCCCACTGATTACTGCGCCCCTTCAATGAGCCTCGGTTAAGATTTTAAAGTTATATTCCCATCTAGAAAAGATTGGAATGATGACGTCGTGACGAAAGACTTCGACACAACTATCTTTACTGATGGGTCAAAGATGGAGTGCGGTGTTGGTGCAGGTATTTTTTCAGAGTCCTTAAATATATCCAGGTCTTTTCGGCTACCTGACTTTGCTAGTGTCTTTCAGGCAGAAGTACTGGCAATCAAGGAAGCATGCAAGCTACTTAAACAAAATCCAAACCAGAACCGAAATACAGCTATTTTCTCAGACAGTCAAGCGGCTGTCAAAGCCATTAATTCGGCTACATCATCCTCAAAATTAGTACGACGATGCCAGGATGAGCTTCTGAGTGTGAACACTAACCTCAGGGTCACTCTTATCTGGGTTCCGGGTCACAGTGGCATTGAGGGGAACGACGACGAGCTGGCCAGACAAGGTTCAACCCTTCATAACTCACTTGCGGAAAGAGTCAGTATTCCTCTCGGAGTTATGAAGGGCAATATATTCTCAATTTGTCACTCAGAATCTAATCGTAGGTGGAATAGTTTAACTAACTCTATTATTTCTAGAAAGATTTGGCCTACCTATAATAAATCCCGAACTATTAAGGTTAGACCGCACTAGGCGGAACTGCACTGCAGCGGAACTGCGATTCAAAATAATTTGTATGAAATTTAATGAAGTTCAGTTGCCGCTTAGTGCGATATAGCTCATACAGTTTCATGCAAATAATGTTTTGCCGCGTCGTGAAGTGTAGTTCCGCTGCAGTTGTGTGCGGTCTAACCTTTAACCTAATGTGCAGACCCAGGTGAGACATAGCAAGGATTGTTGCAACATGCACTGGACACTGGCCAATAGGAGAACATGCGGGGAAGCTTGACGATTACACAATTAGGCCGATTTCCGCTTCAATACCAGTCAACAACACAGTGAAGATGGCTCTTAGTTGCGAACTTCGACCCTTTTGAGTGTTTTTCTATGTTCAAGTCCAAGAAAGTTTCAACTCCTATGACTGTGAGCTAGCAGACTACTGGTGTTTAAAGGTGGCTCATGGTGCACGACCACCGGATGATCACACGGTTGTGCCAACCTTCGCTTCAATACAAGTCAACAAAGTGCCTAGTTGGCACAGTGTAGAAGGTTTTTAGTTGCGAACTTTGGCCCTATCAGGTGTTTTTCCTATGTCCAAATCCTTAATAAGTTTCATCTCATGTCTAAATCCAATAAAAGCGTCTGGTCATACAGGCGGGTGGTACTTTCTCTGGTAACCACAAGTCATGTTGTGCAAACAGACGGAGGTATACAGAGATTACCATATCCGGGTGTGTGACTAGATGATCACCCTAAGGGATCAGATCGTATGCGTCCTGGGCAAATCAGCAAATTGCTTAGCGTAGCATACAGCAGCAGAACTCGGTAGCAAGCTCTGATCCGTTTGTAGATCTATCACCAAATACCCTCATTTTCTTAAAAAATGTTCTTTTAATCCACAGGTCAAACGAGTTATGGTATCAAATCGGCGCATTACAGCGTTAATTGGGTCATCGAGCGAGGATGCTTGTGACCGCCATCTCTGCCTACCTACCTATGATTATACTTTAACTTTTATCGGCAGTATTCATACTGCCGATGTTGTTTTTGTTATTCAAGTAAAATGGTTCTATGGATAGCTACTATGGAATACTACTATGGATAGCTTTTCCAATAAAACACGGGTAATAGGTCTGTTCCACACATTAACCAAAACCGCCAATTGTCAACAATTGTTGCCCAAATGCTGTTCCACACCTCACAAATTTGGTAGTTTTGGGCAGAAGTGAGTGCTCACGAGAGAGTAAAACAATTTCCCCTCCTGACAAATTCTGCCCAAGAAATTTCTTTGGGCAGAAATTGTTGGCCTGTCAAATACCAGGTTGAGGTACGTTGCATACAAAATTTACTGTTGTAGAGTCATCGGTTCAGTTTGCTTCGCGTTGGAATAAAAAAATTTACAAGAAATTAAAAGAATAATTGTGTGAAGCTGTGTGGCAGAATTTTTGCCACACTTTTTCGGCAGTTTTTCTCTCTGTGAGAGAATTTCATCCCCACTCTTTAAAATTTGACAGACCAACAATTTCTGCCCAAAAATTTCGGGAACAAACCTAATAATATGGAGTGCTCGTTTACATTCTAAAAACGTAACCATGATAGGGGGCGCGGTAATCTATGCAGTAATTCAATTTTCAATATAGAGAGCGTTTTTACAACAACACCGTCATAGCTGCAGGTGTCAAAATACCGTCTCTATATTGAAATCACGCCCCTTATCACAGGCTCAAGTACTGCATTAGGGATAGGAACGAGCACTCCATATTATATATACTCAAAGGTTCACACTCATCGACAAGTCGATCAACCTGAGTCGTTTGGCTATCGTTCACATTCAACGACTGCCTTCATCAACCTCCTTTGTCCGATTTGTCCACAAAGATTTTTCCAGAAATCATGTGAAATGAATGAAAAAAACACAGAACGATTTTTTCAATGGGATTTTTTCCTAGTCTTCTTCATTTTTTTTAATGCTGTGCCCTTAATTTTTCATTGATATTCACACCGAAAAAATCGTTCAATGTAGACCGGGACTTTGTGAATTAATTTTCAGATTCAGCAAAGGAAATTCATTTTTCGCCCTTCCATTTGTGGGCTTACTTCTATTTCAACCCATTCTCCATTATAAATCTCACATACAAAAGGGCGCCGACATGCATGTGTGCGCAATTTCATATAAATGCATATGATTCATTTTAGTAACCAAACAGTTTCATATAAATGCATATGATTCATTTTAGCAAACCAAACAGTTTCTTGACTGAAAGTTGCATGTGGGTGCCAGCCCTAAGGTTGCTCGCCGAAAAAAATTTTTGTTGTACAAAATTATGTTGTACAACTTGATGAGAAAAATAACTGTAAACACAACTTTGCGTTTACATGTAAAAGGATGTTGTACAACATCACTTTGGTTGGAATCTTTGAAGTAGAACGTAGGGCGCGGAAAATGTCAAAATTAATAAAAGCCTTGATGATGAAAGAAACATTGGACGGTGAAGAGGATGTGAAGAAAACAAAGTAGCAGAAAAGAAAAAATGTACATGGGTGAATAAATGGGTAACAAAAATAGGCCGAAATACTCCCACATAAATTTGTTGGAAGACCACAAGTTTGGGCAATAAACTTCTTCCGCTACGGCACCAAATTTTTCACTTCGTATCACTTTTATTTAATTCCCGCCGATAACACGATCGTATAGCATTTATTTATATATTTTTTTTAAACCCTCTGTGATGTTCCGTTCAACATCTTTATATTTATCTAATAACACTTCGTATGCCTTACCTTTTATAACGATACTCTATTTTTATAAATCTCTGATTTTATCTTCTAAGTTTCTGGGAGAGACCTATATACAGAAAAAAAGTCCCTACAGAACGGAGTATTTGCTTTGGTAGCCATTTTTTCGCTTTATTTACTTTACTGCCTTTGTGTTCACAAGACGAGAATTTTCCAGAAATGAAAATTTAAACCAAGTTGTACAACATCTGTTTACATAGGTTGTATGGTATGACAAGCCAGCAGGTTTTCAAATTTTTTTGAAAACCGTACAACATGGAGTGTCAAGCGGTTGTTTTTGCGTTTAAGGCTCTCCCAAGCCAATGCGGGACATTCGTTGCGGCGAACCCTTCAAGCTTAAACACGAACCCGAATTTCTCGGTTCACTTTGGAATCACTTGGGACTCCAAAAAACCTGAGTGTCTCGCACACATTAACAAATTTTCTGTGTACGCATGTAAAAAGAAGAACAAGAATCGAGAGAATTTTTTTTATGCACGGAGAAATAGAGAGAGTACAGTCATTTTGTTTAAATTTCCACCACTTTTTTTTAGTTCAATTTTGTTGGTAACGCGGCGAAGGCCATTGCTTTTTTATCTTTTTTTCTTGTGAAAACTTTAAGAAATTTCCAAAAAAAAATACAAGTTTACTGTTTATTATATGTATATGTTTAGTTTTGAAAATCTATATTGTACCTTTTATAATTGCTAAATAAAAATAAAGTCTTGAAATGAACAAAATTCTCTTTGTTTTTTTTTGTATGCAATGTAGAAACTCGACTAGATGGGGAAGTTTCTTTTTAATGCAATACATTTGGGTATGCCTCGATTCATTCATTTTTGTTGGTCCGTTTTGGATTCCATTTAGGCTCCGTTTTCTCGGAGTATGGTGAATTGGAATTTTCTCTCTCATAATACATTCACATAATGGCTCCGTGGTGATTCTAATTTAGATACTAATTTGATCCGATTTGGAATCGTTTTGGATCCTGTTTTGGGTCCGTTTATGAACTGGTTTCGGATCCAAAACGGACTCGCTTGCTTGAAGGGAAGAAACATTCGTCAGTCAAAATTATTTCATATGTTTTTCCGCCGCGTTGGTGTGGGTACTCTGATATATCACTATGACATGCGAATGTTTCTTCGCCGCAACGAATGTTCCGCATTGGTTTGGGAGACCCTTTATATTATACAACATCGACATATTAATAAAAGGAGCTAGCGGCGAGTTATCATTAACTCGTGATGGAGTTAAGGAAGGTGGTTTAGCGAAGGGTTAAATAAGTTAAGAAATATACGTTTTAATTCACCAATTGTCTCTTAATACATGCTCACACGAGAGCTCGAAAGTTACAGATGAGTTAAGCGCTGTTTTTATTAATATGGCTTTAAAAGTCCAACATTTTCAAAGAATTTATCACTTGGTTACTAAGTCCACCTTCCAACTTTTCATCAACCAACTCAAGCTGCAGCCAACGTCGTTTTGGTTTTTTTAAAGTGCTATAGATATTTATATGCAATGGTTTTTGCCATTGGCTCAAAAATAGCTAATGGAGCCACAGCTTTTATTTATTTTTTTTTTTTTTTATAAGCTCACGCCTCTTTCCCCCCCAGATCCCGCACGCGCTGGGGTCCATTTTCACCGAGTACGACAGCAATTACGATTGCAAGTCATATCGGCACTTATATTAATCATTTGATGTTAGATAATAATATAAAAAAAAAATCGTTACTTAGTTATGTTTACAATAACACAGCAACTTGTCTTACAGCGAAATGAGTAGGTATCAACGGAAGTTAAAAGAGATTAGGTCTGCTTAAAGCAAGCAGTTGACAAATTTAAAATTGAAAAAAAAAATAAAACTATTTAAAAAATAAGGATTATGAAATCAAATAACCAAAATTATGTTTAGTTTACGTTATATTTAGTTTATAAACAAAATGCAACATTAAGAATAAAACAAAAAATTATACCGATCACGACAGTGAAGCACTGGTTCGAAATAACTTTTTAAGTCCTATTCTACACATGTTAAAATCATTTGAGCAAACATTTAAATTATAGTGCCTGTCCACATTGGATTTTTAATGCTAGGTGCATGCATTGAGACGGGTAGGTTTCTTGTGAGTGAAAAAGAGATGGGTAGATTGCACCCAAATTGCACTGATGCGCCACTCTCAAACAATATTCTCGGATTCAACATGATAGATTTTTTATTGTGTGAGTGAAAGATGATGATGAGAGGATTTACTTTTCATCGTATGGACACAACGAACATATTAACACCAAGCATTAAAAATCCAATGTGGATAGGCACATAGAGTTTACTCATTCGGTTAAGAGGTTCAGTGAACGTGGCCATTGTGCAATAACAAATTTCAAAACAAACACAACTATTCCAATCCCATTTGTTCCAACTGTGGCAAATTTTCTATTCCCGTTGGTTAAAAACCTAAAAACGGCCATTGTTGATTTTTGACAAGGAAAGAAAAGAAAAGGAAAGGTTCCTGTGAGAAAAATCACCAAAAGTCTGGATTGCAAGAATAAAAGCAGAAAAATACTTTTAGAAAAATTCTAATTACTTCACTTTATTGTACACAATTAATTATAGAGTCATTTAAACCAATTGTTTATATTTATAATATCATAATCAACCAACTAAATGTAGTGTTAGCTGCAAAAGTTATTTATTTTTTTTAATTGTAAATGGGAAAAGAAAAGAAAGAGTTTTGTTATAATAAAAATAATGTGCGACGTGTGTGCTGATTTTTTGCATCTCCTGGAGACATGTAAGTTGCAATAAATTCTTGTGATTAAGTTTAAAAAACTATATTTGTATTTTTTTTCCGCAATTATTTTCTGACATAAATAAAAAAAATACTTTTTTGAATCTTAAACTCAATATAACTTCATGAACAATAGTGAGACTCCTTGAAAAATTGCATCAAACTTTTGTAGTATACTCATTCAAGCTGTGAGGACTGAGGAGTTTCTACGGGAAAAGTAGAATGTGTGCCAGTTTGCCGGAGTTTTCTTTTTAATTTGTTTTTTTTTTTTTGCAACTCTAGTCTCTGACTTGGTGACGTCAAAAATATTTTTTCTTTTGCTGAAAAAATAATAAAAAAAACAGTAACAAATCAAAAGCGCTGATGCCAACAACGTTCTGAAATTGGGAATAAAGTTGCGGGATTTCTCAGATACCTACATAATTACTAACCTACATCAATAAATATATAGACACACTATTGATGCAGATCTTAATGACATCTCGTTATTTATTTTTGATAATATATTAATAATTCCTTTGTCTTTCTTTGAACCGGTAGCACCTAGTTTTATGTACTGTACATCAATCGAAAAATCAATATAAGAAAACAAATCACTGTCCAGTGGAGGTTCTGAAAACCCAAAAAGTATTTGATCTTTACGGTTTGAGCGTTTCATTTTGGCCAATGAAAGGGCTGTCTGTCTCACTGTCTGTAAATACATCTTGGTACGTTGTAGTTATTTGATAGTTTCTATCACCAAACAAAACTTTTGTTTCGATACTTTTTACTTTTTCTTCATAAATAAAGGATCTAATATTTTGTATTGTTCGACTTCAGTTTAGGTACACTACCAAGTTTTTGTACGTAAGTTCTCACGCTATTGTCGAAATGACCCAAACAACAGTTAACTGTCCTAGCAAATGCATACATAATGTAATGTACATACACACATAGTTATTTTTTGGACATCTGTTGGACATCTCGTGGATTGATAACATATTTTAACTTTGCTAAAAAATGCTGCTAAGTGCTTAGGGTTTCTCCGTAGATGCAAGATACGTAATCTACAAAGCCTTTATTCGTCCAAAACTTGAGTACATTTCTAATGTTTGGGCAGGTGCTCCAATAACCCATTTGAGTCTGTTGGATAAAATACAAAACAGAGCTTTAAAAATTATAGGTGAAAGAACTATAATATAGACATTTACATTTCTTCAACCGTCGCAATGTTTCCTGTCTTTCAATATTTTACCGCTATTTTCGTAAACATCTTTCTAGTGAAAAATCCAGTTATTTTCCTCGCCCTAAACAATTCAACCGTATTATTAGTGCTTCTAGGAATGCCCATCAGTTTACCTCTGTGCCAAATTCGGACGTACTGTTAAGTATAGAAATTCCCTCTTTAGTCGCACTACATGAATGTAGAATGTTCTTTCAGGCTCGATTTGTCCCTCCCGTTCAGATCTACAGACATTCAAAATCAATGCGCATCGGTACCTCTATTTATATCCTCTACATTCTACAACCTACTAATCGCTCGTGCAGTGTATAACATGTTAAGGGTATATAGTCACAACCCCTTGGAGCGCGCTTACTGTACAAAAAAACATGCATCATTTTAGGCGGACACCAACCATTTTAGTTTATAACAACCCTAGGACCCTAATTTGTATCTGTTTCTGAAAGTCAATCCGATTCCTTTGTATTGAACGAATTAAAAAAACAAACTTCGAATAGAATTGAACTGTTAATGCGTTTATGCGGGTCCGCAGTTAGGCATACTTTGGGCGGCATGAAACCCGTTGATATACGCTTAATTTAAAAGGCGAACAACTGTTAAAATCCGAAAATTCGCCCAAAGATACTCCAAATAAAAATGCGGTTTTTGTATTTGTAATAAAAAATTTCCTCTTTGTATGCTGTAAACGTGCACCAATTCTAGATAAAATATATTCGCGGCTGTTTTTCCAATAGGAAATTTTCCTTTAAATTGTAGGCCATTTAACGATTTGAAATCATTATTTATTCTCTCTTTAAAATTCCAAGGGTGCCGGAGACCCAACCCAGAATCATCATCACTTTCACTTGAAAATATATCGTTTATCATTTTATGTCTTTTCACTATCAACACTTGACCGTAACTGAGTTTCGTGTCCCAATTGTCAATTAAATACTGACTAATATGTAAATTGTAATCCTTAGGGCTTGTTTCACAATATCTGAGTAAAGTTTCAATTAAGATACTTTGAACTTTCTCGTCAAGTTATTTACGTTTCACAATATTCGAATAGTCTTAATTAATAATTAAAGTTCTGAGTATTTTACTGGGCAGATAAAGTACTGATTAAAAAAATAAACTTGCAATTAAAATATTTTCAGCTGTTATTGCGACCAATAAAACAAATAAATATAATGTTCTGGGCTTGAAAGTTTTTAAAAGTTGTAATGCAATTTTTGAATGAAGTTGTGTTGTGTATATCTACATATGTTTTTATTTTATATTAAAGTAAACGTATCTCAATAGTCAATAGACTTGACAATATCTCAATCCATAACATATCACAATCCAAAATAAGATTTGCTGCATTTTACTAAACCACTAAAGTAGGGAGGTACCCAGATTAAACATGCACATATACATAGGTGGTATGGCTTACGATCAATTACACTTTTGGTACAAGCAAATATTAATTTGTACGCAACGCGGATGGCCAACGAGTTGACAAAACAAAATTGACACATATACCAAACCTTCGATAAACGGTTGAAATAACATACTTTCGCGCCGAAACGCTTATTACAGACATTTTTTTGTTTTAAACCCACGTACATATGTATATTTATTAGAAAAGATACTATATACAAAACACTTTAACAAAGGACCACAACACTTAAATATCAACACTCCGAAGACTATTATAGATTATTTTTAAATAATTTCGTTTTCAATCTGTCAAAACAATAATATTGTCTGGAAAACTGGAATAACTTACGAGTAGCTAATTGACACATAAATTTGTAATTCTGATAATTGTGAAACACAAAGTTTATAACTGGGAGGATTTACTTTACGGATAATTTAATTGTCTAGTTACTAATTATAACTTTACTCAGACATTGTGAAACAAACCCTTACGTAAACACAGCAGAAAACTATTCATAGAGAGTTTCAGAAAAATCAAAGAAAGCCATGATGTAATGAGATTAACATCAAATAAAAACTCGAAGAAATCCAATGAGTTATGCTTTTGAAAATTTTGCACGAGCTGCCACTTTTTTGGACGTCTTTAGCTGTAGTTTAGGAAGGAAATTGAAAAATAAAGTATGTACATATTAAATTTACATATAACATACAAACATTTATACAAAATTAGTTAGTAAATGCGCATCGACTACGTTTCAGTTGCTACACTACTTTGTCAACATTTTTTCGTTTCAGTTTTGGAACTTATCAATTTGCATCAAATACGCATCTGATGCGTATTGGAACTCACATATTGGAACTCAACGGCAGTTAGCCGTTTATTTTTGTTGTTTTCTCTTTCTGTTTTATGTTGTTGAGTATAGTGTATTGATATTTTCATGCAAAAGCTTTTAAGAGCTTTTGAAACTGATTCCCGCTGGATGCATTCACCTAATTTCAACCTAATTTCGTGCAAATGAGGTTGAAATTACCTCATTGAATTACATATGAATTACCTCAAATGTGATTTTGTATGGGAAATTAGGTAATTTTGGATCTCATTTGGAAATTTGCAACGAAATTACCTCATTTGGCCCAGTAAAAACGCCATATAAGAAGCGTTTAGACGAGCAATTATCAGATGCATTTAAAATTTTATGACTGCTTCAAAGATAATGTAAAAAGCGTAATGGTAAAGCATGATATTCTAAGTATTGAACACTCAAAAAACACCGATTAATGACACTTGCTAGAAAACGCAACATCATTTATGTCGGAAACTAATGTCGTAAAAAAATTAAATCTTAGCATTTCGTATTACTGGGTGTTTTTTTTTACTGAAACAAAAATGTATTTCCAATAATATACGTCAATAGACACTTTGTGTATAATTTACTTGTTCGATGTTGAGGACGGTCGACGGTTGACCACATGCCGATCGAAGTAGAAATAGAAAGATCTGGATTTGAAAAAATGCAGCCACGTCGTTTATGATAAGGTCGTATTGAAGCATTCGCAATATGAGCTTACCACAAACATTAAATTATTTTTCTTGCAGATTTTGTACTGAAATTTCAGCTTTTTAACGGTTATAAAATCACGCCAAGAATAGGTTCTTCTCGGGGTGAAGTATAAAATCGCTCTTCAGTTTTTTTTTTTTTTTTTTTTTTTTTTTTTTTTTTTTTTTTTTTTTTATATTCCACGCGCGCAAAAGGGGTTATGGCTACCCTTAAAATGTTTTTAACACAGCACGAGCGATTAGGTAAGTAGGAGAGGATTTAGAAGGAGATACCGATGCACATTGGTTTTGAACGTTTGCACATCGAAATGGGAGGGGAAAGTCGAGTCAGGTAAAGCATTCCACATTCGTGTGGTGCGACTGAAGAAAGAATCTCTGTACATTACAGTACGTCCGAAGTTGGGCTCGAGGGTGAACTGATGGGCATTCCTAGAAGCGCGAGTATTACGGTTGAATTTTTTAAGGGGGGGAATGCAACTGGCTATTTCACTAGAACACTGATTATAATAATAGCGATAAAATAGAGAAAGACACGAAACATTACGGCGGTGTTCGAGAGATGTAATTGTTTCTGTTATAGATCTTTCGCCTATCATTTTTAAAGCTCTCTTTTGAATTCTGTCCAACAAACTCAAGTGAGTTCTTGGAGCTCCTGCCCAAACATGAGAATTGTACTCAAGTTTTGGACGAATAAAGGCTTTGTAGATCACAGCCAGATCAGAAGGGGAAAAAAACTTCTTGCATCTACGGAGAAAACCTAAACACTTAGCAGCGTTTTTGGCGACATCAAATATGTGGTCATTCCACAAAAGGTGGTCTGTGACACACATACCGAGAACTGAGAGCTGTTCGATTTCCTCGATGCAAGTGCCGCTCATGGATAGCGGCATTGGGGGTGGGTTTCGCTTTTACGACAGGAGACAACATTGAGTTTTAGAAGCATTAAATTCTACGCGGTTTTTGATTCCCCATTGGACAATGCTGTCGAGATCAGAATTTAATGAGCTTATCATACGCTGCCGTTCAAGTTCCACATCCGAAGGACATGGATGAGAATCTGTAAACGAATATGAGAAGCTGAGGGTACTGTCGTCAGCGAAACAGTTTAATGGATTAGAAGTTTCAGACAAAAGATCATTTATAAAAATAAGGAAGAGAGTCGGAGACAAAACGGAGCCCTGGGGCACACCAGCATTTATTTTGTGGATTTCAGACTTGAAACCGTCCAATACGACTTGTATTGAACGGTCCGAAAGGTAATTTCTAATCCAACGAAGAAGAGGTTCATCGAAACCAAATGCGCGCATTTTCGATAAGAGAGCTTGGTGCCAAACTCTATCAAACGCTTTTGGAATATCAAGTGCAATAATCTTACTTTCTCCAAAACGATGTAAAGATTTGTTCCACTGTTCGGTGAGATATACCATCAGATCACCAGTGGACCTATTGCTACGAAAGCCGTACTGCCGGTCATTAAGAAGCTTTCGTTCCTCGAGATATTTCTTGAGCTGGAAATTAATCAGCGTTTCCATGACCTTGGAAAAAAGGGACGTAAGTGCAATTGGCCGATAGTTAGAGGGTGAAGAAGATACGCCTTTTTTAGGGACAGGCTGGACAAATGCTGTTTTCCATCCACTCGGATAGAGACCAGTAGAGTAGGACAGATGGAAAAGCTTACGCAGTGGTTTTGCCAGCGTTGAAGAACACCTCTTCAGAACAATGGGAGGGATACCATCCGGGCCAGCGGATTTGTGTACATCGAGATCCTTTAGAACTCTAGCAACTGCACGAGTGCGAAAGAAGATTTGTCCCATAAAATCATTTACGCTCTCGAGTACAGGAGGAGTCATAACACTTTCTGGCAGCATCGAATTAACAGCAAACTGTGCTGCAAGCAAATTGGCTTTATCTTGCGAGCTGACAAAAGGAGTATCATTGAAGACGAGCGTTGGAACCGAGGACGAGGTGGTATTTCGTATGTTTTTTACAAATGACCAAAAATTTTTACTACCTTTGGGACATTGTAGTATTTTTTGTCGTAATTTTTGATCATGTAAAAATTTGGTTCTTCGAATATGAACATTACAGGTCTTTCTAGCTTGTTGAAACTTTTCCGGTTTTCCTCTGTAGGCTTGGCTTTATAACATCGGAAGCTTACTTCTCTAACCCTAATAACCTCTTTACAGCTCGAATCGAACCATGAGTTTTCTTTGGGTTTGATAGATTTCACCCTATTCGGGATAAAATTTCTCATTCCACAAAGAATCAAGTTTGTAATCATATCTGCACTGGCGTCAACATCACTATCGAGGAAGCATAGTGACCAGTTAAAGCTCTTGAAGAAATTATTGAGACCGTCCCAGTTGGCTTTCTCGTATTGCCAAACGGTTCTCTTTGGGATTTTTTCTTTAACTGTGATTTGGTGGCACGAGAAATTTGCAGATATGACACAATGGTCTGATGAGCCTAGAGGAGATAATACACTAATAGTGTATTTATTCGGGTCAGAGGTAAGGAACAAGTCTAGAGTGTTGGCGATTTGACCTTCAACGTCAGGAATCCGAGTAGGCTCGTCAACAAGCTGAGTCAGGTGGTTTAACTCAGCAAAAATCTCGACATACCTTCCTTCGGGTGTTGTCTGACCAGAATAGCGTAGCCACGAAGAATTGTGTACATTGAAATCGCCCGTAACAACGATTTCACTGTGCGGATAATGGGAAACAATTCTCAGGATTGAATCGGACAGCGCATCGAATTCGTTAGAAGTCGAATTACTATCCAAACTTGGGCTACGATAAATGAAACATGTATGTATGATGTGCTTATTGACGGTGAATTTTAACCACATGAAGTTAAAGTTTGTATTTAAACAAGGGCCATATTGTGGTTGAAGCTGATAAGCCACATCATTTCGTACATATATTGCGAGACCGTGGTGTAGGAAAAATAAAGGCACTAAGCTTTAACCAGGTAGGCTAAATTCGGAGTAATCAGAATTTTCACCTACCTGGGTTTCACTTAGTGCCAAGACTGCTGGCCTGTTTTTTACAGTATGTACGTACACAGCACAGAAATTCTTTCTCAGCCCCCGAATGTTGCTAATATCGACCCTAAATTCACCTACCATTACGAAAAAACAAACGTTAAAAACCAAATCAGACAGTTATCTATGCTGATATTGAGTTTGGGCCCCAATAAAGTTTTCAGTTTTTGAATACCACTAAAAGAAAACTAAGTACAGTTGCGGTTAAACTGATAGCAGTTTGAGTATTTTCACAGGACATACATATTTCAAGTTTTAAGGTAAGCCCAATGTGGGCCGTTGCGAACAATTTACTTTTGAGAAGCGGTAAATCATTCACCAACTTCTTTTTGAAGGAAAAAACTTATACGGAAATTCAAAACTCACTTCAAATTTCTGCAAAAATGATTTTAAATAAGAAATATTATGACACCTCTCCCTTAAATGTGCGATTCCTACCAAATGCTGATTATGTGCCTAGAATAATGGTATGGAACTCCTTCTCATACCATGGTCTAGGGACCATATACCAAATAAATGGTTTGATGGAACAGCATGAACACGTTGACATTCTACAGGTAACCATGCTACATTACGCAGAGCAAAAAATGCAAATCAGAAGGGTCTTCTAACAAGACAAAAACTCGAAGCACACCAGCAAAAAAGCAAAATATTTCAATAATATTTCAGTTGTGGTTACCCAATCACTTAACCTCAACCCAATAGAGAACCTTTGGGCAGATATTATAAAAGTGAGTCTCAGGAATTTTCTGCATGTTTTATAGATGATATTTATTTTATAGATGAGCAATTATACATATTTTATATATTCTGGAAGTGTTTTTAGGACCAAAAGAACTTAATTGCCAAAGATGACTACAAAAAAAAAGGAATCGTGGTAAACTCCCATTATAGACGCAAATTACCAATTCTTAAAATTTTAACTCAATCTCTCCATATAACATAATTGGTAGTTTACCTAAGTTCAGCACATTCGGTCATTTCAAAAAATTGGGCAACTCATTGACTCTTTTTGAGTAAGTTGCTACCTAGGTGTTTTAAATGTTACTGCTTAATCAATATTTGTAGACACTTTTTTGAATGTTACATCTCAGACAGAGATTATTCTTATTTGTCCTATTCTTTTTTGTGTAGATGAAGCGAGGATCACCAGCAATGATGCAAAACATACCGCCCTACTTAAGAACGAGATTGAAATCGCTTTTGGTTACATACAATCATGGCCTCAGAGGTAAGAAGATTTTTCTATTAAAATAAACATTTAAATTCAGAAAAATACTTAAATCACTACAAGAAGAGACAGACAATTTTGGGAGTCGATGTTTAATCAAAATATGAGTATGAGGGTTAATAGGTGCACGTGTAGCGATATTGAAAACAAAAGTTTGGAAGACTTTTTTTCTTAGCCTTAGGTATGTCAGGAGTATGTCAGGAGTATGATAATTTAAATTAGTTTTTTTTTTAATATACATATATATAAGGTAAATTAAAAAAGATTATAAGTTGAGTTCAATTAATCACCTGAACATATGAACCTTCATACTCATATTTTGGTTATACATCCATCGCCGAAATTTTCTGTCGGCTCTTAACTAGACAATATTTGCATTATTTAATCGATTTAATTTTCAGACAATGCATGTGTCTCTACAGAGATATAAAAAACTTTGAGCGATTCAATCTAATTGTTCAGTCAATGATATGTCTGGCATTACACTATTTGAAAAATGCCCACAAACTTATCGAGGAGTACAAGATTATGTCGGCTGCAAATATTTTCAGCACATTGATGAAGCCAAGTGAATTAGCTGAACTAAGAGCACAATCATCGCATGTAGATTCGAAAAATGAAAACTTATCGGAAGCGGAAAGAAAAGCTGAAGAAAATATGCACCGAATTGTCCATACTGAAGAGAAATGGATTTTACCCGAAGTAGAGAAACTTTTGATTTTGGTATCAAAAGCATTTCTCCTTAACTTTCCTCTCTATATTGCATACAAACATGGAACACACTCTCGCCTTGATGAGATATCGTCCGAAGAAGCTTCGCATTTGAGTATTGTTTGTGATTTGCATGATAATGAAATCCCAGTGTATTTGTTACGCAATATCAGCTTGTTTTGCAATTCAGGCGGATTTTCGGCAATGATGGCGGCCTTCGACCATCCTGATTTGCCAGTGACATCAGCACATGCCATAACAGCAACTGTCTCGAATATTAAATTATGGCTCAACTACAGGTGCATCATTCAATTGTTTGTTCCATTGCGAAGTAAAGTTTTGCAATACATGTGTCACTTGTCTGACCAGAATCTACGGTCGGCAGCTACTCGTTCAATGGCAGACTTTGTGTGGTCCGCTGTAAGGGATCCGCTTGATTCTTCAGTTAATTTTGATATCGAAGGATTGGCGTTGGCTTTTAAATATTTTAACTCTACCACTTTGACTATGCGACTGGCTGGTGAGTGTCCTTTACAACTTACAACTTCGGAAATACTTATCTTTCTAATTCCTAGGTATGGCACAAATAAATGCACACATAAATCTTTTCAATGAAATCTGCACCACGGAGACTGTTGGAGAAGTTGAACTAGTTGGTCAAAAACTCGGCGATTGGCTAACCGAAAATCAAATTATTGAACACCTTTTCGGTCCAAATTTGCATGTTGAAGTAATTAAACAAGCGCATGTGGTGTTAAATTTTCTTGCAGTTGAAAACCAAATCACAGAAGAACACATTAATCTGATTTGGCAAGCTGCACAATTGAAGCATTGCTCAAAGCCCATCTACGACATACTTCCATCGTTAGTAAAAAATCTTTCGCCACGTCCTGCTCTGCACTTGTATTCGCTTCTTTGTCGTTTGGATCCAAAAGAGCATACAGAACAAAGTATTTACATTGCCTCGGCACTAACAAAACTCATTTGGTCACGCGACGGTGGTCGTTCACAAATTGAATTAGTTCCAGAAAATATTCTGGCTGCTAATGTAACTGCATCAAGCTCGGATAGTGGAAGCATGGATGGAAGTAATACTGATGAAGATCAGCAAGATGATAGCAGCTCAACTAGCCGCAAGAGCCCTATTGATATTGAGAATGGTGGATCGGATTCTGGTGCACCTCCGCCATGTAAACAGGCTCGAAGAAAGCGACACGTTTGTGACCCTACAGAAGGTAATTTAATGCTTAAAACGCATATTTTTAAATGTCCATAAATTCACTAGTCGTAGAAATAGGTTGAGCGTTTTACACATTAAACACATTAAACTCTGGGAATTCTTAATTTGGAACCAAACTATATAACAATTTGTCGCATGGGAGGAAATTTATACAAATGTATTGCAGTTGTTAGCGTTCTTTTTTAATAGTTGTTTTTCCATTATAAGCTAATTTTATGACATGATATAAGTGTTGTACCTGTGCTTTAAAATTTCGTATATATTTAAAATATTTTTTTTTAGAAAATGGCACCTCCTGCCTGAACGGGACGAAATAAACCACCTCTCCTATAAGATTTTTACTTGCGATATAGGTAGTATAGGACAAATTTTTAGATTCGAAAAAAAAAATCTAACTCGAGATAATAATTTTACCTAACATTACAATGATAGAAAAAAGTGTGTCCCGCTGTCTGTCTTTACCTCAAACACCATCACAAACAATTGAAGCGATTTTTTTTTTAACTTTGAACTTAAGGTTTTTAGGGGATTCACTACAAGGGAAATCAAGTTTTTAGCTCCAAAAATAACCAATATATAAAAAAATATTTTTTTTTCTCTCAAAAACGGCTCAAAATAAAAACAAATAACGGTTATTAATGGTGAGGATTTAAAAAAATATATATAAAATATCCTCAAAATTGTAAAATTGTATTTTACATTTTACGTTTTGAATTTTTTTTTATAAATTCATTATTTTGAGTGTCTTGCATTTTATTTTTTCTGTTTCGACCACATCTACATGCGCTCTAGCTTTTCATCCTACGTAAAATACCCTGTATGTGCAGTGTGCATACATATTTTTTTCAAGTGCAACTTCTTTGCGCGCGTTGAGAGTGAAATTTCAACGTTGAATTTTTGGGAAACGCCAAAATGTAACGCCACATGCGAAACATTGAGATCATTGATAAGCTTAGATCATTGATAGTGGTGGGAGGTAGAGTAAAAATTTTGTATTAATAATAATAATAATGAATGCTTATATATTTTATAGTGGAATTTTTTTTTTATTATTGTAGCAGATAAAAGTGAAAATGTAATTTTATGCCTATTTTCTAATTTTGTTAATAAGAATGCTAGAGTTTTAATTTTTTTTGGTGAATAAATAATGAAATTCTAAGAATCTAACTAGAATCTATTTCCTATTGGTATTGCGATATAAATTATTTTAAACATAATGGGGCATATTCATAGTCGTAGATAGACCCACGTTTAACTAAACTACAGTAAATCAGGAGACTTAGTTGTCATATACAAATTTTTGATTTTGCAGAGATTTTGAGTGTAGGAATTTTTGGAAATACAACATTTTTAAAAGTCATTTTAACTACATTATTATCTATATATTAATAGCGGTGACTAAATTTTTTAGTACATTTTAAGCACAATTAAACAAATCGAATCATATTAAAACCCACATCAATCGAACGGTAATTTCGAGTAGATGTGCCGAATATAAGTTAAGTAAAACTTACTTACTTACTTTTGATGGCGCTCACAGCCCAAGATGGGGTTCGGCCTCAACTAACAAGCCCCTCCAGCCAGCTCTGTCCCTAGCTAGCCGCTTCCAGTTGCGCACACCGAGTGCTTTGATGTCGTCATTCACTTGTTTGCGCCACCTGTTACGGGTTCTTCCTCTGCTGCGTATTCCATCGGGGTTGGATTCGAAGACTCGTCGGGCAGGTGCGTTGCTGTCCATACGCTCCACGTGCCCCAGCCATCTCAGCCGCTGTATTTTCAGCTTTTTGACCAGGTCAACGTCGCTGTATAGCCCGTATAGCTCGTCGTTGAATCTTCTCCTCCATACTCCTTCGATACACACCGAACCGAAAATCACACGAAGAATCTTCCCCTCAAAGCACCGTAGCAGATTTTTATCCGAATCTTTCAGTGTCCATGCTTCTGACCCATAAAGCAGGACCGGGATGATTAGGGTCTTGTATAAAGTCTCCTTTGTTCTCTGAGAGAGGGCCTTACTACTTAAATGCCTTCTTAGGCCGAAGAAACAGCGGTTGCCAAGAGTAATTCTTCGCTTGATCTCTGCACTAATGTCATTCTGCGATGTAATAGTGGAGCCCAGGTAGACAAAGTCCTTGACAACTTCGAAGTTATATCTGTCTATTGTGATATTTTGCCCGAGTCGACGATGTTGAGATTCCTCTCTCGATGACAGCATATACTTCGTCTTGTCCTCATTAACCGCCAAACCCATTCTAGCCGCCTCCGATTCAATGCTCGCAAATGCCCCTGCCACAGCTCGCTTCGTTCTGCCGACAATGTCTGTCATCCGGATACGCAAGCAATTGAACGGACTTTTGATAGATTGTACCGCTGGTGTTGACATTTTAAAATGTTAAGTAAAGTTAAGTAAAATGCAATTTTAATTTAGGTACAAATCACCTATGCATTACAACGCAGTCACAATATTGATTCTTTCAATTCCACACCATATAAATGCATGTATTAGTGCGCGCAAAATGTATCTATACTGTGTGTAATATGTAAAAGTTCCACACCGTATATATGCATGAATTGATCAAATGGCGTACTCCTTTGTTTCTCTTCTACAGCTTCGCGAAAGAAGACAACATTAAGTCAAATTACAGTGTGGCACTGAAGAAAGTTGTGTGATATAAGCATTTAGGTTCTTGTCTGTTTTTAGTGTTAATTTTATTTATTTATTTTTTCGCTGTTTATTAATGTACCATATCAACGTACAACAAAAGTATTTAATTGTAAACATAAAGTAAGAAAATGCATATTAGGAAATTGTTCATTGTATAATAGACTATTGTTTTTAGCTAAATAAATTCCTTGAAAAAGCTGGAAAATACCAACGAAACGTCGGAAAAGAATGAAATAGTTTTATTTGCATTCGGAATCAACAGATCTGTAAGCCTGTCATCATATATACTTACATTCAAAATGACTTTTATTTTTTTAAATGATGAACAGCCTTACCAATGGTTATTGAAAAATAAAAGTTACGTTATATGGGGAGGATAAGGGTCAAAATGAATTTTTCTTAGAGGATAATCATTTTGAAGTCGTGATTAAACTGTCCAAGGGTCTCAAAATAAACAGATAACTTTTTCAATGATGGTTTCCAATGATAGCTATAACTGGGCCCTTAGTTAAGTAGAAAAAAAGTCATTAAATAAGGAAGAAATTTGAACCAAAAAAAGGAAAACTATCCATTTCATAGCCCAAAATTTTGGTAGATATAATTCAGTTGTTCACAGTTAAATTGAGGAGAGTGCAAACTATAACAAATTTCAGCCGTTTTTGAATAAAAACGATAAGGAAGAGCCAGCAAGGCAACTGAGCCAGAGCCAGCAAAGCAACTGTTCTTCGCATGATACGGAGAGCAAAAGGTATTGTTTACTACAAAAAAGTAGGTGACTCGATCACTGAATGCATCTCTTAAGAGCAATAAGTCACATTAGGTAGAGTTTGCATTGGTATTTTGGTGGACCGAACTATTATTTCTATGATTTGTAAAAATATTAGAAAACCATTCTTGAAGACGGTACATCAAGCGTGGTGGTGTGGTGAAAATGGGTTATCAAAGCTCAAAAATGTCCGCGAGTACCTAGATTTTTGAGCAAGCTCCAATTCACATTTTTTTTATGACAACAAGCTCTTTGGTTTACAGCCAAAATGTGGAATTATTGATATGATCAACATATTCGCCGGATGTTGAACGTGATGGAAAACGTGTGTAAATGGCTTTCAAAAAAAGTCTATGGGCCCTACCAATAATCAAATTTAGTAACGACTTAAATATTTAAGTCAATTCCAAAGTTGTATGGGCTATAAATAGTATGACTTAAATATTTAGGTGGACCCTAAATAATGAATATCACATAGTATAGACTTTTAAATATGAAACAAAACATATATTGTTCATTTTGTATAGTCCATACAATTATGGTCTATTTTTCTTAAATATTTAAGTCGTTACTAAATTTGATTATTAGTAAGGCCCTATGTTAAGTAATAAATTATATATATCTAGTTTAAAGAAATACTTTGATGTAATCGGCATTATTAGCATGTTCCGTATGAATTCCACTCCAGCAATTGTGTGCAATCGGCCTAAATATCGATTTGGTTGTAACTATGATTAAAGAAAGAACAAATAATTAAGATATTTAAATCGTAAAGCCCGTATGATACTACATTTCTCATTTTTAATGCATTAAAAATGAAACTAAAAAAGTTCAAACAATTTATAATTGAAAATGCCGATATGAGTGAGCGCGTACACAGTAACCACATTAATGTAAAAAAAGTCACAAAAAATTTATTAAAAATGAACATATATCAGATTCTGGCAGCTTTTTTTTGACTTTTCAGAAATTGAAAATTAAAAATTATTTCTACAAAAAAGTATACACTTGGCTCATGAGAACACTAGGTTTTTGGTGTGTATTTACTTTTGTGGACATTGTAATTGTCAAAACATAATCTCGTTCTTTTCATAAAAAATACTAATTTCTCTTTTCCTCTTTGCTGACATTAAGTCATGATTTAAAGCTCTCCCAAACCAATGCGAAATATTCGTTGCGGCGAAGAAACATTCGCATGTCAAAATTTATTTACATGGTGATATATGAGAGTGCCCACACCACCGCGGCGGAGAAACGTATGAATTAATTTTGACTGACGAATGTTTTTTCGCCGCAACGAATGTTTCGCATTGGTTTGGGAGAGCCTTTAATGACTTAAAAGTGAGAAAAAAATGTAGTATCATATGGGCTTAAGTGAGCTTTAGGATTTAAATATTATTTTAAAAAAAGGTCACGAAGAAGGAATAATTAATTACAAATAATTGAGTGTTGATTGACAACTATAACCACACGGTCGTGTTTCATTTAAAGCGGAATTAAACCAAAGCGGAATTAAACTTAACATCTACAAAAAAAGAAGACAATACAACAGTTTGATAAATAATACATTAAAGCTTTAAAACAAACCAACACAAAACTTCTCTGAATTGTTTGCAATAGCAGGCTACTTGTAGTGATTCAGAAATTCGAAAAGAAGTACCCTGTGCAAAAAATAAAACTCTTTAAATAAAATCTAAATTATTTATTCAAACAAATATTTAATATATTGTTGTATATTTCAGTACTAGGACACGATTGTTATAATGTAGCTTCTGGACCTTATTTTTGAATTTTAATTTGCCAGAGTGACAATTTAATGTTTGAATAAGTAAATTACTTTTAAATTTATTTTTGCTTTTATAATTCATCGGTTTATAGTTAAAAGAGCTCATCTATAATATTCTGCCTATATCTTAAGCCCCAATTAATGTATTTCTACAGCTGTTTCCAATTTTCACCATTTAGTATATTTTTCATTTCCACGTTGCTAAGAATACTTTTATGAAAAACTGATCTTCGGATTTCCGCCAGAATAGGACACTTTCTCAGAAAGTGGTACACGTCTTCCCTCGCTCTGAAATTACACAAACCACATAAATCTAAAAGTTCGTTTCTGCATGAAATGAAATTCAAATGAATAATCTCTGCTCTTGTTTTAAAAATGCAGCTTATTTCTTCTGTTTAGTACCTCGAATTAAAGTAGTTCACATTCATTAGATTATGATTGAGCTGGGCATAATTAATGCGTTGCATAGATGGTCTAGCCTTTAATTGAAACTCCAGTCTTTTTTGCATGTCGACTGCCTCAATGAGTTCGTATACATCGGTTTTCAATGTATCGATACTATCTGTATTAAGGGTTAATGAATAATTACCATATTCTGCCAAGCGCTTCCATTTGGCATACCAGGAAATTTCCTTCCTTATTATCAGCATACTTATTCTTTTTGACAATGTTCTATCGTCCATCTTAAGAGTTTTTAAGGTATAGTCAACTTGTATTTTAAGGATTAATATGTAAAATGGAGATAGTCCAGTTTCAAGTAGAAGAATGTGGTTTGGTGTAGCCTGTGGCAGTTTAAAAACTCGTTTTAAGAATTATCGTAGAATTTGCTCTACTTCTTCATACTCTTCATGTCCCCAACTTTGTGCAGCATAACACATTATGGCCTTTGATGTTGCCTCAAACACACGATAATTGGTTGCTGAATCCACCTCTTTACTGGCCATGACACTCCTGCACGTAGCATTTATTGCACTTTTAGATTTTGAAAGCTTGACTTTCATATGCTTTTTAAAGTTAAGATTTCTGTTATAAGCATGCCCAAGTAGTTATACTCATTAACTACCTCAACGTCTTTATTAGCAAATTTCCATTTCTCTCAATTTCTTCCTCCTGCATTTTGAAAGATCATGATTTTTGATTTTTCTAAGTTGACTTCCAGTCTCCACTTGTCGCAATAGTCGGCTAGTCTGTTAAACATTAGTTGCAGACCATGCGGGGACTCAGACAGTGCGACAATGTCATCCGCAAACATTAAGTGGCTTATCTTCAGTGTTTCAGACAGCTGTACTCCACCAGTCTAGATCTCATTTATGTCATCTATAAACAAGGCAAATAGTAGGGGGCTTAAATTACATCCTTGTCTAAGAAAAATTTCGACATCAAATTCAGCTGATCTTTCGAATGCATTTACCAAAGCTGACGTTGTATGAGAGTACAAGCTTTCTATGATTCTACCAAATTTTGAGGACATTCCTTTATTATACAGCTTCAATAATAGTGCCTTCCTATCGATCGTATCGAAAGCTGCTTTGAAATCGATGAAGAATGCGTACAATTTTGTCTTTCTACTAATGGCTATTTCTGCAATGTTGGTAAGAACATAAACTTGGTCCACTGTGGAATAATCCCTTCGAAATCCTGCCTGGTTTGATACGTCAGCAGGTGTCCCACAGGGATGTATTCTAAGCCCTCTTTTATTCGCGCTGTTTATCGATGATATCTCTGAAATGCTTCCTGGAAGTGTTATGTTCGCTGGAACTCTCATCAAGGTTCTTCTCTACGCTGATGACTTGGTATTAATAGCTGACAACCCCTTTACTCTCCAACTCCAAATTAATCGTCTGGATGATTACTGTAAGACTTGGGATCTCAGCATCAATGTCCAAAAAACCAAAATTATGATTTTTGAAAGTCGAAATAGAAGGGTAAGGCTACCTGAAGAAACTTGGCGTCTCAATAATGAAACGGTTGACATAGTACGTGAATTCAAGTACCTTGGAGTGTTGTTAACATCCTACTTGAACTTTGGGAAGCATGCAAAGGATAAAAGCACTGAAGCTAAGCTGGCGCTAAATATTATGTGGAAAAGGTTCTTTGCTAACCAAAACATTGACCATTCGACAAAATATCAAGTGTTTAGTGCGACAATTAACACTTGCATGTGCTATGGAGTGCAAGCCTTTGGTGTTACGCCCTTCGAAGAATTTGAAGCTGTTCAAAGATTCTTCTTCAAACGAATATTTCGATTACCGAATTCAGCACCAACCTATGCTATACACGTGGAATCTGGCTTACCACCCATCTACATTAATAATCTTAAAGCTCATGCAGACTTTTTAATAAAAGTGATGAGGAGAAGCAATACCAGTCTCCACAAAACAATTCTGATTAGACAACTGCAATTGAATCAGTATCCTTTTAGGGAATGGAATCAGTTGGCCTTATCCAATGACCTTCGTCTGTCCTTAACAGAGGAGAACGTTTTCGAATGGCAAAATATATTCGCATCAATTATTGCTAAGACCGATGAAAGGATTATGACCAGCACCTAACCAGAGCCTCGTCGTCAACTTGCAGATTATTGTACAGGAACCTTAACCATCAAATTCTAACTGAGGATAGCTATTTCAACGTTAAGTACTCGTCTGAGGCTATAAGTACTATTTTCAGAGCAAGAGTAGAAATCCTTAATCTGAACTACATCCCACATAGAACTGATCTTCAGCAGACTTGTGACTTGTGCAACAGAAGAGATTGTGAAGATGTTTACCACTTCATTGCGGTTTGCCCTTTATTACAAGAAATTCGGCGCTTGTATTTCCAAGAAAGTTTTATTTCACTCAATAGCTTGTATGAAATATTAAATGGTGGTCGTGGTTGGTCTAACTTATACAAATTTTGCAAACACGCTTTAAATTATCGGAATAGTTTTTGAAATTTTGATTCTTTAAATATTTCTTCAAATTATTACTTTTTATATGGCAAATCATCAAAATTGAAAAAAATAACAAATCATTTAAAATTATTACTTTTTATGTGGCAAATCATTAAAATTGCAAAAAATCCCAAATCGTTTAAATTTATTACTTTTTATGTGGCAAATCATTAAAATTGCAAAAACCTCATGATTATCGCTCTCCCATTATTTATCTAAATCTTATGTTTTTTATGTTGTATATCATCAAAATTATGAAAACCTAAGAACCATACCGATTTAATCTTAGCTAAAACTATAAATTTAGTGTCATTTTTCGTTTTTATTCTTGCTATTTCTGATTAAAAATATTTTCTTTTTTTATATCAAGATACTCGTAGTGTAAAAATCATTTTGTAAAATTATTGTTTATTACATGATTTCTATTTTACTTTTTTAATTTTATATTGACTTACTCATGAAATGTCATATCCGGCAGACGGCAGATTGCCATGTCCGTATTCTTAAGTTTATAATTGTATCAATATAGAATCGAAAAAATAAAGAATTTTATCTATCTTTTTTTATCTATCTATCCTGCCTGGTTTTCACTTAGAAGATTATTTTCCTGTATCCATGTGTATAATCTTTTGCTTAGTATCTTCATTGAGGCGTTTAATAATGTAGTTTACTGGGTTGCTAGCTTCACCTTTTTATATATTAGATTTAGTAGTCCTTTATTAAAGTACTCCAGAACAGTGGCAGTATCAAGCAAATAGTTAAACGCAGCTGTTAATTTAACAATAAATTCTGGGGTGCTGAATTTGAAAAACTCAATAGGAACACCATCTGAACCAGGGGCCTTATCTCTTTTTGCTTCCTTAAGAGCAGATTCCACTTCACCAGCTGAAAATAAGGTGTCCAGTGTTTGAATATTGGGAGCCGCAAACTGGAAGGTATTGTTGTGTTTATCCTTTGTAATTTCACTGAAGTGCTGTATTAGTATTGGGAGCTCAATTGGTAATGAGTTGTTCCTTATTGGTCCTTTATTGTTAATCTGTCTGATTGCTTTCCAGAAATCTGACGCATTTCTGAAGTCGGAGGTTGTTCTAGCGACAGACAATGCATAAGTTCGGCGCTTATTTTTCCACAGCTCTTTGTACTCTTTATTAGCTTCAAGGTATTTCCGTCTGAAGAATTCATTGTGTGGATTTTTTCTAAACACTATTAACCAAACAAAAGATTTCTTACGAGCCTCAGATAGCTCACTGTCAAACCATTTCTCTCTAAAGACAAATTCTGGGTTCCTTTTAGATATACATGAACTGGGAACCGAATCCAAAACAAATTTCGTTAAGCTCTTCAACTTTTAAAATTTCGTCACCGATATTTGTACGACTTTCTAGGTTTTCGGTCAGAGATGATATATACCTGTTGGCGAATTCAGATTTCCATTTGTATTTGGTTGGGTGTGTTGGATGTTGGGTGGGATTTTCATACTGGGATTGGAAGTGCAAAGGTTGCATTGTAATTTCAATTGGAAGGTGGTCGGAGAATATCTGTGATTTAACCGAAAACTCATTTATTAGTTCACACCAGTCTCCTTCTGCAAGTTTATAGACTGTAACGGGGCTTCCTTGATGGGTAACGAACGTAAAATCTCCTTCTTTATCACTATCAGAACAGCCATTACATATCCCCAGTCCAAAAGAATTGCAGAGATCAATCAACTTTCTTCTTTCTCGGTTAATGACAACATCCCTTGATCTACGATCTTCCCAAAGTTTGTTTTCACTAGTTTCGGAACCTGTCCTAGCATTGAAGTCACCGATAAGCAAAAAATTTGTAAACGCATTATTATTAAGTTTGTATATAAGTTGATTATATTGGGATTCCCAGTGGTTACAGTTTATATATACTGGAACTAGTATAAGTCGATGGTGATTTATTTTGATTTCCATATGATCAAGACCATAGTTATTTTTTTAAAATGCAGTCCACGTTCTTTAGATTTGACTTATAGCCCATAAGAATTCCACCACTATTTTTTCTAACTTGACCATATGACTTACAGGCATATAGTTAAAATTATTGTTATTATTATATACTAGCCGACCCGTGTCGCGTTGCTTCGCAAACTTTAAAAAATAATATTTTGTTTGCTTCAAGTACGTAACATTTATATTAACATACCTTCCTAGCTACATAATTATTTTTTTTAAAGCTTCCGGATACACAATTTTGTTTGCAGTGTAGCCATTTCGTAAATACATATGTGAAGCGTTTTTTCATTTCAGTTTATTCATAACATTTCCCCTTTAAAATATTCGCGAAACACCATTTAATTGCTTTAATATTAATTACAGCTCTTTCTTTTAATACACACGACTGTAAACTGTTTTTCCCGTCAATTTAAGATCTCAATCTTGAAGATCCGACCATTAGAAGTCAAGTTATGCGCTTTTAGCTCGAACCAAATCATTTTTTTCCACCCGGAAAACACCTTTTTATTTCTTTAAAATCACACAATACACCAATACATTTGATCACATAATGTGACTCTTTTCTTCCTACATTAAATACATACCTACCTAGTTTACACACACACTTTCTTGCTACGCTACAATCAATGGTAGCTTTACATTTTGGCGCTACATAAATACTATTTTTTTACCTTTATACAACTACACAATTACCATTGTGCTCAGCCAGCAAGTTTGCGGAAGAAAAGAACAAAACAGAAATAACAAAAAAACAAAGCAGCTACCCGTTGATTGCTCTTGAATAGCATTCCTGGAAAGAAATAATTTTAAAAAATTGATAACTTTCAAAAGTTTATATATTTATTGCTCAGCTTGTATATATAATTAAGAAATGATTAGCGTCTTAACATTTTCGCAAGAATGTTGAGTTTATCAAAAACTTATTATTATTTTAAAATATCAAACCGTTTTTGAGTTTATTAGTGAATATTTGGGACGAATTCTTAGAAAAAGGACAACAAATTAAAAAAACAATAATATTCTAAAAATTTAAACAAATTAAGAAATAAAAAAACACCTTAAACCGTCTCATAAACATAAAGTATATTTTACAATTTGTTTCACGTAAATCAGTTAATTATTTTATGAGTTATGCGCGAAGGAAAAAAATAATTCTTTCGTCTTTATATAATAGTTAAGATTAAGATTAAGATAATAGTTAAGATAAGATTAAGATTTAAAAATTATGTATACGTATTCGGTGACCCCAAATATTGTTTATTAGCATGGCGGTCATGACTCAGATGCGACCCTGGTATATGTTGGTAAACTTATACATTTAAAAATTTTAAAAATATCTATCCCCTAAGTTTTTTATTGATGTCCATTAGTAGTCCCGTCAAATCGGAGTTTAGGGTGCGCTAAATCGGAGTTCATGAAATTTTAAGAGTAGTTGGGATCACCAGAATACTCCCACTTAGTTTTCCCCCTCATTTTTTCATAAGCTGTGGCCGCCTTGATTTTTTTTTTTTGCATTTTAATGATTTTTTCAATTGTAAATATTGCTTTAAGAGAAAAAAACGTGCAGTGACCATGCAAACACAAAATAGTAGGTATATTTTTTGTGTCTGCCACATTTTGTAAATTTTCCATCCTTAAGAAAAAGCTTTCAAACGAACGTGTAGTTTCTGAGATTTACCGTAACAAACAAACAACTATTCCGCTTTAGTTAGATAAAAATTCATGATATTAAATTCATGCTTCATACTAATCGAAACAAAAACTTAATTAATATTTCAATTTACTTTCATCTAGTTTTTACTTATTTCTATTCACTCTTAGAAACGGCAAAAGCCAAGGGTGAAGATATATCCGAAATAGCCGCTTTAAAAGCCAAAACTGATCTTGCGTAAGTATTTATTGCAATTAACTTTATTTCCATTTATACGTACATACATTTGTATAAAATTATTAAATAATATTTTTTTTTTTGAATTTGTAGACTACAAAATCACAGAATGGTTAACATTGTTGACAATTCCAGTAGCGAGGAGGAACTTCATCAGCCGTCAGTGATTCCAATTCGTAAAAAAACACGAAAGCGAAGGAAAAACAATAATCTTCCATTAAGTCGTTTGGCTCATGAGCTAGTTGAAACCATTTGGGAAGGAGAATCCCATAGCGAGGGTGAAGTAATAAATGACAGTGATTGCAGTGATAATCCTGTTCCGGCGGCTGTACTGAAGCACTTACAAGGAGAAGGTCCGTATATAAGAGCTATTGGTGAAGCACACATAAGCGAACTTCTTAGTGGTGTAGAAAACGATGGAAGCTATTCATCACCGATGAGTAACAAATCCGAGAAGAATTTGGCAGACTTTGACGATGATGAATCTCCATGCGAAGAAGAACTTGCCCAGCTGGTTAGTCGCACACATAGTTGTTTACCTGGCTTTGCTTTGCCTTCAATTGCGATGCGGGACACTTCTGTATCAGGTGAATCAATCAAAGCTATACAACCTGGTTCGAGCGCGAACAAGAGTCTGCATTGTAAAGCAGAAGAGACAACTGCAGTCGAGCCTAAGGAGTTGCAGCCAACTTTTACTATAAATGATGTTTGCCTGCCAGGGAATACTCTGCTGTGGGATCTATTGCAAGATGATAAAATTGTAAGTACAACTGCAATCAAAAATGAAGTTTCAATTAATAAACATATTCCATTTGTCTAAGGGTCAATTGGGCGAATCGTTAGCATTGGACGCTGAAAAGGCTCTGGCAACATTATTATGTTTCAGCACAGATCGATTGTTACGTACAAAATTTATTGAAGGCTGCCTACATAATTTATCAAACAACAAAAGTGTCATTGTTAGCTTAAAATTACTGCCAAAGCTTTTTGCTTCATTTCAACAATTTCGAGCTGCTGATACACATCAAGTTACTATGTGGGCCGAACGGCAGCATAAAATGATGTATCATTTCTTCAATAACATCAAGGCATATGCCAGGGCATTTAATATGGGAAGTGATAATATGCTTGTGCTGAATTCAAATGGATCTCCAATGTATTCGCACAAAACTCAAGTCTCGGTAAGGTTGCATTTTCTTTCTTCAGTTTTCAGTTCGTTAGGATCTCCGAAAAACTTTAGGTAAGCCCCAAGTGGCTAAGGCTATTGCGCAATACAAAATCACTAAGGTATGTGTGTGTTTTTTGTGTATTCTTTTCAGATTGAGCCTCGAACAAGTTGATGCTCTTTGGGAATGGCTAGCACATGATCCTGAATGTTGTGATTGTTATTTTTCATGGCTTCAAAGTCAGGCTAAAGGTGGTGATCAGCATGCACTAGGAATTGAAGCTTTGCAGCACTTGTATTTGAAAAAATTGCCCGAATTACGTCCAGAAGAATTTTCAATGGTTGCATTAATGTTGTTTCAACAATTATGTAGTTTGGCAAGACTTGCCATCGCTCACTATGAAAAGCAAATGGAATCGGTATCAACCACTTCATCCAATATTGTTGGAATGTTTCATCTTTGGAAAATTGCCTTGCGAGCCCACAACACTGAAGTATCTCTAGCAGCTATCCAGTATATAAACATGTACTACATGGGTCAGCAGTTAAGACTAGAGAAAGAGTTTGTATCGCAGTGCATGGATCATTTGGTTCAGGCTTCAAATGGCTTAAGAGGGTAATTCTTTGTGATTCTATGATTATTGCGTTTTATTTTTTCTTTTTTTTTTTTTTTCATTTTAGTTGTGAAGAAGAGTACGCCTTAATGTGTGTTCAACGTGGTCTTATGCTTTTAAACACACACCTGGAGACCTTTCGACGGAGATACGCTTTTCATCTAAGGCGCTGGGCTATCGAAGGCAAAGGTATTGGGTCACATAGTAATCTTAAAAACGAAGGTGCGGGACCGTCCATCCGAATAGTTTTACAACCAGCCGGACTGTCGGAAAAATCACTTTTGCATATGCATTCATGTGACTTAATAGCAGAACTTAAGGCTGAGATTTCAAAATGGTATGTTTGCCAGCATTTGATTAAACGTAACCAATTTTGTGTGTGATGTATTTAAAGGTGGGAGAATCTACAAGGTGGTGCACGTGCATCTGGGGTAACAGCTCCTGTGCTAGGGCTATTGTTGAGCGAAGGTCCTCTTAGAATTATAACCCAGGGACAAGAACTGACATCTGAGTATGACGAGCGGAGCTTGGGTGACGTTGGTTTTAAAGATAATCAGGTATGTACATTTCGTGCATGTACTTCAATGTCATACTTGAAATCTATTCAAGATTGTCTATGTATCGCTGGGTGGTCGAGGTGCCCGCCGCAAGGAACCATTAGATCATCCAACATTACAACCACCTCCGCCTAAGGAATGCCTGCCTACAGTTCTTTTACTACAGCCAAAGTATTTTGAAAAGCTGTTTCGATTGATGCAAACACTTGGCGATATGGAAATCCAAGGAAACAACAATATTCAGACCCACACAAAAGCACAATTGTTATCGCGTCGTGTATGGGACATCTTGGCAATACTACCCACCAATCCCAATATCCTGGAATCATTTCAAAATCTCAGCGTGGATCTTTTCGAGTGTGAAACGGCTGACAATGCAGAGGAACGTAAATTTCGTAGAGACGCCATTAAGAGAAAACTGGCTGATCTCTTACACCCCGGAAATTTACAAAAGTTCATGTACTCTTTGCATATAGTCGAGAGTTTAGCCGTGAGCAATTTAAGCTCATCTTCAGGTAGTTGTTGTAATGGAGACTTTCACAGTTCAAAAGCAATAAGTATAAACCGACTGTTTAGCACGTCATCATCATCTTCGTCCAAAAGCAACTCAAGTCAGTCGCCGCGGAAAAGTAGTCGCCGAAGAAAAAATAGTCCAGGAGAGAGCTCGGAAAGCGGTGGGGGTGCTGATCCTAATATCAGTGATGAAAAATCGACAAACGCTGAAAATACTGCAAAACCTGTGGAACACTCTTCAAAGCCGGAAAAAACGGAACTTGATGCCGTTGCCAAGAAAACAACTGAGGAGAACAATGAAAATGAACTGCCCCGCGAAGAGGAGGAGGACTATCCAACAACCCCAAATCCTCCATCACCAGTCGCCTACGACCTTAAGTGGAATGAGGTATTCATCAAGTGTGGAGGCCTACAGCATTTGTATGACATTTTTGTAAGCGGAATGTTGCAGAACGGTCATCATGACAATATTAACGAATGGAGGCATGATTGTCTCGCCAGCTTACTAAGAATTCTGTGGCTTTTAGGCTTTGAAGAACACCGATCAGAGGACATTCCTGTAGCGATTTCAAAGCCTCACACATTCATGCTTGAAATGATGGAAGTCGATTCATGTCTCAAGCGGCTGGCTTCAATACTAAATGATGAAGCTCACACCCACTTCACTAACCAATTGCATATACGCACTGGTTTTTGGGGCCGCGCTCAGGTAGTACAGTATACAATGAATATAATGGTTAGTTTTGTGCACTCGTCAGAAAATGCGCGCATAGCACTGTGGAATGCTCCGGAATACTGCGGCTGGGTGCGAAAGTTCATTTTGGAAGATCCAGAACCATCAGTGAGACGTGAAATATGCGCTGGATTGTATCGAATTTGCTTGGGAAATTCTCAAAGCTATCAGGAGTTGTTGGCCCCTCTGTTGCAAAAATTAATCTCATTTCTTCCTGTTGCCGAAAAAATGACCTGCTTTCAGCAGTCTCACACTCATTTCGTATCGGATGATGGCAAAGAACCTTATGGGCCAGCATGTCGTGATTACTTTTGGTTATTGGCGAGGCTTGTTGATACATTGACACCAGAAATGGTTAAAGTATCTCTTGATGAACCAAATGCAAGCGCGATAGACATCGAAGGGCTGTGTCACACTGTCTCAAAAAGTATCCTTAACCGAGACTTTTACGAGACGAGACATGGATATCAGGACGATGGATTAGTTGGCCTCATAAACTTAATGACAAATCTTGTGAAGTACGACCCGCCGTTTAAATTTAGCTCCAATGCTCTTTGTTTTATTGAAAAGATTTTCGAATTCCTGTTTGATATGCCGTCGCCGACTAATCGTCAGAAACCTAAATGTAAATCACCAACATCACGAGCAGCAGCTTATGACTTACTCGTCGAGTTTAGCAAAAACTGTGCGAATAATTACTCCCTACTACATGGTAAGCTACTTGAGCAGCACACTCCGGGACCACATCCGCCTTATCCATGGGATTATTGGCCAAGAGATGACGGGCGGTCGGAATGCGGTTATGTTGGCCTGACAAATTTGGGTGCAACTTGTTATATGGCATCATGTATTCAACATTTATACATGATGCCACAGGCTCGAGAAGCGGTTCTTGTTGTTCCACCACAAGCTGCCCAGAAACACGGTGCGACACTGCATGAGCTTCAAAGAATGTTTGCCTATCTTCTAGAATCAGAAAGGAAATCTTACAATCCGCGATCATTTTGTAGAGTGTATCAAATGGATCATCAGCCCTTGAATACAGGTGAACAAAAAGACATGGCTGAATTTTTTATTGATCTCGTATCCAAACTTGAGGAGATGACGCCCGAATTAAAAGATCTGGTTAAAAGGCTCTTCTGCGGAACACTGAGTAATAATGTTGTTTCATTGGACTGTGGTCATGTCAGTCGTACAGCTGAGGAATTCTATACTGTTCGGTGTCAAGTTGCAGATATGAGGAATTTGGGAGAATCATTAGATGAGGTGACAGTCAAAGATACCTTGGAGGGTGACAACATGTACACATGTTCGCAATGTGGAAAAAAGGTTCGTGCTGAGAAGCGTGCTTGTTTTAAGAAACTGCCTCAGATCTTATGTTTTAACACTATGCGCTATACATTTAATATGGTCACGATGCTGAAAGAGAAAGTCAATACGCATTTCTCATTTCCCATGCGATTGGACATGTCCAATTATGTGGAAAAGACGCTTATGCCTCATCAGTATTTAGGTAAAGTTATGTCAAGTTTTATCTTCAAACTACGTCTTATACATAATATTATTCTTATCCCACTTTTGCAGAAGACCGAAAAAATAAAGCCACAGCAAACAGTCAAGATCAAAACAAAAAGACAGAAGGGGATTCTAGTAAAAAAGTTTCTCTTGAGAATTGTCCAGATGTAGAGGAAGAAACAAATGAGTAAGTATTTTAAGTATAAGATTATTCAGTATCTCTTAAAAAATCTGTTTTAAGCATGGGGGTTTCGGGTTATGCTGAAACTGATTTTTTGAATTTTATATTTTAATATTAAAAACCCAACGAAAAGCCTTACTAGAATTCATAAGAAATTGACGATGTTCTGAGGGATCATTCCATAATTTTCAAAACGATAATCGTCAAAACGATGATCATCGACGAGATCGTCCATAATTTGCATCACGTAACTCTTTCACTATCGTGTCGTCTATCGTTCAGAGTTTGAGAGCGTTTGGTACTCTCAAACTGTAGTTGAAATGTCAAACTGGATGTCATGACGTCAATAAAATGTTTTATTCAGGGTGCAATTTAAAACTTCGTAGGAAAAAAAGGGACAAAAAGGGGAAGTCGAACATTGGCAAAGTTAGATGTTCAGAAAACTTTTATCATGGTGCATTCACAATTAACTGATTGGTTTACATGGGGCATGTTTGACGTTTACACTGCGCAACTGTTTTATGTTTACACTGCGCGGCTGCATGGAAGGCAGTTCATGTTTACATGGTGCATGTTTGACGTTTATACTACGCAACTGTTTTATGTTTACACTGCACGGCTGCATGGAAGGTAGTTCATATTTTTTAATCACATTAATGCGTTGCAATCAATGCAAGTGCGCACGTTAGTAAATATGCTACCAAAGGTGATAATTACATTTATCATTTAAATATGGAAATATGGAAAACTTTTGATATAAATATAGCAAACTTGTCACCATGTCCGTCACACTTAATACAACTTGTGGGTCGTATTAACATGGCATGTTTCTCATATTTATGAACTTGATTACACAATAATTCGTTTTAAGGTTCGATGTAAATATAAAATATATGACGGTTTTACACTAAAAAAAAACCGCTATTATTTACCGAACAAACACACAGAGTCGTTGTTGAAGACCTGTCTGTTATCTGCTGGTGTTTATTGACAACGCTATGTTGATTTTTGATTTTTTTTTTTTATTATTATTATATAAAGAAAATTCATTTAAACTTATGTATATACATCATATTTTGTCAAATAAAAAGTCTCCGCGACTAAACTTACACAATATTATATCAAATGAAATGTCTCGGTGACTATTGACAAAATAATTATACAGGTTTGAAGTTTTTAAACAGAAAAGTTTAGCTGCGTTGTTATTTGAAGCTACCTCTCTCTGCAATAATGCTTTCGGAATGTATTCTCAGTCCTCCAGTTTCCTCTTGCTAAAATATCATCTATTGGCTGCCTTTCAAGCCAACCTAATGATGCAACCGCTTCTCTAAGACTTCCTGGTGTATCACCTATACCTGCATCTCTTAACGTGGTGCGAATCCAGCCTCCAATTACTGTTGTTGATGCTGGCTTAACTGTTACATTAATTGTTAAGAACAAGTTATCCAAGTTGTTCATAAGAGATCTCTTTTTAGAGAGTGCAATTAACTGTTTTATCCAGAAAACAGGACATACTCCCTTATTTTCATGGCAAATTAATTGCCAACTAGACTGCCTGTGTTTGGCTGAATCAGTCTTGGACCCGAATGAAGGATAGAAAATAATGTTCCCGTCCTCCTCCTTATACCTATCGGATGATATTTTCAAAAGTGTGAGATCATGAATTCTTCTGCCCGATGCCAAAAGGAGAATAGAAGCTGTTCGCCTCGAGGCCTCAAACAATGAATCGTTTCTAGTCTCATTCTGTGCCAACCAATTTAAAACACACATTGGATCCCATATGGGTGGTTTCTCAGAAGATGGTTGAGAAGAGCTGGTAGCTCTTAGAAAACGCCGCACAAAGAAATTTGTAGATAGGCTCTCAGCTAAAGTTGGAACACAGAACATTGATATCGCAGGATTGTGAACAAGGATTGTATTAGAAGCAAATTTCTCTCTCAAGTAAAGATTTGCCAAATATCTTGCTAATCCAGAACCATTAGGAGGTCTAGGATTGACCTTATTATTTTCACACCAACAAAGCCATCTGTTGATCGCAGGGGAATAGGTTTTTAATGTAGAATCTCTCCATCCTTTCTTTAATAATTTCTTTTCTTCTGCAGACCAATCTTTTATCTGGCTGGCCCAGCCCCAACTATCCATACTTTCAGCGTTAAATGTTCTACCTGTGAGGGGGTTGGCCCGTTGTCACATCTATCAACACCTTCCGCAGGTTCTGAATCTCTAAGGGTGGCTCCAGAGCCCGAGCCTTGAGGTCGGACATCCAGAAAACCTGGTCCCATTCCGGTGACACAATTAGATACTTTCCCCGAGATTTGTTCAAGTGTGCTAGAACTCTTGGCATTAAGTTCGGCGGTGGAAAGATCCACCCTAGGCAATAATCCCAAACCTGGCTGAAAGCATTTATGTATGCTGCTGCATACATAAATCTATCGATACATTGTTTTCGAGAACCGCTGTTTCTTTTGATGCAAAAAGATCTATCTCCGGCCTTCCCCACTTTTCGAAAACTTCCGCAGTTGCTTGGGGCAAAAGATGCCATTCCGGTATGTGACGACATCTTGACAACCTGTCGGCTATTCCATTGTACCTTCCCGGAAGGTAAAATGCGGATATTGTTATATTGAGCCGATATTAGGTCGAGAAGCTGATATGTCAGGCCTAGTAAGTTTATTGATCTTGTACCTTCCTCCTTGCGTATGTACGCAACTAAGGTTCGATTTTCTGATTGGAGAAGGATGTGTGCGTCTTTCAAAACAGATGCCTGCTTGTTTATGGCCATCAAAACGGCATACATCTCTGGTCCTAATTCTTTTAGAATTCGAACGGTTTCCGCAACCTGTCGTTCTAGAGTGCAAGGGTCGTGAGATACTAAAAGGAAATCGTCCAGATATACCAAAACTCGCATAACTCTTCTGCGCAGGATCTCCGCGATTCAGCATGTGAGGGCTGAAAACAGACCAAGAGGGAGACAAGTTAGTTGTAGGAGCTCTTCTCTGTATATGAGCCTTAAGAAACAACGATGGCGCTCAGCTATCGGCACATGGAAATAAGCTTGTGAAATATCTAATTTTATCATCCAGTCTTTTGGTTGCAATAACTCTGGAATCGTTAAATGAGAAATTAGTTTGAATGTCTTTACATTCACGTATGTATTTAAGGCCCTCAAGTCGAATATAGGACGAAGGCCTCCGTCCGACTTCTTTATTAAAAAATTTTTGAAAGAAAACTTGGGCCAACTTTCAAAGGGTATTCTTGTTCCTGAAATTGTTTTTAAAATAAAAGAGTTTGCGCCCAGACTCTGCCAGCTTGTTTTGTAAGTTTGCAACTGACCCCCCTTGAAAGATGTTATTGGATCATTTATAGTCTCTGTTATGTTCTTTAGAACGAAAGGAAGATTTAAACTTTTTACCTTGACCTTTATTTGCGTTATTCGCCCTCTGGTCTTTCTAAATATATTTTTGATGCCTTTGAGAGAAAAATCTACTATCAACCTCATTCCTTCTACCCTGGCTGTGAATTAGCCTTGGTGTAAAAGTCTTGTGTTCTCTATTCGTAGACGGAACACTAAGCCAGGAATGCAATCCACCCAGCAACTGTATTAAAGCGGACAATTCCTGCCTATCGAATAGGTTCTCAGGACTAGGACTTACACTTCTAAGAGCAGACTGAACGTTTTTTTTTTAGAAATCTCACCTATCAGCCTCTCCCTGCGCACCTCAATACATTCTGCCCTCTTGCCACAGACCACCTGAAGTGCCGACTCAGAGATCTTATAAGAAGCGGACGACGATCCAAACTGTGACGTAAATCGTTCATAAAGAGCATTTGAACTTAGCTCATTCGGTGATTGGAATGCCCAATCGATAATTGACTGTAAGCCTGATTTAAGTAATGCTTTCTGCTCTAACAATACATATGTCAATGCGGCCATTACTTGTTCCGTGGAAGCAAGAAAATCCATGCCTTTATTCAGAGTGCATAATTCGTCATTTATTTTCAATTCTACAAATCCAGCTGTAGCAGCCAAAGATTGAACGTCCTTCAAATACCTTACACTCTTCCATGAAGGTAATCCAAAGTGCTGCAATTGAATTAACTCCCTTAATGTTCCTGATTTGCAGGTTGTATTGGGCTCGAATCACATTCCGCATGGAATTCACCTAGATCTAAAGCCCTCCGCGAACTTTCGGGGTTATGCAGGAAGGAGGAGGTATTCGGCTGACTAGATGTTATATCCTGGGGTAAAATCATACTTCCATACTGTGAAAGTTGACAAACCTGGTCCGTTAGAACATTTATTCATTGATCCATAAATGAAACGTGTCGGGACATGTTCTTCATCCTCTTATTTGGAGGAGGAGAAACCATGCCCTCAGAGGAAGACGATGACGGTGATCGTGATGAATTGTAGCTCCTCTTTTTCGAGTGTCTTTTATCGCTGGGGCTTTCCGATCACTATTTCTTTTACTCATAATAAATTTTATTTAAAGCAAATAAATACTTTAATAAATTGAGCACAACGAAAATTTATATTTTCAACACAACCGTACAGTTATCGAGTACCCAACGCTATGATTTGAATATCGCAATGGCGCAGCTGGTGTGTTTGACATCTACAGCAACGCCTCCTACACTTGAGAGATTGCAACACAAGTTGGTAGTATTAGTACAGAGTTAAAGGCGAGTATGCATCAGCTTCTTCAACAACGACGCTGTGTGTTTCGGTAGGTGAATAATAATAAATAACAATTAAAAGTAATTATCTTACCACAAAACAAATCCAAATTCTATAAACGAAAAAATGGGCTGTGTATATCATTGGGCCTTCCGGGGTATTTCGATTAGTGGATGTTATTCGATTTCATACAAATAGTGGAATTTCTTCCATATAGCTGTTTGGAACATTTTTCCAACATTGAATAACGCATATCGTATTTACCTCAGCCAGCTGTCTTCCGCCCTTTGTAAACCTGTATTGAGTTGAAATGAGCTTAAACCAACTCAACTCAACTCTACTTTAGGAGCTTAGTCTAGTCTAAATTTGTGACAAAAAAACTGAGTAGAGTTGCTTTGATAGATGTGCTGACGACCATCTATTAACAACCCGACTCCACAGGCCATGAACGATAGCCGGACTATGGAACATGTCTAAAAAAAATCCCATGGAGTCGCAAAAATCCGTTCAAGCAGTGACATATCCATACAAATCAGATTGTAGATTGTATTATGGACATCGTTCATGGCCTGTGGAGTCGGGCTGTAGAGCACTGTGTATTTGTTTTCATAGATATGCGTAGTACAATTAAAATTATTCAATTTTATTTGTCTTTGTTGTGAAATAAATAATATTCATAACATTCCTTTTCATGTTATCTCAATACCATTCCAACTCAACTCTAAATTAGGCGTTGAACTCAAATGACGAAAAATGTGGGTTTTAAATTCGACCCTATTCCAATTCGATCTTCCGATCCCTCTTTTATTTAAAAGAAATTAAAAGAAAACGTTTATAAAACCTCCACCTATTTTGTTTGTTGTTTATGTATTTCTCGTGAATTGCTCACAATTGTTTGTATCGGTTGGCAATTCGACGTCAAACAGATTTGTCATAGATAATCGATAATGTGTACCCCAAGGAATGTGTTTATTTTATATTGTGACTCATTGTGAATAACGAAAAAAAATCTATTGTGAATATAACCTATTTCGTTTGACGTTTAAAATAATTATTTACTGTCAGTCCACCAGACTATTTTCTAGTATTTTCATCTTACTTTTATTTTGTTATTTGGATTAAAAATGCAAGTAGCTTGTACTTCTTACATATTGCTATTTATTTAGAACAATTTTCTTTACAAAGTAGTCAAATTAAATGCAACAAAAACAGCTTGCTAAATTGGTGGAGCTGATGGAAGTGAAAATTTGATGAGCAATTAATTCACAATAATTCTTAAAATTCACAGTTCATCAAAAATAGGTTTGTTTAATAAATCTGTTCGGAACAGAAAAGAACAGAAAAGATCAGAAAAGTACAAGATTGTGTGTTCCGTGAGTAAAAACCTTGCTCTAAACTGTTCTAACTTCTGTCACTTTGTATTCAATGAAGTTTTTCCGAATAGGTACCTAAGCACAATGAATGTCAAGTATCAAAGTAACAACTGATCGATTTCTGTCAGCATGAAAACAAAAAGATTGAAGCTAAGATTTTTGCAAGTGAAAATGGGTAGGTTCAGAGGACTAAGGGGCCTTACTTGCAAGTAAGGCAAATTTTTAGACTGTGATTGGTCACTTGTCGAAAATTATTTCAAATGAAGAGAAATTTCAACAGCTGGCCAATCACAATCTATAATTTTGCCTTACTTGCAAGTCCCCTTAGTCATCTGAACGTACCCAATGTTATCACTGATAATCCGCTTACAAAAATGTCGGAATTATCTGAACAAATATCCATATCTTTCAAAAAAAAAATAATAATTCTTAACTTATTCCAACCAAATTAAATTTAATTTTGCACTTCTCCAAAGCTAATCGGAAACTGTAAATCACATTGGTGCATGTGCTGCATTTTTCTGTTCTAACTTGTTCTGACAATTTGTGCTGTTCTGTACTAATCTCGATCCTTTTCACTGAACAAACCTAATATTGATATAAATGCAATTAAATCAACATATACAATATAGATTATTATAGGGCACTCACACGATCTCAACTGGCGAATTTATCATATCTGGCGCCTGATAATACCTAAGATATGTGCACAGTACACATATCTAAGGTATTATCAGGCGCAGCTTTCCAAATTTCAAGATGGCTGCCCTTTGTGTAAGTAGGTACACAGTAAACAAAAAAAAATTTTTTGTGATTGTTTGAAATTCAATTTTTTTACTATTGATTTTGACAACATGCGCAGAACTGAACAAAAATGAACATGCTAATGATATTTAGGCCTATTCTGCCATATCTGTTATTATGCTATGAATTTTCTGTTATGATGCATAACAGATCTCCACCAGAAAAGATTCTTATAATTGGTATTCAGGAGTTCGATCTTTTATAAAAGTCTGTTATGGAACTTCGAAAAAGAAACATTTAAACGAACAGACCTAAAATCTGCTATCAGCTAAGTAAACAACACTGACGAGTGACCAAAATAAAATTAACCCGTGGAATGTTTGTGTTGTTTCGGATAGATAAATTATTGTTCTATTTTATTTGTCTATACAGTACGTGAATTAAATATATCCAATTTAAAAAGTTATTTTTTGATAAGTTAAAGTTAAAGCCAGTGTTTTATTCTTTGCCACAGGCAGCTAGGTTTCATTAGATCGGTTAATCCATCGAATTCTGTTCGACTCTTTGGCGCATCGGCTTTAGTCATTGAGTCTCGGCAGTTTAGAGCTTCCAAACGCCATAACAGAATGCTCCTGTTCCTAAAAACGCATACAAAGAGCCCAAACCGAAGGCGCGCAGAGTTAGGGCTGAGCCAGCGTCCATCAGAATCATCGTTTCTCTTCCACCCTTGGCAATGAAAGCAGCTTAGGGCAGAATCTAAAAAGTGCAGCTACGCGACCGGCAAGACCCAAGAAAGCTCCTCCTCGATAGCGATGTTTACTTCGTTCTTCATCAGCTGCGGCACTCCGTGCGTATTTTATAACAGAATTCGAACTGCAGAATACCAATTAATAAAAGAATAAAATAAAGTTTTTTGACAGTTCGAAAATTTGTATGGAAATTCATAAAAGAATAACAGAATAAAAGATTGCGCCGAAAAGGCCTAATTACCTGTAATATATGTATCTTGAGATATGTGTACTGTGGCTCTACATACAGTGTCGGACAAAACAAAAGCACTCAATTTCACTTGGTTACATTTTGCTTAAGTACATTTCTAAACTTAAATATATTTAAACGAATTTTATTTTGTTAATTTAGGTATACATAAGCTTTTCAATCGTAAAGATAAAAAAATATATTAGTTACACAGTAAAGGAAATACAACAACAAAATTAACAAATTATTAAAAGCAATTGCGACCAAACTTAGGCACGTAATTTAATTCTGTAGTTGTTTTCCAATATTTTGTTATGAAGCCACTATTTTTGATAACTGGTGCTTACTTACTTACTTAGATCCTTGACCCCTCCAAGGGGCACAGGGCGTCAACTACCGCTACACGCCATCTCGTTCGGTTTCCGGAAATGTATTTTAGCTCTCCCCAACTTTTACCGAGCTTTTGTGATTCCTTGTCGACTGTTCTGCGCCAAGATTTTCTGCGACAATTATTTTCGAAAGTTTGTAGCTTCCTTGTGACAGAGGCGGTCACTTTCTATGTACTACACCCATATAGTAGTACTGACTCTACAATAAGAAGATGAAGAAATTTAAATATTAAAATATTGAAATTACTTCTGTTTTAAGTGGAGTGAATGAATAAAATTCAATTAAAAAGTACAAGTGACCTCAACTCCAGGAATAATGGTGTTTCGCCCAACTCATTCACTCCACTTAAAACAGAAGTAATTTCAATATTTTAGTATTTATATTTCTTCATCTTCTTATTATAAAAAACCTGACCACGGGTATTTATTTTCTGGGTGCACGAATTTAAACAAATTCCCCTAGAATAATAAAATTCACAGTATTTTTTGCTGTGATTTTTATAAGAGTCGGTAAACATCGACCAAAATTTGTGTCTTAGTAGGGTATAACAGACTGACTGAAGAGCCCACTGTTATACCTTGGGCGAAACACAATTATTCCTGGATTTGAGGTCACTTGTACTTTTTGTACTGACTCTTCGTTCGAGCGGAACAGTCGCAGCTTGGTCTTCGTACTGTAGACGTTGCTCCTCCAAACTTGAGACAGCATGCCGAAAGCAGCTTTAGCTTTGCCGATTCGGCAGTTAACATCTTCCGTGCACCGCCGTACCACCGCCGTCTTTTGAGACAACACTAACGAGGTACTGGAAGTTGTCCACCGCTTGAACCTGCTGTCCTGCAACGACAACTTGAGAAGAAGATTCAGAAATGTTGAGGATTTTTGTTTTCCCGGCGTTGATCCTCAAACCGACTTTGTTTGCCTCGCATTCCAGATTACTCACCATATGATGAAGATCCATAATGTTGTGCGAGAGCAAACAAATATCATCAGCGTAATCAAGATGTTGCAGGAACGAAAACATCGACCATCGAATTCCACGCGCTTGCTCTCCTAGAGCTGCGTGGAGGACATTCCCTATAACCACCAGGAAAAGTAGTGGAGATAGCAAACATCCTTGACGAACTCCGCTATGGATATCGAAGTCCTCTGATACCTTTACGTTGTGTAAGACATGATACGATGCACCCTCGTAGGTAGCCTTTATAATGGCGATAATCTTCTCGGTACTGCTCTCCTGCGTAAAACTGACCAAATGAAATCTCGATTCAAACTATCGAAAGCCTTTTCGAAGTCGATGAAGAGCAAATGAAGAGGGGAGCAGAACTCCACGCATTGTTCTTCTTTGATGATCCTCAAGGTGTTGATGTGATCAATGCAGGCTGAGCCTGCACGAAATCCCACTTGGTCTTTGTCGAGAGTAGAATCGAGATGTTCTTTGATTCGTTCCAATATTATTTTTGCCATTATCTTTGCCACCGCGGGGAGGACACAGATCCCTCCAGTTTCCGCAATCCGTAAGATTTCCCTTTTTTGGCAGTTTGACGATCATCCCTTTTTTCCATTCAATTGGGAAACTTTCGTTCTCCCATGCCTGTGCTATTAAGGGATGTAGCAACTTCGCTGATGTTTGTGGATCTGCTTGGTAGAGCTCAGCGGGAATGCCGTTCAAACCTACCGCTTTGTTGTTCTTGAGGGATTTGATTGCTGATGTTATCTCGGCTAAACTGGGAGGGCAGGTGTGAATACGGGAACTAGTTTCTGGGAATAGCTCATTTGGGTTAGGAGCTGGAACACCTCCGCTATCGCCTATGTGGTTGAGCACGCTAGCAAAATGTTCCTTCCATCTCCTGAGCTGATCCTCATCCGTAACTAGCAGCGTGCCGTCTACATCCTTGACGAGGTGTTGTTTCCGGGAGTTGTTGTTTCCAACCAATTCCTTGGTTATCTTGTAGACGGTACCACTGTCGCACGTAGATGCTGCTTCCTCTGCCTGTTCTGCGAGGACATTTATGCGCATCCTTTTGTCACGTCTGACACTACGCTGTACTAACTGGATCGCTTTTGCCGTAATTTGTATAAAAACGTGGCACATAAAAAAACATTTTTTTTGTTTTGGGCTTTAAGGAGCGAAAATTGGATAAAGGGCAAGTAGAGCAGAACAATCATATATATTATTTCTGTTGTCAAACTCCTTTTTTCTCATTTATAAAATAGTCAAATCCACTAAAATAGGTATCAAGAAAGAAAAAACCTAAACAATAGAAGTTATATTGTTTTTGTTTTTATTTTAGTGGACTGTATTGAATGAAATTCAATAAAAAGTATTTAAGCGACCTTTTAGGTATCATTGAATAGGAATTTACGCATACTCATGACATTGCACAAAAACTTTATGTTACACCACACTATTTTCTATAAATTTCTGTAATTTCAAATAATTCAATAAATAAAAAATTTGACATAAAGAATACCTCACACACTGAATGAGTGAAGGAGAAAAATGTGTAGCACTTCTTTAATTTAAAATTCTCTTTTTTTTCGCTGCACCTTGAGTGAGTGGGGGAGAAACATTCTTTAGTTACACTATGCATAAAAAAAAACATATTTATTACTTTTGTAATGTATAATCCTCTTTTTTTCGCTTGCACATTGAGTGAGTGGTGAAGAAACATGTTTGTCACTACTTCTGTTGTTTGTTATCTTTTTTCTCATTATAAAAAGCCGAATGCATTTATTAGGTATCACTTGATTGCATGAATGAAAGAAACATATTTATTAATTTTAATTCTTGAATTTAAAATCAAAGAACAAGAAATAGAGGAACGGGCATATCGAGCAAAAAGTGAGGCTTTTTTCAAAAAAGTAGGAGTTACACAAACACAAATGTATTCGCACAGGGTCGGAATGCAGTGAGATAGCTAAATGCTGGGACCCCCAAAAGAATTTTTAGTTGTGTTTTTGAGGGATGTTTTTTTGAGATTTAAGTTTAATAGTAAAAAAACTAATAAACTAAATAAAAAAGTGAAATAAATATAAATATAGTGAATACATGCAATAATTCATTGAAAAAAAAAAAAAATATATAACATATGCGGTGCTGCGTTAAATCCTATAAAACATCATGTGGAATATGAGACACAATCAGCCGTGAGATGCAAAAATTGTAAACTCCATATTATAGGTGCTTTTAAACGATTTAACGCATATTTTTATAAATAAAGTATTACAAATATTCACTATGTTAACTTTTATTTCACTTTTAGCCCTATTGAATGTGCGAAATTTTTTGCACGGGTCTTCTGGTCTATATGTGAACATAAAACATCTCTCGCTAACATAGTAAGATATTGCTTACGCCTCGTCTCTAGAGTTTGCATACCTAATAAAAGGCATCTCTGCTCATAAGAAGGCATAACATTATCAACCCAATTTAGCTTTCTTAGGGCATACCTCGTGAATTTACGTTGTACTGCCTCAATTCTATTAATACTAACATCGTAAGTCGGATTCCAAATACAACAAGCGTACTCAAGATTTGACCTAACTAATCTAATATACAAAGATTTTAATGTATGCGGGTCTTTAAAATCCTTGAGTTTCTTCTTAAAAAACCTAATAATTTATTACCTTTACCAACTATGTAGTCATAATGATTTTTAAAATTTAATTTTTCGTCAAATATAACTCCCAGATCTTTCATTTTGTCAACTTTCTCTAGCTACATATTATTAATTTTATATGAAAACTAGCGGAACCGTGCTCGCGTTGCTTCGCAGTTTTAAGAATGAAAATTAGTTTACTGTTGGGATACAAACCGGGGCTCAACAAGACTATCTCATCGACAAAGTTTTTTAAAATAGATTTTCCGATGTTTTTTTAAAGATTCCGGACACACAACGTTTTTAATTGGCTGCCTATTTTGACATCACTTATAATACGCATGAATTAAGCTTGCGAATTTGTTTTTTTCAATATTGAAAATATTTATTTAACAGGGTTTTCTTGAAGTACACGCTTTTTGAATGAATTGTATAAAATTTTTTGTTTCCCTAAAACTAAGGAAAAACTTAGCTTGAAACACCCTTATGACAAATAATTTGTTCTTCAATAATTTGATTTAAATATTGGCTATACCGATTTGTTTAATTTAATCTTAAAGCGCAAAGCATATTTTAGCGGGAGGATAGAATCCTGTAAATAATTAATATTTAATTTTTTTCTAGAAGAATGCACGCTTCAGATACTTTTTGTATGATTGAATTAAAGATTTACCTTAGAACTGATCAAATACTTATTTTTTCAACACCCTTGGCAAATAAATTGTTCTGTAATTATTCTGTTTAAAAATTTACCAGTTCGAATTTTATTCAAATAAAATAATATAGAGGAAAGCATTTTTCAGAGGCTACCAAGTAAAACAAATGACTTAATTTAATTTTAATCTGAAAAGTGTATTACACTTATAAAATTGATACTTGAAAATTTGATGCATAAAATTATTTTACATACCCTTTTTTTATTAACTTATATTTATATTAGTGAAGTGCTAATTTTGTTCAACTCTATTCGCGAGCGTGGATAATGGCATTTTTGAGAGACAGATACTTTTTGTATGAAATAAATTAACTTTTACATTAAACCATTGTATATGAAAACTATAGTATTATCACGGAGTCGTTTTTATTTTCGCTGGATTTGTACGGCTGGTGGCGCAAGTGTTTGCAACATGTTCTATGATTTTGACAGCGTAGACATTAATTTTTAGAAAGAGTAAGTCTTGTTATATTGTAAAGGAGTAAGGGAGTTAGATCTCAACTTTCAAATTTGTTTCCTCAACAAAAAGTGTTGAGAGAAGTTGGTGGATTTCGACACTACGTGACTCAGTAGTCGGCGCTTCTCATGATATTACTATAGTTTTCATATACAATGATTAAACTGAAGAAATACTTCATTTTGAAACACCCTTATATATCTGTTGGAGAATGTCAGTTATTTTTTTCAATAATATTGTTCGAGTTTAGGAGAGGCTTTTCTGAGAGTCTTGCTTCAGACACTTTTTGTATGATTTACATAAAATTTTAACTTAAATTGAACAAATGATTCTTTTTGAAACACACTTATATTTCTGTTGGAGAATATAAGTCAATTTTTTCAATAATATGGTTTATGTTTAGGTAAATGGCTTTCCTGAGAGGCGGCCTATATTGAAAATATATAATTAAACAATTATTATCTAGAAGAATGCACGCTTCAGATACTTTTTGTATGATTTACATAAAATTTTACGGTGAAGCCGTACGTGATTAATTGGACGAAGATGGTGTTCCTGTACATATGGTGCATTTGACCATTTTATTAGTAAATCGTACATGGTATGACCTAAATATTTAAGTAAACACTAAATATTGGACTTTTGATTAATTGAGATTCTTTTTTTTTCATGTGTTGGTTCATTATTTAAAGTCATCTCCAAATTGTACTATCGGCATTGTATATGAAAACTATAGTATTCTCATGAAGTCGTTTTTATTTTCGCTGGATTTGTACGGCTGGTGGCGCATGTGTTTGCAACATTTTCTATGATTTTGACAGCGTAGACATTAATTAATTTACTTTTGATGGCGCTCACAGCCCAGGATGGGCTTCGGCCTCAACTAACAAGCCCCTCCAGCCAGCTCTGTCCCTAGCTAGCCGCTTCCAGTTGCGCACACCGAGTGCTTTGATGTCGTCATTCACTTGATTGCGCCACCTGTTACGGGTTCTTCCTCTGCTGCGTACCCCATCGGGGTTGGATTCGAAGACTCGTCGGGCAGGTGCGTTGCTGTCCATACGCTCCACGTGCCCCAGCCATCTCAGCCGCTGTATTTTCAGCTTTTTGACCAGGTCAACGTCGCTGTATAGCCCGTATAGCTCGTCGTTGAATCTTCTCCTCCACACTCCTTCGATACACACCGGACCGAAAATCACACGAAGAATCTTCCTCTCAAAGCACCCTAGCAGATTTTTATCCGAATCTTTCAGTGTCCATGCTTCTGACCCATAAAGCAGGACCGGGATGATTAGGGTTTTGTATAAAGTCTCCTTGGTTCTCTGAGAGAGGGCCTTACTACTTAAATGCCTTCTTAGACCGAAGAAACAGCGGTTGGCAAGAGTAATTCTTCGCTTGATCTCTGCACTGATGTCATTCTGCGATGTAATAGTGGAGCCCAGGTAGACAAAGTCCTTGACAACTTCGAAGTTATATCTGTCCATCGTGATATTTTGCCCGAGTCGACGATGTTGAGATTCCTCTCTCGATGACAGCATATACTTCGTCTTGTCTTCATTAACCGCCAATCCCATTCTAGCCGCCTCCGATTCAATGCTCGCAAATGCCCCTGCCACAGCTCGCTTCGTTCTGCCGACAATGTCTATGTCATCCGCATATGCAAGCAATTGAACGGACTTTTGATAGATTGTACCGCTGGTGTTGACATGTGCGTTGCGTACAATGGCTTCAAGAACGATGTTGAATAGGTTGCATGATAACGCGTCGCCTTGCCTCAATCCTTTCTCAACATCAAAGGAATCGGTGGTGTTCTTACCAATTTTGACGGAGCAGCGAGATTTCTCCATCGTCATTCTGCACAAGCGGACGAGTTTGGCAGGGATGCCGAGACTCGACATGGCTATGTATAATTCGTCCCTTTTCACGCTATCATACGCGACTTTAAAATCGATAAAAAGGTGGTGTGTATCGATCTGGAATTCCCGGGATTTTTCTAAAATCTGTCGGAGTGTGAACATTTGATCGACGGTTGACTTGCCTGGCCTAAAACCGCACTGATAAGGGCCGATCAGATCGTTGACAAAAGGTTTTAAGCGGTCACACAGGATGGCCGACAAGATTTTATAAGCGACGTTTAGGAGACTAATTCCTCTGTAGTTGGTACATTTCAGAACATCTCCCTTTTTATGGATGGGGCACACTATACCGAGGTTCCATTCATCGGGCATACTTTCCTCCGACCAAATTTTGCAGATGAGCTGGTGTATGCTCCTAGCCAATTCATCTCCCGCTGATTTAAATAGTTCGGCTTGTAAGCCATCCGCACCTGCAGCCTTGTACGACTTAAGTTTGGATATCGCCAGCCGAACTTCGGTTAGGTCGGGTGGACGGAACTCTTGGCCATCATCGTCCAAGTTGAATGGAGCGTTCTGCCTATTAGCGGCATCTTGGCTGTCTTCGCCATTAAGCAGTCTAGAGAAGTGTTCTTTCCAGATCCTCAGCACTGACTGTGTGTCTACTACCATATTCCCACTCTCATCTCGGCAGGCTTCCGTTCTAGCCTTGAATCCTTGGGTGGATCGCTTCACCCTCTGATAAAATTTTCGAACATCTCCCCTACCGCTACAACCCTCAATAGACTCTACCGCCCGCTTCTCGTGCTCTCTCTTTTTCCTCCTGAGAAGTCGGCGTTCCTCTTTTCGTTTCAGCCCGTAGAGCTCCCGGGCCACTCTCTCAGCAGCTCTTGTTCGAGTCTGCAGCATTGCCTGGTAGGCCTCGTCCTTAGCTGCATGCGCTAGCCGGCACTCCTCATCGAACCAGGGGTTTCGTTGTATTCGCCTGGTGAAACCCAGCACATCAGAGGCGGCACTTCTAATGGCTTGTTGACAGTGTTCCCACTGGTCCTCTGCACTTGATGCTGGTAGCGGACCTCCTGAGAGATTAAGAGTTACGTGGTCTGCAAAAGTTCTGGCAGTCTCTTGCGATTTAAGCTTCTCGACATCGAATCTTTTCACAGCATCTGCTCTGCGTTGTCGCGTCATGGATATCCGCATACGTAGTCTAGCTACCACCAGGTAGTGATCCGAGTCAATGTTGGCCCCTCGGAACGTTCGGACGTCCAAGATACTGGAAGCATGTCTCGCGTCTATCGCAACGTGGTCGATTTGGTTGACGGTTACTTGATCACGCGACCGCCAAGTCCCCTTGTGTATATTGAGGTGTGGGAAGTAGGTGCTTGAGATGATGACATTTCGCCCCGCCGCAAAGTCTGCCAGCCTGTGTCCGTTGCCGGAAGTTTCGTCGTGTAGGCTGTGTCCTCCGACTATCGAACCAAAGATGCCCTCCTTTCCGAATCTTGCGTTGAAGTCACCAAGAATGATCTTCACGTCGTACTTCGGGCACATATCATACGTTGTCTCCAAGAGATCGTAGAATGCTTCTTTGGTTGAGTCTTCTCTCCTTTCATGGGGGGCGTGAACACAAATCAGCGAAATGTTCTTAAATTTGCCTTTGATGCGGATTGTGACCAGGCGCTCGCTTACACTTCGGAAGCCCAAGACTTCTTGCCTAAGTCTTCCCCTTATCACAAAACCACAACCCAAGAGCCGCTGACCCTGGTCCTTCAAGCACCCGCCGTAGTAGATGTCACACGTTTTCAGTCTCCGTACGCCCTCTCCATCCCATCGCACTTCCTGGATGGCTGTTACGTCAGCCTTTAGCCTGTCCAGGTTCTCCACTAATTGTTCGGCTGCACGTGTTCTGTATAAGGAAAAGACGTTCCACGTGCAGATCCGAAATTCATTGTCCTTGTTTCGTTTGCTGGGGTCGTCAACTTTAAAATCATCCATATCCGAGGCTTGTTGTTGTTTCGGAACAACTTTTTTTTACGTGGTAGGGAAGTTACCCCGACGCACAACCCCCGACCCGGAGGACCAGACCCTTCGTATAACTCCAAGGGTAGGGAGCCGGATAAACCGCTCCTTATAGGCCTGAGCTACAAATATGTCGTAGTAGCCCATATAAGGTGTTCACTAAGTAGTTCAACCTAACTGGAACTGTAGACGCCACCGTTGATTCCATCTAGAGAATTCGTCCGCTGCCGCCTCGATGAAAGGAGAAGTGCCTTAGTGGGAACACTCCTCCCCCCCCTCTCTCGTTGGCTGTCCCCAACAGCTTTCCACGGGGATTTAAACCCCAAACCCCGTCTCCAGCTGAGGTACTAGACACCCGATGTTCACCACGTGGAGGTGAGAGTAGGAGTTGGTAGACAGAGGTGGATTTTTGAGAAAAACCTGTGGACGCTTGTGTCCTCTTGAATGCACATAACTACCCTTTTGAACATCTTTTAGAAAGAGTAAGTCTTGTTATATTGTAAGGGAGTAAGGGAGTTAGATCTCGACTTTCAAATTTGTTTCCTCAACAAAAAGTGTTGAGAGAAGTTGGTGGATTTCGACACTACGTGACTCAGTAGTCGGCGCTTCTGATGATTTTACTATAGTTTTCATATACAATGCTATCGGTAATGCCAATTGTATTTAAAAGTTTTATTTTATCAGCACTATAGTGTGAGTTTCATTCTAACTACTTTGAATTGAGAAACAAATATTAAAGAAAATAATAAAGATCAGGCATCTCAAAAACAAAAAAAAATCACTCAAAATAAAATAAAATTATTGAAGAAAAAAAGAATTCATATGTTAAATAAAAACGGTTTGTTATAATATGCAATAATATTTTTAACGTTGTTGATCGTGAAATTGTTTCATTTTTACAATTTATTTTTTCTGATGAAAAATCATCAGCGCCTTTTTTTTCTTTCGGACCTATTGAATTTGGATGTATTAAAGATCTCCCAAGCCAGTGGGAATTATTAAGTAACAGTAACCCCGTTAATTTCCATGTTTACAAGTTGTATTTTATTTAACATAAATAAAGGGTCCGCAAATTACTGAACTTTATAAAATTTTATACAAATTATTGTGAATCGCAGTTCCACTGCAGTGCAGTTCTACCTGGTGCAGTCTAATCTTTAATAAAATTATTGCAAAGAAAAACAAACTTAATAAAGATGACATACAAATATTCTATTTACAGAAATGAACAATTTTGTTCATATCTTAGTTCGTGATTACACTGTTCACGAATAAAATGTTCGTACTTCCTTTCGTTATTTTGGCATTCATGGAATTTGGGGTTAGTTGTAAAAAAATAATCAGTACAAATAATTAAAAATGTTTTAATCACTTATTTCTCAAATATATATAAATAAGTATATTAAATTACGGAAAAAAATTTTTGTGACACCACCGAACAGCATTGTGGTTGCCAAATCAGAAACGTCAAAGTTCAACCAGATAAAGTCTTGAAATTTTCTTTCCTGCTTCGATACATCCTTCCCTCTACATTTCTACACCCTTCATCCAATCGAAACAACCGAAAAAATGAATCGTGGTCTTAATGTTATTCCGTCAACTTCAAGTGATTCCTTGCCTTTAATTCCATGCACACCACAATATATTGAACAGACCTAATTTGCACGATTGGAAATTGGAATGTTTGTTTTGAAAGTTCATTGGAATTTGAAGTGTTCATTTTCATTGGAATATTATAATATTTTCAAAGCTAGTTTTTTATTTAAATTTTAAATATTTATAAAATTAAACTATAACTCTCGAAGGCCTTGGGAAATTTCGATTGTTTTGACACCTCAACCATTAAAATCGGTTCAGTATGTTGGCTTAAAAACAGTCACGTACTACTGAAATAATATATACTAGTACCGCCCAGTGGTCGAAACTCGACCATATGAATAAGCCGTTCAATAAAGTTCCCAATTTTCTGCACAAAATCTCAACAAAGTTTATAAGCGTGAAGCTGATGATGGCACGTTAACCGCTGGCGAAATGCATCCAATAAAGTTTTAAATATATAAAAATAAAAAATTATTGTTTTTCTTACTCGGAAAAAAAATAAATTTTATTTTTTTTTTTGTATTTAAAACTAAATTTTTTGTCATCAATAAGGAGCATAACTCATAAAACAAATTAATTCTCATTCTATTGACAGTATACTGGCAGAAAAATGGCAATCTGCCATTCGTGTAAATGCAGCATAATATTGACAACGTTTATTCGTATGTAAGGCACCTAAAAATAATTCGTGTAAGTGCAGCATAATATTGACAAATATTGGTATTCATGCAAACGCATAAAACCCATAGAAAGCTTATAAACCTTTTTATAAAAATTTTTCTAAACCCTTTAAAAACTTGTATAAAATTCTATGTTTTCTAAGCTTTATCTGGGTTTTACGCGTTTGCATGAATAATCCTAATGTTTCATTCGTGTGTACGGCCCCTAAAATTAACCAAATGGAAACAAAAAGAGAAAGAGTCATGCCGATATTCCAATAGTAGTAATACATGCATATATACGGTGTGGAATTTCTACATATTACTCACAGTATAAATACATTTTGCGCGCACTAATACGTGCATATATATGGTGTGGAATTGAAAGAATCAATTGTGACTGCGTTGTATGTAATGTATAGGCGATTTGTACCTAAATTAAAATTGGAATTTACTTGCGTTTAACGCAATGTTTAAAGTTAAAACTTATATTCGGCACATCTACTCCAAATTACCTTTCGATTGATATAGGTTCTAATATGATTCGATTTGTTTAAGTGTGCTTAAATGTACTACAAAATCTAGTCACCGCGTATTAATATATAGATGATGATACCCAGACTCTTTGAAATTTTGTTTGTACGAAATGTTAAGTTTACACTGCAAATCTCTTATCTCTCCTAGAAACATTGCTTTTTCAAATGCGGGTCTACATCCACTAACCCTATAGAATTTGTGTCCTTTACCCTCTCTGCCCTTGAGTAAAGCTGTGAAGTCAATGTTATTTGAACTGATTTCAGCTAGGCCTTTGACAAAATTTCCCTAGGCTTATTTTTTTCAATCTGGCCACTCTTGGCTTTGAACCCCCAATTTAATTAAATGGATTGCCTCTTACCTAGAAAACCATAACTACAGTGTTCGTTTCAGATCTGCCAACTCTTGCCTTTTCTTAGCTACCTCCGGTTTCGCCCAAGGCAGCCATCTTGACTCTTTTTTGTCACTTCGACATATGTCACTTTGACATGTCATTTTGCCATCTGTCACTTTGACATCTGTCTCTTTAACATGTCATTTTGAGATCTGTCACTTGGACATATGTCATTTTGACATCTATCACGCTGAAATAAATGTCACTGTGACACTTTGGGTATATATGATATGGAGTGCTCGTTCCTATCCCTAATGCATTGTAGTGCATGAACCTGTGATAGGGGGCGATTTAATATAGAGAGGGTATTATGACAGCTGGCAGCCATGACGGTGTTGTTGTTAAAATCCTCCATATATTGCAAATTGAATTATCGCATAGATTACCGCGCCCCCTATGATGGTTACGTTTTTGGAATGTAAACGAGCACTCCATATTATATATACTCAAAGCTGTGACATCAGTCACTTTTACATCTGTCACTTTGACATCTGTCACTTTGACATCTGTAACTTTGACATCTGTCATTTTGACATCTGTCATTTTGACATCTGTCACTTTGACATATGACACTTTGACAGCGGTCTTTTTTCCACTTTGACAGCTATTTTTTTTTAAATCTGTCATTTTTACATCTGTTATTTTGACATGCCATTTTAAAATGTCAATTTGACATCTTTCTTCTTGACATCAGCCTTCTTGAAATCTGTTACATTGACATAAACACATTAGAAATGGATACCAAACTAAAATTTCTATCATGCGCCTTTTAGGTAAAAGATTTACATTTACCTTTATTTATCATTATTTATAATACGAATTTGATACAATTCTGTCTTATGTATACCGAGGCCGCTACCATGTAACAATGCAAACAAATAATTCAAAACTTCTACTTGGTTTATGTATCTAAACTCTCTCAAAAATGTGCCTATATGTTGTTTATTTACTTCATTAAGGTCAATTGGGATTTTTTAAAGAATTTTTTATCCTAAACTTTCCATTAATATAGTTAGGGCGTTAAGGCCAAATTTCAGGTCAAACCTTGCACTTCATTCTGACGGGATGAACTTTGGCACACTAATACTCCACATCCTGGGTTTACTTTTAAGAAGTGTTTCGACGGTGGCAACACTGGCAGACCGGAGATATAAGGGTTGCCTTCTGACCATGTTTTAACACGAAATTTCACATAAATTTGCCTATAAATCGAGCACCAGACATCGGTTGATGTCGTGGAATGTCTCGTTGGATTTAGAATACTTGATGCCATAGGAGTATGTTCATTTTTTGACCCCTCCCCCCTCCCCCCCTTGTACGCGGGGAGAGCAAAATGCGCTCAGCGGGTAAGGGTTTTTATTTGTCAGAAAATAATGGTTATAAAATGAATATTCATAAAATTTAAGATTAGCGTCGACGTAGAATTGCATACTCTACAGCATATCCGAAGTCATGTATTAGTTTTTTGTATAATCGCTTTCAAAATGGGGGGAGGGGAAGGTGGAAGTATATCAAACCACTATATATTCGTCTTGGTATAATCTAAGCATATGGCACATGACCTAAGGGTAATTTTTAATGCCTAATTTTATGCAATCAAAATAATTTCAATATAATTTCCCTAGAAAAAGTGATAACCTTTTTATAAAATGACGACTAAATTTTCACTGAAACGAGCATAAAATTACCAAATTTCAATGGTAAAGTGATGAAACTTGGCATATACATGTCTCATTTGTCGAAGGAAATAAGAATCAAAAGAGTCCATAAAAATATCTGGGGCTAAAGGGTGTTTTTTTGAGTGAAACAGAAAAGTTTAAAACTGCCCCGTAACCCCCCCCAGAACTAGTACGTTGATGAAAAATGGTAGGAATGTTTTATTTTTTATTGTTACCAAGAATAAAAAAAAATAAATTAAATATCTATTGTCAAAGGTGGTTTTTGAGGGAAAATGTTTTATCTGTTCTACTCAAGAAATACAATAATTTTTCCATTAAAACGACCATTACTTTCTTAAAGCCCGTATGATACTAAATTTTGTTCTCATTTTTAAGGCATTAAAAATGAAACTAGAGTAAACAATTTATAATTGAAAATACCGATATGAGTGAGCGCGTACACAATAACCACATTAATGTAAAAAAGTCACAAAAAATGTATTAAAAATGAACATATTTCAGATTCTGTCAGCTCTTTTTTGGCTTTTCAGAAATTGAAAATTAAAAATTATTTCAAAGTACACTGTGAATTCAAAAAAAAGTATACACTGGACTCATGAGAACACTAGTTTTTGGTGTATATTTACTTATGTGGACATAATTGACAAAACATAATGTCGTTCTTTTCATTAAAAATACTATTTTCTCTTTTCCTCTTTGCTGACAATAAGTCATGATTTAATGAATTAAAAATGAGAAAAAAATGTAGTATCACACGGGCTTAATGGTGATAGTATCGTCTTATTTTTATATAAATTGGATTCAGCATTAAAAAATACTTTAAAGTCATGTACCATACTATAAATTTGTACTTCGATTACATAAAAATAAAATGTTGGGTTTATAACCCATATTATCCTTTCGTCTAAACAAAACACTCCTGGAACCAATATATTTGAATGGATCCTTTTGAGTCTTAGTTCTAACAAAAATTAAAACATTTCTACCAACTTTCATCAACATACCAGTTTTGGGAGGGGTTTACTGGTAATAGTTCCTTATAATAGTAACTTTTCCCTTTCAATCAAAAAAACACCCTTTCGCCCCAGATATTTGTATGGACTCTTTTGATTCTTATTTCTTACGACAAATGAGACATGTGTGCCAAGTTTCATCGCCATACCATTGAAATTTGGTAAGTTATGCTCGTTTCACTGAAAATTTAGTCATCATTTTATAAAAACGTTATAACTTTTTCTAGGGAAATTATATTGAAATTAATTTGATTGCATAAGATTAGGAATTAAAAATTACCTTAAGGTCATGTGTCATATGCTTAGATTATATTAAGATGATGATATAGTGGTTTGATATACTTCCACCTTCCCCTGAAAGTGATTATACAAAAAAATAAAACATAGATAAAAATGGACTTCGGATATGCTGTATAGTATGAAATTCTACGTTGAAGTATTCTAAATCCAACATTCCATGATATTAACCGATGTCTGGTTCCCGATTTATATGCTAATTTATGTGAAATTTCGTGTTAAAACATGGTCAGAAGGAGCCTTTATATGTTCGGTCTGCCAGTGTTGCCACCGTGGCAACACTTCTTAAAAATAAATTCAGGATGTGGACTATTAGCGTACCAAAGCTCATCCCGTCAGAATGAAATGCAAGGTTGGCTCCCTTAACACCCTAACTAATATGTTCGACTTACTTATCAAAATTATTAAATTCTAGGTATGAGCTTGTTGGAGTGACGGTTCATACGGGAACAGCCGATGGTGGTCATTATTATAGTTTTATTAAAGAAAGAAATGAAAATACTCAACAACACGATCGATGGTTCCTTTTTAATGATGCCGAAGTAAAACCATTTGACCCATCACAGATCGCTGCAGAATGTTTTGGTGGTGAAATGACTGTAAGAAATTATAATGGAATTAAATTATTTTTAAGCTTTTTTAAAAAAAAAAATAAATTATTCTATTCCTCTAGAGTAAAACCTACGATTCTGTGACAGAGAAATATTTAGATTTCAGTTTTGAAAAAACGAATTCGGCTTATATGTTATTTTATGAGCGACGTTCACCAAATAACCAAATGTGGCAGCGTTCGAAAATGTCCGAAAATCCATGTAGCTCACAAAATATTCTTATGCAACTGCAAATGAAAAGCACAGAGGAAACAGCGAAAGCATTAGAATCTGTTACTGCATCACCATCAACATCATCTAATATCAGCGATAAGAATCAATCCGAATTAAATGAGACTGAAGAAAATGCCGCTAATTTAAGTAGAAGTAATATTGAAAATTCATCGAAAACCCATACCATAGGGTTACCACAAGGAGCACCATCAACACAACAATGTGATATAGAAAATAAGAACTGTAATGGAGGTAAAGTAAACAAAACAAAAAACGTTTTAATTTGTTTTTTAATCTTACATATTTTATAATTGAATAGGAGCTGGAAATAGTGTGATATCAAGAGTTTCAGATATGAGTCGAAAGTCTTTGCTTAGCAAAGAGCTAGAAGACTGGATCTGGCAAGACAACAGACACTTTTTACAAGATAGAAATATATTCGAGCATACCTATTTTAAGTGAGTTGAAAACTAATTTAAAAAATAAAAATGTTTCAAATGATAAATGTTTATTTTTGTTTCAGTTTTATGTGGCAAATTTGCGGTCATATACCACAGACTCTTTTGATGCAAAATGATGTCACTTGCATGGCGGCAAAACTGTCAGTGTCATTCTTCATAGAAACTTTTATCCATGCTAAAGAAAAGGTTACCACCGCAAATAATAGATGTTCTTGTTTACGAAAAAAACTTATTTTTTTTTTATTTACTTTCAGCCAACAATGGTGCTTTGGGTTGAACTACTTACAAAACAATTTAATGCAAGCCAAGAGGCTTGCGAGTGGTTTCTTACGCATATGTCAATCGAACCCTGGTGGCCCGTTCAGGTGCTAATACAATGTCCTAATCAAATGGTTCGTCAAATGTTTCAACGTCTAGTGATACATGTAATTCAGCGTTTAAGGTGAGTTTATTTATATCAAAATGCAAAATAAAGTTGCATTCATACATATGTAAGTTTTAATCATAACTCGAAACACTACAATGCAAAGCTAAAAATGTTGTAGGCGCTTATGATGCTGATGCTTATTAAGCTGTCAGGTTCACATTTTGTATCTAGCAAGTTTTTTTTTTGAAGAAAAACTTCTTTGCATTTTTGTAAAACGCCAAAATGAAACATGCGAAACGTTGAGATCATTGATAAGCTAATTTACTAATTAATTTCGTAGTTTTGATTTTTTTTTTTTTAAACAACACTTGAAAGTGGTCACATTTCGAATTCGAAATTTGGAACTTTATTAATAGCCTTTTTAAAATATAATCTTAGTGACCAGATATCTGTTTAAAAAAAATGTCAGGTATTTGAAAAGTTATAGTTTGAGGTTGTTTTTACTTTCTCTACGGGCATATATTGGGTTCGTGTCAAAAAAAAATCGAGGCTTTAACCAATACTAACATCACGATCATGGAGAAGTCCAAAAAATTGGTTCCACAAAACAGCCATCGATCTGTTTGTCGATATTCATCAATTTAGAACCTTATTTTGACCTAGAACGGGTAGCTGCCATAAAACGATTTGGGTTCTATCAAATTTTCTCAAAAACGGCTCTAACGATTTCGACATTCACGAATCACGATACATACTTCAGTAAAAAAACGATCGTTTTAACCTACATAACTTATTACACGTAAAGTATAGCTCGGAAGGTTAAGTTGCACACTTGCTTTTGAGCTTTTTGTTATTTTTTTTAATTTGTCTTGCTTTTGTTTAGAGTTCGTAGGTTTCATTTTCTTTTATTTTTTAATATCTTGACAAGTAAAAGTCCTAAAACCATCCGGTTTTTAGTGTTTGACTAAAAATTAATAAGAGTATTAAATTTTGAAAACAAAAATAGTACTTAAACTGTTGATAAAAATAACTTTATTTCAAAATACAATAAAAGAAGTTATTTCTGTTTTCACAAAAAGGTATAACATGGTAATTTAAGTGTTAAAGTTGCTTTTTAATAATTTTGTTTTGTTTTAAATCAATTTTTTATAAAATTGCCCCTCCCGCTTAATCGTGGGGAAATATTTGTTTCTTATCTCAATTCAACCTACACACTACCCTGTATATTTAAAAAATGGCAGTATTCAAAAAAGAGTGCGTGTAACTTAGTACTCGTGACAGAAGTGAAACTTCTTTAGCGATCTAAAAATCGCGATTTGTAAAGGTATACTGAGCTTATATGCGTAAGACTCAGCTATGTGTTCTATAACAAAATGATCGATGGGGTAGGGTTTTAAACTTGAAAATTAAATAATAATGGTGATTGAAAGTAAAAAAGATTTTAATTGAAAAGATATAAATCAGTTTATGATTTACGCGGGACTAAATATCGATTTATTTCAAATTAAAATTATCATTAAAAATCAAAAAATGTTTTTTTAAATCTTGCGTTTAATACCAACATTTTTTCAGATCTTCACATGCTAACTTGTACCTTAAAACCGAGACCGATGAAAGCGGCAAAGAAAATTATGGTACTTCATCCTGCATTACGAGGTTCATATCATCACTAATATTATTAATGGAGCACGGAGCAAGGGCACATCTTCGACATCTGTCAGAATTCTTTGGCTTGCTATTTGAGTTTTCTAGAATGGGTGATGAAGAAACTGTTTTTCTTTTACGCATAAATGTTATTCGTAGTGTGGCTGATTTTTATTTAGGAAATAAAAGTCAGGATTGCGTAAGTTCTTTATTTTCACAATATCAAAAAAAAACTTGAATTTTATTTAAACTAATCCATATTTTATTCTGGCCAGATCGATGTTGGTTCAGATAATGAAGATAATTCTTCCGATGAAGCGCTTTCTGTTGATAAGTCTAGACCAGCTTCATTAGATAAAATGATAGCATTGGTTGCTAATTTAGTAGAAAGATCACGTGGACAAGATTTCAGACTACGTCTTTCTCAAAAAGACTACAACGCGATAGCTGGTGGAAAGGTAAAAACATACAAAATACTGATTTAAAAAAAAAATAAAATATGTAGCCGTCATTTATTTGTTAATTTGTTACAAGTCCTTTGCTTTATTCGTGTTTTATTTTGTTGTTGTTTTTTTTTGTGTCCACAGGGATTCCCTTTTCTGTACCAACAAATCAAGGACAACATTAACCCACATCAAACAAGACACCTCATTCATGCGCTCTGTCGATGGGATGATAGATTAGCAAATCAGATAATCACAATGCTCTTTGCATCAGTCACCAAGCATACTGAATTATGTGGTCCATTTTTCAAGCTTTTGACTCTGCTAACTGAACCACAGGGGGGCCCATCAGGTCTTCCATGTTTCTCACAACTCGTGTTACAGCGTGTTTGGGATGCTGCCGAGTATTGTCCTCAATCAGCTTTGGATTGGTTAGCGTTTCAAGCCCCAAAGAATAAAATAGCACATGCCTGGATACTCCAATCAGCTGAAAGCTGGGTGGAACAGTTTCTCTTGGCCCATAATAATTCAAGAGTGCGAAACGGTGAGTACTTTTATCCCAAAGAATAATAGTTTTATAATGTGCAATTTGAAATTTAAATATAGCTGCATCGTATTTACTGGTGTCGTTGATTCCCTCACCGCCGTTCCGGGCGCACTATAGAACTTACTCATTGCATAAACTGAATAATACAACAATATCTCCAAGGTAGGATTAACAGTGTATGAGAAATATGAATTATTTTCAGTGTTAATCTCAATTTGTTATATATGACAGGGATCTTAGCAGCGATGCCCAGATTATTCTCCATAATATAATCAGTTTACTGTTGCGATTGCTGAGACCTGCACGATCCTATGCTGATATTGGAATTCATGGAACAACTAAGCTGACATCATACTTTAGTCTCTTGACATATTGCATGGTTTCGAAAACAGAAAAGCTCATGGTAATAATTTAATTATTAAATAACGTCTTGCTAATTAAATGCAAACTTACGTCTGCAGCTTGGCCCTTATATGAGATCGTTGTGGGATCTATTTCATCCGCGGCTGTCGGAACCAAGTGTGCCGGCTCATCATAATAAGCATTCTTTGCTGGCATTCTGGCATCATACGATTCTAGATTGTCCCGAAAATGCTCAAATTGTAGCAAATTGTCCCGAAATAACACGAAATATTGCATTTAATTATATTCTGTAAGTGAATTAAAACAAAAAATGGTCCTTTAAAAACGTATAATATTTTGTTTTTTTATTTCTATACTTTCAGTGCGGATCATGATGATTCTGAAATAGTAGCCTACAACCGTGCCATGTTGCCTGCATACTACGGTCTCTTGCGTTTATGCTGTCAGCAGAGCAGGTCCTTAACACGACAATTGGCTGCTCATCAAAATCTTCAGTGGGCTTTCAAAAATATCACACCCCATCCCACACAATATCCCGGTGCGGTTGATGAATTATTCAAATTGATGAATTTATTCTCGACTAGGCACCCCGATGCAAATGAACAGGAACAACATGAAGTTTCTACATTTAGAAGAACAACCCTTTCGGCTTATTTAACAGGATTAGATGCAAGAGTATCCTGGGGAACTCTAATCAATGCTCTTAGAATATTAGGTAAGGTTCATACATCTCATGTCTTAGATTTTCAAACAAATTTGGGTTTATTTATCAGTTGACAATGATGAAGATCGACTACTTGTTATATATAACGGCGGTATTGAAATGTGTTTTGAGGCACTGCATACGTTACATTCCATGCATCATGAAGCTACTGCTTGTCATGTGTCAGGTGATTTACAAGAGCTTCTTACTGAGCTTGTTTTGTTAGTAACAACACTGCGTATAAGCACACGTCTTGACAGCCCACCAAAAAAGCGCCAGCAGCCATTAGGACAGCATAATCTTGTGAAGGGTATGCCAGAAGCAGTCAAACGACTAGCTACTTTCTTAAACACTTACAATCCCCAAGAGATTTGCAATCTTTCAATAGACGTGCTAAGGGAGCTCGTACGCAATCCAAATCTAGATATTACAAATATATTAGCGCCAATATTTACCAACTGTCATCTATCAGCACAAAATGCTCCGAATTCAGTTGGTCCATTAGGTCCATATTTCCCGCGACGTGGTACCAAAGCACCATGGCCGTCGCTATCGAAGAATGCCCCTCGCCCACCTCGACCAATGGTCCAGATGAGCATACCACAAAATGAAATTATTCAACGTGGGATCGATAAAGAATATGATGCACGATTGGATGCATTTTACCGACCATACCATGATTTCCTAGATGTTATGATGCGTATGGCTGTGAACACGAATCAATTAAATGAGTCGCTGGTTAAGTTAAGTTGCTTGGCTGCAATTGAAGCAGCACCTTTACATTTTAATTTGTTTCCGAAATTCTGGGTCGGTATTTACAACAACAAAAGCACAAACAAGTGAGTTTATATTAAGCATTTTAATATTTTACAAATGAAAATTACTCTTATTATTGTTCTTCAAGGTATGTTGAGCTGTTGTTAATCAATCCAAATTTAATTGAATATATTCACATTATCTTAAGAGACGAACGGATATCGTTGAACGATCAGTATGTTAGAAACTTTTTAGAAATCTACTATCCTAAGGTAAGACGTAAAAGTCAATCCATTGAAATCTATTGTAACTTCTTTATTTTGTATTTGCAGATCAAAACCAGTCTTCCTATCTCCCGTTTATTGTACACGATTAGCTATTCTTTGCATGCAAAAGTTGATCTATATGAGCTGTGTGGAGATTTATTCGCGATTCGTGTCATAGCACAAACCACAGGTGTACCAGCATCCGTCCGCAAACAACTAAGAGCATCACTTAAGGCAGTGCTATCAAAGAACTCATGTGATATTTCAGAAAATGGTATTGCACAATTAATTTTCGAATTTTATGTCAACATGTGTATTTCTTTTAAAAATGTTATAATAGATGATGTGCGACCCAAGAAGAAACTTAAGCTAAATCAACAGAATTTAATGGAAGTTACTGAAACTGATGAAGCTGAAATAAAAAATACGGGTGTACAAAATACAGATATAATTCTTCCGGCAACAATAGATGCGAATACGGCTAAAAATGAAGAATGTCCAGCCATCACGGCAACTACCACCACGAACACCACCCCCAGTGACAACACAGCCGAAAATAGTACAACGCAAAAAACTTCCGACTCAACATCACTTGCTTCATCATCCAATAAGAACGAAGAAGATAAGCCTCTTGACGAGAGCAACGACGCTGACGATGAAGAAGAAGATGATGATGTAAAAGAAATTCGAAAACAAAAGGAACTCTTAAGGAATTCGGTTGAGGAGAAACTAGCAGAGGAACGCCTTAAAGAGCAACAATTGTTGCGAACCATTGAAAATTACATTAAATCCATTCTTGATCTTATTCAAGACGATGACATGTCCGAGGATGATGCATCTCCAGATAATACCCCACCGGCAACAACATCAGCAACACAAAATATTGCTTCATGTAGTAGCGCCGTTGCAGTAAGCTCCGCCGCAACCGTAGAATCGAAGCTGAACAGTGAATAGTTAGAATAGGTCCATAAGTACCCCCTTCCCTACCCCACCATCCATTAATTTTTGTTTTGTTATATCTGTTGAATCGTCTTGCAGAACCTTATCACATCTACCACACAAAAAGAAACTCTTGTTGTGTTACTTGTATGTGTTTTATTATTTTTTTTTTAATTTTACGATATTGATTCTTTAAACATTTTATGCTCTCGCTAAATACATAACGTTAAGGGGAAAATGTATTATATTGGTTAAATTATTTATTCATTAAAATTCACATTGCAAAATTTTGTTTGATAAATGATAAGTATTCGTTTTTAGTAATGACGTGTTTGTTAAAAAGGTACATATATATATATTATAATAAATATTTTTTTATCATTTCTCTTTAAAAAAAAATCACCCCGTTCTATAGATTTATAAGCAAATATACGAAAGAGAAATAGAGCAAAATAGCTTGAACGATTTGTAATTATTTTATTCTTTACGGTTTTTATATAAATACACCATTTTTTTATAAGAAAAATAAGAGAGTGAAAATTTTAACTCCAAGTGCTTTGGCAAGTAAAAAAACAAATAATGAAAAAACTAAAACTTTAAAGTTAAAGCAAAGAATGTACTAAGATTGATCCATAAAATTCTACGGATTAGTTTGAATTGCACTTTTATGAAAATAAGCAAAACATAAGTAATAAAATATAAAACAACATACTTATAGATGTTTTTATTATGTATAAAATGTAAGGAATAATAAAACGATAAGTTTATGTTAAAAATTGTTGCTTCATATTAATTTATTGTTTAAAAACGACACACCTCGGGCCCGTGAATGAGAATGTGCCATTCTGGGATCGTGACTTACATACATACGTGAACGTATACTCGTAGATCTAATTCGGTATCGTGTCTTACGTAAGCGAATGTATACGTTCTCTCGTCGTTGTCATCCGTCAAGTCTTGAGTGGACAGAATCATCATCATCATTATATTAATCCGTAAAGGTGATTTCTACCCGCAACTTTTTGAATGTCTTAATGGCAACATATTCACCCTTAAATTACAGTAAACAGTAAAACGACACGTCCCTGGAGGAGGCAATTGATATTTTATTAAAACTAATTTCGTTAAATGATGAGATGGTTGGAGATTGGAGAGAATGTCGAAGATTTATTTATTGTAGAGAAATATATAAAATTAATTTACATTATTTCTTGATTTAAGGCATTTGGGCTGAAAGCCATGTAATATCGTCTTTGGAGTTAATTTTGCATTTGACAATAGTGAAAAAATAATTTTCTATGTTGCATGTTGTAAATGAATTTGGTTTATATATCGTTGAATTTATGATGGGGGGAGGTAGCTAGTTTGATGTTGTTTATGGATTCGAAAATTGAAGGGTTCATGAATTCTGAAAGTTTTAGTGTTTCTTCATTTCGCTCTATTAGAGAAGATCTTGGACATTCAGTTAGTATGTGCTGCACTGTAATGTTAGTTTCACAGTCAGCGCATATTTCTTGTGTTTCGCCGTCGAAGTAGCGTCTGCTGTTAAAGAGGGCTTTACCGAGTTGGATGCGGAAGAGTTTTATGCATTCATCTCTCGTGAATTGGTGGTTGTATTTGATATGCTTGTTTGTTATGTGGTGACTTCGCAGGAAGCAGGAACTTCCTTGCCATTGATTATAGCGTATCATGTTTTCTTTAGCCAGTTGAGTTCTCTGTGCAAGCTGATATAAATTTGGAGTTTCTACTATTAAAGGAAATCTTGAGGCTTGTTTTGCGGCTTCATCAGCTGATTCATTTCCGGGAATTCCAGTATGGCCCAGCACGCAGGAAAGCCAGATGTTTTTGTTGGAATGTATTTGGCTTCTGATGGACTCTAACGATAGACACTTGTTGTTAGCGCTCTTTAGTCCGTGGAGTATTGCCTCTAAAGCCTTGTCGTTTAAGTGACACGACAACCGTAATAGGGGTATTTTGTTTATACTTTGCCGTTAAGGCAGTTAAATTATAATTTATATAGTTTTTCGCTCTTACAGCCCCTGACCGCGCTTGCAAACTCACCCCGCCACCATCATTTTTCGTTTGTTCGGCGAATTCAATATTCCAACCTTCCAATAGACGTGAGTGCAGTGGTAGCAAGCACCAAGAAAAACCGAACAAATTCGATCATTCGCGAAGTATAGCTCACACACGATTATGCTCAGTTTACTTTGGGCATGTAATGAGGACGGTAATGGTGGAATGTACGATATTTAGCAGAGCATTACAACAACAATTCATGTACGTTGTTCAGTGGGTTAGAATCTAGAATTTATTGAAGTATGTAGAGAACGATCGAATTTCGAACACTAGGGGTGCTGTCATCAGCAAAACAGTTAAGTGGATAAGTGGTTTCGGAAAAAAGATCATTTATAAAAATGAGAAAAAAGTCGAAGACAAATCAGAGCCTTGGGGGACACTTACTAGCATTTATTTTACGAACTTCACATTTGAAACCATCGAAAACAACTTGAATTGAACGGTCAGAAAGGTTTAAACTTATCCAACGAATAAGAGATAAGAGAGAAATAACTGAAATAAGAGATAGAAATTCCTGGTCACTCCATTACGAAACTTCGCCATACATGTTTCCGTTGGGCATCTCACCCGTCTTCACAAATATACCATCCACCAATATATACCGTTAAACTTAAAACATTGTCAAAATGACGACCAACATCAAAAAGTATGACTACACCACTTATTTTTTGTAACTCATGTCGATTTCGATTCAACAATTTTAGATTTGGTGGTCAAACTTTAGATCAATCGAGGTAAAAATAAATCAAAACGTGATTTGATCTATACTTGCAATCGTGAGTGCCATTTTCTATTGATTTGGATTAAAAATTTGGTGTGTGTGCAAGTGCGTGTGAAAATCTGTGTAGTTCTTTGCTTGAAATCTAGATTTGCAAAATTGATCTAAATCAAATCAGACCACCAGAAAATTCGATTTTTTTTTCGTAGTAAAGAACGTGAAACGTGAAAAAGATCTAAAAAATCGAATTATTTTTGTTAAATCGAAATCGACATCAGTGTATTTATTTAATCATGTTCATAATTAGGTTTTATTTTAAATATAGCTCTGAGGGCATATTTTATTACTGCCTAGAGCAAATACCAAGTTATGATTCAATAAAACAACAACAAAACATTTATTTTTAAAAAGATTTATTCAATTGATGATTCTAAGAACAAAACATTAAACCCCTAAATTTCACTTCTGGACAAAATAAGTGCAACAATATCAGTTTTTTGTTTGCTAGTTAAATATAAACTAATAGAATAATTACATTATTAACACAAATAAAAATCTTTTCATACTTGTTTAAACATTAAAAAGTGATGAGAAATTATTCAATAACGGTTTATATTTTTTCCTATAAATTATATGTATGTACGCGCATGCGTGACTCACTGACTAACGCTGCTATGATAATAAGCTTAAATTGGAAAATCAGTTCCTGCTCCTAAAAGAAAAATAGGAAAAATACAGGCGATGTGTCGGAAGGTAGGGCTTGAATAGGCCTCCATTGGTTAAAATTTACTTTTTCAAAAAATAAAGGGAATATATCAGAAGAAAGGTCAAAATAGGCCTTAATTGGGTAAAATTTTAAGGATTGCCACATCTCGAGAAGTAACTCTATTTTGAAAGTGAAGGGTGAGGTTGCAACTAAATTATAATATACGTATTTACGCTCAGCCCTGAATCACATGAAATAACATAACATGTTCGACGGGCGCCTTTGACGACCTGCAGCCTACTTTATATGTATTTACACTCATCCCTGACGGTGCTATGATAATAAGCTTAAATCGGAAAATCGGTTCCTGCTCCTAAGCGAAAGATTGGAAAAATACAGGCGATGTGCCGGAATAGGCCTAAATTGGGTAAAATTTAAAGGGTTGCCACATCTCTAAATATAACTTTTTTTTTATTAAAGTGAAGGGTGAGGTTGTCAATTAAATTATATACATATTAACGCTCAACCCTGACTCACACGAAATAACATAATATGTATGACGGGCGCCTAAAATAACTTAACATGTCCTCATTTAAATATAAATACCTACTATAAATCGAAATGACACTCTTTCAATTTTTGTTTTGGTTCATCTAATTTTGCCCATCAGTAAACATACATAATGAATCTTCATCTTATATTAATTAAACTTACGAGGTAAACAATTTTTTAGTCAAGATAAGTTCCATAAGTAGATAAATGGAGATTTTTTTCCAAATTTAAACATTATTAATTAACAATATGTTTTTTAGTGTAAAAATTATTCTAATAAACTTAGTACTCGAGGTTAGCTTGCTGCCTTGATAATTGGGATGCGAAAATGAGTTTTAATGTGCTTATTCAGATGGTCTTTTCTGAGAAATCTCTTCTCGCATTGATTGCACTTGAATGGCTTCACACCGGAGTGAATACGGCTATGCCGTTTCAGCTCGTCTTGCCGCCTAAAGGCCTTGCCACACCCTTCGGCCTCACATATGTTCCGTTTCTCATTGGACCTAGATTCCAATTTTATGTTATTTAGAGTATTTGGAAAGGGTAAGTTATGATGGACTGCAGCTGGCATAGAGGTTCGCTCGTTCATTGAGTAAAGAGCAGGTAGTGAAGTTTCGGAAATAGCTTCGGGTTCGACTTTTATCTCACTCATTGGAATTGTCATATCATACTGGTGGTCTTCCTCGAATCGATTATGGCACTCGTCGTTTATCTCTGTATCGATTTCTTGCTTCACAGAACACTCCAACTTAACGGGGCGAAGTAAGTCTAATGATGTAAACTCATTATGGGCATCCGAGTCATCACCAACACCCTCCTCCAAGGACACCTCAAGCAAAGGTGCTATGTCCATTTTCGTTTCTTTGAAATGGACACGCAGGTGTTTCGTGAGGTGGTCGCTGCGAGTGAACCTCTTACTGCATTGGACACACTCGTATGGTTTCTCTCCGGTGTGGGTACGATAGTGACGGGCTAGCTCATCGGATCGGGTGAAAGCTCTCATGCATGTAGGTTGGTCGCATATAAAGGGTTTCTCACCTGAATGCCATGTCAAATGGGCACGAATGTGTGAACTCTTGCCATAGGATTTTGTACACCCATCGACGGGACACACAAAACGACGTTTCGGATCTGTAGCATCTGGCGCTGGCAAGATTGGGGGTGTATAAAGTTTTGTTTTAACTTGCTCGGCGTCCAAAAAATAAGCCGAAGTTGAATCACTACTGTAGGGAAGAGTGGGTGTGCTGTCGTTGATGGGAGTGGCTGCTGATTTGATTTCTGATTCTTCAGCCATGTTTAATAAAGAATCCTGCTACCTGCTTGTAGGGTTATATTTTACTTTTGGATATAAAATTTAAGTGCAGTTATCCTATGATAAAATAATTATTCACAACGAATTTTAAAAACATCCCTTTTTAATGAAATTATAAGAGAAAAGCTTCTCAAAATTGCAAGAAAGAATTAAAGTTTTAAATTTTTTCTTTTATCTTTGTAACTTTTATCGTATCCCTTCAAGCAAGCGAGCTCGTTTTCGGTCCGCAAACGTATCAAACAACGTATGGACGACTTCGCATTCGGATCCAAATACGGATCGAAAAACTGCGTTTTGCGGCTCAAATTAGTATGGAAATTAGAATCACCACGGAACCATTATGTGAATGTATTGTGAGAGAGGAGTTTTTCAATTCACCATACTCGGAGAACCGAAACCAAATGGAAACTAAAACGGTTCCAAAAAAAATGAATGAAAAATGTATTAAAAAAAACTTCCCATCTAGCCCAGTTTCTCCATTGCCTACAAAAATAAAACAAACAGATTTTTTTCATTTCAAGAGTTTTTTTTATTTATCATTCATAAAAGGTTTTCTAAAGACTATTTTGAACTAATAAACATGACATATTTCCACAAATATAAATTAACATTTAATAAATAGAAACTTGCATTTCTGATTAAAAATTTTTCAAAGTTTTATCAAGAAAAAAGAGACAAAATAGCAACCGTCTTCGCCACGCTACCTACAAAACTGAACTACAAAAAAAAAGTGGTGGAAATTAAGGCAAATGATTGTATACTTCGCCTATACTCTCTCTCTATTTCTCGATGCTTAAAAAAAAAATACTCTCGATTCTCGTTCTTTTAACATGCGTACACAGAAAATTTGTTATTGTGTGTGAGACACTCATTTTTTTTTGAGTCCCAAGTGAACCGAGAAATTTGGGTCAGTGATTTTGCTTGAAGGGATCAAACACGCCTCTGTCATAACAAAGCACTGCATTACCCCCCAAGCGTAGTTAAGTGATGCCATTCTGATTGTATAGCTTGTATGGATATAAGTACTAGAAACGTACTATCCGAGTTTTACCGCTCATAGTCTGTACAGAATATCCATGCCAACACCCCGACTCCACAGGCCATGAATGATGTCCATAATCCAATCTGCAATCCAATCCACAATCTGATTTGTATGGATATGTCACTGCTTGGACATGGATTTTTGCGACTCCGTGGGATTTTTTTGTAGACATGTTCAATAGTCCGGCCATCGTTCATGGCATGTGTAGGCGGCATAAATAAAACAAACACACCCATATTAGTACCGCTTTCACACAAGGAAACTGAGTTGCCAGCAATTTTTAGTTTTTAGGCGGGAAGGGCGTCAGGGGAAGGAATGAAATCTCCACTCACACCCTTCTCGCCGACAAGCTAGCTAGTTTCTGGCAACTCAGTTTCCTTGTGTGAAAACGGTCTAATAAACGGAGCTAGCGGCGAGTTATCAATAACTCGTGGATTAGGGGTTAGATTTGTGCTACTTACGAGCTAGCTAACCCCACAAGGAAGGTGGTTTAGCGAGGGTTTAAATCAGTCCAATTCTAAATGAAAATTTTCGGGGAAACGCTTCCCTTTTCCCTACTCTTCTATTCAAAACTATAAATTCCCGGAAATTTCGTTCCCTTTTCCTTATTTTAAGCATATTTTAAGCAAACTTCGAATATAAGAAATGATACTACGAGAAAGTAGCTAGCATTTGTCAAAAAAATGTAAATATATTTGATGTGAGGAGCATTTTCAATTTGGAAGAACAAATCTTCCGGGGAGTTTTTTTCTCGGGGATTATTTAGAATTGAGCTGAATAAGAAAAGTTATCTCTTAATCCTTGCTTACATGAGAGCTTGAAAGTTACAGGTGGGTTAAGCGCTACATTTATTAATATAGCAAACAGAGATAAGAGTGATAATGAATTATATGGATCATCATTTCGTTAAAATAGGGCTAATACCCAATCAATTTTTAGGAACTTCTGTTAGTGTCTGATTTCAAATGATTATTCATAATTATGTATCGATTATATACTTTTTCCATGCGACAGAATAAACTTTTTAACTTTTATTTGATATCAAGCTTTTAAGACGGAACCACACCTGTGTTGTAGTCTTTTCTTATTTGTAGAACCACATTTGTCTCGTGTGTTGTGTAACAGAAAACATAACTACACTTTTTGGCTTATGTATTCCGGGTGGTGCTCTTTCAGATCTATTATCCGTGCATTTCTATCTCTTTCCATTGCTGAGGTATTCAGGGGTGGAATCGGCTAAGGTGATAGTTGGTTATCAATAGGGCTTTTTAGAAAAAAAGCAATATATCTCTGTCTCATAGCTTCTAAACGTCAAATAAAAATTTTGGGTTAATGACGTTTGAGAGCTTGGCGTTAATTGGATTAGTGACGCGTTCTTTTTTGTAACTATGGTCAAAAACAAAAGTGGCAATGTCAAAATTAAAAAAGTTACTTTTTTTTAAGAACGACAAAGTTAATAAAATGGGAAGGGGTTGAAAAAAAATAATTAATAATAAACAAAAGACAAAATTTTGATTGCGTTAAATTTATTGATAAATAATTCACTACCAAAAATGCATGGTTCCTACAAATTAAATAACTATCAACTTCATTTTTGCATGAAATTGAATCGCAATACAAAACATTTGTAATTTGTTTTTGCTTTATTTGTTAATTTTTTATGAGCCACACATTTCTTTATTAAAAAATTGACCCAAGCGGATGAATAAAATTTCAATGAAAAGTGAACTATTCAGAAAACAATTCCAAATATCAAATTCAATAATAAAACAATTAAATTTATAATTAATTATTATAAAATTGAAAACAATTCCAAATCGGAAGACGAAAAGCAAACACAATCTAACCCCAAAATGAAAACTCAAAGTAACTTTTTCTTATTAAAAGAACGATGAAGGTGAACTAGTTAGAAAAAAAAGAACGCACAAATGTCATTAACCCAAAATTTTGGCTGTCAGTTTTGAGTTTGACAATTCTGTAAAAATCTCCATTGTGGTGATCGTCGTTTTGACTATTGCTGTCTCTATTTTTTATTTTAGATGTGATAGAGACAGCTTTCTTCTAAACAACGAGCACAACAATTGATAATCAACTATCACCTTAGCCGATTCAGGATCGCCTGAAGGTACAACCCGATTTGTCGGACGGTCACCGAACCTGGATGACACCAACCAATGAAAAGTCGATCATAAGCAACCAAACGTTAGTTCTGCTTATCGGCGGTGCCATTGTGAGCAACCGCAATTATAATTGCGGCTCTCGTCTAAACAGCCCGCACGGAATTCCGTACCCTGTTTGCAAAATTAGCATCTGGCAATACCTTTTGATTCGTGCACCGAACGAAAGTACCAACGTAACTGAACGAAGGTCAGTATTCAGCAAGTTGAATCGAAAAAGGAAAATGAACGTTCTTTTCCATTTCGACCTTCCGCTGCCAAGCATCGTCCACAGCGTTCGGACTTTACTGCGAAAGTAGTAGGTCTACTGCGATTTTTTCTAAATTTTCAAATCTACTGCACCACTGCGCTTTTCTTACAATCTACTGCGATTATTCTATTCTCGGTTCAATAAATAACATGAATGAGAAAATGTGTACAATCGGAGAAAATCGAAGTGCATCTTCTTTATGCAATTATTGTTAAGAAACACTTTTTAAAAATGCTTAACAATTTTATAAAGAAAGAGTTTATTAGTAAGAAAGTTGATCTTGTAAACAAGGCTATCATATTCCTGCCTTAAGAATTTTTTGTGATGGTCTTAATTTTTAAATACATGAGCGCATTTTATCAGACGGGAACCTTTTTGAAATAGAAACAAATATTTTGAATTATTATATTAGTCCCGGTCTACATTGAACGATTTTTCCCGTGCTGAATGGAAAAATCGGCCGAAACTGGAAGGATCATGTCGGCTGTACTTCTCAATCGCACACGATTACAACAACAATTTTTTGTCGGCACTGAAAATATCGTTCAATGTAGACCGGGACTTAGATACGCTTTGCAAACAAATTCAACCTAGATTTTTATTAAAATGTACATAGAAAGATTTTTATATGAACATCTTCATGCGGAAAAATTTCAAGAATATCTTCTTTCAGTTTTGAAAATAACTAAGCATTTCCATTCAATAAAATAGCTGTTGGAATAATTAATGATAAATGGAGAACATTTTTACGATATGATAAAAGTGCATGGAATTTGGGACATTGTTAAGTTTTTGTATTCTTTGAAAGAGTAGAAAAAAGTCGTGGAAGAATTTATTTTTCAAAGTCTTTCAGAATACATGCGATCCCTTATCTACGATTTCGTCCCAGTTTTTTTTTTGTTTTAAAAATCGCTGAAATTTATTTTAATTAATCATAAAAAAAATCAAACTATAAAGGCTCTCCCAAACCAATGCGGAGCATTCGTTGCGGCGAAGAAACAGTCGTCAGTCAAAATTAATTCATATATTTCTCCGCCGCGTTGGTGTGGGCACTCTCATATATCACCATGTAAATAAATTTTGACATGCGAATGTTTCTTCGCCGCAACGAATGTTCCACATTGGTTTGGGAGAGCCTTAATTCTACTGCGAAAATTTTGGTTTCACTGAGATTCTTGTTTCAATTTACTGCGATTTGCGTTTACTCAAGGCCGAACCCTGATCGTCCAGCTACATACATAGTAGCATCTAATACAAAGATTAAAGTAAAATAAAAATTATTGAGGGCATATTCCAAATTGCCGAGGTAGGTTAGGTATTAAAGAAATAGTTGTAGAGTAGAAGAAAAATCGTTTTCTCGGGGAAAAATTCTCTTTGTGGTCTTGCAGTGGGATTGGCATTAGCGGATTTGCTCCGAGTACATCAGGTGGAGGTACGCCGCGCCGTCTCGCAGCACTGCAACTACAGCAGCAGCATTGCGCCGTCCTACTCCATGTGCATCTGTATCACGAGTAGTTGCGCCGTCTTCCGCCACGTTCGTCAGAAGCACCCACATCTCACGAGAGCACTTCGCTTTCGCTGGTGGCCCTTATCCACACAAGCACCGTGTCGGCGAATATTTAGTGGTGATTTTTATTTTGCTCCTAGCATACCACTCAAGAAGCAAGCCACCACCCAAGCAACACATAAACTCTTCAAGAGGTCTTCAAACAAAATGATCATATCTTAACTGCCTCTTAATTCAATCTTTTTTAAACCATTCCACTTTGCACCTGGTCATCTGTGCAGGCGAGCCTAAGCAGATCGCCACCTTATTACCTAAAAGGAGATTATCCGCATTAGGGCTCCAACGATTTTTATTATATCATTAATTATACATATTTGGTCATTAATTATTTTGTTTATACTTTGTAAAAGTTCGAAGCCAAACGTTGATCGTTTGATGGTGGATTTACATGTATCTTCATCTGCAAAATGCAGAAAAGTAGAGCAGGACAGATGTATACAAAAAATCCGAGCAAGTGAAAGAGAACCATCAAGAAGATGAACATGTTCGTCTTCATTTCTGCATTATGGCACTTTCCTATAATGCAGAAACGAAGTTCTTCTGCATTCTGATCTTTTCTCTCTATCTAACAAATATACATTTTGTATTTGACATCCCTTTTGTTGTGCAGAAACCAAATGCAGATACATGTAAGTCCACCATGATTCCTTTTAAATCAAAACTTATACGTGATAAACCGGGGTCGTAAGAATAAGAAAACCTGTACCTACATCACAAGAAAAAAAAAAGAAAGTAATCCCACTTACCTGCACCTACACAAAAAAAAAAAGAAATCCTACTTAACTGTACCTACACCCACCTGAAATTAATACTGATCGAGAAAAAAAAGAACTTAACAATTGTTACGAGTTTGTTCTTCTTAGAGGATTAGCTGGCACCAAAAGTAGGACTCCCAAGCTAGCTCAAACCATGGGTCCTTTATCCTCCTCGTTAACAAAATTATTTAAATGCCAGTCTTTATCATCCCGATGTTATTGATGCGCGAGATACTTCGTCTATTCCCACCCTACCTGGTTGTTCTCTCGCTGAACAACCCCTTTTTGATAACGTTCCTTTTTCTCGGCCCTTTACCCCGGTTTCCTTATCTCCTCATCTCCCCTTTTTTTCTTTTAAAAATCTAGAGATTCATGACTATAAATCTTATTGGAACAATTTATTAAAAATATTATTGATTACTGTTGAAATATACATTGTTACATTTTAAATTCAATTAAAATTCTAAACTATCTTTTAAGAGTTTAACTTTAAAATTTATATGTTAATTTAAACTAAAAAGAATTTAATGTTTAAAAAAAATTTATAAAAATCGTGGTTTAATTCAGCCTAGCAGCGATTATCCCTTTTGGTCGGATATTGGGCAATACTTATATCAAATTTTATGTCAATAGGACATGTACGACAAGAAATAACTCACCCCTAAATTGATCGATGCAGTGGCCACTCCCTCGATGAATCTTGGTTCGATGTGGCGATCTTTATTACGCTTCTTTTCTTTTCGCGATTGAAAACACTTATAAATATTACCACCTTTTGAACACACCAAAGTAACAATCTTTTGCTTTTATATATGTGATATATGTAAGCATATATATATCTATATATATTTATATATTTATATATATACCCACATACATATATATATGTATACCACTTTAGATTTTAGATTTAAAATTTACTTTTTTTTTTATGAAATAAAAACAAATTTTTAGTACTTTAGCACTTTAGAATTAGGAAATGGTTGAACGATAAAAATTAAATGAATGATTAAAATCAAAATTTGAATTTCAAAAAAAAACTTATATATGAAAATTTGATTTAGATTTTTCGTTTTCTTTTTACGAGTTTAGATGATATGTTGTCTTTGGTTATGTATTCTTCTTTCTATTTTACTTAATTCCAACGAGGACTTGTATAAGAATTTCAGGAATTTGAGATTTTTTTGTTCTGTTACTATCCGTTGGATTGCTTTTTCTCCCTTTAAAATTGAGACCGTCAAAAAGAACTTTTAACGGCCTAACTACACACAAAAAAAAATCATCTTTAATACATTTTTTCTATCAACCCGCTTAATTAAAAATTACCTTATTTTATGGATTGAACTTTGCCTAAGCACGTATATATATATATATTGACCTTGAATGATCTTGATGATTCGTATATAGGTACTCGATGGAGTGAAACCCAATCATGCGTTGATCGAATATTTCCCGAGATCTTGCGGACTATCCTTTTTTTTTATGATTTTCTAAGAAAATGTATCGAAAAGAAACACTAAAATGCTTATTTCCGCTTAGTTTTACACTACTCACATTTAAAATTTTAAAAGTTGGTTTCCAATGGAGTTCGTCCGGTGGTACTTTCTTTTACTTCTTCACTAATTTCAACTTCTTGTTATTCTGGCTTCTAGTGTCTCGGATGGATTTTTTTGAAAAGAAAGTACCTACCGACGGCTTTTACCAAAGAACCCTAGCTCTACCCATCAGTACTCAGACATATAAATTAGGACTTTCCAACCTTTGTCTTTTACACATCTATTCACGCAAACATAATTACGCATTATAAACGTTAATTGTATTATTGTGCGTTAATCATTATATGTGGATGTGAACATTGGTGGGCGTAATTAACGCACTTGTTGCAAATATCTTTGGGTGCGAATCGGATTCATAAATGTCATGATACACGATCACATCCAAATTGTCTCATGCGAGTGAGGTGCCTTTCCCCACCCATCGCAACATTCCGCAACATGACTATTTAAACATTTTGGCAAACCGCTGACAATCACTCAATTTATGATTAAGTGTCAGCCATTATTTCACTCTTCTCCTCCTGACAAAAAGGAAAACCCTACAATCCTGTGCTTTACCCCTACAGGTGGGTGCGAAATAGCATTACTTTTAACTAAATTGTAACAATTGTCAACAAAACAAATAAACATAATGCAGTTGAGCCGTCGTCGTCGTCGTCGTTGTCGTTGTCGTCGTCGCTGTTGGTAGTGGGTTTTTGGAAATTTCTTTTAAATAATTTTCTTTTTAATTATTTAATTTCCATACCACCCATTCGGTTACAGGGCTTCGCGTTTTTTAGATAAAGCGTATCTGAAATATGCGAACGAACCCACATTTCCTTTCCGCGCGGCCGGGTAGTGCATTGTGATCAGAGAAGTAAACAATTAGTGAAACTGAGAATTGCCGAAAAAGATTTCGACTCATATATGATTGTTTGCTTTAAGTGTTTGTGATAAAAAAAATCATTGTTGTGAGAAAAATTAAATATTATTTAAATAGTCAGTGCAAAAGTGAAGTTAACGACAGATATTCTAAACGTGAATGGCCGTTTTAAATAGTGTGCGACGAGGACAACCGTAGTAACGCGAGTGAGATAGGCGACAAAAATCCGCTACAGGAACCAAAACAATTTGCTTTTAACCATTGTATATAAAATCTATAGTAATGTCATGGAGTCAAAATTAATTACGCTTGATTTGGGCGCTTGGTGCACTCGTGTCGCAACATTATGACATAATAATCGGCAACATTTGAAATATGCCAGAACTGTCAGATTGCTTTGCAACATGAGGCCGCAGGTTTCGTACATAAGCAAAGGCTGAATACTGCATTATATATGAATACCTAGAATGACAATTTGTAAGACATATATATAATGCTTTCCTTAAAGGTGAGTAAGGGAGGTAAATTCGTTCATGTGTTGGTACATGTGTGCAATGTATGTGAAGTTACAGTTTTTGAATGCTTTCAGGTGGTAATTTATCTTTTTATCCTGTTGTTAAAACGAAGTTGTTTACCTTCAGTTCAGTGCGTGTAAAAGTGTAAAATTATATAAAATCGTTGAAAACTATTTAAAAAAAACTGTTTAAAATTGTTTGAAAAAAAGTAGGTCCGTGACCTTTTCAATACCTTAAAACAATATAAAATTGTTAATTCTATTAACGTCGTTGTTGTGTTTTTGTTTTTATAAAGTGGTAAGAGTACTTCAATTGTTTATGAAATTGTAGTTTTTTCGTCAAAACGTCCATCAGTGTCTTATGTTATTCCCTAGAGAAAAAATTCTAATTTTTCGGCTCAACTTTTTTATAAGGGTGCACGAATTTTCGCACGCGGATAATTTTTTTCGCTAGATTTATGACTGAAAACCAACGATTTTAAACAAACTTTAAAGTGTATTGTTTAATTCAGGTTTGTATCATATTATTGCCTTGTAAATACCTTTAAAAATGTGGGTGGAAACTGTTGCGCCGCATCTTACATTCCTTGTCTGCTGTTTTGCGCTTTTTTTTGCAGAATATGTACCTATAACTTTCAACGATCGGTTGGAAAAGATGCTTATGTTGTTATGGGCCGAAGCACAGTATCCAAAAGCGCATCACGAGTCCTGAATATTTTTGTATTCCCTTATTTGATCCAACTCCCATTGTTTAGGACAAAAAACAAATCGTGTGTTGGTACACTCCATAGTATGTAGTACCTTATCATTTTCATAGGTCTCGTTTATGAAAACTAGGTAAACCAAGGGTGGAATCGGCTAAGGCCAAATTTGTTTGTTGAAAAGTTATCAATAAAATAAACTTATATTTTATTGCAGTCATTTTTGTAATTTTCTGCTGGTACATACATTTTTCTTTTTTTTTGTAAATAATGAAGTTAAAAATGATAAAAACATAAACATCAAATATTTATTTAAGGTACATGATGGATTTCCATGAACATAGGTATAATTAATTTACATCGCATAAAAACAATAATTGTGTTCATCAAATCCAAACTTTCATGAAACTTTAATGATCACTTTACGCAGAACAAAGTAAAGTTTATAATCAAAACTGATGATCAAAACAGCGACAGTCAACTATCGCCTTAGCCGATTCCACCCAAGGTCACATAATTTATATACATATTTGCCCACTCTCCTTTGTTCGCACCTTAAACAAAGTTGTACAAAACCCATAGACTAAGGGCCAGTTTTTCAGTACAGGGTTAGAGTTAAACTCGAGTTAATTCACCAAATTTGGCGTGTTTACTCTGAATTAACTCATAAAATTATTTTGATATTTTATCTTCCGTGTTTTTTAAGCCTTTTTGTATTCATCTTCCACTTAAAAACTCACTATTATGAAATTCGTATTATTAAGTAGTATTTGGTCGTATGTTGGGTTTTTGGTTTTCTTAATGGTAAAATCAGGGTTGCAAAGGCTTAAGTCACTTCTTAGCTTAACTATGTACATTAATTCATAAGCTCATTGGTGACTTATGAATTAAAAAGAAAAATAAGTCATAAGCCAGTTAGTGATTTATGAATTTAAAAAAAAGTAATTGATAAGTCAGTTGGTGATTTATGAATTAAAAAATATTTAATTCATAAGCTCGTTAGTGATTTATGAATTAAAAAACATTTAATTCAAAAGCAAGTTAGTGACTTATAAGTTAGTTGCTGACTTCTGAATTAAAAAAACTTAATTCATAAGCTAGCTAGTGACTTATGAATTAAAAAAATTTAATTCATAAGCTACAATTGATGATTTATGAATTAAAATCATTTTAACTCATAAGCTAGGTAGTGACTTATGAATTAAAAAAAAATAAGTCATAACCTATTTGGTGACTTATGAATTAAAAAAAATTAATTCTTAAGCTATAGTTGGTGACTTATGAATTAAAAATTTTAATTCATAAGATAATGGGTTAATTTTGAGTAAGAAAATTTTCAATTGATAGATATCTTATGAATTGAAAAATTAAAAGCTTTGAAAAAGGTTTGAAAGCTAAAAACAGATTCAAAAGCTAATATTTACTAAGCAGAAACCAGAAGTTTGTAATAAAATAAAAAGAAAGAAATATTTTAAACAAGATTTTTAATTATTTAATCTTTAAATAAATTAAATTAGATAAAAAAATCTCACAAAAACAAAAATCCAACAACTAGCTTATGAATAATTTTTTTTAAATTCATAAGTCACCAACAATATATGAGTTAAAATTTTTTTAATTCATAAGTCACTAACTAGCTTATGAATTAAATGTTTTTTAGTTCATAAGTCACTAACTAGATTATGAATTAAATGTTTTTTAATTCATAAATTACTAACAAACTTATGAATTAATTGTTTTTTAATTCCTAAGTCACTTACTGGATTATGAATTAAATGTTTTGTAATTCATAAGTCACTAACTAGCTTATGAATTAAATGATTTGTAATTCATAAGTCACTAACTAGCTTATGAATTAAATTCTTTTTAATTCATAAGTCAGCTACTAGCTTATGACTTAAAGATTTTTTAATTCACAAACTCGCAACCCTGGCGTAAAATATCATCTTTTTTGATGCAAATCTTTTGAGAATTTACGAATAGAGACATTGCAATGTTACTATTTAAACTTAACAACATATTTATCAAAAGACTTGACGAAAAGAACCAAAATTGTTGTAAAAGAACACAAATTGTTCTTTGTGCCATGTCTTTTGATAATTGTGTTGTTACGTTTAAATACCAACATCGCAATGTCTCTATTCGTAAATTTTCAAAAGATTTTCATCAAAAAAGATGATATTTTACCATTAAGGAAACCACTTAAGCTTAACTTTTAATTTTTCAATGATGAACTTCCTTACCAATGATTATTGAAAAAATTAAAAGTTACGTTATGGGCAAGATATGGGTCAAAATTATTTTTTTTTTTTAGGGAGAAATAATTTTGAAGACGTAAGCTGTATTCCTACATTAAAATATTCAGTGATTAAACTTTCGAAGGGTCTCAAAATAAGCACCCAACTTTTTCAATGACGGTTTTCAATGAGAGCTATAACTGGCACCGTAGTCACTGAAGCGATTTTCTTTAAACTTTTGACTTAGGTTTTTAAGGGATTCATAGAGAGGAAATTGAATTTTTTAGGCTCCAAATAATACAACCCTTGTAAAAAAAAGTAATATTTTTGTGAATTCGATAAAATAATTCAAATAATTTGTAAGGTCATTATTAAAATGTGGTAATCGTCTTATATGCTCTCAAGTTAATTAACAAAGCTTGTTCCCTTTCTTTGTCAACTTCATCAATCAAAAACTTGGAACAAACTTCGCAATTGAGTTTCCTTTTTAGCTTAGATGCTGCAAATCCAGCGTAATATGCCGCTGCTCCATCCTGTAGCTTCTGAGACCTTGCATCCTCTTCAACAGACTTTTCCTCGTCGTCTTCGCTGTTATATTCCAAGGCGTCTTCAAAAATTTTGTCATAAATGTCATTAACAGGCGGCTCACTTGTATCCATTTGCGTTTCCATATCCATATCCATATCAATGTCTCCTATCTCCAGAAGTGGTTCCGCTTCAGCATCTTTGTAACCAGAATGTTCAGCTGAACTTAAATTCTGGAAAATGATGAGCTTCAGGTTGCGAATTACTCTCCAAGCGGAAGGATCCCTTTCATAAGAACCTCTATTACATCTCAGCATTGAGAAGAGGTTTTCGGCAACATCCGTGTTGAAGTGTGCAAGGAGAACATAGCTTTGCTCTTCGCTTTTCATATGCTCCCACATCTGCAAAACTGCCCTTAGCGATTGTTGTAATCCTTTAAAACAAGGTGGTATTCTATGAGAGCTGGATGATTTCCATTTTGATATCCATTGTATCGCTGTTTTAATTTTTTCCAGAGTACATGTAGTATCCGAAAGGGCTTGTTTGTTTGGATTCCTAGAATAGAGTTGGCCCGTGTTGAAATTGTCAAACAGATCATTCATCTGCTTGACAAACCTGGATGTAGCATCAGCTATTTTCCTTTCTTTTTCCGTTTCAAAAATATTAGTTGTCCTCAACGCATACTGAATTCCTGAGTACACTTTTGCGCTGAATACCTGAGTGGCAAGATGTACTCTCAATTTATCGTGACAGTTGGGACGAACATGCGCTTCCGTAAGTTTGTACAAAACTTGGAAGATGCCATCCTGGCCCTCATCATAGATTTTCCGGATGACGTTAAAATCTACGGTATCTTCATCAATTTGTATTGTATGCTCCAGTAAAATATTCCTCACACTCTTAAAAAGATGTGGATAGTCATAGAGCAAAAATATTTTTTGGTCTCCAATTTCCACGAAAGGCTCCGTTTCCATAAAGTCTGGTGGTCCAAAGCACGTGTACGCTAAAACGTTGTTGGATCCCTGGTCACAGCTTGTTGCAACCACTGTCAGTCCACAATTGTTTACTTCAGTAATAATTGTGACTAACATCTCCGATAAGGTGTATCCGTTTGGAGAACCGATATAGTAAATAATAGACTGCTTCCAATTTTTATTCATTCCCCTAAGAGTGAATACCATCGCTTTAGAGGCTTCTGTTCCATTTCTTCCGTATTCACCAAAGTCTGTAACTCCATAAACGAGGTCGTCTTTGGTATTGTACTCTAATTCTTGTTTGATGCTCATTTCATCAAAAAGGAGTACGCACTTCTTTTCCATCGCTGTCATCCCTTTAGCCTTGGTGGTGAGCATGTTCTTCATTATTTGAGTGAATCCCGATTCCAGCCGGATCTCCGAATGCCAACGGTAAATTGAGGTTACCGCTGGAAGCTTAAAACCTATACTCAGCATGTATTTATAGCATGCTGGTGATTTATAATAAAATTTTAAAAATAAATCCTTCTCCTTGGATTTCCACGGTGCGTTTGGCTTATGGAAGAGTTGCACCAAAATAAACGTGCGCAACTCTTCTGAAAATCCCTCCATTTCAATATCTAACCCTTTTTGTAACTGGTAAATCCTACTTTTCCTTAGCCTAGTTGGTGTGTTGAAAATATACCTAGGAATTATTTTCGCCCGCTTAATTTTACGCCGCGATTTATATGAAAAACGTCCTGGAGAGGGAAACTGAGAGGGAGAAATTTTTGAAGATGCACTATGGCCAAGCGAATAGTCTTTGATATAATTTGCCGTAGAGTGTACAGCCAAATTATCCAAAAGTGAAGATGGTGTAGGTGGAATTGCAGCTGGAGGTGGAGGCGCAGAGGGCGCAGAGGTCAGGGTGGCAGAAGTAACCGTAGAGGTAGGTTGCATCCGAGACCTCGAAGACTCCATTATTCTTAGACAGGAAGTGTCGTTGGAATTTTCACTGCATCCACATATTCCACAAGATATTGGAAGTGCAGTTTGTGCTAAAACTTTCTTCGTGCCGCAAACTTTAACATCTTTGGCATAGAAGTGTTGTTCACACATCTTCGAATTTTTTTTTAATTCGAAAATTTGTGAAAAACCTGCATGTTTAGCCCAAACTGCCCTTCTATGGTCGACGGGAACTATAAAAAAAGAATAAAAGCATGCCGCTGTTTGCCTCTCTTGGCACTCATTATAGCAGCACTTTGCCATTTTATATTATAAATACCCACAAAAATTAAAGCTCAGTAAGCAAGTTACCTTTAAAATAATTAAAAAAGAAGAATCTACAGAAAAGTCCTACAGATCCACCCGCTAAAATTAAAAACAAAAGAAAATAACTACCTAAAGTTAAAAATTCAAAATAAATGTATTCAACAAAAAAAAATACCTACTGGAACACCCTGTTAAACAGTAAAAAATCTATAGGAAAGCCCCAAAATCCACTCGCTAAAATTAAAAACAAAACAAAATGACTAAATAAAGTAGAAATTTATGAAAACTGTTCCCAACAAATAAATACTACAAACTACAACCTAATTCACCCGCTTGAATAAAAAGAAAAAACAAAACAAGTTAAATATTTAAATAAATTTACTAATAAATAAAAACTAATTGGAACACCCTGTAAAAAGAAAAACACTTTTGCACAGTCCTATAAATAAATCTCCCAAAATTAAATAGAAACCAAAATATATAATTCAATATGTAAAAATATATGTAAAATCATAAATTTAAAAAAGGTATAAATATTATATTGACACTATATTACCGCCAACAGGAACACAGTACCAGGAACACAATAACAGGAACACACAGAAAAGAAAATTTGATGGAACACAAAATAATTGTTAAATAGGTAGCTACAAAAATAAAAATATGTACACTAATAAAAGCACACAGAAATTAAATTAAAAGGTAGAAAAATACAAATATTTAATTCAATCACTAAAAATGTAATCTATCAACAAAAAATAGGTTGAAAGGGGCATAAAACACTTTATAAAAAAACACAAATTAAGCACAGTGAAAGGGGCATAAAACACTTTATAAAAAAACACAAATTAAGCACAGTGAAAGGGGCATAAAACACTTTATACAAAAACACAAATTAAGCACAGATAATTATATTTTATATCCAGTTTGTTAAATTTTTATAATCGGGTATATTACGAATGGGGTTGCAAAATTTATTCGATTATTATCACCAAAACAGAGCACAATTTAAAAAAATCGACTTAGCCGACGGCAAATACAAATCAAATTGAAGATTCTTCGTATTCTGTGTTTAAATCAGATCAAAAAACCGCGAAAAGTCTTATATATCTTATATACCACACACATCCTAAGAAATACCGTTTTCCTCCTATTTTGCCTATTTTTTTTCCCCCTCGAACTCCCATACCTTTAATATATAATCTTCTCATTCTAGCATTTTTCATTTATACCATCTTCTATCAACATTCTTATGTTGATAAGGTTGGTATACAAAGTTTGTATATAACAACAAACGACAAAACTGAAAAATTCTAGAACTGTCAAATTATGTTGAGAGAAGCCGCTAGATTACGACACTACGTGACTCAGTAGTCGACCCAGCTCATGACATTACTATAGATTTTATATACAATGTTTTAACTAAGAGTTATGGCAAGAAAAAAAAACGGAGGTCATTCACCTCGATTTCCAATGATCGTATTCGTGATAAAAAAAATGTATTTTGTTAATCGCTGTACGATGAGTTTTGCCGACGGTGTTTTCAATTGTCGATTTTTTTTTTTTTGTGGAGATTTCTGGTTTAAGGAAATCGTGTGCGAGTTTCTGTATTTTTAAATTAACCTTTTAAGTCGGTTCGGGTTAGTTTTAAAATGTTCGCTCTTTTTATTGTGTGCCAGCTGTTATGTCAGACGTGGGGCGCGAACCCACTTACCAGAACGAAAGGATAACATCAGATAAGTTAAAAATTTTATTTATTATTTTTTTTGAAAACGATACTTTGTGTTTTTTTTTTTTTGTTTCAGTAGTCTGGTTATTGACGAATGTCTTTGGCATGGAAAATGCCAAGAGGTTTACCAGCCCTGGATTCCAGCTCGTACATGCAGTTGCCAACTACTTTTCTTACGCGGGATTTTAGGAATTTTGGAAGCAACTTGGCGTTAATTCCTTGGGCAAAATTGCTCTGGGCGAAGTTCCTATGGAATACCTCCTGACCTTCACGGTAAGTGACATTCTTCGATCTTTTATTATAATTGTTTCTCGACTTAACGTATGCCCTGTCCAAATTCTCCGACAACTTCTGCCTGACCAAGGTCAATTTGAGTGCGCGGGGTGTGACCAACATTTCGGGGTCGTGTAGCGCGTTTATTTTACGTAATATCGTGTAAGTTGAACCGTGATTTATCATGTTTTGTCCGAACAAAGCATAATAGGGTTGACAATTTAGGGAATCGTGTGTATCGGAACGCAACGCACATGCTATACTAGATAGATGTAGATCCCAGTCGTTTTGTTGTTTAGAAATTAGGATTCTCAACTTACTTAGTAGACTACGATTCACCCGCTCCGAAATGTTGGCCTGAGGCGAATACACTGCCGTTCGCACATGTTTAACACCGTAATTGTCCAGGAAGGTTTTGAAGTCTTTGGACACAAACTGACGTCCGTTGTCGGAGTGAATTTGTTCAGGGGTCCCGAAAGTATGGAATATTTCTGATTCGAGATATTGAATCACACGATTTGAAGTAGCTTTAGGTAAGGCTTTGAAAAACGTGAACTTCGAGAAATGGTCAACCACGATAAAAACGTATATGTTTCCTCGCTTGGTGCGCGGTTACGGACCTAAAAAATCAACGTAGAGTCGTTGCATGGGCCTTTCAGTTTTTATCTGGTTGACTATCGGTGGACGAAGAATTTCATTCGGAGCTTTGACCATCTTACAGGCGTCGCAGTTTTTCACAAAAATCTTTATATCCTTTATCATTTTTGGCCAATAATATTTTGATCGCACGCGAGCATAGGTTTTATCAAAACCACTATGGCAACTTAGTTTTGTGTTGTGGCACATTTCAATGCACTTTTGAGTAAGATTATCGGGAAGCCATAAGCGCCAAAGAGAATCTTCTTCGTCTACACTTCCGGTTCTGAATCTCACTCTTCGGTAAACGTATTTCTCGGAAACGACAAGGTCTGGAAGAGTGGCCTGGTTTTGGGCAATGTTCTCTCTCAAGCGGGTATATTGTTCCGAATCAAACTCAGCCGAATCTAAATCGATATCATCGCATATCAATATCGAAGAATCTCCACAAATCCCGTTATCCACAGCAATTACGCCTGCCGCGATTTCCTCCATGTTCATCCTAGATAGACAATCCGGCACTACGTTTAAGGACCCTTTTCGATGTTCAATCGAGAAGTCATACCCTTGGAGTTCCAGGCTCCATCTAGCTAGCCTACCAGATAATTCCTTCATTGACATAAGCCATTTAAGGCTGGAATGGTCGGTAATGATTTTAAAAGGTAATCCATCAACGTAAGCCCGAAATTTTCGCACGCTCAGTACTGCTGCGAGACATTCTTGCTCCGTGACCGTATAATTCTTCTGGGATTTGTTGAGCTTCTTCGACATGAAAGCAATGGGCTTCTCATTACTGTTCTCATCCACTTGAAAGAGAACACCGCCTACTCCTTCAGACGAAGCATCGCATTGAATAACAAAAGGTTTCGCAAAGTTAGGTTCAGCTAAAACTGGAGCCGACGAGAGAGCTGATTTAAGTCTCTCGAAAGCTTCGAGTGCTTCGGGAGTAAATTCAAATTTAGCCTTCTTTTGAAGGCAGTTGGTTAAAGGAGCAGATACATCGGCATAATTTCGGATAAATCTCCTGTACCAACCTGTCATGCCCAGAAACCTTCTAACTTGCCTAACGTTAGTTGGAACTGGAAAATTAACCATAGCGTCTATCTTGTCCGGGTTGGTTTTCAGGTTTCCCTGACCTACGATAAAACCAAGAAATTTTATTTCTTTCATGCAAAATTTGCTTTTTTCGAGGTTGATTGTTAAATTTGCTCGACGAAGACAGGCTGCCACTTCTTTAAGGATGCGTAAATGCGATTCAAAATCCGAAGTGCAAATCAGTAAGTCGTCTAAATAGACAAACACATTATCTCGGAGATGACTAGGAATTACCTGATCCATTACTCTACACAGTGTCTGTCCAGCATTACTCAAACCGAATGGCATTACCTTAAACTGGTAGAGCGGCCTACCAGGTACGGTGAAAGCTGTTTTCTCTCGGGATTTTTCGTGTAAGGGAATTTGCCAATAGGCGTCCTTTAGGTCTATCCCCGAGATAAAGTGAGTATCCTTTATCCGACTTAACAAACCTTCCACATGAGGTAAGGGATACGCATCCTTAATCGTGACAGCGTTGACTTTTCGGAAATCTAAACAAAGACGGACTTTACCAGGTTTCCTCACCAGCACTACTGGACAACTCCAGGGTGAGTTACTGACTTCTATGACTCCTAGTTCCAACATACGATCTAACTCCTTATAAACCTCCCCTTGACGAACCGGCGATAACGGGTAATGCCTAGACTTTATAGGGGCAGCGTTGCCTGTGTCGACGATATGACAACCGAGGTCAGTTTTTCCTAAACCTAGAACAACAAAGTTCGGAAATTGTCTTTTAATGTTTTCTAGTTGAAAAGACTCTTCAGCTGAAAGTTTCATTAGCTCCGTGTCTTCTTTAAAATCTTCTTCTTTATCGAAGTCTACTTTTAGTTCACTTATCTGAGGTAACAACTGGAAGCTACGCCAAAAATTCATACCAAGATACAATTTTTGTGTCAAATTTGGTATAATGTAAAATGTTAATTTTTTTGAAATGCCGTTGTATTTAGTCTCTATCTGGCAATGTCCAACTATATCATGTGATTTGCCATCAGCCGTACGTACTGAATTATTGTAGGGTAGTATTTCAACCCCCAGTTTTTGGACTAACTCAAAACACCCATCACCTAACACCGAGATAGATGCTCCGCTGTCAAGAAGTCCAAACACTGACTCATTGTTTAAAAAGACATTAGCATACATACGACCATCCGTATCCGATGATATTATTGTTTCGATTATCTGTTTTCTAAACTTTTTCCGATTTCGAAAACGACAACGAGCCTTTTGAATTTTTACACTAATCGGTTTAATGTTGGTTCCGAAAATTCGAGATCGAACCTTTTCATAGTTGCGTTTTCGCTCGTGAAGAGACTTAAGATTATGTGATTCCATCGAATGAAACTGATCAACTTCAACGTTGGACTTTTCCCTTTTTAAAATTTTGATAGGGATTGAACTGTTGTCAGCTTCATCAATGGAATTCATTTGTTTGGTGTTATTTAATATTAAGAGTGGTTCGTCGAATTCCTTGAGGAACGAACCTCCCCACTCCTCGTTTCGTCCCTCGGGAAGTTTCCCGCTTGGTGTTTACCACATTGAACCGTATTGACACCCTTTGCTCCACACAGGAAACAGAATAAATTTCTAATTGCCGATGGGCAAAAGTGATACGCGTGTCCTTTCTGATCACAATTCCAACATATATAATTTGCGGTTGAAACTATCTTTCTGGAAGAATACATAGCCGCGACTTCATGTTTCTCCAATTCAACATCGGAAGAATCGTTTTCGACCGCGATTTCACTTACGGATCGATGACTGAAGGCTCTTTTATTCAAAAACCGTTCAGCCTCGCGAGCCTTTTGTCGAAGCTGCTCCAAGTTCTTGACCTCAGCCGACAACAAAATCTCCCCTAACTTCTCTTTGGTATTACCCCTAATGATTTTAATCAACTTTTTATCGTTAAATGGTTCCTTCAGACGGTCGTTCAAACTTGACACCGAAACATAAAAATCGTCGAAGGATTCTTTAGGACCCTGCTTTCGACACATAAGTTTCATATATATGTCGATTTCCGACTCCATTTTTCCGAACTCTTTCTTCATGGCTTCTTTTATTGAAGATAAATCCGCATTCGGATTTTTCTTCACAAAACGCCAAAACCACTTGTTCGGTCTACCTTCAAGTAAGATGTGGAAATTTGCTGCGATTTGTTCATCGCAATAAGATGACGACGCTTGCATCCTTCTTATCTTCAAAAGAAAGTCGGATACATTGTCGGAACCATCATATTTGACGTTCCAACGATCCAATCTACATGGACCTGAAGCACTAAACGTAGTGGAAGCACTGGAGTTTCTTGGTGGAACAGCTGAGGTCGTGTTAAAGTTTTGTCTTTCGACTTGAGGAAGGTTGATTCCTTGTTGCGAAGGTAAACGCAAATCTTCCAATTTTTGTAGAACATTTCCCATAAAAATGTCCATTTGCTGGAAAATCCTAACCTGGTTCTGAACCATATTTCTCTCTATCCTAGAAAGTAAATCTTCATTTTCAGCACGATTGGCTGGCTCGCTATTACCGCCTTCATTTACATTCCTTGGATTGTTTTCCAAATCCTGCGGACCTTCTTGATCCGCCATGATGGATGTCGAATTGGAAATAACTGATTCTAATTCTTCTGAAAAACTAAAAGAATTGTCTAAGTTAAACCTATCTATCGTGTTGCGGAAGATTTGGAAAAATTCTTCAAATGTTGCTTCGTTGTGAGCGTTTATATCGTCTATGTCGTTAAAAATTGAAACTCGACGACTCCTGCTCATACTTAGTTCGAACGAACAAAAAAGAATTCTCGACACTCAAAAAATCTAAATCAAATAATATATATAACTATATTTTGAAACTGCGATTCAAAATAAGGTTTAGAAAATTATTAAAAGAAATGTTTTTATAAATTAAATAAAATGTTTATAAAATGAATGTGATAAAAAAAATATGATTTAATAAAAAAAATAATATAAAAAAATTAAAAGCGTATCAAATAAATTTAATTGAAACTGTATTTCAAAAATTTATATTTTTTTTTTATAAAATTTACTAAGTGTATTGAAATCCTTAGAATCTCAAAAAAAACTGTTTGAGTTGTAATTTATCATAAAAATCAAAAAGGGAAGACGAGTTATGAATCCGGAAGCGATAAATATGTAACTGCCGAAGATTAAAAAGGAACGTTATGTGAGTCAAAAAAAAATGTGTTTATATCAATAAAAAAAATAAAATAAACTAATGTTTGCTATTGTTTTTGTATTGAATTTAAGTTACAGTTTCCGAGATTTTCCAGGACAATACTTGACGATCATCATAATCATCAATGAAGACTCTGGAGATATCAAAAAAAACTTAAAATTGAAAATTACGAAAATAGTAAATATTTAAAGGACCATCCAAGACAGCTTCTGTATCAAGAGGTCTCTTTAAATTGTGTTTGAAAATAAAAAGTTTACCATATCCACCTGCAATTTGGGTGTCTTTTCTTCAGATGCCCAAAGACTAAGTTTTTATGGTTCTTTTGTTTAATACTTAGAAATCAATTTCAACCTCTCTGTTGCAACGCGGTACCGGGTAACCGACCTTAGTAACCGGGACTCACAAAGATATGGAAATCGAAATTTGTTAAGTACAAATTTGAAAAAGAAATAAAAAAAAATGTAAAATGTTTTGAAAGTAAAAAAATTATTGTGACTCATAATTTAAACAAAACATTGTTAGTCTCACCATCTTCCGATAGCGAAACAACACGTTGGGCGCCATTTTTGTTACGAGTTTGTTCTTCTTAGAGGATTAGCTGGCACCAAAAGTAGGACTCCCAAGCTAGCTCAAACCATGGGTCCTTTATCCTCCTCGTTAACAAAATTATTTAAATGCCAGTCTTTATCATCCCGATGTTATTGATGCGCGAGATACTTCGTCTATTCCCACCCTACCTGGTTGTTCTCTCGCTGAACAACCCCTTTTTGATAACGTTCCTTTTTCTCGGCCCTTTACCCCGGTTTCCTTATCTCCTCATCTCCCCTTTTTTTCTTTTAAAAATCTAGAGATTCATGACTATAAATCTTATTGGAACAATTTATTAAAAATATTATTGATTACTGTTGAAATATACATTGTTACATTTTAAATTCAATTAAAATTCTAAACTATCTTTTAAGAGTTTAACTTTAAAATTTATATGTTAATTTAAACTAAAAAGAATTTAATGTTTAAAAAAAATTTATAAAAATCGTGGTTTAATTCAGCCTAGCAGCGATTATCCCTTTTGGTCGGATATTGGGCAATACTTATATCAAATTTTATGTCAATAGGACATGTACGACAAGAAATAACTCACCCCTAAATTGATCGATGCAGTGGCCACTCCCTCGATGAATCTTGGTTCGATGTGGCGATCTTTATTACGCTTCTTTTCTTTTCGCGATTGAAAACACTTATAAATATTACCACCTTTTGAACACACCAAAGTAACAATCTTTTGCTTTTATATATGTGATATATGTAAGCATATATATATCTATATATATTTATATATTTATATATATACCCACATACATATATATATGTATACCACTTTAGATTTTAGATTTAAAATTTACTTTTTTTTTATGAAATAAAAACAATTTTTAGTACTTTAGCACTTTAGAATTAGGAAATGGTTGAACGATAAAAATTAAATGAATGATTAAAATCAAAATTTGAATTTCAAAAAAAAACTTATATATGAAAATTTGATTTAGATTTTTCGTTTTCTTTTTACGAGTTTAGATGATATGTTGTCTTTGGTTATGTATTCTTCTTTCTATTTTACTTAATTCCAACGAGGACTTGTATAAGAATTTCAGGAATTTGAGATTTTTTGTTCTGTTACTATCCGTTGGATTGCTTTTTCTCCCTTTAAAATTGAGACCGTCAAAAAGAACTTTTAACGGCCTAACTACACACAAAAAAAATCATCTTTAATACATTTTTTCTATCAACCCGCTTAATTAAAAATTACCTTATTTTATGGATTGAACTTTGCCTAAGCACGTATATATATATATATTGACCTTGAATGATCTTGATGATTCGTATATAGGTACTCGATGGAGTGAAACCCAATCATGCGTTGATCGAATATTTCCCGAGATCTTGCGGACTATCCTTTTTTTTTATGATTTTCTAAGAAAATGTATCGAAAAGAAACACTAAAATGCTTATTTCCGCTTAGTTTTACACTACTCACATTTAAAATTTTAAAAGTTGGTTTCCAATGGAGTTCGTCCGGTGGTACTTTCTTTTACTTCTTCACTAATTTCAACTTCTTGTTATTCTGGCTTCTAGTGTCTCGGATGGATTTTTTTGAAAAGAAAGTACCTACCGACGGCTTTTACCAAAGAACCCTAGCTCTACCCATCAGTACTCAGACATATAAATTAGGACTTTCCAACCTTTGTCTTTTACACATCTATTCACGCAAACATAATTACGCATTATAAACGTTAATTGTATTATTGTGCGTTAATCATTATATGTGGATGTGAACATTGGTGGGCGTAATTAACGCACTTGTTGCAAACATCTTTGGGTGCGAATCGGATTCATAAATGTCATGATACACGATCACATCCAAATTGTCTCATGCGAGTGAGGTGCCTTTCCCCACCCATCGCAACATTCCGCAACATGACTATTTAAACATTTTGGCAAACCGCTGACAATCACTCAATTTATGATTAAGTGTCAGCCATTATTTCACTCTTCTCCTCCTGACAAAAAGGAAAACCCTACAATCCTGTGCTTTACCCCTACAGGTGGGTGCGAAATAGCATTACTTTTAACTAAATTGTAACAATTGTCAACAAAACAAATAAACATAATGCAGTTGAGCCGTCGTCGTCGTCGTCGTTGTCGTTGTCGTCGTCGCTGTTGGTAGTGGGTTTTTGGAAATTTCTTTTAAATAATTTTCTTTTTAATTATTTAATTTCCATACCACCCATTCGGTTACACAATTTTCTTTCAAACATCGAATTGCATATATATTTGAAATGACCCAGAATTAAAGAAATAACATAAAAACTAATAATTAAAAGTCAACAGCTGCCGGATCTTCGTGCGCACTGTGGTGCGTTCTTTTATTAACCATAGTTAACTATGGTTAACTATAGTTAACAATGGTCGTTCCTTTATTACAAAATAGTTACGATTTGTAACTATATGACGTCATCACATCGTTCCTAAATTCAAATCAAATAGTTACAATTCGTAATTATTTCCAACTCATCTCCATGCTATGAATTGAAAGGGTTGATCTGTCAAAGCACATGTGAGAAGGTTTGTTTACAAAAAAATAAAAATTCAAGAATCAAAACAAAGCTTTTGGTGAAGTGAAATGAATTAAAATTGAATTTTCTACCATTTTGAATGAAAAAAGAGAGTAAAGCCTCAACTACATAGACCTAATTTTGTACAAAAGTACAAAAGTGGGAAATGGAAATGCTCACTAAAGAAACGTGCTTGCAAAGTATCATACGAAAATTGTTCTGACATGTAAATTAGACCACCATGCATGATTTTCCATTGTTTTTATGCCAGCAGGTGCCTTGAGAATAGATATTTATTTCTCACTTTTGTACTTTTTTACAAAAGTAGGCCTATGTAGCTGAGGCTTAAATTGTAGAAAAATAACATGATTTTATGCTCATTAACAATAAAATAAAGTTTTGCAAAATGTTCGTTTGACAGATCAACAATATCTAACAATAAATCGTTCCTAAATGAAATGTGAAATGTCAAATCTAACAATGACACATCAACAATTTTTTTTGACATAACAACCATAGTTAACTATGGTTAAAAAAAGAACACAACACTGAAAGAAAAAAAACAACACACAGTCAAACTGTAATGTGGATTTCCTTTCAACAAAAAAATCAAATCTGTGAAGGGGAAATTTGATTTGTTTAGAAGAAAAGATCAAATTTTCTAAACAAATCAAATCTTTTATTTTATGTCGATTTCTTTTCAACTATTGGAGATCAAATCTTTTTTGTTGTTGTAAGGAACTCGCAAACAAAATAAATTTTTTTCTGTGATTGTATGTGAGTGCAATTTGACAGGGCCGAACGCACAATTCTTTAATTTTTTTTTTGAAAATGGAAAATTGTAATTCTATCTACATATAGTAAATTTTATTTAATTTATTTTATTTTATTTACTGAAGAACGTGAACTTTGTACTTTTACACCACGGAAATAATTTAATTGAACAAATTGACTGAAAAGCCAAACGTAAACAATAGCCAGAGAAATGTTAAATCTTCCTAGTGTGTGTGCAAGTTGGTGTAAATCTTTCTAAAATTAAAGATTTGATTTGTTTAGAAAATTTGATCTTTTCTTCTAAACAAATCAAATTTCCCCTTCACAGATTCGATTTTTCTGTTGAAAGGAAATCCACATTAGTAACTTTGACAACATTTATATCAAAATTTGAATCGAATTCCTTTCAACCTTTTGACAGCAAAAAAACCGATTATTTTCTAAACATATCCATTTGTTTAGAATAAATAAATTTTTCTAAACAAAATGAAATAGTGCAAATTTAGCATAAGTTTATTATATATTTAACAAAAAAAATAAAAATCCATACTGTCATTGTCATACACACTCTGCTCTACTTGAATAGAAACAAACATTTTTTTACTATCAGAGCGTGTGGCGCTTTGGTAAATTCATTCATTCATCTTTTGGTTTCAGTTCCTAAAAGAGAAATCTATTGCGAATAAAACTGCAGGGACAGAATAATTCAGGAAAATACCATGAGGGTTTTTTTTTACCACGGAGTGTAAATACTAATGTCGAATTCCTTACAACCAAAAAAATTCGAATTTTTCTGAACAAATCCAATTTTTTTTAAACAAAATCGATTTTAATGCTGTCAAACAAATCTTGCGTTTTTAGCTAGATTTCACATCAAATCGCACACACGCTATCAAGATTTGACATTTCTCATGCATCAAGATGGAATTAAATGTTCTCATTACAATTTTGTGACGAAGTTAAAAAAGAAAACAAATGTTTAAGTTTTCTTAATTGTTTAATATTTCAGTGAATGATGAAAAAAAGTAAAGATAATTGTGCGTATCTTCAAGAAACAAAAAATCCCATTAAAATAACATACAATTCGCGAGGAAAACACGTTGCAAAATTATTTTTCTTCGTCCCCTAGTGAAATATTCAGAATAGATCCTCGCTGCTGTGTGTGGATTAATTTTGGATTGTAATTTTATTACTTGATTACGCGCACAATTGTTTTTGATGTTTTTCAATTATCAGACGAAATATATTTGCTTGTAAATTATCAAAACAACGCGAAAATAAAATACACTTTAATATTTGCTTAGCACGCACTACTTAGTTTTTGTGCGACAACAAAATTCCTGTCAAATTGCACTCACACACTCACAAAATCGAATTCCTTCCACCAAGAATTTTTTTTTAATGAAATCGACTTCAAATGGTTGTAAGGAATTCGACATAAGTGATACCTACCCCAACAAAAAAAAAAGATAAGGGTAATTTAAAACCTTTCTTTTTGAATAGCTGTAGATCCAAAACTCACCTACCTCACCTCCTAGGAATTCGTCATCCTACGGACCGAATTTTACTTATAAATCACTTTTGTCATAAAAAAAAAAATTTCATAATTTTTTTTTGAAATAAACCGTAAAATGTTTGATTTGAATCCTGAGTCTTTTCTTCATTACCTAATGTTAGTGAATGTAAAAAGGGAGATACAATAGAAAAGCCTTTGGGGCCGTCTATAAAAATTCCGGCTTTGGATGGTCATGGAGCCCTGACTTACGAGTCAGTGGTGTAGGGTGGGTACAGCCAGGGTCAACAACACTGACCCATTTTTTTTTTTCGTAACCCTTGTCTCGTCTTCCCTCTTCCACTTCCTATAATCTTGCAGGTTTCCTGCATATTTCTTAGTACAGGTAAGCTTTCGGCAGTTACACCAGCCAACTTTTTTTTTTTGAATACAGTTTACCATTTCCTAATAAGGGATGCACTTCCCCTTTGCCTCCTTTCCCCAAGTTCCTGATACGGCATGATTTTTCTATTTTTGTGGACGAACGGACAGCGGAAACCCCCCACAAAATTGTTCAAACTAAGATAGTTTGAACAATTTTGTATTACAAATTTTCAAAAACAAAATTTTGTTTACTTTTTGATTAACTTTAAGACGAAAATTGTATGTACTTTTTAGGGAAAGAAGAAATAAAAAGAAAATGTTTTGGAACTTTAGAAAAATATTAATTTTTTTTTTGTTTTTGAAAATTCAGTATCGTCAAAACAGGTGTATGCATTTTGTTTTTTTAATTTTGTGCAAAATTGTATTTTAATAAATACTAAAAGTTGGCAAACCTAATTTTTATTCTGTTAAGTGTTTACAAAATTTTATATAAAAAGTACTTAAATGGAACAGTTTTTAGAAGCTTTACAAAACTACTTATGTTATCTCATATCAGCGAAACCATTGTATACAAATATTTAGTTTGCTAATTGTATACATAATTATTTCAAAAGCATTACATACTATTTTTAATATTTATTGAATTTGAATAGTAAAATTTGAATTAAAAGCTCAATTGACCTCAACTCCATGCGTTTCGACCAAACATGATATTAGTTGGGCTCGTGGTTAGGTTGTTTTTTTTTTGTTATAATAACGAAGATGAAGTTGTTTTTTGTTTGATATAATAACGAAGATGAAGAAATTTAGATATTAAATTATTTCTGTTTAGGTGGAGTGACTCAATATACAAAATTCAATTAAAGCTGAAGCGTCTTAAAAGGTAATGAATGGCAGCATCTATCTGTCATCATACTTCGGCGATAAGCATAGAGTTGAGATCACGCGTAAATGACCGACGCCTTTTCAAAAAGCCTTTAGACGTGCAACTTGTAATATTCGAGGATAATAAAATGTTGACGTACCTACGTACATATGCACGTGACATAGGGAAACTTCTAACCAGAACCCTAGTGAAAAAAAACTACTTGTTCTTTCAAATTGAATAGGTACTTTTTCTTTTTTTATTTTTAATAGAGTTTATAAATCACAATATTTCCAGGTTACAGGTGATTTTAACATACAAAGGATTCCTTAAAAATGGCAATACATTTTTCTCGATTCAAGTGAAACTTATTATGAACGTAGTTATCTTCAATAATACAAACATTTTTGTAATTTGTCTTAAAGACAACTTATCTTTAATAGAAACAAAAATAGTTTCACCATTTTCAAAAAATTCTACTTAATAACATTTTTAAATAAAGAACATTATGATTGTGTAAGAAATTTGGATTTTTTTTATTATTCATGTTTTGTAAAAAAAAAAAAGGAAAAACTCGATCACATCCCAACAGAAAAGATGCTTTCTCTCAAGTTTGTGTAATTTGATCTACATTCGCCCACACAAAATTAAAAAGAATCTTTGCCAAACGTAAAATCGATAATACATTTGTCTAGATTTTTGGTGCGACGTTTTTGTCAGCAGTTTTAATTATGATAGTTTATGTACTGTGTTTGGATTCTTAAGAAAAATCTTTCATATTTCAATCAAAAATACTTTAAATTAAATTACATACATATACTGATATACATATGTCTTTTGGCATACATGTGTGCAGACAGGATAAAAGCTAACAATATTTTTTTTCAAGTGTAGAAATTATTCTGGCAATTTATTCGAGGAGGCTATCTGGATGACTTCGACTTGATAATTGGAACGCGAGTGTGAGTTTTTAAGTGCTTATCTAAATGGTCTTTCCTCAGAAATCTTTTCTTGCATTGATCGCATTCGAAAGTCTTTACTTTTGTGTGAACCCAGCTGTGTCGTTTGAGCCCGTATGGGACTTTAAAAGCCCTTTCACATCCTTCTACGGAACACTTGTATGGTTTATCAAATTTTGATTTCGATTCGACGTTATTTGTGTGCAAATATTCCGGTTGGATTATAGTTGTAGGTTTGTTTTCTGATTGAATATTACTTTCAGAATTTGAAATTGGAAGGGATAGGCGAAGGATTGCAGCCGACATAGAACTCGGTTCGTACGATGAGTATAAGTCAGGAAAATAAGGTTCGGCATTTATTTGAGGTTCATCTTTTATCGGTTTCATCTCATACTGGTCCTTTTTCTCGAATGGATTAGTGTTTACAATTGGCATTGGAAATGCTAACCTTTGGATTGCATCCGACATAGAAATTGGCGCTTCCGATGAGTCTACGTCAGGAAAATAAGGTTGGTCAATCATTGCGGGTACGGGATTCATCTCTTTCAACTCATATTGTTCGTTTTTCTCGAATCGATGAACATATTCATTTGCTGTCCCTGTATTGATTTCTTGCTTCATAGCAATTTCCAATTGTATGGCATCATCATACTGATTTATTTCAATCATTGCGGGGACGGGTTTGATCTCTTTGGTCTCATAGTGTTTGTTTTTCTCGAATCGATGAACATATTCATTTGCTGTCCCTGTATTGATTTCTTGCTTCATAGCAATTTCCAATTGTATGGCATTATCATACTGATTTATTTCAATCATTGCGGGTACGGGTTTCTTGTCATATTCTTCGTTTTTCTCGAATCGATGAACATATTCATTTGCTGTCCCTGTATTGATTTCTTGCTTCAAAGCAATTTCCAATTTTATGGCATCATCATACTGATTTATTTCTGTAAGAATTTCTTGCTTCACGGGCATCAACTGTATTGGAATTGGAAGTGGAACAATCAAGCCTGATTGGGTATCAATTGATTTAAAATCTATGTGGGGTTTCAAGCTATCACTGACACCAGCTTCGTCCATTTCCGTTTTTTTGATGGCGACATGAAGGTCCGATGAGTTAAAGTCGGGTAAACAAGTTTTTGCTATCTTTTTGGGTTCGAGTTTTATCTCTTCCATTACAGGCCCGTGATCCTCCTCATCTGTTTCTGTACCTGTGTCCATTTCTTCTTTCAAAGGCTGATCTAAATCTGATGAGACTAGCGATACGGATAAAGAATCATCCATTTCAGAGTCAATGGATTCATCTGAATAATCGTCATTAAGTTCCTCCGTAGACAACTCAAGCGAAAGTGCTTTTTTTCTGTTCGTCCCTTTTATGTGTGTATGCAGGTGCTTGGTAAGGTTTTGGTGTCGAGAGAATTTCTTACCGCATTGTTCACACTCGAAGGGTCTTTCTCCGGTGTGGGTACGTTTGTGCATCTTTAGTTGATGCAGTACGAGAAAACCTCTCGTGCATGATGGATGATCGCATTTAAAAGGTCTCTCATTTGGAGGTAAATGTTGTCTCACGTGCATACGAAATTGATATTTTTGTTTACACTCCTTGTCCTGGCTGAAGACTTTTGTGCATCCTTCGACTGGACACACATAGGCTTGCGCAAGGCGAACATCTTCCTCTGAAGATATTGGTGGTGTGTACACCGTTGTTTTGTATAGTTGCAGAGTTGTTTTACATAGTTTCTCATCCCATACATAATTCCAAGTTGAATCACTATTGCTGGGAGAACTGAGTGTGTTGCCATTGGTGGGAGTGGCTGATTTTGCTGCTTGAATTTCGGGATCATCAGCCATGTTTTATGAAGAGGCCTCTTTGTGGAGTTGAATTTTATTTTTGAAGATGAGATTTAAAAGAATTTGAGTACTCTTCCTAGAGTATAATATAAATTTTCACAGCGGCTAGTACTTTACTTTAAGAAACAGTTTTTTTTATTATTGATCAAAATAAGAAGCTCTTGATTTGTTCTCATAAAAAACCTCTGACACACGATAAACAGATATAACATATAAGTGGTGCGTTCTTTTACTAGCCATAGTTAACTATGGTTGATATGTCAAAAAAAATTGTTGAAGTGTCATTGTTATGTCGAATCGAATTTTTTCTAAACAAAATCGATTTTAATGCTGTCAAACAAATCTTGCGTTTTTAGCTAGATTTCACATCAAATCGCACACACACTATCAAGATTTGACATTTCTCATGGATCAGGATGAAATTAAATGTTCTCATTACAATTTTGTGAGGATGTTAAAAATGAAAAAAAATGTTAAAGTGTTTCAAATTATTTAATATTTCAGTGAATGATCAAAAAAAGTAAAGATAATTGTGCATATATCTTCAAGAAACAAAAATCCCATTTAAATAACATACAATTCGCGAGAAAAACACGTTGCAAATTTATTTATCTTCGTCCCCTAGTGAAATATTCAGAATAGATCTTCGCTGCTGTGTCTGGATGGATTTGGATTGTAATTTTTTTTACTTGATTACGCGCACAATTGTTTTTGTTCTTTTTTAATTTTCAGACGAAATATATTTGGTTTTAAATTATCAAAACAACTCGAAAAATAAAATACACTTTAATATTTGCTTAGCCCGCACCACTTCTTTGTTTTTGTGCGGCAACAAAATTACTGTCAAATTGCACTCACATACTCACAAAAAAAAAAGTCGAATTTTTTTTAAATTCCTTCTACCAAGAAAAATTTTTAAATGAAATCGACTTCAAATGGCTGTAAGGAATTCGACATTATTTTAGAAAGATTTACACCGACTTGCACACACACTAGGAAGATTTGACATTTCTCTGGCTGATGTTTACGTTTGGCTTTTCAGTCAATTTGTTCAATTAAATTATTTCCATGGTGTAAAAGTATAAAGTTCACGTTCTTCAGTAAATAAAATAAAATAAATTAAATAAAATTTACTATATGTAGATAGAATTACAATTTTCCATTTTCAAAAAAAAAAAATTAAAGAATTGTGCGTTCGGGCCTGTCAAATTGCACACACATACAATCACAGAAAAAAAATTATTTTGTTTGCGTATTCCTTACAGCACATGAAAAGATTGATCTCCAATAGTTGAAAAGAAATCGACATAAAATAAGATCCAACTCGAGCTCTCGATTCTGTTTGTAAACCATAGTTTACTATGGTTAATAAAAGAACGCACCAAAGGTGCTCATTGCGTTTTAACCTTAGAAGAAGAAATAGAGGAACTGCCCTTGTTGGAAAAAAATGAAGCAGTTTTTAAAATGGTGTGAGATCCCACAAACCAAATGCATTACAGCAGGGACGGAGTGCTCCTTGAAGGCAACTCACTAGGGCGCCATCAGAATAGTAATTTTTGTTATTTTCCGAAGTTTTTTTAGTGATATGGTCTTAGAAAAAGAAAGAGTACGTGCCTGAAGCAATTTTTGTCAATCTGAAATATCAAATCGCTAGTGTGACTTTAAAAAAGAACAATGAAAAACTGTTACAAATTAAGACGCATAGACGTGTCTTAGTAGGGTATAACAGACTGACTGAAGAGCCCACTGTTATACCTTGGGCGAAACACAATAATTTCTGGAGTTGAGGTCACTTGTACTTTTTAATTAAATTTTATTCATTCACTCCACTTAAAACAGAAGTAATTTCAATATTTTAATATTTAAATTTCTTCATCTTCTTATTATAAAAAACCTGACCACGGGTATTTATTTTCTAGGTGCACGAATTTAAACAAATTCCCCTAGAATAATAAAATTCACAGTATCTTTTTGCTGTGATTTTTATAAGAGTCGGTAAACATCGACCAAAATTTGTGTCTTAGTAGGGTATAACAGACTGACTGAAGAGCCCACTGTTATACCTTGGGCGAAACACAATAATTTCTGGAGTTGAGGTCACTTGTACTTTTTAATTGAATTTTATTCATTCACTCCACTTAAAACAGAAGTAATTTCAATATTTTAATATTTAAATTTCTTCATCTTCTTATTATAAAAAACCTGACCACGGGTATTTATTTTCTAGGTGCACGAATTTAAACAAATTCCCCTAGAATAATAAAATTCACAGTATCTTTTTGCTGTGATTTTTATAAGAGTCGGTAAACATCGACCAAAATTTGTGTCTTAGTAGGGTATAACAGACTGACTGAAGAGCCCACTGTTATACCTTGGGCGAAACACAATAATTTCTGGAGTTGAGGTCACTTGTACTTTTTAATTGAATTTTATTCATTCACTCCACTTAAAACAGAAGTAATTTCAATATTTTAATATTTAAATTTCTTCATCTTCTTATTATAAAAAACCTGACCACGGGTATTTATTTTCTAGGTGCACGAATTTAAACAAATTCCCCTAGAATAATAAAATTCACAGTATCTTTTTGCTGTGATTTTTATAAGAGTCGGTAAACATCGACCAAAATTTGTGTCTTAGTAGGGTATAACAGACTGACTGAAGAGCCCACTGTTATACCTTGGGCGAAACACAATAATTTCTGGAGTTGAGGTCACTTGTACTTTTTAATTGAATTTTATTCATTCACTCCACTTAAAACAGAAGTAATTTCAATATTTTAATATTTAAATTTCTTCATCTTCTTATTAAGACGCATATATATATAAAAAAAAGCTAAAAACTTTGAAAAAAAAACAAAATTTTTCAAGTGAATAAAATAGACATTGTGGTTATCAATAAACAAACAAAAAAAACATTAAGTGCGTTGTTAAATCCTGTGAAAAACGACGAAAAAAGGCGGTAAGATCATTTCCTCACAAGTGAGTTTTATTATATTTTTCTCAAAGCAAGTTCTGTTAAAGGTTTGTATTTATGTAGGTTAATTAACTATCGAACAGCATATTATTTATAATGGACTAAACTTTAAATATGAGCCATGAATAACCAAACATGAACTGATAGACACCTTACTGAAAAGACAAATTAACATTGAATTGGGTGTATCTAATGAGCATACCTTATTTCTGTTTATCGTGCTCTGACATTGGGCGCATTCAATGCAAAATTTGGCAACTGCTGAAAATAAAGTACTTAATTTTTTTCGTTGAACGCAAAATTATACGAAATGTCAGTTTTGTATGGAGAGCCTTTTTTTGTATAGAAAAGCTGTCAGCTGAATTTTCAGATGGAAATAAGCCACGTTCGGATACGTAACCAAATGTATCTGGATTTGTTCGTGTTGTTGTAATGCCTAACGAAAAACCAGCTGACGAACCAAACAGCTGATATCAAATAGAAATCTAAAGCTATCCCAAAAATTTTCGGATTTGTTTGGATTATACTAACAGCTGACACCTCATCTGTTCATTTTCTTGGTTTTACTTGGGTTGGTACGTATCTGGTTTTGGTCGTTCGAAAACATATCAGATTCTAACGTATCTCAGAAACGTATCTGCTTACCACCCGAACGTGGCTATTGCTTGCTGAAAATTCGGATGAAACGTAACTAAACTTCAATAAACGTAACTGAATGTCAGCTAACTTTTTATGACAGCAAGCCAATCAGAAGCTCCATCTAAAAATAAAGTACTGAAAAATTCGATGCGTTGAATGAGCCCACCCAATTAACATTTCAGCTTCGGTTCGGCTTAATAAAACAGGCATAAAAAGGAGAATAATGTTATACAAGCTAATATAGCTTGTATACGTGATTTCGGAAAATCTTTTTATAAACTTCTTCGCAGATCTTTTAAAAGTAGCAGATTGTATAAAAGCCTAAAGAAGCCGATACGAAGTTTTAACGAGCGATATTGGAAATTTGAATGACACTTCAACTTGACAGATAGCTTCGGACATGGTTGTATAAAAGTGAAATACAAGTCTTATTGAAGGTGAACAAAAATAAATAAAAAAAAACGAAAGTTACATTTTTATTTTTATTTTTTAATGTGGTTTTTACTACATTTTATCTGAAATCAAGTATCAAATTCAATTTTTTATTAATTATAGTATTGGAAACAATTATGAAAACATAAATTATATTTTTACCTCACTAGTGATCGAACTCGAGAACTCCTACGTGACAGTCCATCACTCTAACCACTCAACCATCTTAGATATAATTTGGAAGACGCAAAAACTTAATCAGTCTTTTCCTTTTTTAAAACTTTAAATTTTCCTTAAATAAATCCGAGCTTCTATAAAAATTTTCACACATGAACAAGATTTCTTTAAAGGTTAGACCGCACTAGGCGGAACTGCACTGCAGCGGAACTGCGATTCAAAATAATTTGTATGAAATTTTATGAAGTTCTGTTGCCGCTTAGTGCGATATAGCTCATACAATTTCATACAAATAATGTTTTGCGGCGTCGTGAAGTGTAGTTCCACTGCAGTTGTGTGCGGTCTAACCTTTAATATAAACTAACAGCGCTATTCTGCCGTTGTGAGGCTCACAGGTCACAATTTTTTGTGAGTTTGTTTTCTTATAAGGCGGTCACAATTTCGTTTTCTGTGGAAGCCCTCATAAGAAACCTCACAAGAAGAACGTGAGTTGTGATCAGCCGAAGAGCAGATAATAATTTTTAAGTTTTTATGAGGCGAGTTCACCACGAGTTATGAGGTTATTGTGACTTGTGAGGCATCAGTGAGGTTGCCAGAATAAGGCTGTAAGTAATAATGCATATTTTTGATAATTCCAATCCGAAAAAACACGGCCACTTAAGCACGATTTACAGAAACAAGGTATGCTCATTAGTGGTGTGACGTTACAATCATCTGCTTATGTTCGGAGAAAAGAAAAATAATTAACTTTATTTGATTGTTATTATAATTTTTTCTATTTTTAAACTGCTCATTAAGAATTTAAAAACAATTTATTTAAATACTTAAATTAATTATGGTCTTCACTTTAAATAGAACAAAAACATAAAAGCTGACCATGACGTCACATAAATACCCAGATAGACGAAAATGCCGAATGTTATGTTTATCTGATGTGCATTAACCTCGTTCATGTTTATCGTGCATTGAAGCTTATGTCTTAAACCAACGAATGCTTTCCGAATGCTCAAAAAGACAAATCAAGTAAAATGAATTATCTTTCTCTCCACGTGTTCAATTTATTCAATATAGATATATAATTATAAATGTGAATAGAGTTTATTTAAAAAACTTCTTTAAAATGACTTATACAAATTCGAGCTTCTTTATTATAGATTGACGTATTGGCCGCGTTCGGGTACGTCGAAAATGGTATCTAGAGTTGTTCGTGTTGTTGTAATGCCTAACGAAAAAACCAGCCGACGAACCAAACAGCTGATATCGAAAAGAAATCTAAGGCTATCCCAAAAATGTTCGGATCTGTTTGGATTAAGGCTATCCCAAACCAACGAGGAACATTCGCTTTGCAGGGCGAATCATTCACAATCATAAAAAATAAATGACAAATAAATAATGCTAATCAGCAAAAAAAAAACTGCTGTTGGCAAATGTTCCGTGCCGCTTTCGCGTTAGTTTGGAAGAGATACTTCATACTAACCGCTGATATCTTACCTGTTTATTTTCTTGGTTTTCGTTTGGTTTGGTAACATAGACGGTTTTGGTCGTTCGCCTACCACCCGAACGTGGCCATTCTTTTATGATTCTTGAGTAAGACTTTACAAGCCGTATCGAATAATTCAATAAAGCTTATTGAAAATGGTTACAGAAAACTTCTAAAGGCAGCAGCTAATATTAAAATTTTATGCAGCCTTTTTAAAGTGACATTTTCAATCATCTTCTGTAATATCAATTTTAGAAGCCTATTCGAGTGACAGCTCGCAAACTCGGTAAGTCTTCTTTTTCTTATTTGTATTCGACTTTAAGGAAGTAGTTATCCAGCTCGTTACATGTATAAGAAATTTAATTCCGCCGAAGGCCGTACCGAAGCTTTATATAAAGTGAAACCTGTAGCACATCAATATTTTTTAGCTAAAAGAAGCTGAATTGTTAGTTGGGTTGGCCTTTTTGTATACCTGCGTTGACTTGAAATGAGCTTCAACCGACTCAATTCCACTTCAGGAGCGGAGTCGAGTCGAAATTGTTGGTAAAACACCTGGGTCGAAGAGTCGGTCTTGAGGATGTGTTCACCACAGTGTTTTTGCACATGTGCGAGTAAAATTATTTATTTTTTTTGATAGCTATGTGAAGTATGTACTAAAATTCATTAAAATTGAACTGTTTTTGTGTGAAATAAATATATTGTTGCCATTCCATTAAATGTAATCTCAACACGATATCAACTCAACTTCAAATGGGGCTCTCAACTCACGTGACGAAACACCTCGCTCGAATATCCGACCCTAATCCAACTCGAGCTCTCGATTCTGATTGTAAACGGGGTAACAAAGGGGCCAAGCGAGCTTGAAGCTCGCTCGAATACCTAATGTAAACGGGGTATATATCAAAAAAAAATAATTTTTTTCTGTCTTCCCTTTTTACAGAATTCGTACAAAGATCTCTAGTAATGAACGCATGCAATATAAACGCAATACAAAATGGACCCATGTAGTTCTCTTCTTTGTATGTTTTTTTTATTTGACATCATATAAAATAAAGATTTTGGCATCACTTTCAATGTGAAAAAAATTTTGTAATGGCCGCGCCACGGGACAATAAACAATTTATAAATATAGAAATCAATTTTATTATTAAAAAATGTCTTTCCCCATCAAATCGAATTGTAAAATTACAAAAAGTGTAACCTATAAACATTTGCCATTAGTTAAGTGTTTTTAACTACACACAATTGTCCCAGAAATTCTTTAAAAGAATTTTTACTGTATGGCATCGAACTAGACGACGAAGGAAGAAAAATACTAAAAAAAAATCAAAAATGGTGCATCGCACCCTATGAACTGAGTTTTTCAAAATTATTTTTATAAATAAATGTTTATCTTACTGTGATCGTTATAATTAAGTGTATAAACATTGGAACTCAATTGAGCAAACTGTGTTTTGTGGAATTTAATTAAAAATAAATTGATAAAAAGAATCAAGAGGAAAATGATAACATACAAAAACAATGGCATTGGTCAGGTTTCACCTGCTAACGCGACAACGAATAATTCGAATCCTGTAAAAGCGTTCGTCAACAACCCCCAGATGCAGCAACAAATTGTCAACATTCAGAATCTGCAGAATATCCCGCATCAGTTTATTCAGGCGGGTAACCAGACAGTCATCCAGAATCCGTCTGCCAACAATATGTTCTCCATTGTGCAACCCATGCAGACGGTGACCATCGACGGGCAGGAGGCGTTTTTCATTCCGAACATCAACTCACAGCTGGCCGGAGCGCAGCCTATCAATTTCAATGGCCAGCAGGCGTTTCTTGCTCCCAACGGCCAGATTATCCGGGCCCCATTGCCCACGGCGACCAGCAATACCGTGCTTCCCGCTCAGTTCATACAGAATCTCGGACAGACCATGCAGTTGCCAACTCAGGCAACGTCAGCTGGTGGCAATGGAGAAACTATGCTGACTATTCCCGGAACCAACATCCAGATCCCAATTGCCCATCTAACCAACGCCAATACTGTGGTCCAACAGAATGCTGCTAACAATCAAAACGCAGCGGCAGTTCAAGCTGCGCAGCAGCAATCCCAGCAGCAGCAAGGGCAGTCGCAATCCTCGCAGGCCGCAGCTCAGGCGCAGAATCAGGCCAATCAGCAAGCAGCCACCACTACGACCCTTCCTGCCACCATAACCATACCGGGAACGAATATCACGATTCCGACTTCTATGGCTGCAGCAAATGGACTGCTGGGCAACATTGGTAATCTCTTGGGACATAATCTGAACACCATCAAGGTAGATGGGCAGAATATCCAGCTCCGCCCGGCGGGAACTTCAATACCGCACGTGGTACAATTCCCTTCGGCGCCCATTGCACAAACCGTCGCTGTGCAAATTCCGATTCAAACGGCCAATGGCCAGACCATCTATCAGACGGTTCACGTACCCGTACAGCAGTTGGGCATGCCTGGCTTGGTGCAGCAGTCTCCGCAGATGCAGATTATTCCCCAATTTACGCAGTTCGCAAATGTTATCACGCCCAACGGCCAGATCCAGCAGGTGCAGTTGTCGCCAATAAACCCAATGGCTCTGCATGCTGCCCAACAACATCCCAATGTCATCATAAATCAGTCGAATTTACAGAATGTCGCAGCAGCCGCAGCTGCTGCAGCTAACCAGGGTAATAGCTCGCAGAGTGGACAACAGGGCAATAGCTCGGCAGGTGGAGGAGCCAACAACTCTCAGCAACAGCAAACGAATCAAAGTCAACAACAGGTATTGCAATTTTTTTTAATGTTATTTACTCGGCCGCAAGCCATGTTTTTTTTTACAATTTTTACCAAGGTCATTATTTTGTATTTAAGTATTCAATAATTTTAAAAGAAGAACCATCTCAGCTATGTATTTATGATCAGAACAAGAGCATAATCATTGGTAAAAGTATTTTCGAAGACGCTGTTTTGGAAATAAAGCTGAGTAGTTCGTCGTCTGTTACTGGTCCGAAAAGCGGATATTTGAGAATGTACTTCGTTTTATCCCCACCACCCTGCTGAGGTATAGCAGAGTAGTCCAACTACGAACCTTAGTTATCCCACTGGGCAATCTAGCTCGTTTTGTTTCATCGAACAAGGTTACTCATGGCTGCAATAAATTGGACTCTATAACAGAGTGGATTCGCCGTACTCTCCTAGTATAATTTTTTAAAGAAAATAAAACAAGTTTTTGAGAGCTTCGAAAACTAAGCATTCTCAGAAAACTGAACGTACATATGAACATCGATAATTCCTCAGCAAATTTCCTCACTTTTTCTGTCAAAAACCTGAGATTATTAGGCGTGTTCAGGGGAAGTAGAGTTCATAGGGCCTCAGCAATGTAAGTTGCCTGAACAGGATTTCTGAGCAACCATTTCGGTTTGCTGTCAAGATATTAAAAATATTTTGGATTCACTTGTTCAGGTGATGGAGCAAAATGTCCGATATCTCGCTTTCCTGAGATTTATTGCTGAGGAATCCTGTTCCGGCAACTGAGATTGCTAATGCGGTCCAAAAACTCCCTTTCCTGAACTCGCATGTTTTTTGTCGCAGTATCAATTTATAAAAAAAAATTGCTTTTGGCCCTGTTTAGATTGTGACTGCTTAGTGCGTAGTGACGACAATTTATTGGTGAAATCGGTAAATGGGAAACGAAGGCGGCAGCCAAGAAGAATACATAGTAGGCATGTTTAATTTCCAAATTGTCTCATTTCGTTCCAATGACGGTGTTCACATTGGACTGACTTCTCCGAATTCACAAAAGAGAATAGGGGTGGGGGTTGAAGCGATTTTCCAATTTAATTTGTTAGAGGTAACTATTACCACTTCAATAAATTTATAAAATATATTCCGTGATACTCTGTCATTTTCTTTAAGTCAAAACGTCGTAATCTTGGCAATCCGACCAATAGAACTCAAGATATAAGCTTTTTAAGAGGACATTATAATTTTGCTTTATTGTGTGCTTTCGAGTTTGTCAGTGCTAAACTTTAAATTAAATTTGTTATTTGTTCATGGATCTTGGGTACATTTCCTGAATTTAGTTTAACATAAGAACTTATGTGACAGTTTATGCTGAGTAAAGAATAGAACATAGGAGTGTTTACATGGAAATTAAATAAGTATGTTTCGTATAAGCAAACGGACCTTTAGTTACTTTTTGTAATTTTATTTATTAAACAAATTTGGTAAAAAAGAAGAATAAATAAAAGTAGATTTCTGATAATGGGCCCTAGACAGGTTTCCATCGGAACGAAATATTTTTGGTTTGGGGCTATTTAGAATATTTGTCGACATATTTAACGATTCATGTTGCAATACGATGAAATGCGTTTTTGACATCTTGATAGGAATTTTATCCGATATCATTCGACAGAAATTTAGAAATTTATTGTTCGCTCAATTTGAACAGCAAAATAATTAAAGAAAGTAGTTTTTTGCATTTCCGTTTCCAGTGCAAGAGTAAACAAAAAAAAAAAAAACACCAAACAATATTTTGCTGCCTGAGATCTGCTCAAAGTATTTTATACCGCTCAAAACTATGAAGACATGACAGCGATACCCCAGCCCTAAGACCCACCATAATAATCTTAGTCTTAACTATTATATAAGGCAAAAAAATTATTTTGTTCCTTCGCGCATAATTAATAAAATAATTAATAGACTAAGAGCCCAGTACCGCCAGACATACGTCATTTTATCAAAGCTAAGATTTTTTTCTGCGAACAGATACTATGGTAGTTAAGAACAAATGGATACTAAGAATCTTCAATCCGGGTGCAATTAAGAGGTAGCAAGTGTTAAAGTTGCATACAAATGTTGCAACATTGCGTTATTTTATCAAAGCTGAATTTTTGATATGTGTTAGGGGATGGTGTCATTTAATTTATTTGACACTTGCCAGACACCTACAGTGGGGCCTTACGTGAACCAGACACTTAAAATCTGTCAAATTAACATAACAGAATCAAATCAAGATTTTATTTTGGCAAATATTCTACAATATTTTTTAATCAGCAATACACCTACAGCGGGGCCTTACATCACCGTAAAACTGTCAAAATAATAATTCCTTGTTACAAAAAGGTGATTTTTTCGATGATTTTAGCTGTTTTCAAAAGTCTGGCTGATTAATACGTCCCACTGTAGATGTATAGCTGATGGGGAATTATTTTTAAACAGTTGCCCATAAAACATATAAATATTAATTTTAAAACTACAACGTAAATGGCACAATTAGTTTTACAGATTTTAAGTGTCTGGCTCACGTTAGGCGTAGATGTCTGGCAAGTATCCAATAAAGTAAATAACACCATCCAAGGCATATCAAAAATTCAGCTTTGATAAAATAACGCAATGTTGCAACTATTGTATGCAACTTTAATACTCGCTACCTCTTAATTGCACCCGGATTGAAGATTCTTAGTATCCATTTGTTTTTGGCTACCATAGAACCTGTTCGCAGAAAAAATCTTAGCTTTGATAAAATGACGTATGTCTGGCGGCCCTAGGCTCTTACTCTATAACTGATTTACGTGAAAAAAAAAATTTATAATATTCTTTATGTCCATCCGACGGCTTCAGGATATTTTGTATTTCTTAATTTGATTAAATTTTCAGAATATTATTGTTTTTTAAATTTTTGTCACCTTTTTTCTAAGAGTTGGTCCCAAATATTCACTTTTACACTCAAAACGGTTTGATATTTTAAAATAATAAAAATTTTGAGATAAACTCATCATTCTTACGAAAATATTAAGAACTATATCTTTCTTAATTATATACACAAGCTGAGCAATAAATATATAAACTTTTAAAAGTTATCAATTTTTTAAAATTATTTCTATCCAGGAATGCTTTTCAAGAGCCAATCAACGGGTAGCTGCTTGTTTTTTTTGTTTTGTTCTTTTCTTCCGCAAACTGAATTCAGGTCTTACTGACTGAGCACAATGGTGTTGTTGTAGAAAGGTAAAAAATAGTATATGTAGCGCCACAATGTAAAGCTACCATTGTAGCAAGAAAGTGTGTATGCTGTGAATTTAGGTAGGTATGTTATGTAGGAAGGAAATAGTCATATTTTTCCGGGTATTCCGGGTGGGAAAAAAAAATGATATAATTTGGTTCGAGTAAAAAGCGTATAACTTGACTTCTAATGATCGGATCTTCAAGATTGAGCTCTTAAAATGACGAGAAAAACCGTTTTCGTGTGTATTAAATGAAAAAGGTACAATTAATATTAAAACAATTGAATGGTGTTTGGCGAATATTTCAAAAGGGAAAATGTTGTGATGTGAATAAATTCAAATGAATTTAATCTTAAAAAACGCTTACTATATCTACAAAATGGTTACACTACAAAAGCATTGTTTATCCGGAAGCTTAAAAAAAATACATTCATTAATGTAGGTAGAAAGGTATGCAAATATAAACAAACTCCTTTAATATTATGTATTTATAGCAAACAAAATATTATTTTTTAAAGTTTGCCAAGCAACGCGAGCACGGTCGGCTAGTTATAATATATAAGTGCAAGAATATGGGGTTTAGGGTGGCAGAATTCCTGCCAGGTAGATGTAGTTTGCACACGGTTTTGTTGCATTTAGGATTTTGTTTTGGTAAGAGAAAAAAATATTGATAGGTACAATTTTTAAATGGAATATTTGTGAACTAACTAAGAAATACTTACCAAATTGCAAAACTTTAATATAATCAACCGAGCCGATTTTGAGATATTCGGAAATATCCCAAAAAAAAAAAAAAAACAATTTGCACAAAAAACGCAAAAATTTATTTCCGTAATTCGATTTGTTTGGCAAAAAACTTGGTATACAGTATTATTGAGACTGTTCTACATATTACATGCTCGAACTTTGGTGCCATTTTTGAGAAAACTTGATAAAACCGAAATCGTTGTATGGCGTCACCCGTTCTAGATGAGCAAAAACAATAATTTGAATTACTCTTTTTTAGGCAATCACTTAAAAATAAAATTCTTCATGCCAAATTTGAAGCAAGTTCGTCCATCCCAATAGGCTCTAACTCGATATTCATGAAGTCGCACATATGTATGTACAAACAGACCGATAGACGTCTTGCCGAAAATCACTATTTTTGACTTATCCATCATCATAATGTTAGTTCTGATTAAAACCACGAAATATTTTTTTAACACGAAACGTGTAGAGTAAAAAATTGAAGCCAATTTATTACATGGAAGTGATAAAATAACATTTCCACAAAATATTGAGCAGTATAAAACTCTTGTTGCGCTCCGACGGATACCTCGTGTGGGCAGATTATTTATTAAAATGGAATAGACCGAGAGCCCACAGCTATTTTTGGGTTCGAGCGATAACAAAAATTCCTGCTATTTTGAGATAGGTCCATACTATTCATATACAAATATGAAAGGCTTGCATTTAAGCCTAGATACCAAGTGTAAAAGTGTATTTAATTATAGAGCTGAGCGCCCTATATATACATATGGAGTTCAGGACCTTTTCTGTGGGGCCAAATGTCTGCAAGACGCACTCAGATTGAAACTTTGAATGCGTCTTGCAGCCGTTTGGCCTTGTCTAGGGCACTCAGCTCTTTTATTAAATATGATTTTGAAGTTCATACACTGGATTTTCCATTCACTGCATTTTAAATGCAGTATTACATACAAAAGCCCAAAAGCCGACATACAAGACTCATATTTAAATATAAATAGTATGTGCCTACCTTAAAACAGCAGGAATTTTTACTATCTCTCACAACCAAAAATTGGTGCGGGCTCTTAGTCTATAATTTGTCCAGGTTACAGTTGTCGGCACAATTATTTTGACAAATAAACAATCGTACATTTATTTGTACGATGAGTTATAAGATTGAATCAAATTGTATTTGTTTAGGATAACAAACAGATTGATGTAGCACATACGAATTCTTATAACAAGCGTTATCTGAACTTGGGTTCGGAATTTGTGTGTGTTTGTTTTCAGTTATCTTACTTATCGTTATCAGTATTAAGAAAATTGTATATAAGCGTAGGCTAAGATGAAATAAGGTTAGTAAAAATAAAGACAACGGGTATACAACTCTGTTTTTTTTATTAACTCGCGGTTTATGAATTTACCTTCAACAGAGGTAAGAGATTTATGAACAATGTTGAATTATGGCTCTGTAAAATTGTGAATCAAAAAAATAGTAACAAATAATGATGAAGCTGTATTAATTCAAAACAACTTATGGGCATTGCAGACATCGTGAATGCCAGGTCAATCATTAAATTTAAAATTTGGCGAGAATAATCATTTCGAATTAGAACCACAAAAATTGCTGATAAAAACAAACTTTAAAAGCAAATGATATCATGTTTTCGATTCCAGGAATACCAATGACATCAACGGATTTGCACTCCAAATTGGAGCGACTATTGCTTGTAGTTCGCCTTGCATTCGCACTGACCATCTACAATCCTCAAGGACAATCATTTTTAATTTCAGGATTCATTTTAGAATAACATCATAGTGTGTATTTAAAAAAAAAATGTTTATCTGAATTTATATTCGTTACAAAAAGATTATATGAATTCACAGAAAAGCTTTGCTTTCTTTTTAATTGAAAGGTATAAATTTCAATTTTGATTGTAAAGGTAGGTAGAAATGACGGCAAAAAGTTATAGTTTGGTGACCCAAGTGCTACAGTATGCCGTTTTGTTAAACTGCCAAACGTTTTGTGTCATGAGTCGCAAGTAATGACCTAACAATTGCAAATGTAATGGCCAGGTGCAACAAAATACTTTGACATAACAATGAGGTAATTTCTCTAGTGAAAATTGGCTTAAAGTTTGCTATCTATGAGACTTTTATCAAATAGCGATTCAATATATCGATTTAAAGGAAAAATTCCGCAATTCCTGACTACCTTTTCCTCCGCTCTTTGAGTTGATAAAGTAAAAGTCTATAGCATTAAATATAAAAGTTAAAGATCATAGGTACTTGCAACATCCATGGTTATGAAACTCATCAAATTTGTGACGGTAATCTTCTAATTTTTATAATCATGTTTGTATGTCATTTTGACTTCAAACAACATTATATTCTACTCAATTCATTATAATATTTAAACTAAAACACCCTTTCTTTACATTTTTCATTTTAATAACAGGCTCAGCAAGAAGCAAATGCAGCTGCTCAGCAACAACACCAACAACAGCAACAACAACAACAGCAGCAGCAACAACAGCAACATAATCAGCCCATCACGATAACAAACGCTCAGGGCCAGCAGTTAACCGTGATTCCAGCTCAAGCTTTGCAGCAATTTCGGCCAGCAGCGCAAGCTAATACCAGCAACATAATTCATTTGCCAAATCTGCCTGGTCTTCAGGCGTTGCCAATACAAAATATTCCCGGAATAGGAAACGTTCAAATAATCCAGGCACATCAGTTGCCGCAAAATCTTCAGGGTTTCCAGAACTTTCCTAGTGCACAGGTAATTTCTGCCAATGTTACCCAGCAAAGCACTAATCAACAGAATCAACCACAACAAGGGCAACAGCATCAGCAAGTTATTGTAACGGCTTCAAAAAACGAGCCGCAGTCCCCTCCCCAAATTACCCAGACGCTTATAGCCAATATTAAGCAGGAGCCACCAGATATAAAATGGATAACAGCCACAGCAGCTACTCCACAACAACAACAGCAATTGCAACAACAATTGCAGCAGTTACAGGCGGCTCAACAGCAACATCAGCAACAACAACAGCAGCAACAACAACAGCAGCAGCAACAACAGCAGCAGGCACAACAACAACAGCAGCAACAGCAACAACAGCAGCAACAAGCACTTCATCAAAATTCAAATGCTAATATCACGGTAACGGAAGTTTCCTCTCCAAGTCCAGTTCATGTTGCGTCGCCTGGTCAAAACCAACATCAAAATTCTCAACCAGCTTTTACTACAGTATCTGTGGGCAATACGAGCATAATGCAAATTCCAGCGACAAGTTCGTCCTCTGGCCACCATCAGCAAGTGCAACAGCAACAACACCCGTCAAACACTCAAGCTTCAAGTCAGCACCAGCCACAGCAGGGCCAGACCTCTGTGAACGTGAATATCAGCGTCAATGATGGTTCAAGTGAAACCAAGCCGCGACTTAAGCGCGTAGCATGCACTTGCCCTAACTGCAAAGAAGGTGAAAAGCACTCCGACCGCAAGAAGCAACACATCTGTCACATACCCGGCTGCAACAAGGTGTATGGTAAAACCTCTCACTTGAGAGCTCATCTGCGATGGCACACTGGCGAACGGCCCTTTGTCTGCTCTTGGCTCTTCTGTGGTAAACGCTTTACGCGATCCGATGAATTGCAACGCCACCGACGCACTCACACCGGTGAAAAACGATTTCAATGCAGAGAATGCAACAAGAAGTTCATGCGCAGTGACCATCTATCCAAGCACATCAAAACCCACTACAAATCGTCTCGATCCCAGCTCGACTTGATGGATTCATCCATAAAAGAGGAAAAGGACCTTGAAGGCCTCGTTGCGGGGTTGGGTCATATGACAGGGGCTAAAACCATAACCAGCTCCAATGGCATTGTAACAATTGAACTACCATCGGTTGCAGGCTCAACCAGTGACATGGGCGGTACGCTCAGCCAATCGCCGGAGCCGTCCTCGGATGGCAGCTGCCCAGAAGACGACAGCGGAGACGAGGAAAAAATGATGATAACAATCGGAGATATGCCCGATATGGTTGGCGAGAATTCCAACTAGCATACGGGCACCCTGTTCATGGAACAGTTTGGTAACTTCGACTCCAGTGGCAAATTTACCTTTGAAGAGTTTTAATTCGCGCTCAATCTCTGCGCCTGTCATCAGTCCTCTCTGTACATATTTTGCATGAATCAAATTTATTTCTCTACTTTAAGTTTAAAAATAGGCATCCACATCCCTCTTCCTTCCCACTTTCGCTTACAGTGTATCATAATATAGTTAAGAAGAAAAAAGGATTCATTAATTGCGAGTTCGCACCAAGTGAGTTTAAAATAAAAAAGAAAAACAAGCAATGCTGGCACTATTGAGCTGGTATTTTTTAACATTGTACATGTATTTTTTTTTATTAATTTATATTTTTTTAAATTCAGAATTAAGTGTAAAAATGATTAGATCAATGATTTTGTTTGAAATTATGTAAACATTTATCAGTAAAATAAATATATAATTACATATATATATACGTATATATAGGTATATCATAAAGAATAAAATTAAAACTAGCTCGTTCCCAATAATTTCTTTATTTTATTTTACAAAAAAAAAAAAACGGATACGAGCGATATTAGAAAATTACGGAGTGTATAAAATTAAATTTACTTTAATTCTTAACATGTTATTCAAATTAAAAAAAAAAAAAAAATAGAACAGACAAAAAAGAACATCAATTACGAAACGCAATTGATGTCATTCTTTAAGTTTAACTGTTTAAAAAAAAGAACACAAAAATGGTGGATATCGTTAGTTCATGTACGATTATATTTTTAGTTGGTGTAACGTATAAATAAAGTAATAATTACTAAACAATAATGAGTGTACTTTTCTTTAAATTATTAGTATTTATATAAAATCAAGAATTTCAAGACTTGGACGAAACGTGACAATGTATAATTATCATTTCGAAGCAGTCAAGGATATTGTTAACATGGGCTTAGTTAAAACCTCAAAAAATTAAATCAGTGCAGATCAAACGAAGAATCACTCTTGAATCGCTGTTTTTTTGGTCTAAGAAGGCAAAAAAAAAAAAGAAGCCTACAAGATCTTGACCATACCAATCTTGCTGTATGGGACTGCAGCATTGACATTGTCAAGAACGGATGAAGAATTTTGTTGGTTGCTTTGGCAGGCAGTTTCTTGCATTGATATTTGGTGCACCTTGTTTCTATGGAGTGTGGAGGAAAATGTTCACCAAAGAGTTGGTGAAAAAGTTCAAAATACAGCGGCTGCGATGGCTAATCAGCTATTCAGTGCAAATCTATCGGAAAGTACATGACTATTGAACAGCCTTTATTTTCAGTTCATATTCTGATTTTCTTAGTTTCAGATATGTAATTGTACATAATGCAAAACTTCAAAATTATGAAACTATTTTTGGCTGCTTAATTTTATACGGCTTTTTGTTCATACCTCAAAATGTTCGATGACTCATGGCGTCATGGCTGACTGAATTATTATACAATTGTTTTACAATTGAAGCAGGAAGTAAGTAAAATAGTATTTATGTATGTACATTAGGGTGGCCTTTATAAAAGTTATTGTCTTACCCACCCTAATTTGTTCTAAATAATTAAAAAAAAAATTCCTGTAAAATTTAAGCTCATGTTTATTGTTAACCCGGCCCCCAAAATATCTGAAGTTTTATATGAAAAATCTCATATATTTTTGTACATCCAACTTTAAAAATTCGTAACTTTAGTAATGATGGATAAAGAAAATTGAATTTTTGCACACATGTAGTAACTCTTGTCATGTTTAAAAAAATGTATAAAAAAATTACATTTATTAAAATTTAAATTAAATAAAAAAACGTTTTTGTTTTAATGGCTATAATTAGGGAAATAACTTGTAATTTCTTTTTCAGATACATTTTTAAAAATATGACAAAAGTGACTACATGTGTTCCAAAATTCAATTTTTTTTATCAATCTTTATCAAAGTTAAGATTTTTCAAATTTGGATTTTCAAAAATACATGGGATTTTCGATAAAAAAAAACTTCAGACGTCTTAGGGGCGGGTTATCGTGAATATATTGAGCTAAAATTATACAGGATTTTTTTTTAAATTATTTAGAACAAATTAGGGGGTGCGTCATTCAAAATAAGACAATGACCTTTATAAGGACCACCCTAATGTACATACATTAATTATGTGGAAAACTGAATTTGATCTATATAATCATTTATAGGAAGGATTTCAAGTAAAGTGGGCACACGACGAATATTATTAAAAAAAAGAACAGTTTCATGGAAATAATTAACAAAGATTGACTACACAGGCGAAATATTGACAGAAGCAAAGTTATTCAAGAATCTGCCTCGGACATTTTAGGATGAAGTTATATGATTTTGGTGGCAAGAAGAAAGGTATGTAATTTATATTGTATGTATGTACATTCGAATATGAATAATTTGTACAGGTATACAACTGACGCGCTATAAAAGTTAAAAGTTAAACGGAAATAGGTACTAGTTCTTTTTTACCTACCTTTCGTAGACCGATTCTGAAAAGCGCGGCGGATCGCTTTCATTGGCGGATTTGTATTTTCTTATTTTCAAAAGCACTTTTTCTTTCCATTTTTTGTTTGAAAGCGATAGGCTTCTAGGTGACAGATTGTTGCCGAATTGAAAAAAAATGTAAATATGAATGAATTTGCGCTTTTGAGAATAATCAAATGTGCCAATGAATGCGATCTGCCGCGCTTTTCAGAATCGGCCTACCGACGTATCACCTACATTTTCCGATTTTTCACTAAGGAGCAGGAGGCTTTTTTCCGATTTTAATTTATTATCACAACCAGCGCTCCCCAGTCAGTGAGTCATGGATGAGCGTAAATATTTATAATTTATAGTAACAAATATAAACCATAATTGAATAATTCCTCATCACTTTTTGATGTTTAAAGAAAAGTAAGAAAAGATATAAATATTTTAACAAGTAAAAATAAAGTTATTTCTTTTTGTAAAAAGTTAATTTTTTGTTTGTAAAAAGTTTATTTTTTTTTTGTAAAAAAGTAATTTTTTTTTTGGTAAAAGTTATTTTTTTTTTTGTATACAAAAGTTATACATAGTCGCAAAGAGCATCAACCTTGCACTTCATTCATACGGGATAAGTCTTAGTACAGTAATAGTCCACGTCGTAACTTTACTTTTAAGAAGTGTTGCCACGGTAGCAACAATGGCAGATCAACCATATGAGAGTTGCCTTCTCATATCGCATTAACAGGTTATAACAACGAAATTCCAAATAAATTGACCTATTAATCGAGAACCAGACATCGGACGTTAGGGCGAAATATCTCGTTGGATTCAGAAGACTTGAAGCCATAGGACCATATTATTTGGTTGGCCCTTCCCATACCCTTACGGACTAGGTGTGCAAAATACCCTCGGAAGATAAGGGTTTTTGTTTGCAGAATTTCACCCTCTACAGGCATATTCCGAAGCCTACCTAAATCCATGTATTTGTCTTTTGCATAATCGCTTTTAAGTGGTGTAGAGGGGGTTGTGTAATTTGTCTTGGTAGACTCTAAGCATATGATACATGAATTTAAGGAAGTTTTTAATGCGCAATCTTATGAATTGAAAATAAATGCAATACAACAGCCCTGGAAAAAGTTATGTTATTTTTATAAACTGATGACTGAAATTGTAGTGCAACTGGCATATCATAACCGAGTTCTAAAGGTATGGTGATGAAACTTGGAACATGTGTTTCATTTCTCATAACTAATAAGAAATAAGAATCAAAAGAGTCCATCAAAATAACTAGGGTGAAAGGGTGTTTTTGAGTGAAAGGGAAAAGTGAATTACTACTACCAGTTAACCCTTCCCAAAACTGGTATGTTGATGAAAGTTGGTAGAAATGTTTTATTTTTTGTAAAAACCACGATTTTAAAGGATCCATGCAAATATATTGGTTCCAGGGTTTTTTTTAGGCGAAAAGAAAATATGGGTTATAAACCCAACATTTTATTTTTGTGTAATTGAATAACAAATATAAAATATGGTACATGATTTTAAAGTATTTTTTAACGCTGAATCCAATTAAACTAAAATTCAGACGATATAAGCACCCTCAAAAAAAGGACCGCGTGTAACTCAGTAAATACTCGTGGCAGAAGTGAAACTTCTTTGGCGATCTAAAAATCTCAATTTGTAAAGGGATATTAAGCTTATATGCGTAAGACTCAGCTGTGTCTTGTATATCAAAATGATCGATGGGTTGGGGTTGTAAACTTGAAAATTAAATAATAATGGTGAAAATTTAAAGTAAAAAAAGTGAAAATTTAAAAGATATAAATCAGATTATGAGAGTAGGTTTTCCGACTATTTCCAAAAATTCCTAAACTCAAAATCAAAAATTTGTATATGACAAATTAAATTTGGTTTTTAATTTTTGAACAACAACAACAACTTAAAGGCGCTACCACCAATTGTTTGGCTGTAGATATAGCTATTTCATGCTTTGCCACTTTTGCACTCATCAGTCTCCTTTTTGTGGTGCTGAGCTTTAATCCAATATTATTTTGGAGAAAAATGGAGGCGGAACAAGACAACATACTTAAAGGCACTAATAAAAATGCTGATGCTCCAAATGCATTTGATAAACAAATAACACATCTCGACTTGTGACGTCAGTGGTCTAAAGCGGTGGAGTGCGTAGTGCACACGACTGCTAAGACTGAGCAAATCTGATAAGCGTGGATTCGAATCCTATGGTGTGCATAAAAAGTTTTTCAATTAAAATTGGATTAAAGCTCAGTACCACAAAAAGGAGACTGATGAGTCCAAAAGTGGCAAAGCACGAAATAGCTATATCTCCAGCCAAACAATTGGCGGTAGCGCCTTTCAGTTGTTGTTCAAAAATTCAATGAAATTGACGGAATAAAGAATGGTCAAGCCTAATATGGTGACATTCTAGTACGAATAGTACAATAATAACAATAATTTGGTTTTATTTATTTTGAGATAATATTTTTAAAATAATTTATATCTGTATAAGCCCAGTCAATAATTACAAAAAAAAGTGCCAAATTCGCAAAGCGCGATATAGTTCTGCATTTTTGATATGTTGTTGGGGCTTGTTAGAGAAGTCTATAGCCAAGTTTGCAACTTAAAAAAACCTGTGCTCGCTGCAGAAAAAATGCAACACTGCAAAAAAAACGCTAAAATCACCCCATTTTTTACAACATTTTCCTTAATAACTTTGGAAATAAGCAACTTAGGAAAAAACCGTCGACTACAAACTTGTTTGTTATACAATTTTGTACAAGACCACATTAGTTTTAAATTAATGCATGTTATATTTGTGTTGCTATCTAACTATGAATTAAAAATAATCTGAAAAAATAAGTAATTTTGAAGCACTCAAAAAGTAGGTCAAAAATTGTCCAATTCTGCTAAAAACTTTAAATCAAATAGTCATGAGTATTACAAGACGAAATTTGAAAATTCGATCCAATTCGGTCATATAGTTTTGGCAAGAAACATGATGTTAACTAAGTGCAACAAGCAATGTTATCATTGCTGTGGTCAAAGTAGGACACTTGAGTTGGCACTTATTTTTGTACACGTACTTGGAACCCTTAACTATCATAAAACATAGTTATAATATTTATATCTTTTTGGTAGCAATTTCAAAAGTTACGAAAATTGTTCACTTGGCATGTAAATATGTAATTTCTTTTTAATTCACTACCAAAGTTGCTTTAAAAAAGATATAAATATTATAACTATATTTTATGATAGTTAAGGGTTCCAAGTACTTGTACAAAAATAAGTGCCAACTTAAGTGTCCTACTATGACCACAGCAATGATGTAAACATTGCTTGTTGCACTTAGTTAACATCATGTTTCTTGCTAAAACTATTTGACCGCTTTGGATTGAATTTCCAAATTTCGTCTTGTAATACTCAAGACTATTTGATTCCAAATTTTTACGAGAATTGGACAATTTTGTACCTACTTGAGTGCTTCAAAATTGCTTACTTTTTCAGATTTTTTTTAAACAAAATAATATGTTCCTATGCCTTTAAGTATTTTAAATCCAACGTGACATTCCGCATTATTGTCTGATATCTGTTTCTCGATTTATAGACTACTTTATGTGGAATTTTGTTATTATAACCTGGTAAGGAGGCAACCCTCATATCTTCGATCTGTCAGTGTTGTCCCCTGACAACACAAATTTAGGATGTGGATTATTAGTGTACCTACCAAAGCTCATCCCGTCAGGATGAAGTGCAAGGTTTGACCTAAAATGAGCCCTTAACGCCCTAGGTTAGGTTAGGTTAGGTTAAGGTTAGCTGTCAGGAAAACGGCTGACACACTAAGACCATAATTAGGTCCGTTGTGATACCACATGATAGGAATGAGGAGATTATCCTCATTACGAAAACCATTCGGAGCTTTTTATGAAGCGAGAGAGACAGTGTATGTCTGTATTAGCCAGATCGCTTGGATCATTGAAAAAGTAGTCCCCCAGATGGAGTCTGCGCCTCTGTGAAAGAGCAGGACATGTGCAGAGGAGGTGATGAATTGTTTCCTCCTCCTCTTCTTCCATGCAACTTCTACAGAAGTCATTTGAGAAAACGCCAAGTCTTGTGGCGTGTTTTCCTATAAGGCAGTGTCCTGTTATGACACCTATTACGGAGCTAATTTGTGATCTGCTAAGTGATAGCAAACTTTTAGAGCGCCTAGGGTCTAGCGATGGCCAGATTTCTTTTGTGGCCAGACATGTAGTAAGGTTTGTCCATCTAGAGTTTGCTTTCCTTGCAGAGTTTTGTTTTAGCAAACGTTTGCACGTAGCGATCGGTATACCTGTGTTCCACCTGTTAGGCAAAACGGGCATTAGAGTTCCATTTCTGGCAAGTTCATCGGCTTTACAATTTCCCGGAATATCTCTATGGCCCGGCACCCAAAGAAGGTGAATATTAAACTGTTCCGCCATCTCTTCAAGAGACGATCGACAGTTTTGGGCCGTAACGGAGTTGGTAGAGACAGAGTTGAGAGATTTAAGTGCTGCTTGACTATCTGAGAAGATGCGTATATCCGATGTTGATATCACGTTTTCTCTCAGCCAAGACAGAGCTTCTTTAATTGCCAGGATTTCCGCTTGGAATACGCTACAGTGGTTAGGGAGCCGGAAGGAGAGACTTAAATTAAGTCTGTCTGAGTACACTCCGCCACCCACTCCTTCCTCAGTTTTCGACCAATCAGTATAAAAATGAACTGAATCACCTTGGAGAGGGTCCCCAACGTCCCAAGATTCTCTTGAGGGTATAGTGACCTGGAAACTTTTGTCGAAATTTAGTTTGGATGTGATGTAGTCGGAATGACAAGGAATAGATTCATAGAAGTCTAGAATTTTAGTATGACCGATAGAGTTGTTGGTCCATTGAGAAATGGCTTTAAGGCGGACGGCTGTGTTCGCAGCCATTTGCTTGCCATATATATCGAGGGGTGTGAGGCTGAGGAGTATGTCTAGTGCAGCTGATGGTGTCGAGCGGAGAGCTCCACTTATGCACATACTTGCTGATCTCTGGACCTTGCTCAGCTGGTCACAGTACGTAACTTTATCTAGAGCAGTCCACCAAATTGTTACCCCATAAGTGAGAATCGGTCTTACGACCGCAGTGTAGAGCCAGTGAGTTATGGTAGGGGATAGACCCCATTTAGTACCTATAGCTTTTTTTACAGGAGAATAAAGCAACAGTGGCTTTTTTAATTCTCTCTTGAATATTAGGTTTCCAACTTAGTTTTTTATCCAGTATGAGACCTAAACTAACGCCCTAACTATTACAATTACTTTGTAAAAAGTTAATTTTTTTTGTAAGAAGTTTTGTAAAAAGTTTTTTTTTTAAGTTATTTTTACCAAAATAAATTAAAAATATTAAAATAAAATATTTTTTTCCAAGCTGGTACTGAATACTACTTGCGCTCGTCGAATATGTTATGTTATGGTTTGAAGGGTTATGCAGTTATTCAGTCAGTGAGTCAGGGATGAGTGTACATATATAATTTAATACTTTTTAGGAGCAAATAATTTTAGTCGAAAATATGAAAAGTGGTTCTATAAGAAAGCTAAGATTGAGCTAATTAAAGAACCCCCACATTTTTTTTATCAAAACTCTTGAAGCCGTTTTCGAGGAAAACAAGATTTTTCTAAACGATTTTTCAAAATTTGTATGGTAGGTACTTGTAGTCTAGGAAAAATAGAAAATTTATTATGGCAAGCTGGAACAAATTAATTCATGAAATTTTATTGCTGGTATAATCGCAAAATTTTATCCCCAACAACATATCCAAAGTCCCCCAAAATCCCCGCATTGGCTTTTTGTATAGACGCATTTAAAGAGGTGGAAAGGGGGAGGAGGCGGGAGTTTATCAAGCTGAAAAATTCTTATAATATAATCTAATCATATGAGGCATGTTTTTAGGGTGATTTTCAGCGCTGATTCTAAAGAGACCAAAACTGAAAAGATACGTGTATCCTGTAGAAAGTTAAAACAATCATTCCATAAAAAGGACCTTAACTTTTTTGAGAATACATGTATTTTTTCAGTTTTGGTCTCCTTAGAATCGGCGTTGAAAAACACCCTAAAAACATGTGTCATGTGATTAGATTGTATTATACCAACATTTTCAGCTTGATAAACTCCCACTTTCCCCCTCTCCCCTCTTTAAATGCGTCTATACAAAAAACCAATGCGGGAATTTTGGGGGACTTTGGATATGTTGTTGAGTATAGAATTCTGCGTCGATACCAGTAGTAAAATTTCATGAATTAATTTGTTCCCGGTCAGATCCTATCTTTCTATGGTACCGTTGTTTTTGGGTTTAAGAACATGATTTTTAAGGGTTCAATAAATCATAAAAAAATCACTGAATATCAAGTTTAAACAAAATTATTGAAGTCGTTTTCGAAATAAGAATTAAGACTTTTTAAAAAATAAGCTGTATAATACTATTCAAATTTACTAGGAGTGTTTCCATATCCAAAAACTTTAAAATATGTACTGAACTGTTTTCGAGAAAAGCAACAAAATTTTCATAAAATCGTTAGAGCAGATTTTGAGAAAAATAGAATTATTAAGAATTATTATTCGGGGTCAATTTTTTTTTTTTACAAATCCAAACCCTTCGCACCTAAATGTAGTATACGAAATAGACCCCGCTCCTATAAAATTTGTTTTCTTGTTTTGATCCAACCTTTCAACCTACACGTTTTAGCGTTTTGATATCTTGGTCAAATTATTAATCTTCAATTCCAATTCCAAATCTTAATCTTCAGAAAGAAAAAACAGTCTGCTCCAGAACAATATTTATTTAAGAATAAGAAAAATTAATATTTTCATTTGTTAGAAGTTTCAGTGTTTTGTAAATAAGTTTTATGTTTTCATTAAAAAAAAACATATCAGGTGTTTGTCTGAGTACGAATGTAATATTCATGATATATTCAACACTCCTCCTCATTCGTATGAAGTCCACATTTTGTTCTTAACTCTTTAATTCGTCCTGGTCCCAATGGTTTTGTCATCATATCAGCCAAACATTTCATTTGATGGACAATACTTGCATGTGATAATTTTCTCCGTGATGTAGTCCTTAACGAAATGAAATTTGGTGTCGATGTGTTTTGAACGAATATTTCGTAGCCATGTTGCTTCCTTGCATCGTTCTGAAAGTGCGATGAACTCAGCCTCTGTTGTTGAAAGTGAGACGCAGCTTTGTTTTCTACAAATCCAGCTGACTGCTCCTCCATTGACGAACAAAATATATCCTGAGTTTGATTTCCTGTCAGTTCTGCTAGCTGCCCAATTAGCTTCAGCATAGCCCATAAGTTCTTCTTTATTATTTCTGATTAGCCAAAGATAATGAATGATGTTTTGTACCCTTAAGGTATTTTGAAACTCGCTTTAATTCATTCCAATCAGTTTGGCTTGGTTGGGATGTTTTGCTGGCTAATATAGACACACTTGCAGCAATGTCTGGTCTACTGTTGACCGATATGTAAAGTAGGCATCCTACTAAGTGTTGACATTCCTTGTTGTCTAGTAAAAGGTTTGTATTATTGTTTTTATTGTCATATCCGGGATCGATATGTTAAGTCTTTAACAACTCTTTCGATATACTGTTTTTGTCTGATCATGTAATTTGAAGATTTATCATTGGTTATTTTGATACCTAGATGCTGTTTAATTTCTCCAAGATTATTAATTTCAAAATGTTGGTTTAGTAAATTCTCTACGTCTTTGATCCTTTGTTCGTTTCTGCTGGCAACCAGAATGTCATCCACATAAATTAGAAGATAACACTTTGCCTTACTATATAAGCACTTGTCAGCCTTGCTTTGCATGAAACCGCCGCCGTCCGTTAATACTATATGATTGTCCATATACGCTTTTCCGAAGCTTGCAAACTAGTTCTTCTCCTCCTGATTCAAAGCCAGGTGTCTGCTTCATATAGATATATTCGTTTAAATTTCCGTTAATCATCATCATCTAAATGATGAATTTTCATCTGTCCTTGTGCAGCTATTGAAAGAAGTTTTCTGAATGTTGATTGTCTCACAACGGGTGCGAAAATTTCATCATAATAATGTCCACATTTTTGACTGCATCCTTGTGCGACTAGACTGGCTTTAAATCTTTTGACTTTACCGTTCGTATCAAGCTTCATCTTATAAGTCCATTTACAGCGCATCACATTCACTCTCTGTGGTGGAATGACTAAGTCCCACTTTTTAAGGCTTTGGATCTCCTCCTTCATTGCTATCTTCCATTCGTCGCTGTCGTTGCAAGATAAAGATTCTCTATAACTTCTTGGTTCTTGAATGATTTGTATCTGTGCTTTTTTTATTTCTTCTATTAAACGTGATGGTGGCATTCCTTTATTTACGCTGTTTGATTTTCTCACAGTTATTTCTTCAGTCAATTCTGTATTATTTTGTAAGTCCGGGGAAGTGTTAGTTTCATCTTCTAATCTCGAAGTATCGTTATAAACATTATCATTCGATGTCTCATTACAAATATTAGCATTGGAGTCCTTACGATGATTGATTGAAATTGAGACTGAGAGTTCAATATCTGGTTCATTAATATTCTTTGGAGTATCCTGTTGATTGTTGTTATTGTACGTATTTACAAATCTTACGTCTCGGCTGATAGTAATCCTTTTCGTCTTTTCACCGAGTAATCGGTATCCCATTGAATGATCATCATAGCCAACAAATGTCTTAAGTTGCGCCCGATTGTCCAGCTTCTTGCGAGTTTCTTTGGGAATGTAAACAAAAGCTTTTGTTCCAAAAACTTTTAGATTACTTATGTCGGGCTTAGAGTTCATCCACTTCTCGTAAGGGGTACTTGGGAAAACACTTGTTGGCAGCCTATTCTGCAAGTTCTTTGCTGTCATTACGGCTTCGCCCCAGAACTCATAACTCCTTCCTGCATCTAGTAGCATTGATCTTGCCATTTCCACCAAAGATCTGATCATCCGTTCAGCAGTCCCGTTTTGTTGGGGTATGTACGGTGCAGTGTGTTGGTAGAGAATTTCTTCCTTTTCCAAGAACTTATAACTCTACCCGCCGAATATTCACCACCGTTGTCTGATCTGATGACTTTAGGTTTTGCTGTAAATTTATTTTTTACCATTTCTGTGTATTCTACCAGGCGGTCAAAAACTTCTGATTTTCTCTTAAAGCCAGTATCTTTTCCCACTAGGTGTTGTCGTTTGCATGGATCCACAACGTCACTTTTTATAAGGTCCAAAGGTGCTTTGAATGGTAGACGGGTCGTTTTTGTTTGCACGCATTTTTCGAAGTTTTTGCTTTTCTTACTGTTGCGAAAAGTAGCAACGCCAAAACGGAAGCTGAAAAAAGTAGTAACTCCAATCTGAATTTACCATAGTCAACTACGCCAACACTGGCGAACTAGACTGGAAGTTGAAATCGAATTCCATAATATTCCAGAAGAAATATAACGGACCTCAGCGGAAGACAATCTCTGTGGAGAAGTAAAATTAAAACGAAGAAGAATAGAACTAAAATTTTTTGATTTTCTTTCAAAAACTAATTTCTTGTCTTTTTTTGATAATTAATAAAGTATCTTTTGTATTAGTCACTTCAAAAGTTTAGTGTTTTTTTACTTCTCTGAGATAAATTTTCAACATTCTCAAAAAATTTTAATTTATAAATTTAAATAATGTCTACGTCGACCAAAACAGTGGTGGGACAAAAGTGTCCTGTCTGCAATGCAGACTACACTGAGGACAGAATGGTGGAGTGCACAATGTGCAAAAAGTGGATCCACTATCAATGTGCTGAGGTTGGTGATGAAGTTGCCGCGATCGATGATTGGAAATGCGCTGTTTGCCTGCACCCGCAAACCGAACAACAACCACAGAGGCGAACATCAATCATAGCATCAGCCCATTCCAAAACACGATCTGAAAGGATCAGGATCAAGATGCGATTGCTGGAGGCGGAAGAGCTTCTTCTACAGAAACAACAAGAGTTGCTTGCAAGGCGCCACGCTCTTTTGGACGAGATGTCAGACGACGATTTGGAAAAGACTACCCAACAGGAAAATATTGAACCGTGCGGTAAGTCAAAATTTAATGTTTTTCATAATAACGTCGTCGAAAAGAACTTGGGCAAATTGCCAATAAAGAATAAGGAAGAGCAGCACTTCAACAAAATATATGAGCCCTCTGCATCTTGCGAAGCTGTTTGTTTATCATCGCATCAAATCGCTTCAAGACATGTTGTCGCTAAGGATCTACCTATTTTTTCTGGGAAACCAGGTGAATGGCCTGTGTTCATCAGCAGTTTCCAACAAACTACTGAAGCGTGTGGTTTCACAAAAAATGAAAATTTGATGCGTCTGCAACGCTGCGTGCGAGGAAAAGCGAGAGATGTCGTCGAAGCTTTATTGACATCAGCTGGCTGTGTTCCTGAGATCATCGATACACTCAGACAATATTTTGGTAGGCCAGAGATTATAATGAAGCACTACATGGAAAAAATTCAAAGAATGACGTCACCTAAAATCGAACGCATGGAAACGATTATTGAATATGCGGTTGCTGTGAGAAATCTGTGTGCTACAATGGAACAAGCAGGGCTTCAGAACTATATGCAAAATCCAAATCTGATGACTGAGCTTGTCGACAAGTTGCCGCCTACACTACAACTGAATTGGGCTACTCATAAGCGATCCGAAATTGATATAGACAACATATGTGTACTTGGTGACTGGCTTAAAGATGTAGCTGCTGATATATGCAATGCGAAGCCATCAATGTCATGGTTTAGTACCAAAGAGCATCAACATAAGAACAGGAATAAAAAAGAAGAGCTTTACGTGCACGCTGACACAACAAGAAAATCGAATAAACGGCCACCGAATGTTGGCCTTAAGAAATGTCCAGTGTGCCACGAAGACTGTCATGCTGTTTCAGTCTGCAAACAATTTCTTGGATGCGATATTGCCAACAGGTGGGACTTACTACGAAAAAATAATCTCTGTATACAGTGTCTGAAAAGGCATCCGCTCAAATGCTGGGCACCAATTGCATGCACAGAGATTTCTAGATGAAGGATCCTCTAGTACCTTATTGAATGAGGAGATTGCTAACCAGCTAGGATTGGAAGGAGAAAATTCACCACTGTGTTTAAAATGGAGTGGCACTATTTCAAGGCAGGAACAACATTCGAGAGTGGTCGATGTGAATATATCTGGAATTCACGAAAATGCTCAGAGGTACAGAATGGAAAACGTACGAACCGTCAAAAAACTCAACTTACCAACGCAGTCATTGGATTATAGGTACTTAGCTAAGAGATATTCTCATCTGAAGAATTTGCCAGTGACCTCTTACGTAAATGCGAATCCTGGTATATTGATTGGGCTTCGAAACTGGCATGTTGCGGTACCTACAAAAATATTAGAGGCCTCTGAAGTTGATCCAATAGCAGCGAAGTGTCGTCTAGGTTGGACGATATTCTCGATGTTCGACAAGGAAGAAATTAAAGAAGCAAATAACTTCGACAATAGTCATCAAATCTGTGAATGTCAAAAAGCCGCAGACATGAAGCTTCACGAAATGGTTAAAGAGTTCATCTCAGTAGACAACTTGGGAATAGTAGAGCCTTGTGACTTCAAAAATATACAAGAACAAGATCGAGCCAGATGTATCCTGAGCAAAACTACGAACCATTTAGAGAACCGATACGAAACTGGACTCTTGTGGCGATATGAAAAGTTTAAATTGCCAGATAGCAAACCGATGGCGTTGCGACGGATGAGATGTCTTGAAAAACGTTTGGATGGTGACCAGCAGCTAAAAACAAATGTGAAACAACAAATAAAAGATTATGAACAGAAAAAATATATTCGAAAGCTGACCAGTGAAGAGCTGAAACAACACCATGACAGGGTTTGGTATCTGCCAATTTTTCCGGTTCGTAATCCAAATAAACCGGGAAAGATACGGATTGTGTGGGATGCTGCGGCCATGGTTGATGGGGTATCCTTAAATACGCTACTGATGAAAGGAGTTGACTGGAATGCATCGCTTCTAGGTGTTCTGATTCGTAGCAGAGAGAAGAAGATATGTATTTGCGGTGACATCAAAGAAATGTACCACCAGGTAAAAATTCCTGAAAAGGATCAACACGTTTTAAGATTTCTTTGGCGAGACAAAGTGAATGATGAACCGGACACCTACGTGATGCAAGTTATGACTTTCGGCGCTACCTGCTCCCCCAGCTGCGCACAATATATAAAGAATCGTAATGCACTGAAACATAAAGACGATTATCCAAGAGCCGTGAAAAGTATCGTAGAAAGTCATTACGTTGATGATTTTTTGGAAAGCGTAGACAGCGAAGCTGAAGCTTTACAGTTAGCAAAGGAAGTCACAACAATACATTCTAAAGCGGGCTTTGAAATCAGAAATTGGAAATCCAATTCCTCGGCGGTAATGAAGGCGCTTAATACCAAACCTACTGACGAATGTTTTGATTTGAACCCGGACGCAGGTTCTTCTATCGAGAAAGTACTTGGCATGTGGTGGGTTCTGAAGAGTGACGAATACACCTTCTCTTTGCGATACAACAAAGGCAACCAAAGTGTGTTGAAAGGGGAACGCCGTCCAACGAAAAGAGAGATTCTTCGCATCCTCATGTCCATCTATGATCCGTTAGGTTTAATTGCACATTTCTTGGTTTATCTCAAGATTTTGCTACAAGAAATCTGGCGCAGCCGAATCGATTGGGACGTTCCGATTAATAATGAGCAGTTCAAAGCTTGGAAGATATGGCTTAAGGTACTTCCACAAGTTGAAACATGTCGCATACCAAGATGCCTGTTGAAACATCTTCCGAATTGGAATGGAGTTACTGTACATCTTCATATTTTCATGGACGCAGGGGAACAAGCTTGTGCAACTGTAGCGTACATTCGAGTAAGCAGCGGAACCCAAATTGAATGCACACTTTTAGGAGCAAAAACGAAGGTTGCCCCTATAAAACTGCGATCGATTCCGAGGCTAGAACTGGATGCAGCCGTCATGGGTTGCCGATTCGCCCGAAAACTTTCTGATGAATTGTCAACAAGCATAAGTAAAATATATTTCTGGACTGATTCTAAGACGGTGTTGGGTTGGATAATGGGAAATCCTCATCGATACAACAAGTTCGTGGCATTCAGAGTAGCAGAAATACAAGACACTGATAAAGGCGGGAATTGGCGATATATACCATCAAAATTAAATGTTGCTGATCACGCCACTAAATGGACAAGACCACCTAAGCTTGAGTTCGAGAACCGATGGTTTAGTGGTCCAAATTTCTTATTACATGAGGAGGACGAGTGGCCAGAGGATGTTTCACCAAAGAAAGAAGTAGCTGAAGAACTCTTGTGTGTGCATCAATCGTCACAACCATTCATTGACTTGAAAAGATTCTCACAATGGAACAGACTGCTTAGAACCATAGCATACGTGTATAGATTCCTAAACATAAAACTAAAGCTACAGCCTAATTTTTCAACTACTGGAATTTTATCATGTGAAGAATTAAAAGAAGCTGAGATAATATTATTCAGAACAGCTCAAATGGACGTGTATAATGAAGAACTAATAAGTCTCAAGCAATCAAATAAAAACTCAAATAATTTACCACCGCGAGTTAATGCCTCAAGTTCTATAAGAAGACTTTCACCATACTTGGACGAACATCAACTTCTACGAGTGAACGGAAGACTGGATGCAGCTGTTTTTATTAACATCGACACAAAGCGGCCAATTATAGTCGAATATGCACCAGAGCTTACTTTACGCTCAAAGTGGTTTGACCCAGTGCAACCGCTGAAAATTGGAGACGTTGTTATCATCGTGGATAAAGACCTTCCTAGAAACAATTATCCGAAAGGAAGGGTGATTGCCGTGAAGACGTCAACTGATGGACAAGTTCGCAGCGCTACAGTTCAGACCAACATTGGAGTTTTGGAGCGGCCTGCAGTTAAATTGGCGAAGCTAGAAGTTTATAAAGAAGATGGTGGTACAACAACAACCCTACCGGGAATTCTCGTACCGGGGGGAACTGTTGCGAAAAGTAGCAACGCCAAAACGGAAGCTGAAAAAAGTAGTAACTCCAATCTGAATTTACCATAGTCAACTACGCCAACACTGGCGAACTAGACTGGAAGTTGAAATCGAATTCCATAATATTCCAGAAGAAATATAACCGAACTCAGCGGAAGACAATTTCTGTGGAGAAGTAAAATTAAAACGAAGAAGAATAGAACTAAAATTTTTTGATTTTCTTTCAAAAACTAATTTCTTGTCTTTTTTTGATAATTAATAAAGTATCTTTTGTATTAGTCACTTCAAAAGTTTAGTGTTTTTTTACTTCTCTGAGATAAATTTTCAACACTTACAGTTAATAAACTTTAAGGAGTAACTCAACATATTTTCCGCTTCTAGTCGCTTGATTGCTTTATTATTGCAATGCCCAAACATTCGGTGCCAGTGATGTAAACAGTTATCATCTTTGCTGAATTCTTCCACATACAGTACCTTAGCTTCAGTTGCCGTTTGCCTAATCTTGAAAATATTTCCAACTAAATCTCCAACGGCTACCTCGAATCCATCTTAAGTTCGAATTTCGCAAAGCTTCCGCGTAAAATTAACTGAATATCCTTTTTCTACTAGCTTCCTTGTAGATAACAAGGTCCCTTGTAGATGATTATTTTAACTTCATTGTTGTGGCTGTTAGTGGCCTTTATTTCACAGGAACCCTTTCCTTTCGAAGTAATTTGCTCTCCGTTGGCAACTGTGACATTTTCCCTCTGTGATGAGTCCAGTCTTATGAAATTCTCCAGTTTATTTGAGATTGTACGGTAGCTCCGGAATCCAAAACCCAACCTTCACCAATAGAACCATTTAGGTGAAAGCAAAACTCGTTATCGTATGTAACGACGCTTATATTGGCTTTGATTTGATTGCTTTTTCACTCCTTGTACTCCCTGCAATACTTTTTCATATATGCTTTTTTATTACAGAAGAAACAACACTTAGCAATATCTGGATGCGTCTTGTTTGTCACTTTCATCACAGAGTTACTGCCACTGTTGTTTTGACGAGAATACTCTTCTAGCAGTTTTCTTTCAACCAAGTCCAATGTCAGATCTGATTCTTTTCTAGTTTCGAGTGCTGTTACAAGTGTATCGTATTTTTGAGGTAAGCTGCTGATTAGCATAGCGATAGTCCAGTTATGAGATAGTTGATGCTCTGCTAGAGCACTCAACTTCTCGAATAACGTTGTCATCTTGTGGATGTGATCTTCCATGTTGCCACCCTCCTCCAGTTTCAAGTTGCAAATGTTTCGCATTAGTTGCACCTAATGCTCCTGGAGTTTACACCATGCTGCCTTGGCCGTTTCTGCTTTTCTCACATGATGCAGTTGACTATCTTCTACTGATAGGCCAATAATAGTTTTAGCCTCACTATCCTTTTTGTTCCGTTCTGGAGTGACTGGGTCTGGTCTGGGTTCCAGCTTAAATTTTCATATGTGGTAATTGTCTGCTGTCTGCTCCCAACTTCGCAAAAGATGTACTTAAAGATTCAGCCATTATTGAAATTCCGCAATGTCTGAACCAATAACGTAATAGAATTATTTATTTCCAAATCTTAATCTTCAGAAAGAAAAAAACAGTCTGCTCCAGAACAATATTTATTTAAGAATAAGAAAAACTAATATTTTCTTTTGTTAGAAATGTCAGTGTTTTGTTAATTAGTTTTATGTTTTCGTTTTAGTAAAAACATATCAGGTGTTTGTCTAAGTACGAATGTAATATTCATGATATATTCAACACAAATCACCCTGTAGATTATGCACTTATGTAATAAAGAGAAACAATCTGTAAAGTTAAGTACATAGATAATAGAAATAAACAAACAAAAAACTTAAAAAATTACCGCCCGTATAAATTGAGATAAAAATATATGCATACCTACATACATATGTGCATGTACAAGTACAAACGTACATTTAAAAAAGAAAATAACAAATAAATCTTCACTCTCTCAACACACTTCATCAATAGTTGTTGATAATGTTGGTTGGAAGCGATCCTTTAAATGTCCCCTATGTATCATAGTTTTCAAATTACAGATAACAATAATAACAATAAATCTATGATAATTATTCGAGTCAGAGTCGGAGTTATGATTCGATTTTTTTGTTCCCTCGGTTTATAAATTAGTTTTGCTTCATTGAAGTTACATCAACGAACACTCACATCCATATGAAGGTACCTACCTACCTACTGCTTGTGAAAATGCAGATACTCAAATGTGGCTATCTATGAATAAAGTAAAACAAAACTGAAGATACGATAAGATTCAAATGCGATATGGTGTTCTGTTTACGATAACACAACACAATCAAAATATTTAAGATATCAAACAAAGGCACTCTCTCTTATCATATTTAAAAGGAATTCTTAAAACGAAGGGAAGAAAATGCAAGGAAACAGCTGAAATAAGATTGGAACCACTAAATCAAGACCCAGTACAGAAATTTAAAAGATTTTTCTAACAGGTCCATAATCTCGTAATAGAACAAACAACTAGGTATAATAATAAGTAATTAAATTACTGCATATACATGTGACGTCATCTTACATTGCATCAAAACTTATACATATGTACGTGTTTTTATATCTTTTTAATAAAACAAACAAACACAACAGTATTTCATTTTTGTATAAAGTTCAGGCAGTGTGTTAACAGCTGCATTTCATTTTATTTTCTGAATTTAGTTCTAAACCTACTGGAGATTGTAGAAACTTGAGGGTTTCCGAAAATAACCTGTTGAAAAGTTATCTTAATGAAAAGTTTGGATATATTTTTCTTTAAGAACGAATACAACTAATTGGAAAATACCAACTAGTACATCCCAGATCACTTGGACAAACAAAACTGGAAAGTACACAAAAATGCAAAAAAATAAACATTTAAGTTTTAAGTTTAATTTCCAGAAATCTTTTTTGGAAATAATGGCTATAGAAAATGGTTTATGTAGATTGGTGGCTGCGTACGCTTCGTGAGCAAGTGCTCCCGCTCGATTCAATATTATTCAATATGAAACCTTTTGAATTTAAAGTACAGTATCTATGTAAATTAGATACATGTGTTAGATCTGGTAGTTCTTATTTGTTTATGAGTTGTTTACGCTGTTGGCCTTACGAATAATAAAAAATTTCGATGTCGATTGTCGAACGCAATAAAAACGCGATTCGCGATTTTTTTTTTTTTTAACATGCCGCGCACTAAAGGGGTTTTTACTACCCTCAATATGACAAGCACAGTGCGAGCGTTAGGAAAATAAGGATTTAAAAGGAGATACCGATGCACATTGGTTTTGAAGTTATGAATATCAAAATGGGGGGGGGGGGGCTTTGAATAGGTCCAGGTAAAGCATTCCACATTCTTGTTGTGCGACTAAAGAAAGAATCCCTATACTAAACGGTACGTCCGAAGTTGGGCTCAAGGGTAAACTGATGAGCATTCCTAAAAGCGCGATTATTACGGTTGAATTGTTTAAGGGGAGGAATGCAACTGACTATTTCACTTGAACACTGCTCATAAAAATAGCGATAGAACAGTGAGACAGAGGTGACATTGCGGCGGTGTTCGAGAAATGCTATTGTTGCCGTCATTGTTCTATCAACTATCATGTTTAGGGCCTTTTTTGAATTCTATCCAACAAGCTTAGCTGAGTAATAGGAGCACCAGCCCAAAAAGGTAATTTCTAATCCAACGAAGAAGAGATTCATCGAAACTAAATGCACGCATTTTCGATAAGAGAGTTTGGTGCCAAACTCTTTCAAACGCTTTTGAAATATCAAGTGCAATAATCTTACTTTCTTCAAAACGATGTAAAAATTTGTTCCAATGTTCGGTGAGATATACCATCAGATCACCAGTGGACCTATTGCTACGAAAGCCGTACTGCCGGTCATTTTCGTTTTTTGAGATATTTCTTAAGCTGGAAATTAATCAGCGTTTCCATGACCTTGGAAAGAAGGGACGTAAGTGCAATTGGTTGATAATTAGAGGGTGAAGAAGATACGCCTTTTTAGGGACAGGCTGGACAAATGCTGTAGGACAGATGGAAAAGCTTACGCAGTGGTTTTGCCAGCGTTGAAAAACACCTCTTCAGAACAATGCTATCCGGGCCAGCGGAATTGTGAACGTCGAGATCTTTTAGAACTCTAGCAACTGCACGAGTGCGAAAGAATATTTGTCCCATAAAATCATTTACGCTCTCAAGTACTGGAGGAGTCATAACACGCTGCAAGCAAATTGGCTTTATCTAACGAGCTGACAAAAGAGGTGTCATTGAAGACGAGCGTTGGAACCGACGACGAAGTAGCATTTTGTATATTCTTTCCAAATGACCAAAAATTTTTACTACCTGTGGGACATCGCAGTATTTTTTGCCTTATTTTTTGATCATGCAAAAATTTGGTTCGTCGAATATGAACGTTACAGATCTTTCTAGCTTGTTTGAACTTATTCCGGTTTTCCTCAGTAGGGTTGGCTTTATAACAGCGGAAACTTACTTCCCTAACAACTTCTTTACAGCTCGAATCTAATCATGAGTTTTCTTTGGGTTTGATAGATTTTACCCTATTCGTGATAAAATGTTTCATTCCACAAAGAATAAGGTTTGTGATCATATCTGCGCTGGAGTCTACGTCACTATCGAAGAAGCATAGTGACCAGTTAAAGTTCTTGAAGAAACCGTTGAGACCGTCCCAGTTGGCTTTCTCGTATTGCCAAACGGTTCTCATTGGTGCTTTCTCTTTAACTGAGTTTTGTTGGCACGAGAAATTATCATATATGACACAATGGTCTGATGTGCCTAGAGGCGATAATACACTAATTGTGTATTTATTAGGATCCGAGGTCTAGGGTGTTGGCGAATTGACCTGCAACGTCCGGTATTCGCGTTGGCTCGTCAACAAGCTGAGTTAGTTGGTTTAACTCAGCGAAGAGCTCGACATACCTTCCTTCGGGTGTTGTCTGGCCTGAAAAGCGAAGCCAACTAGAATTGTGTACATTGAAATCGCCCGCAATGACGATTTCAGTGTGAGGATAATGGGCAACAATTCTTTGGATGGAGTCGGACAGAGCATCAAATTCGTTAAAAGTTAAATTTCTGTCCAGATTTGGGCTTCGATAAATAAAACAGGAATGAATGATGTGCTTATTGAACGAAAATTTGAACCACATGAAGTTAAAATTTGTGTTTGAGCACAAACCATATTGTTGTTGAAGTTGGTACGCAACATCATTTCTAATATAAATAGCGAGACCGTGGTGAGCAAAGAATAGAGGCACTAAGCTAAACCCATATAGGTTGAATTCTGAATGATCAGAATTTTCACCTACTTGTGTTTCACTCAGTGCCAAAACAGCTGGCCTTTGTTGCACAGTATACACGTACGCAGCACAGAAATTCTGCCTAAGTCCACGAATGTTGCTTAAATCAACCCTTAATGGACTACCCATTTAAAATATTCACAACTACCTAAAACACAAGTCAGACAATTAACTAAGAAGTTCGTTTAATCTAACTCCCAATTTGAGCTTTTCAAACCAATTTGCCACTAGTGTTATGCCTGAGTGACAACTTGAATTGAACCGCCCCTGGTTAACTAGATAAAACACACTACTATCTATCTGATGTCATAACCTACTTGATCAATGCAAGCACTATGCGGGAGCAATATCATACATAATGCCTGCAATGATCTAGTCAGTTTGACTGCGAAGATGATGGGGAGGGGGATTTAAATACTAATGGACTAGTTTTTGAAAGATACGACGCACGCTCTACGATCTTAAAGTAACTAAATGAGCTTCAATATGAGCATAAAAAAGTCTCTGTAGACTCAACTGTTTGTATTAGGTAAATTTACAACAGCATGGATGCAATAATGATGCCTAATCACTTCCATCAAACATTCATAATATCATCAAATCACCATCACGTTTTGCCTAAAGAGTTCAATTTTGCAAACGGTTTTGGTGTTTGACTGAAAATAAATAAAGATATTAAAGACAGAACTAAAGTACATGAACAATAATTATGTTAACTATATACCTGCCAGACCTAATGCTTTTTAAATGCAATTGTTAATATTAGGTACCTCATTTTGAGAATTGAGAATAAGGTGTTAATTATGATGTAGGTATCTAATCTTATTCCACGTGTGACATCCAATTGTAGTGTCTGTTTGTCCCCTTGCTTACAACCTGGATGAATTTTTTTTAAACTTGGTACTAAGTGTTTTTTAAATATGCCCTCACTTTTTTTTCAAATACTAAAATTGACGGTACCTACCTTAGGGCTGCCTCTTAAATTTGTTTGTCAGATATTCAAAATCGGTATCATGGATCGTGTAGAGGATACCCACAGAAGTATTTCTACATCCCGGAAATTAAAAAAAAAATGGTACTTCCAGGCCCCACGGCCTTATTTTATGTAAAAAACATAATATCAAGAAATTTGCGAATCAAACGTTGTTTCACCGACTTAAAAAGATTTCTTTTGGCTCTCTAGGGATGTAATAAAATAGCACAAGTAATTACGCCAACAAATTGGTTGTTTTTCTCGATTTTAAAGGCCTACACGGGTTCAGGAACGAGCAAGTAAGACTCTTCTTATAGATAATTTCGTGTGCTGAACTCAAATCCGTCATCCATCATCCGCTATCGGATCTAGTTTTTGAGATATTCCAGTCTGAAAATTTCTAAATGATTTTTTTTCAATAAAATAAGCCGCCGCCGATTCATCCATGAACATGAGTTAAAGTACAATACTCCTATTTTATCTTTTCAGTATTGTACTAAATCCATATGATACTTTGACGTTTAAAAATTAAAAATTGAGGCAACAGCTGTCGCGTTTTGGACGTGTTCAGCTGAAGCCAATGAAGGAAATTTATTCACTTCGGATTTTCTCAACTGTCGAAATAGTAGAAGTTAGCGAGCCAACATGGGACTTTTCTTCATTTTTGTTTAATGCAAATTTGAAAAAGCGCCAAGGATTTTTAGAAACTGCAAAAGACAACGATGAAATCAAAGATAAATAAAAAATTTTTTTTTTTTTTTTCAAATTTTATTCGTCGTTTCATTTTATAAAAGAAGATTGTACGGGCCCACAGTTTGGCAACAAAGCAAAAAGGCACGCCGCTGCGCAGCTGGGTCAACATAGATTTGTAAGAGTAGGTTAATCCTAGAAACCAAGCCTCCAACTTTAAAAATTCTTTTTATTTTGAAAGTTATGAGGTTATACTCAGAGGAAATTTCCTTAGGGCTATTTTAAAGAGTGAGAATTATATGGCCGATGCGTTTATGCGTGTAATATTTGAAATATGTGTAGCTATACCATCGGACTACCTAATGGAACGGGCAGAGCAACGTCTACCGGGACAGCTAGTATTTTTAATAAAACATTGAAGTTTTTTAAGCTAAATCTGTACAATTTTGCATTGAAAAAGTATTTACATTATGTATTTCAAAAAGAAAAAAAAAAACAGTTTCACTAGCACTATCTAATAACGTTTAATTACAAACAAAATTAAACCGTTGTAAGTAGGTAGGTAATAGGTAGACTGTTTTTCATATAACAGCTACCAAAAAAATCAAATACACATTTTCAATATAATTTTTCGAGCTTTCGATATTTCAAAAAACGGGTTGATAACGATGAAAATTCCCTGACGTTATTACATGATCTCCAGAATAGTGAAAATCTGATTGGGTTTTGTGACTTCGAAGTGATATAAATATTAGCCGTGTTTTTTTGCAGGTCAAGATAAAATTTCACGAAAAAAACGACATCTGAACTAAGCAATTTCCACGTAAATACAACAACAACTGAAGTTCATATGAACTTTAGCTAAGTCCAGATAAGTTCCTGTTCTTAACGTAAGTTCCGATACAAACAGTATTGCCACCTCAAATTACTACGTTATTATCGATAGTTTGTATGGAAACGTCAAAATATCTGAGCCAAGTTTTTAACAAAACAAAAAAATGGAGGACCATCGTTTTTAAAAATTAATTTGTTTTTATGATTAGTGATTTAAAATTTAGTTTTTTTTTGTTTTTATTTCACATTTTTATTGTTACATTGATGAACGGAATAATTTCCTATAAAATATTTTATTTTATTTGAATGTATTTAGTTTTTAATTTGCATGCTTGCCACAAAACTGAAAGGTTAGAGACACTGAATTTCGTGATAGTGATAGTTTATCTGAACACGGCTATTATTTCTATGCACATTCAATCCATTTCGGAAGTTTTATGTTAAAATAAATTCAAAATCATTCGCTTCGAATTGCCGAAAATTTATTGAAAAGTCAATAAAATTAAAAAAGGGCGCATACGCCCGAGTGCATTACTGTGGTTTCTTCATTTTTTTTACAGAATATAACTACGGCATAATTTTTTTTTCCACTTACCATGAAGATAGCATGCGCAAGATTAAATAGGAGCACATGTTTAATTTTAGGTTAAAACCTTCATTGGTTCTTGTTCTTTCTACAAAACGTTTCATTGGATTTGTTTTCCAATTTACGTAGAAACTTTAACAAATATGAATATTATTTTTTTGAAATTATTTTTTTTTTTTGCAAAATCAATCAATTTTTTTTTTTAAATATTGAAAAAATCATGTTTCTAGAACCAAGCACAATAAGTACATATCATACAAATACTAAAAACTTAAAAACGATATCGGCAACAAGAATTTTGTATACAAATTGCGTTTTCTTTAATAAGTTCAATGCTATAATGATATGGATTCATCCCCTTAATGTACTGCTTTGCGAAGAAATACTAATAAAGATTTTTCGATACAAAAAGTTGAGCAAACGGTAGTTTATTCCTATATGTGGTAAAAACCTGCGTTTTTTATTGTTAAAACGTACCGAGCATGCATAATAATAAGAAATAATATAAATTTTGTATGTCTTTCAGAATTTATGACGACGGATCTGGTTCCAATACAGGCCCAAGTTTACACTGAGGGAAGTCCCCTTAGAATGGTGATAGCAGCAGCCTACTTTGCAGGTGATGAGGCCAACATACCACCGACTGAGGAACAGGAGCTTGTACACTTCTGCTGCAAAAATAGACTTCCGTTGATGGAGGGATGCGATGCAAATGCCCACTACACAACATGGGGAGTACAGATATAAATCAAAGGTGTGAGTACCTTTTAGACTTTATTATCGGGAAAAATCTAGATATATTTAACGTAGGGAACACCCCTACTTTTGTAACTAGAAATAGAAAAGAAATTTTAGACTTAACGTTCGGCGTTTCGAACGTAGGTCGCTTACTAAGTGATTGGAGAGTCTCCAACGAACCCTCATTGTCTGACCACAGAATAATAATGTTTATCTTAGAGGGCCTTCTCACAGAGAATACCCCTGGAAGGAACCCAAAGAAAACAAACTGGAACCTTTATAAAAACGCTCACAAATACTGTGTAAATAGCCTTAGATGCTAAAGAAACAGCCTTATGTTCGTTCTTAGATATTGAGGGTGCCTCTGACAATCACCTCGCATGAGGCTGTCAACAAAGCACTCGTTAGGAAACGCGTACCCATCAATATAACCAGATGGATAAGTGAGATGCTAGGCACTAGAACGACGGAAGCACACGCAGGGTAAAATGTTCAGAAAATCATCACAACAAGACGATGTCCGCAGGGAGGGGTTCTGTTATCCTTGCTGTGGAGTCTTGTAGTGGATGAACTACTTGAAAGCCTTACTTCTGAAGGCAAACGCTGCATTGGCTTTGCTGATAACATCGTTATAACACCCTTAGGAAAGTTTGAAGCAACCCTCTGCGATATAATCCAAAGAGGACTGACAATTACTCACTAGGAAATGGTGTCTATCGGTAGAACAAAACATAAACCCTACGTAGACAACAATCATACTATTTACTAAGAAAAGATTTCTAGACTATTAGGTTAGCTGGTGAAGTAATTGATATTCAGAAGGAGGTAAGATATCTAGGAATTACACTAGATAGTAAACTCCTCTGGAATAAAAGTGTCAAAATAACTGTCGGTAAAGCCACAAAAGCCTTAATGATATGCAAGACACTTGCAGGGAAATCATGGGGTTGCAAACCAAACATCATTAGATGGATGTACACCATGATGGTAAGGCCCATCATTACCTATGGTGCTGTTGCGTGGCACAAAAGAACCGAATAAGCAACAACTAGGAAGTCACTAGACAAAATTCAAAGGCTCGCATCCATATGCATTACTGGAGCAATGAGAACATGCCCCACTGCCGCAATGGAGGTTATCATTGGCCTAACCCCACTTCATTTGGTGTTAGAACGCGCATCAAAGGGTCCATCCTAAGATTCGCCAGGGAACCAAACTCTGTCGATGGGGCAGCCCACTAGCATTTTCCAAGCAGAGGTAAATGCCATAGGAAAATGTGCCGAACGAAATCTCGAAAGAAACTACCGTTACCAAAACATTGCCTTTATATCGAACACCCAAGCCGCACTCAAGGCACTGAACTCCTATGAAATAAGTTCTAAACTGGTATGGAAGTGCGTGGATTGGTTAAACGACCTTGGAAAAAATAATAATGTTACACTTCATTGGGTACCTGGGCACGTATGTGTTCAGGGAAATGAAGAGGCAGATTCCTTGGCAGAAATAGAAGCAACGGCACCCCCAACGGGTCCTGCGCCCTATTGTGGTATAGGAAAAAATGTGATAAAAAATAAAATCAAAACAGAAGATTAGGCCAAAAGATCCAAACAATGGACAGAACTCCCCTACCTGAGACAAGTGAAACTAATTCTTGGGAGCTACAACCAAGAATGCTTTGTATCCTGTATAGGCTTAAGCAGGAATAACTTCAGAATAATAACCGGTCTCCTCACTGGTCACTGCAAACTGAAAAGACACCTCAGTCCTTTTGGGCTGGTGAGCAGTGCCACATGCAGATTCTGCAACTCTCATGAGGAAACACCTGGCCTATATGGTCAGGTGAACATAAGGTTAATGCGATGCACTCGTGCAACAAAGATATAGATATCTGGGACGTCACCAGATAGAAGAGAGCGAACTACCATTTGTGAAAGTACTCTAAATACTTAAGTTTCTCAAAGAAACAAACTTGGAGGAAGAGCTAGAATGAGCGATCTCAGCTAGCTCTACACAGGGGCACAATAGATCTTAAGGCCGCAGTGTACTTAAACCCCTTTTATTATTCATTCATTCATAGAGGGTGTAGAAATCTTGTATGGCAGTACTAAGGTACTTCGGTCCGTAAAAAAAATACTTTTTTTTCGATCCCAAAAAATAAGAAAATCATGGGGGAAGTACCCAAAACATGCGGTCTGGTCAACCCTTCACCGGCAAAGAAAGAATGCGGTGTTCTAATTCAGGTTGTTAATTCTTAATTCATTTTTCTTCATCCCTATTATCGTAAAGTCAAGCTTAGAAAAAAATTTGGTATATCGTAAAGTCAAGCTTAGAAAAAAATTTGGTATTTTCCAAAAACTGGCGCCCGGTATGACTCCTGACATTGAATTGAGCTTTCAATTTTTTTTTTTTTTTTTTTTTTGATACGAAATAAAAAATCGATAAATATAATTTCCTTTGGTAACCACGCCACAAATCAACCAAGTAGAGACCACCCGTTTTTCTCGTGTTTGCCTTTAGCCAACGTTTTTAAAGAGAATATATACTTCAAATTTTGTTATAAAAGAGAAAACATGCTCTGTATTTTTTAGATATGTGTCAACTGTCAAACTCCAAATTTAAATAAATTGCCAGAGCGAGTATCATTGAGTCACACCTACATACATACATATGTATCAACACCAATGAATTAAAACACATTTTTCTCCCTCAAAGTCCGCACACAATCACATAAAAAATTCCATTTCATTTTTTACTCTCTATACCCAATAAGACTAACCGAGAAAACTCTACAAAAATTCCAACCAAGTGTCAGAAGGAAATAACAAAACAACCTCATAGCTACTCATAGTAGGTACACAGTCAACACTCTTCCAACTCACTCTGAAACAAATTCTAATCAAAACTATAATAGAAAACAAAATATTAACCCTGTGTGTGTATAAGTGAGTAAAGTATCTGTGTGATATCAAAAAGATATCCCACATGAGCACTCGGTATAGGTTTCGTTAGTTTCTGCTGCCTTAGCGAACATCACATCACTTTCGTGCAGTGTCCAACTCCAAGTATTCAGTCAGTTTTCCGATTCGACTTCATATTAAAGTAGAATTTATCTGCATAGAAATAAAATAAAAAAATTGTCACCAGCTCAGATACTAGTAATATATACCTACAATATACAATTTATTTTACTTTATTATGATTTTTTTTTGTTCTTTGATTTATTGTTAAAAAATTATTTTATATCTACACAAATTTTATTTCTTTAATGAAACAAAAAAACTCTACAATAACTGTGTGTTTTCGAGAATAATGATGTTGTTGGTTATATAAACGTTTGGAATTACAAAAAAAAATAATTAAAAATATCTACCTGTCTACTTCTTAAGTTTAAAAAACAAAAAAAAAATATTCAATTGAATAAAATATGAGAACAATACTTTTTATTTTGTGTATCTATCTGTCTATACCTATAAAAAAAAGTATCTTTTACATACACACTTTACTGAGAGTATCTTGAAAACGTCGCAGAGTGTATAATTTTTTCGTCGTATTCGCTCCTCTTTTTTTTTTTTGTAAATTATTTTGTTTAAATTTAAATAAAAAAAAAATACAAAACCAAAGGAAAGAAAAAATATTTTTTTTTTCTGTTCGTCTGTTGGCTCTAATTAAATTTATTCTCAGTGTCAACCACGAACGCATATACTATCTTAAAACCAGAAAAAAAAATAAGTATATGAATGTATCTAGATACATAATGAAGTGAGCTACTGTGTGCATTTGTATAGTGTGTAATGATGAAGCCTAGTGCCCTACAAATGGTTCTCTTTTCGAAAATAGTTCAACATTGCTAAGTTCGTTTGTCGTTCTATCGGGTGATGAAAAAGTATTTTTTTTTTTAATTTTGAGAACACAAGAAGACATTTGTGAAGAAAATTCCGAGACATAGTACGCATTTTAGCTTCAGCCAGAAGTAGCAGTTTGTGTGTGTCATTATATCTTTTACAAAACAAAAGAAAATAAACAAAATTGATATAAATATTATAAACAACAACGAAAAATAATTAAGAACTAAATTCGGAAATATAAAACAAAAAAAAAAACATTTATTGATTTTTACGTTTTTTTTTTAAACTTAAATCAACGAAATTTTATTATAAAACATCAAAAAAATTCTTCAAATCAACGAAATTTATTTCTGTTTTCCAGGTGTATATTTAGAAGAAGTTACTATGTAATACGTAATACAGAGTACCTATATAATCCCAGATAAAAATAAAAAAAAATCAAACAAATATAAAAAACAAAGATCGAATCAATTCAAATCAAAAAAAATTCAAAACATACAAAATAAATGGATTAATAGTGTAATTTATGTTTAATATACACACAATATCGCAAAAAGGTGATTACTACTATAATTTTTTTTCGTTTAAAATTTCAATTCTTATCTCCTTAAATACTTCTCTCAAAAATATCACACACAAAAGCTTCATTATTTCAAAAAAATATTTAAAAAAAAAACAAAAACAAAACAAAAATGCTTTGTAATTTGATTTACTTTCGTGTTTCATATCACAAAAAGTCATATTTGCCTAACATACCTATTATTATAGTAGATATCAATCATAAAATGTAGTATCACCTCTCATACCTTTTAACAAAATGTACTATAATAATCATCTTCGTGTTATAATAAACAAATTTCTTCAGAATAATAAAACATTAAAAAAAAAACAAACTTTAAACATTAGAACATTTAAATTTTGAAAACAAAAATTTAAATCTTCCTTGGAACTACAAACCTCTACACAAAACAGAACACACAAAAAACCACGCAAGCGATCTTGTACCTACATAAATACCATACATTTATCAATTCCTCTATCTACATAAATGTATAACTAACAACCAATATCCCTGATCATCATCATCATTATTATCATAAAAACACGTTATTTTATTTTAAAATTGTTTCATTGTCATTGCTAATTATTTATTATTTTTGATTGTGTATTTTTTTAAATTTTTATTTTTTATTCTAAAACTTTATTTTTCTTATATCAATATTGCAATTTTTTCCTATATTTCATCTTTATAATATACAAATATAAAATAGTGTAAGGAAGTGAAAAAGTATAATTTGTCGTTGCATAATAACTGTAATAAAGAGGGCATGCGCATCAATTTCCTGGTATTGACCCATATTTATGTTTGTGAGAAAAAAGACTTGACCTAGGTACGCGAGCTTATACCACTACTATACCTTAAACTATAGCTCTACACCCTATATACCTTCAACTCGGATTCTACCAACTCTGTGTAGAAGTTGTCAGGTCTATTATGTATGCTGAGTTTAAGATACGATGCACAATGTACACACATCGTGTTATACTCATGGCCGGAATCAAATATTTGAAAAACTTTAGGATTCTTTCGTTAAGGCTCGTATTTACTTTTTTTTCAAAACGTTTTTCTTCTTTGTTAAGCTGACGAGTTCTAAGTTCTAATATATTTTGTTAAATGAATTAGTTACAAAACTTTCCATTGGTCAATCATTTTAAAACATATTTTAACACATTTTTTAGTTTTAAGTCTTGTAAAATAAATAAAAACAGACACTTGCTAATATTTTACGCCACCAATGAACGCATTCAAACTTCACCTGTTGTAAACTAGGCTTGCCGTCAGGCAGTAAATAAAATAGCCCAGTTAGAATAGTTTCTTATAAAATGGTTCAGGCGAATTAAATAACAAAATTTAGGGCCGATTTGTTTACAGTGGGTTAAATCCTTATATTATAGTTGTTTGAGATTTAAAAGAAGAACTCAACAACAAATCCTTATATTGATTTTTAAAAGTCATAATTCAAATAAATAGCGTTATTTATTCGAATTAGGATTTTTGAAAATCATTATAAAAATGTACATATCCCAACCAGCATAGTTTCTTATAAAATAGTTCATGTTTGACGATAATAAACCTTGAACAAACTGGCCCTTAGGGTTTCATAAGTAGAGCTACATATAGTTAAAAGTATAGTAGTAGTATAAGCTCTAAGGGTTTTTGGCTGTTGTTTTATAAGGAAATCAATCACAAATTGTCAAAACATTATCCTTAGAATTAAAGTACTTCAAACATCACTAACATAAATTATCTCGACACTTTGATGAAGAGTGAATTTGTGTTAACAATGTGCTTATGTTTAATAAGTCAAAAACTAAATCCGATGTATTTAAGCCGAAATGAGCACTTAAGAGGTCGTTCGAAAACAAGTAAATACAAGGAACTCATATGATGTGTCTATAATAACGACTTGTTACTTTTCGTTTAGATTCTTTTACTTTAACTTTAGTAAGTGAAGAGCAAATTTTATGGATAAGAAAATAAATATGTAGGTGATTCCTTTCACTTCAATTCACTTCACTTCACTTCTCTTCTTTTCTTTTCATTTTGGTAATTCGGAAAGCTACTTTTCGTTTGTTTATAACATTCACTTAAGTTAATTTCTAACGATTATAGTTCTACCTGAATTCAATTAAACTAATAAAAATCTTTAAAGCCGATGGCGACTTCAACGGCCGTAAATATAACTTATTATTTTTTGTTTCGTTCACTTTTACTTAAGTTAGTGAGGAGCATTTAGGGGCACAAAAATAGATTTGTAAATCTTTTAGATATTGGTGACTTTTCCTTTTGGCAATTCGGAAAGCTACTTTTCTTAGATTTGTAACATCCTTTTAAGTGTAGTTCCAACTATTATAGTTCTACCTCAAGTCAACCCAATACAATTAAGCCGTTAAAAAAGTTTATGGGAAGAATTCTTTTGCAAATCTTGAAGGCTTCGTTCGAGAAGAATAATATGCGTCTGTACCAGTTCTTACGGAGGGATTCATTTCCTTTTTAACAGTACTTAACGAACGTAAAATTCCGAACATATTTTAAGCAAGCTTGAAAATCTTAGAAAACTAGGTAAGCTACACACGAACAAACATGATTTTTAACGAAATTAAAAAAAAAATTTGAGAATAGTCCAGTAACTTAGGACGCTTCAAAAGATTGGTGTTAATACTTCATGACTCTTATTCTTATGAACACACATAAATATTGATTTTCATTGCTTGGTTAATGAACATATGAATATTATAAGCGCTCGATAATTAAAGCCCTTAGGCCTTATTTATTCGCTTTCCATTAAATTTAAATTCACTATTAAAAATTAGAAATTGATCGATTTTAAATATTTGTATTTATTCACCCTCCTTTAATGATTTAAAATGAAATGTCCTCTATTTACTAATCGTTCAAATAATTTAAAATTGGTTTTAGTTAAAACGACAAAATCCACTTTTTAAGGGGGATGTTTAGCCGTAATAGAGAGTTAACGAACTGATTCCTTTTATTTACTCTCAATTAGCGTTGATAGTCGATATTTAGTTTGCTTTTTTTTGTAATCATAAAGTGCGATGTGGGAAACAAAAGCAAACCAGATTTGAAAAACCTTTTGGTGCAAAAAAAATCTTCAACTATTTTAATATTTTTAATGCACTTAATACGAATCAGTCCTCAAAATTACCCTATAACGTTTGGTTTTTGAAATTCTCCAATATTAAAGTGGAAAAAACTGTTTTCCAGTGATTTTTGATTGCAATATAGCAAAAAACTTAAAGAAATTTTTAAGGGGCTGGATGTTTATTCAGTGTACCAAAAATATTCCGAAAAGTGTAGTTTGTATTTCCACCAGAAGGGATTTTTTTCAACTTTGCCAGTTTTGGTTATTCAAATCACACTTTCAGATTACAAATAAAATAAGCAAACACAAAACTGACTGTCAATGCTAATTGAGAGTGAACAAACAGACGCTATTTTAAACTTGATTTAGTGCTAAATTGATAGTTCATCAGTCAAAATAAAATAAAAATCCCAAGGCTATTTTTAAAAAGCATATAAATTTAAAGCAGCAATTTAAAGCGAGCCAGTTAACTAAAGGCGAGTGAATGAATCAAAAATTAATGAAGTGTTCTTAATGACAATTTTATATTAAACGTGATATTAGTTAAAACGACACAATTCAGTTTTTAATGGACTGTGAATAAATTGGCCCTAAGAGTCCTAAACATTATGTACGGACTAATTGGATCTGTTTCGTAACTTAAAAGTTTTCACAAATATTCACAAGTTTTAAGTTAAAAAATAGAAATTTATGACAACTTGCGAAAAATAGTGAACTTATGTCTAAAAAAAGAAATGTCGACTCTTAAAAACTTGTTTTTCTGGGTTTTCTATAAGGTCAAGTACATTTTTGAGGTTATGTTATTTTAGGAAACTTAACAGCAATAATTTCGTTTGCTTACCAAGCGTTAAGAAAGAAATGTTTTATTTCATACTTATGTAAATAGCAACCACAAAAAAAAAAAAAACATAGCGAACATTGTTTGAGAATGTTAATACCTTGAAATATGTTTTTCTGTTCATGACATAACGGAAATAAAATCTGAACTTGCATATGGCTCAAAAATTCTATATATTTTGGTTTATTATAAGCTTTTACTTGGGCCAGTGTCACTTTGTCTTATGTTTCAACTTTTAACCTAACTTTGTAGAAATAAATTGCTCTCTATATAATCTAAAATAATATCTATTGCTTGATTATATTTTATTACAAGTTAGTTTCGTTAAGTTTTTGTTGTTGTTTCGAAATAATCTAATCTGCTTTGTATTTCTAAGCGAAAATTTAACTTTGATGAAGTTGTGAAGTAGATAAAACTTCAAGACAATCATGTCCTCTCTTTTGTAAGCAAATCTCCACCACTTAAGAAAACTTAACGAAGAATTTTTCCTTTTGGTGTGATTTGTTCTAAATTATTTCTTAGGTATTTTTTTAAAATTATGTTAACGATAAATATTACGTTTGAGCCTTAAAACGCCCGTTGCTTTTTTCCTTAATGAATAATCCGGCACTGGTAAAAGTATTTATATTGCCGGACGAGAAAATCCAGCTAAGTACTTATAAAAAAGGGGAAAGGGTTTTTTTGTATTTCGTCACCATCGCCGCCGCTGTGCAGTAGCTTTTTACCTAGAGATAGATATGCGGACGAAGCGCACATGGTTTTGCCTCCCTTCTCTCTGGCACTTTTTTTTATTTTTACCATAAGAGACATAAAGGCAAAAGTTGAAATATTGGGGGGCTTCAAACTAACAAAATGGTTTCCCATTTAAAATGAGCCTTAACTATATTTTATGCAAAATGGCGCGCGAGAAAATTTAGGTTCAAGCGAACACTCTACTATGCCCTAATTAGCTGGGTAGAAGAAAGCAAACTATGTGAGCTTTAGTTTTGTATCAAATTATGTGATTGTTGCAATAACGAAAAAAAAAAAAAATTCCAAAAAAAAAAACCCTGCATAAAACATAAGCCGAAAGACAAAGCTAAAACAAGTCGTGCTTCAATGTCATTTTGTTGTCATATTTTTTGTTGTTGTTTGCGTTAAAATCGTCTCGTTGGTACAAAAATAAGCTGTCGATGGCATAATTCACTCACACCAGCTGTTAGGTATAATTTTATTTGGCGCTGGTGGTCTGGCGATCGGTGCATTATTTTCTATTTTAAACGCGCTATACACAACACCTGAGAAATCTGTGTTTACGCCTAAGTATGTTCTGGTGTCAAGGATAATAATAATTATTTTCTCATTAAGCATTCCACAACCACTATGTGTACGGTATGTACTTTAAATGAAAATCAAATGTAAAAACTATAAACAGAAACAGTGAAAGCCATCGCAGACATCGTTTCATGCGCATTAAGGGCAAATCTATATTGAATACACAAATTTATATAAACGCATCGTTAGTTTTTAGAATTTTTTCTGTAACCATGGCATTGATAGGCATTTTAATCTAATCGAGATCAGAAAGCCATTAGTACCTATAAAAGGTTTGTTTTCTTTTTAAATGACCAATCTTAATATACATAGAAGGTAGTTATATGTATGATTCTAATGAGCCCTTGATTGGTGGTCTTTGTCACATTGCTGTTTTGATTAAATGATGACCTAGTTTCCAATGATAACTGACATTAGTGTCAATACATTGATGAATTTTCTGAGTTAAATGGCTTCGATTATCATTATTTGTTTAAATGGAAAAAATAGAATTTTCGTTTGTCCAATTTATATTGACTATTGATTTTGTTTTTTTTTTTTTGTCTGGTGAGGTTATGATCTCTTAGATTAAATTGTTTCAACTTCATCGCGATTGATTCCAGTGATGATTGACAAGCTTAGAGGTTTTGATTAGTTGTGAGTAAGGCGAAGCATACACTGGACATTTGTTTGATTTCATTGAAGTTTGCTTGGTTTTCGTACTCATTGGAATTTTGTAAGAATGTGGAGTGTGCGTGGATAATTAAAACTACAACTTTTCTTCAAAAACAGTTCTTCTGAGCCGGTAACCATATTTGTGGTGTTTTTTTGTGTCTTCCACGTCCACTGTTCATCGACTCTAAACGAGTCCACTTCTTTGATGCACTTAATACTAAAAAAAAAAAAAAACAAAACAAAAATTAGAATCAAATGTTACTTAATAGGTGTATTTTATCGGAAATTTTACAGCTATAGCGCAGTCTCTCTGATGGGAGGATTAACATTAATCGATTTGTTTGCTTTGTCGGGTTTTCTTTGTTGTTGTAATACTGTGAAATTAAGAAGTTAAGCTGAGATGTTCATTTCAATTTCCCACGATTATTCCATCAGTAAGCTGTCATTCTTTGTATTGTTGGGGGAAATTTTGTTCCCGATACACAAAAGAAATTTGTTCTTTGATATTTGTTATTTACGAAATGCATCTACAGGGTGGGCCAAAAGTCACTTCCTAAATTAAAGTGATAATAAATTTTATAGATTTAATTTTTATTAATAATTTATTTTAGAATCACAAAGTATGGTTCATGGAGATTTTTTTTGGGCTAAATATGGAATATAATGTTCTTAAAATGAACACCAGCTTCATGCTCACAGAGTCGAGCTCTTTCTAGAGCGTTTTCCATAACACTTAGTAGGACATCTGGGCTCAGCGCCTGTATTTCATCAAGAATGTTCTTCTTTAGCTGCAGGATAGTGGTGGGTTTATTAACGTACAGTCTTCCCTTTAAATAAGCCCACAGAAAAAAGTCTGGAGCAGTCAAATCCAGAGAACGTGGAAGCCAATAAAATCCTTAATTTTTTGGAAATTATTCGGTCGCCGAAATTTACCCCTAGTAGCGCCATTGTGGCGCGAGCAGTAGCTCCATCCCACTGAAACCACATCTCAGGACAATCAGCAATAGCTGGCCTCAAACAATTTTCGATCATTGCCCGATAACTTTCACCATTTATGGTAACTGTATTGGCGGCATCGTCTTCAAAGAAGAATGGCGGATGCAATTCCCGCGGATGGATCAACCTTGGGTGCTCAGTATTCCATATACGGGAATTTTGTTTATTAATGAATCAACTTAGGTTGAAATGAGCTTCATCTCTCACTATAAGGGTTAAAATAATCGAGTGATTATTTTCAAAATAAAATTCAATTAGTTTGGTCCTCTCCAAAAAGCTGTAATTCATTTTATTAAATCCCTCAGTTTTCTTTCTAAGTACCCTCAAAAAGAAAAGAAAAACAAATTAAAACCAGAAGAGTTATGATTTTTTTCAAATTAGGAAGTGACTTTTGGCCCACCCTGTACATAAGACATAACCGATTAAAACCCGTTAACTTTGGTTATTTTAATTTCGCACTCAATAATCTACAAACGTTTAAATAAAGGTCGTTCCTTGGCGGGTACCACTTAAAAAAAATTTTTCTGTGAAATTTATTCATATTTTTGACATATGCCATGGAATAGGAACATTTAAGTGACTTAACTTGACATTTAGAACCACATTTTGACGTATATCAAATTTTGGTTTTGTTCTCTTCCATCTGTCAAGTTATAAACTATCTAATTCTATATCAAAAGAATTCTGTGATGTCAACTTTTGAAAAACCCAAACAAAAATAATTGTCGCTCCGGAAAGAAGCTATTTTAGCAACACTTGGAACTAATGGAGTTTTCAATCGATTGTGCAAATTCTTTTATATTTTGATGCACAAAGACTGTAGTTAATTTTTAATGATTTTTTACGACATAAAATGTATCTTGACTTTTAAGTTTTGTTTGAATACTTTACTCTTGAAGGTCAGACCTTTAGAAGCTGAGTTTTTGTAGCAAAGTTGAGCTTGTTTAAGGTTATAATTTTTAAAATTATAACTTATAAAATATAATATAAAATTATAAATTAAAAATCTTTATTAAAAGTTTAATAGTTAAGCCCGCTTCTGTTACATTTTTCGCCAAGTTATGACAACTTACAGTTTTAAAGGCATTTGTTCTCATAATTCAAAAATAAAAAACAATTCTATGCTTATTCGAATTTACAAAGTGTTTTCTTATTTTTTTGGTCGCTTATTTTAGCCAACTCCCATTGTTTAGGTCAAACAAAATACTCGTACGTTGGTACACTCCATAGAACCTAATCATTTTCATAGGTCTCGTTTCTGGGTACAAGGTAGACCAGGCCCCATATACTTTGTTTGCCCATTCTCCTTTAAATTCTATGGCGGAAACTGAACACGTCCAAAATAGTGATAGGTCGCGCAAAAAATTCACGAACATACCTTATTTTGACATTTATAAACGGCAAAGTGTCATTTGGATTTAGTATGATTAACGATGCTCAAAAGATAAAATTGCCATTTGGAGATTTTAACTTTACTAAATGGTTAATAGATTTTAGTATATCCTAAATTCATTTAAAATTAGTTAAATATTTGTTTAACCTAGTATAATACTAAGAATGTTTTTAGATCGTACTAGATTGGTTTGAATTGTACGCCTACTTCTCCCTCCCAGCCAATGTAACAAATGTGTCAAACAGTAGGTAGGTATGTACATACCTGCCTACTTATAACTCCTCGCATTTTATTCAAATCAATCTGATTGGTATTCATCGCGTCAATCAAATTTCGGCAAAAATGCATTGTGACAAATTCAATTAACATTTTCACTGCCACATGTAAAAGCATTGACTCATTCATTGTTCACGATTACATGGTTCACGATAACACGTATACGTACTTACTTTCGTTATTTTGACGTTCATGGAATTTGGGGTTGTTTTAAAAGCAAATAATCAGTATTAATAAATACAAATATTTTTTAATATGTTACGTATATTACGAAAAACAATTTTCCCATTCAATCATTTTTGTTCAAATCGTTTTTTGCTAACATCGAGCAGCATCAGAAACGTCAAAGTTCAACCAGAAAAAGTCTTGAAATTTTCATTCCTGCTTTCGTTACTTCCTTCCTGTCAAAAAGACGAAAGACGAAACAACCGAAAAAACGAATCGTGTAATCGAGGTCATTATTATAGAATTAAATTACAGTCATTAGTTTCTCAATGAACAACACTGTAAATTTGAAATATAAAAAAAGATACTCAGCCATTATATACATACCTAGATTAATTAAAAGTCAAAACTTAGCTTTATCCAAGAAGTATTAACTCTGCTCTAATTCGTGTGGCCCTTTTTCTCTTCTAAAACATCGTCAAAGAAGCAAACGTCAAGTCGTCAACGTCATTTATATAGGTATTAACTCTCTCGCATTTAGGTAACATTATTTAAACACTTGTGCCTTGCCTTGTGGTTGTGCCTTCACTCGAATATTGTATTTTTTGTTGTTTTTGTTGGTCTTGTTGACGTTTCTGTGTTTGTTAGCTTTTAATTTAAAACTAATTAAATTCTTATTCAACGATGCCCTGCTATAACACTTCAAAACTAAGGTTGTATTTAATACTGTGCTCTGTGTACCTACCTAAAACCTACCTATACAAACATTTGACGTTGTTAACTTTCGTTAATAGGTCTATATGTATAAATATAGTCGTACCTACTCCTTCGCATACGTTTGCTTTTTTTATATTTACTTAGGTTTACTTTTTTTTAAAAAAGCTTATCAGTGTAATGAAATCTTTTGATAAGAAACCTTAGTATTTGGAACGAAATTGATAAGGGGGTAAAGTTTCTGGAAAATTATATTTAGGTAGGGATATACAATTGTATAAGAATAAAGAAGAAAACAAAAAAGCTTCTATAAGTTTGATAATGGAAATATAGTTTATGTAACAAAAATCGTTGCAATTACTTATAAATATGTACATACCTATGTATATCTTACCTACTATAATTATAAGAACCCGCGTTTCTAGAGCATGTTTTTCTCAAGGAGCTCTTAAATTGCAAACTAAACAACAACAACAACCACAACAACAAAATCTAAAATTGCTGAGAAGAATACAAAAAAGGAAAGGAAACAACTGAAAAAAAAGAGAAGAAAGTAAGGCGTGTAATAGTTGGCATGGCATACATACATACATACAAATATAAATGTACGTCACGCGTGTAAAGTGAGATATTGATTGTCTTATTTCTCAAATTCCTTATCGTCTTGTAGATTACTTCATTCTTCAAATTCTCTTCTTCGTGTCTTACCCACCACAAAGCTCTTAAGTAAAGTACTAGTGATAGTAGTGGTATTATTAGTTTTTTTTTGTTCAGTAGTATTAGAAAAGCGCCTCTTTCAACCGCCTTAACCTAAAAAACATGCCAAATCCAAGATTCAAACGTGAAGAAAATAAAAAAAGAGAGAACTACATTTATAATCAAAGAGGCAAAGGGAGAGCGATTGTGGGTGGGGGGTGGAGTGAGATGGGAGTGTGGGGAAGTAGAGAGAAAAAAATTATGTTATGTTGAATTTGTGTCAAGTCAGCTCAGCATAGAAAATCCTCTTCCTCTCCCCAAGTATATTTCTCGTTTTATTCCCCCAATATCATAAACTGAACATAACACGAATCTTTTGAGGAGTGTGCTTTGTATATTATGTAGAGGCATGTAAAGTTGTTTTTGTTGTTGTTGAAATTTTGTGTATTTTTATTTTATTTTGTAGCATGGTGTTATTCGTTTCATGCTAACAAACATTCCGAACATTTAATTTCTTGATTATCAGAACACTATTTTTAGAATTTGGGTGGTTGTTGAGTGTGTTGTGAGTATGAGTGTAATAGTGTATAGTTTGATTGATAAGTAGGAACCAATTTAAGTTTGGAGGCACAATCAATGTTTTTTAAAGTTTGCATGGCGGCGCCACGTGCGCCGCCGGCCAAGCTGATACTTTTTTATAATTCAAGGTATTTTTAACTATCAAAAAATTAACTTTGTGCTTGTAATGTTTACCAAATGTAAATTTAATTTGAAATTAAAAAAATCTTACCTGCACATATTAAACCCCCATGCTCATACACTCCGTCTCAATAAATTAAAGACTGATATTTTTACTTTCGATATTTTTGTCGAAGTTTGTTCACACCAACTACCTAAATACAAACAAAATAAGTACATACTATCACATTATATTCATAGTTCTGTATGTGTTGTGTACGAAAATTCACATTTCGAATTTTAATAAGCATACAAATCTTATTCTTCATCAGAGTGAAATACCAACTTTAAAGTTAAATTAAATATACAAACAATGATTGTATTTTTGGTCTTTCTTTTGCTAGCTTTAGCTGAAATTAATTGTTGATAAGCCTCAGAATTAAGCTATCATGGGCCACAAAAAAAAATCCATATAAACAAACTAAAACGAAAAAAAAAAAAAAAAAAGTCAACAAGAATTGCCTATATATAACATTTTTAGTCCTCAATTAAATATATTTTCTCAAGGTTATGTTAAAAAACTTTATTTCTTTTGGTGTCAAAAATATTTTCGCAAGTGTAAAGGATTCAAGAAGGATTTTTTTTTAATTTCATATGAAGTCAGCTTGCTTATATTTTTAAAAATCTGTCAAGCATTTTATAATGAACACTTAAATATGTAGATTTGTTAAATTTAACCAAATAAAATGATTAAATTAATCGCCTTCTATACATTTTAATGTTTTGGTCATCATCTGAAGAGGTGTATTAAACCATCTTCTACCTTTTCTGAAGTCATTGGATTATTTTCTAAAGTCAGTTTTTAAATGTTCAAGTTTTCTGAGATCCCACAATATCTGAACAAATCTAAAACTACAAAACTCAAACAATAAACATTTTTGAGTTGAGTCCTACTTTAAACTTTAATTCGATTCTTTCCCTTCTATTGTGTAGAAGTTTTTTTTATTATAGTTTTGTAGAAAAAAATATTCTTTACAAATTTAGCTGAACAAACATTTTCTACTATTAAAAGATCAGTTCAAAGAACTGCTGGCGTAAAAATGTTGTTTATCCCCTCGGATTCATCTCAACGAAAAATTGCTTAAAATGTATTTTGTGTGCGTACAAAACGAGAACAAGTCTCACGTCACGAGAAAAAGGAGTGTTCCCCCTCACGCTAGAAGAAAACGAAGACAAAAGTGAATTATTTCTGTTTTTGTGGACAAGCCTACGAAAATTGTTCTCTTCAGCATCTAACTGAAGAGACAACTGTCATACTTAGATGCAATTGAATGTAAATCAATTAATAGTTTTATGACGGTGTTCACATCCGACTCAGTCCTCCGACTTTTTTGATTTCTATTCACGTTTTCTTTTGTTAAGTCAAAAAAGTCGGAGGATTCAATGGAATGCGAAGACTGAACAACGACTATTAGATTAATTTTATTTAGTTATGTTGCGTTTAAATAAGAAACAAATTGCCATTTTGCTTCCATTTTATCAGTAGCATAGTCCTAGCATTTATAATTCTTTTATAAGCTGAATTATTATTGTATTGTTGATGAAATTTATTTTTAAGCTTACATGGAATACACAAAAAAAGAAATTATTGGAATAGCGATAGTAGTTATGAGATTTTAATTTTTATAAGAAACTATTGTTAAATGCTCCGTTTTGTTAAATATCGTTTCGTTGTATACAAACTTACATAAATTAGTCGTTCCTCTTGCGTCTATTGCCCACTGTTTTCCAGTATTTCCCTCTATTTTCCACAATTCCACTACTTTTCACAATTTCCGACTATTTTCCATAATTTTCCACAATTTCCCCACTATGTTCCACAATTTCCCATTATTTTTCACAAGTTCCCACTATTTTCCATAATTTCACACAATTTATTACTATTTCCCACTATTCTTAACCGCCTCATCTCCTTTGCCTTCTTTTTTTTCGAATCGTATTTCGAAAATATTATTATATAACTCCCGTTTACTGGTCCAACTAAAAAGCGTCTGTTAGTTTTTTTTATAAAAAATATTGTCAAACATTTGTATCAGCTTAATTTCAAAACGTTTTTTGGTCCAAAAAACTAAAATTAACTACACTACTGCCAATAGAAGCCCACAAATTGTCAAAATGCGTAAAACGCATTTTTCAAAATTATGGAAAATGGAATAATTTGGCATAGAATAATTTATCTATTGAGTTGGAAAATATTCACCCATATTTTTAGAAACCCTACAAGATGGCTCATATAAGTTATATAGAATCTAACGAGATACATAACAAACAGAAATAGGCACAGTTATTCCTTGAGTTGTCAATGGAACGAACAAATTTATGAAAACAAATATAACACATCATGGATGGATGGGTTTGGCTTCGCCTCTCATCACCTGAAATATTATTTTAGTAATACTTTATACTAAAGAAGCAATAACAACGTAACAACATTTATGTAATAATAACTTATGAGAAAAGACTTTCAAGCATAACATCTCTTGCTTATCTACTAACTACATGGTGTCAGAAATGGGATTCGAATCCCAGGCCCTCATTTACCCCATTTACATGAGGTATTCGAGTGAGCTTCAAGCTCGCTTCGCCCCTTTGTATACCAGAATTGAGTTGAAATAAGCTTCAACCGACTCGATTCCACTTCACAAGTGGTGTCGGTCGAAGAGTCGGTCTTATGGATGTGTTGACGACAGTGTTCTTGCACATGTGCGAGTAAAATTATTTATTTATTTTTATCGCTATGCGCAGTATGTATTGAAATTCATTAAATTTTAACAGTTTGTGTGTGAAATGAATATATTGAAGCCATTCCTTCAACTGTTATCTCAACACCATATCAACTCAACTTCAAATTGGGCTCTCAACTCACATTACGAAAAACTTGGGTCTAAAAACCGACCCTAATCCAACTCGAGCTTTCGATATCGCTTGTTAAGGGGGTAATAGTGGGAAGCTTATGGCAGATATACATAATGTTTTTTAATTCTAATTCCCACTTAAAAATTATGTGGTCTCCGCTTAGTTTCACAAATGAAAAATAATGCTGTCATGTTGTTTAGGGTGAAGTTGGGTGATATTTACCATATCTCGATCTCTTCGAGAATTCCATCTGGCATCTGGGGCATTCAAGCTAGTAGGTACCTACATAAGAAGCTCTAAATAAAAAAGATTGACAATTTAACAACAGAGAGCCATTCTAATTCACATTTTACCACAATCGACCTAGTTTTGGCTCGGAATGTGTAAGCTTCTGCTGACACCCACTTTTACCTAGCAATTTTATAACTTAAATTATGTCAAAACGTTTATGAAAAAAAAAAAAATAGGGTGCTATCTCCTATTTGTAAAGATGTTCACAAAATATATGTATGTGTGTATCCTTAAACAAATAATATGGGAGCAAACTTCATATACGAACATTTAGAAAAGAAACTAATGAAAAAAATGACAGCTACAATGAAAAAAAACACAAAATAGTTCTTCATTTTGGCAATGTGACTTCAATGTCTCTCCAATCTATTTGCTTGTTTGCAGATACACGTACCTGGCAATATAGAGGAGCGCACAGATGCATTTAAATAGATTCAAGGACAAGTAGTTATTGCACACTACAAAAAAGGTGCAGTGGAGAAAGAGATTGGATGTTGTTTTATATAGCTACATTGCTACCTAGGCTAATATAAAAGACACGTTTGTTCTGTGTATGTCAGGGAAAGAAGAGTCATCTTCGTCGATGATTCTTGGCACGAGTGCTAGGTGAAAATTAAAAGAAAACAAAAAGAAAAAAAATGAACCTTAGAATTTATTATTTCTTTTCAATTTTTTGTAGGTATTTATTTTACTTTTTTTTATCATAATAATATCTTTGCATTTGGCTCTTATATGCCAAGTCAAGACACAACCAGATATGTATGTATGTATGAAAATGTATAGGATACCTTTACAATCCTTTTATGGCGTATAGTCTTACGTAAACTTAAAGAAAGAGCCAGAGCACCCCAATTAATTAAGCAGGTAGCTACACATATAGGTACACAAATCTGAAGTATCAACTGCAAGATTTTATTGATCCATATACTAATTTTTTTTCATCTCCTTTTATTTTCTTTTTGTTCATTAAAATCAAAATAAAATGTTTTGCAATGTGTCATCACTTTTTTGACGATTCTCAAATAGGTTTTATTTGTGTATCTTCTATAGGTAGTATAATGAATTCTTGAAACTTTTCCTAATTCTTAAAATAGAATTACCAAAGTTACTTTCACACTCATGAGTTTTTCACAGGTGTCAAGTTAGACATGCCCATGCAAGTTGTCATAAAATTATTTTTATTTCATATAGCAGTTCAAGGCTATTCTAATATTGGGCTTCTGGCTGCTTGCTGCTCGTTGCTCCATTGGGATTAGAAGGGAGATAAAAACATGTTACATTTATATCGTTCTTTTTTTTCTTAGATCGTAGAATAGTATTTTGTTATTTGATGATTTTATGGGCTTTGAGTTAAGAACTTGCGGTAGATTTTGGATTATAAAACAATAAATAAATCGGGTGGCACAACGGCTCATGAAGAACCAGGGCCTAGTGACTAACAACTCGTAACCATTCCTGTGTACGCCTGTCGACAGGAATGGACGGGACCTACAATTTTATGCCGAATCCGAACGGCTAGACGAGAAGCACTTAATCGTGAAAAGTGATACTCTTGGAGGATTTGTCAATTCCTCGCAAGAGGCAGTAGCCCTGAAAAAAAACTTTTTAGTTTTTAGGTGGACGAGGCTGGGAAGCCAACCCAGACCTCCAGCGTGACAGTCGAACGCACTAACCATTACGCTACGGGCTACTCCTTTTTTTTGGATTACTGAATAGTATTTAATTAAACTGTAGAATTTATTTATAGTTGTTGTTATTGCAATTAAACAAAAAACTGCACAGTTGTGTGTTGGTATACATAGATATATTTTTGCAAGCAAGTGTTCTTTTTAATACAAAATAATTTAAATATTTTTAATTGAAATTAAGAATGCTTTAAAAAACAAATTTATGAATTAAACAACATAGTTTTGTTTTTCTTTTCAATTTTCTTTAAATGAATTTTAAAATTGAAAATTCATCTCTGGGGATATACTTATAGGTACTTTATATTTAATGATATATTCCAAATATTTTTAACCCTTTCGGTACGGATGTGGTACAAGTCCATATAAATGTTCTTTGTCTTGTACCACATCCGTACCGAAAGGGTTAAAGAAGAAGTTCAATCTATCAAACCAAAAAAAAACCATTTTTCGAAATTTGAAAAAATCTTGTATTTATTCGATACTTTGGCATCACTTTTTTCTTTAATCGACCATAACTTCTTTTAGTTCTGTTTGTTTAGTTTTAAAGTTGAATTAAGACCGCTTTCACACAAGGAAACTGAGTTGCCAGAAACTAGCTAGTTTGTAGACGAGAAGGGTGTGATGGGAGATTTTGTTCCTTCCCCTACGTCCTTCTCGCCTACAAACTAAAAATTGCTGGCAACTCAGTTTCCTTGTGTGAAAGCGGTATAAAAAATATGTGACATTCGTGTTTGAATAATAAATCTTTAATCTGATATAAAAGTCGTGTTCATATAAGAATAGTTAATAAATTTCTATATTTTTATTAAAGCTCAGTATTCTGCTAAAAAAATAAGAAGTTTTTTCCATCGTTTCCGGTTGTTCCCCAAGAAACTTGCATATAACATTTTTTAAAACATAATTAGGTATGCTATACAAATAATTTATAAATTCGTAAATTTTTAAATCTGTTTGTTATTATGTATGCTTTGAAAAATCTAAAAACATCCAAACGTAATAGGTTCAAAACTTCAGGCAATATTTTGTTTCCAACCGAGAGTGTCTCTGTGTAGTTTGGTTAAAAACCATCTAGCAGATTCCACACAAGGCGTAGGAATAACGCAAGTCGAGTATCCAAAAAGTAGTTTTGTGTGTTTGTTTGTATTATTGTTGGTATATTCGGGATAATCTCAGAAATAACGGTTCTGATATTGAAAAAATCTTTCCTTGTTTAAAAGTTCATGTTAAGAAAACAATTTAAGGGGTTAATGGGTTAAAGATGTATGTTTGTTTAGGGTGAAATGGGGTAAAACAAAAATAATGCCACAAAAGAATTATTATTTTGTTTGAAGGGATTGAGGATTGCCTCCTTTTATTTTATATGAGGGTGCTTCTGTGAAGTTAGTGTTTTCTTCCTAAGGACTAATTTTTTTCACAATTGTCCTATTTATAGGGAGAAATGGGGTGAACACCAAAAATTTTATCCCATTTAATTTTTTTTTACCCAATAGTGTTTTTTTTAAGTACAAATTGACCGGCCGGAGTGTGCCAATAACTGCATTTTTAAGATCGTACAAAGCTTTCTGCATTCCGCTATTGGCTAGTTGATTTAAAAATTCTTAAAAATGTTAACAACATATTTGAAATCAATTAGATCCATTTTTTCCTTATAATTTGCGGTTAGTATAATCAGTAAATGTCAACATATTCACTGATTTTATCTAACAATGCAACCCGATTGAGTTCATCAATTTTACTGATTTTATCTAACATTGCAACCCGATTGAATTCATCAATTTATTTTTACGTATTGTTCAATAATTATAGTGAACAAAAAATGCAATTTGGTCTTAAACGCTACAAAGTTGTAGATATGCTCTCTGTTTTTGAAAACACAGTGGACTGAACATGACATTATGATGAAATTAATATGTAGTATATAATTCATTATTTCTCACTACATTGACGGTGCCTTATAGCTGCTTTTATTACTTAAATCTGTTATATGCCCGCTGTGCTGACCAACGCGTCGACTGTCAACGATTTTGTCTAATATTCTTCTTTTCGCAAAACCCTAGTCTGTAATATTACAAACAAATCGGTCCGGCCGTTCTCGAGCGCTGTGTTTACCAACGAACAATATTAAATTTAATTTATGAATATAATCTAGACGAATGCAAAATCACCAAATTATTACATCAAACAAAAGCTGAAAGTTTGCTTTAATAATAAATGATCACTTAACGTTAATAATCATGTCAACCAACGCAGTTCTTTGAAAATGATAAATTTTGATCTACAAATTTGTATAAATAATCGAGTAATGAAAAACGAAAACCAGTATGTTGGTATGGCAAGACTTCCAAAGCCAATATTCAGTACGGTACGGTTTTTCATTGTATTGCCTCAAATCTTCTAATCTTCATGATCTTGAACACTGACACGCCCTTTTGGGTCAAAATTATCCTTTTGGCGTGACATTTTGAGATGAAGTGTGTGTCAACTTAAACCTTCCTTGAATTGTAATTGTTAGAATATCCATGAACAAATGGTCATTTGCTAAGAAAAAATGTTTATTTTGTAATAGTTCTTAAATGGCGCCCAACTAAAATCTATTTTTTTAAGAAATTATCAACTTGAAGTGCATACAATTTTCTGTTACTATAAACTACAACTATAAACTATTCAAATTAATGTTCAAAAAGTGAATATTGCCCTCAAATTACTCTGGAATTAAGTTATTTTTCAATACATTTTATAAAATATGTTTTTGTGTAATAAACTACCCCTATATTTGCAAGAATCGACTTAGTAAATAAAACTAATTTTGCTTTGAAAGAGTAGATCAAAGCGTCTTGTTAAGAAATGTGTAGGTTTATGCTTGAAAATTGTTCTCGTAGGAAATTAGAAATTCGTAAAAAAAACAATTAAAATCTTTTGCAACACTAAAAAAATGCTTCTATATGTGTGGTTTTAAAAATTTATTAAAATTGATATTAAAATGGCTTCAAACATTCTCAAGTCATATAAAACATACATAATATGGCATAGGTTTTTTTTTAATAAATGTTTAAATTTATCGTGTTAGTTTTTATCATTTCTTTTTTTTTTTGATGTTTTTTAACAACATGTTTTATGACATCTTCATTTATTCTATTTTGTTTGTACATTTAACGTAATATATTCAATCTATATTAACAATTTTTTAAACCATTTATCCATTATTACATTTATCTACATAAAATCTATTTCCGCAAATATTTTACCAAAAATTCATGTAATCATATATTTTTCTTTTTTTCATATCGTTCTCGCACATTAATCGCACCACCACCACCACCACCACTACCACAATTAAGGACTAAAAATCTAAAATATATATCTATATATATACATATATATATAAACAAACATCATATATAACGAGTGTTGCATTGCTTATTTGCGACGAAATCACAAATATACAAAACAGTACTTCTCGATTATAAGAAAATAATCAAATTTTAAACAAAATTATTTAAAAAAAAAATTAAAAAAAAGCTTAATTTGTAAAAAAAAAAAAACAAATACAAATACAAACCAAACAACCAAAAAATCTATTCTCTACTATTGTTCTACTCTTCAAAGCCAGATTAGAAATTGTATAAATACTTTTTTGACACCAAAACCAACAAAACAAAAAAAGTATAAAAAATGTTCGAAGAAAAGTTGGAAAACGAAAACGATGCTGTTATGGCGAACACATGCCCAAGCCCTGAAATCGGCGATTCTAGAAAAAGACCACTTGATTCCGATCCGGAAAATGAACAAACCAAACGCTCACATTTTAGTTCTGGTAAGTCCCATCATTATTATTATTGTGATCGTTTGATTTCGATTTATTTTATATTTAATTTATCACACACACACATGCGCATATAAATATATAATTTTTGGGTTGAAAATTAAAAAAAAAAATCAATATTTCCTTTTTTATGTCAAATATTCTTATTAAAAAAAAAAACACATACATAAACTTAATTTAAACAAAAGAAAAAATATATATATAAAAATACAACAAGCATTCATCCATTTCATTAAAAAATATGGGAATGTTTTATTTAGAAAGTCAACAACAATCATCATGAGCATTCTTTAATTTCTTTCTTAAAGTGGATTAATATCATGAGTGATGCCAAATATTTGTTTATTTTTTTTTTTGTAATGTTTTATTTTGTTGAAATTTTGTGTCGATAATCACTGCAACATTCTTATGATTTTTTTTTAATGTGTATAGCACCTGAAAATTACATGTCTATATCTATATAACATAAAATTCAATTAACCATAGTAAGACCATACAAACATTGTTCAGGTAATATGTGTATATATATACATAGTTTCCTTCAAAACATTATGACGCTTCTAACATTTTATCTCAACATATTCTGTTTCCATGAGCACTTTAATTCTATTTTTAAAACAAAAAACAAAACATAATCTATGCGTCACAGCTTAAAAAATAAAAAAATCATTATTAAATTGAAGTCATATTATGTAGGTACACATACTCATACATTGAGATGTTAACTAGACAGTGATTGTTATTAGAATAAATTATGCTGTTGAAGAATAAATTAAACGTACTAATCTAATCTGAATAAGCTTTCGAAAACTCTATACCTTGTCTTGAAGTTAAGTTGCGTCATTAAGTTTCAATGCGAAATATGATTCAGTTTAAGGGCCATTTTGTTCACATTGGATTAAATTTAGTATGTGACTTTCATAGGCTTTAATTAAACAACGCAAATCAACCAAAATAGGCTGATTAGTGAAATCCATGATTAGCAACTCATACTTTGAATTTAAAAAACAAAATTTGATCAACGAACACATTTAAAGATTTCCCAGCTCCACTGCGAACGAACTTGCCCTCAGGCCCCTTTTTCAAAATGCAGATCTGCCAATAAGTAAACATTTTTAAATGATTTTCGTTTGTAATAATTGTATGTTTTACTGTTAAACTCGGAAATAAGGAAATTCTAGAATTTACCAGTAAAACTAGGAATTTTTCAGCGACATTAGCTGAAATGGTTTTCATAATTCATTTTAGTCTTTTTTCAGCAATGTTTCGGACAGCAGTACCCTAAGTGGGCCAGTTTGAGGGTTCACGGTGATCTAGAATCAAGTTCAAGTAGTGTGATTTGAATTTTACACCTGTGATTGAATTCTTCGTGTTTTAACACATGTAAGCAGGCACTGTAAAATCTTTCTTGGTATTTTTCGTATAATAAGCTAGAATAGATGAAATTATCTGCTTAACAGAAAATACTGTCAATTTGTCATTATTGTAAATGCAGTAAACGACTAATGCGGTTTTTCATTGGACGTCCGGAAGCGAATGAAACCATTCCATTGGCACGAAAAATACGCTTCTGACGATTCTGAGAATTGAAATTCGATTCTGGACTTCAAATCAGAATCCACTCAAGAAGCACTAATACATTCAAGCTCAAACGTCACAACAAAGTGCAATGTACTTCATCTTTTTTTTACTTTCCATTTTAATTTAATTTGCATCCAAAATCAAAGTTTTTGGTAAATTTTAACCAACAAATTAAAAAAAAAATCAAACAAAAAATATTATTTGGAAGTTCTGAGTTGATACACTCGTGTTTTACATTTCACTTTTCGTGCGGTAGCAAATATTTGACGATTCACCTATACAGATACCAAACCCCAGAATTGAGTAGAAGCATCTTGAACTGTTCCATTGGATTTCAGAATGAGTGAAACCTTGAGTGAAACCAATGGAAAACGGCATAAAACAAACGGGTCCAATTCTGGTACAATATAATTGTCACTCAAATGCGATTATCGTTCTGTGGGAAAATGAAAGCGTTGTCAAAAACTGTCACATGAATGAATCTTCAAAATGAAAAATAAAGAATGAGACATTTAAACATGTCTCCTTCTCTATCCAATTCATAAAGAAACAAATAATTCTATATCTTGTGTTTCTCTTTTCTCTTCGAAATTTGAGTAAACTCAATATCCATTGCTTAGGAAATATAATGTAGTTTCATTCACTGAGCTTGCTTTTTTGTACTACCAAGTGAAAGCAATGCAATTGCCTCATGAATGTAAAAACGTTTTGGCTGACATGTCATTTTCGTTGATCTGATCGAAATCACAGAGACCCTTTGTATATGTGTAATTAAGGTGTGGAAATTGAGTGTTTGCTATGCTGATATTTTGCCAAGCATCAAAGTCTCTCAGCTAGAGTCCGTTACCAGGTTACCAGACGTATTGTGCAGGTTTTTTTCTGTGTCCTTCAACTACCGAACTGAACAGAAGATTGCAGATTGCTTCCTTGGCTGAGCCCCCATTCTTTTACATAGAAGTGCGGTCACATAAAGGGTTTTTCCATTAAGGGCGGGTCGATTTCAAAATTGAATAAAAAAAGTTGTATATGAGATATCAATAAGATTCTATCTTTATTTGAGAGCCATATGAATGGCATTGTATGAAATATAACATCGTTCAAATGGCCGCCGCAGCTTCGCTGGGTGGCGCGGTTTCGAAAGGTTCAGTTTTCGATGACTTTGGCGCATAAATCAGGCTGAATTTGACCGATGGCATCGATTATTTTGTCTTTGAGGGCCGCGGTGGTTTGCGGCTTATTCGCATTGACCTGCGACTTAAGAAAGCCCTACAAGAAAAAGTCCAAAAGGGTCAAATCACATGATCTTACCATGATGATTTGTCTTTAGTAAATGATTAAAAGACGATATTTTGACAGAAAGTAAAAGAAATATTATGGACGCCACAAGCTGCCAACATCAACCCGTCCCTATTGGAAAATCCTTTTTAAGGGTTTATGAATTTTGCTTCGATGCGGATTGTGAACAAGTACATGCTTCCATAAGAATACTCTCAACTTAACATAATCACAACCAAAAATATCGCTGACCCTGTTCAATGCAGAACTCGCCTAGACATACATACATCCATGAGAAGATTTATTTGCTATCGAAAGCCTTTTTCATCCGATTGCAACTTTTTGGATGGCTGTTTGCCTACCTAGTTTCTCCACTGCTTCTGAACTTGAGAAGTAGGCAGGGTATTTGCAAGGCAACTTAGCCACTACGGGAATGCAGAGCTATAATTTGTTCATACGCCATAGCTCGAAATGTGTTTATTCACCACCATCTCTTTTGGAGCAACCTGGTTAGTACTATGGCCGCAACTATAATGCTCGGTAGAGCACTGAGCGGTCGGACGAAAACAATTTAATAGAGGGAAATTAAATGATGGGTCTATAATTGCGGTTTATTTGACCGCTTTCACACAGAATTGCTAGAAACTCGCTAGTTTGTAGGCAGGAAGGGTGAGAGGGGAGATTTTTTTTTCTTTCCCTTCCGCCCTTCTCGCCCACAAACTACCAGTCGCCGGCAACTCAGTTTCCTTGTGTGAAAGCAGTCCTTCTTTTCATTCAGTCTGGTTCAGTTTTGCTTTTGGAGGGGAACAGCGCTCGGGAACGCACCTCACTTAAGAAAAACTGACATCTCGCTGAAGTAAGAATGAAATAGAGTGCAAAATGGATGAGTTCTCCTTTTGACTTTTCAGAAGGCTACTTTTCGTTGGTTTCTGACATAAGCTTAAGCGTTCAGTCGACAATTATTATTCTCGCTGAAGAGTTCTTACAAACCTCAGCTCTAAGTTTTTCAGAAGGAGTTCTGGTCAACAGTTGTCTGATGGGCTTGTGTTAGATTGCATCAACCATTTTTAACCTGTCATTTCTGACAGATCATGATATTAGTTGTTGTAAGTAAAATAAGCACAATAATTGGTGTGTATTCACGTTTGACGGCACTGGAAATCGTTAATCGTTAAGCATCATCCAACCCCTTACAGTTGTGTAAATTATGACAATAAAGGTTTATCTTGCCATTGTCACATTAAAAATGTGTTTTCTCACCTTTATTGCAAATTTTTCACACAAACTGCTTCGCATACCGCTTAATTGCAAACTCCGGATAATTGAAACAAAATTGTTTGCCTCAAATGAACATTTTTCACTTATTCAACTCCGCATAAGTGAAATTAACGATTTTTTTGGTTTTAAATAAATGTTATACTCATATTCGTTTTGTGATTAAAAATGTAAAAACCTTTGTTGTTTGAATTGAATTGTTTCATATGGAAATATAACTATTTGGACACAATACAAAAAATCATACCTACCTACACTTTTTCTTGAATTTTCAGGCTTAATGGAATTTAATTTGATTTGACAAAACTCCGCTTATTTGAAACAAATTTCAGTTATCCGAAGTTCGGTTAACTGAAAACTCCGCTTAACTGAAACAAATTGCCTGTAATTATGGTGTTCCAGTTAAGCGGAGTTGACTGTACTGCCTTTTGAAAGGAAGTGACAAACCCTAAAAGAGCATTTCTTGTCATGAAAAGTGCTTCTCGTCTAGCCATTCGGATTTGGCACAAAATTGTAGGTCTCCTCCATTCAAGCTAACACAAGAATGGTTGCCAGTTGTAAGTCACGAGGCTCATGGCTCTTCACGATTCGTCGCGCCACAACATTTATATCTTTTACCTTTTTATATGTATATCAATGATCCCTTATTATTCTCTCCTGACTTTTAAAATTCATTATTCCAAACTAAAAAACAAAAGTCTTCAAAAGACAAAACTACCACTTATTGGATTAATTTATGTCCCATAAACTTTTGCTAAGTAACTTAAATGTCAAAATTATAATAGAAAGTCACTTCAAAACTGACATTTTAACTGATATATTAAATTATAAACGGACGAAAATTTGGCTCCATTTAAAAAAAAAACATAGAATGACGATATAGAATAATAACTTTGAATTTAAAATGCATATAAAAACGTTTAAGTCTGCATAATTTAATAATAAACTAATGATAATTTTTTTTATTAAAAGACCAAATACATTATGGATACTTTGTGCTTCAATTTGGTTTCCTTCTTCTTATGTTTGACATTGAATTTGCTATTATAGCAAGAAAAGTCAGCTGACAGCAAGAATTTTTTCAACCAAATCACTATAAAAAGATCACGTGAAGAATTTGTTTTACATAAAAATCAATCTGAGAAAAAAAGTTCAATCTGAAACATTGCCAATGAAATATATATATATAGAACATCTTTTAGCTGTCAATTAACAATAAATGTCAAAATAATGCTTCCATTTTCATACCTCGATACATAAGTTATTATGAGAAATGTTTAATTGTGATGATAATGTTTGCTGCAAATTTTTTTTTGTTTTTGTTTGGAAAACAAAATATCAAAAGCATTTATTATTATAGTAATCTACAGGGGCTCCGTTTCCGATTGCTTACGTGTAAGCTTATCTAAGACATTTCGAGCAAACAAAATATAGGTTAATGTGATCATAAAACACATTTTCAATAGAAGTAAGCTTAGAAAACCACCATAAAAATCGACAAAATTAAATAAAAAAATAAAGAATAACACTATACTCATGTTATTTCGAAAAAAGGAAACGTGTAGCACGACATGTTTAAAATAACTCCAAAGGGTTTAATGTAACGTTGATTTTTTTCTTTTTTTGATTTTTTTGTATGATAACAACTAAATAGGAATCTAAAGCAAACAAATCATGAGGAAAATAATTGGAAATAGTGAGAAAGAAGAAACAGGTATAAAAGTAAGAATATAAAGCTTTTTTAATTGGTTCTTCTATGTCATATCATACAACTCACGCGATAAGTTTAAGAATATTTTTTGGTGGGAGACAAAATTGGGTTCTTCCGGTAAGAAAAATGTTACCTTAAAATAAATAGAAATTTTTTCTTTTGTTAAGTAGAATTTATTTAATTAGTATTGCCAGATGACGTAAAAAATATTTTCTAAGGAAAAAGTTAAAAACTACCAGTGACTAGAAAATCCCCTAAAATAATTAAAAAAAAACACCTTGGGGATGTCGTAAAAGCAATGGTTAGATTTGTTTATCAGCCAAACGGTAACATTAAATTTTTAAACCCTTTTGTAACTTTTCACCAAGCAAATGAAAAAATTGAGAAAAAAAAAAATCGAATTGGCAACTATGGATTAAATCATAGAAATCTATTTTAACGTTATGTATCTACTAAAAAAGTGAATTTAAAACCTGTACCATTTTAACTCATCTATACCTTTCACTTTCCGAAAAGTGTTAATGCGTGAATCGTGTTCTTTCAATCAGTTGCGCTTTTAATTTTTATGATTAAAGTGCAAAACAATAGAAACATGAAGGCTTTAAAATATCTTTGTTATAAAACACTTTATAGGAATTCATATCGTTGAGCTATTGAAAAACAAAATGATAGAGATAGAAATATTTATTTATTATTCGTGTGGACTAATTTCGAGTGCGATATAAAATTGCATAAGTCTGCAGCCATCGGCCGTCGCATCATACAATTGGTGCATCCGCTAATGTTAAACAATCTGTGCCAATTTATATCTTATGAGATGACAAAAAATAAAGTACAATTTACAGTTTTATTCTGTGATATTAACAAACAAAAAAAAAAAAAAAATAAATATAAAAACAAAAATAATTAAAAATTTTGTTTTTGTTTTAGATGTACAAATAACAAAATCTATCTTTTAAGTTTTTATTTAAGTTTTTTTTTTTTGACAATTAATTTACATATTTAAAAACTTGTCTTTTGTCCTTGAGTCTTAACCAGTTGACAAAATTAAATATTAATGCATTTTGTTTGTTATCTTGAAGTGATGAAGTAAAATAAACCAAAAAATCATTTAGTTGTTATCGTTGTTGTTGTTGTTGTTAATTTGAATATAAATAGCACTTCACGAATACAATACACCTAGCTTATTTGATTTAAATTTAACCTTTATTAGGAATGTGCAACTAATTGCATGTTGAGGTTTTTTTTTCTGTTTTTCTTATAAAGTTGCTTCTTCTTTACTGGTTTCTCAGAGCTTTAACGATGGGTATTTAATTGTGACAAGTTTTTTATTTTTTTTATTTATATTTACATATGTATGTATGTATAATGAATTATGTTAAATAATTCACAATAAGGTTAGATACATAGTTAGGTAAATATGTATAGGTAGTATCGTTGATACAAGTATAAGTTGATACAAGTAGTCCTGTCGAGTTAGTCAGTTGTTTGCGCTATCGATGGAATACTTTTCAAGGAAATTTAACTTCGAGTTTTCGAAGATATCAATCTATAGCAGGGGTTACGCCATCATAATTTGAACTAGTGTTATTTTTTTAATATTCTAAATGAATAGAAGTAGAAAAGTAAAGGCGTTAAGATAGATAGACTGACAAATGTATATAAATTCCTTTCTGTCTTTCTATTCATTTCAACATTTAGGAGACCTTGGCCTTACAGGCATATACAATACATTATACATAGGCATATACAAAACATTAAACATAGTTAAAAAAAAGAGAGCACAATTTCATCCGTATTTGAGGAGGAAATTGTTGAAAATTTGTAACTTCTACCAGTGCTGTCAGAATGGCTACTAAGTAGCATTTGGCTCCTTTAATGTGGAAAGGACTTCTGTGCTACCCATGTCTCAAAAAGGCTCCCCAAGTCTCCACATGGAAAATTTAATGAAAAATTTGTGATCATATTTATTTAGTTATGCGGAAAACCCATAGAAAGCTTATAAACCATATAATTTTATATCGGTAGAAATGACCTTTCAAAATTTGTATGGACAACATATTCTGCCAAACATAGAATGCTTTTGAACGAGGCTCCCCAACTTTCCAAAATGCTCCCCAAATTTAATAAAAGTGCTACTCTCGGAATTTGTGAAACGACAGCACTGACTTCTACAGCTTACGTTGTAAAAAAAGGCTGCAGTTTTAGCAGTAGTCCAAATGGGTTTTGGCTCTGATAAAAATAGTTGCCCTCATCCGTTACAATCTGTTGTTACCTACCTTCTTTACCCCCAAGATTTTAGTCGATGTCTTCTTTACTGTTAAAGTTTGTTTTCTTGTTTTTAGTTTAAAACTATAATTTGTCACTTTGGTCTTTAAATTTTTCTGATGAAAAAGCCGAATTTCTAGCAGAACAAAATCATTTTCACCTAGATTCCTTCAGCATAAAATGAATTTTGATATTTCATTGATCAATGTGAAGGTATGTAGTTCAATCATTTATACGATTAAAGAATTTTTATTTTGAAGGCTATTAAAGATTGAACTAAAAATTATATCGAAGTCAGAAGCTTCACTTTGGTGAATCATAGATTTTGCGTTCAGTGCCCGATTACACGATACGTTTTATTGGTTGTTTCGTCTTTATTTGTCTTTTTGACATATTGGGTGAGGGTAGTAGAAATGTAGAGGGAAGGAAGTAACGAAAACAGGAATGAAAATTTCAAGAATTTTTCTGGTTAAACTTTGACGTTACTCCACCTAAAGCCCCTAGATCTACTTGTACAAGAAACTGCGGCCTGCAGCGTCCTAAGACTAAGCCAAACCAATAGCTGGGAAAGAAACTCGGTAGGTCACGCACATATTATCAATAAATTTACGGAGGGGTATGTATGCACAGACTACACAATACCCCGTACAGATTTTGAAAAACCGTTTTCTGTCTCCATCCCCACATTAGAGGAATGGGATGCTGGTTTACAACAATCAGATGAACCGGTGGTAGAAATATACACCGATGGATCGAAGATGGATACGGGTGTAGGTGCGGGATTCTTCTCAGAAACCCTCAATTTAGCCAAATCTTATAGACTCCCCGACTACAGCAGTGTCTTCCAAGCGTTTTGGCAGTGATTAAGGGTGCCGAGCAAATATTAATGATGGCGATACCACGAGCTGATATCACTTTTTACATTGACAGCCAGGCGGCGATCAAGGCCATCTCTGCCATAGAAATCAAATCCAAACTGGTTTCAAGCTGTCGTGAAGAGCTAAGAGTTCTTGCCACACAGCACAACATCAGACTCTGTTGGGTCCCTGGACACTGTATAGTTGGAGGTAATGAAAAACCCGATGGACTGGCAAGGACTGGTTCATCTTTAGATCCAAGCCTAACAGACTCCATTGTTAAAATTCCACCCTGAGCCATTAAACAGGCGATTAACAAGAAAATAGTGGAACTTACCAATGACAGTTGGAACTCACTTGCAACTTGTACCACTACAAAGAATCTGTGGCCCAGCTACAATAAGAAAAAAACAGACAAAATTATGAACCTGAAAAAGAGATCCCTGCATCTTCTGATAGGAATTATTACAGGACATAATCTCTTAGGGTATCATAAAAACAAAATGGGACTCAATACTGAAGACTGAAACTAGCTGACATTTTATCACAAGTCGGTGGCCTTTGAAATGGTTCACTTGTTTTGCGAATATCCCGTTAATGAGGTGCCAAAAATAGTTGGTGGCCTTGGAAAACTTTAACTATTGATTACGAATTTCCTATGGCTGACCAATTTCTGAAACTAGTTGACCTTTTTTGATCAATTACTTTCCTTTTAGATGGCATACTTTGTTTGCAAATATCCCATATATGAGGTGCTAACGGTTAAGAGCCGTTAACTTGGCATTATTTGTTCTTATAATAAGACTGGGAAATAATTTGTTTTTAATAAAACCAAGACTCGAGACGTATGTCAAATTATAATAGTTATACCTACCCACAAGTTTTTCTTCATTAATATTAGGATGATACTCGAGACATGTCAATTTATAACATCTATGTATATTAGTTTTTCGCAGTTAAATAAAATTAAACTTCGCGGGGCTTAGAAAAAAATACACGACAGGGTCACATTTTTACATCATATTGTTAGGTCTGATAACTCGAGTTTGTTTTTTTTGACGAATCCAAAACATGCCAAAAAACTGGGCGTTCGAAGCATGAATACTGGCAGAGTGTCAATAGGCATAATCACTTGTATAATCACAACTGTTATAATTTTGCGTGTCAATTTCTTATGCTTAATGTATTTATGATGGTTGTATAAAATAACAACCAAAAAAATTTAAATTTTTGCATTATTTTCTATCCGATTACCAGTAGGTATATTACTTATACCGACAAAACATTTATAAATACATTTACTTGCTCTAGTTTTTAAAAAATTATGGCAGTTTATGAGTTTTGTGTATCCCGTATTATTACTTTACACAACATATTTTTTCTTGCGGTTTGTTGCAGAATATTATCAGCACATATGTATATAATTTACCCGATGTCGCTATTATGGCAAGAATTTCCATAGAAATGCATATCATTTAATTTCCTTAAAAACAATGGGGCATATTCATAGTCGCAGATAGACCCCAGGTTTAACTAAACTACAGTTTAAGACAATTTTGGCTCAATGAATACAGACCGATTTGAATTACAAATTGTTGGTTTTATATTTTTATATGATAATTAACTTAGTAAACTACACAAATAGCTTCAAATATTTTGAAATTATAAACTTAAATAGAATCAACGTCCGAAAATTCAACCAAAGCTATGTTTAACATAGACACAGGTCTTAAATGACTATGAATACGCCCCAATATGTTTTGATTTAAAAGAATGTGTTCAAAAAAAACATCGGCTTCAATGAAATGCAGAGACAATTGTATTGACTAACAATGGTTAGGTTCAGAAGACTGAGGGGACTTGCAAGTAAGGAAAATTTCTAGACTCGAAATTCAGCTGTCAGCTGTCGAAAAATTGTTTCAAATGAAGGGAACTTTCGACAGCTGGCCAATCACAGTCTATAATTTTGCCTAACTTGCAAGTCCCCTAAGTCATCTGAACATACCCAATATATACCTCGTTCCTTTATTCACAAAAGTCAAAATCTTGACTTATTTGATGAAACTGACAGAGATAAACAAATGTCTATTTTTTGCAATGAAATACGAGTAGCAAGATTATTGAGCTCAAACTTCTTATAATTTCACTTTGCAATTTATTTCTAGTGAATTCATCAAAGTAATGGCTGTCACTTTCGATATTGACAGATTCCAAAACTGCCCTATTTGCAAGAAATGTTGTTGAAAAGTTGACCTGTTTCCTATCACACACTGATACTAGAAGTCAATTTCCAGTGCTGCCAATCGTACAGTCTTTCAATAAAGTCCCATTATAAAAAAATCATACAATGTTCATTCCAAAATAAAAATTAATTCAGAGATATAAAAAAAAGAAAAACCTTTAGAAGCAGCATCGGTTTTCTGTAAAATTATAACCAAAATCAAGGAATTCTCTGCATTAATTTATTTTCTACAGAATTATAAATATCTTCATATTATAATTACACTTGACTACCTTCAAACCTATCAGATTGAAGGGCATCTATGTAACAACAAACCAAAAAAAAATAAAAAAAAAATAAAAGATAGAATTCAAGCAGAAACTTTATCTTCATTTGGATGGATATAGTTTGTGTTGAAACTTGGTTCATTATAATTTTACTCAATAAGAAAAAAAGAAAAATAAATTGATCATCAACGAAAATTAGGTAGGTAGGGAGTGAGGTACTAAAAAAATTACGACTATAATAAGTACCACACTCCAATAGATACAATAATTGAAACCAGTTTGTCTGTGTATCTGTGGAAAAAATTAGCGCAGTCGGTGCATATTTATGCCTATTGTAAAATATCTGTCAAATATACAAGTATGTATAACACAAATGACACGAATGTATTTGTAAATAACACCATCACTGCTGCTGCTGCGCGCCGACCGCCCGCGCCATCGCCATCGCCACCGCCACCACTTAAGTCGACTCAATTTCGTGTTTGTTCATCAAAAGCAAACATGAGTCCAAGGTGAACTGGTAGCTAGCTAGCTACATTCATATACCTATTTAGTATATACATTACGATACAACACTCTATCTAATAAGTTAGATGTGTGGCGTGGTGGACCTTTTTGTATATATTATCTATATTGCAGACCAGAGCCGTAGCTAAGTCCTAAAGCGCCTAACTCCCACTTTCACAGTTTCATTTAAACCTTGAACTGAGTTCAATTCTTTGAACTGAGTCCATTCCCGCAAGAGGAAGAGGTGATCTGGAGTTTGAACTAAAAGTGAAGTTTAAACTTCCCCTGTGAAACTGGGGTTAAGAGATTGTTTGTAAATTACTCTAATAGAATCTATTGCAAACCTTCTGTGACAAGAAATGTTTAGAACTACAAGATGTATATTTTTTGTTCACTCACTTTTTCTGCCCAGCAGTCGATTTAATAAAAAAGCAGGTAAATCGAAAATGAGGGAAAGAAGAAGATCTCTACCCCAATTTGCTATTGTGTCGATCATGCAAATATTTGTGACTTAGGATCCAGTTTCAAAGCGCCATCTATTGAACATTTCTCAAGCACAAAATAACAGATGCGATATTTCAAATTCAAGAAAGCTAAATTAAAAAGTGGGCGTGGCAATGGGCGGATGAAATAACATATGACATTTCTGAGTTGATAACTTTATTCCAGAATCTTGACATTCCGTGTCAATTCCTCGCAAGAGACAGTAGCCCTGAAAAAAAAACTTTTTAGTTTTTAGGTTGACGAGGCTGGGAAGTGAACCCAGACTTCTAGCATGACAGTCCAACGTACTAACCATTACGCTACGGGCTTATATCACAAAATAACCCCAAATTTCATGCACGTCAAAATAACGAAAGATGCACGTTCGTGCCTGTCAAAAACACGAAAGACGAAACGAACGAAAGAACAACCCGTATAATTAGGCTCTTGTATAATTAGGCTCTACGAAAATCCTGCCTCACTTGGCTTTTTTTATCAAATCATGAAATTCAACTGAGACAAAGCTCAGAGAAGTCAAACAGAAATCGAAAGAATGTGTCCAATGTGCACACGGCCTTAGTGTCATTTCGTTTATGTCATTTTATAGAGTTCAAATGTTAATCAAATTATTTATTTTCTTAATATCTCGGCCATTTTGCACGAAGCTTAATTTGTATTTGTTACGAAAGTTACGAAAGTCTTATTCGACAAGGTGTAAGGTATTATATTTCATGGAATCTTATATTTGCGCCACCTTCATTTACCTCGCGCCTTGGTACCACCTCCTAAGAAAGCCGCCATCCCTGGCTTTTCATATTGAATGTTACGTATGCACCACGACAATTCATCGTTATAGGTTATCTTTGCTGCTGCGGATTGTTTTTTTTTTGTTGTATTATTATTATTTTTTAATGACTTTGTATTGTTGGGCATATTTTTGTAATTCAAGTTTGAAAAAAAAATATGGGGTTTAAAACTTGTATTCTCCTTCAACGACACTGTCCGCCCGTCCGCCCGTCCGCCAGTCCGTCGTCGTCATCGTCATCCCATAACAACTATTGATAGATAGATACGATACCTACATTATGATGTTTAATTGAAGGATGATACTTGTTTCACATGACGACGAGTGACGATAGAAAGATAGTTATTAAGCTTTTATCGAAGCGGCTACCATCACTTTTGACGGTTTGTTAGAAGTAAGAAGACAACAAATTATCATAATAAAAGTCGCTCTAAACGTTTGTTGGTTGTTGGGGGAAATGCATCATCATTCCTCTCGTTACTAAAGCATCATCTGGTTTGTGTTGTTTGTCGTGTCGTGTCGACCCATAACTCCCCCTCGCCTTTCTACATCTCTGTGGTACTTTCCCCTTGGCATTCGATGATGTCATTTGATTAAAGCAGCTGAGTTCATAACGACCAACACCAAAACGCCGCCGAGTGAGAGAGTTTTAGCTTTTGTTTTATTTTTGAATACTCAAATGGTGTGCAAGTATGTATGAAGGTATTTGTATATACGATAGTAGGTATATGCTAGAGTCGAACTCAAGTATATACGAATGTGATGTTGGTTGCATCATGTGCACACAAATTTTTGTTAGACAGGTTTTTTGTGCTTTTAATATGCGCTGATGGCGCGTATTAGATCTGCTTTTTAAAAAGGTTGATGGTTACATAACGGTTTTTTTTTCCTCCTCGGATTGAAATGATGTTTCAAAATTGATTTTCACCCCCGAACACCCAGACACACGTTGCCATGCCAACCCTGGTCTAGAGCCAAATTGTCATGCAGGGGCTGTTTCTATTTCTTGCAGCTATTTGGTACCTACTCCTTCTCCTACTTCCAGTGCTGCTTCTGCTGCTGCATGATGTTTGGGATGGTGCTAGTGGTGGTGGATGATAGTGGTGGTGCTAGTGGTGCTACTGCTGCTGTTGCCGTCTTACTGACCTAGTTAAAATTTTGCTTTATTGTGAGTTTTATTGTTGTGTCCTGCGCACAGGTTGCCTAGCAATGACGCCGAAAGTATTTTTCTGTTCCCAAGGGGCACTTGACCAAAAGTGCATGGAAACACAGCACCATAAAATAACAACAACAACAAACACGACCAAATGAAACATGTTCAAATCTGCCACACGCCACTATGTATGTAACGAAATAAACAGAATTCCGATTCAAAAATGTTTTTAATGCAATTATGTATACATAATACCTAAAAAAATAGTATTATACTCAATGTATGTAGGTACCTCCAAATGTATAACATTATTTTGTGTTGTGTAAATGAGAAAATGTGGCCGCCCAGATTCCAAGGATTTTTCAAAGTTACCCGCCACTTAAATCAGCAATTCTAAAAAATACATACATGGCTTGACTATGGCTTATAAACAACACCAGGACTCACACAGTTATCTGTCTGCCTGGCGAATACAGATTATGACGACAACAGTACAAAAAAAAAAAAAATAAAGGATTTAATTCGTATCAGAGAAAAGTGCATTTAGTATTCCTTTCCCTAGACGAAAAATAAAAAAAAAATTGAAACTAAAAATGAATTTCAAGAAACCTTACCTATATCAACCCAACTATTAAGAAATAAAGCTTTCTCCTCATTTTAAGGGATGCAACTTAAAAAACAAGAAAGTACTCCACTGTCATCTACTTAAATTTTTGAATTATTTAGCAATCCTTCATTCAATTTGACCTAGATATGTAGGTAGCTATTATTTTTTTTTATTTATTCATATATTAAGTTGTGCATTTTATTTCGCTTAGGATGGCTTTTTTTAAAAGAAATACTGAATTATTTATGTAACATTAAGTTAGTTTAATGTATTTTTTTTCTTTTTTGTTTCATTCGCTTGTGACGGAGAAGGTAAATTTGAAAAGTAGATAGTGTTATATTGACTCTATCTTTATAATAAATAATTTGACATTTGAGTGCATGAATAATGAATGAAATTAGGGGGAAGTATAAAATACAGATACAGATATACAGATATAAAATAAAAAATATATGTATATGCGGCATTAAAATATTGTAAGCTAGAATAATATGATGGTAGATTGGCATAAAGTAGCTTTTTATAGAAATAAATAACTTTATGTTTTAAATAATAAATTATAATGTGTGTTCTAAAGGTTTTTATTATTTTAATTTTGAAAATTAAATATACGGGTAGTTTGTTCTATTTTTTTTTTTGATAAAGATTGAAAAGCTACCCAATTGATACCTAGTCTAGTCAGAGAAAGCTTTGGAAATATTAATGTAAACTAAGAACATTGGACAACGCTATTTCAACCTGCATTTTGATGCTCTTAGTTTAAGTCTGACCTCAAAATGTACATCTCTTAGGTTTGTCTATCGGATAATTGTAATCAAACTTCTCTGAGAAACTCAGTTTTGTTATCTTACAGTTTTCAATCAGGCTTGGATCATGTTGACGCCCGTACGTTTCGTGTGACGTATTATGCTTCACCTTGCAGATGGTGCATATTCTTTTTCGAATATCCCATAAATGAGATGCTAAAAATAGTTTTGACCTTGAAAATTAAAAAAAAATTATTAAAAAAAATCTATGTCTGACCAATTACTGAAAGTAGCTGACCTTTTTTGACCAATTATTGACCCTTTAGATGGCATACTTTTTTTGTGAACATACCATATACGAGGTGCTAAAGGTTAGGAGCCACATTTTTCCATAGTAACATTATGCACCAATGAAACAAATGAAATAAGACCCCAATTTGTTTTGTCTTTCATGTAATGAAATAAGTCCCCAATTTTTTTTCAAAAGAAAATGATATTAAACCCAAAATTAATGTTGGGGGTTCTTATTGGTGACTAATTTTAAAATTTTTAAGCCTTAAAAGAAACTAATTAAGGCCCCAAAAAATTTAATAACACCGCAAAATTTGAAAAATTTAAGTTGTTGTGTGCTTTAATTTGGCCCTTATTTAATTTTTTTAGTTGGGGCCTTATTTTGTTAGGGTCTCTTCGAACAGAACCTAATTATCGAGTTTTTTTTTACTGAAATTCCGTTTGCAGTAGAAAATGCAATAGTCAAATTCTTCAAAAATGTTTCAAGTTTGTTACACCAGTTCAATGTAGGAAACAGTCGGTATTAATATAAAGCAGTAGTGTTATGATTCGAAATTTTTTTTCTCGCTGGAAACATGTTCAATGTTAGTAACATTAAGACAACAATCATCTGCAAATACTTTCCCTTCCCCCTCTGCGCTGGTTATACGATCCGATGAGTGGGAATTCTGCAGGAGTGGAATGATAAATTTTAGCTCATGGTACTACTCATTCCCTCTACTCTATCATGTCTGAAAATTTCATTAAAATCAGTTAGAAGGTTCAGATTTTATTGAACTAAGACTGCCTCCTTAGGGAAAAAGAAACAAAATTATGAAATAAACGACCACATAGTTGGAAAAGAAAACTTTGCTTATTCGATTTTCTAAAAAGAAACAAACGATATCTGCATAGAAACTATCCTGGGATTTTAGTAACAATTTCTAACTGCAATATAAAGTTTGTTGTAAAGTGGACGAGTAAGCAAAAGTTGGTTGGGATTTGTTCTTATCCCTTTTAAAGTCAGATCTGCAAATTTCATCAAAATCGGTTAAGTGGTTTACTTTTTATAAAATTCGTTCTGCTCTCCGAAGGGTAAAAGGAAAACACGTTAATACGATATAGACTTTTGAAAGTGTTATGGCGTTAAGCTAAAAGTATTTATATTTGGCTATTTGGTAGAACTATCAAGTTTTACTGTTTTGAAAAATCAATCTTTTTTTTTGGCAAGCAAATAAACTTATACGACGATATTTGTTTATAATAATTAATTATTGTTATTGCTTATAATCAATAGTTCTTGTTTTGTCCCAATAAAGTAAATACAATCATAAATAATAAATAAATTCCGTATTAAAATAAAAATAAATACGAATATTACTCAACCACTAAACCATTTAAAACAGGTCTGGCATTTAAATACCGATTTACCAATTTTAAAAATAATATTAAGTTGTTTTGAAGTAAATAGCAGAAGATTTGAAAGAAATAAACACAAAAAAAAAAAAAACTCTAATTTTTATTTTTCGTTTTAAAATAAAAATTTTATATAGAGAAAGAGTTATGTAAGGAAGAGTAAAAGTCTTTTAAAACAGAATTAAAATGCTCCAAAATCAAAATGAACATAAATGTATGTATATTCAAGGTTCATTGGGGCGTATACGTAACATAAAAATATATGAACCAAATAGCTGGTCAAAATAAAAACAAACAAAAATCAAACAAAATACACACAAATATATTGACGAAAAGGCCTAGTGGAGGTTTAAAATATTTTTTCTTAAACTTAAATACAATTCGGATATCCGTTAAAACGACTTTGAGTCAAGAAAATCGCGTCATAAAAACGCCCTCTTTAAATATTTCTTTTTTTCTTTTTTCTGGACCATCAAAATTTTACATATTAATAAATAAATAATTGATTAATAATATGTTTACTAACCTCAAACTCAATACCACCTCTTAAGACTACAAAGCTTTTTTGGTCAAATAGTCTTTGTGATCTTTAGCCATAATTTACTTTATGCCACATTTTATAGATATTTTTTTTAATTCTAATATATAGTAGGAGTCCATAATTAAGCCAACGTTAAAGATTTATTTGAATGAATTTCATTAAAAAAATTAATATAAGATTTATTATCTTGCATGAAGGCAATGATGCAAACAGTATAGCCCACGTAATACATCGATGCAATGATCAGTAAAAAATTCAATTTGAATGATGATTTAATATCAGCAATTGAGAATGAAGCTGATGTCACATTTCTAACACATTAACATAATGGTTGTATGATAGATTACGTCGGGTTGAGTGTAATATATTTATGCACTTCTATTAACACCAGGTTTTTCCCAATAAAACTAAGATTTCAAAGATAAAATGTTAAATGTTCACTCGGGCGTATACGTAATATTTTTTTTTTTTTATAATAATGCATATGAAATTTAATTATTGCTCAGAGTTTATTTAAATGATCGGACATGCATAAATGCTTTACAATTGTAATAATATAAAATAAAATGAGCGAAGTCTTCCTTTACAAATAAAGTTATAATTACCTAATATCTTTGTGATGAATAAAGCATTTAATACCAACAAGTACTTTTGCTTTAGAAAAACTGATACATTTCCAAATGAAAAGCGGGTGGATATAGTGTTTGACTGCTAACCTGGACGTTTGGGTTCGAGCCCCAGTCTAGGTAGAATTCTTTTCTATATTCCCCAGTTTCAACTGGATGCCAGCTGTGGAATTTCATGAGATAATAAACATCAAATTCACAATCCACTGTGCCAACAAAAATCTTTCCTTTCCTTCTATTCCTTCTAACTAGTGCCGTGCATTGCATTTAAAAGACCTGAGGTCTTACAGGCATATAGTTAAAATTATTATTATTATTCACCGTTACTGATTGATAGTTGATAAATATTGGAATTTCGCATTTTCGAAGGCAATTTAATCAAAATCTAATTAGATATTCATCGATTTTTGCCAATTTTCTTGCAATTAACCACAGTCTGCACCATTCTCAATGACCAAAACTTTAAGCGGTTGGCTTGTTTAACATCGATTTCAGTATTTATCAACTATCAATCCATGATTGACAATCGCAATAGGGATGATTATTAAAAGCTTCAAAAAGAGAGAGAGAGATTTAAAGCTTTTCTTCTTCCGGAATACAATTCATTTCACACTACATATTTTATTTGCCCCTACTCCATCAAACTTCAAATCTCCGAAAATCCCCAGATAATCATAAATTGAGCATTTAAATTGATGAACCTTGAAATTGCCTGAATATTATTAACTTCCTCTTTAAAGTCAAATCAAAAATCTCCAAAACAAAATCTTTTTCCACCTCTTAAATCTTTAATTGATTACAATTTTTATATTCAATCAAACAGACATAAAGTTGAAATTATGATTTTATTATGCAAATCAAAAAAGAAAACATAAAACTGCATTTCAATTTCAAATTCATAATAAATTTACTCCAATGAACACACAATAGATTGTAATATTATTTATAAAACTCTTCAAATTAATGTCAATGTCGTTGCCATTTAGCTAATTTTTAATTTCAAAATATGATGTCGTAGTTAAAAACTCATCATTAAATCGAAAGACCCATAATTAATTGCTTTATATTCTTGCACAATAGATGTTTGTTTTTTGTTTCGATTGCATCGCATCGTTGGTGTTGGTCGTGTTGTATAGTTAAGGTTCGAACCAGATGTAAAATGAAATGATAGTCCCAGGGATATGGTTGTATTGTGAGGATTTAGTTTATATTGATCGATTTTAATTAAAAACAGAAAATATAGCCTTAGGAAAACGAGAGCTATTTATTGGTTGGGAAATAATATAAAGTGTTTATGATAATGTTAGGTATATAAAGAATTTTATACATCTTGTAAAATATCAATCACAATAGAATACTTCGTAACGAAAATCACTTAATCAAAAATAAGACGACAATCGAATTCGCATAAACTAGTACCTAAATAGTGCAGTCAAACAAAACTATTAGCAGTCTGAAATTTGGTGGAAATGTTCAGAACAGTGTTCTTAACGTTATGCGTAAGTTTTCAAAAAATTCGCGGTCGGATTGGACCAGCAACTTGAAAAAAACCGCGGCCATCTTGGATTTGGTTATACATATCTATGGATTTAATTACCCTAGAGATGTCATTCAGTTGACAAATCCAATTGAAAACTGAATGACATCGTCCTTCAAAATCGAATTTTAGTCTGTTAATAATTTTCAACTAAAATACCATTTACCTAACACCTAAACGACAATCGTAGTAGAAGAGAGAGGGGGAGGGGCTATATTGACGTTTTCAAAAAATTGTAGAATCTTACATCTAAAAATAAAAATTGAACAAACGTATATGCAGTATGCAGAAAGCAAAAGAATCAACATGGCCGCCTCGAGCTGTCAAAATTAACCCGTCCCTATTGCAAAATCCTTTAGATACCTAGACCCTGAACCACTGAGATGAGTTGAATGAATGATAATGAATGAGGAAATAGATTATTTCAATTAATTTCCGCCAACTGACACGCCCAGTTAATATTTAAAAAAAAATTCCTAACCGTGTTATTAATTTATTTGATACTTTCATTTGTTGCTAAATGGAAAATATGGAAAAAGCTAGTTAAAGCTAGTTGCCCACTGGGAGTGTGTTTGAAAGAATCAAATATTTATTCAGCTTTTTATCTTTAACTACATATATATTACATATGTATAAGAACTTATTTTTTAATTTTTGGTCAATTTCTGCAATTTTTATAACATTTTAGGAAACAATGACTTATACAACCTTGAAAAGTTCAGCTAAATGAATATGTAAGTTTTGTAATTGAAAAAAAACAGGGATATCAAAATTTTCAAAAACTAAGCACTAACTTAAGCAACGCTCTTTCGAAATACAAATTTGAAATGTTTAAAAATTATTAAAATACCTTGTTCTCGAAACTCCAACTCTCGAATTTCAAAAACTGTTTATCAAAAAAAAGTAAACTGCGGTGATTTAGTTTTTTTTCTTTTACTGATCCTCAAATATTTTTAAAAATAAATACTCTACATTGGTGACAAATCTTAACATGAACATTTTTACTCAGAAGAGTTTTACTGTGGCAATATCGTAGATATTACATCAGTTTACCCTTGAGCCTAACTTTGGACGTCCGGTACAGAGATTCTTTCTTCAGTCGCACTACACGAATGTGGAATTCTTAACCCGGCTCCGTTTTTCCAAATTTCCTAAACGCTCGTGATGTGTTAAAACATTATTAGGGTGGTCATAACCCCCTTTAGTGTGCGCAAAATATAAAAAAAGTTGATATCGGTGTTTTCTTACTGCAATATATCCTTTTGATGCCTTATAGGAGAAATCAATGATAGCATTTGAACCTAACAGATACAATTTATGTTCCACAAATTTTTCTCACGAAAGCACTGTATTTTTCTGAGAAATGGGAAGATATTTCCACCTTGATTAAGTTGAAAAGCCATTGTCTTTTTTTATAGAAATTCTTAAATCGCCTCCATTGCAAACTTCCCAGTTGTAGTACAAAGTGAATATCGTAGTCGACCTTGTCGGTCACTTGCAGTTAGTTTTGGGTTCCTAAGCAGGGCATTTCGGTGGTCTGCTAACTGCGCATGTGCTACTATTGGAAGTCGATCCCAGTCAAAGAACGATTTCGAAGAGACCTCATCACGATAATTCAGTTATCACACCGGTGTCATACAGATCCTGGCCGTCACACAAACTAACACGTTTCACTGGTTCTTCTGTATACATAGATCTTTTATATACAGAATTGGCTTAGATGGAGCTGATGGGCCACAGCACGTTGGTTTATTCCTTGTTGCAGTAGTGTGACAATTTGGCTAACTTCCACATACGTGGTATCAATTTGTTTCCACGATAAGGAGGCCTTATTATTCAAGATATGTTTGAAAAGGACAATGAAAACCAATAATAGATGCGCATATTGCGAATCAATGTGTACAACTCTTGCCTACTTTCAAAAGTATAATGTATTATTTTCGTAATTTTAGCGGATAACGCGATGGATATTTGTGCTTTTATCTTTAATTTAAAGATTAAAGTTGAAACCTTTCAACGAGCCCATTAACATTTAATCCTAAATATTCCTTCCATTGCAATTGTTGATTTTAGAATGTGAAATGGGGTTATACCATTTTTTGGTGCTCGGTAGTGTAGTTCCGAGTTTTGAAAACATCGGTATTATTATTATCACTTGAGTGCATTTCAAATTTCTGAATAGAAATCAGCTAGTCCACGGAAAAAAACAGTTTTAGGACCAAAACTAGAAATTTTTTTGAAAAGCTAATCTAGTTTTATCTCAAAAGTGAACCGTACCGATCATTTTTGAAAAGTAGTTTAACAAAAGTGAAACAAAACATAAACTAGTTTCTTTTCAAGTTTTAAAAATTATCAATAATACCTTTCTATGCCCGCACAGAAAAACAATCTAGTTTTTGACAAGGCAAAATATAGATTCTGACAAGGGGCTAGCAAGGGTTAGCAAAGGCTAGAACAAGGGCCTTAGTGCTTAATAACCCTTTTGCCTCGTCAGGCAAACAAAAACAGTGCCTAATATGGGACTTGATGCCTGGGCTAACTCGCTATACAAACATTCAATGTCGAAAGTTAATAAGTGTCATACCACCATATCACCATATTGCATACAAAATGCTTATAATATATAGATGTCTCACAGCCATAGAAAAAAGTGTAATATGAAGAAGTAAAATAAAAGAAAAAATGTCGTATGATAATGAAATTGCATGGTGCTTGAAAATTTTGTTTGTTTTTGGTGTACAAGCGATATACCTGGTACCAAAACATGTCAACAAGTTTTCACTAGGGAGGGCCTGACGAGTGTTTGGAAAGTTTCCCTCGTCTAAATTTTTGATAGTGAAATCCAGCAAGGATTTTTCAAGTATCTGACAAGTTTTCCTTGTCTAGATTTCCCCTACTGAAAACTTGCAAAGGCCTTGCTCAAACTAGACAGAAACTTGGCATTTTTCCAGCTGTTGGATATATATAGTAGAATATTTTTGTTTGTAAAAATGCTTATTTTTGCTTCTAAAAAGAAAATTAAAAAAAAAAACTACTAGTGGATGGTCCAATAAACTCTAGAACGGAACTACGAAGCGCACATTTTAGTTTTCGCTATCAACATTGATCAACATTTGAGCTCGGTTTCTTACGATTCCATAACTTGTAGGTACGGTACATACCTAAAACATACCTGCAACACTATATATCCACAACACATTCATATCATAAATCATGTTCATGACAGAAGTAATCTAAAACCTGTAATCGATCAGTGCATTATCGATGCACCTTTCACAACACTACCCCTTGAACTATTTCATTTTAAAACACATCTCCCTAAAAATGAAATAAAAAAAAAAAAAAACGACGATAAATAGAAGCTTAATAGATAAATACAAAAAAAAAGCTGGAAAGACACACTCTCATAATGTTATTTCATTAACTATAGACTCATTCAAGTGAATTTTAAATTAAACAACATCAAAAATAAAAAAAAAATCACCACTCACAAACTCGAAATTGCTTGCACAGGTGAAATAAAAAGTATCTTTCCAATATTATTCTCTCTTTCATATATGTACATACAAAAAAATATTCTTTTAGATTGAAATTGAACAAAAAAAATTATCAATTTTTGTTGTTCAAATCTGAATGATTCACAAAAAATTCACAGCAAAAGCAAACGTGTCACACTAGAGTTTGAAAAAGAAGAATCAGTTTTGCAAAAAAGAAAAATAAAAAATAAATAAAATAAAATAAAAATTAAACACAGAAATTAAAGGAACAAAAAAATTTCAAGTGTGCTTTATTCTCGTTCCAAAAAAAAAAAAACCAACAAAAAAGTGTACCTATATGATGTGGTTAAACAACATTTGGCTAATATCATTTTTTTAAGCTTCGTGCGCGTGTTTTTTGCGCAGGTTTTTTTTTCCATTTCACTTTGGTTCTTTCATTCACTTGTTTTTTTTTTCTGTTTTATTGCTTCTCTTCGACATTACTTTTGTTTTACTATCTTCATACTTATATTTTGCACCACTGTATGCGTGAATAGGTCTGGCTGTCTGCGGTGCGATCAGTGGATTCTCAGCTCACTCTCAGACCTTAGACTGTGTCGAGCAGCGCACTCACCAGAGAGTTAGAGATAGAGATAGCTTTTTCACCTCCCAAACGAATTTCAATGGAAATCCAACAAAATGTATATTTCATTCCATCAAACTAACATCTATATCCGTTATAAACGTGTCGCATCTCTCTTCCATGGAACTGTCGACGACGGGGTTCTAAATTTTCGATATAATTGTTATCCTTTATCTTGTTATACCACCAAATTCATACCTACACAATATTTTGCATATTTAAATTAAAATATAAAAAAAAGTAGTATATTATATACGTTAAAAAAAATTCCCTTACAAAACAACATCCATCGCAAACGAGATCAAATATGTGTATGTTCGTTGCTTATCACTAAAAAAAAAAAATTAATTTCATAATATTTCCATGACTGTATATTATTCGGGCGGAAAAAAACGCATGCTTTATACGATAGAACTACAGAATCGTATCTGTACGTACGAGTAGTATAGGTACCTTCCTATAGTGTTGTTGAAGAACTTCTATTATAGTTTTGAGATACGCCTCACATAGCTCATAAATTTGACTCTGACAACAAGTCAAGTAGTATCTGCGTATCTATTGCTGTCGTATGTGACTTTTTTTTCTGTTTCTCGCCGCGGTGTTCATATGGTGCTACGTATTCATCATCTCAATTCATCAAGAGTAAACAAGAAACAAAATAAAATTTATATCTAAATTTATATACAGTTGTTGCTCCTTATTTTGCATTCGTGTATCCTTAATTTAACTTGAATAATTAATACTTTAGAGTCTGTGTTTTCTCTCTCGATCTTGTTTTATTATATTCGAATAAAAGTCTAGTGATTTAGTATCTTTTGATATTACCTACATATTATGTATTAAAATCTGATTAACCTTGACATTTCTCATATACTAAAACCACGTTGTTTTGTGTAATTTCTTTTTTTTGTATTTTCTTGTACTGATTTTTCTTCTTTTTCGTATTGAGTGAGAATAATAATAAGATACAAAATGTATTAGTCTGTATTTTATTACCACACATTTGTAACAAACAACTAAAATTGTGGTAAAAAAAAAAACAAGCAAAACATCACAAGTGTACCATCGATCTTCGAACCAAACCGGTTCGTCTAGTAATAAAAGTTTATTTTTTTTTGGCTTTAAAATTGTTATATATCTTTAATTCGTATATTTATTCGAATTCAATAATAGAAAGAGAAAAATCAAAAACCAAAAAAATCACAAAATCTTACAACAAATTGCTGTGGTGTCACTATATAAGCTTGTCACACTATGGCTGTGGCATATAATTTCTATACTACTGCTGCTTGCTTACTGCTGCTGCTGCTGTTGAATTTAGTTCAATGTCAAACTTTGCTTAGTTAAATGTATACACAGTGCGGTTCACTTGGTTAGATTCATTTAAGCAAATTTTAAGCTCAAATGAGTTGGTATGCTTATTGATCAGGTTAAACAAAATCAAGGTTAAGATTTCACTATGTTTGGCTTTGATATTATAATGAAATATTAAAAACCTGTTATCTGTTAGAAGTGTCATAACGTACAACTAATTTTTGTTTTGTAAATATTTATATTTGTTATAAGTGAGATTTTATTGATTTTATTAAACTTTACTTCGTGGCAAGGTTGACACATTTTTTGGGTGTTAGGTCTTTTTTTGCTAAATTAAATTTGAGGATGACGTCAATATCAGAATAAAATTCATAAACTAGTGCTGTTCAGTACTTTATTAAATTTTTGGAAAAAAAAAAAAAAATATGACTGGTATCAAAAGGTTCAAGCAAAAGTGGCGCCCAACGTGTAAATTGTTTGAATTACTCTTTTATAGGGCTGAATGCGCTGTTTAGTACGTTATTAAATTTGTAATAAAATATGATTGGTTAACCGCAACCAGCATCAAAAGGTTTTAGCGAAAGTGGCGCCCAACGTGGGGAATTTTTTTGTTTTGTAATTCAAGTGCTTCACTAAACATTGCATAAATCTTTCAGAATAATTATTGCTTATTATTTGAGTGCTTTGCCACTTCCAAAGGAATACTGTTATATTATTATCTTCCAATATCTGAAAGTCTTGAAAAAGATGATTCAAAATATCAATTTGGTTACTCATTTTTAAAAGTATTAGAAACAAATTGTTAATTCGCCACTAATAATTTATTTAAAGTAAAAAGTGTAAAATTTAGTTCAAACTTAGTGGCCCTAAGTAATAAACGAATTAAGAGTCGAATCTTGCTCAGATTTGATTTTTTTACCATGGGCTTAGGTCGACTTTATGATAAGTTCGACTCTAAATTCGTTTATTATTTAGGAACAATAAATTTTGAATCAAGCTAAATATTAATAAGAGCAATATAACCTCAAACGTTTTTGCAAACCAAAATGAGTTAACAAATAATAAGCAATAATTATTCTGAAAGATTGTTGCAATGTTTAGTGAAGCACTTGAATTACAAAAAAAAAAAAAAAAAAAAAAAAAAAATATCCCACGTTGGGCGCCACTTTCGCTAAAATCCTTTGATGCTGGTTGCGGTTTACCAGTCATATTTTATTGAACATTTAATAACGTACTAAACAGCATTCAGCCCTTTAAAAGAGTAATTCAAACAATTTACACGTTGGGCGCAACTTTCGCTTAAGCCTTTTGATGCCTAACGGTAACCAGTCATATTTTTTCAAAAATTTAATAAAGTACTGAACAACACTCAGACCTATACAAGAGTAATTACAAAAATGCCACATGGTGGGCGCCACTTTTGCTAAAACCATTTGACATCTAACTGCAAGCAATCAGGTTTAATTAAAAATGTAATAATGTACTGAACATAACTCAACAATATACAAGTGTAATTTTAAAACATTTAATTAGTTCGAAATATCTTTTTGAATACTTAAAATTATCTACATAAAAGAAAACTTAAAAATGTTTGACAATTTTAATTCAGTTTTTACTCAAATTAACCTTGAAGAACTATGTTTACACACAATGAGATCCTATCAAATTAAATCTGTCTAAAAATTACCGAAAAAGGAAGTTCTAAATGCAACAATGTGCCATATTTTTTGAATTCCTATTAAGTTAATTCTTAAAAATGTTGACAACCGGTATGCAACTTGATCCTAAACGTCTGCAACGATATTCTTCTATATTGAGACTTAAGATTTATGGGTGATTTTGTTGGATTTCAAAAAATAACGGTAAAAACCTGTGATACAACTGTTAAGAAAAGGTTTAATTTTCTCGTAATGATTTTGGTGAAATTCAGTTCTAAAGAAAAAAATACCAATAACATCTTTTTGTATCCCCTATTCTATTGTTATTACTAATTGTTAAAAATTCGTTATTTAATAACCCATTTGAAAGAAATTTTATTATCAAAAAAATTGAGAAATTACAACGAACATTTATCAGTTCCTTTCTAACTAATTGAATTTTAGAATTCCAATTTTGAATATATATATCAATTACATAGGAGAACGAAATGTTACAAAATTGTTGGATCAAAAGCAAGAATGTTTTGAACAATCCAAAAAAAAAAAGGTTAGATTGATTCATATTTTCGAGACATCCTAGTGTAAACGTGCTGAAAAACATGTTTCTGGATATTTTTGAGGTTATGTTATCACCAATCGATTTTCCTCCAGAAAACTAGTTACATCATCAGAAGGCTTTTTGTGTCTTGAATTTAGAACTGACTTCAGAATGGATAGATTGGCTCAGGTTTTCGAGATATCTTAGTGTAAAAGAACAAAATTCTAGTTTTTCTGTATTTTTGGAAGTAACCACTAATAGATTTGATTACAATATCAGATAATTTGTGCACCCTGAACTCGAATCTGACCTAATAATTGCTGTCTAAGGCTCAGGTTTTAAATATATCCTAACCTTAAAGTGTCAAAAACCGAATGTTGGTTATTTTTGTGGTTAAGTTACACCACTAATTACGTTTTCCCCACTAAACTTATAAAGGCAAAAGAAATTCTTTTCTTACCTTGTATTTTGTTGGCTTAAATTGAATAGTAGCATTGAATATTAAAAGCAAAATCAGGACTTAATAACGTAAAATTTTGAAATAATTCATTTGGAAAAAAAAATGATTTTTTCCCAACATTTTGAAATAATTATTTCAACAACTACTTTTTTTTTAATTTCTCCTCCCCAATAAACGAGGGGAAATGGACTTCCATCCCTGTAATTTTTTTTTTCTTATCTCGACCTTACCTGCCTCCTATTGCTTTTGTTGCATCTTTTGAGAATCACCCTGTTTTATACCGATACGAAATTAAGATGAAAGAATAACATTAACAAAATAAATCCAATCAATTGACCCGCACTGTATACAATATTTAATTTGTTGGTGGTTTTTTAGCCTACCACGGACGACTGATTATAACTTCCCAACTTTGGTCGACTGTAGAAGGAAATTCAACACAACATACAGAAGCAGAAGCAAATATATTTATGTGCCAGATATTATGAGGCAATCTTTTCAAATGATGGTCTTTATACTAAAAAGCCATTAAACAGTAGTAGATATAGTTGGCACCACCTATCAGCATATTTATACCTACCAATAGTTAGTATGTTTGATGTTTGATGTTTGTTGATGATGATGATGTTGATTTTTTTTCTTTTTATATTTCGTCATTTGAAATCTCTTATTCTCATTGAAAATATCACAAGCACATGCATCAGGTATATGACAGGTTGTGAGGTATAGAAGAATTGACAAATGGGTGAGGGGGGGGGGGGGTATGTAGCTGGGTAGAGAGGTGCATATAGAAAACAAAATCTTAACCCTGAAACCAAAGTGTTTAGCTTTTTATGCTAAAAGAAAATAAACACTTTATACAAATCTACACACATAGAGCTTTATAGGGGCATATTTGATCCTATTGTTCGTTTCAGTTTTTTTATGTTTTCTTCTCTTTGCTGCTCATGGTTGCAACACTATTAAAAGCATATACATATATCAAAATCCACTTTCTTATTTGACATTCAAAAAACGTCATTCATAATCGTCCTCAATATCACATCTATATTTGATTATCTCTCACAGACATCATTATTTTATTAGTATTTTATTTTTGAATACAATCAACAAACAAAATTAAATAAAATTTAAATATTTATGTGTGTATCTATCAATCTCTCACTGTATCTTTAATTTTTAACACAATCTTCTCTTGTGCAATATTAAAAACCATTTATACACATCTCTTTATAACCCGCATCTTATAGTCTCAGGCGTCTTTTTGCTTCACATCCCACAAAAAAAAAAAAAACATATTCAAAAGTAAAGCAAAATAAAATACAAATTTTTGTAAAAAAAAAAATCAGAGTTGCGTGTTGCAAAATCCAAAAATTTCGTATTCATGGCGTTGTTTCTTCTTCTTCTTATTTTTCTCTGTCCATATCAGAGACGCCTCAGAGATCATAGGCCACCAAGCCATCATCATTTTTATGTTAGCCCAGGTAGTAGTTGTTGACATCTTTATCGTAACACAGCGGTGTCATTTAAAATTTTATACACGGTCTCATTTTTTTTGGGATCAACTCAATTCAATTCAATTTAAAAAAAAAATAGATCCTCAAAACTAATCCTTTCTAAACTATTTGTTTTGTTTTTAGTTTTTTTTTTATGTTTTCTTAACTTCATTTGTTTGTATGAATATTAACAAGTAAAACAACAAATGCTTTTTCTCATAACGCAGGAGCTTTTTTCTCAAGTTTTTTTATTTAACATTTTTGTTTTTGATCTCAAAATCACGCAAAAATTCGGAGAGCGAATGTATATAAATATTATTTTGTTTCGTTTTTTATTTGGTTTTATATTAATTTTGTGCAGAAACATTCCCACATAGTTTGTTTTTCGTTCGATCGTTTTACATAAATGAATAAAAAAATAAATCAATCAATCAATCGTGTACTATCAGTTTGGACAAAGAACAAAAGTTTTTCAAAAATCCGGGAATACGCTGTGATTTCGTCACGCATATAAATGAACTTAAAAGAGAAAAATAAATAAATAATAGACACAAAGGACTCGAAAAAAAATATATAAAAATTTATTACGAAAAAAAAAATCAAACAAATGTACTATTGCCACGAAACACAAACAGATAAAAATAACTACAACAACAACAGTAATAATAATTGTAATTTATTACTTAAAAAACAACAAAAACAGTTTCACTACAACAATAACATCGAATCCATTGCAACTACGGAACTACATAGAAATCTATCATCACCCCTACCACCACAATTACCACTACCACAATCATCACTTAGTTCAACAATAACTAATGAATATAATAATAGTAATATTTATAATAAAAATATAACATCGTTTGATATCCTTGAAAATGATGATGTTGAAAATTTGGATATTAATTTTGAATTGATAAATTTGAAGAGTTGCAATAATTATTTTCCATCATCATCGATATTGACATCAACATCGGCATCGAAACATTATCATAAAGCATCCGAAGATACGTCACAATTATTAAATCATCGAGTACGCCGGAATAGTAGTAGCGATGCAAGCAATATAAATAAGCAACTATCGATAGAATCCTTTTCGCCTACCTCATCGCTATCGCCTAATAATATAAATAATAATAATTATTCAAATTCAAATCGTTCATTGCATTCCGTGAGTTGTACATCATCACCCATTACAACAGAACACAAAAACTATCAACAACAATCATTCAATAATATCACAACCACTGCAATTTCCACTCCCAATCCCACAAACAATACACAAATCACAACCACAAACAATAACAACAACAACAACAACCAAAACGCTGCTGCTGCTGTTGCTGTCACAAAATTTGAATTTGTTGAAAACTTTGACAATGTCAATAATAACGGCAATAGTTTTGATTTAAATCATAGAAGTAAGACTAATAATAATAATTCAGTCACACCATTAATTAATTATAGCTACAATAACTGCATTGATAATTATAATTATAATCAACCACAATTACCACCACCACTACCACAACCACAACAACCACCACTTTCATCAATAATATCGTCGTCGCTACAAAATTTACCATCGCAATCGTCCATTTACAATTTATACGGCAGCCAAATTAATAATAGTTTTAACTTCAATCGTCATAGCACAACGTCATCATCAACGTCGTCGTCGTCGGCATCGTTTGCTGCAACACTCCTCGAATCACCGCCATCAAACAAACCGACTGAAGAGGAGAAGCACGAAAGAATACAACACAAGGACTCAACCACAATCATCAACCATCATATTAACGACGATACCATCTCCAACAGAGGGAATTTTGTGGAAGACAACCATTTCATTGACCACCAATTGTTCCGTAATATTATTAAGATGAGCGAACAACATTCAGCTATGCAACACCAATTGAGATCATCGTTTGCATTGGGAGGATCCGGTGTGGTAGAACCATCCGGTGGACTCTTGCTGAATCAGAATCATGCAATGGACATGTATGCCCAACAACAGCAACACTTGCAACATCACCATCAACAACAACAACCACAATTTCAACAACATCGCCAATCGCCGCCGTCACCATCTTCGCCGTCTTCCATAACGCAACAGCAGCAATTAAGACATTCCATGTCATCATCGCCTTCGCCTATTCCGTCACCAACTTCGTCATCGATTTCGCAACAGCAACAAACCCAACAAATTCAGCAGCAACATCACAACTCTCAACAGCAACAACAACATCATCATATGAACCACATGCATCAACATCAGCAGCAGCAACTACAACAACAACAACAACAGCAGCAGCAAAATTCAACAACAATGACGCAATCAAGTACGTCACCATTTAAGTCCTGTTGGTGTTTTGGTGAGTGTGCCTCTCTAATTCTAAATTTGTTGCTTAAAAAATTCTCATTTGAAACAAAAAATTCTCGTTGTGTGTGTGTTTCAACAACTCATAACCAAAAAAAAAAATTAAACCGAAGCACATGTTTATTTCTAAAAAAAAACTAAAAGTTTGTGGGAACGTTTCTATATATTTATTTTAACTTTGTGACTTTTTTTTTCTGTTTTTTTTTTTTAATCTTTGTTTCATTTTTTTGTATGCAAGTTCTTTTTCTATATAATAGGTACCTACCAACAGAATACACTTTATTAGGTCACAGGAAGAAATTTCAGATTTTACCTATTTTTCCAATATTCTAGGATTCTCTGATTTTTCTATAATTTCCCATCACAGCATCACGAGACTTGAAAGTTTTTTGCTAGGACTCTTCTTGTTTTTTTTTATTTTAATTTTTATTTTCGAAAAGTCCACTGTGCACGCCCCTATTTTTTTTTTACTCGAGTAGACACATGACCTTTTAACACTATTACAGAGAGTTCTTATAGTGTTTTGTTCGTTCTTTTCATTCTGTGTAAGTGTGTGAGTGGGGACTTTTTTTTTCTTTTACATCAATATCCTGATTAAAATGACACAATGGGGGATGCAAAAAAAGAAAAAGAAAAAAAAAAAAACACATTTTAAATAGGTACCTACTAGCAGGTACCTACTAGCTTTATATTGGGTCAAGACTGGTGATATAAAAACCTATTGTTTGTGGATGAAAATAAATGAGAAGAACATAAGTCCCACCTGGGTTACTTCCTGGGCGAGATTAACCTTCTTTATATATTGAGAAAGACGCTATGGTAAACAATTTTATATTTAATTATTTATTCTGCTGGTAAATGTCACTTTGGCATATCTCCAAAAAAAAAGCACATATAAAGAGAGAGAGAGAGAGTAAAAGAGATAGAGAAAGAACATGATAATAAGGAAATGAGTCCTTTAGCATAATTTCCATAATTTTAAGCAAGCAGACCAGCATTATTCCCTTAGGTGCATACAAAAAAATGTTTTTAATTTTCTTTCTTTGCTTAATGCTAAACTTTAATACCAAATAGTGTCGCAAAGTTGGTGTTATGTAAAATTTAGCTTGGGATTTTTTCTTTTATGATTGTAGTTTAACTGCAAGTTAAAGGGTTATAATAATAATTTAGCATTTTGTTTAAACTAAATTAGCAAACAATTAGAAGCGCGAATGAATTTTTTATTTATTTAACCGTAGGGTTTTAAAAGTGGGGTTTTTGAAATTTGTTTTTATACCTAAATAATTTTTTTGTTTGAATGACATTACGTCAATGTTGTTGAAAAATGGAGATAATAAAAAGAGACACCATTTTCTAGCAGTGTCATTTTTACGATCTGTGTCTCTCCTAACCTCACAAGTTACCAGGGCTGAGTAGAACCGTAGATACTGGGGCTGTTTAAGACCGTTCAATGAGATGGGGAAATTGGAAGCATTTGGAATCCACTCTCAACTTAGATACAAATATAGACCTAAAGCGCATTTAGAATTTTAACATTTTAAGAAAGGTCACGAAGAAGGAATAATTATTATTTATTTCCTGACATAATAAATAGAAAATACATTGTGAGGCTTGATAGCCATTTCAACATTTTTATCCGGTATAAATGAGGTATTGGAGCGAGCTTTAAGCTAGGGATGCACATTTAACATCGATACATCGAAAACATCTATGTTTTCTTATTCGAAGTATCGAATCAACCGATGTGTTGGATACTTTCGATGTTTGACGATACAACGATGTGTTTTATTCGGTACATCGAATAAACCCTGACCTGAGCCTGAACTACGCTTCAACTGCTTTGCGCTCCTTTCAGTTGAAAAGTTGAAATGAGTTTTCGACTCGATTGCGCTTGCTCAGTTAAGTTAAGTCGAAACCTTGCTTTCTATTTCTTCAAATTTCAATTTCAAACTCCATATAAACAAACGTTTTAGTTGGCTTGCGAAACCAAGAGATTATGAACTTCATTGATAATCTGTGGCAAAAACACTAAATATGAGACTGCATACACGTACATTTGAATAGATGTTGTGAAATACAACAGCAAATTATAACCAATGATTTTCACGCATACTTACAAATTTTTTATTAACAGATTACTCGTTATAATACTAATGTCGATGTTTTCATTCGATGCATCGGTAAACATCGATGTGATGTTTCGTTACAATACGTCGAATAAAATATCGATGTATTTCTTCCATGAACATCCCTACTTCAAGCTCTCTTCTGGTGTTTTTGATTGATAAAATAAATCAATTTATTTTTGATTTAAATCTTTCAAAACGCAGATTTACCATTCCAATGGGCAAATAAATTGATTTATTTTTTGATTTAAAATCAAATTTGCAGATCTAGATTTTTCGTCTGATTTACCCCTCCTACACTAATCCAATACAATTTTAAGTTGTCACTTTACATAATTTTTTGTATTGTTTGAATTTATTTCTCTATCCAGAATCGAATTATGTACATATATGTACGTGTAAATTAAAAACAAAAAGTAATTACTTTACAGTTTCAGACATCAGGAAATGACCCTTGAAAACTTAAAGAGACCAATTGTATTTTGACAGATCCAAATAAAAAAATCGATTTTTTTTGTATTGTCAATGGAAAACATCATTAGTTCTTAGTCAACTGGATAAACTGAGACTGAGAGTAGTGTAAAGAAAAAAACTAAAAAATAGAAGAAGGTAATAACAGAAGGGTTTATAACAATATTGTCACTTCGATTAGTGTTTTTTGTATCATAGAATGATCCATATTGATCACTAGCGGCAGTAAAACACGACTTATGTATGTCAAAGAAGAGCGAAAGTATGTCATAATGTTAATGTGGCATGTTTTATTACAAATGTCGTCAAATGTTATTATGCTTTCACTTTCCTTATGTATGATGGTGTTCAAATGTGTCTGACTTCTCCGACTTTTTTTTGAATTTACACAAAACAACGTCAGACAAAATCAAAAAAAATCCATTTTGACGTTTTCTTGTGTAAAGTCAAAAACAGTCGAAGGAGTCAGTCAAACATGAACACCGTATTTTATTAGAGCCTCTTGGGTTGTTCCGTCTTTTTGACAGATTGGGTGAGGTGTGTACAAAATATGCGTTGAACTTTGACGTTTCCTATTTGACAACCCGTGTGCTCCTCGATGTTAGCATAAATTGATGTGAACCAAAATGATTGAGTTGTTAAATTGTTTTCCCAATTAAATACTCGTAGGTTAATGGATTATATTTGAGAAATAAGTAATATTATTACTGGTTTTTATTTTGCACAAAACATCCGCAGATTCTACAAACGTCAAAATAACGAATTGAAGTTTGTACATGAGCATATTCATTTTGTTCGTTAGTTTCGTCTTTCTGGCTGTTTTGATGAGGGGTGTAAAAATGAAGGATGAAACGAACGCACGAATGAAAATTTGCAAACCTTTTTGATTGAACTTTGACGTTTCTGGTTTAAATCATGGACGGTGTTCACATTGGACTGAATCCTCTGAATTTAAGAAAAAAAAAAAATTCATAAATTTTTTTTTTTTTTTTTTAAATTTACTACTTTTTGCTCTTTCTAACCATAAAGTGGGAGGGATATAAATTTCAGAGAAGTCAAAAATAGTCGGAAGAGTCAGTCCCAGGCTCTTAGTTGACAATGGGAAATGGAACAATTCAGCTTTTCCTGAAACTGTCTTGTCATTTCTCTTTCTAATTCATAAAGCGTATAGAAATCTAGTTAGAAAGACAAATACAATACAAACAAATATAAAACTACTGCAAGTACATTCACTATACATATTCACGTACGTGTTTGTTTTCCCTTTAAGTAAAGCTGTCAGACGTTGGTTTTTATTGCTGTTTTTTGCTTGTTGGTGACGGGTTGATATTCCGAATTCAAAATAAACCGACGCGACGGTGACGTTAGAAATGTCAGGTTTATACTAATTGCTGTTATGTCTCAAAATATGTGTTCAAAATTACTTCCTTGATTATTAAAGTTAATGTTAAAAAAGCCATGCATTTACATAATATTGTTTTTGTATTCTCTTAATTTGTCATTTTTTTTGTTTTTCTGCCTTTTGTATGTATGAGGAACATAGGTACAATGATTTTTTGTTGTACTTGTTTAAATAATTGTTGACCTTCATTTTATTCAGCAGTACACAATATGTATCCTTGGATTGTTTTCTTTCGCGCAGGAAAATAAAAAATGTCTGTACCGTGATTGAAGGCAATTATTTTCGCATTGTTTCCGGTTAACGGAAATATACCTGAAAAAAAAAAAAATAATTTAGAAACATTATTTTCTCTCCCTCGGTGATTTGCTGAACGCACGATTTTTTTGTTTTTGCAGGAGTGAAATATTGTAAGAGATTTATAATAGTTAGTTCAATTAGGTTATAAATCTTCTATTGTAACAAGTACAGGAGATATAGGTATTATGATTTTTTTGTTTGTAATTGGTTCTAGATGAATTAAAGCTATCTGGGAAACTTTTAAGAGATAATCCTTGATAGGTTTGGTTGTTTCCTTCTAGATTTCCTTAAAGAAAGTCCCTGGAAACAAATTGTATAAACTGGCCGTCTCTTTCTCATAAATGAAGCGTTAACACTTATCTCAAAGCCAGGTTTCCATTTTTAACTTTAGACCGGGAGTTGTTCTGGAAATAAAATGCAAATTTCCAAATGAGATCCGCAATTTCCTCATTTCCCGAACAAATTCCTGTTTCCAAACGAATCTTTGAAAGGTAGAGATGGCAGTCACAAGCATCCTTGCTCGATGACCCAATTGTTAATATAATGTAAAAGTAATGCGCCAAGCTTATAAATTAGTAAATTTAGAAATTAGAAATTTAGATTTTTTTCTGAGATATAGAGCTCTTTTCGAATCTGTCAAACTGTCATATCACTTTGTGTCTATTGTCAATTATTGCGTATGAATGTCCCCACAAAGTGATGAATAAACGAAAGAGCGATTCATATTGCTATTTGGTAAGGATCCCTGTTGATTTATTTCTCGTTGTGGTCCTGCTGCACTTTGAAAGTCTTAAATGAATTTGACAAAAATTTCAATAAATGGCTTAAATATGAAACGAATAATGGTGCATATTTTGTCAGTCGTGTGCTAATCCAGCATCATCATAAACTAAGGCATTTATGTGCTGTGCATTTGAAGTATGTAACTTATAAAAATAGAAAATTGACAAATGACGAATGATTAGATCTAAACATATGAGGTAATTTGCATTCTTGATGACGTGATTTGGTTTCGCTGATCGAGAAAATTCTTGTCAGACCTATGTATGTCTACGCGAGTACACATGTTTGCAGCAAAATTTTCTCGCATAAATAATGACTTAATCGAATGGAAACAGGTGTTAAACTCGCATTTATTGATTGATTTATAGATTCTGAAACCATAAGTAAAACACGATTATTATATGGTATGATTCAAAATGTTGACATTTTTGGTATAAAATTAATTCATGATGATTTTTGTATTTGAAAATAAATCCATTTAAGACTTACTGTCACAAAATCATCCCGGAAGTAGAATTAGGCTTGGAATTAAAGTGAGAGTTGCTTGGAGATATATGGCCTTATTGGGAGAGTCTACTCCGACAAAATCTAGTCGACTTAAGTCGATCAAATTTAATTTTCTATCAAATAGAAAAATGCATATGTTTCATAGTAATCTGACAGAAAAATATTAACGAATAGATTTTTGAAATATCGAGTGTAGACTTTAAGTCTATTCGACTTTTGAATAGACTCTCGCAATAAGTCCCATACATTTTCAATAAAAAATAATAATGTTTCAAGTCTCTTTTTTCTAAATTGTGTAATCAACGCGAATGCGCCAGAATCAATGCAGAGCCACTCTGAAATAAAACATAATAATATGAAACTACATACGCGCATACTCCCACATTATTAACACATACATATAAAAAAAACAATTCTCACAGAGAAAATCGAAACACTTCTATTTGTGTGTATGTGTATAGGGGGGGAACTTTGTTATGGAGCTAAGTAGTGTATAGATATGTATATATTGCGCACCAAAACTAGGGCAAGCTGCAATTATTGTATTTTCTTTCAACTTCTTCAATAAAGGCAGAAATAACAACAACAAAAATAGCTACAACGACAACATAGATAAGGCGACAATATAGGTAGTATGCTTTGCAAAACGCAGTGCGATGTAGGATTAAGGCTAGGAAAAATAAAGTAAGCTTTAGGTCTAATGGCGAGATATGTATGATGAGAGTGAATCAAGTGAAACTTACCGTAGAAATTCGTCTTCTTTTTTTGTTTGTTTTTTGTTGCTGCCTGACATGTGTCGGTCTATATTTTTGCCCGGTTCGCCCTTATATTTGCTCATACACTGTTACCCACTGTAGATATAACTAACATACTCCAACACCAACACAATTTGAATGTAAACAATGTCCGGCCTCTGTTTTGTCATGTTTCTGTCAACTGTGAGTGTGTGTGTTGGTTATCCAAATGGGGCTGATGGAGAAATATATTCAACCCCTTTTTAATGATTGAGGGGGGGAAATAGTACAAAATAACAAAAAAAAAAACTTAAATTTGTGTCAGCAGAATGAAATTGAACAATATACGGAACTGAAAACACTAATTAACGCTATCCCAGATTTTTTAAGATAACAAAGAGAATTCAACTTATATACCCGAAAAGATTATTGCAACCAGAAATTCTCAACTATTTTGACAAGAAAATTTCAATTTAACTCGGTTATTTTAAAGAAAACTCTTTCCAAAGTTAGTAGTAGCCCGTAGCGTAATGGTTAGTGCGATGGACTGTCACGCTGGAGTTCTGGGTTCACTTCCCAGCCTCGTCCACCTAAAAAACTAAAAAGTTTTTTTTTCATGGCTACTGCCTCTTGCGAGGAATTGACAAATCCTCCAAGAGTATCACTTGTCATGAATAAGTGATGCTCGTCTAGCCGTTCGGATTCGGCATTCAATTGTAGGTCCCTTCCATTCCTGTCGACAGCCGCACACAGAAATAGTTGCGAGTTGTTAGTCATTAGGCCCTGGTTCTTCACGAGCCGTTGCGCCACCCAATTTAATTTAATTTATTTCCAATATTTGCGTGTGAGTTTTAATTTGAAACAAATATAAACGAAATTTCTTTTTTGTTTGTTTAATTTTATGTTAAAAAGTTTAAGAGATTTTTAAAATTTTCCTAATTGGTTGATATTAATAATTGGTGCTAATGCTCTTAACTACAGTTTAAGATGAATTTGGCTCAATGAATACAAACTTTTTCCAAATTGTGATATTTTTATAAGCTTATTTATTTGTTGTACCACAGATATACCGAATTCAGAAATGCACTTTCCATATCCGCAGACAGAGACGGTCCGTTAGAAAACATTTCTATTATTTTAGAAGAATTAATGTTTCCTCGTTACAATATAACATCAAATTGTACTAAAAACTTACATAAATTGTACTATTTTTTTATAATTGTATTTTGTAGTGATGCAGCCTACTGCATTTCTGAACTCGGGGATACTTTCAAATGTATTGAATTACCAAACTGGTATCAACTGTCGAAAATGAAGTTAACCCAAGGTTTAACTTAGACACAATTATTTAAAAACTACTATTTATTCACCCCAATGTCACTTTATTCAAGGATTATAAGACCGTTTTTGTTGTCTTAGAGCCAGTTTTTCAATGCGGGCTTAAATTTAAACCCGATGGCCAGTTTTTTAGTGCTCTTTTAAGTCTACAATTCTTTTATTTTATCTTCTGTGTTTTTTTGTATCCACACCTTAAAACTGCCTCTCGACGTAACTGAAAACTAGTCTATTTCAAGGGTTAACTTACTCTTGTTTAATTCACCACTGAAAAACTTGCCCTAAGATCCAATTTCAGTTAGTTAAAGTTAAGATAGTACTTATTCTTCAGACCAATCATAAATGTTGTCCCTGTTGCTATATCATTTATTCCTCTGATAGTTTAAATGATGATTGAAAAATTGGCTTTAAATTTTGTGAGTTAACTTTGGACTTACTCAACTGATTCTTTTGATATTTTATTTTCGAAGTTTGTTTAGTTTTGATGCATTCAACCGCCACTGCTTCTTGACTTACCTGCTATTCTAGGGTTAACTAATTATGATTTAAATCACCACTAAAAAACTGTGCCTTAGTTAAACAACTCTCAGTAAGCAATGACCAATATTTTATTTATTTTAAATTAATCCAAGCACCAAAATGCCCAAAAAGATTTCTATTTCAGCATTTTGGGTCCACAATATCTCTACAGATAATCCAAAGCTAACTAAATAAAAGTCGGTTGAGTCAAATTCAAGTTAGTTCGAGATCAAATTGAATAATAAAATGTTCTTCAGGAGTTAAGTTGAGCTGCGAGATTGGTTCCGAAATTTAAAAATTGTAAACCCATTTCTAAATGATAAACTAAAGTTAAACACTTAGAGCCAGTTTGGGTATCCCACATCTGACACCTTGTACATGTGTGTACATAAATGTATTTTAATTTATTAGGATATACTTAGTCGTATTCTATGTTATTATACTATAAGTATAACAGTTCACAACGTGTAAGACCTATAGTTTGAATTTCAAAGGCTCTGATTAAATTGCGCAAATCAACCGAAATCAGCTGATTATAATTTTTGATAATCAACCCCACTCAAACTATAATCATTAATAAAATAATACGATAGAATGGAGATATAAGTTTTGTTAAAACAATACTTACCCAATAGGAACATTTTACGTTTTCTTTCTGGGGAAAAAAAATATTGCAGCGATTCAAAATTAATTTTGAATAATTATATTAGAATGTTCTTCCATTTTTTGTTAAAAGTTTTTGAATAGAAATTATATTGTTATGTAAAATTTAGTAACTTCACACGTACCATAACAAATATCTTGATGGCCCAAAATTTTAAATTTAGTAAGGACTTAACACTTTTCTTATCTGAAAACAGTTTAATGAAATTTTCAAAATTTTAAATACGTTTTATCTAGTATCATACTAAACCAATTTCCTTCATAAACTTCAGCTGAACACGTCCAAAAAGTGACAGCTCGTGCAAAAAAATGCACAAACAAGCCTCATTTTGACATTTACAAACGTCAGTGTCATATGGATTTAGTACTATTCTAAGCAGATAAAATAAAAAAACTCGCTTAAAATTAGCAAAATAAATGTTTTAACCTATGTATTACACTAAAAATGGTTTAATCCCGTACTAAATCGGCTAAAATTTTTCGCATTGTTTTTAGAATCCAATTCAGAGATTTCTTATGAAAGAAAATAATATTCTATGATGTCGTTGCAAAAAAAAAACACAAACAAATCTATCCAATTAAAATGAAGAAAATGTTCGCACTTAGCAAGAAAATAGTGTATGCACTACATACGAACTTAAATGCATGCATCTTTTATTGTTTTTGAAGGACACTTTTTATTCTAGAATATGTATTTTTTTTTATCTTCGTCATAGTATGTATATTTGCTAGAACAAAATGAAATGAGGCATACATTAAACACAACCGTCTAATAGAATGTGTATACTTGACATCTTGAACAAAATAAAAAAAAAAAAAAAACAGTAGATGGTTGGAGATAACGTTCAGTTTTTATTTTTAAAAGAAGAACATATTTTATAATAATATAAGAAAAAATAAAAACTGAAGTAGGATTGGATCGATTCCCCACGTTAATTATTTATTGTTTTAGTTTTTTCTTTAATCAACCTTTTTCAACTTGTCGCCTACGTGTTTTTTCCTCTTAACGAGAGTACTTTCTTTTAATTAATTCAGGTAAGATTGATTGATTGTATAGAAGCTTCTAAACTTAATTAAAATAAAATTGTTTGTCAAAGTCGATATAGCGACACAATAGCCTACATAAATTGAAGATCACCTTGCATTACGGTTTGTTGAGGTCAAGACTTGACTTGACATCGATGATGACAGAAAAAGTAATTTATTTCAATCGGGTCAATAAGTTAGAAGAAATTGATATAAATATCTGACATTTTGATGTGGGAGAAAAATGTGGAGTCATATTAATACAACAGAAGTAAATTAAATTCCAAAATTCAACTTTGCTGCATTTACAAAAGTTTTTTTATCCCCAAATCCAACTTTTAGCTTGAAATGAGTTTTTCTTTTTGTAAAATAAAAGTTGAAAAGAATCCCTGCTTTAATAACTATAGTTACATGACTTCAAAGTGTCTTTGTCTGAGTTGCCATATTGTTAGAAGATTTTAGAAGATGTTTGAAGACAAAAATCGTAAAAGAAGTTAACCTGGAAAAAATAAATAAAAAGCTCAAGTGAGCTCAGATTTCCTGAAAATTATATTAGGAAATCAGGAAATTCTGTTCATTGTCAGCAACCCAGCTTAGTTTAAGAATATCGTATAAACCTTACAGAAGTAAGGTTCTGTGTTTTAAAAGTTCATATGGGATTTGATGATAAAAAAGGAAAATTGATACTTCTAGAACATTGACAACTGTCGGAAGAACAAAGATGTTAAAAGAACATAGAAGGCTGCTTGTTTTGTGTTGGGAAAATATCACCACTTCAAGACGCTCAGATGTTTATTCAAACCCCTTTAAATGTCCAGTTAATGATTTATTATTATCTCTTTAATCCAGTTTTTCCTTCCTCACAATTATTCTGAGCAAACCTCTCTTTTTTTAAAGTTACAAATTCTCCCCACAGTATTCAAGATTATATCTGGTCTGTCCGCTTAGTGGTCATAAACTTTCAGATTTTAACAGTTTAAGTCCAGTAGGGCTGGTCACGGGACTTGGAAAGAGTTTTGTAAGCCGCGTCTCGGTCTCGAAAAAATCTAAAATTTTCAGTCTCATTTCAGTCTCGTGTTGGTCTCATATAATTAAGTCTCATCTCGGTCTCATTCTTGCCTTTTTCGCGAGAAAATTTAAATTTGCAGTCTCGCCGTGGTCTTGTTTCGGTTTCGTTATAGTCTCGCCTCTTCTCGTTCTCGTTTCAGTCTATTGGAACGAAATATTATCGATACTTCAAAATATAGTTTGTCCATCGTCTGTGAAGCCAATAACTGTCAAATTCCATTGAATGATGGCTACGATGTCGATGTATTACAAAACCCCTAAAAAATCCCAAATTTGTTGCTTTTATCCGAAGAATACGATTTCAGGGGTTCTTTAAAATGCATTTTTTCTGCCGAGACAACCAAGAGCGACGAGACTCTCGATAAATGTTGGTCTAAATATAGAGTCTCGCCTCGGTCTCGTCTCGGATGCTTAAAAGGCAGCTTTGGGTTCCTTGTCTCATGGCCAGCCCTATTCCAGATTCTGTCAAAGTTCATATAAGAACAAAATAAAAATGGTAGAATCTGGCAGTTCGCGAATAGACCAATGTTATTGATGTTTTATTTTTCGTTCAGTAGATGCGCATCTGCTAAAATGCTATGGCATTCATTCCTCTGATGATAGCTTAACTGATGATTGAAAAATCGGCTCAAAGTCATTTAACTTTGTTAACAAAAAAAAAATTATATTTTTAGAGCATTGAATTGAGCCATTACCAATAAATGACATACTGTCAGATGTATAAATATCACAAATAAAAAAAAAATAATAAACTAGCATAACAACATGTGTCTCTGGAGGAACTTGAGTAAAAACTTTATTACAACAAACTATTCTTTATGCTTCCTTCTGGACTGTTTGTATAGGTTTTATACAGTTTTATCTGTGTTATTTTTTCTCCATTTCCATGTTTGCCTAGACAACTATGATGCACAATGTCAGTTTTATTCCATTGGTAGTTTCAGTTTGATACACGTTCCTACTACACATTTCATTTTAAAATGAATGCTTCCAAAAGCCGAAATGTATTGTAGCTGTAGGTACTTGGTTAGAGATAAGATCGCGCTCCCTTGGCAATAGTAATAGTTCACGCGATGCTCAAACTGAAAAAAAAAAAAAAAATAATAAAAAATATAATATGGCTGTCACTAACAATAGTTTAGAGATAACGCGCGTATACTTGTATGTACCTATACCTACCTACACTACATAAATGTATTTTTTTTATTTTTATAAAAATAGGTATCTGTAAATTTTAAAACAAGGTTTGTTTGAACAAATGTGCTTGTACATACAAAAAAAAGATAGTTATTGTCTGAATGTATGTGTAAGATACATACATATGTATAGATAGAATATTGTTGACAATAGTTTGTTCTATTACTCTTGATGATGTATTTTTATTTTCATGGTTGAATGAAGGGATATTTTTTCTTGTGCAATAGTTTAACTAGGTACTGATTGTTAAATTCAAAAAAAAAAAAAATAAATCTAAACATGTTGTGTGTCTTATGAACAATATTTAATGCTGTTAATTTTTTTTTATTTTTTAAACCTTGTACAGTGAATAGGAATACAGGTCGATACGATCTTTGAATCAGAAACTAAAATTAACACTTTTGAAGGTTTCTGATGCTCTGAGTGTAAACAGGGCCTCAAGTTTGCTACATCACGTAGGGTTTTTGAGTACATAGAACCTATACAAAATTGTATTTCAATCTAAGGCCCAGTTTTTCAGTGACGAGTTAAAATTTAAACTCGAGTTAACTGACCAAATTCAATGGGTTAACACGAGTTTAACTCCAAAACTGGGATGATCCTGCACTGAAAAACTCTTCCTAAATGTGTTTTTACTTGCTGTGTCTATAAAGTTGATTTTCGACAAGACATCCGTCAGTCTGTTTGTCGATGCACTTTTACGTCCTGATGTACATCGAGCTATAGAGCCTATATGGTTAGACGGGTTTACATGTGAGAAGCATTTACATATGTATATGCGAAATTCAAATGTTTTGCTTTAGCTCATTTAGAAAGGGCAGCTGCAGTACAAAAATTTCAGTTTATTCAAGTTTTCTCAAAAACAGCTCAAACGATTTTGATTAAACTTCGTACATGTTATCCCTAGACCCAGTTCTAATAACACTTTTTACCAAGTTTTTTTTCCAAAAAATTCGAATAACGTAAATAAAGTTTTATGGTCTTTTGCATATTTTGTCATAATTCTTCGTTCCGGTACAAAAACTAAAGCATTTACAATTTGTATGAATAATTGTTTTAACAAAAAAATCAAATCAAAGAATAAATCCAATTTGTGTATTTATAACTTTTTTTCCCACATTTGTTTGTATTTAATCTAACAGTTTCAAAAATACTATTTAATACAAGTAAATACCTTTTAACGCCCACTTTACATCGAGCTAGCTCCTAAACGCGTTTACCGATTTGCTTCAAATTTGGTACAAATATGCATTGAATTAAAAATAAATGATTCCCTTATTTTTCGAATGTTAAATTTAAATGCCTTTACCTTCAAAATACGTTTATGGAGTTATCATGTTTATACCAAACACCACTGATATATATTCGAATCATTTCTATACACCTTCAATGGTAGCTACATTCATAATCGTAAGCATTTTAAGTGAAAATTGAACCTCTAACCTGCGAAAAGTAGGTACATAATTTTGTAAAATTTTCAAAAAAAATTAATTGGAAGTTTTTTTGTTCTCCGACAAACCGTTTGAGTTTTAAGGCATTGTTAAAAATTGAAGAAAGGGTTTATTTGGGTTCATAAAATTTAAATTTTATATTTATGCAACCGGTGAAGGTAGATGACATACCATTTAAGGATATATTTACATATATGTACTTGTACATGTATATATAATTTAAGTAAAATGCAATCCCTACTTGAAAAAAGTATATGTATTGTATATGTATATGTTGTGCCTTTTGATGCTTCAACAATCCCTAAACAACATAACGTAAACAAAAACCAACCCCAAACTTTCCTGGCAAAAATGCAAGTTCTCTTACTTTTGTGTCTGAACGATGTGTGGAGTAAAAGGCTTTTAATCAAAAAAAAATTACGTTGGCAGATTTTTTAAATTTTCTGATCTAAAACCTAGCTCGCTGCTTATACAAAACAAAATGTTTCGCTGGTCTTTCTATTGGAGACAGAGAGAATAAAATAAACCTTGTAGTGCTGTTATAGAGAAAAAACCTCAAATACAGAAAAAAAAAAACACGAACAAACCTAAAATGTCATTACTATAAACAAAGACCTTAATCCCACGTAGAATATAAACATGGAAAAATTAACACCATTCAATAGAAAATTGAATTTTCAAAAATGTATGTTAAGCCACTATTTCCCGTAAAATTGAAAATTTGAGACTGTTTTCAACACTATGTATATATAAAAGACACTCTCTTAAACCCTCTTTCCAATATGGTCGCCAAATGAGGGAAGTTTCACCCTCAAATATAAACTGTCAAGAAGATAATGTAGTGCGCTAAATATTTGCGTAATACCGTCTGGGTTCATCCGAGGCCTCGACCGCCATCGTGGAAAAAGCGCTCAGGCTGCAGACGCGTTTTAGTAAGATAAACTTTAAACTAAAAAAACGTACTTACAGCCATTGGGAAGATAATATTGTGCGCTAAAAATTTGCGCCATACTGTCTGCGTTCATCCAAGACCTTGACCACCTTCGCCGAGGAACGCGTTCAGTCTGCAGACGCATTTTAGTAAGATGAACTTTAAACTAAAAAAAAACGTACTTTGAGACTTTGGAAAGATAATATAGTGCACTAAATATTTGCGTCAAGACCTCGAACGCCTTCGTCGAAGAACGCGTTCAGGCTGCAGACGCGTTTTAGTAAGACAAACTTTAAACTAAAAAAAAAAAAAAATACTAAAAGACTTCGGGAAGATAATGTAGTGCACCCTAAACATCAAAACAAAAATAAACTGTCCTTTTCAAAATGTAACTTTTCAATGCACTTACCAAAATGTTCTGCATGCAAACTCAACTATTCTCAATGGATATAGATTTATTTTCTCTAAATTGAAAGTGATTTCAGAAATCACTTCAAAGACAAAAGTAACAGTATCGCTTAAAGACTTAAATACATAAATTTGTTTAATATGCAGCCACAGCAAAAAAGTCTTAAGTTTTTAATTTAAAAAAAAAGCTTTAGCCAACTCAGTAATTTTATAAATATGCGACTTTGAAAACTTTTAATATAAAGTTCTTCCTAACCCATGGCCATGGTATTACTAATAGGACAAGTTTTGCATTTCTATGTATGTAATCTTCTTAGAGATTTCAATCGCGAATGAGATGAAAAGTTTGTTTTGAAATTTTGTTAGTCTAGTCCTTTTATATCTTAACATCGACTCTTGCATTTTTAGTGTTGGAACCCAAGTACCTGTGTATTAAATTTTTCAAACAATTATTTGAAATAGGTTTTTTTTTTAATTTGAAAAAAAAAAAAAATAAATTTAAATGACAAATAATCCCTCTAAAATGCACATTATATTAAAGGGAAATCGAAGAAATCTTCTGTTGAACAGTGAACATTTGAAACTTTTATTCGAATTTCTTTCAGAACCTTAAATATATCCCGTCATATTTATAAACTTTGTCTTACTTCAGACGGTAGGACGTTCAACATTTTTTCTCGGTTATCTTAGAGTTGTCAACACAACGAAAATGGAAGCATTTAGAAAATACAATTATTTCTGATTTAAGTGATTTAAGTGATTGAATATACATAATTCAATTAAAGACCTATACTCCAAGATGCGTTTCGGCTAGGTTCGACAGTAGGCTCATCAGTTAGATGCTGTCATATACTTCAAAGACGCACAACTTTAAGATACTGTGAACTTTATTATGCTAATTTGATTAAATTTGTACATGATTTCGAACATTAAATATACCAACTTATTAGATAACCGTTTAAGAAATCTAAACAGGACTGTAAATATGGTTATTTTGCTATTAAGCCAACAATTTTGTACATATACATGGATGCAAATTATTTTATTTTTTTTTCACAAATATGTTATCTAATACTCAGCAAGAGGCTTTTGGTAGTTTTTTTTTGATTTAGCTGTTAAAAAATATTTAAGATTTTGCTTTCTCTTCAACAAAATGGGTAAAGTTAGGTAATTAAATCGTATAGCTACTTAAATGTATAGATGACTTATAGGTCGTTGCATGGTATTCAATTCCAGTCCACTCATAAACGTATGCTTTATTGCAGACACCATCTTCTACAAAACGTGCTAAGAATATATATAAACTAAAAAAAGCCTTACCTACATTTAAGTGAAAACTTCATTCTATTTTTTTTTTTTTTTGCAACTCATTCCGACTGACCCATTTTCTTTTCTTTTTGAATGAACACAGGAAAGTACTTAACAAAATTTAATTGAGATACAAATTTATTTGAGTTAAGTTAAAAAAGAAAGGTTAAATAAAAAAAACACACACACAAATATCCTACCTTTACGAAATAATGACTTTTACCTTTATTTAAACAAAATTACCAGATTAAACATTATGTTTTTCCGGTCAAGTGAGAACTTACCTTTTGTTATAAATAATAAAAACAAAATAATTATAGTTAAATTAAAAATATCAAAATCAAATGATCAAAAATCATATTACCTATGTATGCACACCAAAACAATTGTTACCACCAGCAACAAAAAAATATATATATAAAAAAAAAATAATAGAAAAAAAAATATTGAACACACACATCTAAATTTGTAAACAATTTTTTTTTCTCATTGTTTAATTCCAGGTGAGTCAGATTGTTCTGGAATTGAGGTTGAAATTGAAAATAATAACAATAATTTGCATCATGGTAAGCTAAGTCATTGTATCATCTATCTCATCTCTACCGTCAAATAAAAAAAAATTTAAATCGAATTAAATTTACAAAAAAAAAAAAGCTCCTATAAATTTTGTTTCTATACGTACATATATGTATATCTATAGTAATATATTACTTAAACTTTTCTTTATTTGTTTACAGACTTTTTTGTCTAAGTGTTTTAAAACTCTTGTATAAATATGCGCTTTTCAATTTAAAAAATCACAAAACAATAATATAAAAATGTAAACTTATACAAACAACGAAACAGCTATAATTGTGTATATACTTATTTATGGAAAATCTTCGTTCGCTGTCTACACTAAAATTATATTATTCTTTTTTTTTTCCTGTATTATTTTGCAATTTCCAAGCCTGCACTTGTGTTTTTTTGTATCTTTTGGTGTTTATATCTATGTGTATTTCTTTTTTATTTCTTCTTAAGTCAACGGAATAGAAAACGTATTAATTATGTCAATTTAATTTTCAACTTATTTTTTCTTATATAAGTTTTCTCCAAACTGCTTTAATCTTTCGAACAAGTTATTGCTCTATTTAATGTAATAGTCTATCATCAAGCGCCGCAAATCATTAACAATGCAAAACATCAAAAGATTAACAAACAATTTAAAAGAGCCTAACAATAATTTATGCTGAAAATATCATTTCTCTGAAATTTTCAAAAATCTTTGATATATTTATGTCAGCGGAGCATTTATCGATGTCTTAATTCAATTTCTTTAAATTCACGCTTAATTGTAGGGTGTTTGATTTCCGTTTGGTTCTACAGGTAAAAATCTTCAAAAGACACTTGGTAATATTCGGTAGTGTGGGACTCTTACCGCACCACCGGTAAATCAGGACCGATCTGTCAAAGATCAACAAATGATTTTACTGTCTTTCTGTTTTAAAATCACTTTTGCATACCTTTAAGACCATCAGCTCATTAAAGGCTTGGTTCTTTTTACCATGCGCCTTTACAAGCAATCAAACATTTTAGAAAATCATGATATAAATTACTTTCTGACACTAATTTCAGAATTTGTCTTTCCATCTCTGTGGAAAAGAACTAAAGAAACAATTTGACGTCCAATGTCAAATGAACTGATATTTGTGCTGCTTTCACCTTTACATGTGAAGTGATGGATTGAGTTGTATTTCCAACTCTATATACAATAGGTGATGGTTGCTTGGCAGGGTGATTGCAAATAAGGGCAATAATTTGCCCACGGAACGTAGAAATAAAAATGTCTGCAATGATTGCCGAAATAAAGAAATAATTTGACGTCTAATGACAGTTCGACTGACATTTGTGCTACTTTTCATCTTTAAATGTAGATTGAAGGGTTGAGTTGGAATAGCAACTGCTCGACAGTCTGATTACAAAAAAGATTTCATGCACATTATTTGTCTACTGAACGCAGGAATAAAAATGTTAGCAAAGATTGCTGAAATAAAGATAGAAATAAAAATTGGTTGTGAAGACGCAGGGTTGTGACTCGTACATCTAACACAGACTCCATTTCGGAGTTGCTATGGCTTTGCAGTCCCTGATTATGTACGTTGTTTTTTAACCACTTCCGTCACCTTTCTTATTTGAAGGTCACGATGAAGGTCGCTGTTTCTAATGCAAGGAGTATTTATTATCCCACGAAGGACTTTGTTTTTGAATTTACGGATAGCGACAGCATTTGTTTTCGCCATGTTTAGCAAATTTTTGATTTAGCTTTTCTAAAGTCCCAAATTATCAATGATTGTTTTCAATGAAAGTTATAACTAGCCCATTTTTATTATTAAATGCAATCAAATGCATTATCTACTTAATTCTTTGAGAATTGAAAAGAACACTAAAAACGTATATCTTGTAAGCTTCAAATAACAATCATTTTTCGCATTTCAATGTCTTTTTAATGCTAAATCTATAAATTTCTTTTGATTTCCTTGGGTTTCCCCCTCCAAAAACTGGAATATTTGAGTTCATGAGGATCAAAAACAGCGAAGTTCTGATAATGAAAATCAGAAGAAATGTATAAATGAAAGCTTGATAAAAGCTTTTTATTTTTGATCGCGATAGTCAACCATATTTAAAAAAAACCCAAATCATTAGTTCCCTTGAAACCCCTTAGCACTTTCAAAACAAAACATAAATATTGATTAACTCAAAACCGCGATTTAAATATGTAATCGTAACGTGAAACAAATAAAAAATATAAATTAATAATAAAAAAAAACAGAGAAAAAACACGCCTTCTCTCACATCACATTAATCATTAAATTCATTATATTAATTAAATTATAATTTTCTCTGGGGTGTTATTATTTTTAATTTTTCAACATTGATTTCCAAAACAAAATGATTAAACTGGTGTGTTTTTGATGTAATGTGTCAAAGATTATTATAATTCAACCAAACAACTCTAACTAATTTCTTCCCAAAAAAATTTGTTTTATTGTCATTTTAGGTGATTCAACGTATCACATGAAGATCTTAGTGCCTGCTGTGGCCTCGGGTGCCATAATTGGCAAGGGAGGCGATACCATTGCCTCTCTGCAAAAGGACTCTGGTGCTCGTGTGAAAATGTCAAAATCGCACGATTTCTACCCAGGTAAGCTAATACATACCTAATTTCACCGTTTTAATCATGTAGAAGAGGATTCTCAATATAAATTTCGTGTGGCCTCATTCATTTTTAATCACATTTTTAATAATATTAGTTTTTGTTTGTGTTATTATAATTATTGGTTTTACAGGAACTGCTGAACGTGTCTGCCTGATTACCGGCTCCGTTGAAGGAATTATGAATGTTATAGACTTTATTATGGATAAAATCCGTGAGAAGCCAGATTTAAATACAAAAATCGTAGACATCGACGCTAAACAAGCTCAAGAACGCGATAAGCAAGTTAAAATTTTAGTTCCCAATTCAACGGCTGGTATGATCATTGGCAAGGGTGGTGCTTATATTAAACAAGTCAAAGAAGAAAGCGGATCGTATGTGCAAATTTCGCAAAAACCCAAAGACATCTCATTACAAGAACGATGCATCACAATTATTGGCGATAAGGAAAATAATAAAAATGCCTGCAAAATGATTTTATCGAAAATCGTCGAAGACCCCCAATCGGGTACGTGCCTGAATGTATCTTATGCTGATGTTAATGGTCCGGTAGCTAATTTCAATCCAACCGGCTCACCATATGCATCAAATCAGAATGCTATTAATGCGAGTACGGCTTCATTGAATTCAACATTGGGACAAGCAATTGGTGGTGGTGGCAATTCTGCTGGATTATTGGTTAATGGTACGGGTATCAATTTATCATTGAATCTTGGTGCACCAAATCCATCACCAAACTTGGCTGTGGCTACACAGCTCTTAGAACATATTAAGGTGAGAATTTGTTTGATATTAATTTGTGTTTGTTTTTTTTTTTTAATTTTTTTTTTTTTTATTTGAAATTCTATATTTTCAATTTCTCATTTCATTTGGTGTCGTATTTCAAGTCAAAATAGGTTCTTAGTTGTGATTGTATCAAAACAGATATAAACGTTTAGACTTTATTGTGAGATCATTTAGAAGTTTTCATATAGTTTGCTTGTTTAGTTTCTGACGTGATGAAATTCATTAAAAAAATTTACAAAATTCATTGCATATTGTTAGGAGACGTATTCGTTATTTGATTTAGGTAGTTTCATGAACATATTAGAAATCTAGTTTCTTTTATCATAATTTTTTAATGTTTATGAAATTTAACGTTAATAATATAATCTTTATAACACAGTATTCTCATGGGTAAAAGCAATATGTACCTCGGTTAAATCAACACCTAAATGTATACCACTAATAAGTAATTGTATTTCTTCAAACAAACGAGACTCATACGCAATAGCTCATATTCAATAGAATATATCTATATTAAGGAACAATATTGCGTTCAAAGGCTTTTAAAATTGAATATGATTTGTGTGGCTACTAAGGATGCTATTAAATTCACATATTCGTTTCTGAGAGAATGCTTACACTTTTCAATATTTTCGATACAACTTGTAACCCAAGCCGAATTTGGAATTTCAAATAAGAAAGCTTTTTGAAGAAAATATTAATTTTGTTTGAAATGGATGTGTAATATTTTACCAAGGGCTTGCAAATAAAACTTATTTCCTTTATTCACTTAACGCCTTTATTTCACTTCAAATACTTTTTACTTCTAATACTTTTATTGTAACCAAGCACAAGTATGCAACTGTTAATTCGCTATTTTCACACCAGCAGCGTTTATCCATACGCCTTTAAAATCAAACTGCTACTTTCGGACTAGTGGTCGGGTATTTATATCCGAGAAAAAGGTTCTAGAGTCTTCTAGGGATCTGGAATCTGCTAGTAGGTTCTCTTTTCTCCTCCACAAGTCTCCACAAGTATATCAAAATCTTTCGACCAATTATAATTATACCAGTTCCAGTAGTTAAGACTAATTGGATAACATGAGTTTATCTTTTTGTTCGAAGATGGCGCGCACAGATGAATAAAAAAAGTCGTTGGTTGCAGTTAAGGGCATATTCATCACGATAATAAGAGATGTCAATGTGTGCATTAATAAGCATATTCACCAGATATGGTTTCAACAAAAATTAAGATTGCTTAACTAAAACAATAAATAAGAGATTCAAATCATCAAAATAACATGCTCATAAAGTTACTTTTGTTCTTAATTGAGGGACTTTGAATACTTTTGTATTAGAAGCAATGAAAATGGTACATTCATTTTTTTTTATTTCTTAGTTTCTCGTTAACCGTTTTTCCGATTTTAATTATATTACGAAGTTTAATTTTTCAATAAAACATTTTTTAAATTTAAAAAAAAATCTTTATCTTACTACTAATTTAATATTTTAAAAACTAGTAGCTGATTTTTGTTTTGTCATTTGGGTTCTTATTGTCATATTCTGTCGGTCTGTTTTCTGCCTACATGAAATTTAACTTATAGAGCTCCTTACCAAAAATCAACATGCTCCTCGTTTATTCACAAGCGTTAAAATGCATCTGACAGTACTTCCAAAATGCAAGCTGTCGCTTTTGAGTTTAACAGATTCGTAAAGAACGAAACTATTCAATCAAAAATAGGCCTTGTCATTGAATAATAATTTGTTTTTAAGGTTTTACTATTCGATATCTTTACTTGCCGTGATGGTTTGTTTTAAGTTTTTGAAACAAATAACAGGGAAATTAACAGTAGAAATCTAACTTAAATTAATTTTTAAATATGGGAAATTAAAACAAAAATGATTGGTCGTCACGAAATGCAATCTGATTCGCAGCAAATGCGGATTAATAGTTTTAAGCTATTTCAATAGCAGATATCCATATGTATTTTTGTTTTAATAATTCGATGAAGTGAATAAATGATCTCACTTTTGAATTTCTTGAACAACGCCTCAATGTTTCATGTCTTTCATATGTTGGCGATGTTAGTGTTCTTTTTGATTTGACATACCAAATAGCAAAGTTAGTCGTGGAGCTACCAGGCATCACCACCTTCGATTTGGCCCATGATTGTTCTATAGATTTTATATACAAAGCGAGTATGCATTTTATTTGTTTATGACATCCAAAAGTCTTGTCAACAAAAAATTTACCTAGCTTACTATTCCTCGATTTTTATAATTCGAATGAAAGAACTCAAATTGTAAGCTCCCAAGGAAACCATTTGGTTTTTTCCAGACGATTACTAAAATATTAGGTATTTTGTCTCTGAATCACAATTAATATCAAGACTTCTTACATAGGTAGTATTTTATTTTCAAAATCTTTAAACTTTTAGAAAAATTTCCACACCAAAACTTTTGGTAGAAATAGGTTAGGTGCCATAAATAAAATAGACAAAACGACCATCGTGTCTTCTCGATCATAAAACATGAATGGTATGCTTTTAATTTGAATATTTAAATTTTGTTTTTTTTTTTAAATAATCTGGTTTAACTAAAAAATGTATTAAAAAAAAAAAATTAGAAAAAATTTTTAACAACAAAATTTGTATCTTAGGTATACCTAACTGTAGTTTTTGTTTTTAAGCAGGATTTCACTTTCCATCCAAATATGTTTTATTAAGTACGAACAAAACTCAATTAATAAATTTTAAGATCCTGAAATTTAAAAAAATCTTATTTAATTAGAAAAAAAAATCAATTAAAATTTAGAACACTGGACAATATCCTGCGGATCTTAAGATGCTATATGAAATGTACGACTTATACGACAGATGTATACCTGAGGCATTTAAGCCTACTGCTGTACGTATTTTGGTCAATAAAACAAACAAAAAAATTCATGAAGACTCATCGCAATCTTAGAAAGTTATATTATATATGTACATATATGTACATAGTTAAAGAGAACTAGTTATAAAGTCCTAAATCGTTTCAAGATAGTTTTTCCTTTATAAAAGTATTTTTTTTTGTTCTCAAAATAAAGTTCGGAATAATTTTCTTTAAGTCCATTAGTGGGAATTTGTAAAAAAAAAGTATTATTAAAGTCAGTTGTGTATACTTAAAATATTTGCCAAATTAATGATTTCAAACTAAAACTGTATCTATCTTTTTTATTTTTATCTCATTAAAACTCATTAATTTTTTTTTAAATTATTTTTTCCTAAAACATAAAAATGCTAATTTAATATATTTTGTCATTTTTCTTCTTCTTTTTTCCCAAAGGTTGCTATGAGAGGTTCTGGTTACTCCGAACAAGCGACTACAGAAGTTTGCGCAGCATTGGGTGTTCTTGCTAAATATGGTGTCCTTGGAATGGGTGTTGGAGTGCCACATACCAATGGAGCACATCAAGCCTCTGTTAACTACTTGGGAGCTTTGGAACAATCGGCGGCTGCAGCAACAGCAGCGGCAGCTGGTAATGTTTTCGGTGCTGTTGGGCAAGTTAATTTGGAACAGTACACAGCAGCTGCAGCAGCTGCTGCTGCTGCCGCCCGTCCATCACAAATGGAAGCTGCAGCTGCGGCCGCAGCTGCCCAATTTGACCCACTGCGACATTTTGGACAACAAGCAGCCACACCAATTTCAATGAACAACAATAGCTTTGGCCTAGCAGCTGCAACCGGTGGTGCTGGAGGACAAAATCTTGGTGCATCACAATTAGGTGCTCTTAGCAAAAGTCCCACACCTGGCGATTTGGGAGCAAAGGATACCAAAAATGTTGAAATTCCAGAAATTATTGTTGGCGCTATTTTAGGTATGCCCCAATATTACCACCATCATTACCAACCCTATTAGTTTATTTGCAGTTATATTCTGTTTTTTGTTTTCTTTTTAAATTTCATATTTTTTTTTGTTTTACGTTTATTCGTGTCACAAAAAAAGACAAGAATAGTTTAGGTACCTTTAGATCTAAAAAGAAAACACAAATTTTTATTTGTTATTTGAACGTGACTTTCAATTTGTTATTCATCATAGTTTAGGGTTCTTCCTTTAAATATTCAAAATAGGAATAAATTCAAAGCAAAAAAAAAAATAGTCACAAAAATAGAAAAAAAAACAAAGCCCGTGTGTAATTTGTATTTATACTAAAATGTCCCTTATTTAATCTGGGACATTATGCAATAAAAATACAAAATATATCTAGTCAAAATCTTGCCGTATTTGACCGTATACATTCCGTTTTGTTGAATTCATAGCCATATCTTAAAATCGTAACTAAAAACAGAAATTGATTAATAAACAACTTAATACACCCATCAAAAGTGTAATAATATTAGTTAAATCAATTCCTTTCAAAAAAAGTCATAAAAGTATCTGTGATTGAACCACCTCAACTATATACACATACTTAAAATAACTATAATCAAAAATTACTTCTATCTCATTGTTTTTAGTTAGCCAAACAAAATTTTTAGGTTTTGGTTTTATTAACTTTTCAAAATCGCACTATTTTTTTTTTGTAATCTTGTCCTTCTCAGTGCTCAAAATTGCTGGAGTAATAAGTATAATTCAGTTCAAGTTATTTTTTAAATGACTCTGATACATTCCAAATAATTACAATAAAACAATTTAGTTTTGATATCTCACAGACAACTAAATACAAATTCGATGCTACAATGCATCTTGTATTGAAATGCATTTTTTTAAATTGTTATATGTGCTTTGACAGAGAAAACCTAAGAACTTTACATTCCACAGCTTCAAATTTGAAACAAACTTTATTAATTTTGATTTGTCAAAAATGTTTTCACTTATTCAGATTTTTAAAATGTAATCATTCGTTTTGAAAATCAAAACATTGCGCGAAAAATATTGTGGATTGTGGCAGTAAATAGTTTGTTTATAGACAAAATGTTATCTTCCACAAATTTTACTAACTACATTTTTAATTCCACTACATCTCACTGTATTTCACTACGTTCCCCTGTATTACATTACGCTCCACTGGATTTCACTACGTTCCACTGGATTTCACCACGTTCCACTGGATTTCGCTTCGTTCCACTGGACTTCTCTACGTTCCACTGGATTTTAATACCTTCCACAGCATTTCACTACGCTCCACAGTATTTTACTACGTTCCACTGCACTCCACTTGGAAAACATTTGGAAATAAAATTTTATTTAAATAAAAGTAAATTAGTTTGGCTTCTAACGCTAAAATAAGCGCTATTATAAGCCTTATAATAAATAAATCTTGAAAGAAGTTCCACAAAAATGCTTTACAAGTGCATGAAAAGTGAACGCAAAATAGAAAGAAAATATCAACAGTTTTGATCATCTGGTTGTAACATGCTGAGAAATTTTAAAAATAGATCAATTTAAAATAATTGTGGAACGTATCCTCCGTTGTAGAACTATAAATTTGTGAACTAATAACTTGTGCAATGCATATTTTTCAAAAGCAAACAAAAAATGATTATGTGAATTTAACGTTGATTTCTATTCGTAGTGGGGAAATGAACAAAAGAAGTTGACAAAAAACACTAAAATATCTTACAAAGTTCACATATCTGTAATACAAATTTTGTTTGTTGAAATACAAGTTGTGGAATGTTAATTTGTAAATTTCACTTTTTGACATTCATTTTCTTTGTAGATACATATAAAAACGTTGTTTTTACATCTTAAACAAGAACTCATGTGAAATATCATCATATTTTCACGATAAAAATAAGTTCTTGAATATTATTTTTCACTACTATAATATCCTTTAATTGTTATGAAAAATTTACTTAAAATTTCCCTAATAAACTCCGTTTAAACATTAGAACGAAGCCAAAAAATGATCTAACCTTAAAACTTAAATAGGAAACAGTGCAAAAGAACTTATTGTTTGGCACTTTTATATTTTCTACGTGATCAATAATATATTTTCTGTGAACTGTCAAATAAAATTTTCCAATCCATAACACATTCCACAAGTCGGCGAACAAGAAATTCATTCGAAACTAATCGCTCAGTTTACGTTAAGTAATAATTCGCAGCAAGAAAAATGTCTGATGTGAATGAAGTGTCAAAATTCACGAATTTTCAGGCACTTAAGTATTCACTTTACGTGCAATAAATATAAGAATACTTCCACATTCTTGTTTTTTACTTTTTTGTTGTTACTTGCCGATTTGAAGCTAAAAACTTTTTACATCATTCGTTTGTTTTGAAAATAGAAACTGTGGAAAATTTAGTATTTTTTTAGTGAAAAAAGTTATCAGAATAAATTCTAATTCTGTACTGAAACCGTTAAAAGTTCAATGACCTGTCCTTAGATTTACAAAACTTAGAACACACTTCATATCTTCCAAGGTTCATGATTATTATAAGTTATCGAAAAGAATTTAATGAGTAAACTATTAATTCATAAAAATGTTTGTAGTTATGTACTACAATGAACATTGTTTGTTTTTTATCAAAGATCTTCCAGTCGAAAAAAAAACATCTTTTTTTTTTTAAACATGAACATAAACATATCGGTCAAATAATTCCAAAATCCATTCCATCACCAAGTTAATATTACATTTTACATTGATATATATGATATTGTTTTGTTAGTTAATATAAGGAAAAAAAAATAACAAATAAACATAAATACATATATATATTTTTATATAAATAAATTAGGGCTAAAAAAAACACACTTGTTATGTATTATATACAATTGGATATATATATTTTTTTTATTAAGTCGATATACCTCAATTCAATTATTATATTATGTATATATTTTTACAGGAAAAAAAATTAGTAAATATAATCAAAATACATAATATATAATATATAAAATTATTAAAATAAATTTAAAGAAGCAATATTTCTATTTCTTATTAGACAATTAGGAGGTGTATGCAACGAATATTAAAATCAAAATTTACTTTTATTTTATTTTATTATTTTTTTTTTTTAATTTTATTAAAAATACAAAAAAAAAAAAATAAACCAATAGGAATTAGTAGACAGATCGAGGTTCTATAATAAAATTAAATCTAATCTTTTAAATAATATAAAACCAAATAAAAAAAAAAAAAAAAAACAAAAACAAAAATCCAATCAAAAACTGAAAAACAAATTGCAGGTCCAAATGGTCGTAGTTTAGTTGAAATTCAGCACGTATCTGGCGCTAATGTACAAATATCTAAAAAAGGCATATTCGCTCCTGGCACTAGAAATCGAATTGTTACAATAACTGGTCAACAGAATGCCATCGCAAAGGCACAATTTTTAATTGAACAGAAAATCAACGAGGAGGAGAACAAGAGGGCGCGCCAAATTCCATTAACCACTGTTGTGAATTAGAGAGATATAAAAAACATATTATACAAATCCTGTGTGTATGATGGCTATTTATATATAAATAATTATTTAAAACAAAAAACAAAACAAAAAAGAATTAGTATAAAAACCAACTCACACACACACACACACACACATATAATTACATACACTTTCTTTATATTTTTAATTGTATTTAATCGTAAAGAAACAAAATAAACAAATAAGAAAAAAAAAAAAAAAAAAAAAAAACAAACAAAACAAAAAACCTATTCAATTAACCATCTACACAGAGAAATATTCAAACGCAGTTTAAAAAACAAAAATGTTCTGAGTAAAAAAAAAAAAAAAAAAAAAAAACCATACAAAAATAGTAAAATTCGTCTATATTTTTATGCACATAGTTCAATTTTTCAACTTAAACAAAAAAAATTATTATTTATAAAAAAAAAATATTGATTTTGTGGCACTGAAAAGAAAATTAGTAAAATTAAACACAAAAAAAAAACAATGTTTTTTTTTTTGAACAACCAAGTCCACAAATTCAATTTTTTAAATAAAAAAAAAAAAATTTGAATAAATTGCTAAAAAATGATATAAAAAAAAACATTTCCAATAAGTTGTGAATCGAATCAATTGTAATTTCTTAGGTTTTTGTTTTTGACAGACAAAATAATTGTTTATTGATCAATACTACTCTACCTTCTTACTATCTGTATACTTTACTTTTTTCTTATTTAAAAAGAAAAAAAAATATTTTTTTAAATGAGCGTTTTCAGTGATATCCTCAGGAGGATGTTGTAGTCCTTTCTGTGTTTGTTACATAGAGTTAATAATACTAAAACTATATTGTGATTCAAGGTAAATATTTATTAATATACATTTTTTACCTCGTTAATTTTTTTTCTGTTTAATAATATTAATAATTTAGTGTAGGAAATCATTTTGTTTAATTGTTTAATTGTTTTTGTTCTTCTTCCTTTTTTACACACCCAGACAAAACAGGACAAACCAATTATTTTTGTTTCTTTTTTTAATTTTAATTTGTAGTTGTGTGAATCCTTTTTTTTGCATTCCTCTCTCTCAGTTTGTTTCTTGCTGCAACAAAAAATAAAAATAGTTGAATAACACAATAATTTATTATTATTAATATATTTCTTTTTTGTTGAAATGTTCTCTATACATTATATAACGAAATGGTGACTAACAATATAAATAAAAGAATAAAAACAACAACTAGCTACTACAAACCGCATGAAGAAAATACCAATAAAATTGATGATGATGATTTATTAATGAAGGATTACTTTGATTTGTATAACAATTGGATCGTTAGTGGTAATGTGTGCGCGCCCCTTTTGTCTTATTCAACTTGATTAAGAGAGTAAAAGTTATTTTATTATAAATATAAAAAAAATAAAAACAAAAGAAACAACTAAAACTCTTATAAGAAAAATAACACAAAGCAAAACAAACAAAAAATGCTGCATCGATTTCGATTTCTACTTCCAATTTATTTTTACATTGGCTTCTTTTTTTAATATTAATAATAATAAAAGTAATACAAAAATAATTGCATATCTTTTTAAGCGTATTTCCGTCGTCGTCATCGTCGCCAGGGGTAAACGAATACAATTTTTTTAGATTATTATAATTTTTTTTTTGATATTCTTCACTTTTTTATTTTTTTTTTTGTTCTGAATGACAATAACGCCATCACAAATTGCTTATAGCTTATGATTTTTTGTTTTAAATTTTTATTAAATAGTTTTTAAGTAAAAAAAAAATATTATTATATTTTTGTGCAATTTTGTTATATGATTTGATTGTTAAAAAAAATAAATTCGTTTTTGTTGTGCGTTTTAAAGCAAAGAAAGACATAACAAAGTTATAAATTATATAACATTGTTACATAATATATATAAATTATCAAATAAAAAAAAAAATTACCAAGGTTAGCCTTATTTTTCACAATTCATAAATTGCTAGAAATTTAAATATGAAATATCATTAGAGAATTATAAATTTTTTTTGTTTTTTAATTTCATTATAATCTTGTTATTTAAGTTTAAAAAATATAAAAAAAACCATTGTAAATTACTACACACCCCTTTATTTTTATATTAGTTTTTTTTTTTCATACACCATACTTTTGTTGTTTTTATTGATTTTTTTTTTAAAAGAGTTTATATTATTAAATATATATATTTTTATGTATTAGAAAAAACAAAAATAAATAAATTTTAATGTTTAAAATGCTAATAGTGCTTGTTTTTTTTTTGTTGTTGTTTCGTTTACGGAATTCTTTACTCCTTTATATCCTGCGACATTTTTCTTCTGTCTGAAAATTTAATTCAATCAATCAATCAAAAAAATAAAAAGAAAACACATTTAACCATTTCGCTATCCAAAAATCACATGTAATCATTTGACATTCACTGAAAACGCTCATCATCAAATATTTACCATAATATATTTTTTTTATATTGTTTATAATCATAATTAATTTTGTTTCTTTAATTAATAACAAATTGAATTACATATACATACATAGTTTAAAATATATTATATTACATAAAATACAAATATTAAATAATGTTGTTAAAGATTTTTATTTTATCATTTGTTAAAGGTTAAATTTATACATACATGTATAATTAATAAAATGTGGGAAGTTTTTTTTCTTCTATTAAATATATAAATAATACATACATATACTTACACATTGTTAAAATAATTTTTAATTTTCTGTTAATTTTTTTTTTGTTAAAGGTCGAGATAAATATTATTTATACGGACATGTGTGTATATATGTATACTGTGCAATATATTATAAATAATTTATATATTTAAACTTAAAAAAAGTATCAAACAAATATTCCTTGTGTGACAATTATTTTCTTTTTCTTCAATTCTTATTTGAATTGTGTAAATTATTAAAATATACATAATTTAATAGGTGCATATAATATACATTGCTAAAAAAAATATATTCATATCACATCAATTGTTAAACATACACACATACACACATACGCATATGTATACACACTTTTAAACATTTTCAATAAAAGTTAAAAAAAAGATTAGCAGACTCACTTGAATGAAATTAAAAAAAAAAAACAAGTGATAACAAAAAAATGAGTTTCGATTTTATTTTTTTTTTGTTAAAAAAAAACGTTTTTTATTCTAAATTTTAAACAATAAATTAGATATAGGGGGTAAATTAAACATTATTAAGAGCCTAAATGTTTAGAAAAGGCTTTGGTACGGTATCATTTCATTTTAATAAAAGGCGTAAAATATTGAAACAAAACAGAATTTTCATTTATCAACTAAAAACAAAAACACTAATCTTTATTTTTATAAGCAAATAGTCCAATAGTGACTTACATTTTCATTTTTTAAATAATTGGAAAATACCTTAAACATTTTTGTGTGCCTTATTTTGCTTGTCAGTGTCTTATCATTTAATGATGGAACAGTGGACGAGTTGCAGAGTCAGTGGTAGAATACTTTGAGAATTCGAAGGCCTTTTTCAGCTCTGGTGCAAAAATTTGAGTCTTGATTTTATTCTTATTCACGTGCAAGTGAGACAAAAAAAAAACTGGAGGGAGTACAAAAAAGTTGAAATAATTATGAATATCGGGCGGTGCGGTAAGAAATATTGAATGCAACCCCTCCCTCCGTCATTTATAAATGAAGTCGATATTCGAGTTCTATTTCTATTTATTATGTTGTGAGTTGTAGTGTAAAGAGATGCCTTCCAAGTTGAAGTCAAAAGAATGTCGAACGTTCTTTTTGAAAGTAGATATTTTTGCAAGTGAGGAAGATAGTAAGAAACATATTTTTGCTTTTTACTCGTCTTTTATAATATCTCCTCAACAAAAAAATATGTTCACACCTAAAACTGCGTTTTTAAGACAGTTTTGGGAAGACTACAAAAAGAAGTAGGTACCGCTAGGATAGGATAGTTTTTTTTTTAATTTTTAAAAAGCTTGGCATTTTGATTTAAAAATGTTTAAGAAAAGAAAGGGGCCCAATACCGGAAGTGTGTACAAAAAAATCCGTGTACACATCAATATTTGCGATTCAGCAAGCGTGGGATTACATTTTTTTTTACAGAGATGTAGCCACACGGATTTGAAAATTCATTCACCCATATTTTAGAGGTGAGTAGAAAGTAATCCCAAAAAATCATACACGCTAGGTTAATTGGGCTCTAGGCATAGCAAACGTCAAGCAAAGAAGTATTTCACTTTGTACCTATTTTTTTCAGCAAGCTAAACGTTGGGTCGAAAGTCTAACTTTTATACCTCATGAAAGTTGAAATATGAATTATAATTTATCATTATCATCATTATCATCATTGTCATCATTATCAACATTATCATCATTATCATCATTATCATCATTATCATCATGATCATCATTATCATCATTATCATCATTATCATCATTATCAACATCAACATTATCATCATTATCATCATTATCATCATTATCATCATTATCATCATGATCATCATTATCATCATTATCATCATTATAATAATTATCATCATTATCATCATTATAATAATTATCATCATTATCATCATTATCATCATTATCATCATTATCATCATTGTAATCATTATTATCATTATTATTATCATCATCATCATCATCATCATCATCATCGTCATTATAATCATCATCATTATCATCATCATCCACCATCATCATCATCAGAAACAATCATCATCATTAAAATCATTATTTTTATCATCATCATCTTTTTTTCTCACAATTTTTTTCGAAACAAAAAATAATAAACTTTCAGTTTTAACCAACTTTTATAAGAATGTTTTAAATTATACATTCTTTTATGTGAGATGTGAAAACAAGCCAGTTGGCTTAGCGATAAAGTGCTTGTCAGACGAGCTGAACTTGCAAAACGTCTTAGCTATAAAACAAAAACTTTGTGTATAGGTACTTCATTTCCGACCTACAAAGTTAGAAAATGTTTCTGAGGTCTATGAAAGCAGATGAAACATCATGACTGAATGCAGTCGTTAAGCCAGATAACGGTAGGTACTCTTAATATTTTGACAGCTGTGTTGATCAACATTGTTGATTTCTATCCATTTAAGTCTGGTAACCCAGCGTTGATATTTAAAAAAAACATGCATTTGGTTGTTGGCATCTTTTTAAACTAAGTCGTGTTCGGGAACATAAAATATTTATACATCAGTAATTGTGAAATATGCAAGCGTTCTTATTCTTTCAATAATTGTGTTTCCTGACCAAAATCAACCGATGTTTTTTCAAAAACATTTGACGTTTACAAACAGGAGACGTCATTTCGATTTTGTTACTGCACAGATGCCCACAGATGAACTTTTCAAGCATGTGACACTTGAACAAACTGCATGATCGAACACAATGTTCAAGCTGTTAAAATTGTTATTTGTCATTTTGAACCATATGTACTTTAGCGTTTAAGAATATCTTGCAAGTTAATTTTTGACCCAACTGACGTTTCGAATAACAGCCTTAGATTTTTCGAATCAATTGGGCTTTTCCAGAAACTATCTTTGTAAAATGTCTCTTCATAATTATGACAGTTTGCCATTACGTTTCAGCACATGAAAATAAACATAAAACTACAAATGCATTCATTATACATGAATTTGTAAGTTTATGTTTTCCTTATAAGTAGAGCTGTCAAAATTTGATTTTTTTTTCGTGCTTTATGTTTGCTTGTTTGAATGTATGGTGAAAATTCCGAATTACTTCGAGGGGGTTTTGCTAAATATCGTGATGGGCGTTTTGCTTACACATGCAGACATGATAGACGAAAAGTGCTGATTAATTAAAAACAATATTTATTAAAAATATGTTATAGGCGTTTTTCTATGTTTTACTTTAGAACATATCCTGAGTTGTCAAAATGAGTTGGTTTTTCCTTTTAACGTGGAGCACTCAGACCTTAAAGTTTGTGTTTCTGACCGATCAGTCTAAACAAAAGGCGAACAAATCAAATTTCACACTCAAAAAGGGTAAAGCAAGTAGAAATAGATAAAACAAACCAAAATAATGTACGAAAAATGTGCTCAAGTGCATTTTTTTAAATAAATCAAAAAATTAAAATTATACAGACAAAAATTAATTGGCAGACGCGAAAGACAGCTCAAGTGTGTTTCAAAAATCAGGGCGGTCAGAACACGCTGTATTCAGAAGATGTTCAGGGTATCCTCGACATGCTCTGGTTCAGAGCCATATTCTGAACAACAAAAGAATAATGCCCTATAGTGGGCGTGTTTTTTGCTAATCTATATGTAGCAACTTTACTCATACATATTTTAAGTAGTCGACGAAAAAGTCCTGGATCTATAAAGCTAAACCTAATGTCCTATAGACTTTGAAGAACGAATATTTTTGAGATAACCATAAGAGCTAAATCTTCTTTAGCTTACCGATAGTAGGGATGTCATTTTGAACCATAGGATTTACATTCAATATGGGGCTTATTGCGAGAGTCTATTCGACTTATGTAAGTCTATTAGTATCGCCTTACTCAGTAGACTTATTGAAATAGAATCGATTTTCGAAAATAGAATATTAAAAGCTCTCGACTAGAGCTTAAGACTGAAATGTCAAATCTCCCCTAGAGTTTTAGAAAATAAATGTTGTTTAACGAAACTTTGACGTTTTTTTGATGAAATAAATAATTTTTCTTACAAAAATAATATTCCATAGCGCGACTAATTGCAAAAATGAACTCCGATCCTTTAGATTTTAGAAATTGGATGAAAATATGCAGACATACATTTGTATAATATTATTATGGTACATAATAATGGTGGTGATGTGTGCATCTTCAAAATGCACTCTCCCTAAAAACCTTAATAACAGTTATATAACAACTTGAAAAATCATTTCGCAGTTGAATGTAAAGCTCCTTTGTACCAAATTTGACATTGCAGCTTTTTGCAAACGGAAAGACATTGAGAAAATTGTTGGACATCCATATAAATATCAATAAATACATCAGCATCAACTTTTAAGACTTTTGGAAAAAAGTGCATTTTTATGATGCATTTTAAAAATGCACAATTTCTAAAGAATGTATAATAACTATATAAAAATCCTTAAAAAAAATTAATTATGGTAGCAAATTTTATATTGCAGCACATGTTAAAATGATTAAGCATCTTAAAGGAAGGACACCAAACATGGATGACGATATGAAAGTTCATAATTGTACCAGAAGATATCCATTCCCACTGAAATACATTCTTATAATAGGTTTAAATAAAAATTTGCACAAAAGTCGATCAGAAATTCCTGATCGAAAAAACATTGATTCTAATAGAAATTCGCAATACCGATGATAGACTTTAAGTCTATTCGACTTAGTCTGTTCTGAATAGACTCTCGCAATAAGCCCCTATATTCACTACGCCTGGGTAAAAATGTGCGTATTTAAGTTAGGACCTCGAAGCCTTGACAAATATTTATTTTTACTTATTCTAGGATCTATTGACATGAGCCTGATGGATATCAAGATTAACGAATTCCTTAAAACTTGTTCTTTGTAAATTAATTTTATATCTAATTATATATGTACATAGATTAGCAGCAAAACACGCCTAATAAAATTAATATAACTTAATTTCGGTATAATGTAGGAATATATCGCAGGAAATGTGACTACTGCCTGTGTCTAAGTTCTATAACTCTCGCATGAATTAAATTCGCTGAGAAACGATGGGAATTGAAACAAAACATATGAGTTTTGTTCCATTTTCAACGTTTCTCGACGTCTTTCCCCACAAAACATTATTACTGTGCTTTATAATGCCTACTTAAAGTATATAATTAATAATTTTAAAATAATATCCTTCCAACTGAGTTACTGCAAGCAAAAATTATAAATACTTTACTTATCTTATTATATTTAAAAATTTCAAATTTCTTTAAATATTATTTTTTTTAATTAAATCTTAAATCTTAACATTAACTTCATTTACTATCAAATAAAAAAAAATGTCATCACATACAATCGCATATACCATTTCATAGCTCTTTTATCACGAAAAAAATAATTCAAAGTACTGGATCTGTGATATGTAACTAAAAAAAAAAAATAAATAAATGTATTAAATAAAAAAAAAAAGAAAAAAATAAGACATGATGGCATATACTTTCGAAATACATAACTACATAAATAAACATATATATTCAGAAGCAACACATATTCACACTTGTTCGTCACACAAGGATAAATAACACAGTTCATCCTCTTTAAATCTAATTAAGAGGAAATGAGTAATTTTTAATCATATTTTTTTTTTTATTTTATTCTTGTTGTTAAAATAATTGTTTTTCTTTAATTATTGTTTGTTGTTAACTTTTTTATCTTTCACAATCAAAATGGAAGTCTATTAAATATTTAAGAATTATTGTTAAACTTAAAAAAAACAACCATATAAATATAAAATATATAAATCTATAACTATTTCAAATATATTCATGCAATACAATACAAAAAAAAATAAGGAAAACAAATGCATAGGCATATACATACATATTTATCTTATAAGCTAAAACGTTATTAGCGAATAGAAAAAAAAAAAAAAAAAAAAAAAAAACAAAATAAAATAAATATATATTAAATATAATATAAAACAAAGTCAGTTACAGTATGTAGTATATCTATTATAAACAAAAATATATGACAAACGTTTAACTCTCTGTTGATAGTATTATAGTAAAATATATTATTTAAAAAGAAAAAAAAACTAAAATAAAATAAATCTAAAATAATGCTACATTTTAACATAAAAAAAAACAAAACAATTAACAAACATATTTTTTCCAATTAATTAATAAACAAAACTTAAACTTAAACATAGAAATGAACAAAATTTATTATTTAATAATTTTTCTTTGCAAATAATCAACCCCAATTTAAATTAAAAATTAAAAAAAAAAAACAAAAATATAATATTTTAGCTGCATTACACTTTTTCTAGTACCTTAAACAATCAATCGAGAGATCCTAACTTAACAAAAAAAAAATAAATAAATTAAATTTCAGAACAATAAGCAACTTTCAATGAATTTTTATCTTCAAAACAAACCAATTTATTTAAATCGATCAAAATTCCATCATAAATAATCAACCAACACAGACAAACTTCTTATTTCAAGATGAAGGTGTTTATGAATTTTTGTAGAGTGAATATTTTTTCAGAAAAACTTTATTCCAATCTCATGGAAAAAAAAATTAAAACAAAATCTACGTAGATGAAATAATAATAGTTTTAAATCATAACATAGTATGTTTTATTTTTAACTTAATCGTAGATTTTATTGTTAAAGTAAAAGTTATTTAAAATTTTTAATTGTCTCCAATAACTACACATCAAGAAAAATTATACTCAAAGGATTTTCTTATACATTTTTATAGGTTCTCTTGTATTAAGAAAAAAACAAAAACATAAATAAATACACAACTTGTGACATCTTTTTAATAATTAAAGAAAAATCATTAAAAGTACCTAACTACGATTTCCATTGATACAATTAATTAATTATTATTAAAATTAAATAAAGAAGAGAGATGATAATTATATTAAATTTGTAGTCCCGTAGAAATAATAAAAAAAGTGTTTAAACGTAGCAGAATATAATACAATATACAGTTTAAAATAAAATTATAATTTAATATATTAAAGACAACAAAATTTAAATACAAACCAATTAAAATTATAAAAATAAATTTAAAAAAGAAATAAACACTATAATAACATTATGTTTCCTCTACTTACATTAGAAAATTGTTTCGAGATTAGTTATTACAAAAAACTAAATATATTTACAAGAACATAAGAAAATTATATTGCATATATATCTATATATATATATACATACATACATGTAGAATTAAAAACCAAATATTAAACAAAAAACAAACGGGAAAGCAAAAAATAAAAATAAAATAAACTAAAATACATCCTTTTATTAGACGAATATTGCTGTGCAATAAATAACAACAAACACAAATGGAAAACAAATAATTATTCTTATTTAGAATTAAAACAAAAAAAGATAAATTAAAAAATAAAAAAAAATATTAGATAGAGAAATTGCATGCAAAACGGCGTGCCTTTCGCCTTTAAAATGGCGAGAGTGTTTTACATAGATATTTAATATATATATATATAACAACAAACAAAAAACATATTTACATTCAAGAAAATTACATAAATATATATTCAACACGCAAGAATTAATCAGGGCGCAAAAAATCCATTCAACAAACAAAAAACAGCATAAACAGAGATCCCTTTTTACAAATAAAAGCGTCCTGATAATTTTTTCTCGGCATATTTTTTGCCATAATTTTCTTTTAGTTTTCATAGAAAATTATTATTACTATTCATATAAATTAAATTCATAAACCAAAAAATAAAAAAAACTTATAACAATACAATTCAACTAAAAGAAAAAAATGCATGCAACATTATATCGTCATTACATAAGTACCTTTAGAAGAGTAAACTAATTAGTAAAATTTAAATCCACTACATGAAAAAAACCTTAGATTTTACAAAAAGGAGTTCCTTTCAAAGATTAAAAAAAAAAAAACAAACAATATATGTATAAATCTCTCTCTCCTAATCTTGCATACTTTCCAACTACTAACGGAGATAAAATTTTAACAAATTTGCCTAATTATCTAAAAATAAAAACAAACAAAAAAAAAACTTTAATTCCAAATTAGACACAGAGGAGTTTCTTAAAACAGGATTAAGGAGATTAGAAAAAAAAATGTTCTTGCATCTTTAAAGCAAGCATCATACGAGTATAGACGAACTTGGAACAAGATAAAAATTTGCTCAAAAATGTAGGTTCATGTTTTCCAGTCTTTCATATATTAATTAAATTATAACAATGTCCTTGTTTTATTTTTGAATTTTATTATTTAAAATTAAAATCAATTACACAGTTGAAATTTCGTACACTTCTTTACCAACAAAAAAAAAAAAAAAAAAAAAAACAAAAAAATAAATATTAACGAAAAACATCTTCATGTTAAAAAAAAAAAAAAAACAAATTATAAAAATCCTATTCTCACATCACTCAGACTCATAATTGAAAAAAAAAATAAAAAAAAAAAATAAGAAAAAAACAACAAAAATCTATTATGATTCGACTGTGATAATAATAAAAAACAAAGAAAACATAAATTTAATTAAAAAAAATTATATATATACATATATATATATACATGCATATATATACAAGTTTAAATTTGAATAGTATTACGAAGAAAAAGAGATAATAAATTTTAATAAGAGCAGAAATAAGTTAAAAAAAAAAGATTTAATAAAAAAAAGTAAATAAAATCATTATGCCGTCTTGACGATCAGTTTCGAGATGAACGAAATATGCGCATTTTTTTGTTGAAAATAACTTGTTGATCGAAATGTGCTCTTAGGCTAAAAATTAAAATTAAAAAGAAAAAAATTAAAAAAACTCAAAAGTTTTCTTTTCTTAAAAATTCACAGTAAATAAGAAAACAAATTTAAAATACAATGAAGCAAAAAGAAAATAAAAATGAAAGATTAATCAAATGTTTAATCATCAACGAGTGCAAGGAAATTTTAAAAAACAATTATTGCATTGTAGACAAAAGAACAAAAAAAAAATAAGTTGAATTTTGATTCATTATAATTTTTCAATATTGCAAAATGCTAGTAAATAAACGCGTTATAATTTGTATTTGCTTCGTTCTTATTTTATTAAATTTATTTTTTTTTGTCAACTAATTTATAATTTTTATATTTTTTTTTTAAGTTGTTTAATTTTGAATGGTAATTATTCTGCTAAAAACAGAACAAAAAATATTTTATGAAAAAAAAAAATATTAAAATGATTTTTTCATTTAAAGCTGGGAAAGTTTTAAGAGAACGATTACGAAAGTAAAGTTTAAACAAAAAAAAATATTAAAAATAATTAATGAATTAAACAAGAAACAAAATAGAGAAAATATATTTGTTAAAACTCGTACATATTTTACCGTAATAATAAATAAAATATATAAGTAAATTGATGTTTTGTTTTAATTTTGTTATGGTTTTCAAATGACAAATATCGTGATAGGAAAGGTAAGTATGCGAAATTTGTGTTGAATCTACGGAATAAGGTTGCACAATATGTTTATTTCTGGTAAAAACTTTGAGGAACAATAATATACAATGAAGAATGATTTTTACTGCTTTTGTTTCAGCATTTAAAAATACCCTCAAATAATGTGCCATATTTTAGGATTGCACCAAAATAAATATTTCAGATTGGGTAAAGCTTCCAACCTGTTTGCCACTACTCAAAAAGACAGCGTTTTTGATAAACTTTGAATATTCTGTAGGGAAGAGGGTGGGCGAATTTTACTTCAATACCTCTTCAGATGTACCGAATTCATTTTTGTGAAGTTTTGCCAATATTTATACGTTTACTCATAATAACATTAGACTTCTACATAATAAAGTCACATTTTGGATAATGACATAATTCAGCATATATCTTTAAAACGATTGGTTCTGTGTAAAAGAGTGATTGATATTTTATGTGCGAAATTGTATAAGCTATATTTAATTATTTAACATTTTTCTTCGTAAAATTGATCATTCTTGTAATATTTAAGAAAATCATGGCCGAACCCCTTTCGCACACTTTTACCTCCTCACTAAAAATAAATCTTTGTTAAAATCAGAAATACTCTGTACTACTAGTTGGGGAATATCAAAATAAATGTTGCTTTAAAGGTTTCTATTGGAAATTTTTGGCTATAGGGTAAAGCCGGGTGATATGGTACCAAGGGGTTTACGGCTCCCTTTCAATGTTCCCAATAAATCTCTTCTTTTTATAACATATATACAGGGTGCGCCAAATATAAGTTTCTTTGTACAGGGTGATTTGCATAAGGTGTCACAAAAGGCTAGGGCGTGTAGGTTGAACCTTGACAAGAAAAAAATCGTATGGGAGGTGGTGGTCTATTTTCAAACAATTTTCAAAAAAAATCACTTGAAACAGAAAAAAATATTGAAAAATAACGGTAATACTTACAGAATCATGCTATGGCATTTTGAAAAGCCAAAAGTCTATTCTTTAATATTATTTTTAAACTAAGTTGTTCGAGTGAATAGTTTTTGAAAAATTAATTTTCAAACTCGAAATTTTGAAAAAAAAAAAATTAAAAAAAAAAATTTCAAGCTAATTTTTCAAAATTTTATGTAATTAAGCATAATTTTTGTAAACAAAACTTAATGCTCTTGTCAATTTTTAGTCAAGCACTGAAAACCGTATGGATCTAGGACTTTAACTTTTCAAGATATGAAAAAGACAATTTTTTTTTGTCATGTATAACTTTCATGTATTCAATAAAATCTATCGATTGCAAAAAAAAATCATTTCGCTATGACTTACCGTTTATAAAATAAGATTTCGACCTATTAATACGTTCACCCTAATTTACCCTACTTAAATTCAAAATTTCAAAAAATCCCTAATTTGAAAATTTTTATATTAAATTTCCTTTCATATTATTTTTTTTTTTTTTTTTTATATTTAGCGCGCGCTAAAGGGGTTATGAATACCCTTAAAGTGATAAACACAGCACGAGCGATTAGGTAGGTTGGAGGGGATTTGAAAGGAGAAACCGATGTACATTGGTTTTGAATGTCTGTAGATCACAATGGGAGGGGAAGATAGCGCTGGGTAGAGCATTCCACATTCGTGTAGTGCGACTAAAGAAAGAATCTCTGTATTTAACTGTACGTCCGAAGTTGGGCTCAAGGGTAAACTGATGGGCATTCCTAGAAGCGCGAGTATTACGGTTGAATTGTTTAAGGGGAGGAATGCAACTGGCTATTTCGCTAGAGCAATTTTTGTTAAAATAACGGTAAAATAACGAAAGGCATGAAACATTTCGACGGTGCTCCAGAGATGTAAACGTTTCCGTTATAGTTCTTTCACCTATCATTTTAAGAGCTCTCTTTTGAATTCTATCCAATAGACTCAAGTGGGTTATTGGAGCACCTGCCCAAATATGGGAGTTGTACTCAAGTTTTGGACGAATAAAGGCTTTGTAGATCACAGCCAGATCGGAGGGGGAGAAAAATTTCTTGCATCGACGGAGAAAACCTAAACACCTAGCAGCATTTTTGGCGATGTCAAATATGTGGTCGTTCCACAAAAGGTGGTCTGTGACACACATACCGAGGACTGAAAGCTGTTCAGTTTCCTCTATGCAAGTGCCGCTCATGGATAGTAGCATTGGGGGTGGGTTTTAGAAGCATTAAATTCTACACGGTTTTTTATTCCCCAGTGGACAATACTGTCAAGATCAGAATTTAATGAGCTTATCATACGCTGCCGTTCAAGTTCCACATCCGAAGGACATGGATGTGAATCAAGAAACGAATATGAAAAGCTGAGGGTACTGTCGTCAGCAAAACAGTTTAATGGATTAGAAGTTTCAGATAAGAGATCGTTTATGAATATTAGGAAGAGAGTCGGAGACAAAACGCAGCTCTGGGGTACACCAGCATTTATATTGTGGATTTCAGATTTGAAACCGTCCAATACAACTTGTATTGAGCGGTCCGAAAGGTAATTTCTAATCCAACGAAGAAGAGATTCATCAATACCAAATGCACGCATTTTCGATAAGAGAGCTTGATGCCAAACTCTATCAAATGCTTTTGAAATATCAAGCGCAATAATCTTACTTTTTCCAAAACGATGTAAAGATTTGTGCCACTGTTCGGTGAGATATACCATCAGATCACCAGTGGACCTATTGCTACGAAAGCCGTACTGCCGGTCATTAAGAAGCTTTCGTTCTTCGAGATATTTCTTTAGCTGAAAATTTATCAGCGTTTCCATGACCTTGGAAAGAAGGGACGTAAGAGCAATTGGTCGATAGTTGGAGGGGGAAGCAGACACGCCTTTTTTAGGGACAGGCTGGACAAATGCTGTTTTCCATCCACTCGGAAAGAGACCAGTAGAGTAGGACAGATGGAAAAGCTTACGCAGTGGTTTTGCCAGCGTTGATTTTTATTTCTTTATGGCTTACCACATAAACGCAATCAGATAATTGAATAAGCGCAAAAATTGACCTTTAAACCGTGGCAGCCCTATGAAGGGCCCACTATTTTTTAGGCAACCCATGCGCAAACTGTTTGTTTGGACACTATCGTCCTATGGCCGTCTCCCCGACTATGAGTAGTTTTCAGTCCCTTACGAGCCTCAATAAAAATAACACAATAAATACTGCATTTCTAACGAAATTCGTTACTTATATTCATCGATAGTCAATCGTTTGAAAGCTTCTTGTGTGCATGACAATATCAACAAAAGCTTATAAGCTAAGAAAAGCTTTTTGTAAGACTGTGAATTGAAAATATAACGAGGCGCCGTTAGACATTGACGCAACATTTTGCACAGTTCTTACAATAATCGACGTTTTTTTTGATTTTTCCAATGAACACATATTAGCCGTTCTTTTTTGCAGGTTTAGATATAATTTGACCAAAAAACAACATCTGAACTAATGAATTTACATGTAAAATACAAAAACAACTGAAGTCCATATGAACTTAGCTTAGTCCAGATAATTATCGGTTCTTAATTTAAGTTTAGATAGAAAAAGTACTGCCAGCTCAAATTATTATTTTGTTATCGATAGTTTGTATGAAAACACCAACATATCTCAGCCAGCAAATGAAAATATTTTTTATTTTTAATTCAATGATATATATTTATTTTCGTAGAATAAAGCGTTACAATTTACATAAATAAGTGAATAAACACAGCTTGCACAGCGATATGATATTTAAATTTTATATCTTACAACTGAAAAATAACACAATTTCGGTATGGTAACATGAATAATAATGAAAAAAAAAAAAAAAAAAAAAAAAACCGTTGAAGGAGAACTACGGTAAAACCTTCATTTGACAGATTCTTAACCTAAGGATTTCTTTATATAAGAAATCTGTTGACTAGATAAAAATGGACGACCATTGTTTGTAAATTAATTTTTTTTCTGATTTGTGATTTAAAATTGTTTTTTTTTTTCACATTTCTTTGTTTCATTAACGATCGGAATAATTTTTCGATTTCAAAGATTCGTGATAGCGCTGGTCTTTTTTCTTCGATGACTTTGCTTAGTTTGGATGCCGTTTTTTTTGACAATTTTATCTGGACCTGCAAAAAACACGGCTATTATAAACTTAAATACAAAAAAGTTTTCAAAAGATCTATTTTTACGAAGAAAAACATGTATGAAATTAATTCCATAACTAGAGAGTGTAAACTGTTCCTTTTGTGGTTTTCTAATTGAAATTTCACTTTTTATCTATCAAGTCCCAGTATTTCAATGGTGAGTTAAAGCATAGTAAGTTACCTCTTTAAATAGATTTGTCTAGATTTACGTCAAGAAGCAGTTTTCAGGTTGGGGGTGAATGCAGAAAGTCTTAAAAAACAGGACAGATAAAATATCATAGCATTTGTTGAGTTAATCTAGACTTAACTCACCAAATTTTTTTGAACTCGTTTTTCAAACTGAACCTTTACGCCGCACTGAGAAACTGACCCATAGACAGTAACAAATGCTTTAATTTTGTGCTAGTGTTAGTAACCACTAAAAAAATCCGCCAAAATTAGTTCTTTGAATTTTAAAAGATTGACGTTTTACGTATTTTTTTTTGAGAGAGTTGAAAATTAGGAAAACTTGGGTGTTAAACCTACATTTTTCCTTGTGTTTCGGAAAAGTTTAAGGCATAAAATACATAATTGCTATATGCATATTTCCTTGTCTAGGACACTTTCACCCTTAAACAAAAAATAATTTGATTCCCTTAACACCAACAGTTTCAAAAAGCAGAGCGTTGTTTAATGAGGGATGTTTTGAGGGACCTTCAAAAGAACTGAAGAGGCAACCAATAGAGCTGTAGGAGCCTCCAAAGTACTGTATGGGCTTCTAACAGAGACCTAGGGGCCTCTTACAAAGCTGTAAAAGGTGGAAAGGCCTCTAAAATAACTTTAGGGGCCTCCTTCCTTCCTATTAGGACCTGCAACCAAACGGGCCTCCAAAAGAACTGAAGAGGCCTCAAATAGAGCTGTAGGGCCTCCACACGAGCAGTCAGGTTCTTGAATCGAACTGTAAGGACCTCCAAAGTACTATATGGGCCTCCAACAAAGATGTAAGGCCTCCAGCAAAGATGAAGATTTTTCCAAAATAATTTAAGGCCTTCCATCCTAGCTGTGGGCAACTAAGCTAAAGGGGCCTCCAAAAGAACGGAGGGGGCCTCTAATAGAGCTGTAGGGGCCTCCACTCGATCGGTTAGGTTCTTGAACGGGCCACCAACCGATCTTTAAGATTCCAAAAGAACTAAGGAGCATGGAATAGAGCTGAAGGGGCCTCCAATAGAAATCAAGGGTTCCTAACAGAGCTGTAGGGGCCTCCCACTAATCTTTTGGGGCCACAAAAGCACTGTATTTACTCTGGGATCCCCATGAAAACATCAATATTCTATGACAAGCTTTTCTTTTGGGAAAAAAAAGTATTACAGAGGCTTTTATGAACTTTTTGCTAAGCCAGGGGCCCACCGGGCAAAATCGCGGATGCCCGGTGAGCCAGTCCACCCCTGGCCAATGGAATGGTTTCAGAAGACGCTTCTGGACGCTTCCGGACGTCCAAAGGAAAACGGCATTAATTTCAACAATCCGATTTAACTATAGATATACGCCTTTTAAAAAAAAATTATCGGCTTGTTTTTTTCAGTTTTTCGATAAAGCAAATGAAATAATCGAGACACTCCAAAACAAAAGTTATGTAAATAATTTAAAAATTTGTATTTGTGTTTAATTCAACAATACGTGCATCATGTATACTCCCTAACCTGCTTTAGACCTAGGAGTGATCATAATGGTTTAACATGTTTTGAAACTGCTTTTTAGAAAAAAGTGTGAACTGCAAATCATCCCTATAATATTGTAAGCCCTTAAAATCTAAAATACATTTTAGGGGGCTCCATTCTTTGTTTGCTTCTAAAAATACAATCACAGTTAATAGAGTTACATAGATATTGCATCCATTACAAACGGAACTGTCAATTTATTTTTCTTCCTCACAAATTAAGTTCGGTTTATCTAACTACTGATGGCTGACAGTTGGTTTTATGTCTATAACGTGTGTATTATATATCTTACTTACATGTCTAAATCGATCAAATTGGGATGTTAAATACGTCCTCTTTAAGCATATATATGAAGTTATAGAACGTACTCAGAATGCTACAATCGAAAATTATTAAAACACAAACTATTCTCTAATATTGAGACTTTGTCCAAGTTTATTCTTCTTAAATTCTTAATTATTATATGTATTAATGGTTTTGAATCCAATCACAATGTCTTTCCATTTTATTTTTATTTTATTTTAATTTAGTACATATTTTGTTCACAATAATTTCTGCTTTTTTGCTTCAAATTTTGAAATATATAATGGTACAAATTTATATTTTAGCAAATGATTCGTTAGTTTAAAACTCAGTTTTTTAATTATCTGCCTTGTTATTCTAGAAAGCGATTTCAGAATTTTAATTCTCTCTGAGCTCAGAGCAGACCGATACCCTTACCTAAATATTTTAATTCGACATTTTCACAAGTTGAACTTAAACTCAAAGTTTTTTTTCAGCATTAGTGGAATCAACTATAAATTTGTGCCAATATATCTTCCATTAAAATTTAGGAAATTCTCTGTCACAGAAAATAATAATGATCAGTTACAAATACATCTAAAATATTGATACTTTATCCAAAGATTTATATTTTTGTCTATTTTGAGAAATATTTGTTGATGTTACGTTAGTTGAATTTTTCTCATTATGATTTTAAATATATGTAAATAAGAAATGCAGTTATTATTTATTTCTTAAATGTAGTATGTACTATAATCTTCTTTTTTTTTACTAAGAATTAATGACTGAGAGTATCTGGTTTGGTTTGTATTTTTGTTTTGAACAGGTAAATAGTTTTCATAAACATTTTTCTTTTAATTATTTATTTTTGTGTTTTGTTATAATTTGTAGAATATCCCTGAATTGCGTTTTTATATACTTTTTTTTAAATTAAAATTATACTTATTAAATAAGTTTAAAATTCTTAAATATTATTACATATTTTTAATTGTTATAAATTTGTGACCACAGATATTTATGATTTTTTAAATCTTTTAAGTTTTTTTTTTTCGAAAGGTTGTTTTGTTTTATGTTTTAATTTTGTTTTTATAAAAAAGGTAAACAAACGTTATTTTAAGCATGATATTTAAAAATTAGTATGTTTTTGTAGTTTTTAGTGCAATTAAATTTCATAAAAAGCACACAATCAATATTTAAGTCAATTTTGTTCGTTTCTATTTGTTTGGCAGTTCTGGTGGACAATCTGGCTGATTGGATGGATGAGCTGCTCGGAAAGCTGGGTTGCTCTCGAGTTCACGATCTATGCGCAAAATAATGGGATACGGACGAAGATCAACATGGAATCTATTGAAAAAAATGGTAGAAGTTAAATCTTTTAAGTTAAAATTGAGTTACTAACCGCCTGGCATTGAAAACTTGAGGAACTAGACAACAATCAGCCATGGAAATCTCATCACCAACACAAAACTTCCCAGCTGATGTTGAAAGAACCTTTTCAACAGCTCGGAATCCTCTCGTTATCCAGTGCTGGGCCCATTCCTTTTTCTTTTCTTCGCCAACATGTATGAGGACGATGAGATTTTGCAATGGCTGAATTCCCGATGCAATAATCTCACATATCTCACGAACCTTAGCCCTTTTGTGGACATCTTGTGGCAGAAGAGGTCGCTGGGGTCTTGTCTCTTCCAGATAATGCATCACCGCAACAGATTCAATCAAGGTGTGTCCATCTGTGAGAATAGAATTCGATTTTGTACATTTCCATTATATTTCTAAACATAAAATACCATCACTTACCAATCTGAAGAGCAGGAACCTGTTCCATGGGATTGACTTCACGGTATTCATTGCAGTGCTGTTCGCCACCAGATTTGATGAGACTTATTGGCTTTATGTCATAGGGTATCTCCTTTAAGTTCAATGCAATACGAACCCGCCATGAACATGAACTCCGCCAGTAGGAGTAAAGAATCGGCTTCTCGGATGAAATAGAAGACATTTTATTAACTCTTTTTATGTTCGATAAATTCTTTGATATGGACTTTGAAAGTAAGCTAGGTGCTGAACGTATGGCTATGGCAATCATACTGATTCGATTTAACACACAAGTGGAATAAATTTAAATTATTTAGATCGAAGTATTGGCTTGTTAAACTATAGCTGTTGGCATTTTTTTGATAATATATGCAGCAAACCAGTGTAACAGGAAAGTTAATTTGTTTTGTATGTGAATATTATCTTCTTTTCTGAGTCTAATCTAGCCTCAATTTTATCAGAATTCTGTGTGATTAAAAAGAACAATAATAAATACCTCCGTAAAGTAAACACATACCGATCTGTCAGTTAGAAGCTTTTCAAAGCTCGTACGACCGAAAGCTTTCTCTTAATTTTCAATTGATGAAGGGTTACCATTTTATTAAGAATATGAAGGGAAGCTATTGAAATAGGTACATGAGTGTTTTGAATATTATGTATATGTGCGAGGTACGAATACGAAATCAGGTAAGAAACAGACATTTAAATATATCATTTAATATCAAACATAATGTTATGTCATTTTAAAATTATTCGGCATTCATCAGGGCGGATCCAAGAGACCGGGGTGGGTTTCAGGTCCGCATGGGCCATGTTAGCAGACAATTCGAAAAAAAAAGAAAAGTTTGAAACAAAAAAATTGCTTGAATTTTTGTTTCCACAGTATAAGTTTGAAAATTAATTTTTCAAAAACTATTCGCAACTTTATTTAAAAAGAAACCAGAAGAAGAGATTTCTGGCTTCGCAAAAAAACTATAAAATTTCATTGCAGTTCTTATACTGTTATCTTTTAATATTTTTTTTGTAGTTTTCCGTCAATTTTTTTGAAAACTTTTTTTTTGAAAACACCTGTGATGTACCCTAGATATTGATGTTAAAAAAATAGCAAAATCTGGATGGAAAAATTACAAAATTATGTTGGTTTAATGCCCGAAATTAAAATTAAATTAAATTTATTAAAATTAAACTAGACCCCGAGTTCGCCTTACTGAAGATGCTCACAACCAAAAAGAATAATTGTAAAAAGAATGGTAGGTACTATTTATGTTAATTTTGGGTAAAATTTGTTTTCATTGCTGAGATCAAACATTATTATTCTATATAGTTAGGGCGTTAAGGTCATAGTTTAGGTCAAACCTTGCACTTCATTCCGACGGAATGAACTTTAGTACACTAACAGTCCACATCTTAGGTTTACTTTCAAGAAGTGGTTCCATGGTGGCAGCACTGGCAGACCGGAGATTTAAGGGTTGCCTTCTGAGCATTTTTTAACACGAAATTTCACATAATTAGCCTATAAATCGAGTACCAGACATCGGTTGATGTCGTAGAATATCTTTTTGGATTGAGAATACTTGATGCCATAGGAATATGTTAATTTTTTGACCCCTCCCCCACTCTTGTACGCGGGGGGAGCAAAATACCCACGGCGGATAATGGTTTTTATTTGTCAGAAAATAATGGTTTTAAAATGTATATTCACAAAATTTTAAGATGAGCGTCGAAGTAGAATTTCATACTCTACAGCATATCCGAATTCCATTTTTATCCATGAACTATTTTTTTGTAACGGGTGATTTTTTTGAGGTTAGGATTTTCATGCATTAGTATTTGACAGATCACGCGGGATTTCAGACATGGTGTCAAAGAGAAAGATGCTCAGTATGCTTTGACATTTCATCATGAATAGACTTACTAACGAGCAACGCTTGCAAATCATTGAATTTTATTACCAAAATCAGTGTTCGGTTCGAAATGTGTTTCGCGCTTTACGTCCGATTTATGGTCTACATAATCGACCAAGTGAGCAAACAATTAATGCGATTGTGACCAAGTTTCGCACTCAGTTTACTTTATTGGACATTAAACCAACCACACGAATGCGTACAGTGCGTACAGAAGAGAATATTGCGTCTGTTTCTGAGAGTGTTGCTGAAGACCGTGAAATGTCGATTCGTCGCCGTTCGCAGCAATTGGGTTTGTGTTATTCGACCACATGGAAGATTTTACGCAAAGATCTTGGTGTAAAACCGTATAAAATACAGCTCGTGCAAGAACTGAAGCCGAACGATCTGCCACAACGTCGAATTTTCAGTGAATGGGCCCTAGAAAAGTTGGCAGAAAATCCGCTTTTTTATCGACAAATTTTGTTCCGGTAAGTTGGCCACCAAGATCATGCGATTTGACGCCTTTAGACTATTTTTTGTGGGGCTACGTCAAGTCTAAAGTCTACACAAATAAGCCAGCAACTATTCCAGCTTTGGAAGACAACATTTCCGAAGAAATTCGGGCTATTCCGGCCGAAATGCTCGAAAAAGTTACCCAAAATTGGACTTTCCGAATGGACCACCTAAGACGCAGCCGCGGTCAACATTTAAATGAAATTATCTTCAAAAAGTAAATGTCATGAACCAATCTAACGTTTCAAATAAAGAATCGATGAGATTTTGCAAATTTTATGCGTTTTTTTTTTTAAAAAAGTTCTCAAGCTCTTTAAAAATCACCCTTTATAATCGTTTTCAAAATGGGGAGAGGAAAAGGTGGAAGTATATCAAACCCCTATATATTCGTCTTGGTATAATCTAAGCATATGGCACATGACCTTAGGGTAATTTTTAATGTCCAATCTTATGCAATCAAAATAATTTGAATATAATTTCCCTAGAAAATGTTATAACCTTTTTATAAAATGACGACCAAATTTTCAGTGAAACGAGCATAACATTACCAAATTGCAATGGTATGGTGATGAAACTTGGCACACATGTCTCATTTGTCTTAAGAAATAAGAATCAAAAGAGTCCATAAAAACATCTTGGGCGAAAGGGTCCTCTTTTGAGTGAAAGGGAAAAGTGAATTAATATTACCAGTAAACCCCTCCCAAAACTGGTATGTTGGTGAAAGTTGGTAGAAATGTTTTAATTCTTGTTAGAACCAATAATCAAAAGGATGCAAGCAAATATATTGATTTCAGGGGTGTTTTTTTTAGGCGGAAGGAAAATATGGGTTATAAACCCAACATTTTAATTTTATGTAATCGAGGTACAAATATATAATATGGTGCATGATTTTAAAATATTTTTTAACGCTAAATCCAATTTAAGTAAAAGTAAGACGATACAATCACCATTAAGAAAGTAATGGCCGTTTTAATGGAAAAATTAATGTAATTAAAAAAGTAATTAAAACATACTACTTCTGGAGGGGGTTTACGGGGCATCACCCTTTAACCCCAGATATTTGTATGGACTCTTTTGATTCTTATTTCTTACGACAAATGAGACATGTGTGCCAAGTTTCATCACCATACCATTGAAATTTGTTAATGTTTTGCTCGTTTCACTGAAAATTTAGTCATCATTTTATGAAAAGGTTATAACTTTTTCTAGGGAAATTATATTGAAATTATTTTGATTGCATAAGATTGGGCATTAAAAATTACCCTAAGATCATGTGCCATATGCTTAGATTATACCAAGATAAATATATAGAGGTTTGATATACTTCCATCTTTCCCTCCCCCTGTTTTGAAAAGCGATCATACAAAAAACTAATACATGGATAAAAATGGACTTCGGATATGCTTTAGAGTATAAAATTCTACGTCGACGCTCATCTTAAGATTTTATGAATATGCATTTGTAAACCATTATTTTCTGACAAATGAAAACCCATATCTGCTGATGGCATTTTGTTCTCCCCGCGTACAAGGAGGGGTCAAAAAGTTAACTTATTCCTGTGGCATCAAGTATTTTATCCAACGAAACATTCCACGATATCAGCCGATGTCTAGTTCCCGATTTATATGCTAATTTATGTGAAATTTCGTGTTAAAACATGTTCAGAAGGAAACCGTTATATCTCCGGTCTGCCAGTGTTGCCACTGTAGAAACACTTCTTAAAAGTAAATTTAGGATGTGGACTATGAGTGTACCAAAGCTCATCCCGTTAGAATGAAGTGCAAGGTTCGCTCCCTTAACGCCCTAACCAATATTTTTATTGGGCAAATTAAACATTTAAAAAAAAAATACATAGATTCACCCAAGAGGAACAAACAAACCTAAAATGGACAGTAAAAAAAGGTTCACTGGGGCGTATACGCACTTTTTTTTTCTTATTTTATAATTTTTTTATAAAATTTTCAAGATTCGAAATAAAACATTGGGTACCTATAGTTCTTTTATCTCATCCATTTCCACAGTCTTTCCTTTTTGATCTGTCAACACAACAACCATTTTTGTAAAGCTCGTAATAATTCCAATAAGATTTTTACTGAAGGAAAAACTGAAAAAATTGCGAAAATTAATTTCACTTCCACGTGCTTATTTTGTTGGTGGTTAATAGCGTGGTTTATTATCGTCAGAAAAAATCAAACAAAATAGTATCTATAAACATATTATCTAAAAACTGTTCAAAAAAAAAAATTGACTACAAGAAAACCTGTTATAACTTACATACTATATTTTTACAAGTCCTTATTTTTGTTTTAATGAAATTTTTATATTTTTGAGATTTTTGTAATTGAGAGATTTTAATTTTGTATGAAATCATCTGAATGCAAATAAAAATTTTATTTTTAGAAAATAAGAAACAACATTTACTTGGAATAACTTTTATTGCATTACAAAAATGCATCAAAATTCGTTAATAACAATGACCCGCACCGGATTTTGCAATTCGGATTCCCCACCCCCGAAAACATTAAAAAAATACCCCCAAGTGCCTACGGAAAGGGGGTATAGCTCCTAGACTCTATAATAACGAAATCAAAAAATAAAATAAATTCATTCAAAAACTTTAAATGTTTCAAAACATTTTTTTTCATATATAAGAAAAACTAGGTAAAATAATTGGTCAAATTATCATTTATGTAACCTAAAAATTAATTTTAATAAAAGGTGTGTTTTAGTCAAAAGTGTTAATTTGCACACGCAATCACAATACCAAAAAAAAAGTAGGTATAGCCATCCTTTAAAAAAAATCGTTTAAGGTTGTTCTCTTCTTTTGTTTATTTTGGTTATTTCAAATATACAGGAACCTAATCTATATATATCGTATCTTTATTTATTAAGAGAAAGTTAAACTTTCACCCACATAGCTTTAAGAAATAAGTGGATACCTAAACATACATACATATAGACAAGTATATAGATACATAAATGTATATTATTACTTTTGCTCGGTCATTCAACTTTCCAACAAGGGTTCAAATGAGGTTATAAAGGAAAATTTATGAAAATACATACATCTATGTATCTTAGTTGTAGGTATATAAGGATCCACATAATTTTCGATGTAACCCGAAGCATTTTATTTGTTCCTCAAGCCCACTTCATGTTCATGCATTTACTTTTTGTGTTCTGTTTGTTTGTGGGAAGTGGGTGATAATATTGTATCAACAATTTTTTAAAATCCTTCATGTGCACCTTTAAATACTTTTATTTCTAGTTTCTAATTCAACTTATTTATCTTAAAAAGGTCGATTCAGTAGCCTACGTATAAACTACGGATATGGGAAATCTGTTTATTTCTTCATGTATAATCACACGGATATCCATATCTTCTTAAGTGCAAGCATGTTTTACTTGCTGTATACGTAGTAAAGGGAAAGTTTAGGATTCGTGCAAAAAAAAAATTCGAGATATTTTCCCTAACATTACGATTATAGAGAACGCGAAAAAAGTGGGTCTCGCAATTCTGTCTGTCCTCGCCTGTACAGTCTAAACGGCTGGAGGGATTTTATTCAAACTTGGTGTTATAGTGTTTTTTAACTAATACCTATGCCCAGACCGTTTTTTAAATTTTGTTTAAGGGCAAAAAATAACGGTACACGCCATACAATTTTTTTCGCCAAAAAGGAAAATAATATTTTTCTCAAAAACGCGTCCGAGGATTTTGTTAAAAAAAAATTTCATAAACTGAATATTTTGGGTAAGGTTTTTTTTCTAGATTTATTCTCAAGGTTAGTCAAATCCATTAAAGCACATGGGAGAAAAACAGGTTTTGTACAATTTGTACAAAAATTCAATGACAACACTACTTTTAATGTAAAGACGTGGCAAATTGAGTGTTCCAACATGTCTGTGAAGATAAAGTAGTTTCTTGCAGACGTCAAACAATTACAGTTATATTTGTGGTTTTGGTTGAGACGATATCACTCGTGTGATAAGTAAATTGTGTTTCCCTTTTAATTATTGCAAGGTGGAGATTCGAAAGTAAAATAAACAAAAAAAAAAAAGAAATGTATATGAAAAACTTCTAGAATTCAGGTAAAATTCGTATGGGGCACCACGCAGTTTGCGGTTTCGCCCCAAATGTTATTTGATGCTAAATTATTTCCTTTTTCTCAATATAATAGTTGTATATTCACTTGTTTTATTTTATTAAATGTAGGTAAAAGTTGGTGCAAAACTACATTTGCAAAATAACGCGTCAAGCATGGGATAAATCGGCAATGAAAAGTGCGATTGATATGGATTTCTTAAAATGGAGATGGGATATCAGAAATCCTGTCTGACCTGTCTGCTGATGATAGAGAAAAACTAACCGAGGAAAAGCTACAATTTTAACAATTTCATCATACAAATCAGAGATAGAAGTTTTCCCAACTCCAAAAACGTCGAAACGAGCCTTAAAAGTGGCCAAAATAGTTAAGCGGCCACCTAGAAGAATTGAAACCGAAAGTGAGGATGAGAAGTGAATGCTGAAGATGATCGCAAGTCCGTCTTCTGCCAAATTTTTTTTATAATATCCAGAATGACTGATGGCTATGGATTATGTGCACTCAATGCCCTAGATGAGCTCACTAAGGTTATGTAGGATTTGGAGACAGTGAGAAGTCGCGTGTATTTGTGAGGTGACATTTGCGCTTAATTTCTTATCTTAGGAACAAATGGTTTGGCCCCCAGCAAGGCCGTAACCAGAAAAATATTTCGGAATGGGATATGATATACAAACAAATTTAGTATTTTAATTATTTAATCGTGATTCTTGAATCAGTAAGTTAGGCTTCTTTAAAAATATTGGCGCTACGATGTTAAATCATTTTTAGTATGGTATTAGGTTAAAAATTGTATTTTGCTAATTTTAAACGAGTTTGGCATCGTATCATCTCCTTACATTTTACTAAAGTTAAAATCATCAAAACGCTATTTAATCTTTTTAGTACCTATCGTATACTAAATCCATGACACTGACGTTTATAAATGTCAAAATCAGGAATGTTTGTGATTTTTTTGTACGAGCTGTCACTTTTTTGGACGTGTTCAGCTGAAGTTTATGAATAAAATTCGTTAAGTATGATACTATGTAGTTAAAAGGTATTTAAAATTTTGAAAATTTTAGTATTAGAATTAGAAAAATGTTAACATACTCAACCCTTTATATTAAAATAGGGTGTTTCAAATTATTCGCCATTGTTTTTTTTTTTAAGCAAGATTAATGACTCATTAATTACATATGCTAACAAAATCAAAATATGTTACTAGTGTTTTTTCCGAAAGTTTTTAATGCACTGATTTCAGATATTCCAGTCTTAACATGAAAATAATCGTTTTTTTATAATATTTGAGGTTAACCAAGAATATCGCAATGGCATGAGAAACTTTTCGTGTGATGATACTAGAGCCTCCACTTATTAAAAACACAGGTCTTTTTTAACTCCGGGAAGGACCAAACTGTTTTTGATTAGGTTATGCCTGTTCCTAAACAGAATATTGAATACAAAGGGAATTGAGATGGGTTATCAAGCTAAAACAACTAACAAACTAATTTTTTCTCGAAAAGAAAAGATCGTATATGCAATATCAAATTGAGATTTGTAGAGATAAATTATTTTACTTTTTTTTTGGAAAAAATAAATTGATGTGAACCTCAAATAAGCAATAGACCGATGTTTCCATTTGTTTTTTGGATGTCTCGAAAATCACGAAATTAACGCGTAAAATGAAGCAAAAAACACAACGTACTCGAAAACATATTAGTTACTTAAAGCAATAACATCACTGTAAACCTAAAGCAGCGTCCACAATATGTAGATTTGTGTACGTGGACGTGTAGATTCACAGGATCCATCAACTTTTGCTTACTCGAACGTAACCCGATTCAAATGGATAGAAATCAACAATGTTTATTTTGTCATTTGTATTGCACATGCGCTGTTTGGGCCAATGTAGGTAGTATACTGTTTTGATTTTGTTTGTGGTCTTATTTTTTTGTTATTTATAATCAGGGCAAATTTTCTTATGCGCTAAAAATCACAAAATATGCGCATAAATATGCACGTAAAATGAGAAAATATGCGCTTAAAAAGTAAAATTATGCTCTGAAAAAGTTGTAAGATAATGAAAAAACATTAACAATCAAAAAAAAATTAGTCTTTTTTTTGCCAACAAAAACAAAAAAAGTAAACATAAAATAAATTTAAAAAAATTCTATTGCAATTCCAAAGGTACTAGCTGTCCAGATTCTTTGAATATGTCTTATTAACACATACATAGGTACCATAAAGTTTGTTTGAAATTTTCAAAAATAAATCTTTGTCTATTTGGTCGCAAAAAACTTTTTTACATTGAAAAAGAAACCTTAACGTCAAAAGATGTAACTGGAGCATTCTTGAATGAAAGAATTTCACTTATTGAATAGTTCCTCAGGTTCTCTTCTTCGTTAATATCAAGCGTTAATATTTTTTAGATTTTTCTATTTTTGAGAACCTTTCGTTTTTAATAAAACATTTTTAATTTTCTTCAAAATAACTCTGACCATTGATGCATGCCTGCAGTTCAGTTATATTGTCATTAAGAAATCCATAGTTGGAATTTATACATTTTTTTTTTTTAAATTAAATGCTTTAATTGTATTTAGTGCTGACGCCACGTTGGCATTTCAATAGAAGTTGGAATCGAAAATTTACCAAAAGTAAATATTTAAATATTTAAATTTTTAAATCTTTCAAATATTTCGAAAATATTCACGTTTGTTTTAAAAATATGTCCAATAAACCAAAAAATCCATTTATATGCATTTATAGTAAAATATGCAAAAATATGCTCTAACGATTGAATGTCATTTTTAAGGAAATTTTCTGATTCCAAAAACTATTTTAATTGTTTTCTTCTTTGTGTATCCAAAAAAAATAGGTTTTAACATAGAAAAACTTGCCCTGTTTATAATGAAGTTAGTGTTTCCATGAACGTACCTAATATGACTTGAGATATGTTCAACAGCACAGCAACAAAACATTCTGACTTGTACACGTACACACTATTATGTTGGTCGAAAATGTAAATCAGTAATGTCAATCGGCATAATGTAGACGCTGCTTAAGATTATAAAATTATTTGGGGCAAAATTTGGTCATTAAAACTGAAAAGTAAAAGAAATGTTTTGGAAATTGCCAACCAATAAATTAGTTTTCGGAACTTAGTTGCTCTTGATCTGCCAAAAAGTAGCTACCTTTTTATAGATTTTGCTGTGGAAAAAAATTTATCATCGAATTTGATGACAATCACTTTTATAAGATGGGTGTATACTTTTTCAAGACTAAAGTAGGAACAAAAAACACATTTTGAAAAAAATGGGAGGGGGGATCAGACATTTTTTTGAATATATATGTATGTAGGTAATTTATATCTTTTAGAATTAAATTTGGAATTTTTTTATTTCGACAATCTACAATAAAACATAGTAGGCAGCTAGGTATACTTTTCATTTAAACTTAGGTAAATTGCATTAAATATAGGTATGTGTGTACAAAAATTCCCTATATAACAAATTTTTGCTCGCTCCATAGATTTGAAAATAAAAAAATCACCTAACCGAAAAACATCTTAAAACTTACTTCCTCATACACAAGTTTTAGGATAAACCCATATCAGAACCTATACCTTCATCAAAACTAATGTAGGTACGTATACCTATATATTTCCACCATCATCGGGTCATTCACCTCAAATCTAGAGTTCAACTTGAACAAAATTGTATATAAGAAAACATGCGTAGGTACCTAGAGATTTGTATATACTTTTCATTTCCTTCCTCTAAATTATTTTATATCAAAAATATTCATAGATAGACATTCCCTAACAGTGCGTATACCTCCACAACAATGTAAATATGTACATACATATGTACATCAAAATAGTTATATAGATACAAAGGCGAATGAACTGAAGAATTGGATACTGATTTCAAGAATAACTTGGGAAGGCTAAATGTAGGAGCGACGCCTGAGGCACCTATTTGGCTCACAGAGAGGCCAATAACCCCGATAAAATTCGGAGAAACTCTTAGCAAGGCGTCAAGGACATCATCCTTGTGCACAAAAAAGCACAACACACAAAGTAATAAGGAACAACAGAAAAGAAACGAAATTCAACAAAAAATAAAAAAAAACTGCCGGCTTTGGTTGTCATTGCCGTTGGTCATGTCAAAATTCGCGAATATAGCGCATGCGCCAGATGTGTTATCCATTATCCTTGTCGAGAGAATCCCTATTCCTGTTCCAAACTTTATTGCTACACACATACACACACGATTTTTATTTCCATTATGTGTACTTATTCACATATTACTCGTAAATTAAAATAAATATCACTGCGTCCCTGTACCTGCTGAAAATATACGAGAACGAGAACATTTCAGCTACATGTGGAAAGCTGTGACAAAATACAGGCAGACGACAGACAGACAGAAGATGACGCTTTTAATTAAAACTTACCTTGGCTATGGCCGATAAGGACATAGCGTTGTGATGATACTTTGAGTAATTAATTTTGAAGCCGTTTATATGACCTTCCAGGAGCAAAAATCAAAAGTGAAAGTAGTCTGGGAACACTTTCGAGGGGACAGCTGCAAATTTGATTTGCCCAAAACGCTCCCTCTCCTCGCAAACTATATACCTATATATTTAATTTAAGGACACTGTTATTTTAATAAAAAGTTAAGTTCAATTAAGGATGTTTTCGAAAGACTCACTATCGCGTACTGTAATAAATTACCAAAGACCAACAAACGAACCTTTTAAAAAGTAAAAGTAGAAAATATAAGTTGCGACGCCGAGTGAAAGTCTTCTTGAAGATATACCTATATGATGGGATGGTTGGCAACACACTGAACTATATCCTTACTAGTCAAAGGAATGGTGCCCTATCCAAAAAGAGGTTTTCACTGGTGTCGGTGTGCTATGAAGGATATGTTTTCGTTTTTGTTTCATTCCAAGAGTCCAACACACACACCACAATTTCCGGGGTGGTTTTGTTATGATTGTATGCGTGAATTACAAGGGGTTGGAAATCAAAAGCTATTTTGCTTATCCTTGCCAGCGATTGTACTTTTTTAATTAGAATGTTCCACGAGAAAGCTACTATATTTTTTGCTGCAACCTTTTTAAAGCTAATTTCTGGTTGGAGCTTTAGCAGGTTGTAGTATTGGATTTTAGTATATTTTATGCTTTTGACCTTTTAATATGTTGAGCTTTTGAGCTTTTTTAAAGAGATTTTCTTGAATTAAATCGAGTGCTGACACTTTATCAAAAAGGTAAGTTAGCTTTATTGAAAATGTTTACACATATTCATCAGTGGTGGATCCAGGGGTGTCATGCCATGCCCCCTACGAAACACCCAAGAGAAAAACATTTATAGCCAAGGAATAAAAAAAGAAGTTCTTCTATTTCTATTTAGTTTTCAAGTTATAGCTAAAATATTGAAAATTGGCCTGTGTGATCGTTCTCTACGAAATGCATGACTGAATTTTGGCGAATTTTGTGTTTTTATGAACTTTCCACACAAACATATTCAATATTAAAAATCCTTGAACGAAATTGTTCCTTTCTTGCTCTCTTTATACCGGTATCTTCAATAACCTATTAAAAAAAAACAACTGAAAATAGATTTTGTTTATTCAATAGTCTATGCCTTAACGAATTTATAAAAACTAGTATCACCAGTGGCCAAATATTCGGCCAGCGAAACAAACACCAAATGCATGGATATATCATAGATTATCTTTTTATTACTTTATATAAGATCAATGACAATTTTGAAAATCTTACAATAGCAAAACTAATTAAGAAAAAATACAAACAAAATTTACGGATACGTAAGTAAATTCCTTTAGCATTCGTTCAAATTTTGTCTTGAACTTAAAAACAAAAAAAAATAATTTTACTTATTTTATATTTTGTTCATTAACTATTCAATAGTAAACCTAAATTCATCTATAAAGCACATATTACATTACTTTATTTTCTTTGTTAAATCAAATTTTGTTCTGCATAAATTTTGAAAATATAAATTTTTAAATTGAAATTCGAAATTACGTACACCCTGGCGTATACGTACTTTTTTAATTTGAAAAATAAATAAGTGCCCGTATAACTTTAAAAAAATATGAAAATATGCTCCCGCTTAGTAAGTTCAAAATGGACGGATATATGTAATAATTCACCTAATTTGTTGCCTTTTTAAAAGTACTCAAGCTAACATTACCCTTAATTTAAGTTAAACCAATCGTACCCACATTCCAAAAATTCAAACAACCATTGATTGGTCTTTTTAATGCTAAAAAGAGTTTAAACCCTTGGAACCCCTGAAGCGGGCCACCTTAGGTACTGATGCCCCAAAATGTTATCAATGTTGCTGGACAAACTCCAAGCTTCTAAAATGTACTTATTTTGGAGTCTTACAATAACATTTTTTGCAGGTTTCGATCGAGTTTCAAATAAGGTTTATTAAATAACGTTTCCCGAGTTCGTTAAAATTAACATCCTAAATCTTTGCTACCAGATAAAAGGTAAAATTTCCTTTTATGTCTATTTTTTAATTTCGTTAATTGGAATGCCAGTTTTGAAATTTTTGAAGATATAAATTATTTATACTGTGAATGGGTGACACTAGCAACCACTTAAATAATTATTTAATTTATTGTTTTATATCAAGCCATGCTTCGATACTTGACACCTATTTCTCATAATGTACATTGCCTTAAGCACTAAAACCATAATGAAAATTAAACACAGAGCATTGCCTTGCCTTCTACGTCAGGGTAGAATCATATCGGCATATATATAGCATATGCAAATGCATAGTATAGTATGAATGGGTTGATGGTGTACGATCGGTGGTCAATGGCTTAGGCTGACAAAATATGTCAACTAAGCATTGTATAGCTGGTCGTTTACCCTTAGCCCATGTCGTAGGCACTGTTTCGATTATTTGTGGAGTCAAAAATCGAAGTATGGGTAGATTATCGATAACAAATTATTAATAAGAATAGTTTTTGAAATAAACACTTATATTTTTATTGTTTTTAATTTCACCTGAAGGAGCTCTCGAGCTATCAGGAAAGACAATAAATTTATATTTTGTTTGGTTCTAGATCAAAGCCTGGAGTGCATTAGCCAGAGGCCTGAGCTGAAGCATTCGTGCTAAGCGATTTGATCAAGAAATTAAATAAAGTATCTACTTCCGAGGGTAGCATCTTTACAAAACATATTATCTCAAAATAGGCTTATTTCAAAAAATTGAATTAAATCAGGAGAGTCCGCTAAAATTTTGAATTATATAAGGTTGACAAAAAAAAAAAAAAAATAAAACCAAATTTAAGTTGTCATAAACAAATTCTTGATTTTGCAGTGATTTTGAGTGTATGAATTTTTGGAAATAGTCGTAAAACCTACTCTCATAAACTGATTTATATCTTTTAAATTTTCACCTTTTTTTCCTTAAATGTTCACCATTATTATTAATTTTCAAGTTTACAACCCCAAACCATCGATTATTTTGATATAGAACATATAGCTGAGTCCTACGCATATAAGCTTAATATCCTTATACAAATCGATATTTTTAGATCGCCAAGGAAGTTTCACTTCTGCCACGAGTACTGAGTTACACGGGCTCTTTTTTTCTTACATATGCACAGTGTTGGCAGTGCAAACTCAAAAATGGCTCAGTGTGTAAATGCGTGTCTCAGCTTTGTTTATGAAAACATAAACTATAGTATTCTCATGGAGTCGTTTTTATTTACGCTGGATTTCGACGACTGGTGGCGACTGTGTTTGCAACATGTTTTATGATTTTGACAGCGTAGACATTAATGTTTAGAAAGAGTAAGTCTAGTTATATTGTAAGGGAGTGAGAGAGTTAGATCTCGACTTTAAAATTTGTTTCTTCAACAAAAAGTGTTGGTGGATTTCAACACTACGTGACTTAGTAGTCGTCGATATTACTATAGTTTTCATATACAATGGTCTCAGGTATATTCTGCACATCTCCGCACCCATGGCTTTTATAAAATTTATCGAAATAGGTTGGATACTTTTTGAGTAAATGGTACACCAAAATTATTTTAAGAAACAGAAGTAATTTAAATATTTAAAATTCTTCGTCTTCATTATTAAACCTTAATAATTCTCGTAATTAAAAATGCCCAAATCACCCTTGGAGATTCTCCTGCTGTTGTTAACAGTTTGTTTAAAATCAGTTTGGTCGCTTCGAAGATATTTCAAGATCAAGGGACAACACAAATTTCAAAGATGTTGTATTAATGTAATATAGTAGGTATGTATTTTGAATTATTTCAAAATAATGAATAATCACTCCAATAGAATTTTTATGCACATATTAGGCAACGCTATAAAGATAATCACAATAGATCAACAATACCTAGATAGTAATCCACGGCTATCAATTCGGTTTGCCTACAAGCTCAAACGTCAAATGGCCGTGGTGAACATCGGATTATTGCACTAGTGTACGTGCAGACGACCGTGGTGAAAATCGGATTTTTGCACTAGTGTACGTGAACAAAATGGCGGATAATTTAAAAATCCAAGGGTTTGTTCAAAAAGTGCTGAAATTCGTAGGTTCTTTTATGTCGATTTCCTTTCAACGATTGCAGATCAAATCTTTTTTTTTGTTTTAAGGAACTCGCAAAAAATTTTTGTCTGCAAGCCGGTGCGGTGTAAAGATTTGATTTTTGATCTTTTTTTCTAAACAAACCAAATTTTTCCTTCACGGATTTGATTTGTTTGTTGAAAGGAAATCCACATTAAGAAGCTAAACATAAATTTATCTAGGGGTTGGAAAACAATCTTAGAAGTAGTGCTCTTAAATATTTCAATATAAATTAGGGATCTATATTTTTGAATGAGAGTTGACCAACACATAACTATGAAAGTGAGGTGCACTGAGGTGGATGGTGAAAAATAGCAAAAACAAGAAAATCATAATAATGTGAAATTAAAGGTTAGACCGCACTCGATGGAATTCACGAGAATTCGTATGAAATTGTATGAAGTTCAGTTGCCGCTTAAGGTTAGACCACACTAGGCGTAACTGCACTGCAGCCGAACTAAGATTCACAATAATTTGAATGAAATTTTATGAAGTTCTGTTGCCGCTTAGTGCAATATAGTTCATAGAATTTCATACAAATAATGTTTTGGTGCGTCGTGAAGTGCAGTTCCGCTGAAAGTTAAGTGCGGCATTGCCTTAATTTTTACTTTTCGTTTATACTTTGTTTAGATTAAAGTCTTTCCCAAACCAAAGCGGAAAATTCGCTATGCAGAGCGAATTATTCACAATAACAACAAAACTGACAAATAAATAATGCTAAATAACAACAAAAACTGCCGTCGGCGAATGGTCCGCGCCGGTTTCGCGTTGTTTGGGGAAAACCATTATGAAATCTATGTGGTGTTTTTACCATACATAAAGAATAAAAAGATAAATAAACTTGACAAATAACTCCCTAGATGCATGTTAAAAAGCCGAAATGAGATAGTTTCAAACTATGTTCGATGTGATTAGAATCCTAACGTGGATTGATTTTTGGCGTTTATTCGAATCTCTCTATTCTACTTTGACTTCTTTATGGCTGTTGAGCTACTAGCGATGTTGTATTTGTAATACATGTAAAATCATACTGCACTTTGGATGACTTTGGCAATAAAACACACCTACTGTGTGTTTTCCTCAATCAGAATTGCATCTATTGAAAGAAATGTTTTTTCAATTTAGAACAGACGAGATTCACATCATGGTGGGTGCTTTCTTTTATCCCCATACAAATTAATTCTGGCAGATAAAGGTTTTGTTGGTACATATTCCAAAATTTCCACATTGCTTTAGGAGACCTTTTTTGTCGCAACACAATTTAAATTGTAGGTATAAAGGATCTTTTAAATCAACGTTCATTCGGAGCGAAACATTCACGACAACAAAACTTTCACTGTTTAGAATTAATTTGTATGGCAATAATTATTGAGAGTATCCACATATAAAGCGGTGCGATTTTCCATATGAACCCGATGACTGACAAAAATGTTGTCAACGCATCGGTTTGGGAAACCTTAAGTTAATTCCTAAAAATTTACCTCGGAATTTAACTATGATGCAGTCCAACATTTAGGTATAAATTAAAATAATTTCATACATTAAGTGTGTTTGTACCCTAACAATAACAATTTTTCAAACACATCCCGACAAACAGTAATTGAACTGTCAAACAAATCAAACTCACCGCATTAAATTGTTGTTGCAATTCACATCTATTCATCGACACGAAATGAAGTTACAAAAACAACAATAGGCGTGTTTTATTGCAAAAGCCATCCATAGTACAGTAGGACTTTACATGGATTACAAATACAATATCGCTAGTAGCTCTACAGCCGATAAGAAGCTAAAGTAGAATCCTATTGTGGATAGCTTTTTGGCGTTTATTTGAGCCTCTATTCTAGAAAGATTCCCATCTAGGTATTGTTTATCTATGATAATCACCCTGATTACAGAATCCAATGAATGGCTTCCGACAATTTTGTTCAGTTTTTCTATTAGATAAGGGGCCAGTTATAGCTATCATCAGTAGCGTAGGCAAATTTTTTTAAGGTATCAGTGTATCACAAAATAGCAAAACCGCTTCTCGGTTTCAAGGATTTTAACTCCATTTTCGGGTCCTCTGTCCCGCTCACGAGACTCCGTCGCTCCGCTTAGAGTATGCTCAGTCGTCTGTCAGTCGGTCTCTTGAAAAAAGTTTTTTATACTAAACTAAAATATTTCGACCGAAATTTATGAAACTACGTTATTAATGATAATTGGCCTTAAGAATTTTTGTTTCAAATAAAAATAATTTTGTTACTTAATAAAGGTATCTACATATTTCCATTAATCTTATTTTTTTCCCAAAAATAGAATTGTGCAATAAAGTCATATGGCTTTATTGCACTCTTAGGTGTGAAATAAAGTCCAAAATGGCTTTGGACTTAATTTCACACCTAGGAGTGCAATAAAGTCCAAAATTTGGTTTTGGACTTTATTTAATTGGACTTTATTTCATGGCACCTTTTCATAGTGGTTTCGCTTAACTCATGTTTTACTTAAGTACAGTTTAAATAAGATCAATTATAACAATTTATTCCGATTCGATTTCTGTACTTATCAAAATAGAAGTATATTAATTTATTAAATTATTGAACGTCAAAAATAGTGCTATAGTGGTTATCTTTTAAGTTTTTACTAATCATAATAGTTTAAAGTGACTATGAACACTGCCCATTAACTTAAAAAAAAGAGTTTGAGAAGACTGTCTACCTCTCATACAAGTTAAAGGCAGTTTTTTGAAATGTCATCAATTGACTCTACAGCTTTCTTAATGCCTTATGTCGTAGCATTAGAAATAAGAAATAACATTTGGCAAAAAAAGTATGCAGTTTACAGATATTTAAAAATATTTTTCGAATATTTGATACGTTCACTGAGCGTGAATATACCGGTTAAAGCATAAGGCATAAAAAAAGAGAAGACACTAAGAGAATGTATTATGTTAATAAGTGCACTGCATTCGTTATTTCATTCGTTTTTTTTTTTTTTAAATGGGGAAAGAAGGAAAAAAATAAATGTGTGAAATCATTTTGCGAATTTTAACTGATTGCAAAGGAATTTTGTTTGGGTTTCTATGAATACTGAGAAACGTTTGAAATTTCAAACAAAATCTAGATAACGACATCCACGTCTATTGTTTTTTTTTTTAAATTAAAATTGAAAATACTGCTAAAGTTTAAAATTAACAAAAATAAAATTTGAACTAAAAAATAATAAAAAAACTTTCTTCCTTTGCACAGTATACTATATTGCCGGGGGGGGGGGCTCAAGCCCCCCCAAGCCCCCTCTGCGTACACCACTGGCTATCATTGAAAAACATAATTGAAAATATTAATTGTCAATTTTGAGAGATTTTAAAGAAAAAATATGATTATTTTGATGCCAAAGTAAAGCTTATTGACTTTATAATTATTTCCAGGTAAAACGAAATTCCATTTGGCACAACTTTTCTCATAAAATGACTTTTAATTTTTCAATGGTGAACTACCTTACCAATGATCATTGAAAAAATTAAAAGTTACGTTATGGGGAAGATATTGGTCAAAATGAATTTATTTTGGAGGACATATAATTTTGAAGTCGTAAGTTATCTTTCTACATTAAAATATTTAATGATTAAACTTTCGAAGGGTCTCAAAATTAACAGCTAACTTTTTGAATGAGTAAAAAATGGCAGGGATGTCGGTAACGTAGTTTGATCAGCCCATCCGCATTCTATATAACTTTTGACATTTCAAATCTGCACCAAAGTCGTTGCGGACCGAGTCAACTCTCCTGGAATAACATTTTGCGGGTTCTGTAATCGCTATGAATAATTTGCAGGATGTTTTCTACAACAGGTTGATTTAAAAAAAAATTGAATAAAAAAGATTTTCCTGTTTTTATTATTAGATTTCTCTTTTATTTCCACTTGAAGACTTTTTTTTTTTTTACAATATTACATATATAAATTCATGCATATTATAATGAGATAAAATTTCCCCTTCTCTTACTCGTTTTTTATTTCTTTTTCATAATAAACACCTTGAACCATCCCCCTTAACACACACTTTAATTAATGCATATTGCCTTTCATAAAATGTCATTTTTTTTTTATGGTTTTTTCTTTTTGTTTTTGTTTCAATAATATAGATCAATATAAAGTTGATTTTTATTTCTCACTTTTTTTATCATTTGCAATCAGGTTTTAGTATATCAAATGGCATTGCCATACAAAACAATATCCAAATGATATACACATAGACCAAGCAATCTAAATTGAACAATTTTACCAGAAACAATGCGACAACACGCCCATATTGTATTGTGTAAAATTAACTATTATTCTCTTGTTATTAATTTTTTTCGGCGGAATCATTTTTGTATTTACATTTACAATGTATATATAAATAGTTTACAATATAACTAATATTAATTCTTTCTTCACATTTATATATTTTTTTTTGTTTTTAATTTTAAAATTCAAGAAAAGACACCTTCATCCCAATAACATTTACATCATCATCCCAGATTGCTATAGATGTAGAAAAAGAGAGTTTTATAGTAGATTACACTTCTTTTTTTTTATTAATATTATATTTAATCACAGAAAAACTAAATTTACATATACATTATTTTTCTCCTAAAAAGTTCTATTTTTTTGTTTTATTTTTTTTTTTGTTTTGAAAAGTATTGTTAAAAGTTGAAAATGGTGTTTTGTGTTTTTAAAGGTTTGATTTTTGTTTTCAATACTAAGCACCTGAATTTTCTTTTCTTCTGTGTACATTCTATTGTAGATATATATAATCTTTCATTACTTTTTTTTTACTTAATTAAACTTAATTTGGGTTAAATTAATACACCGAAGAGTAACACATCAGTTGTCTACTTAAAAAAAATATTCATATTGATCCTACACACTTTACAATATTATGAGTACTTTTGTTTTAGATACTAAACAGGGATGTCGTTGGCGGTGATAAGGAAAACTATTTTTGTTTTTTGAAAAATATTGTGTCAAGTGAAATTGAAAATAAAATTGTTTTATTTTAAGTAAGAAAACAGCCTCGTGAATAAGAACACTCGTTTATTTTTATTTTTTCTTTAAATTTAAATAAACATTTTTTGTCTGCTAAAGTAATAAGGTAGGTATATATATTTAACTCATAACAATATAAGTAAGAAATTTAGCAGAAAGTTATAATAAAAAAAAAAACTAATAATTTTCTAAAAGGTTACATTGATTTATAAATAAAAAAAAAACAATAATACATTTTATTATTTACAAGTATGTTAAATAGTTTAACGATGAGCATAGGCCTCATTGTATATTTTGTTTTGTAAATATGTTTAGTTTTATTTATTACTATTTTAGCACAACAGTTTGCACTAAAGTTGTAGTAAAAAATCATTGTTTATTTCTTGTTTTCTGTTTTTGATCGTTTAGTACACCATACAAAGTTAAAGATTTTACTATATATGATTTTTATACTTGCGATATTTTTGTTTGACTTGTTTTCGTTACAGTAGAGATTTTGTATCCATTTTATTTTGCTATTTATATTTTATATATATTTTGTTTTCTTGGAAATTCAGTAGGAATAATTTATATACTATTAATTAACTCGATAGCTTATGCGTTTTTTTTTTTCTTTTATTTTACAACCATAGAAAAGTAAATATTATTTACGTTATTTTTATATTCATTTGTTTTACTTTAGGTACCTAATTTTATGTTGTTTTTATTTTTTTTTTTTGAAAAGAGGTTTCATATACATACGTATATTTAAATATGTATATATATATAATTTTTCTTTACATCACGTTTAAGTTCCCTACATATACAATATATATATATATATTTTTTTCCAGAACATGTCCTTAAGATCTAAAAAACTGATATGTCTAAGAGCTATTATCATTCGTTATCAATTTTATTTTGAAAGTATTTTTTCATTTTTCATTTTTCGTTTTGTGTTTTCTTTTTTTTTCAAAGATTTATTTCTTTGAAAAATTATAAGGATTTTTAATGTAAAGAAATTTAAATGCATCACATTTATTTTTGTTGTTGTATAATTTGAAATTATTGAAGTTTGTTTGTAGTTAAAAATTTAAAAGAAGCTTATAGTAAGTTTTTTTTTACAAAGGTTTTTTTTTTTTGTTTTTATGGAAAGTTGAGCGAGTTTCGAGTGTTTAAAGTAGGTAAAAAAAAAGGTTTATTTTGCCCAGACTTACTTTAAAAGTATTCAACAAATTATTTTTTGAAATATGTTATAATTTTTCGTTGAGAACATATTATTATTTAACTTAAATTTCTATAATTCCAAATTTTATGACTGCATAGGAAACTTTTTCCGTTTACAAACATAATTTATCTTTGTAGCAGTTTTTAATATTAAATAAAAATTCAAAAAAAAGGTAAATTTAGAAATTATTTTAGACAATAATACTTAATACGTTTCAAGGTCCAATAATTCTCCGCAACCGCATCCAAAAGCAGTCAATATTTAGGTACCCTTAATTTGTTTTTTATTTCTGGTTTTTGAACAAAATAACAAAGTAGGTTAAGAGTCCACGCAAATTGGCAAACAAATTTACAGAAATAAGGAAGGGGAATTTTATTATTTTAGTTTAAAGAGTACCTCTTGAAGATTCCAAAACCACAAAATTCGAACAAAAAAACCCGCCACTTTAAAAAAAAAGGAAGCGTTTACTCGATTTTCTCGATCGCTTTTAGTACTAGATTATTTATTTTTTAATTGAATATTATTTATTTTTATTTACTTTTGTAGGTTACATGGTTCTCTACAATTTTTGCCTTACAAAACTGTTGGTAGCTCCTTTCAATAAAAAGTTATTGTTGAAAAACCGTCAAAATTTCGATTTAAAAATTGTTTTTAAAATTTATCTCATCCATCCGACGAAAAATCACTTGGCATACTTTTTATAGCACATTAAATTTCTTACATTTCTGTTTATTTAAATTTCATGCAAAAAGTGTCACAAAACATCTAAGATAAAGCACAAGAAAGTTTCCAATATAATAATGCAAATAGACCGAGAGCCCACAGCAATTTTTGAGTGTGAACGATAGCAAACATTCCTTTTGTTTTTAAGATAGGTCTTTACAATTCATATGCAAATATGAAAGTCTGGTATGTCGGGGTTGGGGCTTTTATGCGTTATGTTGCATTGAAAACACATTTTTTTCTTAAAGCCCAGGTAGCAAGGGTAGGAAATTCAAAATTGTATTTAATATAAAGAGCTGAGCGCCCTAGATATGAATATGTTGTTCAAGACCTTTACTGTGGGTCCAAATGTCTGTAAAACGCACTCAAAGATTGAAGCTATGAGTGCGTCTTGCAACCATTTGGCTCTTCGGAAAATATTGTGGACTTCATAGCCATGCCTAGGGCACTCAGCTTTTATTAAATATGATTTTGAAGTTCCTACACATTGCATTTTCAATGCACTGCATTTTAAATGCAGTATTGCATACAAAGGCCCCAACCCCAAAATGCCAGACTATCATATATTTTCATATTAATAGTATGGACCTATTTTAGCTGGGTAGGTAGAGATGGCGGTCACAAGCATCCTCGCTCGATGACCCAATTAACGCTGTAATGCGCCGTTTTGATACCATAACTCGTTTGACCTGTGGATTAAAAGAAGATTTTTTAAGAAAATGAGGGTATTTTGTGATAGTTCTCCCAACGGATCATCGCTTACGCCCGAGTTCTGCTGCAGTATGCTACGCTAAGCAATTTGCAGATTTGCCCAGGACACATACGATCTGTTCCCTTATGATGATCATCTAGTCGCACACCCGGATATGGTAATCTCTGTACACCTCCGTCTGTTTGCACAACATGACTTGTGGTTACCAGAGAAAGTACCACCCGCATGTATGACCAGACGCTTTTATTGGATTTAGACATGAGATGAAACTTATTAAGGATTTGGACATAGGAAAAACACCCGATAGGGGCAAAGTTCGCAACTAAAAACCATGTACACTGTGCCAACTAGGCACTTTGTTGACTGGTCTGGCGAAGGTTGGCACAACCGTGTGATCGTCCGGTGTTCGTGCACCATGAGCCACCTTCAAACACCAGTAGTCTGCTAGCTCACAGTCATAGGAGTTTGAGGAAGAAAATGGTGCAAAAGGAAACCGAAGTTAATTCTAGGTCCATTGAAACTTTCTTGGACTTGAACATAGGAAAACACTCAAAAGTGTCGAAGTTCGCAACTAAGAGCCATCTACACTGTGCCACCTAGGCACTTGTTGACTGGTATTGAAGCAGAGATCGGCCTAATTGTGTGATCGTCCGGTCCTCGTGCACCATGAGGCACCTTCAAAAACCATTAGTCTGCTAGCTCGCAGTCATAGGAGTTTGGGGAAGAAGATGGTGCAAGAGGATAAATAAATAAATAAATAAATTGGGGGGCACAACGGCTCGTGCAGAACCAGGGCCTAGTGACTAACAACTCGCAACCATTCCTGTGTGCGCCTGTCAACAGGAATGGAAGGGAGCTACAATTTTATGCCGAATCCGAACGGCTAGACGAGAAGCACTTATTCGTGACAAGTAATACTCTTGGAAGATTTGTCAATTCCTCGCAAGAGGCAGTAGCCCTGAAAAAAAACTTTTTTTAGTTTTTAGGTGGACGAGGTTGGGAAGCGAACCCAGACCTCCAGCGTGACAGTCGAACGCACTAACCATTACGCTACGGGCTACTACATGGTGCAAGAGGAAACCGAAGTAAATCCTAGATCCATTTCGTCACGTTGAGGAAAGAAGTCAAATCTTTGTTCTTCGTTCCGGAGAGTTCATTAAGGTCGTCAAAAAAGGGCTTCCCAAAAGATTGTTGCCTCATTCTGGCCAAAGCGGGACATTTACAGAGGAAATGAAAGACTGTTTCCTTTTCCTGCTGGTCCCCACAACTATGGACCTATCTCAAAACAAAAGGAATTTTTGCTACCGTTCACACCCAAACATTTCTGTGGGCTCTAAGTCTAAAAGGGTCGATTGATTTTATTAAATTACCCCTATTAGATTAACAAAATATAAAACTATTAATATATATTTGTAGAAAAAGGTAACACCTAATAGTTATGTTTAATTTGTTTTTTCAAATTTTAAAATTAATTTAAATGTTAAATGAAATCGAAGCACTTGATCAAAATCTCGCTAATGTCATCTATGATGTTGACATTGGACCCTATTGTGGCTGTCGCACAGTGCGATCGCACTTTTGACGATCATCACCATCGACGCAATTCTCTTAAAAAAATTATATCTTGAGTTCTACTTATCGGATCATCAAAATCAAGGTGTTTAGAAGTAAGGAAAATGACAGAGCATCATGTTATATTTTCAAAAAAATTCATTGAATTGATTATACCCCTGATAAAATTTTTAGAAATTCTACATTTTCAACGCCCCGCCGCGCCCCCACCACTTTGTCAAGGGTATGTGCAGGCAGACAAGGTAATCCTGGTTTAACCTTTCCAGAGCTATGTATTGGTATGGATTTCAACATTACGCAAATGACTTGACTTTTTATGTCGTAGGCTCTTAGACTATTATTTCGTTTCATGAAGTTAGCAATAAAATAAAGGGTCCGCCATCTAACGTTTTTTTTCAACTAGTGCTTATTTCGTGAATGGTAACACTTAGCTCATGTCTGATTTGACAAATAATTAGTCTTGTCCTTCTGAACGAATATGGTTGTGTATACGCTTGAACAACGCTGGGAAATATTGCGACATTACTTTGCCGATTTTGTCAAAAAAAATCATCTTTTCAGATGAAGCTCATTTTGATCTTGGCGGGTATGTAAACAAGCAAAATCGTCGCATTTGGGGCACAGGAAACCCGCACGCATACATTGAAAAGCCGATACACCCAAAACGACTGTTTGGTGCGGATTTTGGTCCAGAGGCATAATTGGGCCAATTTTCTTCAACTGAGCAAGGATCGTTATCGGGCCATGTTGAACGAATTTTTGTTCACAAAAATTGAAGAGGAGGATATTGGAAACATTTGGTTTCAACAAGACGACGACGCTACGTGCCACACATCCGAAGCTAAACTCGATGTTGATGATGCATTTTCAAAAAAAAAAAAGTTATTTGGCGGAGCCTTTAGTTTATTTTTATAAAAATATAACTTAAAATATAAAATGGAAACTATCGAAGCATGGTTAAGAAGTGACACAGATTAAGAAGATACAAAAAATTAAATTTAATAGACCATCTGAAAACGGCGGCATATAAAATCTAATCCCTTGGAATTAGATGATAAATTGTACGGATTTACTTGATTCTATATTTTTTTTTCTTTTCATTTAATTGTCTTTTGTAGCTTTAACTATTTTCGATAAACCAAGCCAGCCTTTATTGATTTACTTTCCGAAACCCATGGAAAACTTAAGCCGGGAATAATAAAATCATCGATTCTCAACAACTTTAAATTGTGTACCGCGTTACGATTCTGTGCACAAGGGTCATATCAACTAAGTGTTGGAATGGCTCAATCTACTTTATCTTTAGTCGTAAAAGAAGTGCTAAGTGTCATAGAAACACACATATTATGTCCATAATGGATCAAACTTTCCCCGGACGAAACTAAAATACGGCAAACAAGTTATTGGATGCATTGATGGCTTCTAGCTGTTTTTTCGTTAAATCTTATTTCGTTCTGCATTAAGAATAATAATTTAAAGCATTTTTTTTTTTAATGAAGACACTCACATTTTGTTCCGGAAATAAGTTAAAACTTGTTGAACAGACCGCGTCGATCACAAAAATGCGATCGACAACAAGCGATAAAATGTTTGATAGTTGTCGACCGCAATCGACAAACTCAATACCGATTTCGCAATCTGTCGATCGTTAATTGCTCGTTAGCGGTTACCAATCGACGATCGACAACCGTAAAAGAGGCCATTGTAAGATCCAAAAGAACTATCGTTGAAAGTACAACTGCTTCGAATAATCTTACGTCAGGGAATGCACTTTTTAAAGAGTCTCTTGAAGCATAGGAGAAAATGAAAACATTTCAACGGATTCTGACAGATGTCATACGCGTACTGCCACACTTAATGATTAAATTTAGGTTTTACTGGTTCTAGCTTAAGTGTAATTTTGATCGTCTATAAATTACAGAAAAATAAATTGCACAAAAGAGTTGAAGATTTTTGAGTTTCAAGAATCATTTTTGTGAGTGAATTCAAATTTGGTTATCATTTACTATTTGTTTTATGCTGAACCGAATTATTTTGTTCAAAACGAAACCAATAGTCAACATTGAGACTCGAATGAACTATTTTGGACACGTTGTAAATGTAGATAGCAAAACTCTAAACATTAATAATGGTGGCTGTTTTTTTCCAGATGATGTTTTAACGCAATCCACCTTGATTTTTAGAAATTTAAGCATACAATTAAGAGCACTGTTCTGAAGGTTAAACTAAATTTTAGTTTGTAATAATTTTTTGGAACTTCTGGTCTCTGGGTAAAACCACTGCAGAAAATTATAAAAATAATCTCATCTCATACCTAATCTTCGATTATTATTGCTTTCATGCTTGTGATATTATTATCATAAAATTAAAATACAAATATTTCGGAAAACTTATATAAAACATACAAAACTCGCAATTACAATTAAAATTATTAGAAAATTAAATAACAATAACCTACAAATTAATCAATTACATATTAAATTAAACATAATTATTTAATTTTATGTTGTATTATGTTTGCATACGGTTAAGGATCCGATTCGAGAAATCACACAAAAATAAATAAAAATACGTGTATTGCTTAGAAGTTGGATTGTCAATTTATATATCAAATATATAATGTGTGTACATATATAATAATGCTTTTATTTTGTTTTTTAATTTATATAATTAAACACCAAAGTTCGGTGCAACAAATTAATTTTTAATATTTCTTAGAAATATGCTTAAGTCAATTTTTGGTTGAAATTGTTTTTTATTTTATGTAATGTGTGCGTATAAAAAGGGAAAGTATTTTTTTTTTTTAAATTCTTTACTTTGAAGATGCTCATTTTTAATTTTGTATTAATATATATTTTGCCAATCTGAGACAAAGAGGCAACTTTGATGATTTTTATTTAATTTCTTAAATTTAGTTGTTGGCTTAGGTTTTTTTTTATTTTTTTTGGAGAGATAAGAGAAAAAAAAATAAAATAAATACAGTAAGCAAGCATACAGATTTAATATATTTGTTTAAAAAAAAAAATTATAAAAATATTTATACATACAAAACAATACAAAATTTGTAAAAACAAAATAATTATTAAAATTTTGTGAAACACTATTAATAAAAATTAATTTCTTATTCCTTTCTCGGTCTACAGCTTGACACTTTAAAATGTGTTTATTTATTAAAACTTATTTAGAGCTAAGGGTAAAGGCGACGGCTTTATGTATTTAAAATTACAATGAAAAATTGAAAATTTGTACTCCATCCTCCCAAAGAAAAGATATTTTTATGGGCGCGGGATTTTTGTTTCTCATGAGTCATGGTCTTACGAAGTGGCTTCTGTCGCACGCATTAGATTAGGATGTAACCAAAACCTTATATATTCATCGGCAATATTTCTGGATTATTTTACCAAATAAAAAAATATTTAAGTTTGATGAGCACCAACACCCTACCTCTTTTTCTCATTGAAAGTGACTACATAAAAAAGCAAGGGAGTAAAATTCTGCGTCGATATCAATCTCCAATTTTGATTGGTCATAGAACATATCTGGATTTTTGTAAAAGTCAATTCATTAAATAAATAAGCTGCATAGCACCTTAAAATCAAGAAAACAAATCTGGTACCAACATTAAAAAAAAAATGAGTCTGGGGTCGACCCAGTAACTTCCCATTGGTGCCCTTGAAAACCATAAACATATAAACATATTTGGCTTAAAAATTCGATAACTCAACCAAGAACATTGAATTGAAAGCGTTGAAATTTACGAAAATTTAGTATGATTTTCTTTCAAACCCTTATACGTTTTACATGTAAAAGGTTTTCATTTCATTTGTACTTGGTTGATTTTGATTATGGGGACATAATATACGACTGGGCATAAATTATGTCTTCTATGTTTTGTACAAAATATTTCAAAAGCTATGTAAGAATATACAATTTGAAATAAGGTTTCATTAAAAATCTTAGCACCGTTTTCTAAAAACATACTCTTCTCAGTATGGAGGTATTAATTATTTAAGCTAATTATTTCAAAACAGATTATTGGCTAAAAATATACCAAAAATCAGGGGAGTGTATTTAAAAAAAAAAAAACATGGTTTCAAACAATATAAAAAAGGAAATTAAGGGTCATATGTGAAATTTCGATTTTGAGTGTAAGAATTTTTCGAATTAAAACATTTTTGAAAAGTTTTTTCTTGCAACATTTTGACCATAAGCTTTTAAAAGGGTAGTTTTAAAAATCTCAAAATTACACAACATTTAGCTGTGGTATAGGTATATATTTTTGGTAGAAATTTGAAATCGAAATCATTGTTTGTTTTTCAAAATATTTAAGTTGAAAAACATATGTTAGAATTTTTAATAGTTTTTGTTCCAGTTTTTTTTGCTCTAAAAAAAAATATTGATTTTTTTTTTAACATTGTCAGTTGTGCGGAATTATTTTTTGTTCTTGAAATATTTGAGACGAAAATTATTTTTCAACTGTTTTTCTTAGTTTAAAAAAAAAAGTGTCTGTTGATTTTTTTCGATATCTCGATATCTTTATGCGCTCTCGAGATATGGTGGACGAAAAAAGTACCCCGAACGTACGTACATACACAAATACAGACATCTTGCTAAAGACAACGAATTCTGATGCTAGAGACCTCAAACCGTGAAGATATGACAAAATTTTCTATTCGAAAAATCACACCAATTACAATTACTTCCAATGCGAAGTTAAACATTATAATATTTCAAAAAGTATATCAACATTGAAAATTGCACCCACTAATTGTTTATTTCATGCATTAAGGACTTGCAGCACGTTTAATGTTTATCAATACATATTTTTCTTGAAAATGGATATCGTCTTTTTTCTGATTCAAGAAAATTCTGAAAAGTGGCAACATTGAGAACTGAGCTTTTAGTTTTGTTTTTCACATTTGAATAAGGGGACTGTTTTAAAAAACATCTACAATAGGTCAAGTTTTAAAAATGCTTTCCTCGATCAAATCCTAAATGAACTTAATTATGACGCTGTCCAAAAAAGGCAGGTAAAACCGCAATCTACGGATAGTATCAGCATTAGGCATGATGATAATGTAAGGGCAAAAATTGCGATGTTGCTTATACTTGTTATTAAAGGGAGACCCAGAAGAAAATGTACTAAAATGAACTGGAAATTCATTGCTTTACATTAAAGTATAAAATTGGAGAATTAATGCTTATGCGAAAGATATCAAAATCAGCTTTAAAGTAAATCCAGAATTAAATCAAATCAAATCTGGTGAGCAGCTTACAGTTTTTTCGAGATTCCAAATATGTTCTATATTTAGGACCACACTCCTAACAATGAAGGCTTAACTATCGAGGCTATCAAGAAGAAGTCTGATGGTCTTGAGTACGATGGCGGGGACATTAATGTCAATTTGGGCAGATTAGTTCGAATCAAAGCATGCTTCCAACATCTCAGACGTGTTCACATTCCGAGCGGCAAACGTTCACTATGACTATTTCCTTGTTGCATCTAAGTTCAAAACTAGACTTTCTAATAAAAAGATATTTTAAAGTGAAACTTAGTAAGTGAGTAACTGTCCATTGTAAATTCACCTGTCACAAACGTCAACAACCTTTGTTACTAGTATCGTAACATCGTTCGATAGCTTGGCGAAACCAGCGTAGGCCACCAGGTAACCCTGAGATGGAAAACAAGGTACGATGGGAAAATGTGACATAAGATGCATATGGTGCATTTCATGAAAATACGGAAGTTTTTTTTTATGATAGACAAAGTTTAAAGTGCATAATGTTACAGCGGTAGCAGGCATTTTTAGATTCCACATCGTAGGCTCAGAGGACAAAATTGTGGAATGCAAGGAGAATGTGGATTTCCAAGCAAAAATCTGTCAATTCTTATAGATTTTTTTGTTCATTTAATCAAACATAACTCTTTGTGTCCGTTCGTGACACAACAACAAAAACAAAACTTAAATAAAAAACCACTTGTTTTATTTAATTTTCAATTATTTCCTAACGTAGCTAACTTATTAGGCCTACAATCACTCTTCAGGCACCAAGTTACGCCAAGTCTTATATATTCGCTACTTCTTGGTAGATGGTAGGTCCGTACGTGATGTCTCTTTGTTTTTGATTTATGTCATAACCAATAAAGTAAATAGTTCAATTTTGAAAGAGCGTCAAAGATTAATGATTTCTTCAACAGTTACAATACATAAGAATGTGGGAATATACAAATATTTTCATAGTAAGATCAAAATTTGAGTACGATTTGTCCGTACATGACCATATATGAAAATACTACAACGCAAAACAGGACCAACGAGAGAAAAATATATAGCAAAAAAATAGGGAGCTGAAGAGAATCCTCCTTAAGCCTAGTACGCTGCAGATGTGAAACGCAAAATCCCAAACAAAAATGACATGACGAAATCATAAACGGAAAATTTCGTTATGCTTTTCGTTCTGTGGTACGCTTTTCGACCAGCAAAATAGATTATTATACAAGATTAGATTGTTTTTACGAGTCTCCACTCTCTTTTCGCACATAATTAATTGCCCGGACCATTAATTGTGTGTGGAAAAATGACATTTGGGTTTGTTCGTGTTTTTATTTGTTGTTACTATCATTACAACATGGCTGTTGTTTGATTTTTTCGTTAAATTTTGTTTCATTTATTTTCAATTTTTGAAACTCTCCATGAGTAGCGTGTGCACAATTTCGTTTGGCATCTGCAGCGTACTAGCAAAAGAAAAGGATTTCTGAAACTTTAAGAGTAGTATATGCATATTTAGCAGCAGCTTTTGAATAGATATCATGAAGAGAGAATGAAAGAGCAAGAAAAAATCTTCACAATTGGCAATCTAAATGACGATGACAAATCTTTGAATCACAGATGAATTGAACCAACTACTGGATCACGTCTGGAATGTGCAACAAGAGAATGGGTCTTCTAATTTATTTCAAACATTTTCATGGTTTTGGCAAGGATATGCGCTTTTATGTGATATCTTCAATCTTATTTTGGAGCAGATAAGGCTCATGCAAGCGGAAATAGGGAAAGCAACATTTTCAAACAATCTTGCCGTATAGTAAAAGGTTTTCAGATGGTATTGATAGGATCACTCACTGCCAACGTGCCGTAATAGCGCGTTGATGGCGAAAATTTGAAAATTAAGTCAAAGAATTATATCTTAACCTAATATGAGTTTCGACGAGGAATTACTACTCCAGAAAACCGGTGGTAGTTCAGGTTTTGTGAAAACGCGTTAACGCTTACTGTGACAATCCTAATATGTGCAGAGCCTTAATTAAACTCTTTTCCAAAGAGTTTCAAATACTGGGTTCTGTGTGAGAAAAGATCGAGTAAAGGAGAAAATAAAAAATGTAAGCTCAATGAGCTCTAGTTTATATAAGAAACGAATACATTTTGGATTTGGTCTTGATAACTGTAAATGCAGTGTATTTAAGGCCACAGAGTATTAGTAGAGGCTAGAAAGCCTAAAAAAGGCCATTATTCAAGAACCCGGAGAAACTGCTCCGATTTTGATGATTTTTTTTTTTAAATGTAGGGAATTGAAATAAGAGAAAAAAAATTATAATTCAAAAATCGACGCTCGCCACAGGTTTTTTCTTAAACTCAGAAAAACAAAATTTTCAAAAAAAAAAAAAAAAATCAATTTTATTTGTAAAATAATCTTAAACTAATAAATATCACTACCATAGATATCATTTTTAGATATCATTTTTTTTACTAAAACAATTGTTCATGGCGTCCTTGTGCAATTCAATAGTTTACCGTGCATAGCGGATGCAGCGATGGAACATTTAAAAAAAATGTATCTTCAGATTCAATTATGGCTAGGTAATTGTTCATCACCAGTCGAATGGGGATGGAAGTTAAATAACGTCCTAATACCAAATCCCATGAACCAGTCACCTGCGCCGGAAAACGTATTAAAAATAATATTCTGTCGATGTAAATCTGCCTGTGGATGGGATTGCGGTTGTCTAAAAACAGGACTTTTCTGTACGCAAGCTTGTACACTGTACAGCATGTAGTGGTGATAGCTGTAGTTACCGTCAGCCTAATATAAATTTCGGAAAAAATGAAATAGAAGAGGAAGACATATTATGTAAATAATGTATTGAATTTGTGCCTAGGTGCCTAACAAGGTACCTAAACAGAAAAAATACTTTATTTTTTTTTTTGCTTTTACAAATTAAATATAAATGTTAACATAAACAATGTTCTTTGTGTATTATAAAATATTTCCTCGTAATTAAGAAAAAAGAACTATTAATTATTTTAAATAAAAATAAAAAAAAAATGTGTGCATGTAAGCTGGTTTTACTGAACTTGATTTTGAACTTTTATATTTAAAATAACATATAATAATATTTATTTTGAACTAAATAAAAAATATTTACCTAAAAAAATTGCTTTCATCGCATGTGAATATAAGCGAGTTTTACTGTACTTGGTTTTGAACTTTAGTATTAAATACAAATAAAAAAAAAATTAACCTTTGGAGTTTTTTTTTTTATTTTAAATATATTTTGGAAACAAAATACAAAAATATTTAATTTTTTTTTTTTAATTTTCGATTTTTGAGTTTTAAAAAAATGTCTGTGGAGAGCGTCGATTTCTGAATTGTAAACTTTTTTCTAATTTCGATTCCCTGTACTTTAAAAAAAAAAATCACCGAAATCGGAGCAGTTCCCCGGGTTCTTGAATAAAATGCTATCTAGCCTCCACTATATAGAAAGAATAGAATCTTCAAGAGTCAGAACTTCATTAAGAAGCATTCCACAATCCACATTCGTGTGGTAAGGCCTAAAAAAATTCCTTACTTTACATATGAAATTGGACTCAATGATAAGCTGATGAACATTCCTAAGAAAAGTGGAATGGAATGGGTTATTTGGCAACCTATACAACATTTAGAGCTCTCTTAACCTTTGACTTTAACATACGCGCATGCTCATCCCTTTTTTTAATACAGCCCTGAGCGTCACGTTCAACTATTAGATCGCATTGTACTGGATCTATCGATATACAAGCATACATAGTGAATTGACAATTTGGAACGATGAAGGATTTTGCGACAGAGGACAGGAAATATAAATAAAACAGAAGAATTTTCAAAGTTTGTAATGTTTCAACTCTTTCGTTATTTTAATTGAGAGTGATCTAGTGAGATAACCACTTCACTCTTACCCTAAATTAATTCAACCGTAATACTCCTACTGGGGATTCACGTAAGCTACCCTCGGGCACAATTTAGTAAGTACTGTTTAGTTTAGAGTTTAGTTTAGCCATACTACCTGATGTGTGATGAATGCTTCACCCAGCCCATTTTTTCCTTTCCATTTTGATATTCTAAAAAAAAAACTTTCTTAAAAATTTTATCATAAAACATATTAAATGAAAAGCAAATTTGATTGATCCATAAATGAGAAAGGATGAAAATAAAAAAAAAGTCCAATATGAAGATATATTAAAAGGACGTTTAGTAACAATTGCGCAAAATTTTAATACTAGATTAAAAAGTATATTTTGCTAATTTAAACGAGTTTAGCATCATACTATCCCCTAACATTTTACTAATTTTAAAATCACCAAATGGCTGTTTTATCTTTTTAGTATCGTACTAAATCCATATGACACTTTGACGTTTAAAATTGTCAAAAACAGGGGTGTTTGTGAATATTTTGCACGAGCTGTCACTTTTTTGGACGTGTTCAGCTGAATTTTATGAAGGAAATTAGTAAAGTATGATACTAGTTAAGAAGTATTTAAAATTTAGAAAATTTTAGTAAACTGTTAAAGAATTAGTAAAATGTTAAGTAGAATCATACTTAATCCTTAATAATAGGCTGTTTAAAATTTTGCGCCAATTATTTTAACTCCATCCCCCGTATTTATAAAGAGCAAATAGTTATTTCAGCTCCCGTGTAAAAAAAAAAACTACAGCATGGAATACAAATGTTCCGGACTCAAATCGAGCACCATGGTGTAGTTTTCCTTAACACGGGAGCTGAATTAACTATTTTGTTTTCTTATAAATAAGGGGGCATAAATATAAACTATTATAGTGCTTCCTTAAAAACAAAATATTATAAATAAGAAAATCAGCTAAAATATAAAACAAAAAATAGCTTTTAAAATAAAATAAAAACAAATGTAAATTAAAAATTGCTTTTTATTAACATATTCTGCAGTAAATACATTATCATGTTTTAGCATCTTTAAAGGTACCTACTTAAATACAAAATCATCGTACGTATGTTTGTTTTTTTTTTAAAGGATTTTTTTTTAAATATTTCTAAGAAACATATTTTTTTAAAGTTTAAACAAATAAACATTAACAATAAAAACATGTTTATATTCTAATTCAACTAGTTTCTCCTGGCTTATAGGCTAACAAAGACTGAGATAGAGATAGAGATGATGATAGGTATAGAAATAGAAATAGAGAGAGAGATAGAGATAGAGAAAGAGTGAGTTTTTGTTTTCTTTTTGAAAGATGTGCACATTATGAGATTAAATAATTATTTTCAATGAAATGTGGTTGTGTGGACGCTCTTAAATTTGAGAAGATACAATTAATTAATTAATTATTACAGGTTTATTCTACGGGTATATGCATAAATATATTTTAAATTTTTTTTATAATAATTATAACAAACACTTAAAACTACAATACAACCATATTACTAAATATATATTTTATATAATTTATTACCTATATATTAATGAGCAAATGTATGTTTTGTAAAATTATATAATTTTTAAAAACATTTCACTCATTCATATTAGAATTTCAATGTAGAAAATAAAAACTTAGCTAATAAAATCAACAGAAAAATAAAATCAAGTTAACATAAAATTTGTTGTTTTAAATAAATTATTTGTTAGTACACGTATATTTATATTAAGTATTATATTTATGAATAAAACTAATAGTTTTCATGTGCTTGTATAGATGCGTGTAACATTCTTATGTTTTTTTTTTGTTTAACTTGTAGCTAAATTAATGTCGTTTTTATCTCACTCATTATCACTTTTTTTTTTACTAAAAAAACATAACATTTAATTTCTTGTTGTTTTTTTATTTTTAATTTTCCTTACAAACAAAATTAAAATAAATAAAAGAGAACAATAAATATATTTGAAAATTTAAAAACAACAAAAAACATACACATTTATAGAAAAAGAAGTAAAAAAATACTAGGACGTTATATGCTTGCAAGATTTTGCTTTGGTTTTGAAAAATTTAATGCACAATTTGTTGTTTTCTTAAGTTTTTTTTTTTTTGTTTAAATAATTTTTGAATAATACATTTTTCGATTGTCAATTTTATAAATTAATTTTTATTTATTTTTAATTTTTATAATATTATTGTATTTATTTATTTTTTTGCATTATAATAAGTTAAACTATTATTAAATAAAAGTGTCTTATTGGCATAAAGATGTTTTTTTTTTTTACACATTTTGGAGATTTGCTTTAATTTTAATCAATCCATTTACACACTTGACTCTGGTTTTCCAAATAATTGGAGAATTGTAGGTAATTTGATTCAAATTGCTTTTAGTTTGGCTTTTTATTTGGCTTTATAATGAATTTGTATTTTGCTGAGACTGCTGTTGTTGGTGTTGCTGTTGGGGTTGCTGCTGCTGCTGCTGCTGCTGTGGGAGACTACTCGTATTTGGATCATTTTCCTGAGGACGATGAGATTTCATATGAGCACTTCTGCTTTTGACTTTGTTGAAAACTCTGAAAATATTTGTATTTTTCCATGAGACTAAAGATTTATGAATGTTTTGTTACTAATTTTCGAAAAAAAGTTTAACAATTTTTGATTCTTAGATTATAAATAGTACTCGCATAACGTGCACTAGCTACGAAATAAAAATTATACGTAAATAAATTAAAAAAAAAAACAATAAAATCCAAATGATCATGGGTGATTATTGCAAAAAAAAAATGCATGGCACTTCTACTATGTGAAACTTCTTATTTAGAAGTTGATTCATGAAGTATAGTTATTTTTTAACCTAACTCAAAAATACATTTTTTTTATTTATTATTTTTTGGGGAAACAACAAAATTGGATAGTCGGGGCTCGGGCACAGGGTAAGCTCAAAGAAGCAAGCAATAGTTTGCAGAAAATGATGGTAAAAATATATCTTTGTTGAGATTTTAATGTTGCAACCCTTCAGATACGTCTTTTCACACAAAAAAAGAGAAGAATAAGAAACACGCACTAGAAAATGCCTAAACACCTAATTTAAAAGATGCTTAAAAGAATAAAGGAAGGATAATTTGTAGATTGTAAAATCTGTTAACAAAAAACTGATTAAATATGGATTTCCGCTGGAACTTAGGTGTATGTAGAATAGAAAATTTAAAAAAAAAAATTCCATTTACATATAAAACCTGCCAAAAACATTTCAATTGATTCATAATAATGAAGAGTCCAAAGAGTCTAAAAATTATCAAGAGTGGAAGGGTTCTTTTTTGAGGGAAGGGTGATTGGGTAATAAGATATGTAAGTTTATTTAATAACAAAAGCTGCAAAAATGTGCAATAATGAAACTGTGCTAAATTTTTTCACAAACTATGAGAAGCCTTGGATGAGTGAAATCGAGAGAAGAACGGTGTTTTTTGGGAGAGTTCTGGTGGCGTCAAAACGGAAAAATTATTATCTTTGAAGTAATCTATAGGCATTATGGCACATGAATGTAAGTTATTTTTACTTGCTTTATAGGCTCTAGTCTAGGTGTCAACAAAAACTTAGGTTTTAATTAAAATTATAATTACGATGATAGAGAAGTAAAAAAAAACTGATTTTTAGGAGTACATCTGTAGCGGTCTGCTTATATGTCCGCCTTGAGCTAGACCCTTAACGGTTTGACGGATTTGCTTCAAGTGTGCTGTTCAGCATTTTTATATGATTTCCTAGACAAAAAATATTTGTTTTAGTTCATGTAGAACGGAAAGTAGTTATACAATGATTTTAGTTTTATAAAGTTTCTCAAAAACGGATTTAACGATTTTGATTAAACTTCGTACATGTATTTCCGTACCAGGTTTTTGCCAAAAAATTGGAATAACGGAAATAAAGTGTTACGTTTAGGACTGGCTACGAGACGAGAAAAGTCTCGGTCTCGATCTCGGTCTTGCATGACGAGACCGAGACGAGACGAGACGAGACGTTCTTTTAAGCAACCGAGACGAGACCGAGACGATACTGTATATTTGGACCGAAATTTACAGGGAGTCTAATAAATTTAAAAATTCAATTTCAGGTTAATATTTATTTTCTTCTGCACATATTCAAACGAAAATCGAGTTAATATTTATTTTCTTCTGCACATATTCAAACGAAAATCGAAAATATTTCGTTCCAATAATCAACAGTTTGTCTGGAAATTGCATTTTTCGGAGACGAGACCGACACGAGATCTATTTATACGAGACCGACACGAGACCAAGACTGAACATCTGGTTCAATATTTTTGTGAGAATTTTTTTTTATGTATAAAATGTTTCTGAAATGATTCCTTAAATGTCATACTTATGTTTCTAAAATGTTTCTTTTATTTGGTCACACCTTATGTAATCTACACATATTTTTAGCGTAAGCAAAACATAATACCATTTAAATAAGCCGTTTATTTTCGTTCAAAGTAGAGTTCTGCACAGAACTGGAGTATATCATGAATGATCTGAACAATGGACAGGGACATCTTCCGAACCTAGCGTGCAATTATCACTACAAATTATTATCTAAACACACGCAAACTATTAGCGGTCATCCGCCATTCGGCTCTACTGAAAACATCGTGGACCCCATAGCCCACATTCATGTCTAGGGCACTGAGCTCTTTTTTTTCAAATATGAACTCACTGCATTTTAAATGCAGTACCTATCATAATTTTCCCTCGTGTTATGATAGAAATTAGCCCAATGTATGATAATTAATTTTTCAAGAATAAGGCAGCACTGGTTGTACGTTTATACGCAATCAAAAAGCATCAAACGTAAAGGTAGATGTATAAACGTTTTTGATGTCAAATAAATAGTTTCTACTATCTTTTGGCTGACATAAGAATAAATTATAGTTTTTATAAAGACCGAGATTTTGAAATAATAAATTAATATTGAGACTTGGAAAAATAAAATAACCTGCAAATGCCTTTCCACTATTTTCAGCATTATTTTAAAACCATTTTCACTTTTATTTTGTAAACTTTCAATTGTTTGAAAAAATCAATTAGAATCAAAAAATTCAACTCTTGATCTTACTGCAAGTAGATTATTTAATTTATTTTTGTTTAATAATAAAATTTAAGTGATAAAAACGTGCTATGAGTCTTTTGGAATCAAAAAATGCAAGACCGTCTCTAGACGGTCTTGTTGGTTTACGTGTACAAAATTTCCGTTTTTGTTTAGTTATTGCGATAATTGAATATTTTATAAATTGGCTTAATTTTTTGGTTCACTAGAAAGCGACGGTGATGTTTACAGCAGCGATGACACCATCTGTGATCCTGATAACGTTCTCGACAGTATTGAGCCGGATAATTAAGCTGAGGTTTCTGTACATGATGCAGAAATAATTGAAGAATGGATCTATCGAATGAACGAAGCTTAAACAACAGATGCATTTGTGAGGGGTATGCACCTAAATCTAAGCGAAATCGGCAATCCAGCAGCATTCTCAACTTTTATTGCTGATACTACAGAACTGAAGCAATCCACTACATCTGCCATTACGAATTCCCGTTTAATTTTTCTATAAAGGCCACGATCTCCTTTGCCACCATTTGAAGCTACTGGGCCAATAACTCAGCCATCTTCTGGGGGATTCAGTTGAGTGCTTAGTACTGTTACAAAGGACTCAAAAAACCTTTCCAAACGCTCAATGCGCCTACACGTAAATGAAGTTGCATTTTGTGGTGATGTACCACTTCCAATTGTTAGCAAAACGCAAGACACAAAGTTTTATTTATTGTGTTTATTGAATATAATAAAGTATGAATGTTTAACAATGAAAAGTATCAAAAGAATAAGTTAATTGAGATGCGAAATGGATGGCGGTTAAATTAGAAGTGACGCCTTGCGTACAGATAAGTATGTATCTCACAAATAAAAGAGTTCAGAGATACATAGTGGTTCATCGCTTTCGCTTAGTTCTGTTTGTTCGCTTCAACTCCAATGAGTTTTAAAAACCTTGACACGCCAATGGAAATCTTTAATAATTTTTTACAGACAAAATCTTTGAGCTTATCGCTGAAGAGACAAATAGTTGTGCTTTGACGGTAAACAAAAACTTCGGTTTCAAAACTTCTGCCCCAGAAATATGAAATATAGATTTTGATGTCTCTATTATCCTATCATGTATAGCTACTGGGGCAAAAATGCCTTCAGAAAATGAAAAATTTTGTCAAAATAAACTGCCCCCAAATCATCCGGGAATATAATCCGCATATGGTTGGAGTTGACTACGTGGATGGGTTTATGGGTCGGTACCATAATCGAGGTAAAAGCCGAAACATCATGATGAGACTCTTTTACTATTTTATTGGCATGGCCGCAACGAACGCCTACATAATATATAAAAGAATTCATGCCGAAAAACGCAATGATTTGTTCGAAGGAGAACAGCTTCTGCAGCTTCCACAATTTCGGGAGGAAACAGCTGTAGCTGCTGGACTTGTTTCCTTCAAAGAAAAACGACCGGTAGGACGACCCTCATCGGATAAAAGTGTGAAGTGACCAACATCACTATCACTAACACATCCAGTATTGGGAAGAGAGCTGTTCACCCTGTTGATGATGTTCGTTTTGATAGAATCGAAAAGAAAAGGTGTAAGCACTGTTAAAAGTCAGAATACACAACTCTATTGTTCCAAATGTGAACTTCATTATGTGGTGTACGTACACCTAACAAAAATATTATTTCTGGGACTACCACACAGCGTTGCCGTTTGGCCACTAAAGGTTTAAATCTGGTTTATTTTATTTATTTTGTTTGTACTTTTTGCAAAAAGTAGGTCTGTGTAGTAGGACTTTATTTGGATACATTTCCTGATAGAATTCAATTCCGCTAGGAAAAGTTATCGATCCACTAGTAAACCACCTGATCGCGTTAACATTGAGAAAGTAGTTATTTGGTTTGCCTATCCACTCTTGTTTGTTACATAATTCCGTTCCAAAGTTTTCCTCGAAATTGTACATTTTAATCATGTGATCTCTTCGAATATCATGTTAACTTAATACTGAAGACCTGGTAATGGAATCTATTTCTCTAAGTTCAATAAGTTTCCCTTTTCTAGTTCCCTAACTTATGAATGTTAGGGTGAACTTTCTATTTCTCTTACCACATGTAGTATACAAGACCTATTTGCTTCTACCTAACATTCTTCATTTACACATCATAAGTACATAAATACCGTCAGTTCCAGTAACTCAAAAAGACCTAGACCTTCGAGCTTATAAATTATGGTTAGAAATTCTAAGGAAACATATCCAAGCTCGCAACGCGGCTTTCATAATTTGTTGTTATTACTTCGAGCTTAAAAATGACTATTAAAATTACTATGCAAGTTGCTATTGCTATTGATCACTTAACTAATAAAGAATATAATGTAAATAAAAAGTAAGCTTAAAATGAATATTTTTTTAAAAAATAAAAGAAATGAAAAAAACTTACATTAAAATCCAAAAGAACATATACGATATTACAGATGAAACGAAAATTTGAATGCAGTTGGTAGATATTTTGTAGTACATAACTCATTCACACGTACAACATTTTTATGACACTTTTGTTTTTTTTTGATTTTTCTATCGCTCTATTTTATAATAGCGCTTGCGCTTACAACAAACGTTCTAACGGAAATTTGTGATGCTTTGTTTTTGTGTTTTGTAATTATGGACATGTAACAATAACAACAATGTAAAAAAGAAAACAATAATTTATAACATTAACAACATTGAATATTTAAAAAAAGAACAAAACTATTTGATGTCCAATTTAAAGAGAAGAGTAGTTAAGTAGAGTTATGTATTTTTTTAAATTTATGTAATCTAACAGGTATAAGGGCGTGCGTTTGTATCAATGTTTTTTTTATTTATTTTGTTTAGTTGTCTGTGTGTCTGTAAGGACTTATGGGGAGGTCTTACTTGCCGCACACCTTGCAGGGGAAGTCATCTTTAAGATTTGAATGAGACTGCAGTTGTCCATTGTTGACCAGTATCATCGAACTGTTGTTATTATTGTTCAGTTGATTCATATTCCGGCCAATACAATGGATCCGAGTGTGTCCGTGTAAAGCCGCTTTAGATGTAAAGCTCTGAAATCGATCGAATTTGTATGAATTACAAATCTCAAATAGAGAAGAACATGAAATATCTTACAGCTGAGCAATCAGGCATCTCGCAAACATGAGGGCGGTGCTCAGCAACTTGCGCAGAGAATTGCGACTGGGAGGCATCGTCATTTTCGCCCTTCAAATGAGTCATCTTGTAGTCCACACATAGCTTTTTCCAGAAGTAGTACAGTTGTATACATTCACTTGTGGACTTGGTTATAATCTGAAATAGTAAAGTATATAAGAGTTATTATTTTTGGGATTATTTAAGACCAAAAAAGATCTTGACCATCAACGGATGATTAAAACTCAAAGAAGAAAAGTCATTCAACTCAGAACAAGCTTCACTTCAACTCATAAAATTTCACTACTAACAGATTTCTGAAATTTTAAACTTTTCAATACACAGCTGGCATATGAATACGACTTTAAGTATCCTCTCACAGCTTACCAATCAGAAGCTCGAAAAATTCAGAAATCTGGTAGCAGGTTACGGAATTTGATGTGCTGAACCCGACCATCGTTTTTGCAAAATCATCATCATCAACCCATAAAATTTCAGTGCTAACATATTTCTGAAATTGTATACTTTTCAATTGACAGCTGTCATATAAATATGACTTTTAGTATCATCTGACAGCTGGCTAATCAGAAGTTCAAAAAATTCAGAAATCTGGTAGCAAGTTGTGAAATTTGATGTGTTGAACCCAACCATGGTTTTTGCAAAATCATAATAACTTACCTCCCTTGAGATGCTATAGAAGTCCTTTCCATATTTTTCCAAACCCCTGAGGAACATTTCGACTTCTAGTGACGACCATTTCAGCTGGAAAGGATTCGATTGCGACTTAAGTAAATTCAACACAGCTATCGGTGTATCACCATGGACTTGAAGCAATGCCTTGAGGGCAACTTCTTCCGAATGATAACCAAGTGGAATGGCTGAAGATTTGCTCAGCTCAATGTATCTCGTAAGTATCTTCTCATCCGCTGCTACACTGGGATCCCACATCATTTCCTCATGATCTGTCACTTCCGATAGCAGTTGTTGGTGTTGTCCATCATCACCACCACCACCAACTACCATAGGGTGCGGTTGATTTGTTGTTTCTAGAGCCGGAATAGTTGCTTGATATGCTGTACCGATGTTGACCTTGGATTCATCAAGGAAAGCCATGATACTGGCAGCCTCTTCGAATTCATCATCCAAATGCAAGGCATCCTGGGCAAAGGTGGGTGGTTTGGGTAGATTGGAATATAAACCAGTACCCTTTCTGCTGGGATTGAGGATTGGCTGGGGAGTGTAGTGAGTGGTTGATGGTTTTCGTAGTTTTGACTTGTAAAGTTCATATTTACGCGGAATAATACTTGATGAGTGGGAGGTACTATCGCCGCCGCACATGGATCCTTGGCGCAATCTCCTTTTCAAAATTGAACTTGTCAATGGAGAAGCTGTTGCAGCTACCGCTAGAATGTTTTGCGGTTGCTGATGGTGGTGGCTTTGTTGTGCAGGGATCTCATTTGCTGCTCCGAAAAACTGTGTGGTCTTTATGGGAGCGGAAGTGTCTTTAAACGGTGGGGGTGGCAGTTGTGGTGCTGCCAACTGATTGTCCACACACATCTGCTGGCCAGATGGTGATATATCGGGCTTGATATCTGTATCGTTGTCTTGCTTAATTTCCTGCTGCTGAATGGTGAAATGGAATTCAGTGCTTCCATCTCTGGACGTACTTGTGGCCATCAATAAGGGAAAACTTGGATCTGGGTCGGGTTTCTTGTCGAGCAATTGCCCTGGCTGCATCGTTGGTGTCTGGGGTTGGGCTTCAATTCGAATCATCTGCGTTTGCTGATGATGTGATTGAACACTCAATCTGTGACCAAAATCTCTGGGTGAGGATGACAACAAGGGATCTTCGGAATTCGGCATCATCTGAGATTGAAGACCTAGTCCCGGTAAGTAGTACAGGTCAATATCGGTTGAATTTTGCGGGTCACAATTTAGAGATTCATCGGGCAGAACATCACGCAGGACTTCTTTGACTTCTTCAGCCGTGCCGATGCCGCTTGTGAAAAAAGACTCGGACAGCGGAGAAGTGGCATTGCGAGAATCATCGAGGAATCCTTGAGCATCTTCCAAAAATGAAAGATTTTGCTCGGCAAAGTCTTTGAGATCACAGTTCGCCCCATCGCTGGATTCATTTAGTAGGTCTTCCACCTTCACCACCGATGTGTCGAATACATCATTCGACATATCATCGCCAGACTTAAAGAATTGCCCACTGTCTTCAAGAACACTCTTGAGTTTGAGGATTTTCTGACTTTCGGTGAGTGCCTCGTTGGAACAGTCTTTGAAGAAAGTTCCCCCGGCATCGTCAATGAAGTCCGATGTAGACTTCTCCTGGAAGAAGGAGTTCGCTGCATCCGAAAAGTGGTGGGAATCATCCAGGAATGGCGAAGCTTGTGCTACGGTCTCGTGGCTTGCTGGTGGGGTAGGATAAGCCAGTGGTGAGGGGAGTGGAGATATTGACTTTTTAATAACAGTGGCTAGGGACTTAGTTGCTGTGGTGTGGCTGCTGCCGCCACTATTGATAGCCTTACATGTGCCATTGTTGTACAGGACAAAATCCTTGGAATGAAGAGTTTGAAAGTCAGGCAATGCGTCTTGTATTGGGGAACTGAACACCGTTTGCATATCCTTGCTGCTGTTTCTACTCACAACAAGATTGGAAGAAGAGCTGCTGGTGTCGGTTTGGAAGTCACCGAGTGAATTTATTTCATCCAATTGATCCGGTTCTCCCGGTTCGTTGAGCAACTGTATCGAATCGACGGTTTGTAGAAGCATGTCGGTCTCCGATACACTATAGACATCACTGTCCTCAAAAAAGGACGCTGCTGAATCTGTGGAATAGGTAAGCGTGTATACGTCACCCGATCCGTTGGAGGCCTGGGATATGGTGAGTGAGACGGGAGTGGTTTCTCCGTTTGGAAGTGTTATTGCGAGTGGTGGGTTGGATGTGCCCGAGTTGGTGGAAAGTGACAGTTCAGAGGGCAGCATTAAGGTCCCACTGCTAGTGGTGAATATCTGGCTGGAATCAGAATTCGATGTTTTTCTCACTGCCACTTTTGTACCGCGCTTTAGGAGCTCAATAAGGGTTGCGTCTTTGTGATCCATGGTTGAGGTGGCTTTGGAAGTGTTGGTTGATACAGTTGCCGTTCCAACACTGACGTTTGATGGTTTCTGGGGGACTGGTATTGGTTGTTTTTGAATTTGCAGACCCGATGGAAGGACAGCATTACCAATATCTGGTAGGCTGTTGTTCCGTTCGGATAGGGAGCTTCCTGATTGATGTACTATGGGTGATTTGGGGGTTAAAAAGTTTTCCAGGTCACTTGCTGTTCGTCTAATTGCAGCTGTTATGGGTGGGGCAGGAACTACAAAGGCACCCTAAAATAAGACAGAGTCACTTAAATACTTCGAAAAATCGACAATTTAAAAGAATTAATTAAACTTACCTTCAAATCCTTACAACGTTTACTGATAATTTTCTCTTCTATTAAAGCTCGAACCCCAATACTTGCCGTTTGAAGGGGTGGCCCTCCGAGACCGTCTTTTCGATCGCATTTCTTTGTTTCGGCTTCTTTTTTAAAGTAACCACCATGCAGACGCATGTGTCCGTTGAGGGCTGGAACGTTCTTAAATTTTCTATGACATAGATTGCACTCTACAGGTTTTTGTTCTATTTTTACAATATTTAAAATTTGTTGATTTATTGCGGCAGCACTTGGTAAATTTTGTTGTTGTTGTTGTTGCTGGTGTTGTTGTTGCTGCTGCTGTTGGTGATGGGGACCACTTCCATTGAGTAATTCATTTATGGAGATGGATGTCATTGGGGATGTGGAATTTTCTATTACTGGTACTTTTGATTGTGTCTGCTGCAATTGGGTCTAGAAGACAATTTTGAAAAAATGGTAAAAGACTCAAAGTTATTTAAATTGAAAGCCTTGTTAACATTTGTAGTATAGTTGAGATAAATATGGTAGCGTTTGAACTTGAACAAGTTCAAGATCTATGGAAAAGATTTAATTTCTTAATAATATTCATAGAGCTCACATATGTACGAGTATTCAGAAGGATATAATTCCGATATCAACTAAGATGATTTCTTTTCCAAGATAAGGTTGAATGTTGCAAATGTACGAAGTCTCTGCAGAAGTACAAACCCAAAATTTCAAGCCGTACCTTTCTGGTTTACTTGGCATAGACTGCCTAAATGATCAACGACCAGACCATGGAAGCCCAGTAATTGCTCGTCAACTGTGACGCATAAGCATGAGTTGTAGAACAGAAAAAAGCAATACAACCCATTTGTCCCATAATAGTATAGGTAAAATAGTACAAAAAATCGTTCGAAAAATGAAAAAATTCCTCCCCTCATGAAATTTGGTGAAAACGTTACTTTTACCATAAGAATTAAGAATCAAAAGAGTCTATAAAAATATCTCGTGACAAAGGGTGTTTTTTTGAAGGGGAAAGGGGGGAGGTTACGGTGTATGAAAAGGAAAAAGAGGTAGTTTATAATGCTGAATCTTGTGATACAAAAATCAAAACAATACCACTCTCATGAAAAAAGTTATGGTCCTTTTTGTGTAGGGAACATTATATTTTCAACACAACAGGTAAATGTACAGAAATCCTTTTAAAAATAATGACCCATTGATAGAACTGTAAATGTTGCATTTGTCATTAGAACCATGAATCAAAAAAGTTTATATAAATATCTACTTTTAAAGGTTGTTTTTTTTAAGCATAGTGTAAAATGGGGAAGTGTTACTTAACACATGTGAAATAAACACTACCTTAATGAAACTTAGCTAAAATCTTAGAAATGACATGAAAATCAAAAGTCTTTAAAAATAAATTGTAGGGAGGGGTGTTTTTTTGAGCGACAAGGAAGTGAGGTTACAATTTGCTTTGGTACAATAAATGCATATGACACATGATTTAGAGGTAACTTTTAATGGTGAATCCTTTGGTTTTATACCAGGAATGCTCGTCAGCAAACACCAAATCGAAGACATAGCAAACTATTTTAAATATGAACTTTCTCCATATCCTCTCTCTCTCTCTCTCTTAAACAACTCAGGGATGCGAAAAACTATTAAATCAGTATTGCACGAGGAGTTCACGAACGTTAGTGGGAATCTTCTTGAGAAAATTGGCATATTCATAACTGACGGAGGCTACTTGCTTCATACTGTTAAATGGAACAAACCCATATGCAAAACTTATAATGATGTACGTGATGTATTCCTATGTTAGATATGTCCAAAAGAATTTCAAATCGGCTGTAATTGTGTTTGATGGTTATGATGACAAGAACAGTGTTAAAAGCTCTGAGCACTTACGCCGATATAAACATTTTGCACCAAAATTTGAGATAAGTGAGAGTACACCAGTTTACCCCAATCAAGAGCGGTTTCTTTCCAACTCTGGAAACAAAAAACAACTAATAGAAATGCTTAAAATAGCACTTCAAAAAAGCAACTATGAAGTTGTGCAAGCTTATGGTGACGCAGACACTTTAATTGTTAACACCGCAGTTGGAAAGTCCGATCATCTTCAATCAGCAATTGTTGCTCAGGATACTGATATACTTGTTATCATGACAGCTCTAGTCCCGTCAAACAGAGAAGTATATTTGCTGAAACCTAAAATACGGGGAACAAATCAAAAGCTGTTTTCATCAACATGGTTACAACGGCAATATCCAAATATTCGCGACTACATATTGCTGGTACATTCATTAAGTGGCTGTGACACCACATGCGCTTTATTTGGGAAAGGAAATAAACATCTTTTAAAAATATTGGGGTCTGAAGCTATAATGGCTGAAGTCATCTCAATTTTTAATTCAAAGGCTTCAACAAAAATTGAAGTGAAAGAAGCTGGAGAAAATTTATTTTTGTCTTTGTACGATGAGAAAAATCAAAGATATTCTCTAGATGAGTGGAGATACAGAGTTTTTTAAAAGATTTTAAAAAAAGGGCAAAATTAGAGTCTCTTCCACCTACGTCAGACAGTGCTGCTCAGCATTCATATAGATGCTACTACCAAATTCAGTTGTAGCTTGGTAATAAGCTTATACCTGAGCAGTGGGGTTGGACCCAAAAGGACGAAGATTTGTTGTTACCCACTAAAATGACACTGGAAGCAGCACCAGAGAATTTCTGAAGTTGGTATCATGTGCATGCAAGGGCAATTGTTCAACCTCACAATGCAGTTGTAAGAAAAGTGCACCCGACTATGCCAGGTTTGTGAGGTCTCACATGCCTCAATGTAGAAGATTGTGAAGAAGAAGAAGAACAGATTTTGTTCGACCATGAAGGCCTGTTTGACGACGATACTCAGTAAAGTGGAAATTTGTTTAATCAAGTGAGTATAATACATTTTGTTTTGTTTTATTCAATCACCTACTATTTACTTACGATTTTTTTTTAAATTAATTAAGCCCACGCCTCTTTCCCCCCCAGATCCCGCACGCGCTGGGGTCCATTTACACCGAGCATGACAGTCATATATTGCAAGTCATATCGGCACTAACTAATAAAATATTATGCAAATAAAAGTTGCTGTGTTGTGTCAATGCAGGTGTAACACCCCAAATTGTGTATATGGAAAGATAAAAGATTGTATGGGTCTGCTTAATTCAAGCAGTTAAAAAATAAAAAAAAAAGTAATAAAAATACAAATATAGGATCAGTAGATCTATATATTAAAAGAAAAAAAAGACAATAAAAATTTAAAAAATATAAAAGTTAAAAATTAAAAAAAAAAATAAGGAATAGCATGCTAAGGCATTCCACCTAAAAAACTAAAAAGTTTTTTTTCAGGGCTACTGCCTCTTGCGAGGAATTGACAAATCCTCCAAGAGTATCACTTGTCACGAATAAGTGCTTCTCGTCTATCCGTTCGGATTCGGCATAAAATTGTAGGTCCCTTCCATTCCTGTCGAAAGGCGCACACAGGAATGGTTGCGAGTTGTTAGTCACTAGGCCCTGGTTCTTCATGAGCCGTTGTGCCACCCGATTTATTTGCTAAGGCATTTGTTAAGTTAATTTGTAGTTTCAGTTAATCTTCCAAAATTGTTTAAACAACAGGTTTAATTTAGTAACTATAACTATAACTAATTATTTGAATTATTGCTATTTATTCCTCGGACATAAAACTGAATGTTTAATTGATTGTTGAACAATCGATTTTTAACCTTTTAAATTTATGAATTTTCAGTTCTGGCAAAATTTTGCCAGAGATTATCTTTAAAGAATTTCCAGCACAAGGTAATTAAATTCTATTTTTGTTATTCCGCAGCCCGGTTCTGAAAAGAAAACAAAAAACCCACCTGCATATTCCATGTCCGTGGCCTCTGCAACTGGTGCTGAGAACTTTGGGACTGGCTCTGATGGGGTGACGGTGGTTGATTTGTAATTTTCAAATTGGCAGTCGTTGATCCGACTGTCAATTGGGTGTTGCCCTGCTTCGTTTGCTGCATAATTTGGCTAATGAGATCTAGTTGCTGCCTGGTGAGACCATCACCAGCAACAACAGATTTTATTGAAGCATTCGACGAAGGCGAAGAAGCAGGTGAAGACGTCACTGAGTAGCATTGTGAAGAAGAGCTGGCTTGTGTCGAAGACGACACAACCGACACATTCACAGCCGATGAGGATTGTTTAACTGAGCTATTGTTGCTATTGCTGCCGCTACCATCGTCGCCACCTCCCATAGTTGTGTACTGAATACAGTTTGCTCCGTGGGGTGAACTTGCGTCTCCTTCAAAAGTACAAACAAAAATATCAATAGGTTAAGTTTTGTATTTAATGAACGTTTTTCTTTAACTTTACCACTGGCAGTTGCTGGTGACAAACTAAGCCCTGTTGGCGGTCCTGTTGACGGCGAAAGGGATGATGATTGAATTTGTGGAGTGGTTGCAGCCGCTGCTAGTCCACTATGGTGATTCTCGGTGTGTCGTCTCAACGATCTTGCGTCACAGTAAGATTTGCCACAACCTTCAGCCTTGCATTCGTATGGTTTCTTATTTCTATGAGTCATCATATGACCATTTCTAAATAAATACAATAATTTTTTTTTTTAATTAAAAATTAATTTGGCATTCATCATGTTATGCACGTGGCGCGCATTTATAGATTTATTCTGATGTGTACTCACAAATGGTCCTGTCTTTTGAACGCTTTTGAACACATCACACAGACATACTTTCTCTCATCGCTATGCGTTAATTTGTGCTTGGCCAAGGCAGATGCATTTCCGAATACTTTACTGCAAACCTGAAAATAGTTGAAAGATAAAATTGATGGATTGAACTGGACGGGTGATGGGCGCGAGAATGCTTTCAAATTGCGTAACGCTTTGTACTTCACCAATTGCCACTATTTTTGGCACAATATTTTTGTTTGAACTTTTAATAATTTTTCAAATTGAATAATACTCGAATATGTATTTATGTAACTATATACTTCTGCGTCAATTGTAAGTTTATGGATGAGAATTATTTTTATTGGATGCAGATTGGGTGGGGACCATTTGATGAGTGTTTACTTGGACATTATTGACACGAACGCACATAAGTTTTTTTTTTTTTTAATGAGAAAGAAATAAAATTCAAAGAACACACGCACACATGTAGAGAATATACTTAATAGTTGTTTGATTAAAATTCTTGTAAACAGTCGACATGGTCATTAAATTTTGTAAGACAACAAAGTAATGCGGAATTAATGGACCTACTCCAAACATTTAATAAAAATGATTTATAGTCAGCGAAATTGTTGATCTAGTAAAGGACAATAAAATCAAATGAGGAATAAACATTTTTGAACATTTGGAATATTTTTTTTTTAATAGTCTTGCACGTGTTTTGAACAAAAAAATTATTTAAACAAGAAACCTTAAGACGCCACCACCACCAGCATTGGTTTGCTAGAACTAATTAGATGTGAACAATGTTTACAATTTAATCTAAACAGAAACAAAAAAAAAAAGAATTGAAACCACTGGAAATATGAAAAAGCTTCGCATTTCAACATGTTTCCTGATGTGTTGTTTTTATGATTAATGAGAAATATTGAATTGTGTAAACAGACCGTAAATATGATGCCAAATATAAGTATCTGATCTGACGACATTGACTACTGATTCTTGTAGAAGATACTCGGACGAACCATCTTAATTTGGCTACTTCTAGTGCATCATTACTTGATAACGAAGATAAGGACACCTAGAACACTGAATTTATACAAGTGACCTTAAGTATAAGTAAGTAACCTTAATTCCAAAAATTTGGGTTTCGCCCAAGCATGACACTGGACTCATTATTAAAAAGAATTTTTAATTCCTAGGCCCAAGTTTTAGTAATTTTCAATTTTCTCAAAAAATCAGAAGCAATAAACCCATCTGGTATTCCAGTGTTCCATTAATAGGCGTAAAGTTAATTTTAGATTTTTATTTCACAATTGTGATGAACTCAAAAACGTTTGATAGAAATAACTTGATTTAAAAACAAAATTAAAAATAACAAACTTGTGGCTTTCGAAAAAGGTGAAACAATTTTCTGTGAATGTTGCCATTTTGTCTTTATACAGGGTGTCCCTTAGTTCGTCAATAGTTTAAGACATGATTCTTGGGTATATTCTAAGAAAAAAATTGTTTCACAGTAAGGGCCTATCTCCAATTTTGATATCATTTATCGGGGATTTAAGAAAAGTCTTATTTTGGTGTACCCTGACCCATGTTAACGGTAATTGCGCTGTTAGTAATAATGATAGAAAATTTTCGAGTTTAAAGCAAAAACTAACATTTTTTTTTTAATTTTACCTGCCGCTGTTTTTCCAAGTTATCATAAAATCTATGAGTTTTTGGGCAAACTTGTTGCTGACTTTTATTTTAAATATTGTTACATTCATCAAAAAAACTATTAAAACATCATGTTGATTACGCATTTTTTTGAGAAAATTGACCCCAAAGTCAAAAAATTAGCATGGGCAGGAAAAATGGAACAGGCTAAAAACTGAATATCTTAAGACTCAGAAAAGATATCAAATTTATTTAAACGCAGTTACAAAGGCTGCCATTTCTTCTAAAAATAAAGGCCTAAACTAAGTTTCTATCATTATTTTTAACAGCGAAATTACCGTTAAAATGGGTCAGGGTACACCAAAATAAGACTTTTCTTAAATCCCCGATAAATGATATAAAAATTGGAGATAGGCCCTTACTGTAAAACAATTTTGTTCTTAGAATACACCCAAGAATCATGCCCTAAAATACTTTTGACGAATTAAGGGACATCCTGTATATATTTTTTCCATTTTTAAAATTATTTTATAAAATGCACCAAAACACCATTTTCGAAATGAAATAATTTTTCATAACTGTTGGACCAAAATGCCTCTGGTTCTTTGGTATCCCGAGGCTATATCTAGACTTGTCTTGTTAAAAAATTAGTTATCAAACAAAAAAGAAAAGAAAACAGAGTTTTGAAAACAAAAAGTTCAAAATGTTTTTTTTTTAAGTGTACATTATAAAGTTCTATTTTAATCAATGATCTTATCGATTTTTAGTCAAACTATTAAAACCATTAAAACTAAAAAAAATAAATATAACAACATCCTCAGTAAAAAAAAACTAAGCTGAATTAAACAATTAGTCGGAGTCTTATTCTTTTCTATGAGGAAGCTGGTAATTTGCTTATAACAAAAACAATTTTGTAAAGTAGAGTGAATATAACAAAAAAAACGTTTAATCTGTTAAAAGTGCGTTAAATGTGTACCCATGGCTAAATTCTGACATTACTGAGTTGAATACAGTCGTAAAAATTTAACCTGCTCAGGAGCTCGTTTAAATTTTAACTATAGGGGATACATTTTGACGTTTGTATTAAACTTTTGCACATTTTTGATACCATGAACCTTGTATCGAACTGCATGAGTCTGGCAACTCTGCAGTCGATGTATTAAAATTATATAAAAGATTATATAGAAACTTTAACGATAGACAATGTAAAACTTAACGAGAGAAAAAGAGCTTGTATAACGAAAGATTATTTTTATATTTTATGTATTACTTGGATGGTCGAAGGCGAAGGTTGTGCTAATAAAGAGTGTTTTTTACATATTTTCCACTACAAATGTTTGCTTTTTATTTATATAATGGACGGTTTAATTGCTTGATTTAGTTTTTGTTGGACGGTTCGTATAATATAGAAATCTCCACTGGGCTACGATACAAACCTATTATACCTGTAGGTACTGCTAAGAGCAGTATTTGACTTTCACACGCTCTAATTAACTAAAAATTACGCGATGTTCATGACTCTTACTTTGGATTTTTGTAAACAATTTGATCAACAATTAACACATTCGACCATTTCCCAGTTTCAATAATCATGGATTAAAGTGGGGTATGTACATTATCAAACCTGTTTGACAAACCTGTTTGATGTCAAATACTCAACATATCAAACAAATTTGTGTACAAAGAACGTGTTTGAACAAACGTGAACATGTTTGTCAAACAGGTTTGATAATGTGAAGCCCGCTTAGAGCTGTTCCAAACCAACGCGAAACATTCGGTGCGGCGGAGAAACATTCGCCGTTGGCTTGGGCGCTCTCATTTATCTCCATGTAAATAAATTTTGAATATCGAATGTTTCGCCTTAGGGCTCTCCCAAACATGTTTTGTTCGGCGCGGCACAATAGGCTCTGTTGTCGCTTTTAATCGGGTAAACCAATGCCACTTTTGTATGGGAACGAAAAAATACTTGGCGGTCGAATAGACGTTTGATGGTTTTTCGGGCGAGTCGGACATTTTTATGTTAAAACATCTATTTTTTATCTTTCGCGTTTAACACGTGTACAATAGGGTGGAGCGTCAAACTTTTTTTGCGATTTTCGATTTCGAATAGTTTTTAAAAGTTGCATAATTATGTTAATTATACGTAAAAAATCAGAAAACAAAATTATTTCAATTTTATTAGACCGAAGCTCAAAGTTTTGCAAAATAAGCAAAATTGTCAATATTTTTTTTGTTTGGCTCTGTAACTTGAAAAGTATAAGTCCATACGAAAAAACATTATGAGCAAAAAAGATAGATTATTTAATTTCCAATAAAACTAATTTTTATAACTTTAAAGTGCGATGAGTCGTTCTCGAGATATTTGTTAAAAAGGATCTTAAGAATTTTACTTAGTCACTTTTTTAAATACCAATTCATAGAATAAAAATTTGTCTGCACTGCGAAAATATTTTTTTTCTTTTACACTTGATGACAAAAAAGGGTTGCTTTTGTTTTTATTGTTGAAATTTTTTTTGTTTGGGGTGGCAGCAGGTTTTTTTCCGTCCCGATCGAAGTGCAATTATTAAAACTCAGTCGTTCATTTAGCTGGCAAGAAGCAACACTTTTTATTTCTCTATTAAATACCAAACAAAATTTTGAAACGAGTGACTCGACAAAATTTGGACGATGTCCCATCTTTAGAGCAACGTGCCTTAAGCAAAAGAGTGTTACCGACAATTGCTAAAGTTATAAAACATAAAATTTTTGTGAGAAATTAAAAAAAATAAGGTTTCAAATATTTGGAACCTTAGGTCTTGACATTATTATCGTTTGGAAGACTGCATCCCTGTCAATTCAACGGGTAAAACAAGAAATGAAAAGTGTATATAATCCAAACAAAATGAAAACTATATGAAAAAAACTACAAGACTGGAAGAGTAATTCCCTTAGTGGCTGTGGACGGGTTGGACTTTTTAGAGACCAAAAAATTTGTCGGAAAAAGTTTGAGGAATGAAAAAAGTATAAATGTTCTAGCACACAAAGCTTCGTCATCAATTAAAGATACGAACAAATCAAGATTTCAATCAATTCTTTTTCCACCAACAGATATACTGATGATTACTTCTTAAAAATGCCAAGAAATTAATGAAAGAAACATATCTTCCTAATTTAGCAAGAGTTTGCGATCAATACGGCATCTCGGAACGATCAGTAGCAGCAGTCGCGAGTGCAGTCTTACAGGATTTTGGCTTGGTAACAGCAACAAATGTAAAAAAGTAAACTGTAGCGGATTAGATACTGGATTTAACTAAACTCTCTGTTGTTGACTGCGATGGAACTGCTACAAACACAGGTCGGAAAAGTTGGGTTATACGGCTTGTGGAGATGAAGTTGGGGAGACCGCTACAATGGTTCGTTTGTTAACTTTATGCTAATGTGTTACTTTTGCTCCATTTATCACAAAATCGATTGTGCAACATAAGGACCTCAATTTTATTCGGGGCCATTAGAAGAGCGCTAGAAAACTGTGGTGACCTTCCTCTTGGTGAGTTCTAATCAATCCCAGGAAACCAGGAAAGAAATCCAGGATACTCTTAACACGGATCAAAAATATATGATTCAAATGTGTAAAGCCATAAGTAAAGGATCCTGTTCCATAGATCTCTCCAACAGAAACCCAGCAAAGTTGAAACACAAGATGGTTGATTACTGCTGCCAATAGAATTTTTAATGTACGAGAGATAATTGACCCCGTTATCCAACGCAATTCTTATTTTAAATACCCAGAAAATATTTCGATGGCAATGCTTAATGATGAAAAGCCAAAAAATATCAGAGAACTGGGCTTAAGGAGAATCATCTCAGCTAGAAAAAAAATCAAAAGCAAGGGTCTTCAGTTAGAGTCTTTAAACTAACGAAATTAAATTTCAATGCCAAAGATCGACTTCAATTAATAATATGGACCAAATCACAAGTAACATCATCCCCATTAATGCAGAAATTAAGTGATATCGATTTGGAAGACATTATACAAAATAAATATCGAATTGACATTGCCAATTGCCATGTCATTTCCAAATTAACCTTGTCACAGTCAAGCTGTTCACCACTACGTGAAGATGGTGACCGAAGCTTCAAGTGCAGAAGTTGGTGAAAAATCCAGAGGCGGTCTTTTAAGATATTATATTTTTTTTTTTTTATTGTTGTGTCTTACTAAAGCTAATATGATCATCATTATTGTGTTAATTGATTCGTAAATAAATTATTTTAAAATTATTTCAAACTTTTGAAAAAATCTAAATCTAATGAAAAAAAATATGTTTTTTTTTCAAAAAGTCGAAACTTTGAGCTAAGGTAGAGGGCTAACGACGTTATCAAAAAAAAAATTTTGATGCCAAATTGTTCTTATTAACAAAACGCAACAAAATGGAGGTATTCGAAATCGATGCGACTACTTTTTTTTTTCTCCATACAACGACGCTCCACCCTAGTGTACAACTATGCCAAACTATTTTATTTAAGTCTTGAAAAGAGCTTCAACTCCTTTAATGTATTTTAAATGCAATGAATATAAAAAAATTTTTTTTTACAAAACTTGTCTGACAATCAACAAAAGTCTGTCCGACTGCTGGTTTGGTAAAGCTTTTATTTTATACCCCATTTATAGAAAACCATCTTTCTTAAGGTACATTAAGCCCCAAAATGCAAACGAAAAAGTGAATTTTCTACCCAAATCAACCTTATAAGCCTTGTCCAAACAGCGGTTTTCTTAATTTTAAGACTAAAGTTATGGCATAATTTGTATCAACAGCCGTGATGAGATAGGTAAACCTACGGTCGCTCCGACTATAATTGTTTTTAAAAACGAAAATAGTTGCTGCGCCCTTCCAGAGCATTTCTTTTGAATCATACAAATCAGATCTGTACCTTAAATATTTGAAGTAAAAATGATAATTTAAGCGACTTTTAATAACGCAAAATTAAAAAAAAAATTAGTTTCAATATAGTTTTCATTCTTTTTTGAGTTTGAAAATAAAGGAGAATGGACATTTTTGGGTGCGAGCGGCCACGAATGAAATTAGTGTCAAATGAAAGGTCTGTTACAAGGGAGTAAGTTTCAGTATGGGCATTTCGTTGCAGTGCATTAAGGAAAAGAGATATGAAGACATTTGAAAATGCATTTTTCAAATGCATATTTTGGGGATATGGCATTTTCAAAAACTATCTTATGCGTTATCCTTATTTCAAAATGTCGAGTGACACAATACGAACAGGGTCAAGATAGCCCGCGGTTATTTTACTAGGCCCATTATACAAGTTCAGCAGGCAACAATAAGAGATTACTTATTTCATCGCAGGTTTTTAAAAAGAGGAAACCAGACGATACTTTTAGTCAAATCGTAAAGGAAACCGGTGGTGAAGGTAGGACAAGCTTATTTAGGCTGTTTCGGTGAGAAAATGCACTTTTCCTATTGCATTTTGGTCTTAATATACCTAGTTTACTAGGGATTTCTAAGAATGGAGTATCAAATGACATATCTAAGATTGCCCTCTTTACACGAATGTAAGGCTAAAACATGCTTTTCTGGTTGATGACGCAGGTCAGAACGGTTCTCAATGGCTTCGGAACCTAAGAAAGTTCTGCAAGACTATTTGAATAGAGCTTTAAGTCACATGTTAGAACAACGAGTAAGAGGTCTTACGCAGTATATCCAAGAGCAAGACATTTGGTTGCTGCGCATCCGAATGCAGCCTAGACATGTTAAGCTCTATTTTCTAGGAATTATTATTCGTCATTTGGATTGGCCGATAAAAGGAATGTGAGAGCAGCTATTGCACACTATTACTGTTACTGTCTGAGTGGAAGGCGCAAATTCGGATGATGCGCGCATATTATGTGCGTGGTTTGGTATTTAGTCTGCTCAAGAAACCAAATCGATGATATTTGATTACCAGCAGCGGAATTAAGTCCAATTATAGAGTATGAGTAGGCACTATACTTAAAAAAACATGTTTTTAATATACCTAGATTATTAGGTATACAAAGTATGGTAATTGTACTAATATTTAATGATGTATGTGCTTTGTCTAACACATTTCTCCTAAACTCATGTCTTTAGCTGTTATTTCACTTTCATTTTCTATTTTTCCAGTCACATTAGCCACAATACTAGCTAAAACTCTATTAAAATATTAAAAACAAAAAATGCATTTTATAGCAGTTTGAAGCTTACCACAACGAAAAAACTTCTACACCGTACTTGTAGGACCAAACCACATCCGAAAATAATAAAACCATTCTTGGCCGCTCGCACCCAATTTCCATACAAATTTGCCTATTCTCCTTTCAAAAAGTATTCACTAGATAACTTGATTTAAAAAGAAAATGGGTTTTTAAAAGCTACACTATGAGAATGTAAAATTACCTTATCTGAACCTTATTTCGACCCAACCAACATTCTCTGGTTTTTCAACAGATTTAATGCAAGAACTCTGTATATTGGTTTGGTGTTAAAAAAAAATGGGCACAACTGGATCGCACGACTGGATTGCACAAACTTGCTCTCGTAGCTAACAACTTACGCAGCTTAAAATTGACAATGTGCATATGAAGTGATTCTATAACATTATGATATTATTAAAAAAAAGTTTTAAAAACAATTTAAAATATAAATTATTACTATAAATTTGTGTTTTTTTTTTTTAAAAGCTTAAACAGATAAGACTAAAAAAAAATGCCATCTGATTTGTTTGATAAATATGAATTTATGAAAAAAAAATTTCAAAAATCGTTAGAGCGGTTTTCTTAAAAATTCATTTTTTATATATAATTCTTGAAAATTTTAGAAAATGAAATTTGGTATGCCAACTTTTAGTATTAAATAAAATACAAATTTTCAAAAAATTAAAAAAATATTCATTGACCCGTTTTCAAGATATTGAATTTTCAAAAAAAAAATTTCAATATTTTTTTAAAAACCCAAAAATTATTTTTTCGAAAATTTTTATATGCAAAAATTGTTAAAATTGTAAGCAACCTTTTGTGTAAAAATTTTGTTTGAAATCGTTACCGTTAATAACCGTTATAAAATTTTTTTTTCTACCAAAATATTTATTTTAGTAATTTTAGTACCTCGTAATTTGTTTTTGAAAATCGTTAGAGCCGTTTTTGAAATAAATCAATTTTTGTATATTGGTTGTATGACAGGTACCGTTATTTTTTTAGCTAAAAAAAATTTCAATTTCCCCTCTAGGGAATCACATAAGAACCTTAAATCCAATGTTTGAAAAAAATCGATTCAGCCGTTTAGGCTGCAGGTCGAGGTACATAGAGACAGACAGACGGACAGACAGACGGACATACAGACGGAAAGACAGACAGTATTGCGATGTTAGGGAAAATTATTATCTCGAATTTTTTTTTTATGCACGAATCCTAAACTTGCCCTATACTACGTATATCGCAAGTAAAAATCACAAAATCACATGCCATACATATACAAACATGATATCACAATTATGTTATTAAGAACGTGTTAGGCAAATAAAAACTAACAAATCACAAAATTATGCCTCAAATGCGAGTTATGTATATGACACATTCCTTACCATCAATGCTAGATATCCGGTTAGCAGATACCTTTCAATTTTTGCATGGGAATATTCTCTAAGCAATTGTATGTTCCCATACAAAATGCTACAGTATGCACATTCCTTCACGGAGCAGATTGTAACATGAATCTGAATTAAATGCAACATATTCATAGACAGAGTCTTTTGGAAGATCTCTATAGTTATTAAGTAGAGTTGATTCTATACCACAGTCGTGTAAAGAAGTGTTAAATAAATAATTTCCCTAAATAAAATTTCTGTATCTAAAACACGTTATCTTGTATTTGTTGTCTTATATTTTTTTAAAAACTCTGTTCGTTCAACAAATAATATAAATTGCGTGGTATTTATATTCTCTTTAAAAGTCGATATAGTAGGGGTACACTCGGGCGTATACGCACTTTTCTTATTTTATGGAATTAAAAAAAATGTATAAATATTTGTGTGTGTACATCCAGTTGAATCATGTTGTGTAAATCAAACAAATTACCGATATGATTAGAACGGCTGCACCGAATTGTCAAAGATGTCATGAAATAAGAAAAAACAAAATAAAGCCAAATATCAATTTGGCAGATCCAATTCTACTCTAATAAAGTAATTTTAATAAACCCGAACAAACCTTTTTAAAATCTTTATAAAAAGTTCAAAAAAAAGAAAATTTTAAAAATTAAGTTAAAATAACTTTATAAACATTTTAACAATGAAATTTTAATTGTTTTAAATCATTTGAAAAAAAAATTAAAAAGTAATTTTTGAAAAATTCACTAGAATTTTTAAAATTAATTTTTAAAACTTTCAAAGTGATTTTAAAAAAATTTGGCAATATTTTAAAAAATTACTTTCAAAGGAGAATGGGCGAAGTTGTCTACTTACTTAACAGTAATACGTCGTTGAAAAGGTAATGATGTGTACTACATCAATTAATTATATTCAAGTAAAGCTCTTAACCATGGGGTTCGAAAGATATTGCACTTCAAAGACCGACAAAGACCAGTCATGCAATTCTTGATTTCCAGCTTGTCTAACCACCCACAGTAAAGTGTCCTACATCTTTGAAAAGATTATTACGTGTACTTCATTGTATTAAAGGTTATTATGCTCTCTTTATTTTATTATAAAGCCATTAAGCTGTAAACCATGGGGTTCAAAAGATATTTGGAAAAAACGCAGAGCACTGAAATAATGCATTTCGGTTTTTTTTTAAATATCTTTCGAACCTCATGGTTTACAGCTAAATGACTTCATAATAAAATAAAGAGAACGTAATAACCTTTCCAAAAATGTATGACTTATTTCTGTTGAGTTGTTAGAAGAGTACACAATGAGGAAATGCATTATTGAAGTTGTTGGTTTTTTTAATCCGAATATCCCTTGAACTCATGACTTAGAGCTTATCGGCCATATAATGAAATGGTGCAATTGCAATTACCTTTCCAAAAACGTATGCCACATTATTGTTGAGTCGGTAGACCATTAGACCATACACCAATGAAGAAGTGGAGTACTGTTATTCCATGTGCCAATTTTTGGGCATAAATACCTCTTGAACCCCATAGTCTACATCTTCACGGCTTTCAAAAAAATAGAGTACATGCCTTATACTTTATAACATATGCGTCACATTTCTGTTGAGTAGGTGCAGCAGCTTCCAATGCGGAATTGCTTTATATTGCTTTTTTATGTATTTTTGCCAAATACTTCCTGAATCCCTCTACCTACACTTTATCGGTTGTATACAAAAATTAAGTACACGCAGTAACCTTATCAGTGACGTATCACACATCACTGTTGAGTTGGTAGACCATTTACCAATGAGAAATTGCATTATTGTTGTTTTTGATTCTTTGAAGTCAAATACCACACGAACCCCGTGGTTTAGAGCTTAATGGCTATGTAATGAAATGAAGCACATGTAATAACCTTTACACCGATGTATGAAGGCAACTGTTGAGTTGGTAGACCAGTTGTCAATGAAGAATTGCATTATTTTATTTTTTCCATTTTTGATGGCTTAATTTCTTTAAAACCACTTTATCCAAATATTAACGGCTATTTAACAAAATGAAGTACACGTAATAATCTTTTCAACGATGTATTAAACTTTACTGTGGGTGGTAAGACAAGCTTCAAATGAAGAGTTGCATTACTGTCTTATTCCGTGCTTCGAAGGGCGATATCTTTGGAACCCCATGGCTTAGAGCTTTACTTCGAAGAAATTTATTGATGTACACGACATTACCTTTGCAACGATGTATGACACATTGGTGTTGAGTAGGTAGACCAGCTCCCATACATTTTTGCCAATTCTCCTTTCATTCAGATTTCGTTTTCAAAATTTGTATAAGTATCTGATTGTGATAAATTTGGTTAAATTCTTTTTTAATGTTTTTGAAAATTCAAACTTTCAAAGTATTTTCAAATTTCCAAAATTTCCATTTTTAGAAAATTGTATTTAATAATTTTTAAATCCAGTTTTCGAACATTGTTTTTTTTTTATTCCTGGATTTATAAAAACGAATTTAAACTTAGGTATTAGAGCAGGAGGATATAGTTGCTGTTGTGACTGCAAGTTCTTGTACAATTGCATTTGGTTTTACATATTAGTCCAGGCAATTAGTGACTTAACGTGGGCAAAATTGCAACAGAAGCTTTTTTAATTGATTTTTGATCAGTTAGTATTACTGAACAACATAGCCAAAATCGGACAAAATCGGTCCATGGGAACACCCCGAAAAACGGGTTTCAAAATGGCGTATTTATTGGTATGTTGTTTTTGGTTGTTATTTTTATTACGAGGCGATGTTTCCTTTTTTCTATGCAAAAAGTCATCACTGGTAGATAATGGGAATGGTCCATGACCCCCTCTCTCAGTCATGACCCCCCCATGTATGGCCCCCCTCCCCTAAGTCACAAACTGTTCAGAGAACTAGAGAAATTGATAGCGGCAACCAATTTTCACAAATAAACACTCCCCATTTATGACCCCCCAGTTTTTTGACACCACCCCCAATACATTTATTTGCATATAGGCCAGTCAATCGACAGTAAACTCGAAAAGCGGGATGTACATAATTCTGTAGCTTATAATTTGCAGCTTCGAAAACCTGTACCAACTTGTGCAGAAAAAACGCTACAGTAAATAAAAAGCTAAAATTAACCCGGTTTTTCTGATATTTTCACTTATAATTTTGGAAATTTGCAATTTAGGAAAAAAACATATATCATAAATTTGTTTGTTATAAAATTTTCTACAACACCACATTAGCTTTAAATTTTATTTTTTTATTCTGATATCCTTTTATTAATTTCCATACAACTTTCGAACTGTCAAAAAATCTTTTATTGTTTTATCAATTGATATTCTGCAGTTCGAGTTATGTTATGAAATCTGTTATAAACCATAACAGAATAAAAGACAGATTTGTTTGACATTTATCATAAAATATTTAAATACATGAAGTAAAAACTTTTATTTCTTTAATGAATTGTTCTTAAAAAGAGACAGATATAACAAAATAATATTAAAATGCATAATTAGAAACACAAATAAGTAATTTCAAACTAAATTATTTTTATACACGAAAGCATAGAACACAGTTGATGGATGAAACGTAAAAAGTAGTCGCTTTATCTTGCCGGTAGGCACAGAGTGCCGCAGCTGAAGAAGAACGAAGAAAACATCTCTATCGAGGAGGAGCTTTCTTGGGTCTTGTCTTTGGATTCTCCCGAACTTTAGGTCGAGCCAAAAGGGACGAAGCTGCTTTCATTACCAAGGGTGGAAGAGAAACGATGATTCTGATGGACGCTTGCTCAGTCCTATCTCTGTGCGCCTTTAGTTGGGGGTTTTGTACGCGTTTCTAGGAACAGGAGCATTCTGTTATGGCGTTTGGAAGCTCTGAACTGCCGAGACTGACTTAAGCCGATGTGCTGAAGAGTCGAACAAAATTCGATGGATTAACCGATCTAATGAAATCTAGCTGCCTGGGGCAAAGAATAAAACACTAAATTTTTTAACTTTAACTTATCAAAAAATAACTTTTTAAATTGGATATATTAAATTCACGAACTGTATAGACAAATAAAATAGAATGATAATTTATCTACGCGAAACAAAACACAAACATTCTACGGGTTAATTTTATTTCCTGAATACCAATTATAAGAATCTTTTATGGTGGAGATCTGTTATGCATCATAACAGAAAATTCATAGCAGAATAACAGATATGGCAGAATAGGCCTGAATATCAGGAAAACCGGGGTTATTTAATCTTTTTTTTCGCTGTTGCATTTTTCCTGCAGCGAATACAGGTTTTTCGAACCTGCAAAGTGACCTATAGGCAACTCTTACAGGCCCTTACAACATATGAAAAAAGCAGAAAGCCAGAAGACGAAGATACATAATTTAAAAGCAACTCCTGCGGCCTGTCATCAGCTATTCCTTCCGAGTCTGGTTCTACATCTCGAAGCTATGAAGGAATTCCAAATTTCGAAAGAATCTTACTATACTCTGTTCAACAAAAATTGTCATTACAGAGAAGATAGGACATTTGTATATCTGTCTGGTCGCATTGGCTTGCATATACCTATTTCAAGTAAAAGCTCTCATAGGGTTTCCGGACTTTGCATTATATCTTACTTTAATTAGTACTGTTCTCAAAAGCAAGAGTAGAAACGATTATATGATCAGTTCCAGTGTGCTTTGGGCATGCAATGAGGACGGTCATAGTGGAATGTACGATATTTTGCAGGGCATTACAACAACAATCCCTGTACGTTGTTCAGTGCTGTAGAATCTTGTTTTTTGGCAGTTTTCTCAATTAAGTGTCGTGAAAGTATACACACGTGCCACTGTTTTGAAAAAAGCTCGGCCATAAGCCCTGTACTGACAATTTTTGTTGAACAGAGTGTAAGGATCTGCACCGGAATAAATTTTGACCGGCAGCGAATGGGACATCACATCAACGAGCGTCCTTACACAGATGCGAACATCATCCCCTTTGACAGGTACCTATAGTGCTTTCAGCAATGAAGGCTGTAGAACGCACCACCAGTTACCCTATTCAACTGATAAGAAGAATGGCCACCGAGCAGCGACAACCCGAGCCGAGATACCTAAGTACGAATGAAATCCTGGTCTGAAACATAATCACGGACAACGAGCAAGCCGTTTCGATCAACGCTGAAACAGGCCAAGCATATCACCGTGGCTAAATGCCAACCCACCCCTCACTAAAACCTCAACTTGACAATCGGGACTGAACACCCCAACGAGATTAACGGTCTCAGATACAAATTTTTGACATGTTTTGACATCAAAAGAGAAGAACTACATCACGCTTTGCGATATGGGGGGGGGGGGTTCTCAAAAACGCAGAGGGGGAGTCATAAATAGGGAGTGTTTATTTGTGAAAAGTGGTCGCTGCAGGTCATTATCTCTAGGGCTCTGAACTGTTTGTGACTTAAGGGGGGGTCATACATGGGGGGATCATGACTGAGGGAGGGGATCATGGATCACTCTTATTAGGTACTAGTGATAACTATATACATACATAGAAAAAAGGAAAAATCGCATCGTAATAAAAATAACAACCAAAAACAACATACCAATAAATCCGCCATTTGAAACTCGTTTTTCGGGGTGTTCCCATAGACCGATTTTGTCCGATTTTGGATATGTTGTTCAGTAATGGTAACTGATCAAAAATCAATTAAAAAAGCTTCTGTTGCAATTTTGCCCACGTTTAATCAATTCTTATCTTAATTTGCCTGTACTATATAAGGCAATTTCACCTTTTCATTTTCAAAGCGAAATAATGCCAAATTTGAGATTTGATTTGATTTTTGTACGATTTGCGTTCAAAAGCAACCTGATTTGTATAATTAAATAAACAAATAATAAAAAAAAGAATAATAATAAGATAAGTAATTATATGTGTGTTGGAAGATTAACTTTAGTTCCTCTTATTACTTTTTGTGTACAAAAAAAACAATGTCTGTTTGACGATTTTGCATTCCAAAACTAAAATCTTTGGAATTCAGTAAAAGAAAACTAACCATTCCATTGTATTTCAGAATGAGTGAAAAAACCCATACAAAATGGCATTCATTTTTATATACATTTCATATTGTGTAAAAATATAATGGTAATAATTTGTATATCAATGAATTTAAAAATTGCTGTGCTTTGGTTTTTAGTTTTTATCTCAAATCGATATCGGTTGAGTTTAATGAGAAATTCATAGTTCTCAGATTTATTTAGGTACCTACATAAAGATACAAGATGCCCATTTGACACGACAGCACGTATACATTATAAAGATATAAGTAAAAATTAAGAAGAATTACCTGACATTGTTGAGGTCCATGACGTGTGGGGGATGATGTTTTGGGTCTTTGTTTCTTTACAATCGGTGGATTAGATCCAGGAACTGATACATTTGATATACTCTCATTACTGCTACTACTACAACTGCTATTACTGGTTGTACTACAATTACTGCTACTGCCACTGCTTCCACTACTACTACCGGTAATGCTGATTATTTGTCCACTAATCGGACTGTTCAGCGATATATTACTGCTACAGCTAATATTAAGGCTGTTATTGTTGAAGGTCTTACTGTTGTTGTTGATGCTGCTGCTGCTGCTATTGCTCTTGCCGCCATTGTTATTGTTATTATTGTTTGGGATGCTGCTGATTGCTGAACTGATATCATTGAGTTTGCTACCATCCACATTCTCCAAAGTAATGGCACTAATCATTGTGTTATTACTATTTGAGTTATTATTAAGGGCTGTAACATAAAATAACAAAATGGTTTATTATCCCGCATTCATTGAACACAACATTATTAATTGGTTTACTTACAGGCCGTTTGTAGCGAACCTAGAACATCGGCTAGCATGTCCGGATCGGGATAACCAATTGTGAGGGCATTGTCTAGAGATGAATAGCCATCGACCGATGAGGAATCTGACGAATGAATAGCTTCTCTTAATTGCAATGTTACTGATCCTTCTGCACCCATAGAGGCACTACACATCAAAACTCTGGGTGGTGAGAGTCCAGCCAATGGCAAATGAAGCCCACTTTGAACCTACGTACACGAAAAAAGTATACACAACACATATACATTAGAGAATGTAATTTAATTAAATTTCACATGTAAGACAGTTTGTATAGTTTTAAAATAAATTAAAAAAAAAAAACAACAATTATTCTGAAAATAAAATCTAATTTTGTTTATTTATTTTTTTTTGAACAGAGGGACGTGAACATAAAAAAACATAGTTCTATAGTAACATGGATGTTTTGCATTAATTAAAGTGAAAATTCATTAGCGTTGAAACATGTGTGCAACGAACGAGCATAATCTAGAAGCAAACACATATCCGAGAAACGAGATTCAGGGCACCCTTCAACTGAGTTTGGTATTGCGTCCATCAGAGATAGAAAAGAACATGAAAATTAAAAAAAAAAGAGTTTTCGTATTTGCTAAGTAAATAATGAACAAAAAATGTAAAATTCTGCGAATGCAATTTTGATAACATAATAGTATGTTTGGTTGCTGTGTATATTTTCAATAAAGACCTGAAAGGAAATTAATCTTTTGGGAAAATTAGATTCAGCCTTAAGCTGGCCATAAACGACGAACATGCTCGTGCTTGCCATATTTTCGTCGTCTATGGGGTGGTACGCGAACCGATCGCCGTTGGCGAAAAATTTCGATTTTCTCGTGTTCGTTTCCTTCGAAGTTCGTCGTGTATGGGCATGTTCGCGAGCAATTCTCATTTTGTCTGCGTTTATCACCGGGTTCACATCGGGGAAGAAATGAATTATCATGAGCGCAACAACTTGTTTTTCTTTTTCGCACATGTTTACGCTTTGAAGAATCAGCCGGGGTTCCCAAACTGTGTTCCGTGGAACCTTGGGGTTCCGCGAGAGAGTTTTCAGGGTTCCGCGACTTTCTCGAAGTACAAGTAATAAAAACACAAAAATATTTTTTTTAAGTAGGTACCGTGAAACCAGATGACTGTTGCATTTTCAAATTAAAATATGAATAACTTTTGCATACCTAGATTTTTTTACATAGTCATTGTCGTATAAACAACCTTATAATTATTTGTCAGTTTAATATTTAATAAAAACTCATTCAATTATTAGATATCAAACAATAAACATATCTCTAATTTGGTACTCGATACTACATGGTGTCAGATTAAAAATAAATAAATAAAATTGAAAAATAAAAATAGAATTGAATCAAAGACAATCTTTAAAAATAAACATGTCGCTCAAACCTCCGAACCCCTTGATCATAAATAATGAACTAAAAATGTCTCAAGAATGGAATGACTGGATAGAGTTGTACGAAAACTATTCCACAGCGATTGAACTATCCAAAAAGGACGAAGCTATTCAAGCTGCAACTTCACTATCTTCTCTTGGTCGAGACGCACTGAAACTTTTGAATAATATAAATGCAACTGCAGAAGATAAAAAGAAATCAATACAAATAAAAAAAATATTAGCCGCACAGTTTGCACCACCAAAAAATAAGACCTATGAACTATACATTTTCCATAAAACAAAACAAGAATCAGGCGTATGTTTCGAAGATTTTCTTCATCGAGTGCAAACTCAAATTCAAAAATGCTCCTACGACTCGAAACAAATTGACGAATTCATTTTGGATCAAATTGTCTTAGGCGTCTCAATCTTAAACAAAAATTTTGGACTGCGGAAGAACTAACACTAGAAAATGCCAAAAAAATGTGTAGATCAGCTGAAAGAGCTGCAAAAGAAATGAAAACCTTAGAGCATACGACGTCGTCCAAAATATATACTGTTAAGAATGAAGACTTTGATTGCAAACGATGTGGTACATTCCATGGATTAAAAAGCTGCCTTGCTTTTAACAAAGTCTGCAGCAAATGTGGTTTCAAAGGACACTTCAAACAAATGTGTCGTTCGAAATCTAAACAAGATGAACCTGCAACAAGAAAAAATAAAAATACAAAATGGAACACTTCTGCCAAAAAAGGAATAGATATACCGATTGCTGATACCTTGAGCAGAGACTGTGAAACCAATGAAATTGAAAGTGATGAACAATATCAAGTAAATTTAGTATTAGCTCTAACAGATGATGCCAAGAAACGTTTTGTACTAGCCACTAGTAAAGACAAGGAATTTTCTTTACTAAAAGAAATAATTGAAAAAGGATGGCCTAATAATGAAAAACTTTTACCAAAGTCTATGCGTAGATATGCTACTTTTAAAGAAGAATTATCAATAGATAGTGGATTATTATTCAAAGCGCGAAAAGTTATTGTTCCCGAATCAGAAATTCATTCAACTATCGAGCAATTACATGCTGGTCATGCAGGAATTGTTAAGACTTTGACAAGAGCACGCCAATCTCTATACTGGTATGGTCAAACGACAGATATCAACAATTATGTTCAAAGATGCTCAGTTTGCCAACAAACACAAAGAAGCAATATTCGTGAACCAATCATTTTAAAGACAATTCCAGAATATCCATTCCAAATAGCATCATCAGATATATTTAAGGTATCTGGAAAGGACTATTTGTTGATTGCTGATCATTACTCGGGGTTTTCTGATTTTTGCAAAGCTCAAAACATCAACATCATCTGAAATTATTTCATGTTTAAAGAAATGGTCTTCAGTGCATGGAATACCAGAAATTTTTGAAACAGATCGTGGTCCACAATACAATTCAAAAATATTTTCTGAATTTTCAAGAGACTGGAATTTTAAACATATTACTTCTTCGCCAAATTTTCCACAATCTAATGGTTTTGCCGAACGAAATGTCCAAACAATCAAAAATTTAATCAAACAATGTCAACTGGACAATAGTGATGTATATAAGGCAATGCTGATGCTTCGCAATACTGCACGCAGTGAAACGCTGAAGTCACCATGTCAGCGTTTATTTAGCCGATCAACCCGCACAATTATTCCGATCGACGTCAATAGTCTCAAACCCAAAATTGTCCCAAACATCCCATATGAACTAAAAAAAGCACGCTTGAAACAAAAAAAAAACTGCAGACCTACATAGTAAACCAAGAGAACCTTTTAAAATTGGTGGTAGAGTGAGAATTGAAACTGGACATCGAAAATGGAGCCCTGCTAGAGTTGTTGAAAATACAAAGTATCCTCGATCTGTTATGGTCAAAACAACTAATGGTGCTAAACTAAGAAGAAATAACCATCACTTAAGGAAAATAAAGGGTTTTAACTTTAATCCGGATACAGATGATGATGACTCCGATTTTCCTGAATTTGAAAAAGAAACAGAAATAGTTCAAAACAACAGTACAGTAACAACAGATTCCCAAAACATAGAGGAACATAATACTTCTTTATCATCAACATCTGAAAGGTCTACAAATTCAAATGATCAATATGACTCTTTTCAAAGAACAAAAAGCCGTCGCATAACCAGATCCAGCTAAATATTAATCTTTACTACAATTCTATATTACTTGTACATACTAACATATATAACAATTTGTTATTTTTGTTAATTGTTATTTTTTCTTTAAAACCTTTTATTTGAAAAAAAAAAAAAGAAAGATGTCGTATAAACAACCTTATAATTATTTGTCAGTTTAATATTTAATACAAACTCATTCAATTATTAGATATCAAACAATAAACATATCTTTAATTTGGTACACGATACTACAGTCATGATTTTTTGCACAAGTATCGTAAGGTTTGGACAAATCAGTTGACTAGTTTAATTATTATAAATCAAAAATTTGGTTGCCAAAGTCACCCTGCAGTTTTGAGAGACTTTGGCCGGGTAAACGTTTTCTAGAATCAATCAATGATCCCCTACCAATTGATTACAGAGACATGTTCTTATACTAAGGAGTTTTCATTTTTTAGGGTTTCATTTATATTTTTTTGTTTTTGCTTTTTAAATACATGATTTATTAATTTAAGTTTTCATCAATTTTTTTCTCTGCCCTTTTGCAGCCGCATTAGGAAACTTGTACTTGTAAGCTTCGTAGGTCTTCTTATAACAAGTTTTCTTATAATTTTGATGCATTCTTTCATATTTTGTCGTAGCCAAATTCACTCAAAATGCAGGCCAATGTCTCCACATCATATGCCATTGTGATTGTTGGTGTTGTTTTAAGGTTTTTTAATAAAAATTATTAAGTTTATAACTTTTTTTTCTTAATTTATCATAAGGAAGCTATTACAATAATTTTAAATGTATTAAATTATACATTTTTAGAAAAAGAGCTGAAAAGATTAAAAAAGTCCTTAAAAAAAACAAAAAAAAAAAAAAAAATAGAAAAAATTGTCCATTATTTGGCCAAATTCACCGCACCCACCAGGCCAATTTTTCACCCAGCTACCCGGTATGTAATTAAATTACAAATACACGTGTTTGAAGTTTATACTTTTTTTTTTTTTTGAAATGATGTGATGTGTTGTTTTTCATTTTTAAGTATCGTTAAGAGTTGGGGTTCCGAAATCTATTTGCACCTTCTTAAGGGTTCCAAAGCTTAAAAAGTTTGGGAACCGCTGGTCTATGGGGTAACGCAAACGAGCATGTTCGGCGAGCATGTTCGTCGCGTATGGCCAGCTTTAGTTATAAATAAAACGCAGTGGAAAGTAACTTTACAGTTTTCGGAAACCAGTTTTATGGCTTTAGTTTTCTTATTTCTACTTGCGAAAGCTAGAAGGCGTAGGTGTGGTCAAGACAACAAATAAATAGTATGGAAGGTGGGTATACTCCCCCGTTTAGGCAAAAAACTATAAAAAAAACAATGGTAACCCTAAAAATATTTAAACCCAGTAATGTTTTCTTTTCTTTTTATAAAAATTTGATTTAGTGAACACTTGAACAGTTTTAGAAAAAAATAATTTTCAAACTCAAAATTTTCAAAAAACTGTCGAACAATTTTTTTTTTTGAATTCAATGCTACTATCAATTTTTAGTCAAGCAGAAGCAAATCGGGTGGTTAAAGGACTTTTACTTTTCAAGTTAAAACAAAAAATAAATAAACCGATTTCTTTGTAAAACCAAGAAAAAACGAATGTGCTGATATTTAATCCGTTGCTATAATGGTCTTTTAGCCGGATTCTTCTCAGTTTTAGAAATTTGGTTCGTTTAATTGTTAATATCTTGAGTACGCATAGATAATTATAAAATGAAAGGTCCTAGAACGATCTGGTTTTCAGTTTTTTTGATATTTAATATAATTGAATTTTGAAAACTACTTAATTATAAGAAATTGGAAAAAATTATTTTTTTGAAAAACTGTTCATAAAAATAACTTTATTTAAAAATAAAATAAAAGAAGGATTTTCTGGCTTTATAAAAGAATTATACAGGGCATTTTAAGAAACATAAAAGCAAGTTGTTGACGTTTACTAGGATAGCCTATCTGGGATTCCAATAACAAATTTGTATGAAAATTGTTAAAACCTTGGAAAATAAGAACCGAAAGTCCCTATCTCTTGATTGTACGTCAACGCAAATGTTCATCGTGTTGATTCAAGTCAAGTCGTGCGATCGTTACTGTGTTGACAGACTTTAGCCGCATTGGTTGCCCTTCATCTAAATGATAAAATACGTTTTTTTTTAAATAATTTAATAAATAATTGGATTTTTGTCAATGGAATTTGGCGATTCATACCTTGACATAAAGGTAAGAAATTAAATTTTGGCGCACACCAAATATTTCATTCTAAATGTCAAACAAAAGCCCTAAAATCACCTTTTGATGAGAAATAAATGTAATCTCAAAAAATTCAGGACAAGTGAAACTTTTGGAGGATTTGTCAATTTTTCGCAAGAGTTAGTAGCCCCGAAAAAAACTTCTGTTTAAAAGTTTATTTAGATGAACGAGGCTGAGAACTGAACCCAGACATCCAGCTTGACGGTTCAACTTAATAACTATTACGGTACGGGCTACTACTGGATTCACAAATGCCTTGGAAAAAGGCAAGCCATTTGACGAGAAAGTTGATCAGATTTGTATGTGTTCGTAAAAAAATTTGAGTGTACTGTAACTTGTTAGCCAGTATCTACTGACTCGTGTGGGCTCAGGGTTAAGGCAATTTGCTTAGAAAATTTCCCCCTCTAACTTTTTGTAACACATTTTCAAATTATTGAATTTTCAAAAATAAAAATTTAATTTATCGTTTTAAGAATATAAACTATTTTTTTGTTCAAAATGTATTTAAACAAAAATTTCATAAGAAGTAGTTAACGAGAAATTTAAAAATAAGAAAAATGGTTGCATGGAAGGTACAGTAAATAACCGTTATTCGTAATTTATTTTTCACCGAAATACCTGTATCTGTAATATTATTTTCTCAAAATCGTAAGAGCCCTTTTTGAGATAAATGACTTTTATCATAATGGTCGTATGACAGGTACCGTTGATTTTGGAGCTAAACAAATATTCAATTCCCTCTCCACGGAATAACCTAAGAACCCTTAGTCGAAAGTTTAAGGTAAATTAATATCAGGAATTCGATTTTTTACAAATCCAAAACTTTCGCTATTAGTAGGGGAACATGGGAACCTTATTATACCCCCCTTTGTTTTCTAACTATAAATGACGTAGGTAAGTGTCTGCCTATGTAAAATATTTTAAATATGTATATCTTTCTTAAAAATATGCAGTGTATACCGCAGTCACCAGACCAGACAAAAACTATGGGTTCCTGAGATCATTTAAAGTAGAAACACTCTAGTTTTCACTAACCATAACATTTACTATTTTTAACAAATTTCAGCAGTGTCAAAGTTTATTCACATATATGTAGATGTTATGATGGTAATAATGACGCACTAACATTTCGCCCTCACAAAAACATTCTTTCACCACAGATATTTTTGGGGATTCTTTTGATTCTTGGTAAACATGTCAAATGAAACATTTATACCAAATTTAATTAATATACCATTATTTTAAAATGGTTTTGGGTAATATTTTACTTGTTTTGTTGTATTTAAAAAAAAGTCATCATTCCATAAATAGGACTTTAACTTTCTACAGGATGAATGTATCTTTACAGTTTTGATCTCATTAGAATCAGCGTTGAAATGCACCCTAAACTCATGTGTCGTACGATTAGATTTTATTATAAGAACAAATTTTTAGCTCGATAAACTACCGCCTCAAAAAACAATTAGGGCATTTGGAGCACTTTGGATATGTTGTAGAGAATGAAATTCTACATCGATACCATTCATGAATTAATTTTTACCCGGGCAGATCATATCTTTCTTAGACTAAAACTATAAAAAGTTTTCTTTTCAATTCGTTTTTGAAAATATGTTTATTAAGTTTGGCATATTACCATCAGTTATTTAATTTAACTTTTTCTGAAACTACTTTATTTTTTCTTCAAGTTCATTGCTCTTTTATACTAATATACATAAATTTAAACACTAATTTAATAAGAAACTTAATTGAAACTCTAAAAAGGCAAAATGTATATTCAAGGCTTCACTGATTTATTTAATTATATTGATTCAAAATTAAATCCGAAAAAGAGATTCCATTATCAGGAGCATTTCACAGCTTCCGGAAAACATAAATTGTTCGGAGCAAGACATTGAAGTTTCCCGGAAATCCTGTTATAGAGATGATAATAATATAAACCTGTTAATTGATACAAATGATGCGATTGTTTTTGTTTTAATTCGTTAAGCAAAAATCTCGCTATCTTAAATTTTAAAACATTAATCATTTTGAATCTGCTTTAAGTAGGTAGACAGATATCTTAACACACCAGAATATTTGCAAATATTTTAAATTTAAATTCTTAAATTAAAACTAAAAAAAATACATAAAGTTTTGGTTTGTGTAGTGAGTGCTTATGTAGGCCACTACCGGCTATCCTTTGGCTACAAACATGAATCATGTGCATGTCCCTGCCAGACAACACATAAAACAGAAACAAAAAAAACAAGAACAAACAAATACTTTACAATGGCGGCGGCGGAACTAGAATGTTGGCAGTTTGCAAGATGAAAAATTGAAAGTTATGTCTCTCGGTTCTTGTTGGTGTTGTTGTTGTTCATTTCTTTTCACTGATTTCGAATTTGAATTTGAATGCATGCCGAGATATAGTTTTAGTTTATTTGTCGTTTTTTTTTTTTATTTTTCATTTTGTTTGTCTTTTGTAATTTGGTTAAAATACATGCATATAGATTTATGTATATGGCATAGTAGCATTGAGAGCGTACATTATTCACTTAATTCAATAGAAAATGTGGCGTTAATATGCTACGCTTACCATCAGTATGAGTTGTTGAAGGTACCTACAATAGAAAACGCACATTTTGCAAATTTCACATGGCATCGTGAGCTGAAAACTGACTGACTTTGGATGTTTTTGCCAAAATTTAAATTGGCTTTAAGTTTTTTTTTTCTTTTTTCTTGTTGTTCGTTTGCTTAAAAGTAACGGGGAAGAATTTTTTGTTGGCAGTGGTTGGTTGGATTTGTTTCTTCGTGCCTTAAGTATACCTAAGCTATGTATATGTATGCGTGTACGTAGCTACAGAAACGATAAGCTCCTTGTACTTGGTTCTATTTTGTTTGTGTATAGGTAGATACATACCTGAGAAGCAGGAAGTCAGATTTCGACATTACTTGACTGTTTGATTAATGGATAAAATTTGAATTTTTATCAAATATCTTATTGTTTTACGTAGGATTATTGCTGAAAAAAATAAACAAAGGGGAACGAGACTGGGGGATGTATGTCCTTTTTATTAAATTTGCAGTTGGTGTATTAATAGTATAAGACTTATAGAATTTCTTCGCAATAGCCATTCACATTTTAGTCGCAACTGTTTTCGTAGATTATTCACACCTCACCCCACACGATACAATTATTATTAAATACAAAAATGTCATAATAATAATGAAGCAACATCCTTCATTGGGATATATGCCAAAGCCAATATACATTATTGAAGTTGTTGGTTCTTTGAAGCTGAATATCTTTTGAACCCAATGACTTAGAGCTTATCGGCCGCATAATGAAATGATGCAATTGCAAATACCTTTTCAAAGACGTATGAAACATTCTTGTTGAGTCGGTAGACCATTTGCAATGAAGAATTGCACTGTTATTCTATTTGCCGCTTTTTAGGCCCAAATAACTTTTTTATGCATTTTTGCCAAATAACTAGACCTTTTACCAATGGGGAAATTAATTATTGTTGTTTTTGATGCTTTGAAGCCGAATACCACACGACGCCTTGCTTAAGAGCTTAATGACCACATAATGAAATGAATCACATGTAATAAACTTTACAACGATGTATGACAGATCAATCTTGAGTTGGTAGACCAGTTGCCAATGAAGAATTGCATCATTTTTTCGCCGTTTTTGATGGCTTAATATCTTTTGAACCACATGATGTACATAAATTAACGGCTCTATATCAAAACAAGACAAGCTCCAAATGAAGAGTTGCATTACCGTCTTTTTCGGTGTTTTGAAGGGCAATATCTTTCGAACCCCATGGTTTGGAGCTTTACGTTCATATAATTAACTAGCGAAACACCCGGCGTAACCCGGGTCCCTTTTGGTAAATTACATATTGTTTGTTAACAAATCTCGAAAAAAAAAATTTCCCGTGGAAAATTGTCCTCCTTGAAAATATTTCTGCTATCGTGAATATTCCTGAAATAAATTTGATGATATGACAGCCCAACTCCCCTGAAAAACTTATTCCCGATATCAATAAATTCCCAACATCATTCATGTTCCCAATTTTTAAAGAATCAAAAGACCTTGTAGACTTCTTTGAAGGAAATCGTGCTGGCAGTTCTGTCACCTTCGTCATCTGAATCATCTTCCATGACTGGTTGTTTCTTGTGGGGTCATTGTTGCAAGTCTCCCCACAACAATGTTGACAAATGGATGTGCACTGAAGACCTACTTTCACGTATTCACAAGCTTTTTCACAATTTATGGTATATTTGCAAGAAATAAGCTTGATGAGTGAACTTGATGCCGGATCTTCATCCCTGGTTTGAGGCATCCAACCCAACAATGTTTTTTTTCCACCCGCAATCACTTGGAATTTTTGCATCTATTTTTCCACTACTGAATCTGAAAATATGTCCTATAGGAGTGTTCTTTTGCTGCTCCTTCTATTGGGAAAAGATTTGTAAGCTTGCAAGTTGTCTTTTTTGATGATCTTGCAAAGTACTTGTTCCGAATATCATTTAAAAAATCCTAAGATGAGTTTTCTCTATAAAGTGCTTGCAAAAATCTGTTTCTTTCTGCCGTTTATAATGCCTTTGGGATCGCGGTGATCAATTCTGAATCCATCAATTTCATCGCTGATCTCAAAACTTTTCTCCAGAGCTGCAATAAACTTAATTTTTCTCATACCGAAAGTTGCTGACGTTCGAAAACCACTAATTGTTTTTTGACTACTACCGATACCTGCAAAAATTAAAATTTGGCCCTTTAGGAATACCACACAAATAATATAAACATTTCTTTTTTCGGAATTCCGCAACTTAAGTATTACACAAGAACCTTACACATTACCTGTGTTTTTTTGGCATTCTATAAATAGTACAGTAGTAAATTACCAAAAAAACGCATCCGCAGTAGCCTGGTTTTTGTATTTCAAAATTGGTTTAACTGAAAGAACACCCGGCAGAATATTAAAAAAAAAATATAGTAATTGTGAGAATCAGAAGCAGTTAAAAGTAACTTCACGAAAAAGCTAATAGTAACCTACATTTGAGAATGAAATCACCAAAAATCCATTCGAGACTCGGAAAACTATCCGCAGTATGATTCTACTTTAACTTTTATCGGCAGTATACATACTGCCGATGTTGTATTTGTTATTCATGTAAAATGGGTGGTTGGATGTTGTAGGACGCGGGTAGTCACTGAGTGGCGTCAACACGGCGATGTCCAGTGATGTAACGAATACTACACATCAATTGTGCTTATTTTACCTCCAAGTGGTAACCATCGGGTACTGGTCTCGTCCATCCGGACTTGACTTGCCAAACAAATAAGCGCGAGTGTTGAACAAGAGACAAAAATAGCAACACTATAAATACTCTGTCGGAAATGACTGGCTGTATAAGTCGGCTGAAGTCTTAGACGAGCCCATCAGAAGGAAGGTGTGCGGCGGATGAATTCATCAGAATCAACGGTGTCACCAACAGTATGGACGACAGATACCTTACGTGAGCTACTCTGACATATTTAGAGCTGAGGTCGGTAAGGAATTTCAGTACTAGCCAGGGTGCTGAAAAAGAGATGGTGGCGGATGAACCCTTCAAGGGTCAACGGCAGCACTCATATCCCCGTAGTGGGCTACTGGTATCGGATTATCCGGCCTGCTGTCCTAAGGCTACACAAGGATCCGGCCCTCCGGGTCTGGGGGTCGTGTGACGGGTTGGCAACCTACCACATGTAAAGAAATCAACCGCTTCGAATCGGCAACTACAGCCTCGGATAAGGAATGATCAAACGATGACGACTTTTGGCTATCGAACAAGGACAAAGATTGGATTCTGGAATGTTAAAACTCTTCTCGATAACCGCGAAGAAGGCCCTAACAACGCCAGATTCCTCCAACTTGAGAAAGAATTCCTACGGTACAACCTAGACATCTTGGGTCTGAATGAAGTGAGATGGTTGAGCGCAGGGCAGGTGGATTCACCTTCGTAAAGCACTTTCTTTATTTACTCCGGAAAACCAGTTGGAAGCTCCCGATGTTCCGGCGTAGGTTTAATGTTGACTCCAAAGGCGCGGCAAAGTCTTATAACCTGGAAACCCATCAACGACAGGATATTGACAGCTAGGTTCCAGAGTAAATTAAGAAAAATCACCATCATCCAGTGCTATGCCCCAACTGAGGAAGCGTCGGACGTCGAGAAGGACGAATTTTACAGCCAACTTAGCGCGGTTTTCAGAAGCTCGCCGAATGGAGACATCACTATCGTAATGGGAGATCTTAATGCTAAGGTTGGCCAGGACAACACAGCGTTGAAGCACGTTCTGGGTAACCACGGTATCGGGGAACGGAACGACAATGGAGAGCGGTTTGTTGACTTCTGTAACGCAAATCAGCTAGTCATTGGAGGTACTCTGTTCGAGTATAGGATCTCGCACAAGATAAGTTGGTTATCCACAGATCGTCAATGTACAGCGAACTTAATAGATCACTTTGCTATTAGCAAGCGCTTTAAAAATTGTCTTCTCGACGTCCGAAACAGACGCGGTGCCACCATCTTATGCTTGCCTACGTTCGTCTTCGAATTGCTTCAGTACAAACTTCCTGCGTACACCCAGGTACAATACCGACAGATTACGGGATCCTACAGTGCGCCAAAGATATAAGTACCGCCTCGCCGCAGAAGCAGAAGTCATCAGCATTGCCACGCCAGAAAATGCAGACCAACACTGGAGCAATGTGAAAAAGGCCTTTGCAACTGCCGCAACTGAGTCTGTGGGTATAAGGCAGAGAAGCCAAAGCACATGGCTTTCTGCAGATACATGGAGTAAGATTGAAGAAAGGAACGCGATTAGATCCCAACTTGCGGCTGCCACAGTAGGTGAGAGATTTAACATCGAGTCTCAGTACCGTAGGAAAAGGAAAGAAGTGCAGCGTAGTGTCAGACGTGACAAAAGGAGGCGCGTAAATGTTCTCGCAGAACAGGCAGAGGAAGCAGCATCTAGGTGCGACAGTGGTACCGTCTACAAGATAACCAAGGAATTGGTTGGAAACAACAACTCCCGGAAACAACACCTCGTCAAGGATGTAGACGGCACCCTGCTAGTTACGGATGAGGATCAGCTCAGGAGATGGAAGGAACATTTTGCTAGCGTGCTCAACCACATAGGCGATAGCGGAGGTGTTCCAGCCCCTAACCCAAATGAGCTATTCGTAGAAACTAGTTCCCGTATTCGCACCTGCCCTCCCAGTTTAGCCGAGATAACATCAGCAATCAAATCCCTCAAGAACAACAAAGCGGTAGGTTTGGACGGAATTCCCGCTGAGCTCTACCAAGCAGATCCACAAACATCAGCGAAGTTGCTACACCCCTTAATAGCACAGGCATGGGAGAACGAAAGTTTCCCCATTGAATGGAAAAAAGGGATGATCGTCAAACTGCCAAAAAAGGGAAATCTTACGGATTGCGGAAACTGGAGAGGGATCTGTGTCCTCCCCGCGGTGGCAAAGATAATGGCGAAAATAATCTTGGAACGAATCAAAGAACATCTCGATTCTACTCTCGACAAAGAGCAAATGGGATTTCGTGCAGGCTCATCCTGCATTGATCACATCAACACCTTGAGGATCATAATAGAACAATGCGTGGAGTTCCGTTCCCCTCTTCATTTGCTCTTCATCGACTTCGAAAAGGCTTTCGATAGTTTGAATCGAGATTTCATTTGGTCAGCTTTACGTAGAAGAGGAGTACCCGAGAAGATTATCGCCGTTATAAAGGCTACCTACGAGGGTGCATCGTGTCAAGTCTTACACAACGGAAAGGTATCAGAGGACTTTGATATCCATAGCGGAGTTCGTCAAGGATGTTTGCTATCTCCACTACTTTTCCTGGTGGTTATAGGGGATGTCCTTCATGCAGCTCTAGCCGAGCAAGCGCGTGGAATTCGATGGACGATGTTTTCGTTCCTGCAACATCTTGATTACGCTGACGATATTTGTTTGCTCTCGCACAACATTATGGATCTTCACCATATGGTGACTAATCTGGAATGCGAGGCAAACAAAGTCGGTTTGAGGATCAACACCGGGAAAACAAAAATCCTCAACATTTCTGAATCTTCTTCTCAAGTTGTCGTTGCGGGACAGCAGGTTGAAGCGGTGGACAACTTCCTGTACCTCGGTAGTGTTGTCTCAAAAGACGGCGGTGGTACGGATGAAGATGTTAACTGCCGAATCGGCAAAGCTAAAGCTGCTTTCGGCATGCTGTCTAAAGTTTGGAGGAGCAACGTCTACAGTACGAAGACCAAGCTGCGACTGTTCCGGTCGAACGTAGAGTCAGTGCTACTATATGGGTGTAGTACATGGAAAGTGACCGCCTATGTCACAAGGAAGCTACAAACTTTCGAAAATAGATGTCTCCGAAACATCCTAAGGATTTTTTGGCCGAACACCATCTCCAACCAAGAACTCCTTCGGAGAACGGGCCAAAGTCCTATTGACATCGTTATTAGGAAAAGAAAGTGGCAGTGGATTGGTCACACCCTACGTCGTGGTGCAGACTCTATTGCAAGACATGCAATGGAGTGGGATCCACTCATCCAAGATGGCAGAAGACCTGGAGGCCAGAGAAAATCTTGGCGCAGAACAGTCGACAAGGAATCACAAAAGCTCGGTAAAAGTTGGGGAGAGCTAAAATACATTTCCAGAAACCGAACGAGATGGCGTGTAGCGGTAGTTGACGCCCTGTGCCCCTTAGAGGGGTCAAGGATCTAAGTAAGTAAGTAAAGTATGTAAAATCCTACTATGAATAGCTACTATGGATAGCTTTTCCAATAAAACACGGGTATTATTAAACCGCCATTAGGGCTTAAAATTGGTCCTAAGGAAAAAGGAATATTTGTCAGTATTTGAATTGACAAATTTAAACTAAAATTAAAGAAGTATTGATTCTTCAGCGAAATTTTTGGCATCTTAGACAAAAAATAACACTTCGTTCAAAATTTAATTTTGTTGGTGCTGAACTCAACAGAAATTTGAAGAAGAGGGCAAAGAAAAACAGCTTTTCATTTTAAAACGATAATCAGCCCTATCGAGGTATCCGTTCGGAAGAAATTTGTCTCCGATCTGTTCGGAATCGGAGAATTTTCTATCGAGGATCGAGGTATCCGTTCCGATAAGCAGATCTTCCGACAAAATACATCGCATTCTATCGCGCAGCGACGCAATGCGATTAGTCAACAATTTTTGACAGCTATGCGTTGAATTTCTTCAGAAGTTGTCCGATAAAAAATCATTGCGAAATCTGTTCGGAAATGGCAACAAAATTGTAAGTAAAATATAAATAATTACTTTCTTGCATTATCTAATAGTTTTGCGTATTAATGTATTAGAAAAAAAAAATCAAAATCAAGGGCCCAACAAGAAAAACTTGTAGAGATTTTGTCCACGAAAGTAGATGTAGCTCGCAACGCGACTAAAAGACCTCCAGATGAAGTTGTGATTTTTTGGCAAAACATTGCGGACGAGGTCAACTCACTTGGGCCGCCAATTCGGGTTAGAAAAAGGTTTTGAAACTTAAGGAATAACATTTTTAAGATGGTATCAACAAAATTTTAATTCAATTTTCAGTTTGGAGTGATTATAAATCCTTTGTAAAAGGATTTATAATCACTCCAAACTGAAAATTGAATTAAAATTTTGTTGATACCATCTTAAAAATGTTATTCCGTGCAAAGCACAACATACGTTGACAGTCTATGCGCATTTTATGGGATTGTAATGAAGTTGTCGAGCCCCTAATATGCAACGAAACCGGTTCTTTAACAACCCTATAGTTCTTTCCACTATGTTTCGGGCCTTACAATGTGCCTTATTGTAGCGGCTTTCGGAACTGTTTGCTACATGCATTCTAAACGATGTCATAAGCCATGGTTATGATGCGTATCCCGCATAAGAACAAAAGAGAAGGAATAAAAAACCAACTCATATGTAGTGTCTTGTGTTTACCAACCAAGTAGCCAACTATTTCTTCCTGCGTTCTGATAGGCATCTTCGAAGTAGCGACGATGTGAACCGGTATTCCATATATGTGAATCATGATTAGCTCCTTGATAGTTTGCATTTACTCCTTTAATCCTCATTTTGTAGTCACAAATCTACGAAACGCAAAAATAATGTTTTTTGTTTTGGTATTTACTTGTGCTTTTACTCACAATCATAACGATGAGACTGTAGAACCGTTTTCGATTAAAAAACAGACGTTTATTTTCATTAGGTGCAATTATCCTCACGTGGGTTCCATCGATACATCCAATTACTCCGGGAAAGCCTGGGGCCGAATTACTTCTTCAGTGAACGAGTGAGGAACTTTTACACGTTATCGAACTATCGAGTAATCACATGATGTTATACGAAGTATCACGTATCGAATTGAGTTCGTATTGTACTAGAACAATTCTAGTACATTTTCCTAAACGTCAATATTCCTAACTTTTCATTGGTCGATTGCCACAGCTGCTTGTGTCGGGCTCATGTTTTGTTTACATTAGCCTTTGGAATTTAATTTGGCCAAATCGAATTATTGTGCCATAAAATCAAGAAAGAACAGTTTTCTGGGTGATGTTTAATTTATTGTTATTCACCCTGAAACACCATTGATATTGTGGAGAAATATTTGCATAAAAGAGAATAATTTTATTTTTCTGCCATTTTACTGCTCACTCGTCTACCTAGCATATATCGTATGAAAATACACTCGTTGACTGACGAGGAAATGCTAAAAATCGAGTTCGATACTCGATACTTTACTCGATATCTTAAAAAAGAATCCCAAATGCAGATAATTCAGTAACGTTTTGCTCACTCACTGATGCGGTAATTCGGCCCCTGTTCTTTCGAAGAAGTTAAGTTTAGATAATTGAATTTCTTCATCCGTCATGCGGAGATTAATCCATTTCGAGCACAAGACTTCTTCTAAAATTGTCAATACTTCTTTCAGAATATCTGAAAACGTTGACTGCCCAACAGCAATGTGAAAATCTTTTCCAAAACCATGCTGATAATTTCCTTCAGCTAGGAACCTCAAGCTTTTGCTCTGAAGATACTCTGTCCGAACGGCTGTTGCTTGGAAATTTATGTTTTATTTTGTGAAACACATATTCAAATGTAGTTTTGTTGACACGAAAGTTTTTTTTAAATCTATATTAAATAAAAACGTAAGTTTGAGTTTATTAGTACTTCAGTTCTAATTTTTGTATACATACATATGTATGTGGACTTACGATTCATCTGAAAGTATATTTATATTTGAGGTATCTCTAATGATTCTTCTCTCTTTTGGCTGCTTTGCCCTTATATTTAAGGTTTCAGTTTCCCAGAAATAAAGCCACACTATCCATTTGTTTGCAAGAAATTCAAAATTGTTTAAATTGCTCACAAAAATTTCGAAACTAAACAGCTGACCCATATGTCAAAAGAACGCGATTGTTTACTTCATTTTATTTCGTTCCGGAACGGATACCTCGAAAGTAAACTGAGTTCCGATTGGAATTCAGTTCCGTTACGGAACTTCTCCGAACGAATACCTCGATAGGGCTGAATATCTCAAAAACCCTATCTGGTGTTGGCTTAAATGAATTTTGTAAAATAACCCCGCTTCCATCATCAGTACCATGGGTAAATTACTACATAGACTTGAATTTCAGTAGTATACCTAAAAATTTAAAGTATAGGGTGGGCCAAAAGTCACTTACTAAATTGTAAAAATCATAACTCTTCAGTTTTTAATTTTTTTCTTTTCTTTTTAAAGGTACTTATAAAGAAAACTTGGTAGATTTAAGAAAATAAATTACAGCCCTCTGCGGAGGACCAAACTAATTGAATTCTATTTTGAAAATAATCACCCGATTATTTTAACCCAAAAAGTGCTTATCGGCGTCATCTCATAATGAGTGATGAAGCTCATTTCAACTTAAATGGATTCATTAATAAACAAAATTGCCGTATATGGAACCCAAGGTTGATCCTTCAGCGATAATTCACCATAAATGCTGAAAGGTATGGGGCTATGATCGAACATTTTTTGATGCCAGCGATTACTGATAGCCCTGAGGTGTGGTTCAAGCAGGATAGAGCTACTGCGCACTGCGCACAAAATTCAGGATTTAATTGGCCTCCACGTTGTCCGGCTTTGACTGCACCAGACTTTTTTCTGTGGGGTTATTTGAAGGGTAAACTGTACGTTAATAAACCCACCACTGCTGAAGGAGAACATTCGTGATGAAATACAGGCGCTAAGCCCAGATGTCCTACGTGTGCTATGGAGCTCGTCTCTGTGAGCATGAAGCTGGTGCTCATTTGAAGGACAATATATTACATACTTAGCCCAAAGAATGGAGCTCGTCTCTGTGAGCACGAAGCTGGTGCTCATTTGAAGGTCATTATATTCCATACTGAGTCCAAACAAATCTCCATGGTTCATGGATCACTTTGTGATTCCAAAATAAATTATATTAAATGAAATATATAAAAGCTATTATCACTTTAAATTAGGAAGTGACTTTTGGCCTACCCTGTACTGAGTCCGTTTTTCACTAAATGCTCTAAAAATAACTAGAGATTTTTATCAAAAATATCGGAAACATAACAAGTTCCTGTAATGGGTCACGCTGAATCTTAAGTGCCATACAGTTTAGTGATCAAAATTTTCAGTGGCCGATAACATGGAGATATTTTTAAACAAAATAATAATTTATTAAATAATGGAAGGACATTCCAAAGTATCCACACGACAAACAATACCCAGCCGGTGCGATATATTTCTTATAACAACCAAACAATAATTTCACCATAAACTAATGGCCTCACTCAAGGTCGTTTCATAAAAACATAAAAACAAAACTGTCATTTCGTTGACAATTTATTTTTTGTTGTTTTTTTTTTTTTTGAAGAACATTGAACAAATTTTATTCCTCCTCTTTGCCACACAAATCCAAATCATATCATAAACTTCTGTACAATAAACTCGTCCTATTAAGATAGTATAGCTATAGTATGTATGTTTTGTATAAAAGAATAGTTCAATAGGGGCTAAGAGTATTTTGATGATGAATAATGCCAGAAAATAAAATAGATTTCGAACGTCAACGAAAACTATGCGACGCGTCGGACATACACGAATGCGGAGGCGTCACAATGCAAAGTGGCGGAACCGCCGTCATTTTGTATTTAAGTGATTTTACAAAAAAAATAATACATTATTCTATCCGATGTTTTCAGTTTTTCAAGTTTTCTATACAAACCCCAATAAAAAAATATATGCCTTAAACTAGGTGTACCTACTTACCTACATACATACACAGACACACAAATATATAATAAAGTTTATTTATCTTTGTATTCTTAATGTTAATGAAAATATTTTAGGTTCATAAAAACATGCGTGGGGGGTGCGCCACTCAGTAAGAGGAAAACACGACCACAAAAAAAAAAAAAAAAAAAAAAAAACAATTCAATTTAGTTAATTATAAACTCAATTATAATTTTTACAATGCTATTAGATGATCAATGATATTTATAGCTAGAAGTGTAGAATATTTTTCAATAATTTATTATAGGTACAAAAAAAGTTTATTTTTATAGAAAAATAGTTTGTTGAATTATTTAAGGCAAATAATTGAAATATTATTTCCGTCGCTGCATCTGTGTGTTACGGTGGTATATTAAACAGATTTTATGTTGTTTTTATTATAACGGACTAGGAAGAATGATTTATTATAAATGGGGAATGGGCAGGGCTGGACTAAGTTGTGTAGAGGCCTTTTTGTTGGTATTTCATTTTAATTATTTTGAAAATTCTCTTACAATTTAAAGTCCTGATACATCAGTGATCCCCCCTTGCAGACACAAAAATAAAAACAATCCTGGACAACACAAGGTGTTAGTTCTATATTTGGACTTATATAACACTTTGTTTCGCTTTGATATTTAAACAGAATAATACAAATTGAATGATCATTTCTGGGCCAGTTGTACAAAAGATTTAAACCGTGGATCAATGATTTTAACTTCACTGATCTCCCGTAGCGTAATGGTTAGTGCGTTCGACTGTCACACTGGAGGTCTGGGATCGCTTCCCAGCCTCATCCACCTAAAAACTAAAAAGTTTTGTTTCAGGGCTACTGCCTTTTGCGAGGAATTGACAAATCCACCAAGAGTATCACTTGTCACGAATAAGTGCTTCTCGTCTAGCCGTTCGGATTCGGCATAAAATAGTAGGTCCCTTCCATTCCTGTCGAATGGCGCACACAGGAATGGTTGCGAGTTGTTAGTCACTAGGCCCTGATTCTTCATGAGCCATTTTGCCACCCGAATTATTTTTTTTATTTTAGATCTCATTGGATCAAATGGGGTTTCACCACGGTTCAGGTATATGGGATTGGTAATTATGACATACTTAAACCCTGAAGCCTGGTTTAACCCTAGTATACCTACTGACATCCCACTGATGATAAATATTAAACTAAGACTAAACTACGTTAATGCAACTGATCATTAATCAGCTTTTGTCTCGCCTGCTATACCAAGGGCCAATTGTTCAAACTCGTTTCAGCCTCGGGTACCAATGTTTACTGAGCGAGGATGGTTGATTATAATTGAGGTTCAACAGGGTTGAAACAATGTAATGTACAATTACTACAGAACCGTGTTTGAACCTAGATAGATCCATTAAAATTCATGGATTCAAATATTGAACCGAAAGCCTCACTTAATGTTTTTAACTGAAGTTGTAAAATCTTGAGCCAAAGCTAAATAAAGTTTTTTAATTGGTACAAACGTGTTTCAACATCAATTTAGGATTTCAACCCATCGATTTTGGCAGATCAACTGAGCTTGCACCAGGGTACAACAATGGGTCAGGCAATTTAACTGGCTATTATAACATTCTTGAACCCTGAATTATGGTTGAAACTCAGTAAATCCCCTCAAATCGGTGGGTTAGAATCTTAAAGCTGACCCATATGGTTCAAATGTTTGTACAAATGCCCCTTATTTTCATATTTAAACATATTAACAGAAATTGAAAATTTGATTTAGTTGTACAAATACCTCAACCGTTGATCAATTAGATTACAAACAAAAAATGGTTATTATGGCATAGTCAACCCCTTATTAATAGCCTTATTCTGGCAACATCACTGATGCCTCGTAAGTCACAATAACCACACAACTCGTGGTGAACTCGCCTCATAAAAACTTAAAAATTATGATCTGCTCCTTGGCAGATCACAACTCACATTGATCTTGTGAGGTTTATTATGAGTGCTTCCATAGAAAACGGAATTGTGACCGCCTTATAAGAAAACAAACTCACAAAAAATTGTGACCTGTGAGCCCCACAACGGCAGAATAGGGCTGTTAATCTACTGAAAATAGTGCAGGGACAAAGTATAAACCTTGTTTGTAAAATTGGCCACTTATCTTCTGTTTTCCCTTAGTATCATTTTATGTTGTTTTCACAAAAAGTTATGACGAGGTTCACCCTCCGTTTAAAAACATTAACGTTCAAATTTCAGTTGATTATGTGATGTGCAAGAAATTTAGTTAGCTGTTCGCTTGTTGAAACTCATAAAATCGTTTTCAATTTTTTTTTTTACAATTAATGTTTTTTGATTTGATATTTCAGCACATTAATAGAAATTGAAAATTTTATGTAAGACTAGTTGTACAAATACTTGTTTTGCTAATTCGACATAATTAATAGAAATTTAAGGTTTTATTTAATCTTCTTTTGCTTATATCTCTAATATTCAGTTGTACAAACGTTGTTTAACCTCAGTCTTATCTCAAGAATTTGGACCATTTATTTCGGCGGATAAACTAAGTTCCAACAACAGTTCAAGCGAGGTAATGGGCTATTGATCATATATTTTAATCTGGAGTCATGGTTAAACCTCAGGGAATCCACAGAAATTATTGGGATAAAATAATGAACTAAAGCTAATCCATCTTTGTTGACTGGCTCTTAATCTACTTTTGAATAAAATAATACGGGCCACTTGAGTTGCACAAACGCGTTTCAACTCAGTTAAGGATTTCAACATATCATTTTTGGAGGATTAAATCTAGATTTCAAGATTTTCACGAATCGATTTAGTTGGATCTACTAAGAGTTAACTAGGATGAAACTTGGGTCAAAGCAATATAATTAACAATTATAATATTCCTTCAACGATTTTTTGCAACTAAATACATCCTCTCAAATCAGTGGACTAAAATCTTGAACTGAAGCTGAACCATGGATCGAATGTTTGTACAGCTCCATGATTTAATATTTAAATAACATATAAATTGAAGATTTTAATTTTATTTATTTTATTGTTGTACAAACATGGCTTAGCCTTTGCTCAAGAAATACTTAAAACTTAATCTCAACTTCGGTTCAAGCAATTTAATTGGCTTCTACCACATTATTGAATCCTCATTCATGTTTGAATGTCAGTAGATTACTGAAATCGGTGGATTAATATTTTTGGCATCGAATCCCAACCACACGTTTAATAACTGACACTTAATTTACGTTTGACTAAAATACTATGATGCAGTTTTACAAACCTGGTTCAAACTAAGTTGAAGCTTTCAACCCGCCTAGTTTTGTGGATTATTTGCGCTTCAACTTTTTGTCCAACATTTTAAGCTTTTAATCCACCGATTTTGCCGAAACAAATAAGGTTGCCCCAAGGTTCGACAAGGGTTCAAGAAATGCAATTTTTTATTAACACATTGTTGAAACCTGAACCACTGTAAGTCCTTTAACTGATCGGTGGGTTAAAATCTTGAACACAACCTGATTCACGGATCAAATATTTGTACCAATGGCCTTTAGTTAGTTATTGTATCGAGTTTAATTTGAATCGACAAAATGTGCTTGTCAAATTAATCACTTTGACAGTAGTCATTTCATTTTTCCTAGTTAATCTTAGTTAATTAAGTCCACAAGTCCAGCAAAAGTTGTTGAGATGTTTGGAGTTTTTTTTTTTCTTTTAAGATGTTCAAGCTATTTATCGAATTCTTGTTGATTTAAAATAAATTATTTAAAATATTACTAATTCACAACTAAATTAATTTCAATTTTTGGTTAACAGGCCCCCTACATAGGTGCTTACGTTTAGTACGGCACTGGCGTGTTGATGGTGTGCTTGTGTCAGCAGTGGCGATAAAGTGAAGATAGCCTATTTAATCCAGTTCCACTTTGTAGGTGTCAAAAGCACGTGGATTTATTTGTTTGCACCTCTGCTTATGTTGAGACTTGAGAGTATAGATATAGGTATTCCTCGGGTTGGCTGTGTCCTAGAGAATGGACTGCTTTTGTTAAATTTTTTGTTTACACATTTAGCCACCCCGGTTAGGCGCAAACATAACGCTTGTTTTGATTAACACAAATTTATGAAAAAAAAAATGTATAAACATTGCAACAATACAAAAAAAAAACAATAAAAGAAATTAATTTTCAATTTCAAACATTCCATTTAAAAAACAATTTTCCAAAACAACAGAGAGACACAACAGAATGGCAATAATTGTATATTTTAAAAGCTTAAAGGGTTAACTGAAACAAAAGGGTGTATGGTAGGTAAAGGAACACACATATCATTCAAATTGAATAGATAACTTTAACTTGTTTTTGTTTTTTCTTATATGGAACATCAAAACACAGATAAAAATATATTGTATCCATACCTTTTTTAAAAGGATATTGATTTCCAAATGTGGGGATTCTGCGCGATTTGAAGTAAACTTTTATTTATTTTTTTTTTGTTTTTTTCTTTGGCTTTTCTGTGTGAACTGATTTTAGAGTTCGATGCTTATTACTTTATTTTGCATGATGCTATCATGTTTAACCCATCAGTGTCGAAGTCTTTGCTGACGACTTTCAGTCAGTTTAGACACTGAAAAATGCAAAAAACAAATACAATATTTAAGGAAAAAATACATATGCATTAGTTTCAAAGCAAAAAGTTATTTTATTTATTTATAAGTGAATGGCTTTGAATTGAAATGTTAGAATGAAATGATGATTGATTAAGTTATTTTATTAAATTTTTTGTTTGTATTTATTTGCACTTTAAAGGTTTAAAATAGAAAATGTATATCATGTTAATTAATTGAATTTAGAATAAAATATGATAAAATTGTCACTTTGCCTTTTCACTAGCAAACTATTGGGGAATATTTAATAAGTAAAAAAAAAACTTGAATTTTAAATCGTTCACTGTTTTTATTGTGTAATTATTTGTTAAAGTCTTTGTTATTAACTAATTATTTTAAGATTATTGTCAACAAATTGGAACAAAATTATATTGGATTCTATTTTTGAATTTTATGTGATTAAATAATGTACTATTTTTAATTATTGAGGTAATCCAAGAAAATAAAGATTCTCAAAATGAACAGTAGGTTAAACACATTCAAAATTATGCTAATGGCTGAACTAATAAGCATATTCCTAACAACTTTTGTATTAATGTAGAATTTGCTTTCAAAAAGGTGTAATAGCTACTGGCCTTTTTCCTGTTTAGTATAGCCATAAAGCTACTATAAATACGTAAACATGAAATATTAATATAGTGCTCAAGAGATTCAAATATTTGTATAATTACTCTACCACAGCTATATGATATTAGAAAATCATGATGTTGTGTTGCATTATAATTTTCTAATGATTTCACATATTCCATTTGTAAATTTTTGTTTGTACGTATAGGTTATTTATATTCGGTGCAGGGAAATAATTCCAAGGGAATCTGCTCCGCACATGAGCATTTATTTCACTTTATGTGGGAATCTGCTCTACTTTTCAAAGAGGAGTTGGTTCCTACTGAGGGAGAGAATTTATTTCACTTTTTACTGAGAATAAGTTTCACTTTGAAAGGTGGAGTTGCTGCCCACTTAGTGAGAAATAATTACACTTCTTTTCCTATGACTTTTGAATAGTGTTTTTGTTCTTAAAAACTTAGAACGACACACCTAGTATTTAATCTTTTTAAATCAGTTATAAGCAGGGAAAGGATTTTGCTAACTTTGTCTATTTTTTTTGTGTGATCGTAAGAAAGTATCGGCTTTATACAAACACCATTCATGTCCTCCTGATTCAAAATATATGTATTTTATTTTGCCTTTTTTACACGTTAGTGCTTTTTTTGCCTTTTTTACCCGTTGGTGTCTTTTTTATTGAATTTGACTTGCTTCCTTTTTTTTCTCAAAGTTCAACGAAAAATTTTAAAAAAAATTCTACAAATACAAACTGCATGTAGTTTTTCCAGTTGAGATTATTTCGCTTAAAAACATGATCCTAACACAATCTAAAGCGCACAGAAAACAAATTTGCTTGCCCTCAACATCCAAGAAAAAGAAAGCAGGTAGTGTAGACTGTAGATAGAGTTACTATGATCTTTTCTTAATAAAATTTCTTGTCCTTTTTTGTTTTTTTACTCATAAAAACTAGATCGTGCATTTCCTTGCACTGCAAATATCAATGAATATTTGGAAAAATCGAAATGGCCAATAATTGCAAATGAAGTGTTGAAAAAGTTCACTACTGTTTTTAATGTAAATCGTGGACTTAAAACTGTTGAGCAAATGATGTAATAAATGGCGCCGTCAACTCCACACTTTCCGAAAACGTTGAAGTGAATGATGTAGAGACTAGAGAGTTTAAAATGGGCTCCACTCGTTTCTGCTCAAGTAGAAAGGTCCTTTAGCTCATTTAAGACGCTTCTAAGAGCCAATCGTAGAAGACTGTTACCTGAGAACTTCAAAAAGCTGTTGGTAGTTCAATGCTTATAATTAGACGTTAAGTTATGTTTTTATTCTTTTTATTTAATGAATGCCTTTTGTTTTGCCTTTTTAAGAATTTTTGTTTGCCTTTTTTGACTTTTTAGGTCAGCAAAATCCTTTCCCTGGAAGGTTTAAGATTTCGAATATTGGAGCATATTGCAAAATAAAAAAATTGCATGATTTGTAATACTATTTGAATTATCCTCCAATTTTAAAATTCTTGTTCCTTATATGGCGTTTTCACTGGGCCAAATGAGGTAATTTCGTTGCAAATTTCCAAATGAGATCCGAAATTACCTAATTTCCCATACAAAATCACATTTCGAAATGAGGTAATTTCAACCTCATTTGCACGAAATTAGGTGAATGCATCCAGCGGGAATCAGTTTCAAAAGCTCTTAAAAGCTTTTGCATGAAAATATCAATACACTATATACTCAACAACATAAAACAGAAAGAGAAAACAACAAAAATGAACGGCTAACTGCCATTCCGAATTCAAAATGAAATGAGATGTCAAATGAAATTAGCAAATTAGATAATGAAAACACTTTTTTGCCAAATTTCGAAATTACCTCATTTCGGCTCTAATGAAAACGTAGTATTTAATATAAGAACTGCATGTCTAGTTTTCAATATTTTAAAATCAGTAGCTGCTGATAGTTTATCACACAACCGTTGATCATTTAAACTGATTTGCATCAGTAAAATAAAAAAAATAGGAATTTTTAACAAAAAAAATATTCTTTTCTGCAATCATTTTTTGTCAGAATAAAACATTTCAATAGATTTGCCATCGATTCATAACATTTATATGTTTCAAATCTTTTTATATAACATACAATATATCTAAAAGCCTAATTTTGCTGATGATTTTTCTGATCGCTGGTAACATAAATGTTTAACATAAGATTTGGGCTAAAGAAAAGCCTGCGTTACCGTTATTTAATGTTTTTCAAAGTTGTTTTTCCAGTATTATAACTCTTCTAAAGAAAAATGTACTAACTTAGAAATTGAATAGCTTTGTTTAAATCAAAAATGAATACTTCAGGGTTAAAATCACGGTATAACGATGTTTGCGTTTGGCCCCACCAATCGCAAATTCGTAAACTTGAATTATTCACTGAGCCAACATATAAACAACTCAGCAAAAAAATCAGAACTACCAGATTAGACGTTTGTATGTATGTATGCACTTTAAAAGTGACTGGCTAAGTTTTTTTTCTTCAAAAATGGTAATGAGCAAATGATCTTCTTGTATAACCATTTTATTGTTTTTTGACTTTTTTGAAAACGTTTTACTTCATTTGTTTCCATTTTTGTGTGTAGAAGCTACTATGGCAAATTTTTTTGAAACGAAATTTAAGTATTTAATTTTAACATATAAAATCCATGTTTGACAACTTACGCTGAAGAAAAAGGAGAAGATAAGTGTTCATGTTGAACTTAACTATTTATGTTTCATATCAACGAAAAAGTATTTATTGTGTATTAAAAACTATTTTTTTTTTAAATTTAAAGACAATCGAAACTAATTGTTGAAAACTTAATAAATATTTCGAAAAAGACTTGCTCAATATTTTGAAACTCAGTAATACAAAGATTTTTTCAACTTTTTCAGGAATATACGGTAAAATGTAGGAAAACCTTTAAGAAAAATCAAATTTTCCTGGAAAAAGGCTACAGGTGCATTCCATGAAATACGGAAGTGTTTTTACGAGCAACTAAGTTTAAAGGATAATATTAAAGCGGTAGCAGGAGTTTCTAGATCCCAGTTCATGGACTTGGGGACAAAATTGTGGAATGCAAGTTGAAGTGGATTTCCGAGATAAAATCTTATTTCTTATAGATGTTTTTGCTCGTTTTATCGCACGTGACGTGTTGCGTCCGTACATGACACGACCATAAGCAATTGTTAATAAAAAACAAATGTTTTATTTAATTTTCAATTTTGTCATAACGTATCTTAGGTATAGGCCTAAAATCACTCTTCAGACACTGGTACGCCAAGCGTTTTGGTAGATTTTGGCCGTGCGTCTGTACGTTACGTCTCTTTGTTTTTCATAACCAATGAAGTAAATAATTCAATTTTGAATGGACTCGAAGATGAATGATTTTTTCAACAGTTCCAATACATACAAATTACTTTAAATGTGGGAATAAAAAAAATATCTTCATAATAGGATCAAAATTTTAGTTCGATATGTCCGTACATGACCATGGAATGCATCTACACCGATTTTGATTTACGAAAAGTGTTTAAAGCCTGATCCACATCTGTGTCGTGTGTTGTGTTGTGGAGTCATGTGTGGCTGTCATTCCATATATTTTATGCGCCACACTGCAAAACAACACACGAGACAAATATAATTCTACGCATATAAAATACATTGTAGCGATAGCGATAGCGACACACGACTCCACAACACAACACACGACACAGATGTGGATCAGGATCTTTTTAGCTTTTCCATTATAATTGACGGTGAAGTCAAATTAGAAGAAAAAAAAATTTAAATATTAAAATACTAAAACTACTTTGGTTTTAAGTGGAGTGAATGAATATTATTCAAATAAAAAGTACAAGTGACCTCAATTCCAGAAATTATTGTGTTTCGCCAATGTTATACCTTGGGCGAAACCAGTGATGGTACATGAAAACAAAATAAATCCCTACGGTATCCACAAAAAATCAAATCTCTAAAAACTTTACTTAATACTTACTTAAACAAATAGTTATTCTTTTTTAATAAAATCAAGTCAAAAATTAAAGAGAAACCGACCCATTTTCAAATTATATTTTCTGCATTCACGTTTCTATGTCCTCTAAATGATTTGAAAAATATGAAAAGTTAAATATGGAGTAAGAATGCGCAAGTCAGTTGAAAAAAGTGAAGTTTAATACGGGGCACCTAAGAATACACACTGCGCGCTCTTACCCACAAAAGGACTGCGCGGTTTTATCCACGAAGCTACTTTTTTTTTCATTTTGTGAATTTTGCGCTAGGTATTAAGAAAAAAACAAACTCTCGGTATGGGTAAACTTGAAAGAGGAAAGACAGAATGTAACTCACTCCATTTTACCGGAACATGGGAAGCCATTAGATTTTAAACTTATGGATGCGAATGGTTCGTGCATTGAATAGAGTAAATTGAGTTATTGTGGTAAATGCCCTTCAAGCTAAATCACGGACCCGAATTTCTCGGTTCACTTTGGAATCACTTGGGAATCCAACTAAACTGAGTGTCTCACACACATTAACAGATTTTCTGTGTACGCATGTAAAAAGATGAAAAAGAATCGAGAGAATTTTTTTATGCACGGAGAAATAGAGAGAGTACAGTCAATTTGTTTTTGTTTTTTGTAGGTAGCGTGGCGAAGACCATTGCTTTTTTTTCTTTTTTTCTTGTGAAAACTTTAAGAAATTTCCAAGCAAGAATACAAGTTTACTGTTTATTATATGTATATTTTAAGTTGTGGAAATATATAATGTACCTTTTATAGTTGATTAATAAAAATAAAGTCTTGAAATGAACAAAATTCTGTTTGTTTTTTTTTTTTTTTGTATGCAATGTAGAAACTCGACTAGATGGGGAAGATTCATTAATTTTTGTTGGTCCGTTTTGGATTCCATTTAGGCTCCGTTTTCTCGGAGTATGGTGAATTTTTACTCTCTCTCTCTCACAATACAATCACATAATGGTGGTGATTCTTATTTCCATACTAATTTGATCCGATTTGGAATCGTTTTGGATCCGGTTTTGGGTCCGTTTATGAACTGGTTTCGGATCCAAAACGGACTCGCTACCTTGAAGGGTGTCGGTAATGTGGTTGGGTATAGTAATACACCTGTCACCACCGAAGCCAACGGTTTGTGCATTAAATAGTGTTGGGAAAATTATCATTATCATATAATTGTGCAAAATGCAGTTTTTTAAGGCATGGTGCAAGTGTTATGATTTTATGTTTTTTTGTTGTGCCTTTTTTGGTGCAGGTTTTGGTGACGTTGAGACGGGATAGTGACGACAACCTACGGCTTAAACCGTTCAAAGTTGGACCTTTAGCTTTTTAGGTTTTGGGGGATATTTTTTCCAACCAAAATTAACTATTTTACAAAAAAATATCAAAAAAAAAAACTTTGTTACAAAAAAAAAACTTTTTTTACAAAAAAAAGATAATTTTTTTGCAAAAACGTTAATTTTTTTTTGCAAAAAAGTTAAAGGTTAATTTTCACCTTTTAACAAAAAAAATCAACTTTTCTTACAAAAAAATTACATTTTTACAAAAAAAAAAACAATTAACATTTTTGCAAAATAAAATTAACTTTTTTGCAAAAAAAAAATTAACGTTTTTACAAAAAAAAAATTATCTTTTTTACAAAAAAAAATAACTTTTTAACAAAAAAATTATTATTTTTTTACAAAAAAATATTAACTTTCTTGCAAAAAATTTCAAAATGAACTTTTTTACAAAAAAATTAACTTTTTTACGAAATAAAAAAACATGCTTGCACAAAAAAAAAAAGCATTTTCACATTAAAAAGTGATAAAAACGAAAAATCCTCCTAAACGAAAAATCGGAAAAATACAGGTGATGTGTCGAAAGGTATGCCTTGAATAGGCCTAATATTTGTAGGGTTGCCACTTTTCTAGAAGTAAGATAGTAAATTAAAATCGGAAAACAGCGTCCTGCACCTTAACGAAAAATCAAACAAATACGGTCACTATGTCAGAAGATAGGCCATAAATAGGTCTAAATTGGGTATGATTTAAAGAGTTGCCAGTTTCTCTAAAAGTACCTTTTCTTAAAGTGGAGGGTGAGGTTAGAAACAAAATTAAATACATATTTACGCTCAGCCCTGAATCACATGAAATAACATAACATGTTCAACGGGCGCCTTTGGCAACCTATCAGTTTACTATATACTGTATGCTATAGTATAAACTATATACTACTGATGTTTCCAGATCATCCCCTTGAGTACGGGTACTCACACATTTTTTTTAATTCAATGAAATGAAAAAGGACACTATTTACAAATATATGCTTCTTACGATATATAGTGCTGCCACGCTGGCGCCACACACTTTTCTAACACAATTTTTTTTTGTTTTGTTTTAAACTGTTTTTTTTTTTGTCAACCCTTTTTTGTCATAAATACAGCTTTGTACATACTTTCTTAGGTCTTGACTTTGGGAGGTCTTTCAAGGCGCTATTTCCTCATTTTAAGTTTTAACTTCTTTTTTACACAGCCAGAGAAATTAGCAGTTCGCGATCTTACCCACTGCGCGGTCTCACCCCAAATGACTCTACACTTCATTAAAGATGTGTGGTAAGATGTTTAGAAAGAAAAATATTTTGGGATATAAGTATATTTATTGCAGGGTGTGTGGAAAGATTAAAAAAGAAATAAAAATTATTTATAATAAAATTTAAAAAATCCTACGCTTTCATAGAAAACTCTGATATATCAAAAATCTGTCCTTTTTCCCCTACGGTGTCTTTTTCTAGGCAAAAATCACTACGTGTAGGGATTTTTCACTACATGTACCATGTTTCGCCGCGAAACACAATAACTTCGGGAGTTGAGGTCACTTGTACTTTTTATTTGAATTATATTCATTCATTCTACTTAAAACCAAAGTAGTTTTAATATTTAATTTTCTTTATCTTTATTAAAAAAAAAAACCTGACCACGGGTAATTATTTTCTGGGTGCACGAATTTAAACAAATTCCCCCAGAATAATAAAATTCACAGTATCTTCTTCTGTGATTTTGATAAGAGTCGGTAAACATTGACCAAAATTTGTGTCTTAGTAGGGTATAACAGAATAATGCCAAACGAAATTAAGGCCAAATTCAAAATTTGGTTTTATTTCATTTATGGAAATATTAAAATGCCAATTAGGTTTGATTTTTGTTAATCTCTACATAGATATTAAAAATAATAATACAAAAAATAGCTGGAGTCTTTGTTGATTTTTTAAAAACCAAAAATGTCGCGTTATTTCCCCATTAATTGTTACTAACCAGTATCTTCCCATAAAACAAATTTTCAACTTTCTCATTATTGGCTGTACCGATTAAAATTAATTTTTGTATAAAAAGTTTAGTGAGATTTAGGGAAGTGAACCCAGACCTCAAGCGATGGACTGTCACGATTGAGGTCTGGGTTCACTTCCCAGCCTCGTTCACCTAAAAAACTGAAAACTTTTTTTTCAGGTCTACTGCCTTTTGCGAGGAATTGACAAATCCTCCAAGGGTGTCACATGTCATGAATAAGTACTTCTCGTCTAGCCGTTCGGCATAAAATTGTAGAGCCCTTCCATTCCTGTCGACACGCGCACACAGGAATGTTTGCGAGTTGTTAGTTACTGGGCCCTGGTTCTTCACGAGCCGTTGCGCCACCCAATTTGTTTATTTATTTATAAAAAGTTTAAATAATACTGTATCAACATTCTCAAAAAGTGTTTAGTTTTTGGTTTAAAATAATAATTATATTTTTGTATCGATGATGCCCTAATGAGCAAGTTAAAACAACAAATTTACCAAAAATCATTGCGTCCCTCACTCGACAAAACGGTCTTAAATACTGCAATTTTTCTTCCTCCAAAATAAATCATCTCAAACTTAAAAAAAAAAAAAATAAATAAAATTGTTAATACAAAACAAGTGATTCTATAAATTGCATAGTTTTATAAAAACAAATAAAACAAACTTCATACAATTTATTATCACCATCAAACTATGTATGAATGCATGTATATAGTTCTTGCCTGCAAAACACCAAAGAAATATCTCACAAACATGCGAGTTGACAATCATCTGTTAATTGTTTTATATGATTTTAAAAGCTTCTGTCTCCAAAAAAAAAATTATATTTTTTTTTGAAATTTATTTAAAAAAAAACACAAACATTTTTTTCAAAAATGTCACATGGATTGTATGCGTGGTTGCTATTCTTGACTTCTATATCATTTTTAATTAGATTTTATTTTAGCGCAACCTTTGGTGACAGGTTGCACAGTGAAGTAAGTTTGAATTGGATCCACAAAATTGCTTCCATGTTGTTCTTTTTTTTTAAGAAGTGTCAGTTGTCGTTCAATTATATTTATACAATATTTTTACTAGACCTTGAACCGAATTGTAAAGGAAATACATTTTTTTGTTTTCGAAAGCCTGGAAAGAAGAACCTTATGAAATATCATACGTTCGTTGTGTGTCTTTTGCTTCAGAAGGAACTATGTATACTCTGCGGTAAGCATAGCAACATATGTTGGTACCTTCACAATAACACGGTCCAATGATTAACAAATGTTTCAAATTAAATAATATTAAACAAGAAGAAATATACTTTGTACCTTTGCCAAACATCATCTTGAGACGACAAAATCAGTTATAATTAAAAACAGAACTAGATTGACGCAGAGCTTTTGTGACGGAAACCCAAAAACGCAATAATTTCGATCTCGGAAACGGGAAGTGTATCTTAGGAAAGCAAAGCAATTGGAATCTACTTATTCCGTACGCTTGGAATGAAGTTGCCGCAAATATGTATAGTTTCTGTTTTGGTTCCATGACAACCACATAAACCACATCCATACATACAAATATACATACATACATACACACATTATGTATGTACGAAATATTAATAGTGCGTCAGAAGTTAAAAGTAATTTTAGAATTTTTAGTTTTTGAATATACAAGATCTTCGAACCAAACAACAAAAAAAAAAAAAACATAAAGAAAAATAACAAAATGACATTTGATTGATGTGTCAGACAGATGGAGACCTAGAGAATAGAAAATTCTTTAGAAATAAAAAAAAAAACATGACAAACTGGAGCAAACTAGAAAAAATATTCTAATAGTAAAAGTAGAAAACAAAACGCCCACCCTCCATGTTAACCACGGGAAGATATATTTTCTCAAATTCATTAGCACTTTATCACTTTATGCAAAATGAAACTCACTTTTTATTCCTCAATAAATTAAACCAACAAAAAAGATTCGACTGTGTTTTTTTATTTGTATCTTAGATATTTTCACCTTTCCGCTATATTTGTTTTTATTTGAATTTATTTCAATAGATGTTTTGTTTTAATCGGATGACACCGACGAGTTTCATTTGATACAATTGGCTTGTTGAGGAGAATACGATCTCAGAGTCACACTTTCAAAATATGGAGAGCATTGACATAACAACATCAGTCATCAGTGCTTTTGTAGGACACGCGGAAAAAAAAAAACTAGTTCCAAAGCCATCTCTTGTCACTTGTTCTGAACTAGAACTTACAACCCTATTCTGCGTTGTGAAGCTCACAGGTCCCAATTTGTTTGTGATTTTGTTTTTGTATAAGGCGGTTACAATTTCGTATTCTGTGGAAGCCCCCACGGGAAACCTCACAAGAACAATGTGAGTTGTGATCTGCCAAGGCGTAGATCATAATTTTTAAGTTTTTATGAGGCCAGTTCACCAAGATTTATGAGGTTATTGTGACTTGAGAGGCATCAGTGAGGTTGCCAAAATAAGGCTGTTAATTGCATAGAAACTAAGGGCATCTATTATGTTGTATTTATTATTTTGTTTAAGCTTTGCACATACTGATGCGATGCTGATTGCGGTCATAAAACAATATAGAGAGAGCTCTGGGAAATCATATCTTTGAAAAAGCTACAGAAACCTTTAAAAAGGCTCGATACTCTAAAACGCAATTTTGATACATATGTATATGTAAAACATGCTACATACTTATTGATAAAGAAAGACAAAACCTTAACAACAGAAATTATATTGTTTTTTTTTTTATTTAACTAGACTGTATTGAATGAAATTCAATAAAAAGTTTTTCTTTTTAAGCGACCTTTTGTCCAAAAATTTAGTGTTGTGTATAACCTGTCGGAAAATATCTTTCCGAGTGAGCATAAAATGGATAAGTTTCTCAAAAGATTGTTCGCAGCAAGCCAAGACCGAAAAAATAGACTTTATGGCGACAATAAGGTTACCGGAATGTGACCGCGACCACCGAAAAATTCTGTTGCTCTCGACCCACAGTTTGAAAAACACTGATCCAGAAAAAGTTAGCATTTTTTGAACACTCTACATTTTTTACTTACTCTTTAGGGAAATTATTGGTTTCGTGTCAAAAAAAATGTCGAAGTTTTAATCAAAACTAACATTACGATGATAGAGAATTCAAGAAAAGGAATTTTCGTCAAGATGCCCGTTGGTCTGTTTGTCTGTGGGTCCTGATGTAAATTAGCTGCAGCCTAAATGGTTTGACGGATTTGCTTCAAAGTTGGTGTGGTGTTTTTATGTGAGTCACTAGAGGAGAAATTCGAATTTTTGTTTTAGCTCATCTAGGATAAGTAGCTGCCATAAAATAATTTCGGTTTTATTATGTTTTTTTCAAAAACGGGTCTAATAATTTTGATTTTAATACAAATTCCATTAATGAAAACAAAGCTAAAGGTTGAACAAAAAAAAAAAAATCGCTTTTTTATTAGCTTATTTAGGAACATTATGTATAGTCTCGCATATCTTGTCATTCGGTTGGTTAATATTGTTATTATTTTGCAACTCGGTACTTGAAACATGGTAAAAAAGTGACTTTTTGACTCTTTCTAGAACAATTGAAAAAATCTTGTTCCTTTTTTTACACTAACAGATCTTTGTCGAAGAGTGCTTGGGGACACTTTCGTTCTCCCATACCTGTGTTACTAAGGGATGTATCAACTTCGCTGATCTCAGCGGGAATGTCGTCCAAGCCTACCGCTTTGTTTTTCTGAAGTGATTTGATGGCTGATGTTATCTCGGCTAAACTGGGAGGGTAGGCGCGAATACGGGAACTTGTTTCTGCAAATAACTCATTTGGGAACACCTCCGCTATGGTCTAGGTGGTTGAGCACGCTAGCGCAATGTTCCTTCCATCTCCTAAACTGATCCTCATCCTTAACTAGCAAGGTGCCGTATATCCTTGACGAGGTATTGTTTTCCGGCGTTGTTATTTTCAACCAATTCTTTGGTTATCTTGTAGACGGTAACACTGTCACACCTAGATGCTGCTTCCCCTGCCTGTTCTGCGAGGGCATTTATGCGCCTCCTTTTGTCACGTCTGACACTACGCTGCACTTCTTTTCCTTTCCTACGGTACTGAGACTCGATGTTAAATCTCTCACCCACTGGGGCAGCCGCAGGTTGGGATCCTTTCTTCAATTTAACTCCATGTATCTGCAGAAAGCCATGTGCTTTGGCTTCTCTGCCTTATAGCGACAGACTCAATCGCGGCAATAGCAAAGGCCTTTTTCACATTGCTCCAGTGTTGGTCTGCATTTTCTGGCGTGGCAATGCTGATTACTTCTGCTTATGCGGCGAGGCGGTCCTTTTATACGATCCCGTAATCTGTCAGTATTGTACCTGGGTGTTCGCAGGAAGTTTGGCTGATTTACATTTACTTTATTGGGAGCAGTAGTTACAGCTGATAAATTGCAAAACCAGCACCTAGCCAGTATGTTTCCAGGGTTATTAATCGACAATTTCTTCAAAAATCGAATTTTCGTGGCATCGATTCAGCAAAGAGTTTTTGTTCTCAAAAAATAATTATAATGAAGGTAACTTGTTGCAATCTGTTTTCTCTGATCGTATGTATTTATATACTTAAGTCAATTTTATTTAAGAACATTTTTAAGTTCAATTTAAATTGCAAATGAAGTCGTTGAGAAAAAATACCGAGCTAGCAAATGCTAGCAAACGTAAACGGTTCATTCGTAAAATCTTTGAGTTAAACTGGAATTGTTAACATATGTATTTTTGAAAATTATATACCAACATTATTTTGACGATGATGTACCTACATATTATACTTATATTAAAAAACAACCGATATTAAGGTTAAATTTAATTTTAAAGTCTCATTCGACAAAGAATTCAAAACAAAACAACCCATTTAACTGCGATTTGCAGCTCCTGAAATTTGTTCGGAAAAAAAATACTGGTATTCACGTAAAACTTAAAATGCAAACTAGGAACTAAAACGGGGACATTTTTTTTGGTTTACTTAACTTTTCCAATGGGGTTTTATACTGCCACGTGACACTTGGAAACATATAGACAAATATAAGTACCTGCATACACTTATGTAGTATTGTGTACATGGAACAAAAAGAAAATATGTATAAGTATAAAAGAAATTTGACCCATAAATGGAGCTTATAATATACATATTCCCTATATCCACTGGACTCATGCCTGCCAGCACTGATAAAGTCATCGTTACGCTAAACTGTTTAAACGTACGTGACCTGACTATCAAAATGATGATTGTGTCACATTCGTTATGGATCCATGTATGCCCTGCAGGGTATTTCATTATCTATATACACGTGTATTCGTGTCCTTAGTGTATAACTAACTATATTTATGTACGAGTACATAATACCTCTCTTTATACTCATATGTACAACCATACATACCTACGTTCGAAATATCCTTATTTGATGACGGAATCACCTTTATATGTGCATTTCATTTCTTTAACAAATAAAACCGCCCATAGGGAATATTGAAGTAATTCTCGTAAATTTATCGCTGACCTATTCGCAATTTACTTTCTATTGAAAATCAGTGAAACGTGTGTAGATTTTAATTTATTGCGGTTTTATAGAAAAAAAGAATGGTCCTTGCACGTTCTACATCAGTGTGTGTGTATAAAAAGTTTTAACTTCCTCTATGGGACAGGTATTGGTTTCAATTAAAAAATATACCGATCATAAGACTGCGATGAGAAATAAGTTAAAAAAATATTTTGTAATAGGATGTGCGTTATTCTATACATCTGCTGCTACAAAGTTTTGAAATAGTTTTGAATAATTAATTCATTTTCAAATAATCTGTAAAAGACAAGTGCAGCTTTTGCCAGATAATTGGTTCGAAAATTTGAAAAAAAGTTTCAGTTGAGGTTAAATATCTATGTTTACGTACGTATAATAATATTTAGAATTCACCAATCGAATCGTACGTTCTTTGGCTTGGGGCTTAGGGTTGAGGGGTCAGTTCTGTTTAACGATGTGAAATTATGAAATTTAAATAAAAAAAAAAAACAGAATTAGTGTCATGGCTGGTCAGACGCGTCACCAGCGATGTAAGGGCACGGTAGTACCCAGCCAAGTTCTGGCACTACACCCTCTTTACAAGATCAAACTCAGGCGATTTTCGACCACCCTCTTACTTCAGTACCAATAAAATCAGAAACTTAAAACTTGCTGCATTTGCTAAGCTTACCAGGTTGAGGCAACTCACTAAATTTCCATTATTTAGCATTAGTGGTTGCCGAGATATAAGACTGCAAAAATTGCTAAAACCGTAACTGACTGACACACTAACTGACTTTCTCACTCACTCACTCACTCACTCACTGACAGATCATCAAAATTATGGAGCACTTACCGACATCGGAGAATCATGATATTTCGCACAACGGCAGGCCTTGTGGTGCAAATAAAATTTTAGATTTTCCATTCAGGGGGCGTGGTGCCCGCCCATTTTCATAGAATTTATATAAATTATTTGGAGCACTTTTTATTTATTTATTTATTGCAGAATGATGAAGTTTTGTAGAGCGGTAGAGCTTGAAGTGCAAACGAAGGCAAAATATTAAAATTTGAAATTTACATTCAGAGGGCGTGGCATCCGCCCATTTGCTCAGAATTGATTTTAGATCCCTTCAGATTATTGCAGATTGACGCAATTTGGAAAACCGTTGTTATAAGTGTGTACAATGTACATATACAATGATGAAAAATTTGATTTTTTCCAATCATTTTTTGGAGACCAACTGATAGCCGTGGAACTATGAAATTTGGTAGATCAATACATCTTGAAGTGCAAACAAAGAAAACAAAATTAAATTTCAGATTTTCTATTTAGAGGGCGTGGCATCCGCCTTTTTTCACAGAATTGATATTAATTATAAAGAGAACTTCGGATTGTTGCAGCTTGCAGAATGATAAAATTTGGTAGACTGGTACATCATGTAGATCATGTGGTCAATAAAAAGGAGATATTGGAGAATTTGAAATTATGCATTCAGGGGAGCGGAACCCGCCCATTTTCTCATAATTGATATTAACTCTGGTGCGAACTTTTGACGTACAATGATGAAATTTGGTAAAGCGATAGGACTTGACATGTAAGCAAAGGGAAAATTAAAAATTTGAGATTTAACATTGAGTGGGTGTGGCAACCACCCATTTTTGCAGAACAAATATTAAATATATTGATAACACTTCCGAATGGTGCAGAATTATGAAATTTGGTAGAGCGGAGCGGTTGGTTTCAGGTGTATACAAAGAAAAAATTGAAATTGTAAGATTTGTCATTGGGCGTTGTTGTTGGGCGGCGCAGCGTGGCATCCACCCACTTCCTAACAATTATTATCACTTCAATGAAGCACTTCTGATTTATACAAATTGTTAGAGCGGAAGGATTTGTAGTATATACAAAATTTTCCTTATGAGTCTCTCATTGGGCGTATATTCCACCCACTTTTCCTTAATCTTTGCAAAAAGAAGTGAAATCATACCCAAAGCATAAATGTTAAAAATGAAGCCAAATTCTTCCATATACAAAAACCGTTGCCGTTAAAAGAAGTGGGATCTAAAATTACACCAAGTCCTAATTGTTTTTTTTTAATATAAAATATAAAATATTTTAAATAGAGTAGGGCGAATTCGTAATCGTCTGACTAACTTAGATCTGCAAAGTTTGTGCTCGCAAACAAAAATTAAAATCTGACTTTAGTAGTCCTACAAAACAAATTACGTTCGTAAACATAAAAATTACGCAAAAATCAAGTCGGCGTCGGGCAGTTTGTGCAGAAAAAAAAAACATTCTACAGAGAAAAAAAATTGAAATTAAAACAGGAAAACATTTACATAGGTAGAGGGTGGGTCATCATTGGACCATTTTTCTTCGAAAATGAGGCTGGGAACAACGTTTCGGTCAACAATAGTCGTTACAGAGCCATGTTAACCAACTTTTTTTTTTACTAAAATTAAAGACATGGATTTGGACAATCTCTGGTTCATGCAGGATGGACAACAATTTGTTTGCATTCTTAAAAAGAAACTTGTATTTGGCCTACCCTGTATATGAAAAGGCTTTGAAGTACATACATACATATATCATCAAGTTATTTGTCTATCATATAGCATATTTTTTTCCAAATTTTACCCAAATGCCCTAAAATCACCTTTTACCGCGCGAAAATTTAATCTCAAACAAAATTTTTTTTTGTTTAATAATCGCGATTTTTTACAAATAATTTTCTGCGATGCGATGTTTACGAATACAATTTTTTTCAAAAACTGCCGCCTGCTTCCTTTCTGCAGGCAGAAGAAAAATAAAATCGATACGCAGAAGCTAAGCAGACAAGCGGCAGATCTGTCGCAGATTTCTGCGATTACGAACTCGCCCTAATATACATAGCAGAACCTCAAAATTATCAGATAAATCTGTTTAATGATTACTGACTTAAATTGAATTGGTTTTTTTAGTTGGCAAGTTTTCTTTTATTATTTTTTTAAATGAAAACTTGACTAGTAAACCAACTCAACTCAAAATATGTCTTCTAGAGCCAATTTGGGAGATATACCAATATATTTGTAGATCGAACCGCTTTTCCAATATGGTAAATTTCACTAGGCCCATTTGGTCCCGGAAATCGGGATTCAAGCTTCTTCAGCGGTCCTCTTTGAGGCATGAAAAAATAAACCTACCTGTTTTTCGTTCCACCTTACTAAAAGTCTATTTTTCCTGTTTTTATGTTTCTTTTTTTGAAATCCAAATGCGAGGAATTTCTCAAAGCTTAAAACTTTAACGAAGCATTTAAATTGATCAAAACTATTGATAAGGATCACACTTTGTACGCTAAGTATGTGGACCTTTCTCTGAAAAATGTTTTGAGTTGGTTGTGGCGCAGTTTAAATCTCCTCCTCATCTACTTCTGTACACGTTTAGGCTACGAACCGTTACCGAACGCCTGACTTTCAGATGGTCTATCTTCTTTACTTACATATACAAATACACATCCGTGTCCTGTTAGGAATGGATAGCCCTGGAATGCCTCATAATAGAGTTTATGACCGTGCTGAAAACTGATAAAACAAAGTTGTATATCCCAACCACAAAAACAGATATGTGCACTCTCTTGTTATGTGTATTTTTGCTTGCCTCGCTTTACGTTTTGAATTACCCCGGCTACAAGAGAATTATTTCCCTTGTCTTTTTTCGGAGCAGTATTTAACATATTGTGCAAACACATTAGTAGTAGAAAATAACTATTGGAATTTTTGGAGAAAAAATTATTTAACTTTTGTATATGCAAAATGCGCATAACTGGCCAGCTATTTTAAAAATATGCGCGTTAAATGCGGATTTCAAAATGGTCTAGTTTATTAGTGTATCTAGTGCCAATGGGAAGTTATTGGTACAAATCTGCAACACTAGAGTCAAGTTAGAAAAAACAAAATCATTTCTTTCAGAATTTAGTCGACAAACGCTAATAATTTACGAAAGCATTAAGCTCAAATTTGTATACTAGCGAGTCAGATTCAATATCTTCAAAGTTTGTTTTTGGAGATTATTGGATTCTTCTATAGTGTTAGTGATTTAAAAGTACATCAAGATAGTTAATACCTATGTCCAGAGCTATAACGATGTGGAATTTGTTTGCTTTTTTCATTCTGTGTTATAGACTCCTGGTGGTCATTGATTTTCTTGATCCACCTTACTATCTAAGCCACTGGGATATGCAAAGGTAGAATTATGAGACGCACAATATAGGTGCAATTTTAGCAATTTTTCAAAAAGGTATAAGAATTCGTCTTAGAAGTTTTGGTTATACAAAATTAGCTCTTAAAGTACATACATTATTCAATGCTTTTAATTTGTTTTCTAAAATTTTGTTTTTATTCTAAGAATTCTTTTTGAAAAAAAAAAAAAAAAAAATTGTAGATTATTAAATTCTTCACAAAATATTATTTTAATACTTTCTTCTCGTTATAGCAAAGTAGTTCTCAGAAAAATGTGCAGCGTGGATTGTGCAAACGAAATTGCTTTAAGATAAATTAAAAAAAAAATAATATGTAGTACAACGTTTGTTCATAAAATATAGGTTGACATTGTTTTCAAAAAAGACGAACATTCTACAAATTCTGTATACTATATAGGTCCTTAGAGATTGTTGAATTGTTTATGAAACTTATGACTTTATTTATGCTTATGACTTTATTTATGATCGATAGTTACTGCCCTAAGAATTGCTTTGAAATTACGTAATTAAATGTATGCTAAAAAGGAGTGGTTAAATGTGTATGATTTTATGAATTTCTATGAACATATATTTTTGTTTTTAAATGATCTTATGTTTGCATATCCACAGCAGTAGAATTGACAGTTTTACTGTCATTTAACTGGAAAATGAATGAATTTGTCCAATCTGCTGTAAGTCTACTCACAGAAATACTGCCAATCTGTAAATCGAGTAAATATACAGATATTTGTTTGAAGTTTAGTTTTCAATGACAACAGAAACACTCTTGAAAAATGAAGCCATACGGACTATTAGCAAGCATACGCACGTTAACATCAGCAATGGGTATTGATATACTAACTGAATAAATTCCACGCTATCATATAAGTCTTCTCAAGCCAAGAACTTGCGACACTGTCGTGCAAATTATTTTATTGTTTCCATTCGAGAAATTTAAAACAAACAAGAAAAAAAAAAAAAAACATCTAGAATTTGAAGAACTTATGTATGTATTTAAATTTACTTTCACGCTCTGATGCTGTTGGTTGAGGACGAGGATAAATATATTATATTGAGGATGGAGAGAGGAGTAGATGTTGTGTTTTGGCTCACTACCATAACGGCTGCCAATCCCGAAGGAACATTCAATCATTTTATCTGAAAGATAATGTACACAAACATGTTTCCATTCCGAGCAGAATTTTAAACATTCTGAAACAACTCATTAGGGAGCATAAAATGGTGGTGCCGGGACTTGTGTGTCGAAATGAAAAAATCCCTCCAGCGAAATTCAAGAAATTCAAAAAGAGAACACATAGCACACAGGCAGCAAACTTAGTAATGCTTTTATGGAGGCAAGTTGTGTTTATGGCCTGTGCTATGCTTTTTGAGTTCTCACACTCCTTTTTATTTATTTCTCACTCCATCTCCCTCTCTCACTCTCTCTCACTCCAACATGAAACCAATTTAATTTGGAAAATGCTTGTTTATGGGCAACCTTTATATTTTTGTTCGTTGTTTTTGTTTCTTAAACTTCTTTTTGATTAATAAAATATGGTGGTTTAAAACACATAGTAGAAAGCAGTATTCGTATATACTTACAGAATTTACAGCAGCCATATTAATATTTGGATAAATATCTGAAAACAAACAAAAAAAGAAAAAATAGTTAATTAATTTAAATGGTTAATTAAAGAGAATTTTTTGAGAGTAAATCAAAGTTAAAGGGTGTGCCTATGGCTATACTAGGGATGAAATAGCTTTTGGAAGTATTTTTTTGTATTTCAAAAGGTCGAAATTTCAATAAAAATTATTTTTACTGCATTAAGTGCCAATTTAAGGACCTTATTTAAATTTTACGTCTCGGTGTACATTTGAAATTTCAGAGTATTGGTGGGTTTGCGTTCAAGGAAAGTCCTTAAAATATTTCTAATGAAATTATAATAAAAATATTGGAATTAAGCAATATTACGGATCTCGCACGTACCAATACCCTTTCTGCGTATTTCATTGTATATTTTGAAATAAGGGATACCAATACCTATAAAAAAGGGATTAAGATCAGGAAAGAAAAAATATAATTATAGAATACAAAATAAGGTGAGGCACTACTCTGTTACGAATAAGTTGTTCTTTACAATATGGAAATTAAATTAAAGAACCATAAATCTTTAGTTTAGTGGTTGTTTACCGATATAATACTGTAACAGTAATTTACAAGCCAACAGAACTAAAAATCTAATATTTATATCATACTTGCTCTATAGGACATTGGTTTCACATCGAAAAAAATTGCAGGTTTTATCAAAAGGAGTCCAGAAAAAGTTATGTTCGACATGACGTCAGGCAACTCACCAAATTTCAATTCATTCAGGTAGCGTGGCATTCACCCATTTGTCCCAAAATTTAGAATTTCCGATTATGACTAACGAAGTTTGGTATATAGGTAGGTATTGTGGTGTACACAAAGGAAACAATCATTTTTGTTTATACTGTACGCTCACTCAAGGGGTTTTTTATAACCTAAAAATGTTAAATAAAACACAGTGCGAGCGTTAGGAAAAAAGAGAACAATTTAACAGGAGATACCGATGTACACTGGTTTTGAACATTTGAATATTGAAATGAAAGGGAAAAATAGAGCCGGATAAAGCATTCCATATATTCGGGTAGTGCGGCTACAAAAAAATCTCTATACTTGATAGTACGTCCGAAATTGGGCTCGAGGGTAAATTGATGTGCATTTCCTTCCTAAAAGTACGAGTATCACGGTTGAATTGTTGTGGGGGAGGAATACAAACAGCTAATTCGCTAGGACACTGTTTGTAGAAATAGCGGTAAAATAAAACAACAAACAACAAACATTACGGTGGTTTTCAAGAACTGCAATCCTTTTCATAGGTCTTCTTTGAATTCTATTTCTATTCAGGAGACTCAAGTGGGTTGTTGGAGCACCTGCCCAAATGTGAGAATTTTAATCGAGTTTTGGACGAACAAAGGCTATACGCATTGCTGAAGAAAAGCTTAGCACTTACCAGCATTTTTGGCGACATCGATTATGTGATCGTTGCACAAAAGGTGGTCTGTGATTCATATATACCAAGGACTGAAAGCTTTTCTATCTACTAAATAAAAGAACCACTCATGGATAGAGGCATGGGAGTGGGTTTCGTTTTAACGACAGTATAAAACATTGAGTCTTTGAAGCATTCAATTGTAAGCGGCTATTGATTTCCCATTGCACAGTTCTGGCTTTCGAGAACAGTATTAAATGAGCATACCATTTATGAATATGAGGAAAAGGGTCGGGGATAAAACGGAGCTCTGTGACATGCCAGCATTTATTTTGAGAATTTCAGACTTAAATCCATCCAATACAAATTGTATTGAACGGTCGAAAGGTAATTTCTAATCCAAGGAAGAAGAGATTCATCGATACCAAAAGCACGCATTTTCGATAAGAGAGCTTAATGCCAAACTCTATAAAAATGCTTTTTAAAAATCAATCGCAATAATCTTACTTTCTCCAAAACGATGTAAAAATTGGTTTCAATGTTCGGTTATGTATACTAGTACTATCAGATCACCAGTGGAACTATTGCGACGAATGACGTATTGCCTTTCATTAAGAAGCTTCCATTCTTCGAGATATTTCTCGAGTTGAAAATTGATAAGCGTTTCCATCAACTTGGAAAAAAAGGACGTAAGTCCGTCGATAGTTTAAGGGTGAAGAAAATACGGTTTTTTAAGGATTTGCTGGACAAATGCTGTTTTCTATTTACTCGAAATGAGACCAGTAGAATATAGGACAGATGCAAAATCTTACGCAGTGGTTTTGTCAGCGTTGAAGAACACCTATTCAGAACAATGGTTGGAATACTATCCGGGGTAGCTGATTTATGTTTTCGAGATCTTTCAAAACTCTAGCAACTGCACGAGTGCGAAAGAAGATTTGTCCCATAAAAATGTTTACGCTCTCAAGAACAGCCGGAGTTCTATCACTTTCTGGCAGCGTCGAATTAACAGCAAACTGTGCTGCAAGCAAAATTGGCTTTATTTTGCGAACTGATAGCTGGTGCGTCGTTTAAGACGAGCTTTGGTACCGAAGACGAAGACGAACTTATATTAATTATGGAGTACTTCTGATTGTTGCAAAATTATGAAGTTTGGTAGATCGGTACGTCCTTAGGAACAAGTCGGCCATGACAAGTATTAATATATAAAAGAATGACAAATTCTTAGCTTATGATATGGGTGTATAATATCAAAGTTGTTAGGTAGAGTTACTATATGGGAAAACCTCAAAACTATAACTGAAATTAGTTACCTTATGATTACTGACTAAAATTTTATAGGTTTACTTGGCAAGTTTTGGTTTTACTACTCAATTTCTCAATATTTGAATTGAAACATTTTTGTCAGTAATTATTAAATAACAAACTTCACTTAAAATTTTTAGGTGTTCGATATTACTCTACATAACACATTTGATCGTGTCTCTCGTCGTGCTTTGACTTGGGTCAGAACATTAGCACAGACAGGTATGATAAAGAGTCGATAGTTAATGCACAGTTAGGAGACGACTTAAAGAAGTAGACTTTAGCCTGAAATGCCATGCTTCGAAACAAAATTAACGGCAAAAGTGACCGACAAGCTCGACTACAATTTTCACTATGCACTAAGATTGGAAAATCAAGAGATGGAGTCGATTTATACGTTCCCGTTTTTTTTTTTTTTTTTTTTTTATCACATAGCTATTTCTTTTTGGAAAACTTTATTAGTCAAGAGCAAGAACTGTAAAACACAGGCACATATTTAAATACAAATTTGTATTGTTAATTAACTCCACTTTATACTTTTCAAGATATTCTAACCTAGAAATGCAAATATCTACTTTTAGATTATTATTTAAATCTTGTTTAGCTGAGCCTCTGATACAATTTTAATTTCTTATTTTTATGTAGCTTCAAAATTTGTTAAATAAAAATGCCATTTACAACTACTTTTAGATTCGGATGTCTCTAAGGTTACACGTACAATTAAAGAAATAAATCATGCATGTATGTTAGAAGAGTCATATCTCATATTTTTAAAATAATTAAGTTCTTTTTGGTAATAAAACCAGTGAAGTCCTCCTTTATAAAAACAATTATTAGATGACGAATTTGGGGCACAGATTTTTCAACCGCCTGGTATGGTATCGACATTTTTCACACGCCCTTGATTTAATTTGTCACATTTTTCAGTGTTTGTAAGTTGGAAGATTGGTAAAGTAAGAGAGTGCAAATAGATCAAAAAACAAATTAGAAAATCCTTCGTTCGAACCGAGAGTTATGGTTGCGTGTTCATACAATAATTCATCGAAAAAAAGTAAGAAAAAGACATTAATTGAATCCGCCTAGCCATTTTGAAGTGATGCGCTTTATCGACGAACAGCATTTTATTTTGTATTGAGGTCGAAGATTGATCAAATAACACTTCCTATTAGTTGTTTGGTTTACATCTCATTTGGTGTACATCTCATAAACCTAAAAGTAAGTGATAGCAAGGGAAGTAAAATACTTGAACTCACAGATGCTTTCGATTTCCAAGTTTTGAATGGAAGTTGTCATGGAGATATCCGTGGAGAATATACTTTTCTTAGAGGAACATCATGTTCTGTAATAGATTACTGCTTTGCAACTGGAGGATGATCATGATCTGATTTCGGATTTCCGAATTGGAGAGCAGATTTTCTCGGATCATATGCCGCTAGTGGTCAATTTCGAATTAGCAATTAATGGGAATACAAACCAGCTTAAACTCTTACCGAAATTATTTTGGAACGAAAAAATGTCAAACACTTACCAAACCAATTTAAAATTTGAACTATTTCACCTATATACCGTCGAAGCCACTCCGAATATTGATCATCTTACAGACATAATTAAGAAAGCCGCTCCAAATTCAACAAAATTCAGGGGAAAAAATGGTAATAGTAAAAAAAAGTGGTTCGACAAAGACTGCATGAAGGCACGAACCAAGTCTTTTGCTTTTCTCAAATTGTTAAGAAGATACAACAGTAGTACTTTTAAAAATCTATATGCTAAAGCGGTCAAAGAATTTAAAAATATCTGCAATGCCAAAAAAACAGAACACGAGCAAGGGAATATCTCTACGTTAAATAGCAGCAGATCGTCATCAGACTTCTGGAAAGCAGTAGAAAAACCGAATCGCAACAGGTCTACAAGCACACGATTTATATACTCACTTTAGAGCTCTTTTAAATACTCCACAAATTTCACCCAGTATTCAATACGCAGAACCTCAAATAATCGACGATTGTCTTGATCAGCCATTTGAACTTGCGGATATTCTTCATGTTATCAAAAATTCAAAAAACAACAAACCCCCAGGAGAAGACGGAATTCCTTTTGAGTTCTTCAAGAATTGTTCCGTAGAATTTGCTCAAGCTCTTACGAATGAATTTAATCGAATGTTTGAGAGTGCAGATTTTCCCCAGAGCTTCAAAAAGTCAATCATATACCCGCTTCATAAAAAAGGAGATTTTTTAAACCCAGGAAACTAGAGAGGAATATACTTCCTGACCACAGCTTCTAAGTTATTTACAGCCCTAATTTTTAAAAGACTCACAGACTGGATTAAAATAAGAGCATTTTACATGAATTCCAAGCAGGCTTCAGAGAAAACTATTCGACCATAGATCAAATTTTCACCTTGTGAAATATTGCTTAAATATACAAGAAACAACAGATGAAACTTTAGGGCTTATTCGTAGATTTCAAACCAGCGTTCGATTCTATTCCACGTGAAGCACTCTTACAAGCTATATAGGATTGGTATAAGCAGTAAAATAGTAAACGTCATTAGGGCTCTGTATGAGAATAATATTGCTGCCGTATGGGATGGAAATTTTTTGTCTGAAGAATTTGCAACGACGATGGGTGTGAAAAAGGGCTGCATTTTGAGCACGCTGTTATTCATCTTGTATATTGATGACATAACAGACGATATTAGAGGAGGTGTGGAAATCGATGGAGTTACAATACCGGGCCTTATGTATGCTGACGATATTGTTTTTCTCTCTGACACAGTTAATAGTATGCAGCTTAAAATCAACAGACTAGAAAAGTTTTGCAAAACTTGGAATTTAACTGTAAATCTAGAAAAGACGAAAATCCTTGTATTAAGAAACAGAGGTGGGAGATTCTCAAGAAACGAGTTGTTAGAGCATACAAGTATCTTGGTTTTGTAATAACGTCGAATCGCAATGTGGAAAAGCATCTAAAAATAACATTAGCAGAAGCAAAACGAGCCATTAATTCACTATCTTTAGGTTACCTAATAATAGCCCTAACTATGATAAGATCCATCTGGAAACAGGGTGTTCATCTCTTTTCTTGGAAACGCTTAAGATACATTTCGGCTATATAGTTAAAGTCATGGAAATGGAAGATGAACGTCTGCCGAAAATTGTTTTGAAGCATATGCTAGAAAAAAACGCGTACTGCGTAAAAGAATGGCAAGAACTAGCAACTAGCAGCGGATGTGTCATGAATTTCTACCCTAGTACTCTCAGAAGAAAATTTGAAGAAATCGTAGAAAAATCAGGGTCTTTTTTATATAACAAATATTCAAATGAAGCAAAATCGTCACTACACAGGATGTATTATAGTAAGGTCAATCACAATCTAAATAACAACACCTACTTTCTGGTGGGAACAAAATGGAGATGATAAGAACTATTTTCATGTTAAGAGGCGAATTAATCAATTTGAACTACGTGCCACATCGTCCTGACCTTCCAATATTGTGTGATCTTTGTTACCGTGAAGAAAGAGAGGATGTTTATCACTTTGTTGCAGTCTGTCTATTCTAAATGAAATTCGAAGGATGTATATTGGAGTGAGTACACTTCAAAAGGAGGATCTGATGGTGACTGTGGCTGGGATACTCTATATAGATACTCTACAAGTGCTCTAAATTATAGAAAAAGAATCATAGATGGGAATTTTTAAAATTTAAAAAAAAAATTTATTTTTTTTGAATTTTCACTTTAACTTTAACTTATTATTTTTTTCTTTTAAATTTAACTTTAATTATCTGGAAATATGTTAATTAATACAAAAATATTAATCCGGTAGATGGCTTAGTGCCAAACCAAAAGACTTTATGCTTGTAAAATATTGTAAAAATATTGTATAATTTGTTTTTATACAGTTTAATAAAAAAGTCATAAAACTAACTAAACTAAACCTACTTAACGTGCACACAAAAATTTTTTAAAAAGTTTTGTGAAAAAATTACATGACATAAAAAAGTACGTATACGCCCTAGTGTACCAGAGAATAAAACTACGTTATTTTTGGTTGGTTTATTTGTTCCTCTAGGTTAATACTTTCATTGTTTTACTTTGTGTCTTACTAAGTCAATATAGCGTTGGGCTCTTTATCAAAGCAGACCCTAACTCACCAATTTCGAATTTTACCGACGAAAATGTCTAATTTTATTTTTTTTTTTAATTTTTTGAGTTACACGGTATGCTTAATATTCTCATAGACGTAAGCCACTGTCTGCCAAAAAAATTAGAATAAAGGCGGTGTACGTAGCTTTGCAAGAATTGAATTTCTCAATTATGGGGCGCTCTCATTCAAAGGTCATTTGAGGCTGTGAGTGCAAAAGTGGTGTAACCCACTTTTTGTAATTGGGTTTAAATCGATTAAAATAAGCACATGAGCCTTGAAAATAGTAATGTTATATTTTTTTTGGAAATATTAGATATTCAAGAATCTAACACTATATTTAAAATAATTTATCTCCCTAAGACAAAAATATGAGAGACAAAATAAGCCAATTTTTAAAAATAGGGTTACGCCACTTTTGCACTCATATCCTCATTTATAGTATTTAATATGGAGTAACGTTATTTGCTCATGAGGCCGAAGATATTGTGAATATGAGTCATTTTGCTGCATAAAAATGTAATTATTTTAATAACTCGTCCACAGTCTGATCCATAATTTTCTTTTTTGACACCAAACCAATATAATATGTACCTATGTACATAATTTTGTGAATATGATTATAATTTCTTAAAGACACCTATCTGATACAATTTTTCCTACAAACCTAAATCTGAATTTTGTCTACGTATATTTAAATGTAATTTCAATATTTATTCTTCCTGAACAAAAACCGATTTACTTAATTAATTAACCTTAATTAACCAGCATCCCACAAAAACTATTGGGTGCTTTGTGTGGAAAACTATTTGTAAAATTTATTTCCAATATGAGAGCGGACAATATAAAGACAAGATTATAACAAAGTATAACCACAAGAACTGCACTCAAATGGGAAATATGTAATTTTTTCCGCAATAAAGATCTAGAATTTGACCGATTTAACGACTTTTGACTTTGAAAATTAAATGAAGCATAACGCACTTACGGGTTAACTAGTCGTTTTCTTAACTAAATGAGCAATAAATTGATTGAATTAAAGAACTTATAAGATAAATATACATATGTACACTACACATATGTACATATGTACTATGTAAAATGTATCCACCTACGCATTTCCCTAAAATGTGAACAACAGAATATTGTGCCCTCAGTTTTCATGAGGTGCGACTAAGATATATTCTTTGTCAAATAAAAACGATGACATATAAGTTTCCCAAAATGGTTCGTCAAATATCTTTTCTCACCGCATCAGATACCCACCATTTAATATGGATAGTCTTTTGTTCCGAAAAAAATTGAAAATTGTCTTCCTTAAGTGAAATAATGTTTTTTTTTACACTCCCGCGCTTCAAAGCGAATGGCATATTGACAACACCGATTTGTAAACATACAATCTCCCCATACCCGTGTTGACTTAACACGATGTAACCAAAGTGAAAAAGGAAGAGAATTTACCACCCCTCTGTTTTTTTTTTTTTGGCATCCCCTATCAGCAGATCCCCCAACAACAAATGGTGAAAAAACGTACCGATTATACTATTGCTGATGCTTACAATAGCACCTAAACTTATGGTGACCATATTTTTTTACTTTTTTGAGCTTTTTACATTTTTGTTTTGTCCGTACTCAAAATCAAAGGTCTAACTTTCAAGAAGGTGAGCGTTTTTTTTTTTAAATACAAATCTATTTTATGCAGAAAATGGTCAATCCGTTTGAAATACGAACAACAGTTAATGACTTAGTCGTTTTGTTGCACAAAATATCGTTTGAACTTATAAGTTCATGACTAAAGTTAAACCTGATTGGATTTATCTGGTTTTTAAATGAAACGCTCTCAATCTTTAAAATAATCGTTATGGAACTGTTTCTTTTTGTATTTAAATGGCTTTGGAAATAATACATAAAACAGAAGAGCTTGCAATGTATTGATAAGCCTCAGAAAATGCTTAAACAAATAAGTGTCCTTTAAAACCAAGTGCGGGTTGGTCACCACGTAACTTAACAATACCTTCTACTCTCCTACCCTAGCTATCTTCTTCTCGTTTATTTTTGTTTTTGTATGTATTGTTTAGTGAAAAATTCTTGCATACAATATACAATACAATGTTTTTTTTTTATTGTGTACATTCAATTGTTCGGTTAACATTTTTGGCAAGTAGCCAGGTGATAAAACATTTCATCGTAACCCTGATATGGCCTCTTGAATGACGATCAAATAGTTCATATCGTTCCACCTCTCTTCTGTGTTGTTTTTTTATTATTATTATTTTAAAGAGCATTTTTTATGTTTTCGCATTATTTTGATATGAATGATTTTGTGTCCACGAAACAAGTAAAATAAAGAAAAACAAATAAAATATTACAACAACAAAAAAAGAACACTATTGAAGGGCAGGCAGGTGCTATGATGTAATTATGAAATAGAGTGGATGTGAATTATTAATTTCCGTAGCTGCTGTCATTTAAAAATTCATGGTGTTTTGTTTATAATGGAGTTTTTTGTTTGTTTTGCTTTTGTCCGTATAGTATGGCTTTGTTTTGCAAACAACTTTAGTATTGTGTACGTTAAACATCATTTTTTAATAATAAAAGCTTGAGAACAATATACAATTGACTCGAGCATGTGATAGTCGTTATTCATAAGACTCTTATCACAATTGCTTCTTGCTTGAAAGAAGAAACTATTTATATTTAGTTAAGCTTTAGAGTGTTAAGAACTGATCGAGCAAGAAATTAATTTTTAACAATTATAGAACAAAAAAAAAAAAAAAAAAAAGCTCATTTGTCAGAAAATTTGTGGGAACCGTTGTAAAATACTTTTTAGCGGAAGTATCCGTCACTAGACGGCAATATCCGCCACCAATGTCAAACGGGTGACCCCGATTGGAAAAAAAGAACGATCAGCTCATCGATCACCTCAGTGTTAACTACAACAAGACAGTGTATAAGCAGGTAATAGCCTAGATTAAAATTCATTTAGCTAAACAAATGTAAAGTTATCTAAAGTTTGTCGTTTGTTTTTCTGGTCTCAAACTAAAAAAGTACTAGTACAATAATTAAAGCTGGCTTCGCAGTAGCGCATTCTGTCACTCCAATTTTTCAAGATCTTGTTGATGGTTTCGAGCTGTCGCTCAAGGATTTTAACATGGCTATGTAACTCCCACCGTTATCTGAAACGTTTTTCATATAGCCTCATTTTTGAAGAAAAATGATCCAATGATGTCACGACTCCAGAATCCGCACCAAACTGTCACTCAGTGGATGCATTGGCTTCTCATCAATCAAGTGCGGGCTTTCTGATCCCCAGATGCGCCAATTTTATTTAACATTGCTGGCGCGCGGTGGGTGCTTCATAGCGACCAAATCGCACTATTTGGGCTACATAGCACTCACCACACACTTTGGAAATAAGTTTTCAATACTTCCCAACGTTGTTCGAGCATAGAGCGACTCACTTCGTTCCGCGGAGGTATAGTACTGGCTTTCTGTAAAGATTTCGAGCAGAAAATAGCTGTCAGTGTCAAAATAACCTACAATTTAATACGAAACCACTAGATGGCCCACCTGTTACACACAATCGACCGCCAGGTTTGTTTACGCCGCCGCCGTGTATGATTGAAGCAAAAGTTACTCTGGGGTTGGATTAATTCAGAATTGAGCCGGCGGGCGCGGCGGCGCGGTGTGTGATTGCTCTTTGCCATCAAACCGTAGAATTATTCAAATATAGTTGTCTCATAGAAGCGCTGATTCATAATAAGCATGCTTGTCTCGAGATGTTTTTTATGAAAAGTACGAGTGTGATTATAAAAGTAAAGTTATCGTTATCACATGTAACACATTTATTGATAAAAAATATGTAAGTGAGAAAACGGGTTAGTTCTGTCTCTATGAACACGACTGCAGGAGAACAAATTAGCTCAATCGCATTTAGGTTAGGTTAGGTTTTAAGAGAGATCCTCACTCGGATCTCAGTGGATTCATTACGCTTCCCAGGATTTGCGAAAAGGAAAGAAGGTTAAGGGAAGGTTAAGGAAAGGAATAAGTGGAAGATTAGGTAAGGGGTGCCTCCCTGAACCATCCCGAAATATGAATGAATTTCAGGGTGTTCTTTAGTGGCAGAGACGACAGACGAGATGTCACCCAGTTCGCCGAAAAAGTGTTCTCCGAATGCTGTTTTTCTTGTTCCAGCAAGGCTAGGGCATTCACAAAGAAAATGAAATGAGCCCTTCTCCGCCTCTTCATCTTGACACCCTCTACAGAGGTCGGATCCGATGATCCCCATTCTGTTTAAGGGGTTTACATTGAGTTGTGACCAGTTAGGATTGGAACCAGTAAGGATAGTTGAGGCCTGCTTAGCAAGAGTAGATTCAGTTTTTTTTCCTAGAAATATCCGGCCAAAGATTTCTCGAAATCCGACACGTGTCAATTTGTGACCACCTATCATTGGCGGCTTCGAGGAATCTCTGGTGAATTCTGTTCTTTTCTGGCCCCAGTGGCATAAGTACTGACGATTTAGTTTGGCTCGGATCGCCAATTCGTCTGCGTTTTCATTCCCATGTACTATGTTGCAGTGTCCTGAGACCCAATTAGGGTAACTGTCTTTGTTGCGCTAAGTAATCTCAACTCTTTGTGACAACATTCCACTAGTTTTGACTTCGTGATAACTGAGTAGATGGCTTTGATGGCCGCCTGACTGTCTATGCAAATGTCAATGTTCTTTTTTACTAGTTCAAATGTGGCAAGATGCTTTGCTGCCTCATAAACTGCAAATACCTCCGCTTGGAAGACACTGCAGAAGTTTGGAAGCTTTATTGATCTATTTAAAGGTGGGTTTTCTGAAAAAATGCCTGACCCTACCCCTTCGCCCGTCTTGGAATCGTCCGTGAAGACCGATAAATGATTTGTATTTATGACCCGGTTTTCCGTCCAGACATCCCTTGTAGGGATATCGATTAAGGCCACCGGAGTGAAATCTATGTGTAGTATCATATAGTCTGTTTGAATGTCTATATTAGTAAAGTTCATAATCGCTCTTTGACCAAAAAGCCCCCTTTTCCAGTGATTGCACTGTCTTAGTCGCAAAGCACTATTGGCCGCCATATCCTTCGTGAAGAGGCCAATTGGGGCGAGTGAGAGAAAAGTTCCTAGGGCTGCGGTCGGTGTTGTTCTCATGGCACTGGTTGTGCCAATACAGCTAGTCTTTGGATTTTAGTCATGGTTTTGAGATTGGTTCCCTTGTCTAAGGCTGGCCACCAAACCAGACATGCGTATGTCAATCGTATGTAACAAGCGTCAATAACAAGAAATTAGTGTTATAATAATTGATATGTTGTACTTAATCTATGAGTTAAGAATGTGGCTAACTGGTGTTTATAATTATGATTGAATATAAGTGAATAGTTAAACTTTCCTTGTGTTGGGATGCTTTATTCATTTTAGATATCATGAGTGCGAATTGAAATTTTAATAAATGTTATCTTTAAGATCTTAAACGACATCTTTTCGGATCAAGCCTTATAGACTTAGAGCCCACAGCAGATTTTGGGTGTGAAACGATAGCAAAAATTCACTACTATTTTAAAAAACAGCTTAATTTTGTATATGCTAATATGAAAGTCTGGCACTCCGTGGTTGGGGCGTTTAAAATAATGCGTTTTTTTCGAAAGTGCAGATAATTGGTATAGCTACAACAGCATTATATTTAATAAAAGAACTGATCGCCTCGTCATGAATATGAGGGTCCAATACGTTTTCTATGGGGACAAATGATTGCCTGACGCACTTAAAGAATGCAAAAAATGGGTTTTACAAAGGGCTGGCCACGAGACGAAACCCTGCGAGACTTTTGTAAGTCTCGTCTCGGACTCGTTAAAATCGAAAATTTTCAGTCTCGTCTCGGTCTCGTGTCAGTCTCGTATAATTAAGTCTCTACTCCGAATAATACGATTTCCGGACAACCTGTTGACTATTGGAACGAAATATTTTCGATTATAGTTTGAATATGTGCAGAGGAAAATAAATATTTAAATGAAATTGGATTTTTTGTATTTATTAGACTTTCTTTAAAATTCAATCCAAATATACAGTCTCGTCTCGGTTGCTTAAAAGGCAGTCTCGTCTCGTGTCGTCTCGGTCCTGTCATGCGAGACCGAGATCGAGACCGAGACTTTTCCCGTCTCGTGGCCAGCCCTAGTTTTACAGATAATTGTGATAGCAAAATAATTAATTTTCCTAATGTTGCAGTAGTCTCTCCTCATCACAAAAAAGTTTTCTATGGGGCAAAATGGCTGCCAGACCCACTTAAAGAAAAAAGTACTATATCAGAATAATTTTCTTTTAAGGTAAGCCTTAAAATATATTATATGTGTATTTAATTTAGGAGAAGAATAATGTTGTAATTAATAATAGAACAAAATAGTTTTTTTTTTCACTAAGGCTATGCTTCCTCAACGATTTTAAGGTACAAATAAGATGCATTATCGATTGATTTCTTTTTTAATCAACAGTTTTGAAATGAAAATATTTTTTGAGTTTTGCATTTTGTTTTTTTTTTTTTCATATTTAGCGTGCGCTAAAGGGGTTATGACTACCCTTAAAGTGTTGTACACATACGAGGGGATTTAAAAGGAGATACCGATGCACATTGGTTTTGAATGACTGTAGATCACAACGGGAGGGGAAAATTGAGCTGGGTAGAGCATTCCATATTCGTGTAGTGCAACTGAAGAAAGAATCTCTGTACTTAACAGTACGTCTGAAGTTGGGCTCAAGGGTAAACTGATGGGCATTCCTAGAAGCGCGAGTATTACGGTTGAATTGTTTAAGGGGAGGAATGCAACTGGCTATTTTACTAGAGCACTGTTTGTTAAAATAACGGAAAAATAACGAAAGACATGAAACATTTCGACGGTGTTCCAGATATGTAAACGTTTCCGTTATAGTTCTTTCACCAATAATTTTAAGATCTATCTTTTGAATTCTATCCAATAGACTCAAGTAGGTTGTTGGAGCACCTGCCCAAATATGGGAGTTGTACTCAAGTTTTGGACGAATAAAGGCTTTGTAGATCACAGCCAGATCAGAAGGTGCGAAAAATTTCTTGCATCGACAGAGAAAACCTAAACACCTAGCAGCATTTTTGGCGATGTCAAATATGTGGTCGTTCCACAAAAGGTGGTCTGTGACACACATATCAAGGACTGAAAGCTGTTCAGTTTCCTAAATGCAAGTGCGGCTCATGGATAGCAGCTTTAACGACAGGAGACAGCATTGAGTTTTGGAAGCATTAAATTCGAATCGGTTTTTGATTCCCCACAGGACAATGCTGTCGAGATCAGAATTTAATGAGCTTATCATACGCTGCCGTTGCAGTTCCACATCTGAAGGACATGGATGTGAATCTAGAAACGAATATGAAAAGCTGAGGGTACTGTCGTCAGCAAAACAGTTTAAAGGATTAGAAGTTTCAGATAAAAGATCGTTTATGAATATAAGAAAAAGGGTCGGAGACAAAACGGAGCCCTGGGGCACACCAGCGTTTATTTGGTAGATATCAGACTTAAAACCGTCCAAAACAACTTGTATTGAGCGGTCCGAAAGGTAATTTCTAATCCAACGAAGAAGAGATTCATCAATACCAAATGCACGCATTTTCGATAAGAGAGCATCTTTCAAATGCTTTTGAAATATCAAGCGCAATAATCTAACTTTCTCCAAAACGATGTAAAGATTTGTGCCACTGTTCGGTGAGATATACCATCAGATCACCAGTGCACCTGTTGCTACGAAGGTCGTACTGCCGGTCATTAAAAAGCTTTCGTTTCTCGAGATATTTCTTGAGCTAGAAATTAATCAGCGTTTCCATTACCTTGGAAAGAAGGGACGTAAGTGCAATTGGTCGATAGTTAGAGGGTGAAGAAGATACGCCTTTTTTAGGGACAAGCTGGACAAAAGCTGTTTTCCATCCTCTCGGAAAGAGACCCGCAGTAGAGTAGGACAGATGGAAACATTCAAGAATTTTCGAAAGAAATAATTCCTTAGCGTTCTTTAGTAGGTACTGCAAAAGCTAACCTTAAAAGAAATTTGATCTGATACAGTAGTTTTTTCTTTGAGTGGGTTTGGCAGCCATTTTGCCCCATGGAAAAAGTCTTGGACCAATATTTTTGTGATGAGGAGAGACTACTGCAACATTAGGAAAATGAATTATTTTGCTACCACAATTATCTGTAAAACCGATTTTTTGCATTCTTTGAGTTTGTCAGGCACTCAGTGCGTCAGGGTCTTAGACACTCATATTCATGTTGAGGGCGTTCAGTTCTTTAAATAAATATAATGTTGTAGTTGCTATACCAATTATCTGCACTTTCGAACAAAAACGCACTTTTAATGCAGCATTTCCCCCAAATGCCCCAACCACGGAGTGCCAGACTTTCATATTTGGATATAAAAAGTTAAGATGTATTTTAAAATAGTAGTGATTTTTGCTATCGTTCACACGTAAAATCTGCTGTGGGCTCTCGGTCTATTATTAAAATGTGTGTTTGTTAAGAGTATAATATTTGAATATCGCTCTGAACTCAAGCAAGGGTATTGAAAATATGAATTTTGTGCGTTGAAATCCCGGATTCAATATAATGCTGCAGCTGCAAATCAATACACTAAGGACTTATTTTCTGTAGTTATAGAGCACAGAAATATACTTCAGTAGCAATTGCATATCTCTTCAAAATAGTAAGTCGAATATAATAAATTATATTCACCATTTTTTAACTTAGTTACTCATCCAACAAGAATTATCGACCAAATAAAAGCTAAAATCCGACTCAAGGGTTCATCCTTAATAAATTGCAAACTGAATTAAGGAAAATATATTGAACCTGAAGTACAAATGGTTATCTACAACAATTCCTTTATAATATCAAATGTCACTGTCAATGCTATATTTTCCATTTGTACACTTCAAAAACCACAAGAAACTTGTAATTATTAATTTCAAATTTTATTCATTGTTAACTATAACAGATATTGACATCTTTTGGTCCAGTTTGTAAATTCCTCATATTATATACCTTTCAGCTTACATCTATACCCATCTAAAGTTACAGTACATAAAACGATTCTTTAAGGATATTTATTCAAATGTCATATCTTGTTGAATTATTCAAAATGCCAGGAGAAAATTTATTGTAGGTGCCCAACAATTCCCATGTCTACAATAATTTACCAAAATTACTCGAAAATGAACCCCATTAATGTCAGCACCCCAGAGCACGTTTTGAAAATCACCATCTGTCAGTTGTATCTAAATAAGATAAAATTATATTTATATCTACATATATAATTATGTGTGTAGAGATGATTGTAGGTAGGTATTTATTTGAATCAAATAAACTGCAGAATTGGCACAGGTAGGTATACCGTCAAACAACTACAATACATAATAACAGATAGACATACATAAATGGTGAATGCGAGTGCGAGTGTGATGCTTGATTAAATTAGTTTTCCGATCAAACTCAATAGAATTGGCAATTAAATTAAGAACGTGTCATGTTCGATTTACCTACCAGGGCATAAAAGATTCACTGATGATTCAATTAGGGATCATAAGACAATTAATTATTATTTTTACCATCGCCTTCGCAAAATAAAAAAAAAATATATATGAAAAGGTTGGCTCTGACTTGGTTGGCTGATGATTGGCTTTTCTCTGTGTTGCGGTTTCCTGAATTTTTCTTGTTGGTTTTCAAATAAAAACATGAAATACAAATACCAACAACAACAACAACGCGATGTTCTTCCGCAATTCATTCATTAATAAAATTATGAAAACAATATTACCGCATCCCCCAACCAAGACCGCAAAAGACCGAAAAACTGACACAGAAACAAGCCACATCCTTGCTCGCACCTACCTACATAATTATATACTGACACACAATGACGCAAATTATAAGCCACGTTTCTAAATTGTAATAACAAGCGGTGTGCCACCGCCATGGTGCCATCGTCCATCAGCAGCCGGCAGATACGCAAGCACATAGCCCCATCAGCAAGAAGTAACTAGCTAACAGCTTACAGCCAGCAGCACCCAACACGCTCAGACTTATAATTAAGCATTTGGAGCAAAATGTCTTACGTGAGACGTCACCTATTGCCAAATATTTTTAACACAATTATATGTAGATATCTCGATGCGATGGTGTGTTCTGTGGATTTCTGTAATGGCCCCGAATCAGATCGTTACAAATCGTTGGTCGCCAGTTCATTTTTTATTTTAAATGAAAATCTTCGCACTGTGTGATTCTGAGAAATCTTTTTTTGCTGCGCGCTGGCTGGTGCAAGAATGCAATTTGTAGATGCTTTGCAAATATATAGATACTGCAGCAAAATTTGGGGTGCGTCATCTCTATTCATCGTCTGCCACCGCCATAGCCATAGCTAGAAGCAGCAGCCGGCTGGCTGGCCAAATTATTGCAGCACTACAACCGACTCAAGGAAACTAATCAAATTGCCGAACCACACGACCCGACCATTCCACATGAAGTACTTATCATGCGAAGCTCTCAACGGACAGCGACAGGTGGCCACACATGAACATTGAAGATGCTCAAGATAGTCCATCAGTTCAGACCTACTAAATTATTTCAGAAGACAACAAAAAAAAAAAGAAACTAGAAAAAAAATTAAACACTCATGTTAGTGACAGAAATAGAATTTTTATACAGTGGCAGTTAAATGTTTTCACTTTTATATTAATTAGAGTGATGTTTTATAAGATATTATTTTTTTAAATTTGTATTAATTTATAGTACAGGTAAAATAGGACACATACAAATTCCTACCCTCATAACATTTGGTGAAAACGTTACTTTTACCATAAGAATGAAGAATCAAAAGAGTCTATAAAAATATCTTGTTGGGAAAGGCTTTTTTTGAGGGGTAGAGAGGGGAGTTTTCTGTGCATCAAAAGGAAAAAATGGCCTTGGCACAATCTATTCATATGGCACATGATATCAAGGTACTTTTTAATGGTGAACCTCAATTCAATGTCGTTAATGTGCCAAATTATCCTTTAGCTCTTGAATTGTTCTTGAAAGAAAGAAGTCAAACGGTGTCAAATCACATGATCGTGGCGGAAAATTAACATGGCCACGACCTGAGATAACACGGCCATTGAATTTCTCGCGCAAAAGTGCCATTGTTTCGTTGGCTGTTTGGCAAGTAGCACCATCCTGTTGGAAGCACTTATCGTCCAGGTCCATATCCTCAATTCATCAATCAAGTCCGTTGTCATCACGCGATAACGAACACCATTCACGGTTACTGCTTGGCCGACCTCATTTTCGAAGAAGTACGGTCCGATGAAGCCACCAGCCCATAAACCGCACCAAACAGTCACTCGTTGTGGATGCATCGGCTTTTCAACAATCACTCGTGGATTCTCATTTGCCCAAATGCGGCAATTCTGCCTGTTAACGAATCCACTGAGGTGAAAGTGGGCCTCGTCTCTGAAAATGATTTTCTTCGTAAAGTGTACGAAATGCATTTTTATTTGAACACCCATTTTCGTAAAAGGCTTCAACAATCTGGTTGACAATCAACCATGGTTGAATTTGTCAAACACTGAAACAAAGAAATATCAAATTAAGTTGGGCAAAAAACTAACTTTAAGGTGTGACTCACAATTAACATCGTGCATTATGGTTAGACCACCTTTTATTTTTAATTTAATAAAATGTCACATCATTCAATGTCTAAACAATTGATTTCGTTATAAAATGTTGACAACTTTTGTAAGTGTGGCCTGGGTCTCGTTAAAATCGAACATTTTTGGTTTCGGTCTCGTTTTAGTCTTGTCTCTTCTCAGTCCCGTTTCTAGTCTATGTATGCAACCTAATATTGGAACGAACGATCCATCAAAATAAAGTTTGTCACGCATCTGTAAAGCCAATAACTGTCAAATTCCATTGAAGGATTCCGATGGATTAAAAAACCTCTAAGAAATCCGAAATGTTTTGCTTTTTATTTTTTGATCCGGCAAAAAAATATTGCAGGGCAACCAGCTGACTTTTGGAACTAAATATTCTTGATACTTCAAAATAAAGGTTGTCCCCTTTATAGTTTGAACATGAGCAGGATAAAATAAATATTTAAATGAAATAGGATTTTTAATTTGTTAGCATTTTTGTTGAAATGCTTATTTTTCTGCCGAAACAACCGAGACCAACGAGACTGTCTGCAAACTTCGGCCCAAATATACAGTCTCGTCTCGGTCTCGTCTCGGATGCTAAAAAGGCAACCTCGTCTCGTCTCGGTCTAGTGATGCGAGTCGGACCAAAACTTTTCTCGTCTCGTGGTCAGTCCTACTCAGGGGTCGAATTTGCTTTGCACGAGATCGTATAGAAGAACCAATACGTACGATTAGGTTTTTATTGCTTTTATTTCGGTAGGTGACGTAAAATAAGGCCCAACGAAATTAGACCAAATCTCAAATTTGGCCTTATTTCGCTTTAAAAATGGAAATAAGTCCAAATTAGCTTTATTACTATTTCCAAAACGAAATAAGGCCAAATTTCATTCGGAAATAAGACCAAATTTGTTTTTAAGAAAACATTCAGTGATAACAGAAGCTTTGAAAGCAGACCGACTGACAGTATAGGCGCTTGCCAGGCGACTGAGCATACCCTTAGGCCGAATTTATTCAGTATTGCAAAACTTGTCGATATATTATTATATATTGTTCAAGAACAATAAAGCGGTACGTTTGGACGGCATTCCCGCTGAGCTCTACCAAGCAGATCCACAAACATCAGCGATCTTGCTACACCTCTTAATAGCACAGGCATGGGAGAACGAAAGTTTCCCCATTGAATGGAAAAAAGGGATGATCGTCAAACTACCAAAAAGGGAAATCTTACGGATTGCGGAAACTGGAGAGGGATCTGTGTCCTCCCCGCGGTGGCAAAGATAATGGCGAAAATAATCTTGGAACGAATCAAAGAACATCTCGATTCTACTCTTGACAAAGAGCAAGCGGGATTTCGTGCAGGCTCATCCTGCATTGATCACATCAACACCTTGAGGATCATAATAGAACAATGCGTGGAGTTCCGCTCCCCTCTTCATTTGCTCTTCAACGACTTCGAAAAGGCTTTCGATAGTTTGAATCGAGATTTCATTTGGTCAGCTTTACGTAGGAGAGGAGTACCCGAGAAGATTATCGCCATTATAAAGGCTACCTACGAGTAACCATCGTGTCAAGTCTTACACAACGGAAAGGTATCAGAGGACTTCGATATCCATAGCGGAGTTCGTCAAGGATGTTTGCTATCTTTAATACTTTTCCTGTTGGTTATAAGGGATGTCCTTCAGGCAGCTCTAGCCGAGTAAGCGCGTGGAATTCGGTGGACGATGTTTTCGTTCCTGCAACATCTTGGTTACGCTGACGATATTTGTTTGCTCTCGCACAACATTATGGATCTTCATCACATGGTGAGTAATCTGGAATGCGAGGCAAACAAAGTCGGTTTGAGGATCAACGCTGGGCTAACAAAAATCCTGAACATTTATGAATCTTCTTCTCAAGTTGTCGTTGCGGGACAGCAGGTTGAAGCGGTGGACAACTTCCTGTACCTCGGTAGTGTTGTCTCAAAAGACGGCGGTGGTACGAATGAGATGTTAACTGCCGAATCGGCAAAGCTAAAGCTGCTTTCGGCATGCTGTCTAAAGTTTGGAGGAGCAACGTCTACAGTACGAAGACCAAGCTGCGACTGTTCCCGTCGAACGTAGAGTCAGTACTATTATATGGGTGTAGTACATGGAAAGTGACCGCCTCTGTCACAAGGAAGCTACAAACTTTCGAAAATAGATGTCTCCGAAACATCCTAAGCATTTTTTGGCCGAACACCATCTCCAACCAAGAACTCCTTCGGAGAACGAGCCAAAGTCCTATTGACATCGTTATTAGGAAACGAAAGTGGCAGTGGATTGATCACACCCTACGTCGTGGTGCAGACTCTATTGCAAGATATGCAATGGAGTGGGATCCACTCATCCAAGATGGCAGAAGACCCGGAGGCCAGAGAAAATATTGGCGCAGAACAGTCGACAAGGAATCACAAAAGCTCGGTAAAAGTTGGGGAGAGCTAAAATACATTTCCAGAAACCGAACGAGATGGCGTGTAGCGGTAGTTGACGCCCTGTGCCCCTTAGAGGGGTCAAGGATCTAAGTAAGTAAAGTAAGTATGTAACTTGCTGAAAACTGCAAAGTTGGCCAACTAACAAGTTGACTTCAAATCCGTAGTTGAACTGAAAGTTGAAAAATGCTATAAATTAAAATTGAACATAAAGACTAAGCACCACTGAAAGGAATCTGATGATTGGTGTGGCAGCCATGAAATTGCAATAATTCCAGCCAAATACAATGGTGGTAGCCCACTCAAGTGGTTGTTGAAAATTCAAACATTTGAAAAATGCTTTTATTCACTACTTTGAATCTGAACTCCACAGTTGAAATTCAAAAGTTGAACAACCTGCAGTTTCCCAAATATCCTTGGGATATTTGTGACATATGACATACAGAACGTCAGTTAAAACTTTCGGTTTGCATTACAATAATTTTGATTTTGAGTGTGAATAAGTTTCTTATTTTCATTTTGGATATTCAAAATATTTGGAACAAGAATTTTGTGTTTCCTTATTCAATAAAATATTGAGGGTAAACCATTATTGTTGATTGTTTATTCATGCCGAATAATTGGAATACAGTTTTTATTCCATGTGAAGCGCGGAATCAAAAGACTACAATTTTTATTTTTAAAATAAATATGTATACATCGCACCCAATAATAAGAGGAGAGTTTTCCTTTTCACACACTAATTAATAAGTCTATAGGTAAATTGTTTCTACTATTTTGTTTTCCTTAAATGAAATTATGAAGAAAGAAATGCAAATTTTCCACAATGAAGAGTAATGCAGGGTCAAACAGGAAAAGGCAAACACCGAGCTTGTACCAAGCAAAAAAAAAACAAAGGTGATAAGGAACAACAAAGAACAACAACTCAATGAAACGTAAGATCTGTTACTGTGGAATGAAATCATGAATGGATCCATGTTCATAAATATTTTTTTTCACTTGTCCGGCGAAATCGCTACCCATATACATATAGGTATAACATGGAACACAGTGCTGAAGTGGTCTGTTTATTGAAATTGGGCACCTATTCTTGTTTTTTTTTTGTGGGGGAAAGGGACCATTTTTATAAAAAAAATTCAAAATATGAAACAAATGCCAGCAGCACGCGGTGTTCTCCAAACTTGGTTTCCAATAAATTGATTGTGACATTCGCTGTGTGGCTTGTGGCACCGTCCTGTTGGAACCACATGTCCTCCAAGTCCATATCATCCATTCTGGGCCAAAAATATTCGGTTATCATTGAACGGTAGCGATCCCCATTCACAGTTACGTGCCGGTCTTGATCATCACGGAAGAAGTACGGCCCAATGACGCCGCCGGCCCATAAACCACACCAAACCGTATTTTTTTTCGGGATGCAATGATGACTCATGGAGTACGTGTGGATTGCTGCCTGACCAATACCGCATATTTTGTTTATTGACGAAGCCATTCAGCCAGAAATGAGACTCATCGCTGAAGATGATTTTTCGATGAAAATCCGAATCATTGTCAAGTTGTTGCTCACCCCGATTCACGAACATACGACGCTTCTGGTGGTCAAGCGGCTTCAGTTCTTGGGTCAATTTAATCTTGTAAGGATGTAGGCCAAGATCTTTTCGCAAAATTCGCCACAACGACGTCACAGAGATGCCCAACGCTTGAAAACGACGTGTGAGAGACACATTTGGGCTTTCTGCAACTGAAGCCTCAGGGGCAGCAATATTCTCGACGCTACGGGCTCTTCTTTGTCTCACTGGCACGGGAACATTTTGTACTGGGCCTGTGGATTCAAATTTTTCTACTAGACGCTCAATTGTTGATCTGCTAGGACGATTATGACGACCATAAATTGGACGTAGCGCTCTTAACGTTGAGGCCACTGACTCCGAATTTCGGTAAAAAATTTTAATAATTTCGACTCGTTGTTGGCTCGTATATCTTTCCATCGTGAAATGGCAAACCTTACTGAAGAGAAATGTCAAAAGAGCGGCAAGAAATATGGCGTCCCTGTTGCTCTACTTTTGTAGCGTCCCTGATCAAAAACCCTATACTAACCGTACCCGACGATGCTTGAATCCGGTGATCGGACGAGAACCGATATTTTCATCGTGGATAGCATGAATAAATAAACAGAAATGAAGAAAAATCCCAAGTTTGCTCGCTAACTTCTACTATTTCGGGGAGTTGAGAAAATCAAAAGTTGATCAACTCTAGAGTTGAAAATCAAAAGTTGAGAACGTCAACTTTGAGTGAATAAAACTATTTTTTCTGAAGTTGAATGTAAAACTCCCAAAGTTATGTTCAACTTTGACTGAATAAATTAGGCCTAAGTGGAGCGACGGAGTCACGTGAGCGGAACAGAGGACCCAAAAAGGGAGTTAAAATCCTTGAACCCGTGAAGCGGGCCGCCCAAAGTACTGTTTAGTTCAAAAACTTTGAAACATAGGTGCCTGCCAGTTCGGGGATCAATTCCTTTTATTTAGGAACTAACCCCCGCGTGTGCTAGTTCCCCAAAAAAAAAAAAAAAAATGGATCTAAACCCGATCTGGGAGGCACCCATGTTATGGTGCCGTGACATTTGGCCATGTGTCATATGGCCGTATTTTGAAATATGGCCATGTGACACTTTGTGAAAGCGTCAAATGTCCATATTCCAACATTTGGGTACTTGTCGGTTTCTAAAGCGAAATAAAGCCAAAACTAAAATTCGTCGTTATTTCCATATTAAAAACGAAATAAGGCCAAATTTTTGATATTTGGCTTTATTTCGCTAGGCCTTATTTCCACGTCACCATTTCGGTATGCATGTACATATGTGTGCGAGGTTCAAAGTATACGAACTTTCTTTGATAGGGCTGATGGCCACGAGACGGGACTCTGCGAGACTTTTGTAGGTCTCGTCTCGGTCTTTTTTTTAGTTAGGTTCTGCATGCTCATAGGAGCATTGTGTTGATAAAAGGGAATAATTTTTCACAGAAAAATAATTAAAATTACGTTCCCTTTAAAAGGTGCTTTTTGCAAAGGCTATGTAGTGTATAATTACAAGCAACTACTATAGGAAAAGTTGTACTTCTGCCTCGCTCATAGGCAAGCTTTTTGCGTTGACCATTTTCATACAGGAATAGTTGATTCCGAAATTACTGAAATATTCCATATTTTTTTTCTATATAGAACTACATGTTATTATTAGATGAAACGCTGATGGATGCAACACGAGTTTCAATCCAACGACTGTGCCTGACAGTCATAGTTATTTTTTTTTTTTGTTAAATTTAGATGTTGCACTTTGCAAATGCTTTTAGTAAATATACATACTTTAAACAAAATTTTCAATTTAGAGGAAGAAGAACAGCAGCATGTGCCGAAATTAGAAGCAGACACTGTCGATGCAAATAGACGACAAAAAACAAAAACAAATCTCAAAAACTACGACAGCGACAACGGAGGGTAGGTACGGGTGACTGCGGGCAACTGGGGGATGATGACGGGTACGATGAAGATGAAATAATGCAAAACACAGATATACCTTCACAACTATACACGAAATAAATCCTTTGAATAATTTTAATTCCATTGTTTTGTGCCAGTGACTGTTTGATAAAACTATGCATTATTTTTCTTGAATTTCAAATTGATGTTGTTGTTTTTCGTTTTTTTTTTTGTTTTTTTTTTTTTTGTTTGAGGCTCATTAATTTGTTTAATTAATTCGGCATTACTAAGAATGTTAAGAAACAATTTATTTATTTTAATTTTTCGTCTATGTTCATTGGGTGAAAACCAACTATACAATAGGATTGATGAAATTTATTATTGTGTTTTAAGAGGCAGTCCTTCGGACCTAATTCAATTTTATTTTAGGATCTTTAAAATTGTCTCTTTATAATAAAACGTGTGTCTGAGTAAGACACTGCCAATATTAGTCATATTGTTTAAGATGAAAATTCATTCTGTCAAATATATTGGATATCAAAAGTGTATTAATAAAATGAATATAATGTGTGGAAACTCGTAACTGCCTATATAGCAAAACACATAAAAGGTAAGACCGCACTGGGCGGAACTGCACTGCAGCGGAACTGCGATTAACAATAATTTGTATGAAATGTTATGAAGTTCAGTTGCTGCTTAGTGCGATGTAGCTCGTACAATTTGATACAAATAATGTTTTGCCGCGTCGTGAAGTATAGTTTTGCTGCAGATGTGTGCGGTCTAACCTTAAGAGTACATAGTTCTGTTTGTATGAACTGTGTACTTTTCAAAAATCAGTTCTACAAGTCAACAGATCTTACGAAAATCACGCAATTTGTATACTTCATCGTATATGAAAACGAGTGGTTAGATAGAAATATAATACGTAAACAATTTTTCAAATCAATTTCACTGCTGAAAAACTTTTCTAACATGTTTTAACTGAAAAAGTTAATTTTTTTAAAGTTGAAAACTGATTTGTTTGTATCTGTGTAAAAAGTTTCTACTTACGATTTATAGAGCAGAAATGAAATGAGAAAACTGCACAAAACATTGATTCGTGCATCCTGCTGTATGCATTTTCAAGAGATAGCTTCATGGGTATTGACGTTAAGATCATAATGAGCCTCATCTGGTCATATGGCATTCAAAGTAAGAGAAGCATGTGGTTTTTCTCTGGCACCACTTGTAAGAATTCCAGACGAAACTGTAAGTCGAGAGGGTTGAACTTGCTCTTTATTTGGACTTTTTAGGGAAACAAGTTCAAATAATTGTGGAGAATTCCATTCGTCTGTAATTTAGCAGCAATTCAGCCGTCCGAAGTAAAAAGGGCCTAAGCGCCGAAAATCGAGTTTAAGGTATATTTGGAATCGTTAAACAGTGTTAATTCCAACTACAAATGGCTCAAAATTACGATTGAAAATGGGCATAAATCCATTTTCGTATGGTTTTCAAAGAAACCAAAAACATTAAAACGCATTTATCTCAAAACTACAAAAATGGAGATGTACCCTTTTTACTTAGGACGGCAGAATTGTAGTCTAAAATAAGGGACTTCGGTGGTAAGCTTTTCTCAAAATATTCCCACGCTCAGTAAAAAATATCTTACCAGCCTTAAAATGGTCGGAGCAGTGCCGCCAAATGCCTGCCTAAACTATGTAAGGATACAAATAACGGACTCATAGCAACGTATTAGTTTTTAGCTTTTATTTGACAAGATTTCCTTGTCTAGTAGATTTTCACTATCAAAATCTTACTAGTGCCTTACCCAAATATACAAAATTTTGACACTTTCCAGCCATGTAGGTTTTGGAAAATGTTTTATTTTAATCGGGAAATCCTTTTGTACAATATTTTAGATATGAGGGAAACGCAACTTGAACTTCTGATGTTACAAGTGCAAATGCAATTTTACTCTGCAACTTTTTTCTTGTAGGCTTTATTGACATCCCAAATGGAGCAGTAAAAAATTACGTTAAATTTAAAGAAAAAAAGAGTTTTATTTTATAAAGATCCTGTTGTTTGTTAATCGTGTAAATGACATAAACCAACTTAACGTTCACAAACAAACACAAATTTATTCAATATTGTTAAAATTTCAATAAATTAAAAAAGTGCTTATACGCCCCAGTGCACCACTGAGAGAATACTAATACGGCATGTTTACAGTGCTTTCAATTCGTACCTTTAATGGCGAATAATTCATTTATTACAGCGGAAGGGGTTTGTGGTTGTTTAAAGCTTATAACTAATTCTTAAGTTATTCAACCAAATATTTGCTTCCAGTTTAGTAAACAGGTTTTTCTTATAATAATAATTTATATAAAATTGAATGAAATAGTGATAACTGACAATATTTAGCATACAAATTCAAGTCGACGCAACAGTGCTAAATGGATTTTCGCATGGATCAGGGACATCAATCCCGAGTAAATTATTCCCAAAACGGCTTATCTCACTTATATGAGATCTAAGACACATCGGGTCTTTTGCAAACACTGCTAAAAATCACAACATAGCTAAATAGCTTAGATTGTAGATTGTTTGTTGTTATTGGAATACAAAATTCAGAGCAGCTTCAAAGGATTGGATAACCGAATGTATACCAATGTTCGCTTCGCATATTGTCATCATAACAAATCAAAAAAAAAACACGTTTAGTGTCACAGTCAAACAAATCAGCCGTCAACTAATTATGCACCATTAAAAACAAATAAAATTAAAAAAATTAAATTGGAATACCTAGGTATGTATTTCTAATGGATCTAAGTAGATATGTAGTTTGAGTTCGTTATGTACACAAACATAATGATTTATTTAAAGTGAGCATTGCGATATATTGCTTATACGTACACATTGGCTATAAGTCCAGTCAAAAAGCTATTTAATCATTTCAGCAGTGATATAAGGAGTGAAATTTAATCGATTGCAAATTTCTTATCAATATTGTATGTGCTGAACCAGATCAAATGTAATTCGTTCATTATGTGAACTGTACATATTAGGCAAATTAGAAAGCAAATCAAACTCGTAAGGGTGAGCTTTTCAGTTAAAAAAAGGCCACACGAGCCAGTACCTGCAAGCCAGTTGGCTACATACATTGACTGTAAAATTCCTATACGTGAATATGCTGTGACTCAGGCGGCATGGAACTTGTAAGCAATTTGCTTGCAAGTATCTTACTGGCCACGTTCAGCTTTTACTAGGATATCCTATCTAGGTTTCTAAATACAATTTTTATTGAATTTGCTTTGGCATCGGACTTCGATTTTTTCTTACTTCAACGCGTTAACAAAAATTGACGTCGAATTCAGCATCAAGTCTTGCGATGGTCAACACAAAATACTGCCATCAATGTGTTGACAGACTTTTCTGTCTTGCCAAAATAACATGGATTGACATTCATCTTTTTCAACAATTTTCGATTATTTGTAAAGAATTTACGAAAAAAAAAAAATGGATTTTTTGGAGGTTTTTAAATCCATCATCATCGTTGCCATCCTTTAATGGAATTGGACAGTTCATACGTTGACAGATAGGTAAAAAACTATATTATGTCGTACAAGGAAAATTTTGTTTCAAATGTCACCCAAAAGCACTAAAATCGTCTTTTCCCGCGCATCAATGTCAATGCTTGTCAAAACATCATCTCCGAAGCAATCTATCAATTAAATTTGACAATCTATGGCTGGACAAATCGATAATGTTCCAAATGTCACCCGAAATACCCAAAACTCCCATTTTCCCAACCAAAAAATATACTCTCAAAATATTAGGATTCTAAAGAGACTTTGAAATTCGTCATAATCATAGCCATCCTTCAATCATATTTGATAGTTGCCTATTTTGGAAATGTTTAAATTTCTTGTTCCCTCCTCTAATTAAAGGCTGTGGCTATCTACATCGCTTTATATGTATACAAGTCTGAACGAGGCCACTGTGCAAAAATTTGAGCAAACCGGGTCAGTAGGAGATGTGAAAACACCAGTGCATGCTCTTACAGCTCGTACTGAAGAGCCGTACACCTCACCTCTTCGTCGTGCCCAACAATTGCACCTCTCACGCTCGTCGTTGATGAACGTTATGCATAAAGACTTGCATTTACACGCTTACAAGGTGCAATTGACTCAAGAACTAAAGCCTCTTGACCATTTCAAGCGTCGTCAATGGTCAGAATGGTGGCAAGAAATGGCAACAGTGGATGATCAATTTCCGAAGAAAATCATCTTCAGTGATGAGGCACATTTTCACCTCAGTGGATTCGTCAATAAGCAGAATCGCCGCATTTGGGCGAATGATAATCCAAGAGTGATTGTCGAAAAGCCAATGCACCCACAAAGACTGACTGTTTGGTGCGTTTTATGGGCTGGCGGCATCATCGGGCCGTATTTTTTTCCAAAATGAGGCCGGATAGCGAACTTTTTATGGCCCGATTTGGAAGAAATGGATGTGGCCGATATGTGGTGTCAACAGGACGGTGCCACTTGCCACACAGGTAATGAAACAATGCGACAAATTCAATTTTCGTGTTTTTTTGCGTGGTGGCGATGTCAATTGGCCGCCAACATCATGTGATTTGACACCGTTGGACTTCTTTCTTCGTGGTTATTTGAAAGAAAAGGTGTACAACGATAAACAACAATTCAAGAGCTAAAGGATGAGATAACTCGCCACATTAACGGCATAGAACCGGAACTATGCCTCAGCGTCATCGTAAATTTGGACCATCGGATAGAAGTGTGCAGCCGAGGTCGCGGCGGTCATTTGACCGATATTTTATTCCATACATAATTGAACCATACCAATATTATCATAATAAAAAGAAATGACAATAATTTCTTAAATAATTTGTGTTTTATTCAAAATCAACATCGGCCCTTTAAATATACCCACCCTTTACGTACATGTATATTGTAATTGTACATATGTCAAAAGCTGTTTTTATTTAGCGACTAGTCTTAAAAAGCCAGAATTGGGAGAGGTAAAAACTGAATTTAAACTCACATTGATCTTTTAAGGTGAAGGATATGCCCCTACCCCATCCACCGAATCAACTTCTGTATACGCTTGTCGCTTATGCAATATCCAGCATCCAAAATAAACACCCCATTCCAATAAGAAATACGACAAAAAAAAGTCTTTTTAGCGATGTCATTTCTATAAAAATGATTAATAAATCACAATGACAGAGAAATATAAATTTTTTGTTCTGTGTTCAAGCCAAAAACTCACATAATACACATACAAAGTGATACTAGTATCCCTAAATCAAGCCCAAATTGTGCAAAGTTAACAATAATATATGTATACCGCACCACAATAAAGGAGCTTGAAAAGCGGTAAAAATTCCATTGGCTTTATTTTTTACCGTCATAAGCGAATACACACCCAAATACATACTGCATTTATTATTTAGGGAAAAGACTGTGCAAAATACTGGAAAACCCCACAGTTTATGAGAATTGGAACTGAGGGGTCATTCATTTTATTTTTTCTAAAACATTCATGCACAACGAAATCCATATTTCATTCTTCGATATACCAACTTTTTTAATATGTAGGTATAGGTACTGGTCTTTTTTGTTGTTGTTGTTTTATTTTTATCCTAAAAGAAACCTTTTGGCTTTTTGATATACTGTTTGCCAATTCGGTGTATTTCCAAGGTGGAGTTGTGTTTTTTTTTTTTTTCTTACTTCAGAATTAATGGCTCTGGTTTTAGACGGTTAAGTATATTTCGTTTCGCCAGAAGGATTGGTTTGAGGAAATTAAATTCGTTTCGAATTCATATTGATTTATAGTCATCTATAGAATCAGCAGCGGGTGGCCACTTGTCAACATCAAACATGAACAATTTCGTAATGCAAAAACCTAAGGGATCCCAATGGAGAATTCAGAAATATACATCAGTGTCGATATTTCATTTCTAACGGTTACTGTTTCTTCTTAACCATAGGCTGAATTCTGAAAGCTTCATAAATTAATTCCTTTGAATTCTGAAATAAATGGCATATTATTATTGTATTTAAATAACTTTTTAAATTGTATAAGATAAAGAGTTTTGTTTTAAGAAATCAGGTGTTCTTGTTAGTTTATCGATTTTTTCAAATATTTTCGATTTCACTTTAATTCCAAGAACTTAGTATGAAAAAGTTTTAATTTTCTTCATCCGTTTACAGATAGATGCGGTGCTTTTGTTAAAATCTTAAACGTAGTGCAACAACAATAACTATAACTAATCTGTGACTTGCAAAGAATGCTTTTTCGGACAGTTTTGAACACTGGAATTCACATACATACCTACATACAAAATGCTAAGGTTGGTCAGGAGAACACAGCGCTGAAGGACGTTCTGGGCAACCACGGTATCGGGGAACGGAACGACAATGGAGAGCGGTTTGTTGACTTCTGTAACGCAAATCAGCTAGTCATTGGAAGTTCTCTGTTCGAGTATAGGATCTCGCACAAGATTAGTTGGTTATCCACAGATCGCCAATGTACAGCGAACTTAATCGATCACTTTGATAATAGCAAGCGCTTTAAAAATTGTCTTTTCGATGCCGACGACGTCCGAAACAGACGGGGTGCTGGTGTAGGGTTAGCTCGTTCTTATCTTATGCTTGCCTGTGTTCGACTTCGAATTGCTTCAGTACATGGAAATTGGCAAAACTTCCTGCGTACACCCAGGTACAATACCGACAGGTTACGGGATCCTACAGTGCGCCAAAGATATAAGGACCGCCTCGCCGCAGAAGCAGAAGTAATCAGCATTGCCACGCCATAAAATGCAGACCAACACTGGAGTAATGTGAAAAAGGCTTCTGCAAATGCCGCGACTGAGTCTGTGGGTATAAGGCAGAGAAGCCAAAGCACATGGCTTTCTGCAGATACATGGAGTAAGATTGAAGAAAGGAACGCGATTAGAGCCCAACTTGCGGCTGCCCCAGTAGGTGAGACATCGAGTCTCAGTACCGTAGGAAAAGGAAAGAAGTGCAGCGTAGTATCAGACGTGGCAAAAGAAAGCGCATAAATGTCCTCGCAGAACAGGCAGAGGAAGCAGCATCTAGGTGCGACAGTGGAACCGTCTACAAGATAACCAACGAATTGGTTGGAAACAACAACTCCCGAAAACAACACCTCATCAAGGATGTAGACGGCACCCTGCTAGTTTCGGATGAGAATCAGCTCAGGAGATGGAAGGAATATTTTGCTAGCGTGCTCAACCACATAGACGATAGCGGAGGTGTTCCAGCCCCTAACCCAAATGAGCTATTCGCAGAAACTAGTTCCCGTATTCGGACCTGCCCTCCCAGTTTAGCCGAGATAACATCAGCAATCAAATCCCTCAAGAACAACAAAGCGGTAGGTTTGGACGGCATTCCCGCTGAGCTGTACCAAGCAGTTCCACAAACATCAGCGAAGTTGCTACATCCCTTAATAGCACAGGCATGGGAGAACGAAAGTTTGCCCATCGAATGGAAAGAAGGGATGATCGTCAAACAACCAAAACCAAAATCTTACGGATTGCGGAAACTGGAGAGGGATCTGTGTCCTCCCCGCGGTAGCAAAGATAATGGCGAAAATAATCTTGGAACGAACCAAAGAACATCTCGATTCTACTCTCGACAAAGAACAAGCGGGATTTCGTGCAGGCTCATCCTGCATTTATCACATAAACACCTTGAGGATCATAATAGAAAAATGCGTGGAGTTCCGTTCCCCTCTTAATTTGCTCTTCAACGACTTCGAAAAGGCTTTCGATAGTTTGAATCGAGATTTCATTTGGTCACCTTTACGTAGGAGATGGGTGCATCGTGTCAAGTCTTACACAACGGAAAGGTATCAGAGGACTTCGATATCCATAGCGCAGTTCGTCGAGGATGTTTGCTATCTTTAATACTTTTCCTGTTGGTTATAAGGGATGTCCTTCATGCAGCTCTAGCCGAGCAAGCGCGTGGAATTCGGTGGACGATGTTTTCGTTCCTGCAACATCTTGATTACGCTGACGATATTTGTTTGCTCTCGCACAACATTATGGATCTTCGTCACATGGTGAGCAATCTGGAATGCGAGGCAAACAAAGTCGGTTTGAGGATCAACACAGGGAAAACAAAAATCCTCAACATTTCTGAATCTTCTTCTCAAGTTGTCGTTGCGGGACAGCAGGTTGAAGCGGTGGACAACTTCCTGTACCTCGGTAGTGTTGTCTCAAAAGACGGCGGTGGTACGGATGAAGATGTTAACTACCGAATTGGCAAAGCTTAAGCTGCTTTCGGCATGCTGTCTAAAGTTAGGAGCGGCAACGTCTACAGTAGGAAGCTGCGACTGTTCCGCTCGAACGTAGAGTCAGTATTACTATATGCGTGTAGTACATGGAAAGTGACCGCCTCTGTCACAAGGAAGCTACAAATTTTCGAAAATAGATATCTCCGAAACATCCTAAGCATTTTTTGGCCGAACACCATCTCCAACCAAGAACTCCTTCGGAGAACGAGCCAAAGTCCTATTGACATCGTTATTAGGAAACGAAAGTGGCAGTGGATTGATCACACCCTACGTCGTGGTGCAGACTCTATTGCAAGACATGCAATGGAGTGGGATCCACTCATCCAAGATGGCAGAAGACCCGGAGGCCAGAGAAAATATTGGCGCAGAACAGTCGACAAGGAATCACAAAAGCTCGGTAAAAGTTGGGGAGAGCTAAAATACATTTCCAGAAACCGAACGAGATGGCGTGTAGCGGTAGTTGACGCCCTGTGCCCCTTGGAGGGGTCAAAGATGTAAGTAAGTAAGTAATACATACAAAAAAAATGATTATCTATGTATATATAAATAGCCTTAAAAAAATTTTGTGGTACCATTTGCTCGAAAAGTATACAACCGATTTCAATAAATTTTATTTGGTTGAAAAGCCATAGAAAACCAGAAAAAAACTCTTAAGCACATGAAACGTCATCTCATGACCAGGCTTTAAACAGCCCTCCATGTCTTGTTCAAAACGTTATTTTTTTCGACATGTTGCTGCATGGACATGGATTTTTTGGACTCCATAGGATTTTTTTAGGCATGTTCATAGTTCGGCTATCGTTCATGGCCTGTGAAGGTGGCCCGTAAAAGATGGGGACAAATTGGTGATAAAGCTTAGGAAATAGGAAACAAGAATTATATTTGCTTTTAAGACTTTTACAGTTACAACAAAATCTTCCAGTGTATTTTTGATTGAAATGTTGTTTGGATTGTAAAGGAGCATGTATACTATACATATGTGTAGGTACTATGTAGTTTTAAAATGAAACTTTTTAAAGCCAAACAAAAATATTTTTTATAACACTTAAAGTTTATAGAAGATGTTTAAAAAAAAATATTTTTCAAACTAAATACATGTTAACAAAAAAATAACATTTGTTTAAAAAATGTTCGTTTTTTTTTTATCTACGACATTAGGTAATCATTTTGGGTTTTTAATATTTTCCGAATAAAAATTCAGACCTCACTTCCCACTTTAGATTACTTTTGGTTCCTCGACAACCTCTTCCAGAGGTTTAGTTGGTGGAGGAATTTTGTATTCTGTCTCTGGCATCTCGTAGACCTTCTCCTCTTTAGGCCAGCGTTGTATTATATTTAATTACCCGATTACAAATTACCCATTACTCTTTGAAATATGTAATTAAATAAAATCTAATTACCCATCAAAATTTGTAATATGTAGTTAAAAAATATCTAATTACCCATTACATTTTCACAATGCAATGGAAAAAAATTTAATTACCCATTACATTTTCAAAATGTAATGGAAAAAAAAATTTCCATTACATTTTAAATATGTAATCGAAAAAAAATTAATTATGCATTACATTCTTTAGGGCTGGCCACGAGACGAGAACAGTCTCGGTCTCGATCTCGGTCTCGTCATGCGAGACGAGACGAGACTGGCTTTTGAGCAACCGAGACGAGACTGTATATTTGGACCGAAATTTACAGAGTAATAAATTAAAAAAATTTCACTTAAATATTTATTTTCTTTTGCAATACATTTTACACAATTTTTAAAAACAGCACTAAACGCACGTGGGATACATAATGTTTTTTCATATGTTTTATTTTTTGAAAATATATCTTAGTTTTTTCACACACTTTTATTATTTTTTTTTTTTTTCAATATTATCAAAGGGCACGGTAGTGCCCAGCCAAGTTCTCGCACTACACCCTTTTTACAGGATCAAACTCAGGCGATTTTCGACCCTCCTCTAACTTCAGTGCCAATAAAGCCAGAAACTTCAAACTGGCAGCATTTGCTAAGCTCACCAGGTTTAGTCAACTCACCAAATTTCAATCCTTTGGCATTAGTGATTCCCAAGATAATAGACTGCAAAAATTGCAAAAAACCGTAACTGACTGACTCACTGATTCAATGACTCACTGACAGATCATCAAAATTATGGAGCACTTCCCGACATCGTAGAATCTTGTTATTTCGCACAACGGTAGGTCTTGTGGTGTATACAAAGGAAAATTTAAGATTTTCCATTCAGGAGGCGTGATACCCGCCCATTTTCTTAGAATTGATATAAATTACTTGGAGCACTTCTGATTGTCGTAGATTGATGAAATTTGGTACAGCGGTAGGACTTAAAGTGCAGGCAAAAGAAAATTTTTAAAATTTGAGATTTTACATTCAGGGGGCGTGGCATCCGCCCATTGGAATAAGAATTGATATCAATTATGAGGAGCACTTCTGATTGTCGTAGAATGGGAGAAAGGTAGGGCTAGAAGTGCAAGCAATTGCAAAATTTTAACAGGGCGTGGCATCCGCCCATTTCTGTAGAATTGATATCAATTATATGGAGCACTTCTGGTTGTCATAGAACGTTGAAATTTGGTAGAGCGGTGGAACTTGAACTGCAAACAAAGACTTAACTTTAAAATTTGATATTTAACATTCAGGGGGCGTGGCATCCACCCATTTACTCAGAATTTTTATTAATTATATAGAACATTTCAGATTGTTGCAGAATAATACAAATTTGGTAGACTGGTAGATCATGTGGTCAATACAAAGGAGATATTGAAAAATTTTAAATTATACATTTAGGGGTGTGGCACCCGCCCATAATATCTCAGAGTTCTATCAGCTATGTAGAGAACGTCTGATTGTCTAAGAGTTATGAAATTCGGTAGAGAGATAGGACTTGACATGTAAGCAAAGGGAAAATTAAAACTTTGAGATTTTACATTCAGTGGGTGTGGCAACCACCCATTTTCACAGAATAAATATTAAATATATCTATTAATAGCACTTCCCATTTGTGCAGGATTATGAAATTTGGTATGGTTAGTTTTCAGGTGTATACAAAGACGAAGTTGACATCATGAATTTTTTCATACAGGGGCGTTTCATCCACCCACTTCTTATCAATTATTATCATTTCAATGGAGCACTTCTAACTTACAAAAATTGGTAGAGTGGTATGAGTAGTACATACAAAAGGCATAAATTAAAAACTAACTGTTCCTTGTGAGGCTTTCATTGGGCGCTTGTCCCAACCACTTTTCCTGATAAAAATAATCTTTGCAAAAAGTAGTGAAATCACACCAAAAACATAAATGTTAAAAAAGGAGCCAAGTTCTTCTATATACAAAAACCTTTGCGTAACAAGTCAGCCGTAAAAAGTATAGAGATCTAAAAGTACGCCAAGTTCTAAGTCTATTAATGTTAAATATCAAATATTTTAACTAGAGTAATATCAAAAAACCTCAAAATTATTAGAGAAATCTGTTATTTAATGATTACTGACTTAAATTGAGTTAGTTTACTTGGCAAGTTTTCTTTTATCACCTAATGAATTTAGAAACGAAAACTTGACTAGTAAACCACCTCACTTTAAGTCAGTAATCATTAAATAACAGATTTCTCTGATATTTTTGAGGTTTTTCCATTTTACTCTAATTAAAATATTTGATATTTAACATTAATAAACTTAGAACTTGGCGTACTTTTAGATCTCACTACTTTTTACGGCTGACTTGTTACGCAAAGGTTTTTGTATATAGAAGAACTTGGCTCCTTTTTTAAGATTTATGTTTTTGGTGTGATAACGTTATACTCGACATAGGGTTAAAATATGCATATTAAATAATTTCTATTTAAAAAACATCAACAAATAATTTTGACCGGATATTGGGGTCGAATACTCCACTGTGCGGCGTCGAAGTTGAAACGCTTCTAGACCATGGTGGTCAATTCACGAATGCGACGACCCTTCTCTCCCAAGACCTGTTGGGTTTTGGTGGCCATGATGATCGTTTTTGTGCGTGAAGGTGTGACACGCACTTAAACAGCAGAGTAACCATCTTCTGCGAGCTCACGAGTGAGGAATTCGCTAAGTTCAGCCTGGAACATGCCATCGGCAACAAACTTTCGTTTTTTGGAAATATTAAAACTCTTTTTTGTATGACTCTCAAAGAACGTGGTCAAAAAGAAAGAGCTCAATGCTCTTATCAAAATCTAGTTGCAAAAATCCAATTAGTAGATTCATAAATCTCTTGTAATCACGTGTCGTGTCTAGCTAAGGAAATAAGTTGAGGAAAATTTTATTTCTTGAAAAGAACTCCTAAGATTTTTTAAATAGAACTTTTGTATCCAATAATTGTCGTGTGGTTTACTTTTAGTAGATACAAAATGTTTTCAAAAACAGTTGTTAATGGTTTCTTTTGTGTGAGTGCACTCAATAAAAATCAAATACTCCTTATATCAATAACTTATTGTTGTAGGATTTACACCTACCCTCCAGTCGTTTATAACTACACTTATGGAGCTATGTATGCTAGGTTTACAATTTTGCAACACATTTTAATTAAAAACTTATGTTAAGTGCCAAGAGTAACAATGAATGTTAAATTTGTCATCTCCAACATTATCCTTCAGCAGAGCCCCCTTGTTTTTCTTTCCAATCGTTTGGATGAGTATTTGTTTCAAGAGTAATGTTCGTACTGTAATTAAATTGAAATAAACATTTCATGTAAGGGGCACCCAGGCCACCCACTGTTTATGTACATTTATGTTGTTTTATATTTCATTTAGTATAAACATCAATCAGACTAAAGTAAACAGCATACAAATATCTACCACAGGATTCGGTGCATGTTTTGTGATGTACACATACACAAGTACACACCTACATCAATCAAAATACTAAACTTCATTCTAATTTCACCTTTGGGACATTGCTTGTAGTGTGTTGTTAAAAATATACAATTCTGCATTTGACAAACCGCACCATCACTTTGGTTTTTTTGTTATTTGTTTTACGTAACTGTGACAAAACAAAAAAATTGATGCTTCTTGCTCTGTAATCTGACAGATACATCCCGAAAATCTTCTTTGCACAGCTGGGTTCGTTTATAATTTCTGAGTTGATGATTTTTGCGTGGGTTTGCTATTTGGAATTATCATTTTAACAGAAGGAATAAATCAACAGAGTTTTCTTGTTGTGACAAAATATAATAAATGAATGAGTTGTTTTATTAAAATTAAGAATAATACAAACAAGCTTCTTGTTATGGAGGGGCGAAAATTTAAGCAATATCAGACGTAACAGAAGGACTAAAAGATAAATTGGATAGGATAAAGCGTATAGTGACATTTGGTGTCAAATAGGTTTTTTTTTTTTTAAGAAATGGAAAGCTTAAACCAACGAACCCACAGCTGTTTTTATGAATAATATTTTATTGAGGAAGAAAGTAATTTCATGGAAGAATAATTGCTTTTTAAATGACGGAAATCTAATCCATAAATTTATTTTTCTATTTAACGTTGCGTAACGAAAGGTTTCAGAAATATATTTCTTTTTCAAAAAAAAAAAAAATATGAATGAATAAGGAAATGAAACAGACTGTTGTGTCACGTCTAAAAAAATGTTGGTAACAACAAAATACAGTTTGAATAAAAAACCTGGAAACCTGGCCATTAAGCAGTACCAATTCCCAGTACGAGAAAGCAAACTGAGACGTGGTCACAATAATTTCTTCAGACACTTTTACTAGTCATAGTGACCTCTGGTGACGTAATCTCTTGCTCAATACAATAATTAATATACATAATGTAGTAAAATATAACTAGCCCAGTCAAATTTGAAACTAAATTCGCAAAGCGCGATGTAGTTCTGCATTTTTGATATGTTGTTGGGACATGTTAGAGTAGTCTATAGCCAAGTTTGCAACTTCGAAAAACCTGTGCTCGCTGCAGAAAAAATGCAACAGTGGAAAAACGCCCATTTTTCCCGACATTTTCCTTTATAACTTTGGAAATATGCAACTTAGGAGAAAACCGTCCACTATAAACTTGTTTGTTATAAAATTCGATTCAGATCGGTCAAATAGTTTTGGCAAGAAACATGATGTTAACTAAGTGCAACTCACAATGTTTGCATCATTGCTGTGGTCAAAGTAGGACACTTAAGTTGGCACTGATTTTGATAAACGTACTTGGAACCCTTAACTATCATTAAATATAGTTATAATATTTCTATCTTTTTTCAAGCAATTTTGGTAATGAATTTAAAAGTTTCGAAAATGTTCACGAAATTACATATTTACATGCCAAGTGAACAATGTTTAGAACTTTTAAAAACGCTACCAAAGCTACTTAATAAAAAAGATATAAATATAATAACAATATTTTATCATAGTTAAGGGTTCCAAGTACGTGAATAAAAATCAGTGCCAACTTAAGTGTCCTGCTTTGACCACAGCAATGATGCAAACATTGCGAGTTGAACTTAGTTAACATCATGTTTCTTGCCAAAACTATTTGACCGATTTAAATCAAATTTTCGAATTTCGTCGTGTAATACTGTAGACTACTTGATTAGCAGAATGGGAAAATGTTTGACCTATTTTTTGAGTGTTTCAAAATCACTAAGAATTTCAGTTTTTTTTTTTAATTCATGGTTAGATAGCAACAGAAATATAACATGCATGAATATAAAACTGATGTGGTCTTTTAGAACATTTTATAACAAACAAGTTTATAGTGGAAGTTGCATATTTCCAAAGTTATACAGGAAAATGTCGGGAAAAATGGGCGTTTTTTCCACTGTTGCATTTTTTCGGCAGCGAGCACAGGTTTTTCGAAGTTGCAAACTTGGCTATAGACTACTCTAACATGCCCCAAAAACATGTCTACGTGCGGATGGTCATGGACATGTACGAGTAAGTTAAAACCAAGGTAAGATGCCCCGCAGGAATCACCGAATGGTTCCCAATTAGTTTATTAGTACAATTAAGTAGGTGTGCGCCAAGGAAGCGTCTTGCGTCCTCTGCTCTTTATTACGGTCCTTCACTTTCTGCTTGAGGATAAGGTGACGGACCCCAAAATGAATCAGTTTTTTTTTGCTGACGATGAAGCTATAATAAGTGAAGATCCTGTGTCCTTGGGACGAGCACTTGATGCATGGGAAATGGATACCGCATTAGCGCGAAAAAGACCGAATACCTATGCTGTCCATTTTCTGATCCACACAGGCCTATTCCGGACATCTTTTTGAATGGAACAGTGCTTCTTAAGTGTGAAAAGTCTAAACATCTTGGATCAATGATCAACAGCGAAGGATCTTGTGATGACGACATCTCATATTGCGTAAGCGAAGGGTAGATGAAGTGGCGGGAAAACTCTCCCATATTCTGTTAAAGAACAATGCCACCTTAGCTGAAATGAAAGCTCTACACGGTAGTTGTTCGTCCAGCGCTTACATATGGTTCACCTGTGTTGGACAATGTACAAGAAGTATGAGAGTAAATTGACGGCAGCTGAAATAAAGATGCTTGGCATGACAGTGGGAGTGACAAAGCGTGATCGAATAAGAAGCAAGAGAATCCGAGGAAGCCTACACGTCAAAAATACCATCTTGGACAAAATACACCATGATCAACTTAGCTGGTACTGTCATGTACAAAGAAGATACCATAAGAACCCAGTTCAGAAGGCAATATCACAAGACGTTCCAACACTATCGCGGAAGAAAGGCAGGCGCACAAACTCCTGGATGAAACAAATGCAACGACACCTGCATTTAGTTGGCCTCAGACATGGAACAATCCAAAACCGGGAGGCCTGTCGACGTTTTCTGAGGTCAACCCCACAAGTGGAACCGTAGGTGAAACAGTTGAGTGTGAGAGTTGTGGTCCCCATCGAGATCATGACAATCGCCGGTTAAATGAAGAAGAAGAATTGTAGTAACATATAACTCTTTACAGGACACCAAAAAGCGAGATAACTGATGGTTGATTTTAGCTTGGTACTTGAGATGGAAAGTGATTTTATGTGAAAAGTTGAGAAAAAATAAATGTATTCATTTATATTGCTTTCTAAACATCTCAAAATTGAAAAGTAAAATCTTCAATGATGAGTTTCAATGATAGAGATTTTGTTAGGGTTTTTCTTTTTTTTTAGGCTTTTTGTTCACCCCTATTGCGATTTGCGATTGTTGATTGATAGTTGATTAATATTAAGAAAATGACGAAATTTAAATATTAAAATATTGAAATTACTTATGTTTTAAGTGGAGTGAATGAATATAATTCAATTAAAAAGTTCAAGTGACCTTAACTCCAAAAATAATTGTGTTTCGCCCAAGGTATAACAGTGGGCTCTTCAGTCAGTCTGTTATACCCTAATAAGACACACATTTTGGTCGATGTTTACCGACTCTTATAAAAATCACAGCACGTAGATACTGTGAATTTTATTATTCCAGGGGAATTTGTTTAAATTCGTGCACCCAGAAAATAATTACCCGTGGTCAGGGTAATTATACCACTGTTATACCTTGGGCGAAACACAATTATTTCTGGAGTTAAGGTCACTTGAACTTTTTAATTGAATTATATTCATTCACTCCACTTAAAACATAAGTAATTTCAATATTTTAATATTTAAATTTCGTCATTTTCTTATTATAAAAAACCTGACCACGGGTAATTATTTTCTGGGTGCACGAATTTAAACAAATTCCCCTGGAATAATAAAATTCACAGTATCTTCGTGCTGTGATTTTTATAAGAGTCGGTAAACATCGACCAAAATGTGTGTCTTAGTAGGGTATAACAGACTGACTGAAGAGCCCACTGTTATACCTTGGGCGAAACACAATTATTTCTGGAGTTAAGGTCACTTGAACTTTTTAATTGAGTTGATTAATATTGATATTTTGGATTTTTAAACTCAATATTTTTGTAATACCATGACCAATGACCAAATCTTTTTTCGGTTGGGAGGTTTAATGACGAATTTAATATATATATACTATCAATTATTAACAATCGCAATAGGGGTGGTTTAATTTTTGTTGATTGTTGGTTTTCTGGATTTTGCGTTTTCTGGATTTTGAGATTCTGCCATCATTATCATCTATTTCTTTCAAATTCTTGGAGATTAAAGCAGTTATACCATTTTTTGTATATATTTTTTTGTTTAAGATTTCTCCACAATTTGTCCATTAACAAAACGGAAGACCAAATTAATTTTTATTAAATTCTTTTCAAAACAATGATATTATGCAAAATTATTATTTGTGACAAAATAGTAAAATGTTTGTATGTACCGTGTGAATATCACACTCCACTGGTCGAGTAAAAAAAAAAGTCAAACAATGAAAGGATTAAGCGTATAAACAAAACAACATAAAACATCGGTAAACTTGGCACTTGGGCGTGTACGCACTTTAATTACTTTATTGAGTTTCTATAACTAAAATTAATTCCACGGTACATCTTCCCGCCAATTAATCAACTTTCCGTTTTAGTTATATAGTGAACCTTAGCATCGAGCATTTTCCTGTAATCGATAGCAGTTAATCGCATTATAATGCCACCAATATAGATACTAACTCACGTAAACGATCACAGTAAAATAGATTTAAATTTTTTGGTAAACTTATAGGTTACTGTAACAAACAAATATTTTTGTCTAAAATATTGCAAAGCATTGAAGTTTAAAAAACCTACTTGGGCCTAAGCAATTTTCACGAATCCCTTAAAAACTTAGCTTATTCCAGACAGTGGTTGTGTAAAGTCCGCAGATGGGGCTAAGGCTTGAAAAGAAATTGGAAAAGTGAAAATACAATGTCGAGGCAACACAACATTGAACCAAATCCTTACGTAAATACGACGAAAATCTTCATTTATTCTACGATTTTTTAATAAACTCAGCCGATCAATTCGTAGATTCAATGATTAGTCATTCATTCCTTAATGAACCTGTTCATCAAACAACGAATTTTCGTTGAGTCATTGAAATATTTTCATTAGTCAACGTTAAAATCCATTAACAACATTTTTCGTTGATTCAATAAATTTATTTCATCAACCAACGTAAAATGCATTCGTTGATTAATATTTCACGTGTTCACAAGGCGGCTGACAGCAACAGATAATGACTCATATTTAGAATCATCAATAACCTGTGCAGAACGCAATTTTCAGTTGTGTTGTTTTCATTTTATATCTAGATTCTTCAGCAAGAACCAAATTTTTGCATGACCAAAAATTAAGGCAAAAAATACTACAATGTCCCAATAGTAGTAAAAATTTTTGGTCATTTGTAAAAAATATTCGAAACACTACTTCGTCTTCGGTTCCAACACTCGTCTTCAACGACACACCTGCTGTCAGCTCGCAAGATAAAGCCAAATTGCTTGCAGCACAGTTTGCTGTTAATTCGACGCTGCCAGCAAGTGATAGAACTCCGCCTGTACTTGAGAGCGTAAACGATTCTATAGGTCAAATCTCCTTTCGCACTCGTGCAGTTGCTAGAGTTCTAAAAGACCTCGACATACACAAATCCGCTGGCCCGGATAGTATCCCTCCCATTGTTCTGAAGAGGTGTTCTTCAACGCTGGCAAAACCACTGCGTAAGCTTTTCCATCTGTCCTATTCTACTGGTCTCTTTCCGAGTGGATGGAAAACAGCATTTGTCCAGCCTGTCCCTAAAAAAGGCGTATCTTCTTCACCCTCAAACTATCGGCCAATTGCATTAACGTCCCTTCTTTCCAAGGTCATGGAAACGCTGATTAATTTTCAGCTCAAGAAATATCTTGAAGAAACAAAGCTTCTTAATGACCGGCAGTACGGCTTTCGTAGCAATAGGCCCACTGGTGATCTGATGGTATATCTCACCGAACAGTGGAACAAATCTTTACATCGCTTTGGAGAAAGTAAGATTATTGTGCTTGATATTTCTAAGGCGTTTGGTAGAGTTTGGCACCAAGCTCTCTTATCGAAAATGCGCGCATTTGGTTTCGATGAATTTCTTCTTCGTTGGATTAGAAATTACCTTTCGGACCGATCAATACAAGTTGTATTGGACGGTTTCAAGTCTGAAATTCACAAAATAAACGCTGGTGTGCCCCAGGGCTCCGTTTTGTCTCCGACTCTCTTCCTTATATTCATAAATGATCTTTTGTCTGAAACTTCTAATCCATTAAACTGTTTCGCTGACGACAGCACCCTCAGCTTCTCATATTCGTTTTCAGATTCACATCCATGTCCTTCGGATGTGGAACTAGAACGGCAGCGTATGATTAGCTCATTAAATTCTGATCTCGACAGCATTGTCCAATGGGGAATCAAAAACCGCGTAGAATTTAATGCTTCGAAAACTCAATGCTGTCTTCTGTCATCAAAACGAAACACACCTCCCATGCCGCTATCCATGAGCGGCACTTGTATTGAAGAAACCGAAAAGCTTTCAGTCCTCGGTATGTGTATCACAGACCACCTTCTGTGGAACGAACACATATTCGACGTCGCCAAAAATGCAGCTAAATGCTAAGGCTTTCTTCGGCGATGCGAGAAATTTTTCTCCCCTTCTGATCTGGCTGTAATCTATAAAGCATTTATCCGTCCGAAACTTGAGTACAATTCTCATATTTGGGCAGGTCCCCCAATAACCCACTTGAGTATCTTAGATAGGAATCAAAAAAGAGCTTTGAAAATGATAGGTGACAGAAATATAACAGAAACATTTGCATCCCTCGAACACCGCCGCGATGTTTCATGTCTAACATTATTTTACCGTTACTTTTATAAACACTGTTCTAGTGAAATAGCCAGCTGCATTCCTCCCCTAAGACAATTCAACCGTAATACTCGTACCTCTAGGAATGCACATCAGTTTACCCTCGAGTCCAACTTCGGACGTACTGTCAAGTATAGAGATTCTTTTTTTAGCCGCACTACCCGAATGTGGAATGCTTTACCCGGCTCTATCTTTCCCGACCATTTTAATATTCAGAGGTTCAAAACCAATGTGCATCGGTATCTCCTCTTAAATCCTTCCCTATTTTCCCAACGCTCGCACTGTGTTTAAACATTTTAAGGGCAGCCAAATCCCTTTAGTGCGCGCTCAAACAAAAAAAAAAAAAAAAAAAAAAATCAAGTGCGATCTAATAACAAATGGATTTCAATTCGATTAAGTGCTATAAGATTATCATATATATAAACAGTAATTCATTTCCTCTGCAAATGCCACACTCTGGCCAAAGCTAGAGCACAATCATTCGGAAGGGCATTTTTTGACGACGTTAACGATTTTTCGGAAATTAAGATCAAAGATTTGATTTCTTTCCTCAACGCGACGAAATGGCTATAGGACAAATTTCGGCTGCTTCTGCACCACACCTTCCGTCGATTCCCTGTGATAACAAGATAGCGGACTGGGGTTCTGGCGGGGGTTTAGTGCACAGCAGCCTGATGATCATTCGATCAGATCAGTGGACGCTTCAATGCGAGCCAAATAACTGCCTTTGGGCAAACTGTAGATGTTGTGGGTGCGGGTGCTGGTCAGGTTGAGTGAGTGCTCCGATGATAATGCCAAAAGCTACTTAGTCAATCCACAAACAACAAAATCCTATTCTAAACTCAAATCAAAATGGATGATATCCTGAGGATATCCCAAAATCTACCATTTCAATTCCATCCACAGGTTCTAACGAGGTATAGTATCAAAACGGCACATTTCAGCGCTAATTGGGTTATGGACTATTTCTACCCACGTACCTACCTGAATAAGTTACGCAAATATGTAGTTAGGACTCAAACATATTCTGAAACAACTCCAGTTGTAAAGAATAAAAAAACAAATATCTAGCAGATGGCAATTCTAAATTAGAAATTCAAAAATTAATTAATGTTCGTTTTTTTGTAAACAAAACTTATCAAATCAAAAAAACTACCAACTTTACGTATTCGAAAACAATTTAGACTCAGCTTTTTTTGCCAAAGTGAGGAGGATGGCTGAGATGACAGTGAGTGAATGAAATAATACTTGATTACAACTACCAAAAACTAAACTTTTACTTGAGTACAAAAGAATAATTTCTTACATACCTTTGTTTTCCTTAAATAAAATGTTAATTAATCTTATTCCTTATATCCATTTGATTTTTTTTTAAATTGAAGTTAATCAGGTTTTTTTTTTTGTTTTTAATTTTATTTTTCTTGTTGAAAATCCAAATGTGATGTATTTTATACGAAACATTCAATGAAAATTATGTAACATGAGCACTACTATATCTACAGTTCTTTTTTGTTTTTTTTACACACATATGAAATATATATTTATTTATATACTTTTTGTTTGTAAACATTTATTTCTATATTAAGGTTATTGAGAATATTTATTAGAAAATGTGATGATTTGCATATTTTATTATTAGTAACGTTTTTTTCTTCCATTAAATAATTTGATTTTTTTGTCAAAAATTAAACACTTTGTATAGAGGACGGTTGATTGAGATGTGTTTATTTTTATTTTTGTTTTAATTTAATTTAATTTTAAAACTATTACTTCAACAACAATTCGATTTTTGATTTGAGTACTATTCTAATCATTGAGCAGTTATAGCACATGGTAATATATTACATACGTATATAACACTTCCTATAGTTTCATTTCTCTATATGTATATAATATATATATATATATTTATGTATAATAATAAAATTTTTATGACTGCTTTTAAAAATATATATATATATTTCAAATGTTTTTTTGTTTATTTGTTAGTAATATGTATTTTGTTTTATTTAGCTATACAACTTATTTTCACAACCACACGAGAGATTCAGAATTTTTATTTTACTTTTTTTAAGTTTTGTTATATTCAAAGACAGTTAGTAAAAGATTAGTTTGGAGTGTGTGTTAATTTGATTTTTTTTTTACATTTATATCTATATTTAATATTATTATTTTTAATTTAGTATTATATTTTTTTTTGTTGTCACTTATAAAAAGGTGGATTTGCTTTTTCACTGTAGTGCTGCACAACGAAATATCTTTGTTTTAACCTTTTCGTTTTGTATCTCTACGCACATGCATTAACTTATTTTCGTAACATATTTTTGAATTTTTTTGTCGTCATGAATAAATAAAACATTCTTTAATTGTTGTTTTTTTTATTTTATTTTTTTTTTGTTTTGCTTGTAAGACACAACCACTGTTATTTGATTTATTTTATTTTTATTTAAATTTTTGATTTGGGATTGAAGTTTTTATTTTCATGTTCTTATCATTTTATTTGTTTTTGTGTTTTGTGGAATTGAAATTTATTTGAGATGGAAACGATTTTCTCCGCTGAGTGCTGAAAAAAGGAAGAAAATTTTGTTTAAGTTTGCGAAAAATGAGGGGGGACATCGATTAAATGTTCAAAAGGAACTTGAGTAGCAAAACAAATTGTTAACGAACTCAAAAAAAAGGCAAGAAAATACCACAAACTACTTTTGTGTTTTTGTTCCTGGTATCAATGTCAATCAGCTAACTCATAATCAGTGAGAACTAATCAGGAATCAAGGCCTGCAGACAGATGTGACAGTTCCAGAGTGGCTGGCTGTAATTTGACTTTGGTTTCAGGCCAGGGCGCAAATCACTTATCAGTCAAAATGTGTTGTTGAGATGTGGTTCTTCATATTTTCTTGTAATTGCTCAGCAAGTAGCAAGAAGAGGTATTTGAAAACAACAAGACCACAGGGAGTCGCTCATATGTTTAAACAAAATGTATATTGTACGTAATAATAAATTATAAAGAAAAGTTTAATTCAAACGTTAAGAATATTGTATTATGAAACTTTGTTAAGAAACCTCCTCTAAAGTTAAATATATAAAATCCTATTCCCATTAACTTTTCAGCGAGCAGCAAAAAGCTTTTACCTAAGGCCGCATAAGCAATTAATCCCCTTTTGAGAGCATACAAATTTTCTTATTTTCTTTATTCAGAAACATTTCCTAAGTTTATATTTCAGAGATTCTTGAGAAATCCCCAGTATTTCTGTCAAATACTAAGTAAAGCAAATTTTGTATTCACTTTCTCAGCTGAGATCTCTGATATGCATACCTATACAAACATATAAACTGAACAATTTATTCAGAAACTAATTCCTTTCAAAAAATGAGATACAAAGGAGTTATCATAATAGAATAGTACCTATTAAAAATAAAATAAGAAATGGGATGAAATTTTTCTGTAAAAGGTTTTTTTCCCAGAAGATGCAAAAATAAAATCAGCTTTAAAAAAAAACACAATTTTCTAGAAATTCATTTTATATAAATTAAAATTATTTTGGAAAAAGTATATACATATATGTACGTAGATAGGAATTTAATATTCTTGGATTCTATACTCATGTATTTAAACTCTGAATTTCACGAGAACAAAAATAAATATTTTAAAAGGATCATGGATCAATACCTAAAAATGTTTCACGAGAATTTTGATTTTGAATTACGTATACACAGACATAGTAGCTTACGGGGAATGCAGGAATTCTATTAAATCCTTGAAACACCATACAATATACCTTAATTTAATATTTTTTTATTGGAAGTGGAAATTACAGATGTGATGCTGTTGTATTTACCGTGTACTTTATTTGTATAATGGCGGGTGTATTGGATAGTATTCCAGGGATTCAACAGAATTCCTGCATTTATGGGTATTTTAAACATAATGCAAAATCAAAATTAAATCTAAAAGTAATTCTTTTATAGGAAACTTGCGAATATTTCAACGAAATATTTTTTTATTTGTCACCTGTTGCCAACGAAAACTTAAATTAAAACTATTAAAAACATGGTTACTGTTTAATTTATAGATCTAAATAATATTCTGATTAATAAAAACAAAAGAGAAAATTAATGCTGCGGCAAACAATTATTATGTTTTATGTGAAGTCATCCAATGTGCAATCATTTAATTCGAAAACAAAATTTTGGACTTTATTGCACACTTTAAAAAATGGAACAAAATCTAAATTACTTTTGGACTTCTTTACATTCTTAAGAGAGCAATATAGTTTATAGACTTTGATCTATTCATTTAATTTATAAAAAATTAAAATTTTAATTTTCCCTTCTTCGTGACCTTTTTTTTTTAAAAATGTTTAAATTTTAAGTAGGCTTTAGGTCTTTTTTGCTTTAAATATTTTAACGCAAGGATTTTATAGTACCTAACAGTGTTTTCAAATCTGTCCACATTCAGATTTGGGCGTTCTTTATGTTTTTTGCAATTTGTAGCAAGATGAAACAACAACTAAAACTTTTAGTTGAAATAGACGAAAAGGATATAAGGCCCAAATAAAGGCATATTGCCAAAAACAATTTCAAAATAATCCAAGAATCTAGGAAAGAATGCCCAAATTTTAATATTCAAATTATTTTGCTGATATTTACATTTTATAATTTGGAGCAAAAATAATTTTAGTCCATATTTCCAATTTCTTATTTTGCTTTTTTGGGAGATAAAAAAATATTATGCTGGTAATTCCAATTCGATTCGGTGCTTTTTCCTTGGGCGTTATTGCCGAAATTGGTGAATTTGAACAAGGGAAAGATCAATTTAGAGTGAAAACTTTACACCCTTAATGGATCTTCACTTGCATGAATTTCAAATTTTCACTCATTCATCTTTTCTTTCACACCCCAAATTCAAAACCGTGCCAGGAATATCAAACATGAATTTTTCCTCGTAAGTTCTTCTTTAAAAAGTGGTTGTTTTAGCGATTGTCATCTAAGTTGGTAATAAAATGTTTTCCAGAGACGATTCTATAATAGTCTATAGTATCCGTCTATAGTATCCGCCTAATATAATATATTAGGCGGATACTGCGTAAGTTGCTAGCTAGCTAGGAACAAAAAGTCTGGATTAATTGATGTAACATTTTGGGAAAACTTAGTTTAGTTTTTGGTTTCAATGAAAAAATGTTGCCCTAATTTTGTGTGATAACAAGTCTACATTAAAATCAATGTATCAACTGCCGGGAAGAACTTAATTACTTTCCAGTATGTGTCTTATGGCTTTTCTTACTGTGTAGGTTTTTGTTTTAATCCAATATGTCGTTTTCGAGACATACAATCTATAAATTGAAAAACCCACTGATGTGCTATTATGTGAGGCAAAAAACTCATTACAGGAACTGCAAGAAAACTAAAACTTATGTTCTTCTTTAAAACTTAATTTGAGTATTTCAAATCCGGTCTTTTCTTTTTGAAAAATCTTAAGTTTGTTATTTGTCTTCACTTGATGAACTTCAATTGCCTTTTATCACACCTTAAAACATGTGAATTTTTGGGAATTTAGCTAGCAAAGAATTTGATATTCCGTTACGAGGTTTTGTTGTTGGGAAAACTGAATTCACAATTATGTAAAATAAACTGAAATCTAACCAAAAATGGAAATTCGCATGTTTCGACTAGAATATGTGCAAACCCCGACGTGGGAGGTAATATTTAAAAATCCTCGCCACATCAAACAAAAATTTTGATTTTCTAAAGCTTTAAACTTAATGATGTTATTGCTCTTGATTTTAATAATATCTTCAAAATATTTAAATAAAATTAAAATTTTTTTTTTTTTGAAAATTCCCCTTTTTTAATTAAAAATTCTTATGAATATATAAGTAATGAAAAACTGTGAAAAAGTTGGCGAAAATTGCCATTTGCGTGTTTTTTTGAAACAATGCTTAAAATCGATGACATTCGTGTAGGATGACATATCGTGTTAATATCATTGCTTAATTATTATTATGATTTTTATAAATAATATTTGTACTACTTGAATTGCCAAACATATTTGAATTTACCCTAGATCTGTTCTAATTCCATTACATTTTTATATAATTTGCTAATATGGTTATACTAATTAATGAGGTATTCGGTCTTAAGATGCTAAGCTGTAAAGTCAGAAAAGTTTTGCCAAGTAAAATATTATTTCGTGTTAAATTTGAACATATTTTTTTTATATAACTTTTATTTTTTTTTTTGAATTTAAATAAACATTTATTAAACTTAAAACTTTAAATTAAAGAACTAAATGTTATTATTTCTTCCCTCCCCTACATTCGTTCTTTTAATTGTTTTTTTTAAGACTGATCATTCATTACGAAAAAATGGTTCAAAAAATTAACTTAAAAATTTACAGAAATTGCTGTTGGTTTTTCTGTAAAACCTTATGATAAGATAAGGATTGTTTTCAATATTTGCAAACCTAAAGAATATCTACTAAAATATTAAAAATACTCGATTTTTTACTTTTTTTTTCAAATAACGGTTAATGGTCAGAAAAAATTGTCTTTAAATTCATAAAATTTTAAAAGATTTTTAGAAATTAGGCTCTTGTTTTTGAAACTGCTCTTAAACGGCGCGCCGTTTCGTTGCGGCGGCGCGCGGCGAGACAATTAACTTTCGAGACAACGAAACGGCGAGACAACGAAATGGCGTGGCAATGAAACGGCACGCGGCGGCGAGGCAACGAAATGGCGAAACAACGAAACGGCCAGATGATGGAACAGCCAAATAACGGAACGCGAGATAAAAAAATGCAAAATAACAATAATCTGAATGAAATCTTGCCACCTTATCGTTTGCAATATAAAAGACCACGAAAGTACTTTTGGGAAATGATCGGTTTGCGGGTTAACTCAAAGGCCAAAAGAAAATTTGCGAAACAACTTTTGCGAATCGATTTAAATGTAAGATTTAAATGATGTAAGAAGTAAGAATTGCGAAACATTTTTCATCCAAACGTTCGGCCCCGTTAGAAAGTCACTTGAAGTTATCGAATAACTGAAGAATCCTTTAGAGGAGGCTAGATAGCCTAAAAAATTCCATTATTCAAGAACCCGGAGAAACTGCTCCGATTTTGATGATTTGTTTTTTTAAATGTAGGGAATTGAATTTACAAAAATGTTTACAATTCAAAAATCGACGCTCTCCACAGGATTTTTTTTTAACCTAAAAAAACCAAAATTAAAAAAAAAAAAAAATTAATTTTATTTGTAATATAATCTTAAATTAATAAATATTACTGCCATAGATTATAGAAAGGTTTTTTGAAGTTATATTTAAAAAGGCCAAAAGCAAAAACCCACAGTAAAACCCGCTTATAGTCAATAGAATAGGATATGACAGCTAAAAAATGTTAATATGTGCTAAGAACTATTGTACCTACCCCATGGTTAATTCTGGTACTGAGCGTTGTTGGTTGTTGAGAAATGATTTTCTCGTGTCCCGCCACTCGAGTATACCGTTGGTTTGCACCAGAGATTAAAATGAGTCGAGTACCTAATGCTCATGAGTCATGAACATCGAATACTCACTCTAAAAAGCGATTTCAAATGGCAAATCAATGATCAATTTTCAACTATATATTTGGCAGATATATAAGATATTATTATAGAAAAACAATTTGGGTTCAACGTCACAGTTGTATTTGAAGGTTATGGGAAGGAAACTACAAAAATTGCAGAAAGAAAACGTCAATCTTTAAAAAACTCTTCAGTTTACGATGCTTTTGAAGAAGACATGCAGCTAAAAGTTGCACAAGGAAAAATGTTTGTCCAATGAGGATAATAAGGCTAGATCTATCAGTAAGCTGATACCACATCTGGAGAATAATTATTATATAACAACAAAACAAGCAGATAGCGATGCTGGTAGATTAATCGTTACTACGGCAATAGATTCTTCATTTTCAAAAGTTGTAGTTGCCTGAGGATATCGACGTGCTAGTAATACTAATCGCTTTGACACCAAAAGAGAAGACAATTTCTTTTTTTTAAACCACCAAGAGGTAAAACACCACAAAAAATATATTCTTCTCATAGTCTGAACAAGATGCCTTTGTGCGAAGAACATGCACGATTTTTACATGCATTCACAGGATGTGATACTACATCGGCCTTTTACAATAAAGGAAAAATCACATCTGCTTAAAAAAATCGAAGAGCAAAAACATTTAAAGGATGCTGCAAATATATTCAAGCAACCGAATTAAGACAAAGACACAATTTATCAAGCCGATGAGATATGTATTTTAGTTTTATATGGTGCTTCAATATCTGCGGTTGATCTAAAATTAAATAAATTTTTTTTACTAAAACAATTGTTCATGACGTCCATGTGCAAATGAACAGTTTACCGTGCACAGCGGATGCAGCGAAGGAACATTTAAAACAAGTATATCTTCAGATTCAATAATGGCTAGTTAATTGTTTATCACCAGTCGAATGGGGATGGATGTGTAATGCCTAAAACAGATGTGCAGCTTTTTCCATGCAGCGAAATTAAATTACACAGGTTCTTATGGGAGCAGATTCACTCAAAGTCTGCATGCAGCGCAGCGCTGCACGATGTCTCTATTTCTAAATTTGCTGCCTTTTTTCATTGCAGCCACAACTGAAAAACGAAAATTTCTAAATAATTGCTATTTGGCATTACTCATATTGACATCACCTGCCATTCTTTCAAAAAATTTGTTTGTGTTGGTGATTTTTGTTTAAGAATCCATGAAGCCGGCGTTGCCACCCTACCATCGTCCAACCAAGAAAATCTCATTCCAACACTGTTTCTGTGACATCGGCAACGCTGTGCTTTCATGTATTTGTTTGACATAAATATGCATCATGGATGTCAGAAACTATGCACATGTGTTTCGTGTGCAGCTCTGCATGCAGAGATGCGTGCAGACTCGCTGCACATCTGTTTTAGCCATAAGAGATTCTATCTCTTATACGATAAGACTTTTCATAAGATAAATGTGATCAATTTAATAAAGCATCTGGCAACCAATTATAGATCTCAGGCACGTATGTAAAAAGAATAAAGCTTTTAATATATGTTGTCAAATCAAATACATAAATTATTATGTACTAAATTTGCTCTATTTACTTCATATAAATGTAACAGAATGATCACACGATCCTAAGACAGTTTTAATGTATTTACCGTATTATCATATTAAGCTTTTCTGTTTCACAATTTTGTTAGAATAAGAGTTCAGTTCGAATAAAGCTTTCAACGAATTAAGAAGTCGTCTTATGTTCTTATTTATGATGTTGAACGTTAGTTCGCATGGTTTTTAATTTAATTAGTTTTGCACGCCTTAAAGTAAAATTAGTTTAAAGATTTGTTTTATGATTTAAAACGGGTACAGATGTTAAATAACGTCCTAATAACAAATCCCATGAACCAGTCACCTGCTCCGGAAAACGTATTAAAAATAATATTCTGTCGATGTAAATCTGGCTGTGGAGGGAATTGCGGTTGTCGAAAACTAGGGATTTTCATTACGCAAGCTTGTACAGCATGAAGTGGTGATAGGTGTAGTAACTGTCAGCCTAATATACATTTCGAAAAAAATTAAATAGAATAGGAAGACACATTATGTACATAGAGTATTGAATATGTGCCTAGGTGCCTTACTATGGCAAAAAATCATCGAAATCGGAGCAGTTTCCCCGGGTTCTTGAATAAAATGCTATCTAGCCTCCACTATATATCAGAAATTTAATACTTAAAATAGATTTTTTTGCGAAATCATATTCTTTCGGAAATATTTATCTGGCTACGGACTTCAAGAAATTGAATCAAAAACACACTCTTAATACGGTACAGAGTACAGGATAAAACTTAATTTAATTTGGGGTGCATTGACTTGGCATAGTATGGTCGATAAGTTAGGACAAAATGCTCGAATTGACCAGAAAATTTATAAAGACATTGAAGAAACATGTTATGGAGTCTTATTCATTTGAAATCATGCCCATACAATTGGTTTTAAGGACGATAATGATCCAAAAAGTCCTCAACGCATTGCTAAGAAGATGTTTGCGTATTCAAGAAGTCATTTTTTAGATTATACCGCCCAAAGCTCGGGCCTAAATTCTATTGAGAACTTGTGGGGAGACATCAAGGGATGGTTAAAGTAAAAAGAAAAAAAAAACATTTCGATCAGAGTGTTCTAAATATTGACGTAATCTGATAGAGTACACCACTATCATGATTCCATGCCTTACGCAAAAATATGCAAGGAATTTTGTCTGAAATTATAAAGAATTAAGGTTTTCCTACAATATATTCACATTAACATATTGAAATTTCAAAGATTTTTAATGTTATGACAACCTTTTGTTTCCGTTCTTAATTATATTGCCAGACGAATTAAGAGTAAAATTAATGTTTATTTTTTTTCTACCAATATTCTCATGCTTATATTTTTAAAACCACTACTCAACCTCAACAAATTTCCCAAACAAAAGTTATGCATTTTAAAATTTTATAAAAATTTCGTTCTTAATTAGGCCGCCACGACTGTATATGTTATCTTCACTATACGCTTCAGTTAAAAATAAAAATATTGTCATAAGATTATATAAACCAACCAAGCCTTTCTAGATGACCTAAAGAAAACATTTGTATTTGTCCGCTAGGGAATCACATAAAACGCTTCAAACCAAGTTTGAAGCAAATCCGTCCAACCATCTAGGGCTCGTCAGCATCGTGGCAGACGTCATGCCGAAAATCACTTTTTTGAACTTGTACATCATCGTTATATTAATTTTGTTACAAACCACACGTTATTTTTTTTACACGATGTCAATTATCGTTCTTTAGAGCTAGGCTAGTATAAATACCTAGGATGCTATCTACGTACTACTATTCAAAATCAGCTTTTAATCAAGTCTTTTTAACATCCCAAAAGTGTTTACAATATGTCCTGTCATTCAACATCAATTTGATATATTTAATACAATTTTACTCTACAATAAATTCTACCTGTAATTATAGATTCCAAAATAAATTATCTAGGTATGTGTTAATATTTATAAATTTCTTAAAAACAAAATACATATATAAATTAATTATTAATTTATACGTTTAATATTGGTAATATTTTCTTATACTTTATGTCTCTAAGAATAAGAAAATTACATTTTGAAAATAACCTTGATTTAAAAGAAAATATATAACAGAGAAGCATTCTTCATTTCAAATCGCATTGTTTATATCTTTTGTCTTCTTTTTAAATAAAAAACAAATGAAATTAAATAAATTTTGAAATAAAATAAACGACGCGATGGCATTTGAATTTTAAATGCAATTGTATTTAATTTAATATTATTATTCTATTTTTACATATAAATGCATACCAAAATATAAACAAGAATCAACAAACACGATAGAGATATTTATTTCAATTAGATTGTTTTATTTTTCGAATGAAGTTTAACATTTATTTTGTATCATCGTACCTGACTACGTTCGTCCTTTTCAAAATTAAAAAAAAAAACAATCAAATTTTACCATAAAGAGATTTTAACAATTTTGTCAAAAACTAGTATTATTTATAAGTCGCTTGTGAAAATATTTGTATTTGTGGTTTAAAAAGAAAGAAAATTCATTGAAAAAATCTAAGGAATATTTTTGCAATTTTGTGTTACCAATCTATGATTATAAAATATTACTATCAGTTTGAAAATCATTTTCTAAAAGACATAATTAACTCACTGACAAAAAAATATATTAAAAATACGATGGTAACGAAGACAGGAAATAACATCGAAAATCAAAAAAAATATACACACCTGCTGAATTATAATAGCAAATGAAAAAAATTATAAATCGAACACAATAATAAAAAAAGGTTATTTTTCAATTTACTGTACAAAAATCAATTAACGCGATGAAATTTCATCTAATCTTTTTATAATATACTGACCTACACCAATGATGATCATTGATCAACCTACCCCAATCCGTATTTGAAATAAAAGTCTGTTTTGAAAAAATAATTTATTATCCGACCGGTTGCGCATTTTTTCCATTTTTACGTTTTTATATTTTATTGGATATTAAAATTGTGTGTTTTTTTGTCTTAATAATAAAGTGCCTCTAATAAAATCTTACTCGTGTTTGTGAGGGTAAAAAAATTAATTCTGAGGGAAAATTGAATAATAAAATATCCATACAAATACACAAAATGAATATTTGATCATAGTTAAATAAAAGGAAAATATTAATTATATTATGAACAAAAAAAAATTAAATTACTATAAATAACAACGAAAATATAAGTTAAGTTAAGTAATCGTCCTAAATATTTATCTAATGATAAGGATGGGTTACCCGTCGCAAGAATGTCAGATCTTAATAAAGGTGCCGTGACATTTTTGGCCATGCGTTATATGGCCATATTTCAAGATATGGATATAAATTTATTTAAGGTAATTGTCAGCTTGTCATAGTTGTCCGCAATCAGTTGTTTCACTGTAATTTGTTATAATTTACATATTTATGTTTGTAATTTGTATTTAATCGTAATTCATTAAATTATTAGAACTTTGTAGATTTGGAGAATGGGTACGTTCAGATGTGCCAAGTAAGGCAACTTTCTAGTATGTGATTTGCTAGTTTTCAAAAAAATTGAACTTTTACTGGAAAGTGACTGGAAAATCAGTTAAGAAATATCTGTATTAATAGTCTAAGAACGATAGGATCGGACCAGGGACAAATTAATTCATGAAATTTTATTTCTGGTATCGACGCAGAATAATTTTATCCTCAACAACATATCCAAAGTCCCCCAAAATCCCCGTATTGGCTTTTTGTATAGGCGCATTTTAAGAGGTGAAGAGGGGAGGGAGGCGGGAGTTTGTCAAGCTGAAAAATTTGCTGTAATACAATATAATCATATGACACATGTTTTTAGGGTGCTTTTCAACGCTGATTCTAAAGAGACCAAAACTGAAAAGATACATGTATCCTGTGGATAGTTATTGTCATTTTTATGGAATGATTTTTTTAAGGTACAACAAGTAATATATTACCCAAAACCATTTTAAAATAATGGGATATTAATAAAATTTAGTATAAATGTTTCATTTCGCATGTTTACCAAGTAACAAAAGAGTCCCCAAAAATATCTGTGGTTAAAGGGTGTTTTTTTGATGGAGATGTGCAAGTGAGTGATTATTACCATAACATCCATGAACAAATTCTGACTCTTATAAACTTTGCTAAAAATATTAAATTTATATTGGCACCCAAGGATCAAAAGAGTCCGTACAAATACCTAAGGTCCAAGTGTGTTTTTGGGGGTGTAATGTTTGACCTGCTTAACGGAAAAAACAGTAATTTCTGTTTCAAAATGAATCTAACTTTTTTTTAGGGTGCTTGTATCATATTAGCTTTTCTTTTATTAGATTCGGCGTTAAAAAAAAACCTTTAAATCATATGTCATATGTACTATCCCGATTACACGAAAATACAATTTTTCGTAAGACCTAACATTTTGCTCCGTATAGGGAAGGTCAAACATAAACTCTCTAAAAAAACACTTTGGATCGAGCTATTTTAATGGACTCTTTTGATACTTGGAAACCATGAAATATTTAATATTTTTAGCAAATTTCATCAGTGTCAAAACTTATTCATAGATGTTTTGATAATAATGACGCACTAACATCTCGCCCTCAAGAAAAAACCCATTCACCACAGACATTTTTGGGGACTCTTTTGATTCTTAGTAAACATGCAAAATGAAACATTTATACCAAATTTCATTAAAATCCCATTATTTAAAAATGGTTTTGGGTAATATATTACTTGTTATACTTAAAAAAAAAGTGATCATTCCATAAAAATGACATTAACTTTCCACAGGATACATGTATCTTTTCAGTTTTGGTCTCTTTAGAATCAACGTTGAAAAGCACCCTAAAAACATGTGTCATATGATTAGATTGTATTACAACAAATTTTTCAGCTTGACAGACTCCCACCTCCCGCCTCCCTCCCCTCTCCAACTCTTAAAATGAGTCTACACAAAAAGTCGATTCAGGTCTTTTGGAGGACTTTGGATATGTTGTTGAGGATAAAATTCTGCGTCGATACCAGCATTAAAATTTCATGAATTAATTTGTCCCGGGTTGCCCATATTAAATTTCCCATCTTTCCTAGAATATAATGACAATTTGGTCAAAATTGTCATATGTGAAATTAAAAATCAGTTTAAATTTTTATAAATTGTTTGTGCGGTCGAGATTATTAAATTTAAAATGAAATTTTACGTACATTACGACGGAATTTTGTATCCATCTCGAGGATTCTCTTTTTCTAAACGAACTTGAGATAAACTATTTAAAAGAAGAGTTATAAGTTTGACATAAAGACATGCGGAAAAAGAGTAAGTTATTTTGAGGTATTGACTGAATATTAAGACCCTTAAGTCTCCTGCACGTACCCAATGTCTTTTACTTTTAAAAACATGCAGTTGAATTTAAATAAAACAAAAATAATGAGAAATTAATGCAACCATTTTAACGAATGTAAACAATTTGGAAATGCGTGAATAAATTATAATTATTACACATAGCCATAGACAGCATGAACGATGTGTAATTATTACACAATATTCATGTTAATAACTAGCAACAAATAATCAGTGTTTTTACATAACGTTCACTATGGCGTATGTGGAATGTTTTTTGTTCAGAAAGTTTTTACTGTATCATACATGCTATGTTTATAACCTAAAGCTCTTTTAATAAGGTAATATTTCATATTTGTTTATTTAAACTTAATTCCAAGAATGCAATTATTTGTTTTAATGATTTAAAGTGAAAATATTTTTAAGTTTATAATTATGAAATAAGAATCAACAGACAAATAAAGTATAACGGCATTAGTTCGAGAACAAAAGAAGAGGTGAAGAGAGCAAAATGTCCACTAAAATGATTTTACTCTAATTTGTAATTAAAATTAATTATATTCAAAGTGTAAAATACATTAATTATAGCTTATGTAAGGTAAATACCAATACCGTGAATTTACCAATGAAATATTAAGTTTCAAAATTAAGTAATAAATTGAATTGTAAAATAATATTTCATATATTTCCTATTACACCTTCCTCATTATAATGCTTCACAATTAAAATGTAATGTATGTATCTTTATTCATATTCTATATGATAATAAAAAAAACTTCAAATACCTCAATTTATGTATATAATGTACATCCTCAAAAACCTGATATTCATTAAGGAGTATTAATTTTCCATCCTCATCATCAATAAAGGTAAAAGGTGCTAGATATATTTAATCAAATAAATGATACCATCATAATCACATCCTCTTCCAGATCAAAGTACATATATCTATATATATATGTATGTATAATAAAATATCCCCTATCAACCATAACCATCTTCATCCTCGTCGGTTTCTTGACTTGGCGAGAAAATGAAGTCAATTGGAAAATTTAACGACACGTGAAGATAAACTAAGGGTTCAATTTCTATAATACACCACCGCACCTGCCGGGCCGTGGGTCTCAACAAAAAAATGAAAGAAAGCTAAAATATATGAACTTTTCCCCCTCCAAAAGAAAAAAAAGTAATTTGTACAAAAAAAAAAAGGGAAAGGGAAAGGGGAAAAACAAAAAAAAAAGCAAACTCATTCTTGATCTGTATAAAGTGTTTTCTTCAACAAAAATCATCACCCAAACATTTATAAACAGCCAAATTTATAATAATGGCTTCCCAATTATTAACCATGAAATTTCAAAAAAATAAAAACAAATTAAACAAAAAATAAACTTCACTGATGATCATCGACCTATAATAAATGTTCATGAATGAAAATTGATAAAGAAAATTAATTTATCGATTATTATTGCTCACTCGGGCGTATGTGGAATATTGTTTTTTTTTTTCATAAATTCAATACGAAAAAATGAAAAAAAAAAATCATCGCAAGTGAAAAAGAATTTTTTTGGTGTGTAGCACACCTCTTGTAATTAATGATTTGCGATTTTATTTGCATTTCATAATATAAAAATGACAAATTGTCGCACATGTGTGTCTCGACAGGGCGCGAGCGCCATCAAAAAATAACCCAAAAAATGAATGTTTTCTTTAAATTAATTTTGCATAATACTCGCGTATCCATCGTAAAAAAAAAAAAAAAAAAAAAATAAAAAAAAGAAAAGAAAAGAAAAAAATCTTACGAAGACCTTTTTCTTGCGAGCACTGCATTAAATTTTATTTTTATTTTTACTACCATTATAATTTCTCTACTTGTTATGCATTCATTATATCCATATTCCTCGCATTTAATATCAAACCACCAACCGCCCACCCCCTACCCCCCACTTCATAATTTTCTAAACAACCCCCACCATCCATCGTCGTCGTCATCGTCGCGCCACCATCAGTCTTTTGCAAGTCTTAAGTAAATACATCAATTAATTGGCAGCATGCCCATGGTTGGTTTTACAATGGATAAAATTACATCTTTTTATGTTGTTGTTTTGTTTGGTATAGCGATGTTATGGTATAGGTATATACTGTATGCAAGACAAGAACAAAAATCGTTAATTGATGATGCTGACGACGATTGTGGAGAGCTGTATCTACACAAATAAAATGAAAATGAAAAAAATCAATAACTTCCCCAAACTACATTTTATCATCACAGGTAGACAGACAGACTCTATTTCTCTTTCTCTTTCGTTCTTCAAATTATGTTGTCTTAGTCTCTTTCATTCTTTCTCTTCCTGTGGATGTTATGACATGTGCACCACTTACTATCATAAAATCCTTCTTTTTAAAGAGCAAGCAGAAAATTGCAAAAAAATCCTTCCGCCAGAAAGTAAATAATTAAATAGAAATTCAAAATTGGTCTATTATTTCATCCATCAGCAGCACCAGCAGCCAGGGAACATCACAAATCACTCTCAACTTATCATCATTGAATTCCCATCATCATCATTATCATCTCCTCTTTCACGGAACAGGACCATCACCACACACAGACACATGTTTGAATTGGTTAATTCTTTTTATTGTCGAACGAGCATCGATTGCACTTGCAGCACCAAACCTACACAATCAAAGGTAAATATAGTGTCACAACTCACTGGATGATGATGATAATGATGATGATGGTGAATTAGATGCTTGCTGCTCGCTCTAAGGATGTGCAAGTGCGAAGAAGATGGCGCGCAAAACCATACTATAGATCTCATTCTAATAAAGGATACACCAACACACCGAGTAAAAAATACAACACAATAAAAAAAGGAAACAGACCTTAAAATCTCTTCTGTTTTATTGCTGTTTTCTTTTGTGTATTTTATTCCGTTGGCTTAAAATCGAATTTATTTTCTAAGGACCTTCGGTAGTAATAATTGATGTATCTATAACAATATTTTATACTGTTACGATAGGATATAAAAAAAATGTAAAGGAATGTAACCATCAGTGAGGTATAAAAGTGCGCGCACACACTCATGCATTTCAGAGGACGACACACAGCACCAGCATAGCAATGCCACCCAAGGAATCAAAAATAGGTGAAGGTCGGATTTTTAATACATCGCATACAATGGTGTCCTGTGTTGTCCTCTTCGTTCAACAACCAACCAACCATAACCAACCAACCATAACCAACCAACCCTCTCGTTATTGATGTTGCAATATATTAAATTGCGACATTTGGAGTTTTTTTTTCTTCTTTTTCTATTTTTTTTTTTTTACTATACACACCTCGATTTATCCATGTATGCATATTAAAATCGTTATCCATATCCATGATGATGTTAAATTAAGATTTTTTCTCTGTGTTTCGATTTTGATTTAATTGATATTATAGTATCCTCTCTGCAATAAAAACCATCAATTTTAAGAATTTAATTGCTGCTTTTCAGGTATCCACATCACCATCACCAACACCACATCCTCGAACACGTCGTCGAACTTGATATATAAATTTTTATATATATTTTTTTTTTCACATTTTCCTTATTTTTTTATTTTTTTTTTTGTTGGAAAAAAAATAAAATGCAAAAACTTTTTTGAAGTTGATGGGTTTTGGAAAATCAAAAACTACCGACGGATCACAACGAAGACGACAACGACGATAAACGATGACAAAAATGGACAAAAAAAATTAAGTTTCTTAACTTAAAACAAATTTCTTCTGCGGGACGATTTAAAGCATTTTGTCTTGTTTTTTTTTTCTCTATTCCTTTTTTTTTAATATATTTTTTTACTATAAGGATTTTCTGTGTAATATTCTTCACAATTTGCAATTTTTTTTCATTTTGATTTGCATAAATATTTTTTTAACATTTTTTTATTTCAAAGACTTCAACACAAATAAGACACGAAAATCGACGATAAAGAGCACTGTTGGGTGTTGTATTTTTATTTTATATTATTTTCTTTTTTTTTATTTAATATTGTATTATATACAATTTATTATTTTTTAAATAAATTTTAACAAAACTTTCTTTTTATTTTTGCAAAGTAAATTTCTAAACGAAAATATTTATACACATAATTTATTTTGATAGTAAAAAAAAATTAAAATAAAACGCGCCGTGCAAAAAATGTTGGTATGTTGCGTATGCATGCGAACCAACTGCGATAGGACACTAGACCATGGCACAACAATGGAGAGAGAATCTCTTTCTGTTTCGGTATTTTTTTTTTGTGTATTTTTTTTAAGCCACGGAGCACGCGAGATGCTTGCTGGCTGGCTGTATTCACGATGGACCACTGTTTGATGTTGTGGGGCTGCTGAATGGGAGGAAAATTTTTGAATTTTCCGATGTGAATTTTCCGATGTGATATACTACTCTCTCGCTCTCATCATGCAAGTGCGAAATCTCTGAGAGAGATTTTATTCAGCTGTTGTTTTTTGGGGGGCAAAATGTATCTTTGCGGTATGTTTTGATCTCAAAATTTCGTGCAGTTTCGGGTGAATACTCAATCTGAAAATCTGAAAGTTGTACCTTTTTAGATAACACACGAGGAAAGTATCTTTTCGATTTTTGTTTGTTTTTATACATCTACATACATATATAATGTTCTCTATCTCTCTCTTGTGGTGGTATCTTGTATAGTAGTAGATATATATGAAGATATAAATAGGTTACACGGTTTGTTGTCGAAATATTGTGCTGTTGTGAAATGTATAGAATTCCCTTGGGCAGAATGCAGGGGGTTGTTTTGGAGGGCTGGTGGAAGGGGGTGGTGGGTGCGATGGTGGTTCATGAATCGTGATGTGCGCGCTTGTAATTGAAAGAGAAACTAGAAAAGAGAGTGAGAGGAAATTCATTTTATAATTTTTGATAGCACACGATTAAAACATGTTAAAGTGTTTTTAAAGAGCTTTGATGTGAATAATTTTTTTCCTTCGCAAATTTTTTTTTAAAATATTATAGAGAGCTGAGGGAAGGATGTTTCCATTTTTAAAACGTGTAACAAATAGGATACACTCATTTTTGTTATGTTTCAATTAATGAAAGATGAAAAAAACATAATTTTGTTGGGATAATATTAGAAGAACCGAAAAATAATGTAGGTACTCTGTTCCGTCACATTTAATTTCAATAGTCCATTTATGAAAAATTTATTGTCTTTAATTTAATTTTTTTCTCATTCCATTTTAAACAGATGAACATTTTGTTTTTGTATTCAATTATTTTTAAGTTAAAGAAAATACATTTTTTGTAGTTTTTTTTTTTGTTTCTTTTGTTTGATGATTTATTTTTTAGCAATATTGTCATATTAATCAAAACAATACGTTTAAATTATTTTTAAATTAAGAAATTTAAAATTAAAGAAATAAATCTAATAGAACCCACTATAAATGTCAAACTAACATATTTTTTTAACAAGTTTGGTGAACGAAAATTGCTAGTGGAAAATTTATGTTTGTTTGTGATTTTTTTTTAGTTTTTGGGGATAACAAAAAGTTAATAACATAACTTCTGATTTTTTTTTTTTTTTTTTAATAAAATCAAAAAATTTAATTGTTATTAATCTGTATTTTTGACATTTATTATTTTAAATTATTGTGTATTAATTTTATTAAGTGAGTTTTAATTGATTTATGATCTAGGAATTGTGAATTTTGATAATTCCCTAAGTGGAAATTTAAAGGTATGAATTTGAACTCCTAAACTGTTTTTTTTTTTCTAAGATTGCCCTAGAGAATTATTATGTTTACCATTATAGAATTTATATAAAGGGTGTCCATTTAACGTCAAAAGTATTTAAGAGCATGATTTTTGGGTATATTCTAAGAAAGAAAATCGTTTCACAGTAGGGGCCTATCTCAAATTATGATACAATTTATCAGGGATTTAAGAAAAGTCTTACTTTGGTTTACCCTGATCCATGTTAACGGTAATTGCACTATTGTTAATAACGATAGAAACTTTGTTTAGGACTTTATTTTTAGAATAACTACGTTTAAATAAATATTATATCTTTTCTCAGTCTTAGGATATCCAGTTTTAAGCCTGTTCCATTTTTCCTGCCCATCCAGAAAATGTGTTGTCAACATGATGTTTTACTATTGTTTTTTTGAATGTATGTAACAATACTAAAAATCAATAACAATTTTGTCGAAAAACGCATAGACGTTATGATAATTTGGAAAACTAGCGTTGGTTTTCCCAATTATCATAAAATGAATGGGTTTTTCGCCAAACTTGTCATAGATTTTTATTTTTAATATGGTTATGGTTCAAAAAAATAGTAAAACATTATGTTTATTACGCATTTTCTGGAGAAAATTGATCTCAAAGTCAAAAAAGTAGCTTGGACAGGAAATTTGAAACAAGCTAACTGGATATCTTAAGACTGAGACAAGATATCAAATTTATTTAAACGCAATTACAAAGGCTGGTACATCTTCTAAAAATAGTGGCCTAAACAAAGTTTCTTTCATTAGTACTAACAGCGAAATTACCGTTAACATGGGTCAGGGTACACCAAAGTAAGACTTTTCTTAAACCCCTTGTTATCGAAATTGGAGGTAGGCGCTCATTGTAGTACGATTTCGATTTTTTTCTTAGAATATACCCCAGAATCATACCCTCAAATACTATTGAAGAATAAGGGGATACCCTGTATTTATTGATCGAAAAGGAAAGGTACGCTTATTGAGTTTATGTTAATTTGTTTTATGAAATTAACATTTAAATGTATGCATAGATGATTTTAAAGTTTAGTATTTCGTTTAATAGATAGATATTCATAGACACAGTAGATATACAATTGTATTCTCTCTTAAATGGACGATAATACATAGGTGCACTTGGGCGTATACTCACTTTTTTTCTTATTTTATTGAATATTTATTAAAACTAAATACATTTATGTTTATGCATATGTGCATTCTAAATCGGTTAAGGCCGATTAATACAGAGATAGAGATTGAATTTATTTCTATATTTAAATTATTAAAATAAAATTTACAGTGTATTAATGTATTAATTTTCCTTATGTCTTAGAAAGGTAGCAACAGATATATCTGATGACAGCCAGCTATTCTAATCAGGCTCGAAACGCATTTGGACTAAATGTAGAATACAAAACTTTCAATTAAGTTTAAGTATAATTTTCTGAATTCTTTTACTTTATTCAATTCCATTATTAATGACTTTTATTTATCAAATTTTTCTAAACAATAGTTTGTACAACAATTCATTTTATAGTATGGCTTGCGCCGTCTGCCAGAGTGACAATTTAGGTTTTGAAAAAATTTAAATAATTCATAATGTTAAACTAAAAAATTATCTAAATAGTTATAATTAAGTTTTTTTTTGTTTAATTTTTTTTTAAACATTTCATCTACAATGCTTTTTCTATATTGCAAAGCCCAGGTAACAAATTTGTAAAGTCTACTCCAATTTCAGCCGTTTAAAATTTTTGCATTTCGTTATTTGTGAGATGATTTTTGCCGAACACGTTTCCTTGCATTTCCATTAAAATAGGCCATCTACCTAAGAAGTGTAGCACATCGTCTTTTTCCCTCAGGTTGCAGAGTCCACAAAGTTCTGGAAGGTCACTTCTATTTGAGACAAAATTGAGATTAAGTATCTCTGCTCTGGTCTTGAAGACAATAGAATTCGAAGCTGTTTGATAAGCGGGATTAAAAAAGTTATTGTTGCACAAGTTGTGGTTGAGTTGGGAGTATACGACACTCGCATTCCAATTTCTGGATTTCAATTCAAAATCAGCCCTTTTGTTTGCATCGACTGCATTTATAAGGTCATACAATTTGATTTTCCAGGAATCCCAATCATAACCTTGACGATTAAGTGGATGGTTGCAATTTTCCGCCAAATGCTTCCAGACGGCCATCCATGAATTTTGCTTTCTGATTACACTCATACTTATTTTCTTTGGTAGCCTATTGCCATCGAGCCTGAGGGGTTTGAGAACATATAGTCCACTTGCATTTTTAAAGTTGCGATAAACAAAGGAGAGAGACCGGTTTCTAGTAAGTGTATGTGGTTTGGTGTTGTGACAGACAGTTTAAAAATTCTCTTCAGAAAGTATCGCAAGAGTTGCTCAAGTTCATCAAGCTCTTTATGGCCCCAGATTTGCGCCGAATAGAACATAATTGCTTGTGCCGTTGCTTGAAATACTCTATACTTCGAAACTGAGTCTACCTCCTTATGTGACATAACACTACTTCAGGTTTCGTATAGTGCGTTTTTCGATTTTGCAAGCTTGACCGTGATATGTTATCTCATATTCAAATTTCTCATTTACAACCTTAATGTCATCGTTTCCATCTTCCACTTTTCGTTATTGCAATTTCTTCCTCCTGCTTTCCAAAAGATCATAATTTTCGATTTCGTTAGGTTGATCTAAAATCTCTATATTTCACAATAACCAGCTAGCCTGTGGATCATCAATTGTAGTACCAGTATAGGGTGTTTCAGCGAGTACGACGATGTCATCAGCAAACATGAGATGGCTTACTCTCACCGTATTGATTACTTTAACTCCACCACTTGCAAAGACTTCATCGATGTCATCTATATAAAGAGCAAATAGCAAGGGACTGAGGTTGCAACCTTGCCTTAGACTTTCTACTTGAGATAGTTCATCACCATTTAAAATAGCAGATGTTGTATATGCACACAAACTTTCGATTATTTTTCGGAAATTCATTGACATTCCTTTGCTATACAGCAAGCATAAGTGCTCTTCTATCTATGGTATCGAAAGCTGCTTTAAAATCTATAAAAAATGTATACAGTTCTCGTTTTTTACTCATACACAATTCAGCGATATTGGTAAGCGTATAAATTTGGTCCACCGTTGAATAGTCTCTTCGGAAGCCTGCCTGATTTTCAGTTAAGAGGTTGTTTTCCTGTAACCAGCTATATAGACGATGGTATAATACTTTAGTGAGGACCTTCATTGATGTATTTAGTAGAGAAATTCTTCTTTAGTTTGCAGGATCAGTGTTATCTCCTTTTTGTGTATCGGTTTTAATATTGCTTTGTTGTAAAATTCTGGAACGGATCCAGAGTCTAATAGCCTTTTCACACCAAACCCAAAACCAAATTTTCGGCAATTGGTTCACGAAAACTTGAAATGCGTTCACACCGAAAATTTATAAGTTTTCATTTGACATTTCATTTGTTTTGCTTAAACACAATGGTTTCGAGGAAGAGCCGCGCCGCTTTGAAAATTGTCAGTGCCACAGAAAAGGGAAAAATCAAATGTTTTATGTGCAATTAAAAGACAATTTATTAATATTGGAATTTAATAATGGAAATACAATCAATCCTGATTCGTTATAATTAATTTATTTCTTAACCGATCAATTTCACGTAGTAGTTAGGATGCGCGACACTGCGTCGCGCTCTCTTGTGTTCCAGTAGAAAAATTATTTTTTCCTGGCAGCAACCGGTCAGCTATTTATATGACGTTTAATTGAGCGCTGAATGTTCCATAAGGTCTGTTTGTTTTGTTTATCATATAAAATCCAACATGTTTTGGACAGGTTTTATTTAAAACTTGTGGTTTATCAAAACTTGTGGTTTAACAAAAATGTTAGGGAAAACTTGTGTTTTTGGGTTTGGTGTGAAAAGGCTATAAAATAGATTTTTTTTTCAAATTCGCAGCAAATTTGCAACTTTTTCTCAAGAAATGTTAATTTTTGTATTTATTTTCTTGTAAAAATATAAAAGGGTCAAAAACGACCTACCAGCACAAGTTAAGCCGTTTTCTAACTTAAATCTGGTAAGGTAGTGACTGTGGCCGATTTTCAAATTAGAATGCGAATAACTTGCACAGATTTTCTTATAGAGTAAAGAATAAAGAAAGAAAAATGGTAAATATTATCCAAATTAGTTGGCTGATATCTTAAAAGGAAGCCAATTTCGTTTCCAAAATACTGCAAAGCTGAATAAAAATTATGCAGTAGTATTTCTACAACATATTGAAACCTTTCAACACTTAATGGTGTTTTGTTTTATGCTCTTTTTAATAAAAACTATTGAGTTTATTACTTTCTTTCTTAATTTATCCCTATGAAGGTTGTACAATATTTTTTTAATCTATTAAATTATACATAGATTGTTAGAAAAATAGCTACAAAAGATAAAAAAAAATCATTCATACATACGAAATATCAAAGGACTCTGTAGTAAAAGAAGTTCCTGAGTTACTACTGCGTAACTTAAAATTTAGGAGCATTCTCCGATAAGGTACAATCTTGTAATTTTGCACAGAGGTGGGCTTGTGGTGCATGCAAGTAAAACAAAAATCAAAAATTTAAGATTATCAGGTTTTCCATTCAGGAAGCCACCGACTTTCACGTGACAAAATAATGTTAAACAATGGAGCCAAGTTCTTCTATAAACAAAAACCTGTATGAAATACATATTTTAAGACCAGAAACACAATAAAACTACTCCAAATTTTGTATTATATGATTACTGACTGAAATTGCATATAGTTGGCGCAAAATCGGAAAATGCGCTTTCTAACCGGAACAACCTGAAAAATCTATTTCAACTTACGGTTTTGTTAATTTTTTCCCTAAGACTATCGGCATCATTTTTTTCAACAGCGTCAGCGGAGAACGAAATTATTCTAAGTCCACTTTTTTTCAAAAATGAGTTAATGATGCAGTTTTTATAATTTGAGAGTGCTCTTTCTGAATTTGAAAACCATTTTGGCCTAACTTTTTCAGTATGGTAAATAATTCATAGCCAGTTTGTTCTAAGAGCCAAATTTTTCAACTTAAATTCATTACAAATTGTTCAAACAGCCATTTTTGTATGGAATAGAACAATTGTTCATACATTTTCCACTTTCTAAAATAAAAATTCAAAAGTAGTCTAAGTCCACTTCTTAATACCACTTAGGCCAATTCGTAATTACATATCATATAAAAAATTGTAGTGACATTTTGTTCTAACTTACTTACTTACTTTTGATGGCGCTCACAGCCCAGGATGGGCTTCGGCCTCAACTAACAAGCCCCTCCAGCCAGCTCTGTCCCTAGCTAGCCGCTTCCAGTTGCGCACACAAGTGCTTTGATGTCGTCATCCACTTGATTGCGCCACCTGTTACGGGTTCTTCCTCTGCTGCGTACCCCATCGGGGTTGGATTCGAAGACTCGTCGGGCAGGTGCGTTGCTGTCCATACGCTCCACGTGCCCCAGCCATCTCAGCCGCTGTATTTTTAGCTTTTTGACCTGCTCAACTTCGCTGTATAGCCCGTATAGCTCGTCGTTGAATCTTCTCCTCCATACTCCTTCGATACACACCGGACCGAAAACCACACGAAGAATCTTCCGCAAAGCACCCTAGCAGATTTTTATCCGAATCTTTCAGTGTCCATGCTTCTGACCCATAAAGCAGGACCGGGATGATTAGGGTCTTGTATAAAGTCTCCTTGGTTCTCTGAGAGAGGGCCTTACTACTTAAATGCCTTCTTAGACCGAAGAAACAGCGGTTGGCAAGAGTAATTCTTCGGTTGATCTCTGCACTGATGTCATTCTGCGCCGTAATAGTGGAGCCCAGGTAGACAAAGTCATTGACAACTTCGAAGTTATATCTGTCCATCGTGATATTTTTCCCGAGTCGACGATGTTGAGATTCCTCTCTCGGTGACAGCATATACTTAGTCTTGTCCTCATTAACCGCCAATCCCATTCTAGCCGCCTCCGATTCAATGCTCGCAAATGCCCCTGCCACAGCTCGCTCCGTTCTGCCGACAATGTCTATGTCATCCGCATATGCAAGCAATTGAACGGACTTTTGATAGATTGCACCGCTGGTGTTGACATATGCGTTGCGTACAATGGCTTCAAGAACGATGTTGAATAGGTTGCATGATAACGCGTCGCCTTGCCTCAATCCTTTCTCAACATCAAAGGAATCGGTGATGTTCTTACCAATTTTGATGGAGCAGCGAGATTTCTCCATCGTCATCCTGCACAAGCGGACGAGTTTAGCAGGGATGCCGAGACTCGACATGGCTCTGTATAATTCGTCCCTTTTCACGCTATCATACGCGACTTTAAAATCGATAAAAAGGTGGTGTGTATCGATCTGGAATTCCCGGGATTTTTCTTAAATCTGTCGGAGTGTGAACATTTGATCGACGGTTGACTTGCCTGGCCTGAAACCGCACTGATAGGGGCCGATCAGATCGTTGACAAAAGGTTTTAAGCGGTCACACAGGATGGCCGACAAGATTTTATAAGCGACGTTTAGGAGACTAATTCCTCTGTAGTTGGTACATTTCAGAACACCTCCCTTTTTATGGATGGGGCACACTATACCGAGGTTCCATTTATCGGGCATACTTTCCTCAGACCAAATTTTGCAGATGAGCTGGTGTATGCTCCTAGCCAATTCAACTCCCCCTGATTTAAATAGTTCGGCTTGTAAGCCATCCGCACCAGCAGCCTTGTACGACTTAAGTTTGGATATCGCCAGCCGCACTTCGGTTAGGTCGTCGTCCAAGTTGAATGGAGCGTTCTGCCTATTAGCGGCATCTTGGCTGTCTTCGCCATTAAGCAGTCTAGAGAAGTGTTCTTTCCAGATCCTCAGCACTGACTGTGTGTCTACTACCATATTCCCACTCTCATCTCGGCAGGCTTCCGTTCTAGCATAGAATCCTTGGGTGGATCGCTTCACCCTCTGATAAATTTTCGAACATCTCCCCTACCGCTACAACCCTCAATAGACTCTACCGCCCGCTTCTCGTGCTCTCTCTTTTTCCTCCTGAGAAGCCGGCGTTCCCCGTTTCGTTTCAGCCCGTAGAGCACCCGGGCCACTCTCTCAGCAGCTCTTGTTCGAGTCTGCAGCATTGCCTTGTAGGCCTCGTCCTAAGCTGCATGCGCTAGCCAGCACTCTTCATCGAACCAGGGGTTTCGTTGTATTCGCCTAGTGAAACCCAGCACATCAGAGGCGGCACTTCTGATGGCTTGTTGACAGTGTTCCCACTGGTCCTCCACATGGTCTGCAAAAGTTCTGGCGGTCTCTTTCGATTTAAGCTTCTCGACATCGAATCTTTTCACAGCTTCTGCTCTGCGTTGTTGCATCATGGATATCCGCATACGTAGTCTAGCTACCACCAGGTAGTGATCCGAGTCAATGTTGGCCCCTCGGAACGTTCGGACGTCCAAGATACTGGAAGCATGTCTCGCGTCTATCGCAACGTGGTCGATTTGGTTGACGGTTAGTTGATCACGCGACCGCCAAGTCCCCTTGTGTATATTGAGGTGTGGGAAGTAGGTGCTTGAGATGATGACATTTCGCTCCGCCGCAAAGCCTGCCAGCCTGTGTCCGTTGCCGGAAGTTTCGTCGTGTAGGCTGTGTCATCCGACTATCGAAACAAAGTTGCCCTCCTTTCTGAATCTGGCGTTGAAGTCACCAAGAATGATCTTCACGTCGTACTTCGGGCACATATCATACGTTGTCTCCAGGAGATCGTAGAATGCTTCTTTGGTTGAGTCCTCTCTCCTTTCATGGGGGGGCGTGAACACAAATCAGCGAAATGTTCTTAAATTTGCCTTTGATGCGGATTGTGACCAGGCTTTCGTTTACACTTCGGAAACCCAAGACTTCTTGCCTAAGTCTTCCCCTTATCACAAAACCACAACCAAAAAGCCGCTGACCCTGTTCCTTCAAGCACCCGCCGTAGTAGATGTCACACGTTTTCAGTATCCGTATGCCTCCTCCATCCCATCGCACTTCCTGGATGGCTGTTACGTCAGCCTTTAGCCTGTCCAGGTTCTCCACTAATTGTTCGGCTGCACGTGTTCTGTATAAGGACAGGACGTTCCACGTGCAGATCCGAAATTCATTGTCCTTGTTTCGTTTGCTGGGGTCGTCAACTTTAAAATCATCCATATCCGAGGCTTGTTGTTGTTTCGGAACAACTTTTTTACGTGGTAGGAAAGTTACTCCGACGCATAACCCCCGACGCGGAGGACCAGACCCTTCTTATAACTCCAAGGGTAGGGAGCCGGATAAACCGCTCCTTATAGGCCTGAGCTACAAATATGTCGTAGTAGCCCATATAAGGTGTTCACTAAGTAGTTCAACCTAACTGGAACTGAAAACGTCACCGTTGATTCCATCTAGAGAATTCGTCCGCTGCCGCCTCGATGAAAGGAGAAGTGCCTTAGTGGGAACACTCCTCCCCCCCTCTCTCGTTGGCTGTCCCCAACAGCTTTCCATGGGGATTTAAACCCCTTTTTTAGCTGAGGTACTAGACACCCGATGTTCACCACTAGGAGGTGAGAGTAAACAGAGGTGGGTTTTGAGAAAAACCTGTGGATGCTTGTGTCCTCTTGAATGCACATAACTACCCTTTTGAACATCCATTTTGTTCTAAGCGACAGAGAATACTCATTTGGTTTATCTCATAGGTGATTAATATGGAAATTTTAAACAGTATTATATTTGGGAGGAATACGTTGGCATTGGCATTCGTAAAAGTTTTCGATTTTTTTCGACATTCGATGAAAAGGTTGCGTTGATGTCCTATGACCTTCGAAGATTGTTTTCCAATTCCAGCTGCTAATAGTATGTACGATCTCACTGGTGTGTACAATTTAAACAAGATAATATATTGCTCTTGGTGTTAGGAGACTAATAGCGGAAAGAGTCGTATCGCAAGTAATTTAACAAAAAATTTAAATGCAGTGCTGTAAGACTACTGGCAGTAACCGTTTCACATCGATTGCCATTCTTTAATTCATGGAAACGCATCAGAAAATCGAAATGATTACGCAACGGTTTTCTTCGGGACATTCCAGAATTAAGGAACTTGATGCAGTGGACAGCGTAATAGACCTAGGGCTATCCTCGAGACGAGACTGTGCGAGACTTTTGTAAGTCTCGTCTCGTCTCGGTCTCATTAAAATCGAAAATTTTCAGTCTTGTCTCGGTCTCGTGTCGGACTCGTATAATAAGGTCTCGTCTCGGTCTCGTCTCCGAAAAATTCGATTTCCGGACAACCTGTTGATTATTGGAACGAAATATTGTCGATTATAGTTTGAATTTGTGCAGAAGAAAATAAATATTTAACTGACATTGGATTTTTTAATTTATTAGACTTTCTGTAAATTTCGGTCCAAATATATAGTCTCGTCTCGGTCTCGCCTCGGTTGCTTAAAAGGCAGTCTCGCACGACGAGACCGAGATGGAGACCGAGACTTTTCTCGTCTCGTGGCCAGCCCTAAATAGACCGACATTTTAAAAATATATCTGATTTCAGTCCAATTTCACTTAGGTATGTGGAACCTCAAAAGAATGGAGTTGTAAAGCACTGTTGCAACAGTGGGTTTAAATTTCATCACATACTCAAGATGGAAAGATATAGTTTATGAACAAAATAACCTACTTCAAATAAAATACCGTGAAGAAAACGATTTAACTTCCGCTTCGTTGTTTACCAAAAAAATAAATACGTTGCCAAAAGTGCTCAAAACATTTATCGGAAGTTTATTTTCCAAAGAAAAGAAAAACGATATAAGACAATGAAGAACATTTCTTTTTGTTTTTGATTTTGAATGAATTTTTGAACACTTACCGGAATAAGTTGCACATAAGATTTGCATACTGGTACTTTTTTTGTAATTTTCGTAGTCTGAGTTAGTGACACTTAAACTCAAACTCGAATCGGATTCAGAATTCAAGTCTGATTAAATTCTCGTAAGCGGAGTAAATGTTAATCTTGTTTTTTTTCTGATATTACTGACAAAATAAAAAAATATATAAAATTGGACATAGAACCAGTGTTACCTCTGAACAGTTTGAGAAAGTGTCAAAAAAGGTGTCCGAGAGGAAAAAAGGTGTTCCTCAAAAATTTCAGTTAGAATGCAACATTAAATTGAGTTTTTTATTAATAGGTACATATATTAAAGTAAATGTTTAGGTAGCATAGTTAAGTAAACATTAGAAATATTTTTAAAAAAATGCTAAATAAGTAGTTATGTATGACATTAAGTTTTATGTACATATTTGTTCTCAATACTTTTCTATGAGAACATTATCAGCAACCCATTCTTCTAAGCCCAATTCAGTATATCTAAAACATTTATAGGCGAAAGCATTGAATTGCAATTTCCAACTTCTAATTTATAAGTCAGCTTATTTTTATATAAGTTTTAATTTGTTTTTAATTTTTTGATTTTTTCACAGCTTAAGCACAACTCAATATTTTCTTACAAATAAGTATAAATTTAAATAAAGAAATTAATTTTAATGTTTTTTAAGATACTTTGAACCAGAACAGTTCTATATTTTGAATTAAAAAAATATCTTCAAGACATGCTTCATTGGGTTATAACTAAGGATTTGTACCTACTCGTCAATTATCTTCTCGGGATAAGAGATCATATTTTCAAATTCAGAAACTATATAAAAATAGTGCAATTAATGATTTCTGAGTCGAATAAACGTATCACAGACATCTGACCACATAATTTTTTGATAATGTTTTAAAATATTTGTTTATTTCTCCATTTTTAATAATCCTTTCAGCCTCGTATCTAATTGTATGCCTTGTGTATAAATATCACAGATAATTTTGATATTTGTTTCATTCATAGTCTACTTTATGTAACTCAACATTTAAAAGATGTTGTTTAGAAAAAAATTGATATACCAACCAGTGACAAAACATTCTTTACTAAGATAAATAAATTTGTGATGAAATATTTTTTTATTTCAAAAAGTGTCAAAAAGGTTGCTTGATTTCAAAAAGGTGTCCAAAATCGATTATTTTTGAAAAGAGGTGTCCTGGTGCCCGGAGGTATGAAAAGGTGTAAAATTTACACTAAAGTGTCCCAAACATTTTAAAAGAGATGAGTCAAATATATTAATTTCAGCAACGTAGTGCCTAATTGTTCTTACTACCATGTTTTGTGCAAAGTCCATGTTTTTTTTTTTTTTGGGGAAATGCACAGTTGTATGGAATTTGTTCTATCTCCATTTTTGTGATTTTTATTTGAAAAATTATTTAAAATTACTAAAAGTTTTGCATTTATGAAAACAAATATAATGAAATAACTTAAAATAAAAAACATATCTAGAATACAAATCAAAAATTTGACTATAATTCAATTTAAAGTAAAAATATCGTCTCCTGAAAAATTTTGATTTTGTGACTTAGACTAATTTTGCTTTCCGCTGACGAGTTGAGATGAGATTTTTAAATTTACGGTTGCCTTCCAAACAATTATACTAGCCGTGTTTTGGTGAGAATCAGTAAAATTTGTACATGGAATCGTTAACATCAAAAAGTGATCAAAGAATAGTTTATTGTATCGATTTTACACAAAACAAAAATGTATATGTATACAAAATTTGATGGGCTGGCTTTGTTCATTCTCACCAAAAAAGACCACTTTTTAATTCCTAAGACTCATTAAACTAGAATTTTTTTCAACTTAAGATTAAAACCCAACGATAACAAACGATAACCATATTTAAGGTACTCTAGTGATTAAAAGCTAAAGAAAATTTAATTGAAACATATTTAAGGTATTTATTGAATAGAAACAAAAATTTTAACAAAAAAAAATAAATTAATTACGTAATTGAATTGAGTATGATTCATTAATTAAGTTTTTTTTTTTAGAAATTCATTACTTCCATTTCAAAATTGATTCTCATTTAATTTTTCAACTTAAAAAAAAAAAAACAAATATTGATTGATAGATAAAACCATTTTTTAAATCGTGTAAATAAAATACTTCCCAACTGACCTTAATTTATTTTCCACCAAATGATTTATTAATGTTTTTTTTTTTTATTTTCAATTTTGATCCTCATAAAAAAGTTTTAAAACCTCTTAAGGATAAATATTAACATTTTTGTTTTATGTATTTTCAATTTAATACTTCTCAGTTCTCACACAGCCACCAGACCAGACCCATTAAAACTAGACCACAAATTACAAACTCCGTTAAATATTATATTATGCAACATCCCCTCTTAAATGATGGTGAAAAATTTATAAAAATAAAAGAAAAACTGAAGACTATCTAAGACGGCCATAAGAAAACGAACCCATCAAGTCGAAGGAAAAACTTTTAGCAGTTTTTGGATATATGTACGAGCGACGCCGACGTACGTATGCTACAGCAACAAACAAAAACACCAAAAATGTCAGTCAGGCCAACTCAAACTAAACAAATCGAGCACGTCCTGAAGGAAAAAGTTTTTAATAGACGTGACGAAGCTCCAGCAGAGACGTTACCTGAAAACCAAATGTGCACAAAACAAAATGTTATCCTGAATTTACATTAGCTCAAGTGAGGCAAATTCGTGCATGCAATAAAGGATATAATATTGTTTTATTTGGTTTCTGCTGCCAGACGATTCTCCTGTTCATCTTAGAAAAATAAAAAAAAAAATCGAGGTGAGATGAGAGAAAGAAATACCATTCTTTAACGTGTTGTTGTTATGTTATGTCTTCAAGAAAACGAAATCCTCAGATTGGTTGTATGTACTTGATCTTATTAAAAATAATAGGCTATTGATTATGTCCTAAAAAACAGGGCAAATATGCCCCTTCAAACCCTCATACTTAGATTTTGGTTATACATCTACTCCCAAAATTTGCTGTCGGCAAAACATCGATGTTTGCCATCGATGTTTCGAATCCGAAAACATCGATATTATTTGGAGCTATGTTTAAACATTGATGTTTTTTGGTTTTCTTGTCATACAGAATTTTTAAAACTGCCCGCTATTGCACGCGGTTTTTATGTTGCTTGGCTTGTGATCAAAGCCAAAAACTTGTTTTTGCATTGAACGCGCCCATTGATTTTTCCCCAAGATAGTTGACAATGACAGCTGACAATATCATTAAGAAAGCGGAAATAAAAGAATAAAGAACCAAAGAATATGAACAAACGACTTCAAAAATTGAATTCATTTTGATTCTGGCACTAGCAACTACATTAGATCCAAGATTCAAATTACTCCATTGAAAGGATCATAAAATAATTTCTTATTTGAATGATTTCATAAGAGATGAAAGGAATGTGGCCAATATTTCAGATTCTTCCGATGAGTCCGAAAAAGAAGAAAGGCTTTTTGATATTTGGCTATATCGGAAACATTTCGTGCATCTACACATCAAGTCCAAACAGTCCTCTTCCTCCGTCTTCACAACAACGGAGTGCAGATTTATCTGGGGTCAGCTGAAGCAACTATAACTTAAAATCTGGTAGAAATGTGGAATGATATGAAAAATGTGTTTCCGAGACTTTATAAACAGGCTACCAAATATTTACCCAATTTGGCTAAGTCGTCGGTTCCAAGTGAATGACTTTTTTCTAAAGCTGTGGCAACAACGAAACCGTTTGACAGGGAAAAGATTAACCAAGTTGTTATTTTTAAATTCTGTTTTGAATTAATAAAGTAATACTTATTTCCTTATTTCTAAATGACTGCTTATCTCATTTCTTTTGGGTAGAACCTAGGCACTTTATAAGCTAAAAACTTAAAGAAAAGAGAAATGAGAAGTTCTTTGCTTTATTTTTTGGGCTTTTCAAAAAACATCGATGTTTCGAAACATCGATGTTTTTAAGGCCGATGTTTTTGACATCGATGTTTTTTTTTAGAAGCATCGATACATCGAACCATCCATGTTTTTTGTACGATGTTTGCATCCCTATTTAAGACTCGACCGCCACCTGCAAATAATGTTACTGTAAGACTCCAAAATAAGTAAATTCTAGAATTCACTGGTAATCCTTCGAGTTTTTCAGCAGCATTGGTAAAAGTCTGAACTGTTTTGTTTTCATACTTCATTTTGACCCGCATCATGAGTTCCGAGAATTAAAATTTTTGTTATGTCCTCTGTCCGTCTCGCCCAAATCCTTTTTAGCAATGGTTGTTTGAATTTTGTATACGTGGGTACTCGCCAAAGAATCCATATTTAGAACAAAGATTGGTCCCTTTAGAACTTACTAAGCGGGAACATATGTATTTCCATATTATATTATATGAATTTTCATTTTGTATTTTAAAGCTTAACATTTGGTCACTTATTTAATTTACAAATTTAAAAAAAAAAAGTACGTATACGCCATAGTGTACGTAACCTCGAATTTTAATTTATAAATTCATATCTTCATAACTTAAGCAGAACAAAATTTGATGTAGCTGAAAAAATAAGAAGTGTAATGTGTGGTTTAGGAAAAAAGTAACTGAATATTTTTTTATGTTTTGTTTTAAAGCTTATAACAATTTTTAGGGGAATGCTGGTGAAATTTAAGTATCCGTAAATCTGTTTTTTTTTTTTTTTTTAATTGGCTTTTCTAATATTTTCAAAACTGTCATGGATCCTATTTAAAGTAGTAAAAGGAGAATCCATAACGTATCCATGAGTTAAGTGTTTGTTTCGCTGGCCGAATATTCGACCACAGGCGATACTAGTTTTTTTTTATTAAAAAGCTCAAATTCAGTGAACATATTCTGAACAGCACCAATATGTGTGAAGTTTCCACAAAATCCCACATAAGAAAATGCCAGGAGCAGTTTTTTAAGTGTACTAATAAAAAAAAGGAACGCTGGAACAGGTTATTATTTAAAAAAAAGAAAAAAGAAAAAAAAAAAACAGAGAAACATATAACGTTAGTCTGAAGAAGACAAACTTATTAATAAAAATGAAATTTACTTCCATATGAAACCATCTAAAATAGAAACAAAACAAAACAAAAAGTCGAATATTTTAGATTTTGCGAGAAACTTTTTAAGGGTTTCAAAGAATGAAATCCAGCGGTTATTTAATTTCGAATGCATAGTTGTGAGAATTGTCGCGCAACTTTGGTTAAATTCCTTCACAGGTGTGGCGCAATAATTTTGTGCAATTATTATTAAATCTGATTTTTCAACATATAAAAGGATCATTCTGTGAATAATTGTCCAAAATATCAAGCGATTTTTGTGCACAATTTTACGCATTACACTACTCCTTTTAGTTCCCCTTAGAAAACCCATGGACAAAATCCCCAATAAACATTTTTTATTGCTGAATTCTCCAAAAATCTCCAATATCTCGAAAAATCCCCAACATATTTTGTTTTTGCTTAGTTTTTTTGTTACATTTTCTCAAAAAGTATTCAACCAATTCTAATAAATTGTTTACGGTTGGAAAGCCATAAGTACGGAGATGTGCAGGATATACCTGAGAAACGCACTTACACTACCGTGGTTCATATTCGTTTTTGTACTGCTGATCACTGTGCGTGCATAGTTATTTAAAAAAAAAAAAATTTTAAATTAGAAGAAAAAATAGTTTGCTTCAATATTTTCAAACAAATTGACATAAGACACATTTTCTAAAATGCTTCAATTTCAGTTTTTGGTGGTCGTCAGATTTCATTCAGATAAAAAGGTAGTTATAGATGCACAAAAATCCATATATTAAATAAATGTTTTAAAGCAAATATCACACACGTCTTTCCTGAATAATTACAGACAAAAACAAAAACGGATTAGAAAAAAATGTGTTTTTATTTTATGAAAAAGAAGTGCATTACGTTTGTATAAAAAACCATTTAAGAAAGAAAGTATGACGAGAAGCAGTGCAAGTAGTGAATCAAGCAATAAAATCACGCGATTTTGTTGCTTGATTTTGGAACTTGAACTGCTTATTTTGGGATTTTTTCTGAGGATTTTTTTTTGTGAGATTTTCTCTTGGGGATTTTGTCTTTGCTCGATTTGCACTTGGGGATTTTGTCTTTGGAGATTTTTGTTTTGAGATTATGTTTTTGGAGCAAACATCACCAACCCCTCATTTATTCATACAACTTTACAAACTTTTTTAAATTCCGAAGAATCTGATCTGATAATATAAATTCGAGGTACACAAAATCAAAGTTTGGTTTTTGAAAAAAATACGCCGAAATATGAATCTCCCCAAAATAAATATATAATATAATAAAAAATCAAGTTTTGTTGTTGTTGCTTTCCATATAAATATTTGCCATTTTTCATAAGTTTGGGGCTATTTTTCATTGTGAAAATGGGCCTAACTAACGCTTTTGGACAAAAAGTGCTCCATCTCCTTTTGAAATGCAATTCTTTTTTGCTACTTTATTTTCGAAAAAAAGTGAATAAAAAAATATGTGCACTCTTTGTAACTTTACCAATAATGTAAAATAATCAGAGCCATTTATTGACTAAATCTTTTCAATAACTATTTTTCTCGCCTCATATTGACCATTATTTCGGTCCAAAAATCGAAAAAAAAACTATTCCATTTTCTAAATTTCAATTTTTGAAAACTCTTTTATTATATATTTCCCTTTTTTTATATTCAGAATTTTGTGTTTAACAAACATTTTTCGAAATTATTTTTTTTTTTTGATGAGTACTTATTAACGATTCAATATATCTTTTAACGGCCTTTATTCCATAAAAATTGGCGTTTCGTCCCGGCGTTCTCACTTGGACTCTTCAGCTGACAGTGAGGGCCTTGTCAAGACGCAATTTTTATTAAGTTCAGTGCAGCTTACATCAATTTTACTGCGAAAATCAATTGTGAACTATATCCAACCCAATTAGAATATCTAATCAAGAACTGAAGAGTCCAAGTGAGAACGCCGGGACGAAACGCCAATTTGTATGGACTAAAGGCCGTTAAAAGCTATATTGAATCAATAATTCAACAAGTCCAATTAAATAATGCTAAGTCTTCTACTTGGCTTATGTATTTCAGTAGTATATAGAATTTGTATTATAAAACACACTCATAAGTACTTATTAACCTTAAATTCAAAAAATCAAAGATGGCGACCACCCACTTGCGGTAATTTTGGAGATGAAAGTAATATTTTGGTTCATTGCTTTCACAAAGTAATTCTCTCATTCTGAAATCCAATGTGGACCAGTGCTATTTGCTTCCATTTTCAACCCCCCACCCCCGCCAAAGGCTGAACCAAAACCCTGCCAGACTTTAGATTTCGATATCACAAATCATGCACCTATGAACCCTCATACTCAGATGTTGGTTATACATCCAATCCCAAAATTTGAAAATTTGCTGTCGGCTCTTGTGCTATATTTTTAGTGTGTTTGTATTGCTGAATCATCAAATAGAAATATTTTGCTGCCACATACAAGTGCATTAAATCCCAACTACTAAATGCAAATACGTCTTGATGTGTTTATTTAACTTATTAAATACTTTGATTTTGAAAACAAAATTAATTGAAATGAAAAGTCAAAATAACATGAATTTTCACTGCAGTTTGCAGTGAGCTTTAACTTTGAATAGTTTAACATTTCTTATTTAGTGGATTCTGGCTTGAAATAAAAAAGTTATTTCTCTTCTCAGAATCGTCAGAACCGAATTTTTTTATGAAAAAGGGAATAGTTTCAGAGGACTTCTGTTTGATCCTTCGATATTTTCGGACGTAAGAAATAGAAAGGAATATAAGTTTAAACATAAATGTATTTCGATTTGAAAATCCCATTGTACTAATATATTTGATTGGAATAAGATCTGGCATTAAATTGACATTAATAGTTTATGTGTCATAAGAATCAAAATTGAAAAAGGTGCATTTAAATATCTAGATGTTTTTAAAAAGGATTATTATGTACAATTATTACCACAACACCTATGGGTACAAACTCTTACACTCATAAAATTATCCCAAGACATACTAAATAAAAAAAGATAAATATTTAATTTTCGGATTTATGATGTTTTCAGGGTTTATTTTTTTACCTCAAACTTATTTCTAGGTGTTATAATTTTTTTATTAAAATCTCAGTGTCAGGTACTTTTTTTTTTTCATGAAAGCAAAACATTTCCTTTTAGTATACCTACCTGTTTTCCAAGTAGGCAAGGTGCATATATATAGTTATACTAAAGGTGAAGCAGATTCTTTGAGATTTGAATCTAGAAAAAATGAGATGAATTTTGTCGTAGAAAATCAATACCCAACACAAAAGTGTCATCATAGGGCAAATTAAGAAAAAGGATTCTGCACACCAGTAATTTTTTTCTCCTCGTCTTATTATTTATTATGTTTTTTTTCTTCTTCGTTTTTTTTGTGCCCAGCAATCCTTGAAGTGAAATATCATCCTTCCCACACTCTATATACCAATATCTCCTTAACCCCCTTCCCTTTCACTCGCCTTTATTGTGTAGTATATCGGAGTAAATATTTCCATTAAAGTCATTCACTTGTGAAAAGCCATTGGAGTGGAAAAATGTTCAACTCTTTCGAAATCATAACAAAATCTCAAAGAACGTTGTTCCCAGAGATACATCCATACATACGTTTCCAGAGAAGGTTTCCCTATTGCTTATATAAAGTAGCTCAGGGTTCAGGGGATACGAATGTATACGTACGGGATTGTTGGTTGTTGGTAGATAGATGGATGGTTGGATGGATGGCTTTGTTGTGCTATGGTGTGCTGAGCGTTGAATGCTTTGTTTGGTTTTGCTTTTCGAAGGACATTAAAAATCAAAAAGACAAGTACCACATCTATTAGGATGAGAATGACCCACGCCTCATAGCCCTTTTTGCTGTCGTCGCTCTCCGTTAAAGGACATCATTAGAAAATGATGGTTACTTATTTGTTATTTTTTTCTGTTCTTGTTTTAATTTTTTTTTTGTTTTTTTTTTCATCTTAAAGTGTATTTTAAAACGTGAACTGCTCACTTTCCATTAGCGTTGACATTCTTTTCTATTGTGTATGTTAGCAATTACAGGCGTTATTTATGATAATAAAAAAAAAGAATCAAGAATCATCATCGACTGACGACATTAACTTAATTGTTTGACTTTTTTTAAGTTGTTTCTAGAAAGGTTTTTTTTTTTTTAATAAAGTCAAACATTGTAATAAATTAGTTTCACCTACGCATAGTGTGCTATTTTTGCACGTTGACAGTGGGCATGTGGATTTTTTTTATAATTATTTCATTTCTTTTTTAACATGGAGAAGAACTCTTTCGCATTCACATTCCAAAATATGAAAAAATAAGAAAAGAATAATTAAAAAAAATCAAAATAAATACAAAAAAAAAAAGAAATCTCCAAAAAATATTCTCACCCAAGGAAGTCAAATTTTAAGACAAATAATTAAAAAAAAAAAGTGTGTTATTTTTTGTTTAGAAATCAAACGAAAAGTGTCACTTTTTTGCGGTCGTTATTTTGATTTTTTAATTTATATCACAGATGTTTTATTTTGTTTTTAAATTTAAAGCGAAATTTTTTGAAATCCAATCCGTAATGAAATCGTTAAGTTATTAATGTTATAACAAATTATGGTTGAAGAATTTTCGTTTTTAATTAGCGTTTTACCAGGTAGATCATTTTGTGGAATTAGCATTTAATTGATTTCATAATAAATAAAGAATAATTCATTTTAACAGGATACAAACAACAACAAAAAAAAAACACAAAATAAAATTAGCATAAAAATAAAAAAAAAGAAAATATAAAAAAACACATAAAATTAGTGAACAAGAAAAAAATGCCAATGTTATTTAACAAATTAAATAATCCACTTAAGCACAGTACAGTGAATGCACCACAGAAAACAATAATTGTAATTAATTGGAGCATTATTTACAATTCATTCCCGCAACTGCCGTCGTCGTTGTTGGTCGTCTTTTCTCTCTTTTCCCCTCTAACTCTTGTTACTTTTTGTAATAGTTTGAATTGGTTAGGATGTAGGGACCTTTTAATGTAGTTACTGATGGTGAATTTCGTGCTCTATTTGGTATTGATTTTTATGTGAATTGCTCTTGCGGGGAGGGGGTGAGGTAGGGATGATGCTGGAAGCATATATATTTTGTATTAACTGACGTAGTGGTGGTTGTATGGTGGCGGTGGTGGGTATGGTATGGGTGGTAGAAAGAGTGATTTTAATTTTCAATTTTAATGAAAATGAAGGGCGTTTTCAACACGCTTGGCCATTAGTTAGGAGAAAAATAAATACCATGATTGAAACCTACTAACAAGAATATTATGTTCAAATGACCTCTTTGTAAAAAAAAAAAAAAAAATACGGTATTTGTTTGCTTTGATGTTGTTGGAAGTTTTGTAAAGTTAAGGATTTTTTTTTTATTTTTGAAAATTAATCCTCCATAAGAGGCAAAGTCGATTGGTTTCATTTTGATGTAAAAGCCACTTTAAAAAATTGTAATTCTTTCAGGGTTTTATTTTGTCTTAGAACATTTTATTTGTGTACATACATGTGTCAATTTTATAGATTTTGAACTAATATATGTATATGTAGGAAGGTATACATACATATACTATTAAATAAATTATTCAAACATTTTTCGCACTTAACAAAATCAATATTGAGTTTTTATAAAACAAATAATGTTGTAGTTTAGGCCCACTTTCAGTTAAAGATTACCATAATCCTCTTTTTTCATCTCAAAAAAACTATTATAATCCCCCAAAACTTGGAATGCTAAATTAGGACGTAAATGTGCCACTTTTTACTAATTATTGATCATTTTCATGACATATTTTTTGTTTCGAATGTCTCAAAAACAACAATGACGATTTCGATTAAACCTCAGGCCTCTGTTATATTTAATGAAAGATAATTGCATTTAAACATGAATTTTAACTATATGCCTATAGGACCTAAGGTCTTTTAAATGCAATTCACGGCACTAGTTAGATGGAATAGAAGGAAAGGAAAGATTTTTTTGTTGGCACAGTGGTGGCATCCAGTTGAAACTGGGGATTATAGAAAAGAATGTTACTTAGTCTGGGGCTAGTACCCACACGTCAAGGTTAGCAGTCAAACACTGTGCCAATGCCACCTCATTTTGACAGAAAATTCACCTAGCAGGGTAGTCCAGTTAAACTTAAAATAAAAACAAAGTATAAATAGTACGTATACGCCACAGTGAACATTTCTCTTTTCCTTAAACAGACGCAGTTTTGTTGGAGTTGAATTTTTTTTTATAAATTCTTTATCTTTTCTGAGAAAGGTCCGTTATTGTTTGATTTTTTTGTTGTCTTAATGTTTTTTTATTTATTTTCTGTTTTTTTTTGTTTTATTTTATTTTATTTTATTTTATTTTACATTATTTTCAAAGGGTACAATATAAATAAATTAACATCGTCCAGGATATAACGCCGGGGTATACATTATGCCCATATGGTGGTTACAAATAATACATTTTCTTATAAGTTTTATCTATTAGCATTTCAAATAAGTCTATAAATGTTAAATATATACATTTGTATATTATTATGTTTTATTTACAATTTTTAAATATTTATTTCGTATTATATAAGTAGGTGTATTTTAAAGATTAAGTCTTAAGATGTAATATTTTAAATTTTAACCTTATGCTTTCCTAAAAGGGGAAACAGTTTTGAAGTACTGGGTTGTGCTGATGGATTTAATAACTCTTCAAGTTTGGGAACATTTTCCTTGAAGTGTTCCTTTGTTGTTTAACAGCGTTTCAAAATGTGTTTAACTGTTAGCACTTCTCTGTAAAACCTGCGTGATGGAGGGTATTCTTTGTTAAAAAGATGCGATTTGTTAAACATCTGTACTGCTTGCAATCGGTTTTAGTTTTTGTGATAGATGACAGGTGATAAATCAAGTCTGTGTGTTCTCAGAAATGATTTTCATTGCTTTCAACGATTTTCTGATTCCTCTTGAATAACCCTGAAAGATTGAATCCATAAAGAGGTTTTTTGTATTCTAGAGGCATTATAGTTACATGGCGTGCACCAAAATCTGCTATTTCATTCCCTGGAATACCTACATGTCCTGGTGACCATATTAAATGAATACGTGGACATTCTGAGGAGAGATAAGCTCTAAGAGCCTGAATGATTGGAACATTGCTTTTGCTGTTTTTAATCGCCAGAATAGTGCTTAGCGAGTCACTGCAGATAGCTGTTTTGACAGTTGAATGTATGGCATATTTAAACGCTTCTACTAGTGCCACTACTTCACCAGTATACGAATTTTGATCAGGGGTGGTAAGTTGTTGTAGTAAAATCTTGTTGTTGGTACTATCAAGACTATAAACGGTAGTATCCGGTTACTCTATCTTTAAAAGAAGCGTCCGTGTTGCCGGTTTCTATAATTTCAGCAAAGTTTTGTCTAAAAACTTCATTTGGTGTGTGTTCTTTTGAAGTTTCTGTTAAGGAAATATCTATAAACTATCCAGAAAACAGCCAAGGAGAAGATTGGTCGTCATAATCGCAAAGTTCAGGTATGTTTATCCTCGAAGCTTTGATGTTTCGAATTGAGCAAGAGATGGAGCTTTTGTTTTTCGATGTTTCAGCTTCAATCCAACCCGATTTGCAAATTTCATGAAGAGCATGCTTTGTATTTACAATAATTTTAGGGATAAGTTTAGTTTGCGCTATAACTTTCATATCGTGAAAGCCTAAAATATTGGCTTTAGCCAGTAAAGCTTCCATGGGAGTTGATGGTAATGCTCCTAAAGCAGTTCTTAGCACAGCATTAATTGAAGTGAAACTTCTTTGAGCGCGTTGAGAGTGAAATTTCGAGGTTAAATTTTTGTGAAACAAAAGAATGTAACGCCACAAGTGCAACGCTGAGATCATTGATTAGCTAAGTGGTGGGTGGTAGAGTACAAGTAAAAATTTGAATTAATAGGCTAATATATTTTATAGTGCAATAAGTTTGGATTTTTTGATAATCTATATTATTGCAGCAGATAAAAGGGAAAATGTCCTTTTATGTCTTTTTCTAATTTCATTAATTAGAATGCTAGAGTTTTGAATTTTTTTTTGTGAATAGATAATGAAATTCTAAGAATCCTACTAGTTTAAGATTTGTATCTATCTCCTACTGGTATGGAGATATAAATTATTTTAAACATTGTATCTCAAAGTAGGCTAATTTCAAAAAATTGAATTAAATCAGGAGAGTCCGCTAAAAATTTGAATTATATATGGTTGCAAAATAAATAAAACCAAATTAAAGTTGTGATATACAAATTTATGATTTTGCAGAGATTTTAAGTGTAGGAATTTTTGGAAATTCAACATTATAAAAAAGTCAATTTTACAACATTTTTATTTTTATAAAATCAAGGAGTTGGCTAAAATTACTGAAAATTACAAATTACTATTTATATTTCTGATTTTCGGATACCAATATTATTTTTTTAGTGCACCGTTAACTGGAGAAAGTAAGCTTTTGAAAAATGTATCAAATTAACTTCCTCTCATAAGAATTTCAGTCTTAATTTCAGAGCTTCCAGTTTTCCAGTCCAGGTAGTAGTCCAAGTAGTACTATAATCTCTTTTTCCCTGAAAATATTTCACCCATAAAACCACGTTGGCGCAGATATAGACACAATGCCTGTCCACATTGGAATTTTAATGCTGGTTTAGGCTAGCGCGAACGCAGGAGGTGGTTTTGGGAGTTGATACATATTTTGAATAAACTTCGTGTCTGAAATGAATAAAGTAATTTTGATTAAACTCCATTGAATTTGACTCAAACGGAAACAGGGTTTTTACATCTTTTTTTGTTGAGTTTTTGGGTTATTCTCGCATACTTATCACGTAAATGTCTAAGAATATTTTGCATTACACAGTCCATTCTAAGAAGCAGGTACATACTTATCATAATATTTAATTCCAAATATTTTACAAAAATAAATTTTTTTATAAAGATGCTGAATAAGAGAAGAAATAATTTGATGATACTTTTGCCTTTATTCACACTACTCCATACAAATTCAAATACAATTACATTTGTATGCTAATTTTCTACTTCCTCATGTGTGAAATGCGACCCAGGCTTGCATGTAATTTTCCAAAGTACTGTTTTTAACGGTATACATTCCAAAGAACTGTGTTTTTTTAATCTTCGAATTTCCCTGAAACTGCTAAACTAATTTTTTAAACTGATTAAAAACAAAAAAAAATGCAAATTCTTGTGCTGTCTCAGGAATCAGGATGGATTGTAATGTTTTAATTCAAAGAAAATGTTTTTTTTTTTTTTATAAATTTTGTAATTTTAAAAATAGTTTTTATTTTAATCGGAGCTGAAACATTACTGTCCTTCAACCTTCAACTCAAGATTTCGACTTTTCGCGATTAAATATAATATTTAAAAACAGTCTTAAATTTTTCAAACCCCCCCCCCCCGAATTTTTTTCCTGCGTTCGCGCCTGTCAACGGTCTAACACCATTTTGACATTCTTACACAAACAGGCCGCCATGCTACAACAGACTTACGCCATTTGCGGCTGTTTAAATAAACAGTCTTACGACAATTTTTCAGATGGCCGACTACAGCGAACTTACAACATTTAAACGGACAAACAGGCATTTTTAAAATGTTGTGCTTCTTTATCAAATATCAAAATTATTTAAGTTAATAAGGGATTTTACTTAAATATTGCTTTCCAAAAATAATTACTTTACTTTAAATTTCTGTGATTTTGTGTGCAATTTTGTGATTTTCAGTCCAAAACCCTTTCCGTACTCAAAAATTAGGCAGCTTTTGACAAGAAACAACGCTCACGAGAGTGTAAATAACTTCCCCTACCCGTGATTTTTTGTCCGCGAAATTTCTTCGGGCAGAAAATTACAGCACAGCATAATGGGCACCTAACCTTAAGCCTTTAGCATCTCATATATGGGATATTCGCAAAAAAAGTATGCCATCTAAAAGGTCAGTAAGTGGTCAAAAAAGGTCAACTAGTTTCAGAAATTGGTCAGCCATAGAAAATTTTTTATCAAGGTTTACATTTTTTCAAGGTCACCAACTATTTTTGGCACCTCATTTACGGGATATTCGCAAAAAGAGTATACCATTCGAAAGGCCACTGGCTCGTGATAAAAGGTCAGCTAGTTTCAGTAATTGGTCAGCTATAGGTTTTTTGTAATGAATTTTTAAAGTTTGTTTCAAGGTCACAGTATAAAAAAATTCAAGGTCAAAACTATTTTTAGCACCTCATTTATGGGATATTCGAAAAAAAGCGACACCATCTGAAAGGTTACCTAGACCTCATAAAAGATGAACTAATTTCAGTAATTGGTCAGCCATAGTTTTTGTTTAATTGAATTTTTAAAATTTATTTTTTCAAGGTCGTATAAGACTTTTAGCACCTCATTTATGGGATATTCGAAAAAAAAGTTATACCATTTGAAAGGCCACCGACTCCTGATAAAAGGTCAGCTAGTTTCAGTAATTGGTCAGCCATAGGTTTTTTTTTTAATGAAGACTCTTATACTGTAACCTTGAAACAATTTTTAATATCTCATTAAAAAAACCTATGGCTGACCAATTTCTGAAACATGTTGACCTTTTATGAGGATTTAATAACCTTTCAAATGGTATCTTTTTTTTGAAAAAGTGAAAAAGTCTTATAAGGCCTTGAAAAAATAAATTTTTAAAATTTAATTAAACAAAAACTATGGCTGACCAATTACTGATATTAGTTGACCTTTTATGAGGTCTAGGTAACCATTCAAATGGTGTATTTTTTTTTCGAATATCCCATGAATGAGGTGCTAAAAATAGTTTTGACCTTGAAAATTTTTAACAAAATTATTAAATTAAATCTACGGCTGACCAATTCTTGAAACTAGCTGACCTTTCTTTGACCAATTACTGACCTTTTAGATGGAATACTCATTTTATATAAATTCAATAAATGAGGTGCTAAAAGTTTTATACTGTGACCTTGAACCAAACTTTATTAACAAAAACCTATGGCTGACCAATTACTGAAACTAGCTGACCTTTTATCACGAGCCGGTGGCTTTTCGAATGGTATACTTTTTTTTGCGAATATCCCGTAAATGAGGTGCCAAAAATAGTTGGTGACCTTGAAAAAATGTAACCCTTGATTAAAAATTTTCTATGGCTGACCAATTTCTGAAACTAGTTGACCTTTTTTGACCCCTTATTGACCTTTTAGATGGCATAATTTTTTTGCGAATATCCCATATATGAGGTGCTAAAGGTTGGGAGCCAGCATAATGTCATTTCGAGAGTAAAAGAACGAAAGCCAAACATCGTGCCGTACTTGCTGGCACATTAGGTAATACGGAATTTGGTTGAATTTGCGTTCCCGTACTTTTGCACAGTTTTGATATTTTTGAGAATATTTCAAGGTTGCTCTCCAAAATCTGACAGTTTGTGATTTATTGTGCGCAAAGTACAGGATCGGACCTATTGTTTTTATTTAAATTAATCTGTCATCATTACAAATAAAATAATTGAAGAAAAGTAGGACAATGATCCAATGAGTTAATGAAAATAAAACTCACCTTATTCGATGTTAAAACTTCTTATCTTGAGTCAAATCGAATATTCACTTTTTTTCCTGATTTATATTTTTTTTCTCTAAAATCAATATCACTATACTTCACAAAAAAAAAGTTCTAAGATAACTGACTGGAAAATCTCTATTTTATTTTTGTTTCCTATTAAATATTTCGTATAGTAGTTATTTATTATAGTATTTATTTTGTATTTACCTGTAAACTTACACTCTGGACTATTAAAGATCGCTCGTAGTGAAAACGGTGTTATTTTTATAAGTTAAGAAAAACAAACAGAGGTTCTTTGTTTCCAAAAACCAACAAATTAGCTACATGATTGCTGATCACAACTTTTTTAAAACATCTTAATACTACATACATAACAGTAAAAGAAAAATTTTTCTTTTAATAATGCATTAAATTGCAAACATTATTTTTCAGTCAGTGAACAATTTTGAAAGACATTTACAATACCTACTATTTATATGTATTAGTTCTATTTTAATTTCGAACAAAAATAAAATATGTAGGTATTTGAAAGTAGCCAAAAAGAAAGAAAGAAAATAATAATAATATGTATAAATAAAAGAAAAAAATAATGCATTGTGTCTGCGGGCCAGAATTAATTATGTTAGTTTATTTTCGAACAAAAAAAAACTTTTCCCTAACTACAAATGTACGTGTTTAAATATTTTTGTTTTGCTATAAGAATGCCTTGACATTTCTTTAGTTGTTTTTAATTGCAATAAATGTGCTTAGCCTCTTGATCTTAAAGCCAACTTCTTCATTCGAAAAAAAAATTAAGGTGATATTTAATTTTCAAGACGAAAAAATTTGGTTTACTGATTTATCAAGAATCTGGAGTATACCTGGCTTTTTCATATGTATATGTATATTTTAAAACCTTGTAAATACAATGATTTTTTTTAATAAATTTCAAAACAAAAAAAAAATTGTCAAGAAACATAAATATTTCTAAACTGTTTTATGGTAACACAAGTAGTTAAATATTAAAAACCAGTTGTGTTGTTAATTTTAACTAAAACAAAAACTGCCAAAATTTAAAAACATAGCGTAACGACTGCAAAATTATTGGCACCCTTAAGGAAATTTTAACTTTAATCAACTATAACATCTTTATTTGTAGAGTAATTTGAGTGTGTTGTATACTAGAATACACCTTATATATTCCGCGTTGATTAAGTTTTATAAATAAAGATTTAATTATTTGAAATATATTTATAATGCCAATTTAAAAAAATCTTACCAAAAATTACAATTATTGGCACCGTGATATAATTATTGGCACTCTTCAAAATACAAGAACATGATGTTCCAATCAATGGTTTATTAGTTAATTTTTATGATTTAAGAACACTTTAGCTATTTTAAATTAAAAATAATTAATAAATACCTTTAGTATCAATAAGTTAATAAATAAATATACAGGGTGTCTCACAGTCATCGGCCTAGACGAAAATTATGGTTTTCTGAGGCCATTTGAAGTAGAAAACCTTAAGAGGTAATTTTCTTGTTTTTTCTACCTTTTCGACTTATAACAGTTTTTATTTTTTTTTTATTATTTAAACCAGAACCAGTTAGTAGTTTTTACTCACCCTGCAACGCAATTTATTTTAACTCATTTCGACTGCATTTTTAGTCCTTTTTTTTTTTGTTTTCATTTTTATATCAGTTTTGTACAAAACACATTATTAAGTAACCTTGTTTTGTAAATCCAAATTTGTCATCCTTAGGCTACCTTATATTTTATATTTAAAAATACATTTAAAATTATTAAAATTAAAAAAAAGGAATTTCAAAAAAATTTGAATGTTGGATAAAAAAGAAGGATTCTTAAGTTTACTATTTTTGTTTAAGCTTTAGATGTTTCTAGCTTAGAGGTAGTTTTTATTTCGTTTAAGCAAATATTCAAACTTCTTCGAATTTCTTTTTTTCGTTTTATTTTGTTGATAATTTTAGATTTATTTTTTGTCAACTAAATATTAGCTGTTGTTTAGAGAACGAATTAGGGTTTCATAAGAAAAGGATAAGGAAATGTAAAAAAATGATATCAAAGTCAAAATAAATTGCGGGAACCCGCGCTATCGGCATAAAGTTGTAGGGTTGTCAAATACCGCTAAATAAATTATATTTTTAAAGGAAGAGACCAAAATCAGTTTTTCTACTCATTGAAAATTCAATTAGTAGTTTGCGTAGTTGAATAATTACTTTCACATAGACCTACCTATATTTAAAGGAAAAAAACAAATATTAGTCTTTAATTCATTGCCAATTTAGTAAATGAAATAAAGTAAAATATACACAAATATTTTTTAAGAAGCAAAATGAATTTCTTGTCGACCAATATTAGCATTTTAGACGTTGTTCCCTTTTTTTTCAAAAAAACCTTACAAGAAGAAATTGGAAGATACCTTACACTGAGTGCTTTTAAACATTTAATACGGTATTCTGGTCTTTTTCAAACTGAAATCAATAACGGTTGAATTATACAACTATTGGCACTCATAAAATTTCAATTAATGGCAGTGACAATCATTGTAGCTGCAATGCCAATAATTGAACCCTAGTTTTTTTTGGATCTAATTATTGGCACCCTCTTTTTATTAATAAAACAATAACTTTTTTAACAAAATATATTTAAAAACGTCTTATTTAACCCGGGGTTTAGACAAGCGAGTAGAACTAGTAGCTATATTATGATTTTTGTATTGCTGAATTAATTATAGTTATATTTTACCCTTTTGTTTTTCTTCATTTCATTTCAATAAAATAGGTCCTCGAAATATATTGATTAGCAAAATAAAATAATACAAAAAAGGCGTTTTTATTAAATTGAACTGAAGAAAAACAAAAAGGTAAAATAGAACTAGTAGCGTTTGTGTGTGTTAGTGTATCTGAACACAAGAAAGCCAACTAGTAGCCCAAATAGTATAATATTTTTGCCTGCGAGTAGCCTGCCAGTTATCCTGCTAGTGTAGTGTATTGTTTCCATTTATTTGATTTGTTTCCACAATAGGTCCTTAACCGAAACAATGGAAATTTCGAAATTTTTAAAATTTTTATCAACGTGTTTTCACTTTCACTTGTAAAACAGAGTTTAAAAAGAATTTCATCAAACTGAAAACACAGATACGAGCCCAAACGCAAAATAGTTGGACTACCTATGATAAAAAACAAAAATCTGTTGGTTCTTAAATTCCATCGGCAATAAACTCAATATTTTGGTATTTTTCTTTAGATATATTTATTTTAGATAGAAATAAGTAACAAAAACAAAATGACTTCAATTAAATAACCATATAGAGCAGTCTTAAAAAATAAAATAACGATTGATACATTTTTTTAAACGCAAAATAGTTGGCCTACGCGTCTTAATTTTTATTTTACCATGGTGTTTCGTCGCCTCTGGCCTTGATAACTGCTTCTATGCGTCGTGGCATTGTGTCAACTAATTTTTGACATTCTTCTGTACCAAAAAAATCCCAAATATTTATGATTTAAGCTTTTAGGCCTTGAAGAGTCCGACATGGTTCTTTTCGGAGGTTTTACTTCATTTTATGCCAGACAGATTCAATTGGCGAAATGTCAGGGCTGCTGGAAGGCCATTCCAGTAAAGGAATTGCTTCAGTAGATAACCACGCCATTGTAGACCTTGCTGTATGGCAGGAAGCACCATCCTGTTGGATAATGAAATCTCCATCACTAGTTTGAGGTGGTATTGATGGTAGTAGCTCATTTTCCAGAATATCCCGGTACTTGGTAGCATTGACAGTTCCATTTACAAAATGTAAATTTCCCAAACCTCGCCCAGACATGCATCCCCATATCATTAGAGATGCTGGAAACTTGACTGTTTTTTGAAGGCAATCTTTGTGAAAGGCCTCTTTGGAGTTTCTTATGACACGTTTTCGTTCGTCGCCCACGCAAACTTCAAACCTCGACTCATCACTCCAAATAACGGACCGCCATTGACTTAAAGTCCAGTTGTTACGTTGCTTGGCCCACTCTAGGCGCCTTTTCTTCTGTTAAGGTGTTAAAAGTGGTTTTTCTTTGGCCTATTTTTTAACGAATTAAAATAGCTCTAATTTAAATAAATAAATAAATAAATCGGGTGGCACAACGGCTCATGAAGAACCAGGGCCTAGTGACTAACAACTCGCAACCATTCCTGTGTGCACCTTTCGACAGGAATGGAAGGGACCTACAATTTTATGCCGAATCCGAACGGCTAGACGAGAAGCACTTATTCGTGACAAGTGATACTCTTGGAGGATTTGTCAATTCCTCGCAAGAGGCAGTAGCCCTGAAAAAAAACATTTTAGTTTTTAGGTGGACGAGGCTGGGAAGCGATCCCAGACCTCCAGCGTGACAGTCGAACGCACTAACCATTACGCTACGGGCTACTACTAGCTCTAATTTAAATAAATCTAAAACTAACCCTATAGAATTTATATCCAATTTATTTCATTGTCCACTTACAAGTGTCAACTGAAACACTTTTTGGGATTCTTTCTCTTCATTGAACAGTTATTGTAGCGGCAGTTTGACGTCGACTTTCCTTTATTATTTTTTTTAAGACTCGGCAATGTCGAGGTTTCGCAATTGGTGGGCGTCTCGTTTTTTTTCCAACCTCCACATTTCCACTATTTTTGAACTTTATGATAATGTTTCGAATTGATGAACGAGGTAAATTAAATTGGTTTGCTATTTCGTAGCTCGACAATCCCGTTTCGAAGGCTTTAACTATGGATTTCCTAAAGTCTCGTGATAATGCAACACCACGCACCATGATTGACACTAAACTGTAGCTGGCTTACTTAAAACAAGAGATCAATAAACAACAAAACAAGTGCATGTCATTTTTTCAATAACGGTTAACTGAACATCTATTTAAATCGTCATAGGCCAACTTATTTCCATCGCATAGATAGTAGTCCAACTATTATGCTCTTATCTTTGTTTAAGAGAATGCAACCTGAAGCCTTGTGTGTTTTCTAAAATTAAGTTCTGTTTGGTCTTATTTAATCATTAAATGTAATTTATTACATTGACAAACAAAAATTTAATCAACAACTGCTTGGGACAGAAAATTAAGGTATATAAAGAGGATTAATGTGTTAATTGATGAGAAGGCCAACTATTTTGCGTTTGGGTCGTAGCTATATGAGAAAAATGTTAAAATTCAAAATAAATTGAATTATTCGGTCAACGGGTTACTGAGAAAATAACTGTTGAATGATGGGGTGCTAATAGTTGGGTCAAAATTTTGGGGTGCTAATAATTGTAGTCGTTATGCTATTTTCGTTATAACAAGCAGACATTTTTATTTTTTTTTTTTTTTCAAATCTAAAAACTTAAATTTTAAGTAGCTACCTGCAACTTATGAGGACACTTTATTTGCAAATGTTTGTGGTTCCTTAATTCTCATTTGTTGCACTGAGGAATGACAAGTGGCTTATGGTTTTTCTAAAATATCATGTTATTTACAAACATTGTTTTAAATTTGTATATTTCTTAAAACTTAAGAATTTACAAGCTAAAATTATAAAAATGTCAATCAGTGCTTCAATGCGTACAAGAAAAATTAAAATATATGTGTTTTAGTTCAACATCGTGTGAATCATTTTATTTTAGAAATTATGATGAAAATAAAGGCAAAACTACAAATCTACCGAAACTAATTGAGGTGCTATACACACTCCACATACACACACTTTATATATAAAAATTCTGTCTGATTCATCTGATGCAAAAGGCAACAAAGCTGATTCATGGTCCTATTTTCAATTTGATTATTATTAATTAATTAAATGGCCACAACTTAAAACAAAATGTTTCCTTAAACTAACATCATTTTGCTTGGACATAAAGTTTAATTTTTTTTTTTGTTTTAAATCTGAAGGCGATAAAAGTTTAAATTAATTAATGGCCAAACTTAGAAAAAAAAGGTATCCTCTTCGCCATCGCCACCCACTCCAGCAAAAGGTGACAAAAACATTGGTTCACAATAAAAATTGGATACAAAGTTAATGAGATTGTGTAGGATTTTGTTTTGTTTTGTTTTGTTGGCTAAAAAAGAAAACAAAAATGATATAAAAAAAAGGTCCAGTAGATCCTAAAATTAATTCGATTAAATTCCTGAATCGATCCCGAATGAATTAGTTACAGACGATAAAAGGGATTTTAGTATTTAAATAACTTTGAATTAGAGTGGATTTAGATAAAGGCAGGCTAGAAGTGCCAATATAAATATACTAAAGTCACTCGGTGGTGGGATCTAACTACACGATGCGCAATAAGGTGAGAAAAAATTGAAGAAAAGAAAACGAAAACAGTGGCCAGTCTACTCGTTTTGTTTTAGTGAATCTCGTGAATTTCTTTTTGCTTGAATAATTTTTGTTTTTCTTTTTCATCAACAGATCGAAAATCTTCAAGGACGTTTGAGCCTATAGAGCACACATAGTAATGTGAGATTCTTGACAAAAATAATACAAACAAAATCTCCTCGGTATTTAATAACACGTAACCTCAGCATAGGATAGGAAGACAAATATTCGTAGTCAAACTACATATAGTCTATCTCTATGGTACACATATTTCTTTTCAAACAGTCTTGATTGTCCGTGAAGTATTTTTTAAACTCTTAAAGTGCTTTTCCATTTGAAAACTAAAACACTGCGAGCAGCCATGAAGCAGTTCTCGAGAGCAAAACTCGAAGGTACTGGTACTGGAACTGGACAAAATCAGCAGATTCACTTGTGTATGGTCTTAGAAGCTACATGGGATGCCTCTCGAGAGGTTTCTTACTAATGTACTATCAATTAAACATGCACCATTTAGTACGACAGCAAGCAATGTCGAACAAAAATGTAGTTTAAAAGTCCTGGTATGCAATATATTCCACCAGCTAGGTTTGCTGCCTTCTAACCGAGACAGTAGACAGAAAATATGTGAACAATTCGAATTGTTAAAGTTCTTTCTCCAAAACGTTGCTAGCTTTTAACTATATAATAAGTCATAATAAAATAAATAAATCGGGTGGCACAACGGCTCATGAAGAACCAGGGCCTAGTGACTAACAACTCGCAACCATTCCTGTGTGCGCCTTTCGACAGGAATTGAAGGGACCTACAATTGTATGCCGAATCCGAACGGCTAGACGAGAAGCACTTATTCGTGACAAGTGATACTCTTGGAGGATTTGTCAATTCCTCGCAAGAGGCGGTAGCCCTGAAAAAAAACTTTTTTAGTTTTTAGGTGGACGAGGCTGGGAAGCGATCCCAGACCTCCAGCGTAACAGACGAACGCACTAACCAAAACGCTACGGGCTACTACGTCTTTAATAAGTCATATTGCAATAGTTATATAGACGAGTTCTAAGATTGCCTGCAATAATTTGTTTGTACTCATATTTACTTGAAGTACTGCTGCTATCTGTTCGCTGTATCAGATATGTTAGTACCCATATCTATATGTTCACTTATGCTGAAGAAACAATATCACCACTTTATACTTTGTCAAAAAATAAATCTGGTTAGGGCTGAAATGAACGATAATCTAGGTGTTGTTTCTTAGCGAAAATTGTAAATTACCCCAGTTTTTACTTGCGATATATCTTTTATATGGTTAGTTATGGATTCCTTAAAATAAATCGATCTCGAGATAATAATTTTCCCTAACATTACGTTGATAGAGATCGCGAAAAAAGTGGGTCCCGCAATTCTGTCTATCTCTCCTTACCCGTACAGCCAGTGAATTTGATATAATCAAGCCTATTTGATTATCTTTATAAATAAAGTTCTTATCTTTTGATATTGCTTAAAAGAATGTCGGTATATACAACTTATATAATTCAATAGTAAGATTTTATTAGCTTTGAGTTTTAACCTCTTCGGAGTACAATTTAATAATGGCGTAAAAAAGGAAATTAACATTTTCGAACAATGTGATTTTTGACAGATTATGTTAATTGACAATATGCAAAGTATTTCGAAAGATGAAGTGATACAGTGAGTTGCAAAATAATTTGTACAAATAGAGCAATGCAATTAATTTCTTTTTTAGATTATTTACAAGAAAATACTTTAAGTTTTAGGAATTGATATTTTGTAAAACGGGCTGAACACTTGGTTTTGACTAATATGCCCAGACGTTTTTTTAAATTTTGTCTTAGGACCAAAAATAACGGTTCTTGCTATACAATTTTTTTTTCGCCAAAAAGGAAAATAATATTTTTCTCAAAAACGGCTCTCAGGATTTTGTTCAAAAATATTCAAATAAATTAAGAAACGAAATGCAACTTTTTGATAAATTTTTTATTTTCATAAATTGAATATTTTGGGTACCTCTAGTACAACCATTTTGTTGGTTTTTGATTTTCTCGAAAACAATTAAGTTGAAAATTTTCATTTTTTTATGGTAAATCTTCAAAAAAATATAAACATTACTGTGAATCAAAATTAAAAAACAAATTTTTGAAAATTAAAAAAAATATTTTGAAAACGACTTAGTCACTTAGGTGTAAGATAGTTTTTTATTATTTTGAAGAATATTTAAAAAAAAAACTATCTTTCCAAATTAAAAAATAACGGTACCTTCCCTATCTACAAATGTTGAAAAACCGTTAAGAAAAATTATTTTTCTCGAAAACGGCTTCAAGAATTTTGATAAAAAGATGTGCGTTTACTATTAAAGGTATGTCCAATATTTTGATGAAAACAAATTTTACCAATAACGGTACCTGTCATAGAAAATATTTCTTTGTTTTCCAATTTCTCGTTGACAGCTGCTCCGATTTCAACCAAAATTTGTATACCTTCACAATTCAAATAGTTTTAAATATACAAATTTTTAAAAAAATTATTTTTGGATGTTTAAAAAAATACTGAAATTTTGTTTTGAAAATTCAGTATTGAAAACGGGCTAATGAATTTTTTTTTTTATTTTGCGTAAAATTGTATTTTATTAAATACTAAATGTTATTGGTATACTAGATTTTATTTTTGAAAATGAGCAACTAATTTTATTCCTATATAAAAACATAATTTTTAAGAAAAACGCTTTAACGATTTTTTTTTTTTTTTTTCATAAATTCAAATCTATGAAACAACAGATGTCTAACAATAAATTTATAGTAATTTAAAATAAGAATTTATTTATTTTTTTTTAATGCTATCATAACATTTTGGAACCAATAGCTATGTACTTGTACATCATCGATTTCTAGCTATGTTAAAGTTGTTATCTACGAGAGAAAGTTTGTGCGATCCAGTGGTGCCCATTTTTGTGTATGACCACAAAGATCTAAACCATGAGGTTTAGGCAGTATATGGCAACAAAGATTTCAAGAGCAAAAAATAATTGCAATAGTGTTCCATTGAATTGAGAGTATTAGTCACCTTCGATGAACTTAAAAGACCCTAAAATAAAGTAACTATGTATTATACAAATGGCCAATAATAGCGAATAATATCATAGTTGGCGAATAATTCGTTTAAAAGTAGGAAAATTCTACTTTTTTTATTCGATTTAGGGAATTTAATTAATGTTAATAAATTTGCGTCAAGTGTCCATAACTGAGTTATACAACGTTGGAAAGCTTAATTCAAGAGCATAATTTTAAAATATGGACACAGAACTGTAAACCATCGAGTTTAGGCAGTATATTACAAAAAATAAAACAACTCGTCTATGTTTATTCGAGTTTGCAGTGTTTTTCTTATTTTATTGGTCGCTTATTTTAGCCAACTCTAATTGGTTATGACAAAAAAATACTCGTACGTTGGTACACTTCATAGTACCAAATCATTTTCACAGGTCTCGTTTCCAGGCACTAGGTAGACAAGGTCCCATATATTTTTGCAATAATCAACACGCTGTCCGGAAATCGTAATATTCGGAGACGAGACCGAGACGAGACTAAATTATACGAGAGCGACACGAGACCGAGACGAGACTTATAAAAGTTTCGCAGAGTCTCGTATCGTGGCCATCCATTACTTCCCTTTGTTATAAATTGGTTTCTGAATTGTTGAATCGCAAATTTTGACATATCTTCATATTTTGGGGTCCCAAAAATTCGAATTCATGGTTCTTAAAGAGGCGTCTGTTTTGTTCATTTCTTCGTAGGATCATGATACGATGACCGATACAAGGAAGTCAGTGTTTTCCTATAAGGGAAACAGATTTTAATTTATCAATTGGGTTATGCACGTAAGTAAACAAATTCTGTACTATAATAATGGTCAGACAAAGATACCAACACTTGTACATAACTTTTGCTCATAACTTGAAAAAGTACCAGGCAAAACTAGAAATTTTTCTGTTCATATTATAGGGCTCCGTCAGGCTCTCATTTTCTTTGAATTGAAACAATTTTTGCTATTTCTGCTACAGTTTTCAAACTACGACCAGCCAGACACCTACAGTGGGGCCTTAAAACTATCCAAATAATGTCTTTTTTTCACGTGATTTTTTCGCTTATTTGAGTTGTTTTTAAATGCTGATGAATACGCGCCTACTGGAGATGTATGTTTGATGGGGAATTATTTTTTAACAGTTGCCCATGGAACAAATAAAAATTTGCCTTATAACTAGATACTACGTAAATAGCAGGATTAGGCCCCACTGTAGATGTCTGATAAATGCCAATTAGAGTAAATCGCCTCAGACGTATCAAAAAATCAGCTTTGATAAAATAACGCAATATTGCAACATTTGTATTCAACTTTTGGACGCACATATAAGTACAGACATTCTTTCTTTAGCCGTACGACCGTATATTGACTTTCAAGGAAAACATATTTAAAAAAAGAAAAATTATTAAAAAACAGCAGAAGCACTTTTATTATCCTCAACTCTGTTTTAGCCTGCAATTCAATTTTTTTTATTTAATTTTAAAATCAAGTTACTTTTGTGAATAGTTTTACGAAAAATGGGCCTCAAACTTAAAACTCAACTTTAAAAACCCCAAGCTCAAAATCCCTAAAATACTCTGGAGAATTTTTGGAAGCCGGCCGAACAAAATTTTGTAGATATACATTGTTTTGTGGATTATTTTTCTGTGGATTTGAGTTGCATGAATTTTAGCTTCGTGGATTTTAGTTTTTGGTATTTTTGATTTTGAATATATTAGAGTTTTTCGTTTGGGGATTTTTTTAAAGCATGTTCGTTACTGCACTTGAGTACCTACTAAAACATTAAAACACAAACAACGCTGGTAATAGAGCTGCCGGCCAAAGCCTTTGCTTCGGGCACAAATAAGTGTGGATAAAGCCTCTCATCTAAATTTGTATAATTAGATAATGTTTGCTTTTAATTCTAGAAATGGAGTTTTTACCAAATTTAATGGCCTTAAGAATAATTCGATTTTAATCTGTACTTAAATCATACTGGGGAATAATGTTTGAGAACAAATTTTGTATACAATCCACTTTTTTCTGAGTCCTTAAAGTTATAAAAGTGTTTTTTTCTTTTTTGTCAATAAGTGAAGTGTATTTAAAGACGTTGATACTTTACTAATTTTAGAACCACAACAAAGTCGTAATTGAAACCCATATAACTTTTCAGTCATACAAAGTCTGAAAAATGTTCCCAAATGCTTAGCTCAGGTGTAGTTTATCTCTTTTCAAAATGTTTCTTTTCTTTCCAAAAGGAGTGTTACTCCTCTATATGTTATCAGTGATTTATTACTCTTTCAGTTTAAAGTCAATAATATACATTCAGGTAGGTAGGTACCTTTTTATCTTTAAATTCTCCCTCTGTGTTACCAATACTAAAAAAAACTTTTTTATCCAACAGAAGCCTTGTTAAATTCTTTTTACCTGAGTTTCCACTCTATTTTGACCCCAAAGCTCCAATATCATCGACGATGTGTGTTACTCTTAACTCCCCGAAAAGAAATATAGAAAAAAAACTTTTCTTCTTCCATATAAACCAATTCCAATAAGTTATTTGAAAGTCCATTTTGTCACAGGCAGTTTCACAAAACTACAATCTATATAAAGTTTCTGCGCCGGAATCATTCCAAAGGGATACCTTTCAGTGCGTACCTATATATACTCGTACTTATGTCTGGATATACACAAACATATACATACTTGGTATATGGTGTACCCTCTGGCTTCATTTTTCCATTCAATTTGTCCTTTCAAATTCAATGAATCCATAGGTCCTTGGTAAAACTCTTGCCTTCATTTGGCAATACTTCTTCAAAGAAATAGTATACGCCCGCCGCGCCCCTGCCAACTACCCACTCAGTATAGTTGCCCGTTGATGATTTGGGTAGGGGTGAAATGTACAATATTTTCAACTGTCATGCTTGAATGCCAATGTCTGCAATATACTCGTACACCATCATACCACATGAAACCTTCGTGCGTAAAGTACCCTTTAACTGAATAGTTTCGAAGTCACGTAGTTTGTGGGAACGCTTGTTCTGAACGTGATTGATTTCTTCCGAAACTGTATAAGCCTTTTTTATGCATACACACACACATGAACATTTATACCTACAGAGCTAAATTTATTCAAGTCTGTAAGTACCAACAAAAACTTTACATATTGAATATTTGTTATATTTATTGCACTTGTCCATCAGAAACTTTGTGCAGTAAGGTCCTAAGAACTATTTACTACGCACCCACTTAGAACAAAACCATCCTTTTTGCAAGTAGGAGTAGAGAGCAGACCTTGTACGTCTGAGATTTCTCAAGGCCAATTAGCTTAAAGAACTCTTTTGTTGTTGCAAAATCAATAATAATTAATTAATTTCGAAACTCTCCCGACAAGAACTTGATAACAAGTAATTCTCAAATACCAATCAGTTGGATTAAGGGAAACGGTTCGGGTCTTGAAAATAATTTTTTATAAATGTATAGGTTGGTAGATACATGATGAAAAGCTTTAAGTCCTTGTATTGTGAACTCTCTCCATTTTGGTTTTGCTTGTGTTCGTTGTGGTAAAATGCTATTTCAGAGACATTCAACAAAATTGTGGTGGTTAAGTCAATGGCTCACTATATATGTAGGTACTGACGCTGATCACGATGATGGAGACGACGACGTGGACGACACCATGCCAACAAATAGAGAAACCAAGGAACAGAATTATATTGTAAGGATAATTTTAGAAATGTGATTTTGTTTTGACGACAAAAAAAAAACAAGTTAAACCACTACATCCCCAATTTCATTCAACATCCACTTCACAATGCATACTCGCATAGCTGACATAAAAGCCAGTCCCGGAACCTATACTCATTTAGAATGTTCTGTCCAATGCCAGTATAGACCAAACCAGACCAGAATCTGGCCAGACCGCCTGCAGATTAGAACAAGCATTCGAGTTTTAGTATCAAACCACTACCGCACCGTACCACCATCCCCCCAACACCATCCCAATCGCTGGGCCTGCTTAGCTCAGGTCAATTTGTGAAACTCCAGAATCCGAACACCTGCTGCTCTTAATCCCATTATTTATTTTTGTTGATTGGGGTAAAATGTTGTTGTGGCTGCCTGCCGGGTGGGATTTAATGCTTTTCTCTCAGGTATATACTGTCTACTGTACCGTACAGTACACAGTATACAGAAACCTCGGTGAAGGTTAATTCGACGCCATTGTATTCAATGTTGTTGTTGTAGCTAAGTATCCGGTGTAGTTTAAAACCACTAAACGGGCACTTGCTTATAATGATCATTTATGTACAGAACTATTATCGAAACATTTGATTTCGACATCATCATCAACATTAAAGCATAATATTGAAGCCGAGTTTTTTAAAGCTTATTTAAAAGTGGATATGTTTGTATATATAAAATTAACGTTGAATATTAAAAGCATTAATTGAAATAATATGGGCCGGGTTTTTCTTTCAGATAAATTGTTGGTGGTAAAAGAAAACACTAAATAGACAGCCCAGTGGTAGAACTAAAAGAAGGCTTACGGTGTCATTACATCCCCCGTAAGAATTCCAAAGATAGATATAAGAACAAATAGTCTTCATATATAGTTCAAATATATATTAATAGAAAAGAGGCAACGGGTTGTTATTCTGTACTCCAAGATTCTGTTCGACCAAAATTCTGTAAATGACTCAAAAATTCTGTGTGACCATAATTCTGTATTCCATTATTCTGTAAATTTAAAATTCTGTATTTTCAGAAGTCTGTATTTCGAAATTCTCAACTAACCAAAATTCTGTAATAAAATTCTGGAAAACTAAATTATCAAATTATATATTTACGCTCATCCCTGACTCACTATGGCTCACTGGGTCATATGCTAAAAGATGAGAACGATCTCAGAGTAGGAGCTAACGAGTTTGTGAGTCTCCTCTTATTTGCTTATCAAAACAAGAACTTTCTCATATCGAGCTTTCGTCATGAGATCGATCGCAACTCTTAGGGCCAGTTTTTCAGTGTGGGGTTAAAGTTAAACTCGAGTTAACTCCCAAATGTTGTGAGTTAACTCCGCATTAACTCGACAAGTGCTTTTTATATTTTATCTTTCCTGGTTTTTAAGTCTTTCATCCTCCACTTAAGAACTGCTTAGACAGCCCAGTCTCTGTTTCCACATTTAACTAAGTCTGGTTTAACTCACAACTGATTTAACTCGAACTCGATTTTTTTTTGCATACCAATCTAGGAAAGTTCTTAGAAAAGTGAATAAAGAGCTTGAACTCATCTTTTTGAATATGACCCACTGACTCACTGACTGAATGACTTTATTTCAAATAAAAAGTACAAGTGACCTCAACTCCAGCAATTATTGTGTTTCGCCCAAGGTATAACAGTGGGCTCTTCAGTCAGTCTGTTATACACTACTAAGACACAAATTTCGGTCGATGTTTACCGACTCTTATACAAATTTTTAAGTAAATTGTTTTGTTAATTAAATTGTGTGTTAATAGCTATAAGTTTTTTTCTTAACGTTAGGCCATTAACGGATTAATAAATAAATAAATAAATAAATAAAAGCAAGAAGATACTGTGAATTTTATTATTCTGAAGAGCCCACTGTTATACCTTGGGCGAAACACAATAATTTCTGAAGTTGAGGTCACTTGTACTTTTTATTTGAATTATGTATATTCATTCACTCCACTTAAAACCAAAGTTATATTAATATTTTAATATTAAAATTTCTTTTTCTTATTGAATGACTTTATAATGCTGCAATGCGATTTTACAACACACAAAAATCAATTCAACAAATATTTTTTTTTCAGAATTTTGAAATACAGAATTTTCGATTAACAGAATTTTAAAATATATAATTTTGCATAACAGACACCTTCAGAATTATGACTCCTACCCGAGAATAGAAAGATGCATACTAGAAGTTATTGAATTAAGGTGAGACAGCAACGGAACTACATTAAAACAGAATTTCACCGCACAAAACATTACTTACTTAGTAACTTATCATGCTCCCGATCCATGAAGGGTTTCTGTCTGAGATACTATGATTTTTCATCAATCTACGCTGCTTCCGTCACCCAAACCAAGCGCTCTGGCGTCCGTGACGGCTTGGTCTTTAAACTGGGAGCGTGCAGCGGAGACTCGAAAACTCCCTTGGTTCAAGTATTGTTGTCCATTCGCTCGATGTGACCGAGCCAATGTAGCCGATGTGTATTGACTTTCTGTACTACACGCACATCTTTGTACACCTCATAGAGTGCACGGTTATATCTTCCCCCCCATTCGCCCTTCTCGCACACCGGATCAAATGTCCTCCGACGAATTTTTCCTTCAAAAGAGCCCAGTATCATTTTTCTGCTTATCGTCCAGCACACAGCACCGTATAGCAGGACTGTCAGCATAAGGGTTTAAAGAGCATGCACTTCGTCGGGTTGGCTACGAAATCTCGTAAATTAAAATCTCGCAATCGAAATCTCGCAATACGTAATCTCGCAATTACAGAAACCCAGTTTTTATAATCTCGCAATTGCAAAACCCGCTTTTTATAACCTCTCATTTACAAAAACCCGCAATTTTAAATCTGGAAAACTAAAATCTCACATTAAAAAACATATAGGACTTATATTTATTTTTACTAGGCAGTGTCAAATCGCTCCAACAGGTCAGCATAATAAGCTCCGGTACCTTATCATTTTACTTCAATCGATATATATGACACTTCACGCACCCAACTGTCGGTATCACCTGGAGAAGTCCACTGTTTAGACTGTTCTTTGGTCTCTGGTGTGTAATGGTGAGTCCATATTTCATCCACAGTCGCACTAATCGGCGCAAAAACTCGCTTAAATTGCGGTTGAAGATGGCCAAACACTCCTTTGAAATGTTCAAACTAATTTATTTGTTATCGATCATTCAATATTAGACCCTGGATATTTTCGATCATTTCCCGTGTGGCAACTTTAATCAAGCGCCCAGAGCGTTCTGCGTCAGTTGTGCTGGAGCATCCGCAGCGAAATTGGGTTAACCAATTATGAATTAGTCCAATAGACGGAGAGGAGTCCCTGTAATATTTTTGCAGCTTTTTTTGTTTCCGTAATGTTTTTTGTGCGAAAAAAGCAGGTGTTCTGTCAGCACTCGAAATTCAGATTTTTTTCATTTTGTTGAAAACTTTTTGGCCGTTTCTGATTAAAACCGGAATAACAAAAAAAAATATTCGACAGATTTGAAAACATATTTCTAGACATTTTTGTATCTGAAATATTTCGTATTACAACTTGTTTGTTGGATTTGAGTTTGCAGGTGATAAGTGTAAATTTTCAGGGACTTATTGACCACCCTCGTACATACATGCGTTTAACACGTGGCCAACTATGAAAATCTATTTCATATAGCCTAGAAAATAGCCTTATAATAACTTAAATGCATTTTAAATGCAAATCAAAAGTAGTTGGAATCGCCGCAACACTCTTATTTTCCACAAACATTATAGGACGGGAGGCGACCGTAGGTTTACCTATCTCATCGCGGTTTCAGAAAAGAATGATGCCAATTCATAGCTTTAGTCTTAACATTAACAAAACCGCTGGTTGGACAAGGTTTTTCAGGTGCCAATGGGTAGAAAGCGCACTTTTTCGGTTGAATTTTTGGCTTAGGGTACCTAAACTATGATGGATTTTTATAAATGGGGTATCAAATGAAATCTTAGACTGCCCTCTTTACAAAAACAGTGGTCGGACAAACTTTTGTTGGTTGTTGCGGCGAGTCCGACCACTTTTGTAAAAAGAGCTATATTTTAAACCTTTGCATTTAGAATGCATTTAAGTGGTAAAAGCGCTTTTGTAGGCTATGTGAAATAGTTTTGCATAGTTGTCCACCTGTTAAAACGCAATGGATACAAAAATAACTGTTTTTACAAAAGTGGTCGGACTCGCCACAAAAACCAACAAAAGTCTGTCCGATCACTGGTTTTGTAAAGAAGGCAGTCTAAGCTTTCATTTGATATCCCATTTATAAAAATCCATCATGGTTTAGGTACCCTAAGCCAAAAATGCAACCGAAAAAGTGCGTTTTCTATCCATTGGCACCTGAAAAACCTTGTCCATCATTCTTTTCTGAAGCCGCGATGAGATAGGTAAACCTACGGTCGCCTCCCGTATTATTATATTCAATTAAGGAAATCAATTCCAAAAAATTTCCGATTTTAAAGAATATCAACCATTAAATAATTCCAAAATAACCCTAATGGTGTGTAAGCAGCAATATTATTTTTTTTCGTATGATTTGAACGCTCTAACTCAAAAACGAATAATTGACTCAGGTTTTCGTGATATCCTAGTCTATAACGCCAAAAAAGCAAGTTTTTCTATATTTTGAGGTTATATTGCAGCAATAATTAATACTTCTCCAAAATATTTTTTTTATTAAAAGCATTCCGATCATTGAGCGGTCTTAAAATTTCATAAATATTAACTTTACATAATCAAAGACTTGATTTGAACTCCTAAAATTCTCCAAGTTACACTTTTAAAGCCTGCAAATTCATGTATCATCAAAATCCTTATCAATTTGGTTGCAATTTCAAATATGTACACTCTTTTATTGACATCCCTTACGAGAGTTAGCCACCCTGATATACATAGGCACTGTTTGTTTTTTGGTTCCTATTGTATATCTAAATTGTTCGATGCGAATCACCCTGCATATCGTATTTCATATTGAAGTCGTTTGTCTAGCAGCAAACCCAATCCCCTAACACAACGACGAATAAATTAACAAATTTCGAAATATTTAAATTTCACAATGGCTTATGTTACTCCACTTTTTCAGTAAATATGGCAATAGCGGCGGCGGCGAGCGTACTTAAAAACTTCTGCTATTACAAGTAATATTGGGATTTTTTTTTCTAAATACTTAATTTTACTAATACATATATACCGCGAAGGCGGGAAGAGTATCAAAAATTTAAGGTAATATCAGCGGGAAAGTTTTTGCAATAATTACAATGCCTGCGTGATGGCGGCATCGGTATACCTACATCAGAGAAAATGAATGTGAAGACGAAGGAACGGCCATGATGGTTGTAAAGCAGGGCTGCTTAACTTTTAAATCAACAAGATGGTGGTAAGTTGTATACTGCTAAATAAGAAAAGTTATTTTTTTTTGTGTGTTCAGTGGACTATTTAGTGCGTTTCATACATTGTTTCACTTTAACTCTATCTAAAGGTCATGTATGGGATTTAAAAAATTAAAAACAAAAAAAAATTAAAAATTCAACGTGAGCATAAGCATAAATAGTAATGTCTTTTCGTTGAAGGTGCAATGCTAGGTTTCCACTTGTCATTTACCAACTGACGAAAGACCTATTTTTGCGTCTTTTAACAAAATGACAAGCGGAAATACCCTAAAATTGCTTGTCTTTGAACTGGCAAACTCTGTTTGTCAATGAAAGACAACGAATTTCAAAGACAAGTGGAAATAACTGAATTTACCAACGAAATGTCACTTTGTCTTTGTCTTTGTTTTGACAATGAAAATTTTGTCCAACTTGATAAAGTTTAAAAAGAAGTGAATGTTTTTTTCAAATTGAAGTTATTTTTTGTAATTTGGCGAGTAAAAGAAAATTAATTCCGTAAAATGAGTGACCACAATATAAGTTATCCTAATTCAGATGATGATAAAATTTTGTAGAAGCTTAAAAAAAGAATTAGGGAGTATACAACGGAGATTACCCAATCATTAATGTAAAAATGCTGCAGTCCAATAAATCAGGAGTGCGCTAGAAATGTTATAACGAATATAAATTTCAGGTGTCATACACTAGTTTTTGATTTTGCATCGATTTTCTGTGCACGAAGTTATTGAAATAGAACATAGTTAAAAAGTTTTTTTACTACATATTTATTTGTTTAAGTGAATGCGGTTAGCAGAAATAAATCAACGATCGAAGAGTAATAAATTTGCGTTTCCGGCAACGGACACAGGCTGACAGACTTTGCGGCGGGGCGAAATGTCATCATCTCAAGCACCTACTTCCCACACCTCAATATACACAAGGGGACTTGGCGGTCGCGTGATCAACTAACCGTCAACCAAATCGACCACGTTGCGATAGACCCGAGACATGCTTCAAGCATCTTGGACGTCCGAACGTTCCGAGGGGCCAACATTGACTCAGATCATTACCTGGTGGTAGCTAGACTACGTTTGCGGATATATATCACGCGACAACGCAGATGCTGTGAAAAGATTCGATGTCGATGTCGAGAAGCTTAAATGACAAGAGACCGCCAGAACTTTTGCAGACCACGTAACTCTTAATCTCTCAGGAGGTCCGCCACCAGCATCAAGTGCAGAGGACTAGTGGGAACACTGTCAACAAGCCATCAGAAGTGCCGCCTCTGATGTGCTGGGTTTCACTAGGCGAATACAACGAAACCCCTGGTTCGATGAAGAGCGCCGGCTAGCGCATGCACAAGCGATACACCCAAGGATTCAAGGCTAGGTAGTAGACACACAGTCAGTGCTGAGGATCTGGAAAGAACACTTCTCTAGACTGCTTAATGGCGAAGACAGCCAAGATGCCGCTAATAGGCAGGACGCTCCATTCAACTTCGACGATGATGGCCAAGAGTTCCGTCCACCCGACCTAACCGAAGTGCGGCTGGCGATACCCAAACGTAAGTCGTACAAAGATGCTGGTGCGGATGGCTTACAAGCCGAACAAGCTAGGAGCATACACCAGCTCATCTGCAAAATTTGGTCGGAGGAAAGTATGCCCGATGAATGGAACCTCGGTATAGTGTGCCCCATCCATAAAAAGGGAGATGTTCTGAAATGTACCAACTACAGAGGAATTAGTCTCCTAAACGTCGCTTATAAAATCTTGTCGGCCATCCTGTGTGACCGCCTAAAACCTTTTGTCAACGATCTGATCGGTCCCTATCAGTGCGGTTTTAGGCCAGGCAAGTCAACCGTCGATCAAATGTTCACACTCCGACAGATTTTAGATAAATCCCGGGAATTCCAGATCGATACACACCACCTTTTTACCGATTTTAAAGTCGCGTATGATAGCGTGAAAAGGGACGAATTATACAGAGCCATGTCGAGTCTCGGCATCCCTGCCAAACTCGTCCGCTGGGCAGGATGACGATGGAGAAATCTCGCTGCTCCGTCAAAATTGGTAAGAACACCACCGATTCCTTTGATGTTGAGAAAGGATTGAGGCAAGGCGACGCGTTATCATGCAACCTATTCAACATCGTTCTTGAAGCCATTGTACGCAACGCACATGTCAACACCAGCGGTACAATCTATCAAAAGTCCGTTCAATTGCTTGCATATGCGGATGACATAGACATTGTCGGCAGAACGAAGCGAGCTGTGGCAGGGGCATTTGCGAGCATTGAATCGGAGGCGGCTAGAATGGGATTGGCGGTTAATGAGGACAAGACGAAGTATATGCTGTCATGGAATCTCAACATCGTCGACTCGGGTAAAATATCACGATGGACAGATATAACTTCGAAGTTGTCAAGGACTTTGTTTACCTGGGCTCCACTATTACATCGCAGAATGACATCAGTGCAGAGATCAAGCGAAGAATTACTCTTGCCAACCGCTGTTTCTTCGGTCTAAGAAGGAATTTAAGTAGTAAGGCCCTCTCTCAGAGAACCAAGGAGACTTTAAACAAAACCCTAATCATCCCGGTCCTGCTTTATGGGTCAGAAGAATGGACACTGAAAGATTCGGATAAAAATCTGCTAGGGTGCTTTGAGAGGAAGATTCTTCGTGTGATTTTCGGTCCGGTGTGTATCGAAGGAGTATGGAGGAGAAGATTCAACGACTAGCTATACAGGGCTATACAGTGACGTTGACCTGGTCAAAAAGCTGAAAATACAGCGGCTGAGATGGCTGGGGCACGTGGAGCGTATGGACAGCAACGCACCTGCCCGACGAGTCTTCGAATCCAACCCCGATGGGGTACGCAGCAGAGGAAGAACCCGTAACAGGTGGCGCAATCAAGTGAATGACGACATCGGTGTGCGCAACTGGAAGCGGCTAGCTAGGGACAGAGCTGGCTGGAGGGGCTTGTTAGTTGAGGCCGAAGCCCATCCTGGGCTGTGAGCGCCATCAAAAGTAAAGTTCCATTTTTGATAACAAAATAATTTTTGTTTTAATACAGGTGTAGTAGGTACGTACTAATGTGATAGCAAGCTTTTACAAAACTGTAAATAACTTTTTTTCTTTACGAATCTTTATCTGTTTTATAAAAAAAACTTAATCTGCACACATATACACAAATTTCATCGAACATCTCATTGACCATCAGTGTCAGTTCGAAAAAGACCAATGCAAGTGGAAATACATGTCAATGAACTGACAAAGTCATCTGTCAAAAATTCTTTGTCTTTGAAAAGACAAACTAATTTGTGTCAATTAAAGACACAAGTGGAAATGAACTGGCATTCCTGTCGTTCAAAGACCAAATTGACAGCTGTCAAACTGTGTCAATTCAACGACAAGTGGTAACCTAGCATAAGGAAAGATAAGAGTCCACAAGAACAAGCAAACAAAAGATTAACCTTAAAATTATTTATCAATAGTATTTTAATAGTTTAGCGATCTTAAAATTTTACAAATTTTGAGCGCACATACCCAAGCCGTGTTTTTTTAAAGAGTAGCTAGCAACTCAGTAAAAGTTTTACACGGAAACACACAAACAAAATTCTCTTTAATAATTGTTTTGTTATTGTTTTGCGTGTACACATTTTGCTGAGTTGCTATAGTCACTTTTTCAAAAAACACGGCTCCAGTTTTAACTGACTTTATTGAAAATACGACAAAGTTGTGTTCTAGTATAAACCCATAATAATGGACCTTAAAGATTATACCACGTGTTCTCGGTCTTCTATTAAAAAGCATTCAAAACAAGAACAAATTCGTTCACCTCAGCAGAGTACCTAGTGTCTTTTTGTACATTCAAAGGTAAAAAACTGCCTCCACCCACGCCATTCAACAAAGCACAATAAGCACAGATGATGGGGGTGAAGGAGACTTAAATCTTGAAATTGTTTCGTCCTCTCAGGATTTTCTAGCGTGAAGGAAAAATAAACGAAAGAAAAAATAACAAAGTAAAACTGAAAAAAACGTGAAACGGAAAAAATAAATAAAAAAAAAAACAAAAAAAAACACGAACAAAATAAAGTGTTCCCCATGTCCTCGGCAGCGTTAGCGCGCTCTCGAGAAAGTCGTTAAAACTTTTTGCCTCCTGTAGTGATTTATATTCTTTTTCTTTTTAGCTTTTTAGTACATTTTCTATACCTATATAGGTACGGCAAGAGAGTGGATCTGGAACTGGACATATACAAGTCATCCCTGTTCCCTAACAAACATAAAGGTGCATTTTCCATCTATCCTAGCCTCGTCTCTATGATAGTGGCGTTTTGTCGGTGAGATGGTACAATGAGAAAGCATTATCTTTAATTCGAAAATTAATTTGCATAAAACAAGACAAACAAAAAAAGAATCTTCGCGCACAGAGAATATGTCCGGCACAAGGAAAAGTGCGAACGCTACGGAAACGGAAATGATTCGGAAAGAATTTGAATTAACTAAAAATGTTGGATTTTTGCTTGTCGCTAATGTGTGGACTATAATAGCACAAAGCTTTTCAAATTCGAATGAATATTAAAAGAAAAACTTTTGTTAATTTCAGCTGTTCAACAATTTGAATTTATTTTATGTTTTTTTTTTTAGATACAATTTATAATCATGACATAGAACTTTTGTTTTAAAACTTTTTCTTATTGTATATATGAATAAAGGTAAGCAATACAAGCTTAACTTTATAATAGGTAATATATTTTGGAAAAAAAGTAGCGAATTAAACACAAAATCATCGGTCTGATTAAAAGAGTTTGGTGATTTGTACGAATAAGGTCATCAAATGAGATTCCATTTCCAAGATTTGTTTTCAAAGATTTGATTTTTTAAGTGAATTTTTTAACATTAAATATAAAATCGTGCACATAATGAGAAAATAAAATATAAATTAACATGATATTTGATCCTTAAAGGAGATGGGGCACTTTATTGAAAAACAGCTTAATAGGCATCAGGCCCCCGACATTTTTTGAACACCCCCCGAAATTTTTTCCTGCGTTCGCGCCTGGTAGGCATACATTGAAATTGTACAGAATCGTATGTGCGGATTTTGATAATTTCTTATTTTTCATCGTCTTTCGTCTTCATCAACAAATTGATTATTTCAGAATCATAATTTTATCTTTTAACATAATTGAAATAACCCTTAATTTGAACGAGTACGTCTATGATACATGATTTTATTTATACATTGAAATTGTCAAAAAATCATCAGCAGATCCATCTGCAGAAGAAGATATCAAAAGCTATACAAATAATTTTCATAAAATTTCAAAGTTTTGATATTCTAATAGTTAATTTTATTGCAGAAAAAATATTTTAAATATTTTTTTTCAAAATACATAGTATGTAATTTCAAACTGTCTTAACTTTTTTTCAAATCTCTTAATTATTTTTGTTTTTTTATGAAAAAAACAGATGCTTTAAAGAATTTAAGGATTTGAGAAATTTATTAATTACAATAAAATAAACAAAAAAAAAAATCTGAAAAGAAATTATTTTTCTTAATTTTCAAATATCTTAAAAATTAAAAGACAATAAAAGTTTAAACGTCCGTCAATTGTCCTCAAAATTACGCAATGAGAGGCTTGGGTTTTTCCTTCGAACAAAAATTAACATGAAAAAAAGCGAGCTAGTCCTTAAGTAATCGTCAATGATGTGTAACATGTATCCTTGGTAGGTTTGATCCGCCCTTATTTGAAAATATTTTTTTTCTCGATAATTCTGTCTCCAGGTACAACGACGTTAACATTTTTGAAAATACTTATAAATATTTAAGTTCAAATTGTAACGCTTTTTACGCTTATCTTCATGAGAGAAGATAAAGGGCACAGATGTTAAAAACAAATTAAAATACAATTTTGAATTTTTATGATTAAATACAAAATTGTTTGTAAGTATTATCTAAAAACATGGATATTAAGAAAAAAAGTTTAAATGCATGTAACTAATTTCTTGTATAATTGCTTAAATTTCTTAGCTACAGTAATTTGATCTAAAAAATAGATTCCAATTGATGTGCAAATCTAATATGAATTTATGCTTTTTTTATAATTTTTTATATTCAAAATTTTTATATCATTTTTTGGAAAACAATTTTGAACGAAAATGCTAAGAAAGAATGTATTTTATAAACACAATTTACTAGGGGGGTCCTTATAGGGGTAATTGTCCTATTTTGAATGACGCAACCACCTTATTTGTTCTAAATAAATAAAAAATAAATTCTGTAAAATTTAAGCTCATTATATTACCCCAAGACGTCTGAAGTTTTATATGGGAAATCCCATTTATTTTTATAAATCCAAATTTAAAAAATATTAACTTTGGTAATGATTGATAAAAAAAAAAATTGAATTTTGGAACATATGCAGTCACTTTTGTCATATTTATAAAAATGTATCAGAAAAAAATTTATAACAGTTATATTTATAAAAATGTATCAGAAAAAAATTTAAAACAGTTATTTCCCTACTTATAGCCATTTTAACAAAAATATCTTTTTTTATTTAATTTTTAATTTTAATAAATTTTGTAAATAAAATGTTTTTTAAATATTTTTTTTTTTAAACATGACGAAAGTTAATACAATTTTCTTTATCAATAAGGAAGGCATCGTTTGCGTCAAATCTGGTATTTCTGATTTTTTGCTCAGTTGTTCAGGATATTGGCCTAGTAAATAAACTAAGTTTTTGACCTCCAGCGTCGACCGCTTCATGGTCAAAAATCGAAAAAACCGCGACTTTTTCGCGCTTTTTTCAGTTATTGGCGATTGTAGTCCTTAAGAAGTTATTTAAAATAAAAACATTGTTCTACGATTTTAAAGTAATCTACTTTGTTCCAATTTGAGCCCAAAATGGTTTTGGACCGAACGGTTTCCAAAATACAGCATTTCAAAATTAAGCGATACAAAAAAAATATAACAAGTAGTGTTAAACAGTATAATGAAAAATAAAGAATGGTTGACATAAATGCATCAAAGCACTGGAGCGTGTAGGTTGAGCAAAAATAATGGGATAATCATACTGGATGGGGGGTGTATTATAGCCCCGTTAAGACGGAAGGGGCAATTATCTAAAAAAATTACTTAAGGTAGAAACAACATAATTGCAAAACAATGGTTACACCCACGATATTCTCCTATAGCTTATCTTGAACCCAGAAACCCATTCTTGAATTTTCTTTTTAAATAAAGTTATTTTAATCGATAGATTTTGAGAAATTAATTTCCAAACTCAAAATATTGAAAAAGAAATTTACTCCAAGGATCCTGTTTCTACTAAGTAAATATTAGAAAATTATTTTTCAGAAAGTTTTGAAAGTTATGAAAAAGTAGTTATTAGCTAGATAGCTTTTTAACATTTAAAAATTAATTTTGTTTGCTGCAGTAGCTGCAGTTTGCTGCACGCTCCGCTCTTAATAAAATGGAATGAAAATGATTTGAGGTATTATAAGCGGAGTTTTAAATTGATAACCACACCGCTTTGATAGCTGATTTGCCCCCTAGACCCAAGCCAGGTCGGAAATATAATTGCCTTATTTTCAAAATGTTCGCTATAAGAAGACAATAATTTGTGGAAATAAAATTCGCTATAAGAAGACAATAATTTGTGAAAAAAAAAATTCAATTAAAGGTAATTTTGTATTGAAGGGAGAAAAATGTGTACAATGTTTGATATTGGAACAAAGTTGATGAAACTCCAGACTGTTACCAAAAACGTTCATCAGCATTGAGCAATGGAAAATATGAGTTAATCTTTTGATACTTTCAAAAAGGCTTTACATTTCATTTCTCTTCTCAAATCCGTGCTTGTTTTTAAAATCGATCAAAATATTACCGAGTTAAAAAAGAAAAAAAATTAATAAATCAAAATGTTTGATGTTTTTCGATTTTGCTAAATAAATTGGGTCTGAAGTTTTTAAATCAAAGCCAATAGGATAATTTTTCTGTTTTTCTTACGATGATTTTGAATCCAAATCACTTTTAAAAACCCAATATTCATATTTTTAAAACAGTATTTTTGGCTCCAAAATCGAAAAGAAAGAAAAACAAATCAAGGTAGGTATTCTTCTTCTCCATTTGACCGGCGATTGTCATAGGGGGACCACAACTCTCACACTCAACTGCTTCACCTACGGTTCCACTTGTGGGGTTCGCCGGGTTGACCTCAGAAAACGTCGACAGGCCTCCCGGTTTTGGATTGTTCCATGTCTGAGGCCAACTAAATGCAGGTGTCGTTGCATTCATCTAGGAGTTTTTGCGCCTGCCTTTCTTCCGCGATAGTGTTGGAACGTCTTGTGATATTGCCTTTTGAATTGGGTTCTCATGGTATCTTCTTTGTACATGACAGTACCAACTAAGTTGATCATGGTGTATTTTGTCCAAGATGGTATTTTTGACGTGCAGGCTTCCTCGGATTCTCTTGCTTCTTATTCGATCACACTTTGTCACTCCTACTGTCATGCGAAGCATCTTCATTTCAGCTGCCGTCAATTTACTCTCATACTTCTTGTACATTGTCCAACAGTGTGAACCGTATGTAAGCGCTGGACTTTCAATTGCCGTGCAGAGCTTTCTTTCCGCTTAGGGGGCAGTTTTTAAAAGATGGCAGAGTTTTCCCGTCACTTCATCCACCCTACGCTTACGCGATGTTTGATGTCGTCATCACAAGATCCTTCGCTATTGATCATTGATCCAAGATATTTAAACTTTTCGCACTTGGGAATCACTGTTCCATACAAATTGTGATGCTTTCTTTTTCTCAGCTGAGGTAGTTCAGCGGTGTCCAGGGTTTGACCGAGGAAAGCAATAAAAACTCGGGTTTATTCAGGTTCAGAACTCCAATCGAATGATTAAACTTATTTATTATTTTCTTATTAAATAAAATACCACTTTGTTTTATATAAAATACAATCACTTAAGATATAGCTAATATAACAAGGTATTACAAATAATCTGCGGGACGTACTCCCTAGCTTCAATATAGGGTAAAGCGGTCGGTTGTCGGTCGGTGTGGACGTGCTCCCTAGCTCTGTATATAAAGAAGCAGACGACGAATGGGACGTGCTCCCTAGCCTCAATATATAGCAAAGCGGTCGGTTCTTGGTCGGTGTGGGACGTGCTCCCCATCCTTGGATATATAGAAGCGGACGAGTGGGACGTGCTCCCTAGCTCCGATATATCGCAAAGCGGTCGTTTGTCGGTCGGTATGGGACGTGCTCCCTAGCTTTGTATATAAAGAAGCGGACGACGAATGGGGCGTACTTCCTAGCCTCAATATATAGGCAAAGCGGTCGGTTCTTCGTCAGATTGGGACGTACTCCCTAGCCTTGATTCGATTTGAAGCGAAAACAAAATAGGATGGATTCCCTAGCTTCTCGAAATCTTGGCGCGGTTGGGTTTGATTGGTGGGATGAATTCCCTAGTTTTAAACGATGTTTAAAACAAAAACAAGGAGAGCAAATGGAAAATATGGTTAAGCCAAAAAATATTTCTGAAACGCAAGCTGACACACTACGTATCCAGCTGCAAGTTTCAAGGTAGTCGTAATTAATATAACTATAACACCTGAGACCTGAAAGAATAACTGATTCACTGTGGGGTCCGTCTCCTTATCCTCAAGCAGAAAGTCAAGGACAGTAATAAAGAGCAAAGGACTCAAGACGCTTCCCTAGTATACACCTACTCTAATTGGGAACTCTTCGATGATTCCTGCGGGGCATCTTACTTTACCTATCAAGGTAGGTATTGATTTAAAATAAAATCATATTGCATTTAGGTTTGCACTGCTCTGGGCAAAAAATCCAGTGATATTACGGTGTTCCTTTCAAGATTGATTAATATGTTTTTGTTTCGAATACTAAAAAAATTGAAAGAGTTTTTAGCCTTTTGACATTTGAGTTACCACTCTTTCACAAATATTAAATCGAATTATACATAAATTGTGAAAAACTTCATTACTTCACAGAATAAAAATCGACCAACTCCACCACTCTTTCCTTCAATCTTACCAGACCAATACATTATTATGTCCTTTCGTTTTACGCACCTTGTGCCATCCACCCTCTGTCTATATTCAAAATGAAAGTGTATGAGACACCTTCATACAAAAGATCACTTCAGTATATTTAGCAAGGTAAGGTATTCGTGCGTCTGTTGATTTCTTTTGATAAAAAAGAAGATAATAAAGAAAATAAGTTTTCTTTTTTTTTATACATTTTCTTCATTTCCAAATTAGATTTCATAAGGGATTGAGGGAAAGATAAAATTGAGCATTCTTGTCTTATATTGTTGTCGTCCAAAGGGAATCTTTCATTTATAGAAAAAGACAAAATACACCTACACAATACACAGTGCCGGATTTAGAAGAAAGCTGACTCAGGTATACGGTTAAATTTTTTAAGAGACCCCTCTGAGTGTAGATAATTTTAATTCGTATCTGCTTAATGCTTTCCTCTATTTGACCTCCAAAACATCCAAAGGAGCAAGTGTTGAGTACATACAGGTGCGGATAAAGGGGGGGGGGGGAATGGGTGCAATTGCTCCCCTGGGAAATTCTACTATTTACAATTTATTCCATTCTCAAGTCCGAATTCCGGCACTTTCTTGAAATTGCGTATAAAAAACACATTTTTTTTTGTTTTTTTTCACTAAGGCCTGCCAGAATAGATGTTGATAGTGCACTACTCATTTTAGATATCTACTCTGGTTATGTAAGTTTTATGTACTTGTACATAAATAATAGTACAAGAGCCAACAGCAAATTTTGGGAGTGGATATACATACAACCAAAATCGGAGTATGAGGGTTTAGAGGGCATACTTTGTGATATCGAAATCAAAAATCTGGCAGGTTTTCTCAGCATTTGGCGAGGGCTAAGAGTTGAAAATACAGGTTTTCCAAATTTCTTATTAGGTTTATTATCACTTCAATTATATTTTTAAATATACATCACGATGTTCATGTCATTTTCCCTAAGTCCAAACACCGTAATCTTGGTGATCCGAGTAATAGAACTCAAGATATACGGTTTTTAAGCGAACCTTATCTTTTTTTGAGACATTGTTTTGTTGAAAAAACGGATAAGGTTTCCTTAAAAAGCTTATATCTTGAGATCTTTTAGTCGGATGACAAAAAAATAACGTATTTGGACTTAAGGTAAACGACAGAGCATCATAATGTGTTTTCAAAAAAAATTGATGGAAGTGATAATACCCTTGATAAGAAATTTCAAAAACCTCTGTTTTCAACCCCCCATCCCCACCAGAGAATGAACTAAAAACCTGCAAGACTTCTTATATATCACAAAATATACCACTTCAAACCCTCATACTCAGCTTATTCAAGAACTGTTGAAGAATACGAGTCTGATGAGGTAAATTATTGGAGAGAAACCAGAAAAAAATTGACTTCTGAAGAGAAGTTGGATGGAAATGCTGAATCTGGCATTATCTTGTCCCAGTTAACGAAGAAGCTCAAACTTCCTATGGAATGGTGATTAGGAATAGGGACAGACGAATGCGCTATCATGCTTTCGGAAGTGTCACGTTGATTCAGAAAGAAGCGATAAATGCTGTGAAGACTCCATGCTATAGTCACAAATTCAACAGCTCCATTTCTCGAAGTTCGAAAGTACCTGACATTCGAGACGCTGCGCTGTGTCTAGTGTTGAGTTGAAAATTTCTCGTATCCCACGTCATGGTGGACCCCAAATTTACCCGCTCAATTTTGAAGAGTACTTCAGAATATCCTTATATGCACCTCTATTTGACTTTGTCATAATCGATGTGCGTGAAAGATTTCAACCCGAAACCTTAGATGTGTTTAAACTTACAATTTACGTCCCGGAAATGATGAGTTTGATACCACCGTAAAGTCATTATTGGTTCGCTTAGGTCAACTATTATTATTATTATTATATTAAACTCAAACGCCTTCTTTAACAGTTACACTATTTAGTAACTAAAATGTGATAAATATTATTTTTTTTTTCAAACTATGTAAAATAAAATAAATTACAATCTATAAATTTCAATGGGCATAAGCCTCCCCCAGACTTTTCCAGACGTCTCGATCTGTAGCTCTTTCTTTCCATCGATCTTCAAAATGATCTATGTTATCTCTCCATCTTTTTCTCTGTCTGCCTACTTCTCTCTTCCTAGCAGTTAATATCCATTCTGTTAAGCATTTTGTCCAGCGGCTATCCTCTAGCTTTGCAATATGTCCTGCCCAATCCCATTTTGTTCTCCTGGCCTTAACGACAACATCTTCAATATTAGTTCTTCGCCGTATTGATTCGTTTGAGATGTGATCTCTTAAGCTTATTTTTAGGATAGACCTTTCCATTGCTCTTTGAGAAACAGCGAGTTTATCCATAATGTTTTTATTATTACTACATGTTTGCGACCCATATGTAAGAACTAGAAGAACAGCGGTGTCCATTAGGTACTTTATAGTTCTCGGAGTCGGGTTTGCAGCCAGGATATCTCGAATATTCCAATATTGTTTCCCCCCGTTAGTTATTCTCTGCTGTATGTTCTTATATTCCTTATTTTTGAATGTGATGATTTGTCCTAAGTAGGAAAAGTCTTCTACATATTGAATTGGGTGTCCTTCTCGTTTAATAGTATGTGGTATGGCATTGAACATCATTTTTGTTTTACTTAAGTTTATATGGAGTCCAGTTTTGACACATGCATCATTCAACTCGGAAGGTAAAGAACTTATAAGAACGATATCGTCTGCAAAGCGCCAGTTATTCAAATGCTCGCCATTTACCACGATGCCTTTATTATCCCACATTAAAGAACGAAAAATTTCCTCTAACACCGCAGCAAATAACATTGGTGAGATTGGATCTCCCTGTCGTACTCCACGTTCTATTTTGAAATCAGTGCCTGTTACTTCTGTTTTTACTCTTGCAGTTGAGACTTGATACAAAATTCTCAGAATTCTTGTGTATTTGGTTCTTACACCTTGATTTAATAGAGTTTCCCATATTATCTCAAGCTCGATTGTTGTGAAGTCTATAAAGCATAGATATATTTGAATTTGATATTCATGAGCTTTTTCGATGAGTTGGCTCATGCTTTGAAGATGGTCGGCTGTTGAAAAGCCAGATCGAAATCTGGCCTGCTCTCTGGGTTGGTTTTCATCCAGTGTATTTTGAATTCGATGGCTTAAACATTTTGAAAATACTTTATAAATTGCAGACATAATACTTATCGGACGGTAATTATTAATGTCGTTTTTACATCCTTTTTTGTGCAGAAGAATAATATCTGTTTTAAACCAGTGTATTGGCAATGTTTCCGTCAGTAAGATAGCGTTGAAGAAGTTGGAAAGCACTTTAGATATTATTGGCATTCCTATTGCATTTCATTTTGAATGTAATCGTTTCCAAAGCTTTTGTTATATTTCAGACTTCTTAAAGTTTGCTCTATTTCATCAATTTGAAAACTCGGGATGTTTGAAATATTATTTGAAGCGACTAAAATAGAACAGTTTGTTATAAGAGTTGATTTATACAAGTTCCTGTAAAAGTTTGTTGCAACTTCGTTAATTTCTTCACTTAGAGTAATGACACTCTTCTTGGCATTAAGGTGATAAATCCATGTTTTGTTGGGTTCTAAAATTTTCTTAATCCTCTTGATAGATCCTGTATTTTCCAAAGTTTTCTTGATCAGTTTGATATGTAATTTGCATTCATTGCGAAGTTTTTTAAGTTCAAGTTTTTCGACAGAATCAATGCATTCCCTTCTTCTCAAATCTTCTCTTTGTGCTATCAAGGATTTTATTGTATTTTTAAGTTTGTCCACTCTCTTTTTTCGGGTTATATATTGTTTCAGATGCTTGTTGAATAATTTTATCAGAGATGTTATTGTAGGTATTTTTAAGACTTAGAGATGAAATGTACTGCTGTCCAAGGAACTATTGACACAAATCTAGAATGAAAACAACACATTTCAAACGAGTAAAAAATTGAAGACGAAATATTTAAATTAAAATTAGAAAAAAAGGTTTTCCTCCAAAGTCAATCAATATACAAAATAAAATAGATTGAAAAATAAAAAGGAATAAGAACAAAAATGGCTAGAGGCAACAACTTCATTCAGTACAGCCCTGTAAATGAAAGCGTTGCTATATGAACCTTTAGACAAATGTGTCTTACCTGTTGGTTGGCCAAGGACACATTTATTAAACATATACTGAATACACTCGTTTTGGTCAATCATTTATAATTGGAGACAGATTACTTATTTCTATAAAGAACCAACTTGTTCAAGTATAAGGATCCTTTTATTATTGTTGTTGAAGAAAGATGAGATGGGAAAAGTTGGTGCTGTGTCTGATGGAAATAATAGCATCAAACACCATAATGCTTTAAGGTTTTATTCGAATGAACACGATAAAAGAAAATAAATTTAGATACGAACTTAAGGAGTGAGAAAAAAAAAGAAAATTTGATTCGTTTTACAAATCCTCTTATGGGTCATTTTTTAAAGGAACAACACAAAAAAAAAAAAGCTATGTAGGCAAAGCGGGATGTTTTTAAGAAGACGGAATTAAACCCTGATAAAAGCTTTTTGAGGAAATTTTTAGTGTGATGTTCTATTTGAAATATTTAGGCATGTGGAATGTTTCTATATTGGATGGAGCATAGAATTATTAAGATTTAAATTAAATGGAAAATTTAAACATTGAACAAAATAAATAAAATATTAAAATAAAATAAAATAAAATAAAATAAAATAAAATAAAATAAAGAAAAAAAAAAAATATAAGAAGGGGAGGACTGAGAACCTAATCTTTGCTGTTAAACTCGAATCTGAAATTATTCTTGAAATTGTAAACATTTTTTGCAAGTATATTTATTTTGTAATTAATTTTAGTGAAATATGTATAAGTTAGGACTGGCTACGAGCCGAGACTCGGCGAGACTTTTGGAAGTCTCGTCTCGGTCTCGTATAATAAAGTTTTGTCTCGGTCTCAGCCTCCCTTTTTCACGAGAAAATTCCGAAAAATACGATTTCCGAACAACCTGTCGACTATTGGAATGAAATATTTTCGATACATCAAAATATATTTTGTCCCCCATATAGTTTGAATATGTGCAGAAGAAAATAAATATTGAACTGTAAATTTCAGTCCAAATATAAAGTGTCGTCTCGATCGCGTCTCGGATGCTTAAAAGGCAGTCTCGGCTTGTCTCGGTCGCGTCATGCGAGACCGAGACTTTTCTCGTCTCGTGGCCAGCCATAGTTGGGCTTCAATGTGATGATAAAGTAAAATGCACAACAGGGCTGTTTGAACACATGAATGTATGTCTTCTAACTGCCCACTCACACTAAACCTACAGACTTCAGACCAATTAGCATAGCATCATCATTCCTTCTCAAGACCTTATAAAGACTTATTAAAACGCAAATTCGCCTGAAGCTAAATGATGACGTTCTTTTTTGAGCTCAGCATCTAAATGAAGGACAAATCTGTTGAGACAGTGCTTCACAAAGTGGGCGGCACAATTTAAAAATCTATTATTTTAAAGAAATTTACCCTAGTAGCTTTTCTTGACATAGAAGGAACATTTAATTACGTTGCAATAACACTGTAATTCGATAAGCCCTAAGCTCCTAAGCTCCATCAACATCGATCCGATAATGGTAAATGTTGACTCCATGCTTCAAACCAGACATGTAAACGCACAAATAATGGGTAAGAGTAGATTAATCACCAATTCGACAACACTCGAACATTGGCCAGCCTAAGAATACAATTGGAAATTATGTGTGCCCTTATCTAATAGAAATCATGTAATGTACGAGAATCATGACGGTCCTACCGCCGGACACCTGGGAATCGCCAAGACTACGTCTTGAATGTTCAAGCTTTATTACTTATCACCGTGCATGTTCTGAGATATTACAAAATATGTAAGGAATTGACAAATGTGTAACCGATTTAAAGGCACCGCAACGAAAACCTTGGTTTGATGTACACTATTCCTGCCGAGTGGCCGGCCGTGAGAAACGGTTTGTGTTGATTTTGTGGAGCCATTGCCTCGTACGATTAAGGGTCACACTACACTTCTGATTATGTTTTACAAGTTTTCTAAGAGGGTCGAAGCTGTTTCATTAAGAGCGACCACCACTGCAGGTTTCATTCGAGCTGTACGCGAACGAATCATAACGCGCTTTACTCTAGGTGCGGCGCGGTGGATGTCAAATGATCATCTATTGACACTTATGTCTGTTTAAAAAGATCTATGGTGCAATTTTCACCTAAAGTAAAGGGAACAACTCAGTAATTTACAGTTTTTTTGCAGTTTTTTTTGCTTTGTTAAGATACACTTTGCTACTTTTAAGCTTCACTGTGAAGTCAATTTTAAGAAGCATTGGAACGCGTTGGTTGGCAAGATAACTTTCACCTATAGTAAAGGGTCTCAATTACATATTTCAGTTGGAATCCTATAAAGGGCCACACCTCAGTGGGAACCCACAAGTGCAGAATTGGTATTTCACTCTTCTGATTATGTCTAATGGTGACAGGATGAAGAAGTGTGCAAGAACAAGAAAGAAAGCGCTTTGAGAATACTTTTTTGGGTGACATCTCAATATTTCCACTGAAAAAAATCCTAAAAATCATTCAGAAATCGGGGTCTGATCACGTAAAACGAAAACGATAGGATGTTAATCGTTTTCAACATTTCTATCTCTTTAACTTTAATAGAGAAAAATAAAGACAGTTATCTCCAAAACGATGTCGTTTGATCGTATTTGTTTTACATGATGAGGCACTAGGATGTTTCAGTGATACCCAGCTTTGCCAACCCGTTTAATCAAAATCATGCCTTTTTTTGATGTAATAATGCCTCACTGGATTTTTTTTTAGTTTATTAAGCAAAAGTCAATAATTAAACACAATTGTAACGGAAAACAAAAATAGAGCACAGACAAAATTCTTAAGATGTTTAGGTACACAAGTGTTAAGTAAAAAATAAATATAGGTTTAAATTTTAATTTAGGTCGTCCTCATTCTGATCCTTAAGATCATACATGTATAAACTAAACATATATTGGTTTCTTTTAATTGAAACTTTTCGGAAATTGCGAATAATTTTAACTTAGAAGCAAATTCAAAAGTAACACAAACAAAAAAGTAATACAGTTTTCATACTTTTCTTAGAATATTTTAAAAAATTAGAAATAAAAAAAAATTAAATGAAAAAAAGTCTTTTTGGAGAAAAAATAAGCCTTAAAGCCTCAGCCAATGAAAAAATACCTGAAAGGCATTAAAAAGCCTCAGTTGGCATCGCTGGAGATACCTAAACTTTCCTCAATCCTCTACGCTTCCTATCACCTACCTTTTCTATCTTCTGTGGAAGGCTTATCTATTGATCTTTTGCGGCTGCTTAAGGGTAAATTTATTCACTCTCCGTTAACAACTGAATCTAAGTCGTTTTTAAGCTAATGGTGTCTTTAAGAACCTTCTATTATATTATCTATTCACTCACTGCACATTATTTTTATATTTTACATTTATATTAGGCCTGCAACTCAACTGCAAAAAGCCTTAAAATAAAGGAGCAAGTCGTCGCCCGAGAATTAGTTTGTTCCATACGCCATTGGCACTTTTTCCAGAAAAACGCATTTAAAGGTTTGCGTACTTGGTACTCCGAAACTGTGTGACAGGATTTTTTTTTTAACTTGAAGTTAGTCGTATGGGGATTTCACCTACCAATTTTCAAAGTGTTTTGCCAAGTCGTTAACAAGATACGTTAATTAGCGTAAAGGTCCACTTTTTTGACCTGTGTCCCACCTCCTACATTTTGAAAATGATTTTTTTTTCTATACACGTGGAACACAAAAAAATGGATATGGCACAAAGCAATTCTCATCAAATGTATAATTGAAAGGCAAGAAAAGCATGGAGTTGGATGATAAAATTTTAAAAGAAAATCGATTACATCTCTTTTTTCAATAAAGTTATTATTTAACAAATCCAATAAACAATAAACACTTAACATTCTACTTAAAAAAAAAAAAAACAACTAAAATTAAAGCAGTTTTACTGCTTTGTTGACTGCTTTGTTTACTTGTTTTTAGGAATTTGCTGTCACAACTACTGTCAGCTGAATAATTTTGATCAGCTCTTGAATCATCACCTTTCGGAAAAATAACAGTTAGCACAGAATGTGTTACCTTGAAATAACTGAGTAAGTTTTAATTACTCGAAGAGGAATAACTAGGATCCTTGGGAAATAATTCGTCATCAAACATGCTTTATTTAAAAAAAATATATATTTATTTTATATACTGCATTAATTTAAATAAATTTGAAAAATAAGCAGGTACTTACTTGATTGATACCGCTGGCCACAGAACGAGGTTCAGATGAAACAGTGTCCTTTACAAAAAAAAAAACTCAAAAACATCCGCGATCGCGCGTCCTTTCACCTTGGAAGTCAACTTCAAGCCACAAATAGCTGATTTCATACAATCGTCTCAGAATTCTACACAACTGTAATGGAGGTGGCACAATCCAATACTAAAATTTTGTTTGCGATCATTGTCCGACATACATAGCATTTCTCTTGTCGCCATGATATGCACGTGGAACAAAACAATTCTCACAAAAAACTGCGAAAAATTGTATGGAAAATTTGTCCCAAACGCCAAAAAATGGTTTATGGCACAAAACAATTCTAAAAACTGTTGATTTTGGTGGATATGGAACAAAATCGATGTTCGGTATCTCGGAATTGGAAAGACATAGCGAGAATGGGATCACAGATTTAGAAAGAGCATACAAAATTACCATAGAATCCATTCTTATCTCAAAAACGACAAAAGTGGCGTATGGAACAAAACAATTCTCAGGCGACGAAGTGGCAGCTGAAAGATAACTCTATCTAACACATACTAATAGAAAGTATATAGTTTAAGAGTATTTTGGTTAGAAGTTTCCCAAAATTACTGTGGCGGGACATCATCAAATCCTGCTTTAAAGGTGCCTGCACACTATTTTCGATATTTTGTTTTTACCCAGAAAAATTAGAAACAAAATTTAAAAATCTGAAAATTTTTCTTCATTTCACATAACCAAAGTTTCACGAAATTCACGCATTGGATTTTTTATTAGTCGCTTTTAAAAGGGGTGAAAGTAGGAGAGTAGGGGGAGGTTGGAGTTAATCACACTCAAATATTTGTTATGATGCAACCAAAACATATGGCACATGATATTAGGGAAGTCTTTAAGGCTGAATCCAACTTCGTCCTTCTTTGGAATTGGCAAACAAAAATGTTGCTGCTGCTAGAAAGACAGATAAAGGTGGTTTGAATAAATTAAGTAAACTTGGAGATAATCTGACAGAGGAAATAATACCTGCTACTATTAAATTTGTAGCATCTTTGTATGACACAAAAGATAAATATCTGCCTAGACATATAATAATTTCAAACAATCGTCAGTTGAAAAATTGCCACCGTCTTTGTCAGCTTTTACTCAACACCTAAAACGATGCAATTGGCAGGGGTTTTATTTGGTATAACGCACGTTTTCCAATTGTAAGAGCCCTAGAACCCACAGAACATGGAAGGTACTTGTGCGAGGATGAATTATTACCAGTCCTTTTTGAGGGCCAACTAGCTTAGAAATTCTTCAGCAATATATCTGTGATTGCAGCGCCCGGCCATCTTCATGCACATCAATTAATTTGTGTCCATGTCGAAAACTCAATTTGTTGTGCAGTAAAATTTGTAAATGCGCAAATGTCGAGCATTTCGATTTTGATTAAGAAAAAAAAAATTGAACATAATTATGACAAAAATAACTATTTAAACAAATTATTTTATTTTAAGATCTTGAAGACTTTTCCATTCAATTAAATTCATCTTCATATTTTTATAAATTTTTGTTTTCATTTATTCCAAGTTTTAACATTAGTATACAATTATTAGTGTTTTATGAAAATACATTTTTCCTTTTAAAAAAAGGACTATAACTTTTTTGTTTGAAAACACATCGAATTAATTTTTATTTTATTGGATTCAGCCTTAAAAAAACTACCCTAATATCATGTGCCGTATGCATTGGTTGCATCATAATAAATATTTCAGTGTGATACACTCCAACCTCCCCTTATTCTCCTACTTTCACCCCTTTTAAAAGCACTTACATATAAAAAATTCAACACGTGAATTTTGTGGAACTTTGGATATGCTGTTGCGGGTGAAATTCTGCGTTGACACCCATCTTAAGATTTTATGTATTGCTTTTTTGAGGTTTTGGCAATATGTTTACTTTTACTCATAACAACATAAGCGTACTAGTCACATTTTAGACTAAGACATATTTCAACTCGTAGTAGCCCATAGCGTAATGGTTAGTGCGTTCAACTGTCACGCTGAAGGTCTGAGTTCGCTTCCCAGCCTCGTCCACCTAAAAACTAAAAAGTTTTTTCAAGGCTACTACCTCTTGCGAGGAATTAACAAATCCTCCAAGAGTATCACTTGTCACGAATAAGTGCTTCTCGTCTAACCGTTCGGATTCGGCACAAAATTGTAGGTCCCTTCCATTCCTGTCGATAGGCGCACACATGAATGGTTGCGTGTTGTTAGTCACTAGGCCCTGGTTCTTCATGAGCCGTTGTGCCACCCGATTTATTTTTATTTTTTCATATTTCAACTCGTATCTTCCAAACTATTGGTCTTACAAAAAAAAAGTTTCAAAACTTAATTTGTGTAGTATTGTATAAGCTATAATTTGTGCCTTTACATTTTGTCTATAAAGCTGATAATTTTTGAGATATTGAAAAAAACAATTGCAAATTCTCTTTTAACCTCTTGTACCCCCCCCCCCCACGAAAAAATTTGTAAGTGAAATGAAGAAAAATTTGTACCACATATTAAGGTCATCTAAATAAAGCTTTTCAGAAAAATTCTGATTTTTTCAATTTTGTTTCTAATTTTTCTGGGTAAAAAATGAAATATCGGAAACAGTCTGCAGGCACATTTAAAGCAGGGGTGGAATCGGGTAAGGTGATGTGTGATAATCATTATCGACAAATTTCGTCTGCGTAAGGTGACTGTCACAGGTGATAATCATATTTTTGTGACTATTTCTTGTGACATCTATTAAGCTATCACTTTCATGTTAAACTAATTATGTATGCTATATTTTCTGCATTTTCAATTCAAAGTAAGGTTTATTTAAATAAATTTATATTCAATGAATGAATATCTACCTAGCATTTTTATTTCTAAATCGTTTGAGCCTTAAAATCAAATTTGTCATGAAAGAGTTTTGTGTACATATTATTTACCTACGAGTATGTAGGAATAGTTTTATTGAATTATTATGTCCAATGAGGTTCACATTTCATTACAAATCTATTCAAAAGTGCATAGATTAATTGAATAGCCACGTTTTTTTTATTAAGAATTAAAACAAGTTGATTTCAGTGAATTATTGCAAAAATTAACAAAAACAATTGAGCTTTTATTCAAGAAATAAACTAATCTTTTAACTTTAATAATGGATGCAGGGAATTCGAAGTGCGGGTTTCTTTAAATCAGCAGAGAATCACATCGGCGACGGTGTGGTTTAATCACTTGAACTCGAAACTAATTTATATTTTACAATATTTAAAAACTAATCAACGCACAATTTTGCTTAATTTTCTTGAAATTATTCACTAAAATTGTTTAATTTTAACACTTTAATAAATTTGGCGACTGCAATAAAGAAAACCTTCAAATTGACTTGAGAGAAATGTCAAATCTTGCTAGTATGTGTGCAAACCAATACTTTCTCTCAAAGTGATACCAAATTTGCACTATTTTTTGGTGATCACTTTACGCAGATGGAAAATCAAATACTATCAAATGTGCCTGTCACAAATGTGATGATCACAAATCACCTTACGCGATTCCACCACAGGATTTGAACATGTTCCGCCACAGTAATTCTGGGAAACTTTCAACCAAAATACTCTTATATCATATACTTTCTATTAGTATGTGTTGGATGGAGTTATCTTTCAGTTGCCACTCAAGTCTGAAAAATGGGAGCTAGTTGCAGACCCATATTATCAGTGAGATTATTTCGTATGCTTTTATGTTCCATTTTGTTCACAATAGGTTAAATTTTCTAATTAACCAAAAACCGACTACTTAGCGATTTTAGTGACTACCAGCTCAAACTATGGATTCTTTTTTTTTTTTAAATTTTGATCAACAAGCACACTTCCAATAATCATTGATTGAAGATGATAATGATAAGCGATGCACAAACAGACCCTAAGACGCATACTTTGATCTGGGGCCTCATCACGTAAAACGAAAACGATAGGACGATATCGTTTTTAATATTTCTGTCTCTATCACTTAAGTAGAGAAAAACAAAGACAGCTGTATCCAAAACGATATATTTCGATCGTTTTTGTTTTACGTGATGAGGAACCTGAATTATAGTAAACAATTATCTGCATTCCATTTGGACATTTAAAGACATATTATTCAAGATTATTCTTGAACCAGTGACCAGTTACGTTAAATGGAAACTCTTTAGAAGCTTCATATAAACCTTGATTTATTAACGAAAAGTGGCAACAAAAGGAGAAGAGTATATATTTATAACAAATCTACATGTGTAAGTGGAAAGATGCGAATAATATGTGTTTTTCTGTTTTATTTAATTTAAAAAATATGTTTAACGTGTTTTTTTTTATCATGCTTGTGAATGAGTTTTCATTTTCGTTTCATTTAAAAAAAAATAAATTATTTTTTTTCTAACAGCAGACATACAGTGTTTTTTTTTCATAAAATTACAAGCCATATTGCCATTAAACTGTCTCTTTTCTTGAGGGGGGGGGGGGTTCTTAACCTACGCCTACTATATGCAATAAAAGTCTTCTATTGTTTTTTGTATGTCAGCATAATAAGAAAACAAGCACAACAACTGAAAAAGAAAATACTTTCTAACGATACCTATAAAAAGGAAATCTGGCTTTATATTCACATAAGTTCACTATAAGCTCTCCTATAAGGCCTTCAACTATACAGCAACCATTTTTGTAGGCAACACAAAAAAAAACAGTCATCCTTAGTTGTCATATTCTCTACTTTAAAGCTCAGCAATTCAGTATTATACTTCTCTATGTTCATTTTTGAAACCTGCAATCTTATGCAAATTTTAAATAATTTTTTTATTCATATCAAGTTATATAAAGAGATACATAATTCAAATATACAAAATTTATCCACACATAATACCTACCAGGATACCAGCCCAATCTCCACCTAATGCAAGATACTCTCCTCGTAGATACAATAAGGCCACACACATCGACTTGTATTTATTTATTCAGCAAACATTTTTGCAGTTATCGCATAAATTTTGTGATAACTTGTGGTTTTGGTGCATGGGAACTGGGAACTGGGGAAACTTCACATAGATATTCTTCTGAATATTCCAAAAATCCGTCGTGTCGTCTTAACATTGTGTTTTAAATAGAAATAATAGATAGATATAATCTACATTCTGAGTCGTTAGTGTAGGGACAATCAATTCTAGGGAAATTGTTCGATAGGTTTTATAAATAAAAACTACTATTATACACATGGAAAATGATAATGGTTTATCAAAATAGTTAAATCTATTTCCGAGAAATTTGGATAAAAAAAAAATGCTACCTTCAAATTTTAGAACTAGAGAATCACAAAACATGCCTTAGCACCCAAAACCAATATTTGCCCTATAGACCAAATAAAAAGCTAATCTGGCTGAAAAAAAACCGAAGGAATATTTTTAACGCAGCTAACTTTTTTCTTATGATGTTGGGATATTTCTGATAACAAAAATTCTGTGATAAATGGTGTCTTAAATAAATTAAAATAAAATCCGAGTCAAGGAATAGAGGCTTTATTTATTTAAATATGTTTGCTTGTTGCGTTTAACGGCCCCTTCACAAGGAAATGCTCATTGTTTTGGAGCCGCCGTAATGGTGACGTGTAAATACGTAGACGCTGCCTGGAAAATTGGCCTAATACTGTGGCTTAACATTCGAAAATGGTTTAAGTGAACACCCGTTACAGCACCACCACCTATAGTTGTTGCAAAACTATTTTGAAACAGCCACCTTTTCAAAAATGTGTACGTCCGTTTTCGTTAATAAACGGATGCCTGAGTAAACGGTTTAGTTATAAAATGTTGTTAACTTCAACTAGGTTTTCCAAATATAAAACAGGAAAAGGCTTCAAAATAATTGAGAGATAATTATGAAATTATGAGTCGTGGCAGCAATTCATTTTTCTATACGTAATTCTAATTTAAGGTTAAATATATGAGAGCAAGGAAAGAAAACAAAAATAAAAGAAAAAATAGTAAACAAAAAGTTGTCAGACAATCACTTATTTTAAAATTAATAAAATTAATAAAATAAATAAAACTCAAAGATAATAATTGTTAAAATAACTGATTTAATGATTAATCTTTCTTGTAACTATTGTATGACCAAAATATGATGTATAACAAAAATAACCTACCTAGGTTTTTTTTTTTAAACCAGTGAATATTGAGCGAACGAATCATGTGAAAGCACAAACGAAAATTGGCAGTGTTAATTTAATCAAGGAATCATTGTTTTTTTTTTGACTAAAATCTAGAACTAAAGATGAATTATTGACCAACTCGTAGTATACTTAAAGAGTGGATAGGATGAAAATCTTAATTTATCCTTTGGCTTTTTTGGCCGAAAGATAAATTAAGAATTTTATCTTATCCACTCTTTAAGAAAATCTACAACGGCAGATTTTTTCATATCCGAAAGAGGGCTGCTAGAAAAGCTTTAATGCAGGTTTTCATGGCTTCCGCCATTTTGGAAATCTCGGTTTTTTACTGAAGAAATGTGCAGTCTGTCTGTCTAAGTTTACAACCAGATACCAAAGTGGAGCGGAGAGCAAAGCTGCGAAATTTATCAGAGAAAAGAGCAAAGAGCTAGAGAGGCGCGCAAAGATGAAGCCCAGCCAGAGAGAGGAACAAGAAGCAAGAGCGAAGTGGTAGTACGCAAGCAAGAGTTCATTGTTTGGTATTTAAATATTTTTCTGTTGCGAATAATAATGTGCAACTCTAGTTAAAAATCGCAGCGATGAGAGCGGAGAAATCAAACATATATGAAATAGCCGCTTTGATCCCTTGTTGACTCTTTGCTCTATCTTCGAACGACGACGCTTCACTCTGTGTGCTTTCCTTTCACAACACGTGTTTGATTTCTCCGTTTTGCTCTTTGCTTTTGCTCACTCTCAGCTCCACTCTCTGTGTACATTAAGCCGCTCAAGCGATTTATGAAAAAAGTAATTTATCTCAAAAACGGCTCTAACGATTTTGATAAAAAAAAATTAGAAATTACTATTAAGGGTATGGTTAATATTATGGTAAAAAAAAACCTACAATAACGGTTATTAACGGTACCTGACTTAGAACCGATTTTATGATTTTCAAATTTCTTGTCAACGGCTACACCAATTTCAAAATTTTAAATTTGTATTATAACTTGTTCTTAAAACTTTTTATGATGATTTCATAATATTATGGAACCAATACATAGTAATCCAGTCTTGCAGTTTATTTTTTAATTGTGTAGCTCGCCTACTAAATGCATGGTGGTAAAAGTCAGGAATGAGTTACCAACTCATTCGATTGCTGGTGTGGCTGTGAGCTGAGATTTCGGCTGTGTGCCATTGTGTTGGCAACATTGAATTAGTGTGTATTTCATATTTTGACTTCTATTATGCCTACGATTGCAAAAACGGGACTCCATTGTGTTTGGGCAGTAGTAAAGAACAATGAAAAAGAACTTCTTTTTGCGAAAAAAAACTTTGTTAAAAGAGCAGCAACATTTTCAATTTTTTTTTTTTTTGAATATGACCGGCAGTCTTTGGCTGGACTGAGTATTTCATAAATTATTAAAGTCAACCAATTATCTAGACACCGTCAGCTTTCCAAAAACACCCAAATCGAAGCAATTGGTTTTAAGTCATTATACATCAAAATGGAATAAAACACTTTTTTAACTTTAACTTATCAAAAAATAACTTTTAAAATTGGATTCATTAAATTCACGAACTGTTATAGACAAATAAAATAGAACAATCCAAATTGACGGCAAAAAGAATTTATAAATTAAAATTGGAACTAAAGACTAAGCACCACTAAAAGGAATCTGATGATTGGTGTGGCAGCCATGAAATTGCAATAATTCCAGCCAAATGTTATACTCGGTGGTAGCCAACACATGTGGTTGTTGTTCATTCAAAACCTTCAAAATAGAACAATAGTTTATCTACGCGAAACAAAACACGAGCATTCCACGGGTTAATTTTATTTTGGTCACTCGTCAGTGTCAATTTGTTCTTGTTTACTTCAGCTGACAGCAGATTTTAGGTTTTTTCGTATAAATCTACTTTTTCGAAGTTCCATAACAGACTTTTATAAAAGATCGAACTCTTGAATACCAATTATAAGAATCTTCATAGCAGAATAACAGATATGGCAGAATAGGCCTGATTTTCCTCGTCTAAATTTTACTTACTGAAAACTTGCAAGGTCTTGACGAATATTTGACAAGTTTTTCTCGCCTATATTTCCCCTAAAGAAAACTGACTAGTGCCATGTCGAAACTAGACAGAAACTGGGCATTTTTCCACGCTGATCACGCTTTTCCTCGTCTAGATTTTACTTACTGAAAACTTGCAAGGTCTTGACGTATATTTGACAAGTTTTTCTCGCCTATATTTCCCCTAAAGAAAACTGACCAGTGCCATGTCGAAACTAGACAGAAACTGGGCATTTTTCCAGCCGGGAATTATACGGAATTAAATAAACAACAAAAGTCTGTCCTTTAACAAGTGAAACGGAGTGTTTCTACAGTACACCTTAAATGCAAGACAAAAAGCAAAAATAATTTTGAATCTTTGCCAAGTAATATTTGTTTTCATCGATATCAAATACGACAAATTTTGTGACTCTCCGTAACATTGAACGACGTGGATATGATTTACGAGCGAAACAATTTGGGTTGCCTGTGGCCTGTGGTGTGGAAGTCGGTGGTGCTGTTGGTGGTGGTGGGAGAAGCGACGACGGGCGGTACATCTTTTAACTCGTAACGTAAGCAAATAGCGAATTTAAATTCAACCGAATACGAGAACACAAGATACGGTTGTGACGTAATGTATATACGTAGGTTTACGTAGTTCGACTTAAAGTGTGTGTATAGAGATAGAGATAATTTTATACAGTACGAAATGTATAGGACTGGATTGAATCAGCTCGGAATTATGGAATGTGATTAATTCTATTGACTGCTTGCCAAAGTAAATAAGTCTAAGGGGCATGTAAATGTCATTTAATTTGTACAGAATGCAAAGAGTGTGTGAACTGATCACGCTTGCTTGGGTGAAGAAATATTAATGTTGAATGTCACACCGATTGAACTTCGCGCGACGCATTTTTGATGTTTTATTTTATATTTATTTTTGTTTTTAGTTTTTTTTTGTTTAATTTACGGTGCTATTAATATAAAATTGAATTGTATAGCTATTTAAAAATATGTTATCACTTCTATTTTAAAAAATACAAACATAACTTAGTTTTTATTAGACTCTCAGGGGAGAACTGTTGAAATGTTTATTAGTATTTTTTAGTGTGTCCACTTTCAAAGATTTATTTAGCCTTTGGTAAAAATTAAATACTTCACCTGATTCAAATTAAATAAGAACAGGGTGGTATGTTTTTTTTTACGAAAAATTTAAATATTTTTTTTTAAACCATGCAGATTTCAGTTTATTGAACACCTCTTTCACTTTACGTGCGTCACCTTAGTGGCGGGGTTCCTTTTTTTGTAATTGAGCTGTTCTTTTAGGTGAATTCAATTATTTTTCACGAACTTACCTACAGAAAAATAAATTACTACACGAAACTGAGAAAGGACATTCCCAACACGACAAACAAATGTGGTGGTGAAATGATGAAGCCAAAGCAGTGATAAATAGGGAAAAAGAGCTGTCAAGGCTTGGTCAAAATGGCCCTCTCGTATTATAGATGAAAAAGCATGCTAAGAAGAAGTATTCCCATTGCTCAAATTCAAGTAGATGGTAAAGAGAACATGTATCATTGCCTCTCGATGAAAGCCCGGATCTTCAAGAACTGAGAAGATCACGTATGTTAACGTGAACAAGGGTGTAACAATTTTCAAAATTGCCAATCAAAGAAGGAACAAAGCTCAGAATATTTGTTCGCCTCACAATGTGCAAGGTCAACTTCTTGTGGATTTCGAAAAAATTCTTCACAGGTTGTCACAGTATTGTGTGGTACTGTTTATTGAACAGCTTCACAGGGTTAATTCTACAAAAGCTGGACCTAAGAACGAAGAAGTCCGCGATATCACATTGGTAGAAGTCAATGCTGGGGTGAAAAACTCGAAAAAAGTAAAAGCGATTGGGCAAATTAAAACATCACGTTGGAGTCTAGATTTCTCACGAATCTCATTTTTAAACTTATCAATCAGAAGTAACGAATAATCAGTGGAGGGATAGTTTAAGTGGAAAGGCAGATACACGAAATTGCGATAGCTGCCGTTCAATCAAGCTGATGTCCAACACTATGGAGATTGTTAAAAAGGGGGTATTGGTTGGCTGCTTGTGAAAATTAATACGCCTTTCTCACAATCAGTGTATGTTTGTAAAATCAACCACAGATGCAATCCAGAGTACAGGGTGGGCCAGATTTAAGTTTCTTTTTAAAAATGCAATAAAATTAACATATGTTATGGCTTTATTAGTGAGAGCAAACATTCCCGAATAGGAACAGAACGTCTTAAAGTGGCTGCCTCGGCTGGCTTCGCAGTAGCGCATTCTGTCAGTCCAAATTTCTATGACCTTGACATCAGTGCTTCCGAAGTACGAACATTTTAAATACCTTGAATCTTCAAGACATCGCGTAAGTGTAGGACGGTGGATTGAATTTCATTTTTCATTTATAAGATAATAGCTGACCCGGCGAACTTCATTATAATTCCAAAGCTCCATGATTGAAGATGAGTAGAGAATATAGTGTCGCGTTCAGCTTGGAGACACTTTGACGTTGTAAGGCAGAGAGTTCAGTCTGGAGATGGTTTAATCGGTCTAGATGACTGTTGTTGAATATTGGAAGAGATTTCAGAGATACGTGAAGATTATTGGGTTTGGCAATTGAAGATATGTTCCCAAAGCTTATTAAGGACGATTTTAACATGCTGATCATCATCTGATTTCTTCCATTAGTTATGAGCTTGTTTCTCAGTATTGGCTGGAGAAATAGCTTTTTCGTGCTTTTGCCATTTTTGCACTCATCAGTCTCCTTAAGTTGTTGTTGTTGCTTTAAAAAAAAATTTAATGAAATTGACGGAATAAAGAATGGTCAAGCCTAATAAGCTGACATTCTAGTACGAATAGTATAATAATAACAATACACGGAAAGAATTCTTAGATCAGATCAAGAAAAATAAGCTACAAATCACGAAAAATGAATCCAGTTTTGAACCTTGGATTGGAAATTACTAAATTAAGACTTTTTGTTTGCAATATTAAGAAATGAGCGAAATGAAGATATTGACACTCTAAAATTATATTTCAACACTTTTGAGTATCAATAATTCGACCGAGAAAAAAAATATTGCCATTGGCGAATCGCTTTATTACAGGCATACAAAAAAAAAAAATAAATCGAGTGGCACAACGGCTCATGAAGAACCAGGGCCTAGTGACTTACAACTCGCAACCATTCCTGTGTGCGCCTTTCGACAGGAATGGAAGGGACCTACAATTTTATGACGAGGCTGGGAAGCGATCCCAGACCTCCAGCGTGACAGTCGAACGCACTAACCATTACGCTACGGGCTACTATAGGCATACAAATTGAATTATTATAATTATTATTTCGTAGTCAAAATGAAAAAAATGAAAATTTTCAAATCTACGAATCGAAATCGAATCTACGGTCGAAATGTTGATTTGCGTGTTTTTTTATTTTGTTATTTTTGTCCACAACAGGGGTGTTTGCAGCCGCTTCCTTTTTATTCAGAAATGTATATACAATTTTATATATTTGAAAAAGACTTTTATTTGTATTACTTGATTTCTCTGGGATTCGATCCTGGTACCTTCCGAATATCAATCCAATACGCTACCTCCCAGGCCATCGCACGATATAAAGGGACTATGTTGAAGCTTAATCACTTTAAAAACTTATTTACTTGTTCGTTGGTTCAAATCACCATATAAATATTTAAATTATTTACTGTATTGTTTTGCATGTAACTATTTTCGTAAAATGCGATAGTTTGGGATCAATATTTATATCGTAGGTACTTATATTTTCTTGGTTTGAGCATTGAGAAAATGAAAATCACCATTTAAATTTCGCAAAACAAGATCAATAAGTTGTAAATTTAAATTATTCCCCTGAAGTAGTAGATTGCGATTCAAAAACTTGTAATTTAATTTCAAGTCAACAAGCTCGAATTATAGCTTTTGATAATAAATATCGAATTATAAAATTTTGCTTTTTACGATGATTTGAGTAGTAAATTACAATGTTTTCAGTTATTTTTTAATAAAAGCGCCTTGATTTACAAAAAAAAAGAGTTTCGTAAATAACAACCTAAAATTTTGCAATTGGTGATTTTTCAATTCTTTCTGTGTAATAAATTAAAGAGTTTTTGTTTTGCATCCAGCAGTTAATTGAATATTAAGTAGGGTTCCGAATATTCATTGATTTCCGCTAGATGTTTATGGCATCAATATTGAATTCCCATATTTCTCACAAGTTCCTTTGTATGTGGCTTGCTCAGGTGTCGACAAACCTACCACTTTGTACGTGTATACGTGACCGAGAATAAAACAAAAAAAAGTTGTGTAATTTAAACCACTTCAGTAAAATAAGCGGAAGGTTGGCCGACACGCCACATCATTTTGGTTTGAAAACACATCAACATTGTTAAATTCGATATTTGTTTTTGTTATTTTGTAATCGTCATAAAGTCCAATACTTTGCAATGATAGCATCCAAACTTAAGAAGTTTGACAACGAAAAATATATGCAATTTTTCTGCAAAACATTCTTGATGAATGAATGAATGAATGTTGTGTTGTTGTAAAGTGTAAAAACTTCGGTGGAAATTCAATCCGGCTGACGACTTAATCCACTGGAATCACCCATCGCCAAAAAATTGCCTAGAGAACTCTGCAGCGAACTGATCATTTCGTAAAGCAACTCGCATGTTTGTTTTCAATTGCAATTTTTACGAAATGCCAAAAAGCTGTGCCTTCATCGTTTCCAATGCATGTTTGTGAGCCATTGTGCACTCGTTCCAGATGACAATCTTACAGTGCTGCAATAGTTTCGCCATCGCAGAGTTCTTTAAAATGTTGCATGTAGGTTCTTCATCCATTTGCAGGCAATTGCAATGCAGAATGAGCGTTCGACCGCCTTTCAACAACCTAGCCGCTATTTCAAATACATACTTTGAACACAATGAAAATTAAAAAAAAAAATATTACATTCTATTTTATCTGCCCGAACGCAATAGCAAGTACATTTCAAATTTTAATGACGACACCTAATATTCCTTTCTTAGGGCAACACGAAAAGGAATCCCAAAATTGTGAAAATCAGGATCTTCCCGTTACAGTTTTTCTGGAAATTTTCCGAGATTTTCCACCAGTGTCTTATGTCTTTCCTTGGGCCAATACAAACTCATCAAGGCCAGAATCTTGAAAATCTAAGTATCCGTTCTCGAGCTATGCGCTAAGAACAGGATCTTCCCGTACTTAAAATTTTCCTGAAAATTTTCCGGGATTTTCCTCCAGTATCCTATGTCCTTCCTTGGGCCAATACGAATTCATCGAGCCCAAAATCGTGAAAATGGAACGATCCGTTCTCGATTTATGCGCGCATACATTTCTCTTATATATATAAGATTTTGTTTAATATCTTCGAGGAATGCCGTCTATTCTCTTTTAAAAAATTGAGAAAAGCCAAATATTGAGCATTAAAGTCCAAAAAACGCAGGCTTTGCTTAAATTGATTGTTTAGACACTACCTTAAAAAAACTGTATACCACTCATTTGATAATTATATTAGATACATGAAATTCTATTATGCGGCGGGATGTTTAATCTATAAACATAAAAATGCATACATGGAAAGTTATAACTTATAAATTTCGTAGGGTTACTAAATTAATAAAGAAAACTTATAGTTACAAAAACGCTGATTTAGATATAATTGGTTTTGACAGGCAGTCATAAAAAATGTTTAACCCAGCACTATTCAATAAACGGAGATAAAAAAAAAGTTTTACCCTAAAATTGCGTTTTTTGTTTAATAAACACACTATTGGGTGTCCGGTATACATCGCTGCGTCTTCTTGTGAAACTGCTCGACTGATTTTAACCAAACTTCACAGAAAAAATATCTACCAAAATATAAGAATTTTCGGAGTACAATGAATTTCACATAAGAACAGAACAACTACACTGACATCTTGACTTGTCGTGCCAAGTTTATATGAAAGAGAATTAAATTTCCTTTATATTTTTTTATATATACTATGTAGTTAATTTTTGGATGACAATTTTTTTTTTTAATTTTCAAAAAAAAAATCGGTAAGCAGAACCCTGTTATACCTGATCAAACAAATGCAACGACACTCGCATTTATTTAGTCTCAGACATGAAACAGTCCAAATCCGGGAGTTTTGCTGATGTTTTCTTTAGTTAAAGTTTGTTTTTATTAACTTCGAGATCGGTGACGCTAATCAGTCCATTCATTTCGTTTATGTATCTTGTTCTCTCTCCAAAATTCACCCTTTACCGGTAGCGTGCACATTTGACAAGGTACACCATATACATATCTAGAAATACTGGCACTTGGCTAATAAGTTATTCCCTCCTTATCGAATTAAAAAAGAAAATGAAAAAGTATTCCCAATCAATATTGGTAATATTGTAATTCTAATTCCAATGCAAACAAATACTATTGATTTTTAAAATAGTTGAAATTAATATGAATTACATTTCAGAATTGGCTAAGTCAAAACCACGCATATCCATTACGCTATTTTTGTGAAACCACAATAATTCAATTTGTAAATACCTATCTATACTTTCGGTCTTCCTTTCTGATAAACAATTAGAATTTTAACATTTAAAACTCCCACACCAACCCAACTGGATTGTAAACATTCCTAACTAATGGAATTCAGTTATTAGCCCGACTTATTTGTTCGCGGTCTAATTAACCCACCCGAAGGATAGGAAGCTATATATAATATGAAACGAAAGGTCTGCAAAAGAATGTTTATCTGAAACCTCTAAATTACCATAAACTGTAGTTATATCCTTTGTTGTTTTTGTTGATTTTTTTTGTGTTAGTAAGGTTAGTTTAACACATTTCATAGGCTCATTTTGAAAACGCACACATTAAATAAATACAAATAAATACAAATACCAATTAAAATTTTTCAATGCAACCAATTAATAAAACCGGATATAATTTTAATTTTATATTTAGATATAAATCAATAAAGTTTTTGGCAATTAATGGTTGATTTATGCAAATATTATTATGTGAATGTTAAAGTGTAAGGGATGGCATTTATACAGGGATGTGAAGCAAAATTTCTTGTTTAAGAATTTTGGAAAATTTCGAGAAGAATAGTTTTGAATGATTCAAAGAATATTTGAATTGGTATCGACGCAGTATTGCGCCCTCTACGGCTAAGCTTATAATTAGTCCTCTGAAGTTCTTGATTTGAAAAAACCTTCAGAAAAAAAGAATCCCTGAGTTAAATTTAATGTACACAAATGAGTAAATTATAGTATCTTACTGATTAGATTAGATTAATAATGACTTTATTTACCATAATTTCTTAATCCTATGTTGTAACAATTCATTTAATAAGCATGGTCTACGCCGTCTGCCAGAGTGACATTTTAATGTTAGAATAAGTAAATTATATTTAAATATATTTTTGTTCTTGTACTTTATCGTTTTATAGTTAGAAGATCTCATCTATAATATTCTGCCTATATCTCAAACCCCACTTAACGTATTTACACAGCTGTTTCCAATTTTCACCATCTAGTATATTTTTCATTTCCACGTTGCTTAGGTTATTTTTACTAAAAACTGATCTTCGGATTTCCGCCAGGATAGGACATTTTCTCAGAAAGTGATACACGTCTTCTCTCACTCTCATATTACACAAACCACATATATCTAAAAGATCGTTTCTGTATGGAATAAAATTCAATTGAATAATCTCCGCTCTTGTTTTAAAAATGCAGCTTATTTCTTCTGTAGAGTACCTCGAATTAAAGTAGTTCACATTCATTAAATTATGATTGAGCTGGGCATAAATATTGCGTTTTATAGATGACCTGGCCTTTATTTGAAGCTCCAGCCTTTTTTGCGTGTCGACTACCTCAATGAGTTCGTATAAGTCGGATTTCCATGCCTCGATATTATCTATACTTAGAGTTAAGGGATAATTACCATATTCAGCCAAGCGCTTCCATTGGGCATACCACGAAATGTTCTTCCTTATTATTAGCATACTGATCCTTTTTGGCAATCTTCTATCTTCCATCTTAAGAGTTTTTAAGGCATAGTCAACTTGCATTTTAAGGGTTGATATGAAATATGGAGATAGCCCAGTTTCAAGTAGAAGAATGTGGTTTGGTGTAGCCTGTGGCAATTTAAGAACTCGTTTTAAGAAATATCGAAGCAGTTGCTCTACTTCTTCATACTCTCCATGTCCCCAACTTTGTGCAGCATAACACATTATGGCCTTTGATGTTGCCTCAAATACACGATATTTGGTAGCTGTGTCCACCTCTTTACTAGCCATGACACTCCTCCACGTCGCATATCTTACTGTGTAAGGCTATTCCAATTAATAAAGAACTAAATAGCTAGAATGTAGCTAGTCTATTTCATTTTTGTGATATTTTATTCTTTCTATAAAATGACAAAAAGCGAACAGTGAGACATTTCCAAAAAACAAACAGTAAGACATGTCTCAACAAAAATAATAAGAAAAAAAAAAATAATTAAAAATGGAGCAGAAGTTTAAAAAAATATTAAAAATATGAAGGACCATTTTTGCTTGTTATAAACGTAGTATAGGACGAGGTTTAGGATTCGTGCAAAAAAAAACTCCAGATAATAATTTTCACTAACATATCGATGATAGGGAACGCGAAAAAAGTGGGTCTCGCAATTCTTTCTGTGAGTCTGTCTATCCGTCTGTCCGTAGGTCTGTCTGTATCTCGACCTGCAGCCTAAATGGCTGAAGCGATTTTCTTCAAACTTTGGACTTAAGCTTCTTATGGGATTCCCTAGAGGGGAAATTGATTTTTTTTAAGCTCAAAAAATAACGGCACCTACCATACAACTAATATACAAAATTGCATTTATTTCAAAAACGACTCTTAACGATTTTGATAATAAAATTGGCACGACTGGATCGCACAAACTTGCTCTCGTAGCTAACTACTTTAACGTAGCTTAAAGTTGACAATATACATTAGGGTGGTTCTTAGGAGAAAAAAATTGACGACGCCTGCTAGATTGGTTCGAATTCATGAAAAAAAAATTCCCTAATTTTTTCAGAATTTTATTCCTAACCAATCCTGACCTTATTTCATTAGCAATTTTTTTTGATGAATTTTTTGGCATTTGTTTTGTATTGGAATTTTTTTCGGAAAATAATATCCTTTCCTCTAACTTCATTAAATTGTATTGACTGTGTTATTGTTTAATTTTGTTAAAGTAGAAAGTTTATAAAAAGAAAAAAAATGCAGAGAAAATTACGGCGCGCCGCCGCGCCGCTATAGCCGTTTTCATTACAATGACTTATTATCATATTAACATAACACATCGAAACGTTGATAGTGTCGAATATATAAGGAAACCTCTCATTTAATTCAGGTTAATAAAAACAATGGAGAGATCATAAAAAAAAATAATTTATGTCAAAATGTTGCTTACTTTTCGCGTATTCAACGAAACAAAAAATCTGCCTTTTTGTTTATTAACAATAAATCGCAATTTTTTTAAACATGCACGCGGCTGTAGAGTTTTCAGAGAAGCTTCATTTGAGCCTAATTCGAAGTCTTTTCATTTATTAGTTCAAAAATGACACCTGGAACAGTGTTTATATAGTGTAAATCCAAAAATTAAAAAAAAAAATTATTATCAAACTAGGGTCAGGAAGGGTTAGTGATAAAAATCTGAAAAAAATAGAGGATTTTTTAATCTTTTTTTAGACATGATTTAGGGGGCGTCACACTCAATTTTGGCAAAAGAGAACAAATAAGAACCACCCTATTATACATATATATGTACTGGTTCCATAACATTATGATATCATTAAAAAAAGTTTTTAAAAGCAAAGGACCACTTACATAAAAATTACTATAAATTTGTTATTTAAATAGCAAAAACAGATAGAGCTAAGAAAAAGTATGGCATCTGATTTATTTGATAAATATGAGTTTATGAAAAAAAATTCAAAAATCGTTACAGCGGTCTTCTTAATAATTTATTTTGTTTATATAAAAATTCATGAACATTTTTAAAAATAAAATTGGGTTTGCCAACTTCAAGAATTAAATAAAATACAATTTTACACAAAATTTAAAAAAATATTTATTAACCCGTTTTCAAGATATTGAATTTTCAAAAAAAAAATTCAATATTTTTTTTAAAATTATTTTCATGTATTTTATTTTATTTATTTACTATTTTTATTTTTTAAACTATAAAGGAACTTTTACATACAAAATTTGGAAACTTGAAAACCAAAAAATCGGTTCTATGACAGGTACCGTAATAATTGTTATAAAAAAAATGTCTACCAAATATTTAAGTGTAGTAATTATAGTACCTCGTAATTATTTTTTTTCAAAATCGTTAGAGCCGTTTTTGAAATAAATCAATTTTTGTGTGTTGGTTATGTGGCAGGTACCGTTATTTTTTGAGCTAAAAAAATTCAAATAATTTGGTTGTGTATAACTTAAAATATCCCATTTGAAATTTCCCATCGTCATAATCCATAACATCGGTATTCATAGCAATTTCTGCTTCTTGTTTGTTGAACACTCCCAAAGTCGCCTTGTTTGTGGCATGGCAATGGGAAACAGTGTCTAATTATGTGTTCAAAAAATTCGATCAAAATAAATAGGGGTATTCATCAAACGTTGCAAACGTCGAAAAGTTTATGACTTCGTAAATGAACTGTCACAATTTGTATGAATTTTTTTTACGATAAATCGTAAACGATCTGACACGAATTTGTGTTATAAACGTCGTAAAGGGAAGTATAGTAAACGTGGAAACTTTTTATGAAAGTATTATGACAGTTTATGTATCAAAGTTTGACAACAACAAATATTTCAGTAACAGAGCATTTTTAATTATTTTTTTCAAATGCTTAAACAAAATAAAATAAGTCCGCCAAATTTGTTCACCACATCATAATGCAATTAGATAAACGGGCGTTCATGAAACGTGTGTCGGAAACTTTACCATTTTACGACGTTGGAAAGCTTCCGACGCGACGTTTCATGAATACCCTTAACATTTTAAATACAATTAAGATACTTAAGCAACATAGTCGTTGTTTTAAGGCTCTCCCAAACTAACGCGAAAGCGGCACATTCGCCGACGCGGCGGCAGTTTTTGTTGTAACATAGTTTATATAACATTTTTGTTATCATTGTGAATGATTCGCCTTGCATAGCAAATGTTCCGCGTTGGTTTGGGAGAGCCTTTATAATAAACTTGAATCTTTGGAGTATTTGTTAGCTTATGTATTACTTTTTCATTTCTAATCAAGTTAGGTGCTATAAGCACTAAAGAATTAATTTTCTTGTAAGCCAATGCCCCATAAAGTACTGTCAATATAAAAATGGAAATATTTGTTATTAATTAATAAGTTTAACGTAGTTAATGTCTTCAAACAATATGAATACCAATTGTTATTTATTAAATGTATTTAGTACCTCCGAATGAAAAATATTTAATTTTAACATTATAATTTGTGTTCAAGCAATATAAGCTTTTGAAAATGAATTAAATAAAATAAGTAATGATACAAATGAAACAAACCAAACAGTTTTTGTTTTTTTTTTTTCATAGGAAATCTGATTTTTTTTTCATTTAGTTAAAGAAAAACACAATATAAAAAAAACATTCAGAAAAAATTGGCAAAAGGTAAGGTTAAAAAAATTTCCCCGATACACACCGATTTCTAATGTGGTAATCTCCCGATTTCAGAAAATATTTTCTGGCAACACTGGGCTGCAGGTCTAGATATAGAGAGAGACGGCCAGGCGGGCAGACAGTCAGAATTGCGAGACACACTTTTTTCACGTTCTTTATCATCGAAATGTGCAGGAAAATTATCATCTCGAGTTTTTTTTTGCACGAATCCTAAACTTGCCCTATAATACGTATATCGCAAGTAAAAATTGCGAGCTACTATGATTACTACAATACATATTTTGGTAGAAAAAATTTTTTTTTATAACGGTTATTAATGGTACCTGCCAGAACCGATTTTCTTGGTTTTCAAACCGATTTCAAACCAAATTTTGTATACCTATAAGAGGTCCTTTACAATTTTAGCAATTTTGCATTCACAATTTTTCAAAAAAAATAATTTTTTGATTTTTAAAAAAATATTGATTTTTTTTTTGAAAATTCATTATCTTGAAAACTAGTCAGTAAATATTTTTTTAATTTTGTGTAAAATTGTATTTTATTAAATTCTAAAAGTTGGCATACCAAATTTTATTTTTAAATAATTGCAAGAATTTGTATATGTGGATGTATAATAATTAATTTTTAAGAAAACCGCAACGAATTTTTATTTTTTTTTTTATGTTTTCATAAATTCATTTTTATCAAACAAATCAGATAGCATTCATTTTTTTAGCTCTATGTGTTTGAGCTATTAAAATAACAAATTTTTATTAATTTATAATAATTAAAAGTAATTTATAGTTAATTTATATTTTAACTTGTTTTTTTGATATCGTTATGTTAAGGAACCAATACATATGCACACTGTCAACTTCAAGCTACGTTAAAGCTTTTAGCTACGAGAGCAAGTTTGTGCGATCCAATCGTGCCGATTTTTTCTTCCTAACAAGGGACCAATAGAAAATTAGGTGTTTGGGACACACCCAGTCTCTTTTTCTTAGTTTTTACTTTTCTTTTTCTTTTAAAGCTGTTTATTTTTTAAAAATGGAACTAGCGCAATTTTTTTTTAAAGTGGGGCTAAACGAGTTTTTTTTACACAGCAGTGTGAAGAAATCAGATAATCTGTGTGTGTTAGAATCTCACCTTATACATGTATGTATAGTATATACTGTTAATTTTATCATCTCAATTTAATCCTTAACAAACATAAAAGAATTATTATTCTAAAACGTTTGTATACAAAAGTAATTTCTCAATGCGAACGCCTTAAGGTCCTTAAAAGAAATAAGTACATATTATATTATACTAAATGCATTTGTATGAGAGGAGCAAAAGTCCTTGGATGATGGATCCTCTCTACTCTACACTTTAAAAGACAAAAGTAAAATACAGAGAAAAAAAAAAAAAAAACAAAACTTATACATTATTTATATTTGAAAAGGACATTTTTCTCTGAATTGTCCTCTACGACATTGTTCCTTTTGTCATCATGTCGTATATTCATGTAAAACTTTTGAATTGTGTTTTGTTAAAATAATTTAAATTTTTATTTCTTTGTTGTTTTTTGTTTGCTTTTTTGCATTCGTTTTTCGCATTTATGTGCGCAGGCTTCAATTGTGTGTATATTAAAAGTGTAGGTTACAGTGAAGGATTTAAATTATTGCTGATGTAGAAAGCACTTTTCTTCTGATGGGGCTCGTCTGAGTATTATGTGCCAATATTATTCATCCCTTTTCACAGAAAAATAATACATGTTCTAAAAAAGAATTAAGTTTGTTGGCGCTAGATCTGGAATAATTATCATTTTTTTTCTTCGAGGATATTTTTTTGCTAAAACTGTTTCAATAACAAGCACAAATTATTTGTTGCAGCTTAAAACAAAATATTATATTTTCAAACCTAACGAATTTCAGCAAACATAACTCTCCCAACCTAAAATTCAGATTGTATTGACCAAACAAATAAGGATATTTTGTGTCTATTTTGTTTACAAATTGGTTCAAAATAATTTTACCCTGCTTTTTAATTTGCCTGATCCGGGCCTGTGTGTCCTTGTGTTCCTCTTACAGTGGCATACAGTGCAAAGCAGTTTACCACAAGGAATTTAATTCAAATTGTTGTTTATTTACAAAGCCATCGAAAAGTCGCTTTCAAAAAATAATAAAAAATACCGGAAAAAACAACCTTTTTCTCTTTCAATCATAAAACATAAGAATGAATTAAAGAGTCATATCTTGATTGATATTTGAGGGGAAATAAGTTTTTATTTCACGAAAGCATATTTTTTATTTTTTAAAATTTTACTATAGGAAATCATTTTTCATTTATTGAAAAATGGTATTGATGGCTTTGCTTGATTGTTCAATAAGATTTTTGAAAGCTTTTTATAAGGTTAGTATAGGGATATATACTTTGGGTAGGTACATATACCAATCTGCCTTCATATACAAAATATATACGCATTGTATCAAGATAAGGCACTGAACTGACTGACATTCAAAGTGTGTCTTAGAGATAGATATGCATATTCTTGGGTTCAAGGATGAGTCAAAGAGAAATTTGTTTTTGTTTGGCAAAGTAACCTAATAGCTTTAAAGGGTCCAGGGTTCAGCTTGGGGCTTACATAAATTAGCTTGTATTATCTTGTGGAACTTGGTGACAAAAAAATACCCAAAGGAAAAAGGATGTATCTATACTTTATCCCAAGATTAATTAAGTAGTTAGGCTGTTTTTGTTTCCATTTTATTTAAAGAAGATGTCTTAACAGATATTGATATTACCAACCCAGCGCAGCCATCAGGCAGAATTAGCTCAGCAGTGTAAAAAGAGTTTCTCTTAATCTTAGGGTTGACTTTATAGTTGGGTGCTGGGTTGGTAAGTTAAGACAAAAATTAAAACGTGAATTACGAAAGGGTATATTGTGGAAAATGTATGTATATTTATATTCTTATTTGTAGTTAAATATATAGTTGGGACATAATGCTTACCTTCAAAAATTAGTTGTTGTTCTGAGTTTTTGTTGTAGTTATATTATATACAGTTATTTAAGAAAAAAACATGAAAGAATTGAGGTCATTTTCAAAAGGAAGAATACTTGTATAAATCTGAATAAAAGTAGAATGGACAAATTTGTATGACGATCAGACTTTCGTTATTTTATAAAAGCTGAAAGTTTCTCTATGTATGCCCCCAATGCAGGTAAGAACGATCCCCGACTATGAACTTTCGATCATGGTGGCTTTGACAGTTAGGAGGTAGCAAAGGTGTATAAAATGAAATACAAATTTCGTCATAGCATAAAAGCTGAATTGTATGTTACTCGGGCGACTACCAAAAGATGTTTCCCAGCTAGTCAGACAGTTTCGATAGTTCCTACAGCCTGTGAGACACATTGAATGTAGCGCTAGTAATATAAAATGCAAGTGGGTTCGAGTGAAATATAGCCCAGGCAAATTGTACTTTTTCTGCCAAAAAAATCCAAGTGAAGATTTTTAAACGCAATTGTCTTTACTTTGGCAAAAGAAATACTGTCGCGAAAGTCTATTGCGAAATCGTGTGCGCGTCAATATAGTTATCCAAGGTTAAATGTCATCAACGCATTGGCTACAGAAGCAGAAGAAGCCGATAGTAGGTGTGACAGTAGGACCGTCTACAGAATTACCAAAGAGCTCACTGGTGTCCAGAGCTCTAAACAACACCTGGTTTAAGACACAAACGGATCCCTGCTAATTTCGGATGAGGACCAGCTCATAAGGTGGAGGGAACACTTTTCTGCGGTTTTAAACCGCGTTTTCGAGAGTGAAGTGAACCCTATTCCCACTGAGCTACCCGAAGTAACAATTTCCCGAATACGCACCGTACCCCCCAGTAAAGAAGAAATTATCACCGCCATCAAAGCACTGACGAACAACAAAGCGGTTGGACTTGACGGTATTCCTGCAGAGCTCTTAGGAGCAGCCCCAACAACATCGAGCGAGCTACTGCACCCACTTATTAAGAGAACTTGGGAAACAGAGAGCTTTCCTGAAGAGTGGAAAAAAGGAATGATTGTCAAGCTTCCAAAGAAAGGAGATCTCACACAGTGCGAAAACTGGAGAGGAATATGCGTTCTGCCTGCAGTAGCCAAGATAAAAGCAAGAATAGTATTGGACCGAATTAAAGACCACCTCGAAGACACACTCGACGCCGAACAAGCAGATTTCCGCACTGGATCTTCCTGTGTGGATCACATCAACACCTTGCGGATCATCATCGAACAGTGCGTTGAATATCGATCACCACTTCACCTGCTGTTCGTCGATTTTGAAAAGGCGTTCGACAGTGTCAATAGAGAATTTATTTGGCTTGCTTTGCGCAGGAGGGGCATCCCAGATAAATTGATTGCTATTATCAAGGCTACATATGATAGATCCAAGTGTCACGTTTTGCGCAAAGGTAGGCTGTCGGAGGAGTTTGAAATCCAAAGTGGAGTTAGGCAAGGCTGTATACTGTCACCAACACTGTTCCTGTTGGTGGTAAGTGACGTACTGCACGCAGCTTTGTCAAATGGAAATGGAGGAATTCAGTGGACTCTGCAATCTCACCTCAAACATCTGGACTACGCGGAAGACGTATGCTTACTCTCTCATAGGATCATGGATCTCCATCAAATGACAACAAGGGTGGAGAGAGAAGCAGAAATCGTAGGGCTTAAGATCAACTCGGCAAAAACTAAAAGGATCAGCCTTGAAACTTCCTCATCAATCCAAGTAAATATTTCTGGACAACCAGTAGAGATGGTAGAGGATTTCCAATATCTTGGGAGTATTGTCTCTACGGGTGGCGGAACTGAACGTCCAAGCAGCCGAATCAGAAAAGCAAAGGCTGCGTTCGGAATGCTGTCCAAAATATGGAGAAACAACTCTTTTAGCTTTAAGACCAAGCTACGACTATTCCGCTCCAATGTTGAATCCGTTCTGCTTTACGGCTGCAGCACTTGGAAAGTCACTGACACTGTCACTAGAAAGCTGCAAACCTTCGTTAATAGATGTCTACGAAACATCTTGAGGATTTTCTGGCCCAACCGTATCTCCAATGCCGAACTTCATGCGAGAACTCGTCAGGAGCCCATATACTCTATTATACGAAGAAGAAAGTGGCAGTGGATTGGCCATACACTTCGAAAAGGCGATCGGTGCATTGCATCTCAAGCAATGCAGTGGAGGGAAGACAAGTGGGCCGGCCTAGAAGTACATGGCGAAGAACGGTCGAACAGGAATCGGCACGACTGGGGAAAAGTTGGAGAGAGCTGAAATATATTTCAAGAAATCGTACACGATGGCGCGTAGGTGCAGTGGAGGCCCTATGTCCCGTAAGGGAAACATCACGGACGTAATAGGTCCGAGGACCTAAGTAAGTAAGTAAGGTTAAATGTCGAAAATATCAGTTTTTCGCATTAAACTCGGAAACGGTAAATGCAATTGAAAAGTGTTTCATACAAAACTTGTAGATTGTGTCATTTGTCATAAAAAAAAGTTATGACTATTTTTTCTTACGACCCACTGCTAAAAAGATACCAACATTTCATAAAACTTAAAATGTCGAAAATGGTCGTTTTTCATGTATAACTCTTAAAGAGTTCAAATTTTTGAAAACATCTGAATACAAAGTTTGCATGATGTGAATCCCTACAAGAAAAAATTATGATTTTTTTCTTAAAAACAACCGTTTTTTAGATATTTTTTTTTTATAGTTTGAAAAATAGTTTTTACTCTAAAAAGCACAAATTGTCGAAAAAAATCTTACGCTTAGTGTAAATTTGCGAGGAATTGACAAATCCTCCAAGAGTATCACTTGTCACGAATAAGTGCTTCTCGTCTAGCCGTTCGGATTCGGCATAAAATTGTAGGTCCCTTCCATTCCTGTCGAAAGGCGCACACAGGAATGGTTGCGAGTTGTTAGTCACTAGGCCCTGGTTCTTCATGAGCCGTTGTGCCACCCGGTTTATTTTAGTGTAAATATCATAATATTCTCTGCAAAAAAAATAAGAAACTTTTTTCATACTAGTCATAAGTCGCAAGATAATAAGACTTCAATAGTGTCAACAAACTGTCAATTCGCATATATCTTTTAAACCCTAAGCTTAATCGAAAAATTATTTCACCAAAATGTTTACATTATGTAATATTATATAAGCATGCATTAACAGTTTTTTTCAATAAGCCATAATTTTTACGATATCATTATTTACATAAAAACACCAAAAGTCTAAAATACCGGTTTTTGGCTCTTTACTCTCAAATGACGTAGTTTTCGAAAAATATTTTATACATATTTTGCAGATTTTAATATTCCTTAAGGAAACGTTCTCACTTTTTTTTCGTATAACGCATCAGTTGTAAGATATTGCATATAATAAGAGAACAAACAAAACAACTGGCTAAGTCGTAAGCATGCGGTATTTGTATTCTCTCTAAAAACTGAAACTAAAACACTAAAATAGGGCACTCGGGCGTATACTCACTTTTTCCTTATTTGATTGAATTTTAAACAAAATTTAATAAATTTTTTTTGTGCACGTTAGTAGTCTAGGAAATATAGGAAATTTAATATGTGCAACCGGGGACAAATTAATTCATAAAATTTTATTGCTGGTATCGACGCAGAATTTTATCCTCAACAACACATACAAAGTCCTCTAAAATCCCTGAATTGACTTTTTGTGTAGACGCATTTTAAGAGGTGGAGAGGGGAGGGAGGCGGGAGTTTGTCAAGCTGAAAAATCATATGACACACGTTCTTAGGGTTTTTTTTTAGAAACAAAAATTGAATTGGAGTGACAATTTAAATTAAGAAGTATCAGCAAGTGGTCGAAATTTAATGGTCAGAAACTGACATTGATATTTGACACACTCTAGAGTCAAACAGTTTTTTTTTTTTTTTAGATAGATATACATGTATATATATTTATTGAACAAAATAATATTTACAATTTTACTTATAATAACTAGTTAGATACGAAGATGTTATACATTTATTGGCACATAGGGGGCCTAATATTATACTTTGTCTTAAGTTTAAAGGATTATAAAATATAAAATACATGTCAAAAAATTAAATCGAAAAGTCGGCTGACTTTATTGTCCTCGGGGTGTTCCGTCCCGGTTGTCAAGTTGTGGTTTTGGTGGGGGGATGGGTTGGCCTTTAGCCGCGGTGATATGCTGACCCTGTGTCAGCGTTGAACGAAACTGCTGGCTCGTTGTCCGTGATGATCTTGTTAACCAGGATTTCCATCGTACTGAGGTATCTCGGCTCGGGGTGTCGCTGCTGAGTGGCCATTCTTCTCATCAGTTGATTAGGGTACCTGTTAGTGAGTTCTACAAGCTTCTTTGCTTGAAGCAGTAGGTACCTGTTCAGGGGGATCATGTTAACTTCTGTGTGAAGACGCTCGATGCTGTGATGTTCTCATTCGCTGCCGATCAAAATGTAGTCCGGTACAAATCCTTAGTAACTTTCTTTCGAACATTTGAAGTTCCTTCATGGCCATCTTCGAGATGGAGAACCAGACAGGGAAGGAGTAGCTGATTACAGGCCGCAGGAGCTGCTTGTACATAAGTATCTTCGTCTTCTGGCTTAGTCCGTGTCTGCGTCTCATCAATGGGTGGAGTCGGTGAAAGGCCACAGAGCGGGTTGAACCTTAACAACTCGTTGAAGTGGATGCCTAGGTACTTCACGTTCTTTTTGGCTGCTATTGTAGATCCGTCCGGAAGTTTCAGAAGCGGACTTCTGCACTTGGCTGCGCTGCAACTACCTCTACTGGGTCTCCTGAAACACACAAGCTCCGATTTGGAGGTGTTTATCTGGATGCCCCATTTCTTGTAGAAGGCGAAGAGTCTATCTATTGACGTGGTGCTCAACTTTTCGTAAATCTACCAGAGGAGACATCGAGGTGGCATACGTAAGGGAGTCATCAGCATACAGGAGATTTTGGCATCCAGATGGCAATGGTTGGTCAGATGTCATCAGGCTGTAGAGGACGGGGCCTAGCTTCGAACCTTGGGCAACTCCGGCTTTGATGTTTTTCACTTGTGATTTGCAGTTGTCTATTTGTACGTAGAATTTTCTGGAAGAAAGAAAAGAAAAAAAAAATTTGTATTAAAGACGGAGGTAAATGTAATACGCGAAGCTTATGGATAAGGGCTTCAATCCATACGCTGTCGAATGCTTTCTCGACATCCACAAAGCATCCAACGGTGAAACGATGGTTGTTGAGCGCTATGGTGATGTCATGCTGGAACTTCAGGAGCGGATGCAAAGTGGAGTGCTTTTCCCTAAAGCCAAACTGCATGTCCGGGATGATGGCGTTTTCGCTGCAAAACCTCTTTAGTCTCCGAAGTAATACTTCTTCCAGTATTTTACTTATGTTGTTCAGAAGCGAGATTGGCCTGTAATTGGACACAAGATTGTTAATGCCTTTCTTCGGGATGGCCACGATCTTAGCTGTTTTCCACGTTTGGAGGAAGTAGCAGTTATTGATGCAGTTGTTCATGATGATAGTTAAAAGGATGATCACTGCATGTGGCAGCCTCTTCAGGATGTAGTTTGAGACTCCGTCTGGTCCGGCTGTCTTTTTTGGCTTTGGATTCCCGATGATATCTGCTACCTCCTCCATATTGCAGAGATGTGTTGGGTCACTTGCTGGGTTGGAGTCACTAAAAACGACGCTTTCCGGATTTAGCCGCAGGGTTTGCTGAATGGATGCTTCGACTTCGTTCAGAAACGCTGGATCATCAGGCGGGTTTGGTGTGAAGTTTCCCTCGAAATATTTGGCGAACATTTCCATTTTGTCCTTTGTTGAAGATACTTCAATATTGTTGTGAATTAGGATTTCCGGAATTGTTTTCCAACGATTTTATTAATGTTCTTGAATGCTTCTGGTCCTGGCTTGATCGCTTGTAGCCTCTTCTGGAACTGGATGTGTTTATGATGCTGCACAGAGTTTCGGAACAGAGACGTTGACACACAGCTTGCTCCAGACCATCTATAGCAGCGTCTATTTCCCTGTCCAGGAGGTTCCGGTTTGAAGGGGGAAGCGTAATATTTTCTCCAATGTCCCGTTGGTGCCATTCAGCATCCAGTCGTCTGTAATTAATGAAGTTCTCTGTTGGCTCTGTTGCTAGGCAGATGGGTTGGTGGAACTTGATGCTAAGCTGAACAGCATCATGATCCAAGTCGCTAGTCACAAGTTAACAGGTTAAGTTGCAGATTTCTGGAAGTAAATAAACAAAATAAGAAGTTGAAATAAAAAAAATCCAATGTAGATGGTGTTCGGGGAAAAGTTGGTTTCGGTTGAGAAACCAATCTTTTTTTTTTTTTTTAAACATGCCGCGCACTAAAGGGGTTCTTATTACCCTGAATTATGACTAGCACAGTGCGAGCCTTAGGAAAATAAGGAAGGATTTAAAAGGAGATACCTATGCACATTGGTTTTGAAGTTCTGAATATCAAAATGGGGGGGGGGACAAATAGGGTCAGGTAAAGCAGTCCACATTCTTGTTGTGCGACTAAAGAAAGAATCCCTATACTTAACGGTACGTCCGAAATTGGGCTCAAGCGTAAACTGATGAGCATTCCTAAAAGCGCAAGTATTACGGTTGAACTTTTTAAGGGGAGGAATGCAACTGGCTATTTCACTTGAACACTGTTTATAAAAATAGCGATAGAACAGTGAGAGACAGGTGACATTGCGGCGGTGTTCGAGGGGTGCTATTGTTGAGGTTATTGTTCGATCACCTATCATTTTTAGGGCCCTTTTTTGTATTCGGCCCAACAAGCTTAGGTGAGTTATAGGAGCACCTGCCCATATATGAGAATTATACTCAAGCTTTGGACGAATAAATGCTTTGTAGATCACAGCTAGAGAAAAATAGGGGGTAAAGAATTTCTTGCATCTTCGGAAAAAACCTAAGCACTTAACAGCGTTTTTGGCGACGTCAAATATGTGGTCATTCCACATTAGGTGGTCTGTGACACACATACCGAGAACTGAGAGCTGTTCGGTTTCCTCGATGCGTTCTGCCTGCAGTAGCCAAGATAATAGCAAGGATAATATTGGACCGAATTAAAGACCACCTCGAAGACACACTCGACGCCGAACAAGCAGGTTTCCGCACTGGATCTTCCTGTGTGGATCACATCAACACCTTGCGGATCATCATCGAACAGTGCGTTGAATATCGATCACCACTTCACCTGCTGTTCATCGATTTTGAAAAGGCGTTCGACAGTGTCAATAGAGAATTTATTTGGCTTGCTTTGCACAGGAGGGGTATCCCAGATAAATTGATTGCTATTATCAAGGCTACATATGATGGATCCAGGTGTCACGTTTTGCACAAAGGTAGGCTGTCAGAGGAGTTTGAAATCCAAAGTGGAGTTAGGCAAGGCTGTATACTGTCACCAATACTGTTCCTGTTGGTGATAAGTGACGTACTGCACGCAGCTTTGTCAAATGGAAATGGAGGAATTCAGTGGACTCTGTAATCTCACCTCAAACATCTGGACTACGCGGGCGACGTATGCTTACTCTCTCAAAGGATCATGGATCTCCATCAAATGACAGCAAGGGTGGAGAGAGAAGCAGAAATCGTAGGGCTTAAGATCAACTCGGCAAAAACTAAAAGGATCAGCCTTGAAACTTCCTCATCAATCCAAGTAAATATTTCTGGACAACCCGTAGAGATGGTACAGGATTTCCAATATCTTGGGAGTATTGTCTCTACGGGTGGTGGAACTGAACTGGACGTAAACAGCCGAATCAGAAAAGCAAAGGCTGCGTTCGGAATGCTGTCCAAAATATGGAGAAACAACTCTTTTAGCTTAAAGACCAAGCTACGACTGTTCCGCTCCAATGTTGAATCCGTTCTGCTTTACGGCTGCAGCACTTGGAAAGTCACTGAAACTGTCACTAAAAAGCTGTAAACCTTCGTTAATAGATGTCTACGAAACATCTTGAGGATTTTCTGGCCCAACCGTATCTCCAATGCCGAACTTCATGCGAGAACGGGTCAGGAGCCCATAGACTCCATTATACGAAGAAGAAAGTGGCAGTGGATTGGCCATACGCTTCGAAAAGGCGATCGGTGCATTGCATCTCAAGCAATGCAGTGGAACCCCCTCACACAGGAGGGAAGACAAGTAGGCCGGCCTAGAAGTACATGGCGAAGAACGGTCGAACAGGAATCGGCACGACTGGGGAAAAGTTGGAGAGAGCTGAAATATATTTCAAGAAATCGTACACGATGGCGCGTAGGTGTAGTGGAGGCCCTATGTCCCGTAAGGGAAACATCACGGACGTAATAGGTCCGAGGACCTAAGTAAGTAAGCTAGTGCACTCTCTGGTTCATGATCAAGGTCTTCGTGTAGACCTCGCTGACGTCACAGGATTTTCCCAGCTCTACAACAAAGTTGTTGTATACCTTGCTTGGTCCCTTCTTGGCTTTAAATGGTGTGACCTTCAACACTGACAGTCCTTCAATCCGGAGCTCGTCTTCCACTTCAATGGCTTCATGCGAGTAGTGAATCCCTTTAAGGAGCAGTAGATTTTTCCTGTCCTCTCGTGGCGTGTAGGAGTTATTTTGGATCTTTCGCTCCTTAAAGAATTTTTTCACTTCCTCGAAAGAATCCCGGTTTCCTGCGCTGATTATCGTAGTTTTGGTGTACCACTCAAATTTCTGCCTTTGCGGAACCTGCTGATTTCAGCAATGTTTACAGAAAAGCAGAAAATTGGTGGCATACCTGAGGCCTTGGCTGGGTTGGTAGTGGTGTTATTAGGAGTGGATGGCTGGGTTGGTGGTTCTAATGGTCGTATTGCCGGTTGGGTTAAAGTTGGCTTGTTGAGTGCGGCTGTGGGAGCTGTCTGCTTCGTTGTCAGGTAACCTGTTATAAGCTGTTGTGTAGGTGGTGTCTTTAATGAGTTGAGTCAAACAGTTTGTTTGACTCAACACAGTGAAATGTTTTTTTAGTTTTTGAATGTAATTTCGGCATGTGTAAAAAAAAAAATATGTCCCATAGTGTTGTGCTATATTTTATTACCTGAGAAGCACGATTCTCAGTTGGGTTTTTACCTGTATTTTCGTGTATTTTTCTTTAGTGTCTAGTGAAAAAAAGAATAAAAGTAAATAGTTTCTTTCGGTAACTGAATTGTACCTTTAAGTTTTATTTTATTTTTGAAAAGCTTATATTTAGGTCTTATGGTTATTCTTAACTATTAATTTTACAATTAAAGAGATTTAGTAAAGAAATAGAATATAAAATATTTTAAAGAAACCGTCCGACTGGTTCGAAATCAAGAAACAGAGTGTCGCCTTGATAGCTCGTCACCCGACACGAAGAAAAAAGGGAAAAGATGCAACATCAGCACAAATGTGCCTGTGTGTAGTTGCGATACTAAATTTGGGATCAATGCACGTTTAATGGGTTTGAAGAGTGTGTATTGGAAAGGGAGTGCATTGATTGTTGGATATAGAAAAATGGAAAAATGATGATCTGGGAATTATGGGTTTTATTTCAATGGAGCAGGCAATGAAATTGGAGAAGTTTAACGGATTGGAAAAGTGAATGGGTTTAAGTTGAGTGATCGTTGACTGCGTGGTCGACGACTTTGGAGTGTGATAGAATTTGTAAGTAATTAAAAGGAAATGATGATATGGGAATTTTAAGTAGGTCGGATATTGGTAAATCAAAAGAAATGATGACCATGGGAATTTGAAGTGGAGTTGAATGGATGGATGGGGTCATGAAAGGGCATAAGAAATGACCGTTGGAGGTTGTGATGTGCGTACTTTACAACAATAGGGTGAGACGCGTACAGTTAGCTTGACAACTTTCGAAAGAGTAACATTGCCATAAATTGCCGACTAATTGCCGTTAATATGCCGTGCAATGCGAACAATTTTCACGCTACTAGTTTGATCACAAAGGGTTATCCTGCTTACTTTATATAAAGTTTTATTCAAAAATAACTTTTGAGTATTTAAAGCAATTATTTGGCTGGTATACTCAAAAGTTTTTGGCAAACTAAGGGTAAGTCAAATTTTCTTTTCACGGAAATATTTATGGCAATAATTAGGTAATTACTGGCATCTTCAAAAAAAAAATTTTGGATCAAAAAATAAAGTGTCATGCTAACTTTACGTGGAAAGTTAGCAAGATTGCCCGTTTTGGCCAAACCATGGGCACGGGAATTTTTTTTCATTGCACGGCTTATTTATGGCAAGTACTCGGCGATTAATGGCACACTCGAATGTTGATTTTCCAAAATGTTAACCTTACGCGGTTTACGTGATTTTTCGAACACTATGGATATTGTTGAGCGGGTATTGGATGGATGGCCCCTTGCGAAAACTAATACGATATTGGCTTTAAGTGCTTGAATCGTTTCCGATTTTATTATAAGGATTTCAAAAAACTGTTTATCAACAATGTTGGTATAAAATACTTTATAAGAAAAATGAAAAAATCTATTGAAACATTTTTGAGCTAATCAAAAACCAAACAAATTGTTGCAGACAATATACATTTCTCAAAAAAAAAATCTAAAAAGTAGACTATTTAAAGTAGATAACTCATTTTTTTTTTAAACCAAAATCGTAAATGCTGTTTTTGAGGAACAATACAATACGATCGTAGGTTTCGGAACCCATGAGAATATCAAATAATACCAAATTACGGATTCTCTGAAGTAAGGTCTCGAACAAAAGTCCTACATACTCGAAATGCACTTTTATTTAATCCGACTGTCAAAGCAGATCAGGCGCGGATCCACGGGGGGCAATGGGTGCAATTGCCCCCCCCCCCTGGGCAATTCTACTTTTCCGGTTTATAACATTTTTTTTTTTATTGTTAAAATTTTATCTGCCTACCTGCTTCAATCCCTACCTTAAGCTATTAAAACCAACAGGCAAACGCATCACTTTCCTTTTCCATGTTAGGTATGTAAATAGGTATATCAGAACTATGTATGTAGTATGTATATCTACAGTTTATTGCACTATTCACTCCAAATTCCGGCACGTTCTTGAAATTGCATACAAAGAACACTTTTTTCGTTTTTTTTTTTCACTAAGGCCTTGTCATTTTCCCTAAGTCCAAACACCGTAATCTTGGTGATCCGAGTAATAGAACTCAAGATATACGGTTTTTAAGCGAAACTTCTCTTTTTTTTTGAGACTTTGTTTTGTTGAAAAAACGGATAAGGTTTCCTTAAAAAGCTTATATCTTGAGATCTTTTAGTCGGATCACACAAAAATTAACGTGTTTGGACTTAGGAAAAAGACAGAGCATCATAACGTATTTTCAAAAAAATTGATTAAAGTGATAATACCCTTGATAAGAAATTTCGAAAATCTCTATTTCCTACAAAGACTGAACAAAAAAACTGCAAGACTTTTGATTTCGATATCACAAAATATGCCATCTCAAACCCTCATACTCAGATTTTTCTTCTACATACATCCACTCCCAAAATATTTTGTAAGTGCCACTGCTGCCAACAAAAAGCAGATGCATTTGAAAAACTAGCTTATTCAACACTGTTGAAGAATGAGGAAAATTATTGGAGAGAAACCAGAAAAATATTGACTGCCGAAGAGATGTTGGATGGAAATGCCGCATCTGGCTGCATTGGCCAAATTATCTTGTCCCAGTTAAGGAAGAAGCTCAAACTTCCTCTTGAATGGTCTGTGGGAATAAGGACAGACGGATGCATTGTTATGCTTTCGGAAGTTCGAGGTGCTGTCACGGTGATTCAGAAAGAAGCGATAAATGCTGTGAAGACTCCATGCTACAGTCACAAAGTAAACAGCTCCATTTCTCGTAGCTCAAAAGTACCTGCCATCCGAGACGCTGCGCTGCGCTGTGGCAATCATGAAAGAGGTAATCGTCTTCTTCAAATCGCATCCAAAACGAAAAACTGTCCTCATGAGCACCTTGGGGTGTGCACTCATATCTCTTTGTGAAACTTGGTGGGTAGACCGGCATGAAAGTGTACTCCAATTTTGCTTAGACGTCGTCAAAATTGTGGAAGCACTTGAAACGATTAAGCAGTTGCGTGACCCAACTACAGCTAGCAAGGCTTTTTCCCTTGTAACGATTTTATGTACTACACAATGTATCCTATCAGTATTGTGTTTAATTGATATGATGTCCTTAACACAGTTCTTGAGAAAATTGCTTCAGCAGCGCAATGCTACTAAAGAACACGATTTCCGTTATTTCTAGTCGCCGAGAGAACATAGCGTCGGTGTGCTGCAAAAAGAGCTCAAGTCCACTTTTTTCAGAAATGGACTTAATGATAGAAAAGTATTCCAAAAGTCATAGTCTATGCCCTGTAAAAAAATCCCATGTCTATTTAATGTAGTTTTGTAATTATATTTATGTCCAAAACACCCAAATGTGTGGAGCAAAAAAGACCCAAGTGGACTTGGGACTTTTTTACACAAATATTTTTTCTCTTTTTCTCAATTTTTGCTGCAAAAGAAGCTCAAGTCCTCAAATTCAAAGAGAATACCTACTTAAAAATATTTGTTATAAGGGGATTTCTAAATACATTTGCTAAGATTCTCTTGGAATTTACAATAAGGGAAATGATCGTAATTGAAAGTTAACTATTCCTGTTTACGTGACCTTTTTAATTAATTAAAATTATATGACTGCTACGTGGGCTATAGGTCTCGTTATTTGTATTTGTTTAAAATTGAACCAAATGCAAAAAAGGCATATGTCCAAGATTTAATTTATTTTTGAATAAAAAAGCAGAATAAATAAAATTCAATTAAATTTCTTTTTTTTTGTTTTATTTACAAATGCTTTAACTATCAGGGGTGGAATCGGCTAAGGCTATAGTTGACTGTCGCTGTTTTGATAATCAATTTTGATTATCAACTTTTCTCTGTTCTGCGTAAAGTGATATTAAAAAAAGCAGAACATTAGGGTTTGAATTTGATGAACACAATTATTGTTATTATGCGTTGTAAATTAAAAATATTATGATGTGCTTTAAATAAGTACCCGATATTTACATTTTTATCATTTTAACTCCATTATTTACAACAAAAAAAATGAAAACAAGAAAAAAAGTTGGGTACCAGCAGGACTCGAACCTGGAACATTCGGGTCCATCCTATACCTGGAGTAAATTCCCCAAAATTTTTCATATAGATTAAGTACGATACTTACAAGATAAAATAAAGAGTTGGTGATTTTAACTTAAGTAAAATGTTAGGGGATAGTTTGATGCTAAACTCGTTTAAAATTAATGTACATTTTTGTAATGTCGTTCTGCTCGGCGCATAGAAAATTTGCTTTGGAGTACCTATATATGTATATATACAAACATTACTGTTCACTTATATTATATTTCATTTTACTATCGAAAGTGACACCTAAATAGCTTTCACTCACAAACCATAGCAAACCAAAAGTGATAGTCAATTTGATAATCACCTTACGTGGTGCAAAAGCATTCACACAATTCCACCCCAGACTTTAATATCGATTTTCAAATCATAACTACTTAATGATTTTTTCAGCGGCCATAAACTTTAAATCTTCATAACTCAGAAACACAATTATGTGCCTTGAGCTGTTTTTGCAGCATACCGACGATAGATACTAATTTCAACAACATTTGGCGCGTGCAAAATATTTAGGTGATCAATCGAATGTTGAGTTGAAAATTCCTCGTATCCCACGTCATGGTGGACGCCAAATATACCAACCCACACAAATTGAGCTGAAGAGAACTATAGAATATCGTTATATGCATCTCTACTTCACTTTGTCCTAACCGATTTGAGTGAAGGATTTCGACGCAGGGACATAAGCCCCAGGGACATAACGCCCAATTTTAATTTTTGGGGATTATGCCCCACTTTAGTGGGACATAACGCCCAAATAAAGTTTGGGGATTAAGACCCACCCAAGTGAGACCCAGGGCCCAAATATTTTTGGGTAAAAATGGGACATAGAGCCCAAAATTCTAAAAGGTAAAAACCGTAAAAAGTTTCCGCATTTCAATACAGTAAACAAAATTTGTTTGATATTTTATCTAGGCGCCCACGGAAGTGCAGAGCAATAACGCCCACGGAATTACCCCTCGCGAGTGTTAATTCCCAAGAATAAAAGGAAATAACACCTGTGTGGGATAATTCTTTTTTAAAGTGGTAATAAGTTCCACAACAAAAAAGAAGTAACACACATTGGTGTTACCGCCTTTTGGAATCGGCACTTAGACCCACTAGTGTTATTCTCAATGGTATAACAATAGAAAATTAGAAATGTAAAATTTGAAAATTCGCGCTACCATTGAGTATTTATTTTAAAATTCGCTTGAATTTTCAAATTTTACATTTCTAATTTTCTGTTGTTATACTTTTGACCATTGAGTATTTATTTTAAAATTCGCGCGAAATTCGTGCCTTAACCCAGTATGCAGTGTTGCTGTTTTGACCTGTTTCATGTCAAATTTGACAAGATTTAATCGCTGTTGAAATGAAATTAAATACAAATCTCGTCAACAGTGTTTTGACATGTTTTTCGACTTTATTCATTAAACCAATATGCAACTTAACTTTTTGTTAAAATATTTTAAAAAACATTTCAACTTCAGTGTAGGCCGAGTGTAATGTGTTATATCGGGTTTTTTTAAATAAAACTAAAACGGTTTTGGATATCAATGAAATTCTTTATTCCTCTGAAAGTACGTTTGATGCCATTATGTATGGAACTCGATTGCTTTTGCATGACCACCACGGGCACGCTTGCAGAAGTCCAGACGCTGAACCCAATTTTCGACGGTTTTCAAGCATAAATCGGCCGATACTGCTGCAATTTCACGTTCGATATTCATACGAATTGCATCAATCGTCGCTGGCTTGTTGGCATAGAGCATAGACTTGACGTAGCTCCTCAGGAAATAGTCTAACGGCGTCAAATCGCACGACCGAGGCGGCCAAGCGACTGGACCATTTCGTGAGATAACACGTTCTCCAAACTTGGTTTCCAATAAATTGATTGTGACATTCGCTGTGTGCTATCATCCAATTGGGGCCAAATATATTCGGTTATCATTGAACGGTAGCGATCCCCATTCACAGTAACGTGCCGGTCTTGATCATCACGGAAGAAGTACGGCCCAATGACGCCGCCGGCCCATAAACCACACCAAACCGTAATTTTTTCGGGATGCAATGATGACTCTTGGAGTACGTGTAGATTGCTGCCTGACCAATACCGCATATTTTGTTTTCGATGAAAATCCGAATCATTTTCAAGTTGTTGCTCAGCCCAATTCACGAACATACGACGCTTCTGGTGGTCAAGCGGCTTCAGTTCTTGTGTCAATTTAATCTTGTTAGGATGTAGGCCAAGATCTTTTCGCAAAATTTGCCACAACCACGTCACAGAGATGTCCAACGCTTGAGAACGACGTGTGAGAGACACATTTGGGCGTTCTGCAGCTGAAGCCTCAGGGGCCGCAATATTCTCGACCCTAGGGGCACTTCTTTGTCTCACTGGCACTGGAACATTTTGTACTGTGCCTGTGGATTCAAATTTTTCAACTGGACGCTGAATTGTTGATCTGCTAGGACGTTTATGACGACCATAAATTGGACGTAGCGCTTTTAACGTTAAAGCCACTGACTCCGAATTTCGGTAGTAAATTTAAATAATTTTGACTCGTTGTTGGCTCCTATGTCTTTCCATCATGAAATGGCAAACCTTACTGAAGAGAAATGTCAAAAAAGCGGCAAGAAATATGACGTCGTTTGCTGTCCCTGTTGCTTTACTTTTGTAGCGTCCATGTTGAAGGAAATAAATTACGCTTATATATGTTTTTTAAACCTATATTACAAGATCTTCAAAGAGTAAACAAAGTATTTGAAAGTGAGAAAATTGATTTTGTAAAAGTGATGGGGGATTTGGAGTTTCTTATATTAATTTTTATAAAAAAAAAAACTTGTAAAACCTCAATCAGATTAAGATTTTGATGCTGATTCGAATGTTAAAGACTTAGATTTACAAACCAATCCTTATCTGGGAGCAGAGTGCGAGGAAAAACTTAACGAATTGAAATTCAAATCGGAAGCGAGCGACGAAGACATTCATATTTTTTAGAAAAAACTGCAAAAGTTTTATTATTAAACTAATAAAAGAATTACAGCAGAGAGAGCCAACAAATTTAAAAAATTCTCAAACAGATCACCATCACCATGCTTTCTGTCGACGCATGTCTTTACCAAAACAAAAGCTCATTGCTTCCAGTTCTGGAAGAGATGAAGGTTGAGCCTGATTCAGAAGAAAAGATTTTAAGCTAGTGGAGCAATCTTTGTTTCATAAAATGGAAAAACATAAAAGAGACAGTGCCTTTCTGGTGCGAAGTTTATTCGTATAAGGATGCCAGTGGAGAAAATCCATTTAAAGAGTTGGCGAAGTTTTCTATATCAATATTGGTTTGCCAATTTCCAATGCAGAAGTAGAAAGAATTTTAAGTCAATTAAATTTGATCAAAGCGAAACAAACAAACAGAATGCAGCTGTTGTTAGCTAATTCTCTTTTGACGATAAGAAATCATTTGCACAGTAAAAACTGTTGCGATAACTTTGGAATTCCTGCAGAAGTAAAAAAAAAGTTGGAGCATATGCTATATACAAAAATATAGATATAAGCAGGGAAAGGATATTGTTGACCTAAAAAAATCAAAAAAGGCAAACAAAAATTCCTAAAAAGGTAAAAAAAGGCATTTATTAAATAAATAGGATATAAACATAACTTTACGTCTAATTATAAAAGTATTGAGCTACCAACAGGTTTTTGAAGTTCTCAGGTAACAACCTTTCACGATTGTCTCTTAGATGCGGCTTAAATGAGCTAAAGGACCTTTCTACTTGAGCAGAAACGAGTGGAGCCCATATTTGCTCAACAGGTTTAAGTCCACGATTTACATTAAAAACAGTAAGTGCACTTTTTCAACACTTCATTTGCAATTATTGGCCCTTTCGATTTTTCTAAATTTTCATTGATATTTGCAGTGCAAGGAAATGCACGATCATTCATAGAGAAATGCAAAGATCTAGTTTTTATGGACGTTTTTCTTTTTTAGTTCAGAGTAGAGCTCCGAACAGACTTTGAACACTCTAAACACACTCTGAGCGATCTCTGAACTGAGCGTGCTCTGCTCTAACAGTTCAGATTTATTCTCGTCGACTATTCTCGTGTGCCATATTTACTTTTTTGATTTGTTTCCACTTGTCAAATTTGTGTTCAGCTATTCAACTCCGTCTGCTCTATCAATTTATTCTGAGCTCATAGAGCGCGCTCTGAACATGCTCTGTATATGTTCAGAGCGAAAAAAGAAACACAAAGTTGGAGCTCTGAATGCTCTGAACTAAAAAAGAAAAACACCCTATGAGTAAAAAAAATATAAAAAGGACAATAAATTTTATTGAGAAAAGATCATAGTTGGTATAACACTATCTAGAGTCTACACTACCGCTTTCTTGTTCTTGTATGTTAATGGCAAGCAAATTTGTTTTCTGTGCGTTTTAGCTTGTGTTAGAATCATGTTTTTAAATGAAATAATCTCAACTGGAAATGGAAAAACTACATGCAGTTTGTATTTGTAGAATTTTTTTGAAGATTTTTTGGTTTAACTTTGATAAAAAAAAAAACAAGCAAGTCAAAATTGGCGAAAAAAAAATTAACGGGTAAAACATGCCAAAAAAGGTACTAACGGGTAAAAAGCCAAAAAAAGGCAAAATAAAAAACATATATTTTGAATCAGGAGGACATGAATCGTGTTTGTATAAAGTCGATACTGTCCTACGATCACGCAAAAAAAATAGGCAAAGTTAGCAAAATCCTTTTCCTGGATATAAGATATAACCAATGAAATTCAATGTGATAGCTCAAATTTTGAAGATCTTTAAGTACCTTAACTTAAGTCCCTATGTACCTGTGTTTATATAATAATAATTTATAAACTATTATTTAATTTAATTAACTCATTGAATTGAAGTTGAAATACTTTGTTTTTTTATAATTAATAAAATATATTTATGTATCTTGACTATAATTGACTAGAAACAAAATTTTTAAATATTTGACTTTTTTTTTACTTGATTTGGAAGAGACAAATGAAGGCAACAAGTCAGATTTGACTTTATTTGGAATTTCGACTTGGCAACACTGTATATGAACGCTCTTCTTGTTACTAAATCGGTTGTTCACAATCATTTATTCTCAGCAACCATAATATGGCTTGAGAAATCAGCACAGTCTGCTTTGTTAAATGACATTAACTAATTATAGATTTATAGTTCAAATCTGGTAAAATTTTATTAAAAATTGGTTCCAATCTACGGTTTTCCAGACCTGTTATTTTGAATAATTACAACCGCAAATAATATTCTAAATTCATAAATTAATCTTCAAAAATTTGTTTGTCATTAAATTTAAGAGACTTCACTCAATTTCTCCCATTAATTTCTAGGGTAACTAACTTATTGAGCCTGTTTTATAGTATCTTATACCACTTGAACAAACCCTTCATACATCATGCGTAAGTAGAAACTTTATAACATCCAACCCTTTAGCACGAAACCACATTTTTGGTCTTGTTAACATGTTGCCAAATAGATTGGAAGATTAAGGTATGTATATATGTGTAGATGTTGAGTTACAATTTGTTGTGAAAATTTTAACAACTATCGTTGTATGTATGTGTAACCAGATTATATTCACGCATTAAACATCCAGCAAACACTGACTCCCTTACCACCAACATAACTTATAGGTACCACCAACACGAACACCATATCCACCAAGAACCCAGCCCTTTTTCTTTCCATAGTTTCCATTCAATTAATAATTCATTAAAGTTGACAGTTTCATTGAGTTTGTACATACATATTAAGAAAATGGCAGTCCTTGACTTTTTAGCCACTTTTTGGAACCAATCACTGGGAAGAAATTAATAGACCTTGGTCCTTGATAAAACCCAAAAGCACTTAGGACCTTTTCATTTGTTTTCATATAATAAATCAGTCTTTTTTTTTTAACTTGTTTCTCTATTCAACTTATTGATGTGAATTGTGACTGCGAGTAATTTAATCGTAAGAGGCCAAGGCAAAAAGTCCCCCTTGTTTATTTTTAACATGGAAGAATGGGTTAATGAGATATGATCGAGAGGTCTATCCTAATTTCAAAATCTTCGAATGTATGTACCTGGATACCTACTTACATAAATAGAAGAAACTATATGAGTATGAGTACTTGTGATATATTTCGCTTAAGAAAAGAAGAGTAAAGATTTTAGAATAAATATCAAAAACAAATTAAAGTGACCAAGAGAAAAATTTCTGAATCATTTGAAAAATATTTTGGAAATGCTTCATCGGCTTCCCATGTAGAATTCATTTCTGAATTAAATAGAATATTGGAAAATAATTTCAGAAACATTTTATGAGAAATGTTTCGAACACACCTTGAAGTGTTCTCAATTTTGTATCCGGTGTGAACGCCGCCGCCGGTAAAAACTTGTCTTTATATTCACATATATTATATATGTACACACATTTAATAATCATTTCAAAAACATTTGTTATTAGCACTGAAACATTTGTAAAATGTTTTAAGAATGTTTCACAATTTCCCACTTCAAACGAAAACTTTTTGAAGTTCATACCTTGAAAGATAAGTAACTAACTAAAATGACCATTTTTACCAGCAAAAACTAAAATCGCAAAAAAAAACCTATTTTTTAAGCCATCATTTTTGACATCCATTAAAAGAAGTTGACAGTGGGTTGGGGTCAAAATACTGTATGGGTCATAATACTGTATTTAAAATACTGTATCTCAAAATACTGTATTTCAAAATGGTGTATGTACAAAATACTGTATGATCAAAATACTGTAAGTCAAAATTCTGTATTTCAAAATTCTGGTTGGTCAAAATTCTGCATTTCAAAATGGAATGGTTTACACCAATTTTTTGCTCGTCTGCAATAAATACTTAAGCCTTTAAATTTGAAGTACCTTTGAAATTAATTAATTATTATTATTAAGTAATTAATTAATGGCCTACCATAAAATAAAAACACAAAACCAGTCAAAAACATGAAAGCCACATGGAAAAACAATCCAAAATATTGGTAAACATAACGGTAACATAAAATAAAGAGTTAAAAACTATTCAAAAAGATGCTTAACAAATGCCAAAATTCAACATGACCACAGCCAATTATATAAAACCGCTCGTTTCTTTTGTTCATTCATACAAAATGAAGAATTCAACCACTCGATCAACAGAACATTCACTGCAGTGAGAGAAGGCTCGAGATCCAACAGCCGAGAAAAGAAATAAGAATGAAGGACAACAAAGAGAAACATAAATAAAATAATACAGATGCAGACAAAACACACTCAATGGCTGTGTCTGTGTACGACTTACGGTTACGATTAATTCGCGTTGAATTCATTTATACAAACACGAACAGCACAATCAAAACTTAATTCATCAATTATGTGTATTTGACTTCTCGTTCTCGCACTGCTATTACAATTATTTATAACATTAAATTTATACGTTGGTATTGGTAGGTAGAATGGGTATGGAAAATCATTCGAAAGATTTGGGTGAATGATTTGGGTGAAAAATAATCGAGATATTTCGAGATGTTGCATGAATCGATTATAATCGATTAAATCTTTCGAATGCGCCCATCACTAATTTTGATCATACAGTATTTTGTACATACAGTATTTTGAAATACAGAATATTAATCATACAGTATTATACAGTATCATACAGAATTTTGACCATACAGTATTTTAAAATACAGCATTTCGACCCGCTCCCGTTGACAGTTGCTTGTGCGGCATCATGGTAATACTGAAAACAAATATAGTTCCACTATAATATAGTTCCACTATAATATAAATAGTTCCACTACAAACAATTTGTCAATTAAAGCCTAGTGCTCACTTGGGAGTGAAATGAAATAAAAAGCGGTTTGACATTCACGAGAATATGCTTGTGAAACCATAATTATTTGTCCACGTGAATGAAAAAAATAATTTGATTTGTTTGTCTCTGACAGTTTTACAGAATCTTGAAATGCTTGAGAAGAGTATTTTAATTCCATAGTTTTGTTTTTTTCCTAGTGGTTGCTCGTTAGGAAGCCTAATACTCACCTCTGTGTGAAATGAAAAATAAAAACCGTTTAAAATTCACGTGAACAATCATTATGAAACCATAATTAATTCTCCACGTGAATTTTTAGTCCTCAGTTTGCCAATTTTCAATACTCACTTTGGATGAAAAAAATAATTTGATTTGTCTGATAGCTTGACAGAATCTTGAAATGCTTGAGAAGACTATATTTTAATTCTATAGATTGGTTTTTGGCTTGTCAGTAACACTTTATATTCGAAAATAAAAGATCGTAAGATCCAAAACAATTCTTTAGGTTTTGTATTCATTTATAAGAACTTTTATTTTAATTTATTGACAAATGTCACACTTTTCCACACTTCTATTCTGTTTTCCTAGTGGTCGTACGTTAGGAAATGAAAATTACGAAATGAAATTAATTTTGAACCGGTTCACATTTCGCTCTCACATTTTGGGTACTCAGCTCTCGATATGAAGTTCATCGTTGTGAAATAAATGTCACTTTTATATAGAAATTTCATTTTCACTTGAACTGAGTACTAGGCTGGAAATGAAAATTATGAAATGAAATTAATTTTGAACTCGTTCATATTTCGCTTTCACATTTGGGTACTCAGCTCTCGTTATGTCTTTCATCGCTGTGAAATATGTGTCACTTTTATATAGAAATTTCATTTTTACTTGAACTGAGTACTAGGATTAAATAACAAACAATTAACAGGCTCAAACTTATAAGAAATGGCCCAAAAAAATGAAAAATTCACAAAAGGAAATAATATGAGAAGCAAAACAACAGAAGCCCGTAACGTAATGGTTAGTGCGTTGGTTCACTTCCCAGCCTCGTCCACCTAAAAACTAAAACGTTTTTTTTTTCAGGGCTACTGCCACTTGCAAGGAATTGACAAATCCCCCAAGAGTATCACTTGTCACGAATTAGTACTTCTCGTCTAGCCGTTCGGATTCGGCATAAAATTGTAGGTCCCTTCCATTCCTATCGACACGCGCACACATGATATGGTTGCGACTTGCGAGTTGTTAGTTACTAGGCCCTGGTTCTTTATGAGCTGTTGCGCCACCCAATTTATTTAATTTATTTATAACAACTACAGAAAAGTGAGAATCGTTTATTGTTTAAGAATAAAAGTTTGGGTCCATTTTTCATAATAAAATTTTACCCGAAATAAATAAAAAAACAGGAACAAAACCATGAAAAATGGACCCGATTTAAATTTTTTTGACTTTTTTTTGTTTTTGGTTGTTTTCCATATGTACATTTTTGGGGCCATTCTCATTTTACGTTTTGTCCCATATTTCATTGGGGCACATTTCATGTAGCCAAAAAATCGTATTCACCCCTGTTCTGTTTTCCGATCATTCATAAAATCCTTTCGTTTTCAAACTTGATGGGGATGGACTCGACTTGATAAATAAAAATTCTCTTCTGTTCCTATTGTTTTTACCACTTAAGAGGTGTGTTTTTTGGTCTATCGATTAGTGTAGCCTTTCATCTTCCCTCTTGGTAGTATTTATGCTCAGATATGTCCTATCCTATTTCTCGTGTATGAAATTTGAAGTATGAAGTTTAGTTTTGTAATGTTCTATGTGTATAAGCTTGTGAGCAATGGGCAAAAACACCTTTAGAAAGGGAATTATTGTTCGCAGAGCTAATTGTCCTAAAAATTTGAAAATGAAGGAAGGCTTATAAAACAAATAAAATAATAATTAAACCGAAAGCCAGAAGTAGATTTTTGGCATGACCCAAAGTAAACAGATTTTAATTTTTCAAAAGGTGTGGTTTTTTGTTTGTTGTTCCCAAATGCTACCCACCATCAACGTTTACTTATTTAATATTTAGGAAGTCAGTCTATAGAAAATGTATGAGGTATTCTGATTTTTTTGTATTATTTTTAACATACCTGGGGATCTTCACATATTGAATTTCGAAAATGGTTCTTTCAAAAGCACCACTCTAGTTCAGCCTGTACATATTTATGTAATGAGAATTCATTATTGACGACTATATAACACAGCGAAAAAAATGTACATATGGGTGATTCTACAAACTGTGGAATAAAATGATGATAATTTAGGCACGAAATTTTTTGGGGCAAATGATGGTAAAAACTTACTTTATGTAAACATTAGAACGTCCTTTCACATTTCACAAAGCGGCCGGTCAAAAAAAAAATAAAAAGAACAATTTCATGGGAATTTTTTTTAAATTACGTGGTCAGCGGACCTAGTGTTTTCTTCCGAGGACTGATATAAAACACAAAATATCAAATAAATAATGATGTTTTCATATTAAAATTGTGACTTATATAGATAATGTACATAATGTCTTAGTACACTCTCCGAAAAATAGCCTTGTGACAAGAGTTGACTTCCAATATTAGTTTATGGCGAATAACGATATACTAGTACACTCAAGAACTTTTGACTCTTAAAACATGTTTCGTGAACATATTGTTTGTATGCATGGAGTTTCACTCTAGTCAACAGAGTAAAAGTTTTGTTCATGAATTGCAAAAGTTATAAACAAAAACGTTAGTAGCTCTTAGTTGGTAATTCGAAAATTGTTTGTCACAAACGTATAACTGTGTTCAACAAAACGAAAAAGTTTTGTTTACGAGTTACCAAAAATGAATTAGCCTTGTAAATTCGTAGACTCTTTGTTACAAACGATATTCGATGTGGGGTCAAACAGACTTGTATATGAACCAGTCTTAAATGTACAGTATCACTTTCAAAGTGATTATAGGGAAAATAATTTCGCAGTTGAATGTAAAGCTCCTTTGTACCAAATATGACATTGCAGCTTATTGCAAAGGAAAGGACATTGAAAAAATTGTTGGACATTCATATAAATATCAATAAATACATCAGTATCAACTATTAAAACTTTTGGGAAAAAGTGCATTTTTATGATGCATTTTAACAATGCACAATTTCTTAAGAATGTATAATGAGTATATAAAAATCTTTAAACAAAATGCATTGTAGCAAATTTTATATTGCAGCACATGAAGATTGACCATCTTCAAGGAAGGACACCAAGCATGGATGACGATATGAAAGTTAATATTGAAAATATTCTTTTCTACTAAAATACATTCTTATTATAGGTTTAAACAACAATTTACACAAAAGTCGAACAGAAATTCCTGATCGAAAAAAAAAAATTCTATTTAGTAGAAAAAAATTGATTATAATAGAAATTCGCAATACCGATGATAGAATATAAGTCTATTCGACTTTAAGTGTATTCTGAATAGACTCTCGCATAAAGCCTTTCAGAATATTTAAAAGTCTATTGAAAAGTTTTCGTTAAAAATGTCGACTTTTATCCACAGAACGGTATAGGTAAACGTATAAAGACTACTTACACTCATCTTCGCGCTTGACAACACTTTCAGTTATCTATATATATTAGGGTGTCCGTTATTTCCCAAACTCATTTTTTTGGATAGCACAATTATGCCATAAGAAAAAATTATTGATAAAAAAAATTTGATCCGAGGTCATCAACCCGTCATACTATTCCCATACAAATTTGTATGGGAATTTTACACTTTTCACATTATTTTTTCTCTCGAACTATATAACTCTTATTATTATCAAAATTTGTTTTTTTTTTTTTGAATTCTGATTGATTTATTGCTCCTTTGAAAAACTGCATTAAAAAATGTGTTAAGAAAATTTAAATTATAATTTATTTCCATTTTTAAAGTTATTAAATACTTTAAAATTTTACCTTTTCTGTCTCTTATTCTTTCTCCCTCCATCTTCAGCAGTTTTTGTCTTTTTTTTATTGAAACTGTTTTTTAAGAAACTGCATTAAAAAAAAAGAATAAAAACAAATTAGAAATAATTTGTTTCAATTTTTTATATATTAAATATTTTTATTTTTTAATTATTTAATTTTTTTTCTTATCAAATAAAGTTTTTTTTTTGATATTTTTTGAATGATTTGTTTTTAAACAATATATTTTTGTATTAAAGTTCTCAACAGGTGGCGCTGTACGCGCACATTTCGTTTTTCAACAGGATAACTCGAGTATGAATCGTTCGATTTTCACGAGTTTGGGTTTGATGGATTTGTATTGACCCAAGGAAGGACACTATGGAGGAATATTCCGAAAATTACCAGGAAAATTGGAAATCCGGGAACTTTGCAACATTTCAAAGAAGTCTGCGAAAGCGAAGGTATTGCAGCAATGTAACATTACCCAACTACGACAAGTGGCCAATGGCTGTCAAACGTGCATGTAAATCCCTGAAGCACATGTTGAAAGATATACGAAATGATGAAAGCCGTTTCAGTGGGCCAATGATTATGCTGTTTTCTTCATATGCTACTTGTCATTTCAACATAAAATCCAACATATGAGTTGAAGACTTGCCCCAAGGCGTCGTCGGCCTTATGGGTATATGTGAAGAAATTGCAATTGAAAACAAACACGCGAGTTGCTTTAATGGCAGGGTTCCCCAAGAAGTCGACTTAGTGACCGGCCTGATTTAATTTCCACCAAATTTTTGCCATAATTATCTGAGGGCGCGAGCAATTTTGGCTGTGAAAAACTAGGACGTCAATCATTTGAATTTCGTCATTCAAAATTAAATCGCCAAAGAGTTACATTCATACAAATCCATCGAATCCTTGATGGATGAAAACGAAGCCACAAACTATATCACGAAATTTTCCATTCGAGCGTCTCGCTTTCGCTATGAGAATTAATAAGTCACAAGGACAATTGCGGGATGTTTGTGGCAATAATCTTGAATTCTCATGTTTCTCCAAAGGTCAATTGTATGTGGCGTGCTCACGTGTCGGTAAATATCCCGCTTTGTACGTTTACCCAGGGCCATAGCGTTTGTTGGGGCAACCGGGGCAATGTTCAATCTCACTTTTTGAGTCATTGCATCACTCTCACTTTAGATCCTACCTATAAACTCACTGTGTAGTTAACAGATGTATTACACCAATTGAAATTTTATCCACTAACATTCAAGTATATTTGTTTTGTTTATTTTTTGTAAAATGTCCGAGACGAAGTTTGACTTTCAAAGAGTATCAGTCTACAAGGGCCAGACAGAGATACAAATGTCCTATCTTCTCTTTACTGACGAATTTTTGTTGAACAGAGTATAATCCTCATGAACTGCCAATCTCATTTTAGCCGCCTCCAAATCTGTACACGCAAGTCGCAAATGCGACAGTCACAGCTCGTTTCGTTCTTCGGACAATGTCTTTTTCATCTCCAGGCGCAAGTAATTGAACGAATGTTTGATAAATTGTACCGCTGGCTGGTGTTGACAACGCGTCGCCTTGACTTAGACCTTTGACAACATCAAAGGATTCGGTGTTGTTCTTACCGATTTTGACGGAGCAGCGACATTTCTCCATCGTCATCCTCTACAAGCGGACGATTTTGGCAGAAATGCCGACATGACAGGGCTCTCTATAATTCGTCCCTTTTTACGCTTTCATTCGCGACTTTAAAATCGGTCAGAGGTGATGTGTATCGATCTGGAATTCCTGTTTTTTTTTATTTTTTTCAAAAATTTGTCTGAGAGTGTGGCATGTAACCATTTTGAATTAACGTTTTTTGTTAGTGAATTAATGTTTTTTCCAGTCATCTCCCCTTATACCATAATCCCCAAATATAAACTACACTACAGAGTTTATATTTCTAGTAATTTTCCAAAAAAATCTGCTTTGAAAGCAAATATGTAGGTATAATCATGTTTTTTTTAAATATTTACATACAAAAATATTGATTAAATTGTGAAGAAGTTCTTAAAGTTGGAAAAAGATGTTATATTTCAGATATGCAATATAATAGTTTATAAACGAATGTTGGCCTGTATTTATACGTATATTGTATTATTGTATACCTTAGAGCTAAGACCATCCCTTTTTTGCTCCTAACCATAATCATTTTTCTAAAACATTCCTAGTCTCGTGTAGGTACTTTATCTCATACTGTCATGTTATCATATATATATAAATTATAAAGTATGATATATATGTACATACAGTTTGTGTAAATCCCAAATTTACGCACCAAATATCAACCAAAACTTAAGTCGTTACAAACGAATAACCATCATTGCCATTTGCCAACACAAACCAACCCATCCAAACCAAAACCACATTCAACCAACTTTCCATCTAATTAATTAATTTAAGTTGACAGTTTCATTGATTTCATTGAGAAATGGTAGTGTTCCTGAGAGGACTTCCTAAGCACGATTTTCCGTAACCAATCACTGGAAGAAATTAATAGTCCTTTTGATAAAACCAAAACCACAAAAACAAAAAAAAAACACTAGGCGCTCGCTTGTCCTTTTCGTTAAAAAGAAATCTCTTTTGTAATTTTCTTTATTTTTTGTTTGTTTTTGTCTTGTTTAAACTGATTGTGACTGGGAAATGAAGAACGCCATACATCATCGTGAAAAATGCGAAAAATGTTACGACGACGATAATACACAGAAAAATAAATAAATTATCCTTAAAGTCAAAAAAGCCTCCGTCATGCTGCTTTAATTTTTTGTACATGCAGTCATCTTTTCGCCCAGGCAGGCCACATAAGCCATTGCGTGTGGAATATAATGCTGTTCGTAGACCCCTGCGAAGAGATGGGCTTGGGGTCCACTAGCAAAGACGCCCACGTCGTCACCCCCGTGTGTCTCCGAATCCAAGGGAACAGTCGCAGGAAACCTAAAATTCTATGGAAACAGAGGCAAAGCAGTTTCAATAAGCCAATGTGACAAATTAGGTTTTTATTTATCCTACCTTATCTCTCATATTTGTCTGCAGAAGGTTTCGCCGACGGCCTTGAGCCATGTGGCTCTCAAATCCAGGCCCGTTCGCATAGCTGAGTGTGGCGTAGGGAATTTCGTCGGTGCCCAACTGGCCATTGCTGATGCCAAAGATGTCATTATTTCGACTCGAATAGCCCGCCACTGACATAGTGTGCGAATGGTCTGATGTTACAACAATCAAGGTGTCCGACTCGCTCGTCCGCTTGCGGGCCAAATCAATGGCCTTATGAAATTCAATCGTTTCGTCTAGAGCTCGAACGGCTTCGGTGTCATGGTGAGCGTGATCGATACGACCACCCTCTACGAATAGGAAATAACCCCGGTTTTGAGCTTCCAGGACGTCCATTGCTTTGTCAACCATCTCAGCAAGACTAGGAATTGTCTCATTATCAGCATCCACATGGAATGGAATATGAGATGTGCCAAAGAGTCCCATCATAAATTCAACGTCCTTGGAGACCTATGTGACATATGATTTTAATTAAAAAAAAGTAAAATTAAAATAAAAAGGAAAACAATGAAAAGGACAATGCTAATGTATATGCATATGCAATTGTATTGGTTCACCTACAGCGGACAATTCATCCTTGGTCTGCACAAAGGCTGATGCACCATTATGAATGCTCTTCCATTTGTCAATCAAATTCTGATTGTCCTGACGTTTCCCTTTGCCACCCAAGATGTCTTTTTGTTCTTCCGGCAGAAATTGCTCCCTTCCTCCGCCCATGATTACATTTAAATTGCGCCCCACCGAGCCATATATCAATTGTTGTGCTATATCAAGGCATTGTTCAGGATCTTCGCCATCTTTGAGAATTTCTCCATCGTTTTCCCAGTTACGATTTGCTGTATGGGCATAAACACCAGCAGGAGAAGCGTGTGTCACAGAGGTGGTTGTAATAAGTCCTGAAAATATGGAGTGGGAAAAACACATAAAATATTAAATTGTTCCTGGCAATAAAAATTGGAGGGCAATTTTATTGAAGATAAAAAATATCAAAATTATTGCTATATTATGTAACAATTCAATAAAAGTACCTACATATATGTATGTACAGTACATACATATGTACTTCAAAAATAAATAAATTGTTTTGTTTTGTGTTGAATATAACCATATTAGTAGGTGTATCACTTTAGGGTGATAAAAAGTATTTACCTATAGATTAAATTATAAAAGGTGTACATATGCATTTGAAGATTAAAGAGACTGTAACCCCCAGTTTCACAGTGCAAGTTTAAACTCCACTTTTGGTTTAAACTTCAGATCGACAATTTTGCCGGTTTCACAGTTTCGTTTAAACCTTGAACTGAGTTCAATTTTTAGTTTAAGTTAACCGAGATCATTCTGCCGTTTAAACCTAAGTTCAACTATTGGGACCACTATACATTTTACATTATGGAATTTATTTACTTATTTTTCATAACCAATTCCATTAGAAAATCCATGTCTGCTGTTAAAGTTGTTATTTCTTTAATTTTTTGCACAATTATTGGCTTATTTTCCATTTTTTTTTTAAATTTTGTTTGTGTCACGTCACTTGAAAACAAAAAGTCGACAAATTATCAACAACCCAAAATAATTGTTGCTGTTTCGCGTGTTTTTTGCTTCAGAAAGGGAAAGAATAGACAAGGAAGCTACATATACTGTTTGCAAAACGTCACTTGGCAAAGCAAAAAAGTACAATGCTGCCAACTCTTTTTCATAAAATCTAGTTAAACTGATCTGAAGATTAGTTTAAGGTTTAGCTGATCTTAAGTTTAAACTCCCACTGTGAAATTGGGGGTAAGCCATTTAAGGCTCAGTTTTTCAGTAGCGTGTTAGACCAGAGTTAGCTTTCTCTGGAAATTAATATAGTATATAGATACACAGTTAACACAAATCAGTTTTTCAGGGGAAGATGAATGCAGAAAAACTTATAAAAGAATAATGAAGATAGACAATTTGAATATTAAAATTACTTCTGTTTTAAGTGGAGCGAATGAATATCATTAATTAAAATTATCAATTAAAAAGTACTAGTGACCTCAACTCTAGAAATTAATATGTTTCACCAAGATATGAGAGTAGAGTGATGGGCTCTTTGGTTAGTCTGTTCATTTCCTTCTGTGTATTAGTGGTATTTTTAAACAGTTGCCCATAAAACATATAAATATTAGCTTTAAAACTACAACGTAAATGGCACGATTAGTTTGTGTCTGGCTCACGTTAGGCCCCACTGTAGATGTCTGGCAAGTGTCAGATAAATTAAATGACACCATCCCCTAAGACATATCAAAAATTTAGCTTGGGTAAAATAACGCAATGTTGCAACATTTGCATGCAACTTTAACACTCGCTACCTCTTAATTGCACCCGGATTGAAGATTCTTAGTATCTATTTGTTCCTAGCTACCATAGTACCTGTTCGCAGACAACATCTGAGCTTTTTATAAAATAACGTACATATGTCTGGCGGCCCTGGGCTCTTACTCTATAAGAGTCGGTAAACATCGAACAACATTTGTTTCTTAGAAGGCAATGACAGACTAGCTGAAGAGTCGACTGTCATATTTGGGAAAGAGGAAAGAGTGATAGTGCTTGCCAACTTCTTCGAGAAAAACTTCACATGAAACCCACCTGACGATCTAACTGTTCAGAACGCAACAAACCCTGCAGTTTAATCTAGAAGTAGTTGGTTTTGTGGAATCCAACTTATCAAGGGACCCAACTGATATCACATATCTCTGCAATCTGCCCAAGATAGTTGGTATATGGCATCCAAAATTCAATATGCCGAAAAAGTCAGGCCGACCAGGCGCAGTTAGGTGTTCAATTACAGTCGCATTTAGCGAAAACGCCATTTTCCAGACAAATAGTTCAGCTAAGGGGCCAGTTATAGCGATCAGTAAAAACCATCAGTAAAAGTTGAACCAGGTGAAAACTGGAATTTTTGAAGTACAGCCGGTTATTGCAATCATTAAATTTCTATCAGTAATTAAATGTCAAACCTCCAGCAACAACCTTTTATTATTTTTAATGATGTTTATTGTTTCCGTAATTTTTTTACTGCTGGAGTGGAACAGTACAAAAAAAGAACACAGAAAACTAAAACGAAATGTTCCATTTTTTGTGAGTTGGCAATCAGCTGTTCAGTAAAACGAATTTCCATCAGTAGAATAAATAAATGCTTTTTTTACAAAAATTATTCATCCTTGGGATTATTTTTTGCCAGAAAAAAAATAGTTTAATTGATTTGCCATCGATTCGTTCCATTTTTATGTTTCAAATCTTTTTATAATATATGAAATTATGCAAAAGAAAATTTTTACTGATGGTTTTTCAGATCGCTATAACTGGCCCCTTAGGTTAAAGCACTAACGCTGCATCTTACTACTAAAGTTCCAGCATGACATCAGCGAAGCGCTCAAAAACGATCGTGTCACCGTTGGATGTTTTCTGAATGTCGAGGAAGCGTTCGACAGCATATCGATTGAAGCATAACCTTTCACTTATTACATTTACATCCGTCACTTACAAAAATTCTTATTTCTCTCTTTTTTTCAAGAAAATTCTACCTTCAATTGTACACAATAATGAACAAGTGAAGAACATCTGAGCCGGAGTTGTCCAAGGTTCGAATAAGCTAGGCTCTACAGCCCCATGACATCTAACCAGCATGTGCAGACTGGATGCGAATATCTCCTGTATGCTGATGATTCCCTTTCCCTTACGCAAAGTTGTCAAAAAACTCTACGCGCTCTACAAGAAATGGGGCAACCGGATAAAGACCTCCAGATCGGAGCTTTTGTGGGAGACCCTAAGTAGCGCAGCCAACTGCAGAAGACTGGTTCTGAAACTTCTGGATTTTTTTTTTTTAAATAAAGCGCGCACTAAAGGGGTTCTTACTACCCTTAACATGTTTAAACACAGTGCGAGCGTTATGAAAATAGGAAAGGATTTAAGAGGAGATGCCGGTGCACATTGGGTTTGAACCTTTGAATATCAAAATGGCAGGGAAAGATAGTGCCGGGTAAAGCATTCCACATTCTTGTAGTGCGACTAAAGAAAGAATCTCTATACCTAACAGTACGTCCGAAGTTGGGCTCAAGGGTAAACTGATGTGCATTCCTAGAAATACGAGTATTACGGTTGAATTTATTTTAGGGGAGGAATGCAACTGGCTATTTCGCTAGAGCACTGGTTATGAAAATAACGGTAAAATAACGAAAGACATGAAACATTGGGTCGGTGTTCGAGAGGTGCAAATGCTTCCGTTATATTTCTTTCACCTATCATTTTCATAGCTCTTCTTTGAATTCTATCCAGTAGACTCAAGTGAGTTATTGGAGCACCTGCCCAAACATGAGAATTGTACTCGAGTTTTGGACGCATAAAGGCTTTATAGATAACAGCCAGATCAGAAGGGGTGCAAAATTTCTTGCATCGCCGAAGAAAACCTTAACATTTAGCAGCATTTTTGGCAACATCAAATATGTGATCGTTCCACAGAAGGTGGTCTGTGATACACATACCGAGGACTGAAAGCTTTTCGGTTTCCTCAATGCACGAACCACTCATGGATAGTGGCATGAGGGGTGGGTTTCGTTTTGACGACACTAGACAGCATGGAGTTTCTGCAGCATTAAATTCTACGCGATTTTTGATTCCCCATTGGACAATGCTGTCGAGATCAGAATTTAATGAGCTTATCATACGCTGCCGTTCAAGTTCCACATCCGAAGGACATGGGTGTGAATCTTTAAACGAATATGAGAAGCTGAGGGTACTGTCATCTGCGAAACAGTTTAATGGATTAGAAGTTTCAGATAAAAGATCGTTTATGAATATAAGGAAGAGAGTCGGAGACAAAACGGAGCCCTGGGGCACACCAGCATTTATTTTGTGGATTTCAGGCGATAATACACTAAAAGTGTATTTATCAGGGTCAGAGGTAAGGAGCAAGTCCAGAGTGTTGGCGGATTGACCTGGAACGTCAGGGATTCGAGTTGGCTTGTCAACAAGCTGAGTCAGGTGGTTTAACTCAGCAAAGACCTCAACAAACCTTCCTTCGGGTGTTGTCTGGCCCGAAAAGCGAAGCCAATTAGAGTTGTGTACATTGAAATCGCCCGCAATGATGATTTCAGTGTGAGGGTAACGGGCAACAATTCTTTGAAGGGAGTCGGACAGAGCATCAAACTCGTTAAAAGTTGAATTTCTGTCCAAATTAGGGCTTCGATAAACGAAACATGTGTGTATGATGTGCTTATTTACCATGGATCTTCAATAGCAGTCAAAAACTTCATAGAGTTGGTAAGGTTAAACCTGTATTCACGAAACGTGCTCAAAAAAAGCCAACTGCGCTTTCCGCCGACTTAATCAACTGATGAGATGCAGAAAAGTACTATGCCAGAAGTTGAAGACACTGATGTGCTTCTGCGGCCAGTCATCAGCTTTTCCTTCCCAATCTGGTTGTCCATCTTGAACACGGCCACGGAGGTAGTTCAAGTGTAAGAAAGAAAGTTAGTTTTTATAGAGAGGCGAGCATCATCCCCCTGGAAAACAACTCTTGCTTTCACCAAAGAAGCTAGAGGCACACACCAACATTCACCCAAATCAACTGATTATAAGGTTGAACACCGAACAAACGATAACGCTGACGCTGATAACCTTAGTACAACAGAAATCCTGGTTGATAGCATTTTCATCACGGGCAACGAGCAAGCAGTTTCCATCAGCGCCACAACAGGGTCAACATATCATTGCGGCCAAAAGCTTACCCATCACCCTACCAAAACTTCAACATGACAAGCGGGACAGACCACCCGAAAGAACGATAAAGTCAACCGAATATTAGATTTAATTTTCTCTCCTTTTTTTTTATATTGATATATCCGCTCAACGGATTTTGTGAAGACAATTTCTTAAACCTTTTTGATAAGGAAAAATTCCAAATCGAATTTTTTTGACAAGACAAAACGATTTGCATTCAAAATTTCTGAGTCGAACTATTTTCATGAAGCTGCAGATGCTGATCCAAATTATTATATGTTCCAAAGTATGCAATTAAATTGTGGGCAAAGTAAGGTCATTATATTAAAATCAATAACTATTCACCTGTCAAAAAGGTTAGAGAATAGATTTTTGACGTTGACATAGTTTATCACTATTTATATATACTAGTATATCGCCCAATGGCCGAAATTCAACCAAAAACTCACCCACTCAAAAACTCATTTTGAAACTTGAAAAATAACTTTTCTCTAGAGTCAAGCAATTAGTTTGAAAATTAAATCACACAAAATTTGTTTTGTTTTAAATTTTTTTTTTTATATCCACAGTGATCGGCAATGCAAAATCAAAAATGACCCACAGTGTGTAAATGCGAGTCTAAGGTATATTCTGCAAATCTCCGCACCCATGGCTTCCCAACCATATAAAATTTTTCGAAATCGGTTGGATACTTTTTGAGCAAATGGTACCACAAAATGTTTTTAATGCTATTTATATATAGATATATTTATATATATATATATGACAAGAAACATTTTGTGACAATTTTTTTTTTGGGAAAAATAATTGCGCTTTGAACAGATTTACTTTCCATACCAAATATTTTATATTTTATCGCTGTCAAGAACAAGGACAAAATTATATGCCGATGACTCTATCATATACACGACGTCCTTATCCCCAGCTACCAAAGTACAAACCCACGTCAACAATCATTGGAACTACTACATGAAATGGAGTTTGAAGATCAACGCTAGTAAAACGGAACTCATCTGCTTCCGGCCACCTCAAACACAGACAAGATCACGAAGAAGAATTGCTGCTAGAAGCCGCAACATCAACAATCAACATCAGTTTGCTAGATGAAACCATCATCCAAACAAAAGAAAGCACCAAATACCTTGGAGTGCTTTTAACCAACAAGATGAAATTCAATAAGCATGCGATGGCGATTATAAAGCGTGCAAACTTCTCGTTTCATCCTTCTTCATCCTCTACTGAAAAGACAGAATGGAGTAAGCAAGAAGACGAAGCTTCTCATTTACAAGCAGCTGGATCAGGCCGGTCCTAACCTACGCCTGTCCCATCTGATCAACCATATCTCCTTCAGCGATGAAGAAGATACAACTATTCGAGAGGAAGATCTTGAGAATGTGCAACACCCTTGCAAAGAAGTATTCGGCTTTTCGCAGATTTATCTCTGTCTTTTCTCTTTCTAATTTTGACAGTTCATTACAAACAAAAATAAAGAAAAAAAATCTAAATCAAGGGACCAGCGTTACCACCATACTTTTATAACTTTAGTTTTTAACTGATGTACACATTTCTTGCAGTGTTTATTATGCCAAATTGAGCAAGTTGGAGCTTTAAGATATGGGTTACAAGATTTAGGCTCGTTTTAATTTCTACGCTTCTCGCTTCAAATTTGTGAGATAAAATTCTATGTTTTGCAAATTATTTTTCCCATACAAATTTTGACAGTTCATTTCTACCGATATAAAAGTCTATGGTTTATAAGCTTTCTATGGATTTTCCGCGTTTTGCATGAATACCCCTATTGTTACAACGAAATAAAATTTAAAAATAGTATAACACTTTTGTTTCATTTGTAAAATTGTGGTAACGCTGTTTGTTTCCCTTGATGGAAAGTTTTTTATGTCTGTTGTGTTTTTTTTAGCCACTGACGTTTCTGGGATAAGCCGAATTGGCCAAACAAGATGCTCTGCGAGGCATCAGGCGTGATCCACATTGACCAGTATATGATGGAACTTACCAGCAAAATCACGATGAACTTCGAAGCATATCCAAACCCGCAAGTACAACAGATACTACAGGAGGAAATTCAGCCCAGGCCGAGATACCTGAACCCCAGAGCTATCATTGGTGACAGACGTTTATTTTTTGAGTGCTTCAAAATTACTTAGTTTTTCAGATTTTTTTTTTAATTCATGGTTAGGTTAGCAACACAAATATAACATGCATGAATTTAAAACTGATGTGGCCTCGTAGAAAATTTTATAACAAACAAGTTTATAGTGGACGGTTTTTTCCTATGTTGCATGTTTCCAAAGTTATAAAGGAAAATGTCGGAAAAGACGGTGTGATTTAAGCTTTTTTCACTGTTGCATTTTTCTTTCAGTGAGCACAGGTTTTTCGAAGTTGCAAACTTGGCTATAGACTACTCTAACATGCCCCAAAAACATATAAAAATCCAAAACTACATCACGCTTTTCGAAGTAAGTAAGTAAGTAAGCTTAGTTGTAAATCAATTGTATATAAAATTTAGCTAAATAAAACAAAATCTTAAATTTAAAAAAAAGACAATTTTATCGGGAGAAATCGTTGGGCTCTGGATTTACTTTCCAAACGAAATACTTTATCAGGTCACCCAAAACCAAATTGTCCTAAATTCAAAAACACTTTTGTTTAATAATTAAAGCATATCCAACTATAAAAGACATTCTATGTAGATATTATAAATAATATTTATTTATTATGTATCTCTTAATTTTTAAACTTTTTGACTGCGACTGGTCTACTGTCAGTTTAAAAAATAAAAACGACACATAATAAAATCTCTTCAAATTCATTCGCATTTATTTCGTTGTATTTACGAGTAAGATATCGTTTGTTCAAATAAAAATCATTGATTGATATGATTAAAGTAAATCAAAATAATAAGAAAATAAAACGAAAATAAAATAAATTTCTAACAAATGAAATCACCAACAAAATACAAATCCTTCAAATTAAACTTTTTCCCTTCTCTTGCGTCTGTTTGTTTGTGTCTATAAAGTATTTTCCCTTGCAATAAAATCCCAATGTAGGTATTTATATGTTTGAAATTCTATTCCAAAGTTTTACAACCAAACGTCTTGGGGATCATAAAGAATGTTCTCATAAAAATTGGAACTTTTACAAAATGTTGTACAACATACCCGTACTCGCATATAAAAGAAAAATCAATAAAACACACTATCAGATCAGAATATAAAAAATAACATATATGTATAAATTACTGTTATTTTATTATGTGTGAAAGTTGAATGGAATTTTCAAAAGTTTCTTAAACTAAACCACAATACAGCTTCAGGGTTTATTTAAGGCACTTTTTCATATCAAAGTTATTTAGGATACGAATGGAACCTATGTTTTAAAACTTTTTTTTTTTTCTTGAAAAAAAGACATAAAATATGTATTATCTTACAAAGTCAAGTCCTTCGAAGATGTGTTTGAATTTGGAATAGTTTAGATTTGATATATGGTTTAACTGTATCTGTCTGATGTTAAGATATATTTAAATGTCATTTTCCGTGTGTTAAGATTAAAGATTAGGTGATGAGGGAGCAAGAATAATTTGAATTATTTGTTTGCTGAAAGATATCAGAATAAATTTCTTATGTTATGTTATGTTTAAAAATGCGATTAGATTGAAGTAAATGGCAAAGATAGGAGTCCCAAGACCACGATTTATCCATTATTTCACATTTGTCTTTATTAAAGCAAAAAAAAAAAAAAACACATTTCACAACAAGATAACAACTCGTTTAGTAAATGGTATCCTGACATGAGTTTTTCTTCATCTAGTTTAGATAACATTCAAAAACCGTTGAAATCTGCCGTTTACATTAATACGAACTTAAATTTTGTTTTTGCTGAGACAGACAACTGATCCCAATTTCAGATTTTTGTTAAATTTAGATTTTTTTTTTAAATTTACATTAGTCTCTACAAACGCGGTGGATTAACTGGGTTGGGGTCGAAATACTATATGTGGCAAAATACTGTATTCAAAATATTGTATGCCAAAATACTGTATGTCAAAATTCTGTATGTGTAAAATGTTGTATGAGCAAAATACTGTATGTCAAAATACTGTATAGCAATATTCTGGTTGGTCAAAATACTGTATTTCAAAATTCTGTACATCAAAATTCTGTAAAAAAGAAATATCGTGCGCGCGCACTTTTTAACATTATCAAAACGATATTTCTTTTACAGCATTCTTAGAGAACTTTGAAATACTAATAAATTATTTATTAGAATTAACAAATTATCTATTACAATTTTTATGTAGGCGTCATAACTTTCTTATTACCCCCTGAAACAATAAAAGATCGAAATTGATAAAGAAGCAAGCTTCAATTGTTGATTAATACCTAGTTGGGAGCTAGGGGAAAAGAAGAGAGAAAACAAAATTCCAGCCTTATTTACTTCTTCTTCGTTCACTTCATTTTCTCTCTTAAATTATTTCTTGAAATTTTTCTTCTTTTTTGGTAAATGTCAATTATATTTGTATAAAGTTATGATTTGATTGTCAGTAAACACAACACAATTATATTCAAAACAAGTATTATATTATGGGCAGTGTTCATAGACATGTTTAAAACTCTTGCTAAGATATGTTTAAGCAAACCTCCAGTTTGAGATATTCATAGAGATATTTAAACTATTACTTAGGTAAAAACCCGTAGCGTAATGGTTAGTGCGTTCGACTGTTACGCTGGCGGTCTGGGATCGCTTCCCAGCCTCGTCCACCTAAAAACTGAAAAAGTTTTTTTCAGGGCTACTGCCTCTTGCGAGGAATTGCCAAATCATCCAAGAGTATCACTTGTCACGAATAAGTGCTTCTCGTCTAGCCGTTCGGATTCGGCATAAAATTGTAGGTCCCTTCCATTCCTGTCGAAAGGCGAACACAGGAATGGTTCCGAGTTGTTAGTCACTAGGCCCTGGTTCTTCATGAGAAGTTGTGCCACCCGATTTATTTTTTTTTAGGTAAGAACCTGGGGTTTAATTTTAAACAGACGATGAGTTGTGTTTAAATTGTTATTAAACCTACTGAAAATCAAAAATTTATTTTTTTTTTAATTCAATTTGTAAGCCAACAAACAGTTTTTTGGGAAATTATATCAAAATGTCAATTGATATTAAAATGTATGAATATTTTGATATGGTATCGATATGGTACTAAAACTGAAAATATGACCAACTTCACAAAGGTTAATATGTACATATGTTATTTTCAGGTTCATCAGAATCTGAAATTCAAACGAACTCTGTAACCAATTATTTGGTTTTGACATCTTGAAAATTTTCATTAAATGTCTCTTGTTGCTTTATCGCTTGATATTATTTTCTTCCTTATTCCTCTGAAATGATGCAAAGAAGAATATCTAGTGCTATTTTCCCATTTATTTTAAATGTATTACCATCTTTTTACAAAAACTTTAAACAAAACAGAACAAACTATTAATTTGTATTTATTTTTCGTTTTGAAATATAAAATTTATGAGATTGAAAAAAAAGCAGAATCATTTGATAAACTTTTGTTTTGCTTAACACAGGTACATTAATGTCTATGAATAAGAACTATGTTTATTTAAAGAATAGAACCAACACTGTGGGTTAGTAAATCAAGTGTTTAGCGAACAACTATGAATAGATACGCCCCTTATGTGTTTTATTTTTTTTTTTTTTTTTTTGAGGAAAAAAAAACAGTATTGAAAATACAGTATTTTGCCGTTCAGAATTTTACAAAACAGAATTTTGCAAGTCAGTATTTTGTTCATACAGTATTTTGACATACTGAATTTTGTATTTAGAGTATAATGACATACAGAATTATGGTCTTACAGTATTTTGACCACACAGAATTTTGTCATACAGAATTTTGAAAAACAGTATTATGACCCGCTCCCGGAATAACTCACGTTAAATCATGGTTCAGCGTTCAAGTTTAAAATATGGCATAAAAGCCAATTCTATACATGAACCTTACTTAATCCACCGAAATGAAAAAAAAGGTTAGTTAAAATATTTCATTCCCCCTACAAATAATTGTACAACTGCTCCAAAGTTTCTATGCTCTCACTAAATTTTAAATAAAAAAAAACTTTATTAAATTGGACTTAGGGCCAGTTTGTTCACAGCTAATCATCTTTAAACTATGATTATTGCAACTGGGAGATCGTCGAATTTATTTGTTGCTCAAATTGGTTTAAAAAAATCCAAAGTACGAGTTGGATATCTTCAGAAGGTTATTAGTTAAGATACTAACCACATACTTATGTGTTTGTTTTTTGTTTTTATTAAAGGCGGCGATGACTTAGTCCTGGAACTTTCAACCGATCTACATTAACATATCCTTATTTAAAAAATGGAAATACATACGTTTTTCCCACCCCCGCCCTATCGAAACCTGGTGAACGCTTTTTGTAATGGGTACTAAACACATTAGACAAATGCGTTCATAGGTTTTAGTCAACAAATCTTGATTTATTATATTCATACCTTGCAAGGCGACCTAAAAGTCATTAATTTGTCATTTTTGATGAAAAACAAAAACAATGAAAACTTAAGGAATAAGACCAGAAGATATTGTTTCCCTATCCCCTATAACTTCCGGCAATGCTCTTTTCTTAACAAAAATTGATTAAAATCAAAAAAAAAGTATAGACCTATACAAATGTTAGACGTTTTACCTAGGCCGTGGAAAGTGGTGATCAGAGTGACAGGGGGAGAAGTGGGTTGCGATTTGATATTATTTATTTTGTTTTTTTAGACTAAGACTTCTACGTTTAAGACAAGTATTGCATTAGTAAATAACAGAATCGCTGAAAAAAATTGCGCGATACAATCCAAGTATTTGTTTAACAGTTTGCGGTACTTAATCAGCCCTGGGTCCCCGATTAGCGAATTTTCACTAAGTTTTTTGCGAAAGACAATGTTATTTAGCAATTTGATGTAAATTATGATAAATGAAATAAGGCCCCAAATTGTTTTTAAAATAAAATAAAATAAAATAAAGACCCAAAACTAGTGTTGGGGTCTTATTTCATTGGGGCTTTATTTCAAAATGAAATTATGCTCCAAAACAAAATGAAATCAGGCCCCAAAAAATGAAATAGAACACCAAAATTTTAGAAATCTCGTTGTTGTTGTTTTGTTTGCTTTTTTTGGGGCCTTATTTCATTTTTTTTTGGGCCTTATTTCCTGGGGCCTAATTTCACGGAGCCAAAGAAACCAAGCCAACCATGATGCGCAGCGCCGTGAATTTGCCGATTGGGTGTTTGAACATCATCAAACTAATGCGGATTTTTCGAAGAAAAATTATATTTTCAGATTTTCAACTCGACGCCCCGACGGATACGTAAATAATCAAAACTGCTGGGGTGCTGAAAATCCTCGTGTGATACTCGAACAACCAATGCATCCGACGTGAGTAACTGTGCGTGCATTTTGGACTGGCAGAGTAATTAGGTCGTATTTAATTATTTGACGAACTTTTTTTCGCAAAATGTTTACCATTTTTGTAATGTATTTTTACAATAATTAAACGTTGTTGGTTTGAATACTTCTCCATATTATTGAATCGCATAGTCTGTAGTACGTGACAAATGTAAAAAAAAATCACCATACAACTGGTATTCACAAAATGGCGGCAAATTTAAATCCACGGCACTCTTGTTAGGACAACCTATATAAGCTTTTTAAGAAGACCTTATCGGCTTATTCTTAGATATTTATAAAACGCAAACAATCAACAAAACAATGTCTCAAACAAAAAAAATCGATTAAGATTCGCTTACAAAGCTTATATCTTGGGTTCTATTAGTCGCATTTCCAAGATTATGATGTTTAGATTTAAAGAAAGTGTCAGTGCGTTATATTTTTGTAATTTATTGAAGTAGTAATACCTCTGAAAAATAATTGGAAAATCGCTATCTTCAAACCACCACCCTCAGTAAGGGCTGAAAAAAAAACTTACAGACTTTTGTTTTCGATACCACGACACGTACACCTGCAAACCCTCATACTCATATTTTGGTTATCCGTCCACTACAAAAAATTTGATGTCGGCTCTTGTAATACTAATAGTATCATATCATTCTCAGTGCTCTTCTATTTGCTCTCTTTATTAATGATAGCTGCGCACATTCCAGGAGGTGTCCGAATTGCTGGTATCGTAATAAATGTATTGCTCTATGCCGATGACCTTCTCTTATTATCCGAATCAGCAGAAACCCTGCAATTGATGGTAAATCGTCTTACGGACTATTGTGACAAGTGGGGTTCAGTCATCAACACTGACAAAACAAAAGTAATGGTCTTCTCGCATTCCACTCGGAGTGAAGTTAGGAACACCTGGATACTCAATGGAAGCCGTTTAGAAGTATCGAAAGAATACAAGTATTTTGGAGTTCTACTAAACCCAACCCTGGATTTTAGCAAGCACCTTGCAGAAAAAGCAAAAACTTCACAAAGCTTGATTAATGTTATTTGGAAAAAGATTTTCTCTAACGATCACATAAATCTTTCAACAAAATATAATTTTTTCAATGCAGTCGTGAAATCTTCGCTTTTTTATGCGGCACAAATATGGGGAATACAAGAATACGAGGAAATTGAAAAGTTTCAAAGAAATTTTGTAAAGAAAATATTCAATATTCCCTTAACTGCACCAAACTATTCAATTTATTTGGAAACAGACCTGCCCAAACTTTTTACTTTAAGTCTAAAGTTACAGGCGGATTATTTAATTAAAGTGTTTGGTCTACGGGAAACTCGTTTATGTAAAATAATGATAAAAAATAAATAAATCGGGTGGCACAACGGCTCATGAAGAACCAGGGCCTAGTGACTAACAACTCGCAACCATTCCTGTGTGCACCTTTCGACAGGAATGGAAGGGACCTACAATTTTATGCCGAATCCGAACGGCTAGACGAGAAGCACTTATTCGTGACAAGTGATACTCTTGGAGGATTTGTCAATTCCTCGCAAGAGGCAGTAGCCCTGAAAAAAAACTTTTTAGTTTTTAGGTGGATGAGGCTGGGAAGCGATCCCAGACCTCCAGCGTGACAGTCGAACGCACTAACCATTACGCTACGGGCTACTACTGTAAAATAATGATGCTCTACGAAATTCTGAAAAAAGACTGGTGGATGAGGACATGGGAAAACATTGCTGCTTCCTGTAGAGAAGTTGTGCAGATCAATCTCAATAATATTGGTCAGATGAAAACGAAGTTCTACGAAATCATCCAAAAACTTGAAGACTCTAATCGAAATCAGATGATTGAAAATGCCCGTCAATCGGAGAGCAGATTACTCTATAGCCAGCTTGATCATAACTTGTGTGACAAGAACTACTTCCAAGATTCTCTCTCCTATAAAGATATTTCCCTAATTTTTAAATCAAGATGCGAACTTCTAAAATTAAATGGAAAACCATACAACGGAAGCTTTGACCAATTTTGCAATTTGTGTAACTTGAGAGCTAAAGAAGATTGCTTTCATTTCATCAGTGTGTGTCCAATTTTTAACCAGCAAAGAAGAGCATGCTTTGGTAAACCAACCCTATCAGTACAAGAAACGATTGAAATTTTAAATGGATCAGATTGGGAGAACCTTTTCAAATTTGTCAGAGCTAGCTTCCGCTACAGAACGCTTATAATAACGGAATATACATAAATCATAATGCAAATATTTATAAAATTAAATCAAATCAAATCTTTTTTCCTTTTTTACTTTTTATACCATTAAACATACTTGTTCAATTGTATTAAATATTTTAAAGTTACCAGTCGAGGTGACGGCTAAGCCAATGCTTAAAAATTCATAAAAGCTTTTGTAAATTTATAATGATAACTTGCAATAAATGAATATTTGAATTGAAAAATATTGAATAGTATCATATAGTATAAATATTACATAGATTGTACCAAAGTAAAAAATTTCAATTTCTCCTCTAGGAAATCCCCTAAGAACCTTAAGTCCAAAGTTTGAAGAAAATCGCTTCAGCCGTTTAGGCTGCCCGCCGAAGTACAGACAGACAGAATTGCGAGACCTGTTCTCTATCGGCGTAATGTTAGGGAAAATTATCTCGAGTTCGATTTTTTGCACGAATCCTAAACCTGCCCAATACCTTCTACGTATATCGCAAGTGAAAATGTCATAATGTAAACGTACAAATCACTTTGTAGGTACTTTCTCAGTATTGTATAAGAAGAACAATAAAATATGACAGAAAATTCCTTATAAATCTTGGGAATACACAAGAGTTTAGCGATGAAGCGATAATTGAAGATTTCTTTTTATTTGCGAGGCTATGTTTAAGTACGTCATAGGTACATGCTCGTAGTATCTTATCAAATGAATGGAAAATTTCAAATTCAATATGCTGATAGAAGAATTTGGACATTTTTTGTTTATTTATTTTTTTTATATTTAAAATACGTCTTTGTTACATGAAAAGTGCGAGTTATTTGTATAGTGATGCCACTACATATTTCATGTATAAATTGATAAAGGCCAACTAGGTAAGAAATAACTTAATAGAATTTGAAGATGACAGGTGACCTTTGTAAAGCAGGCGGAAAGATTCAATTCTTTTTTTTATTTTTGCCAATCGTACAACTAATGAATGTTTTGATGCGTAGGTACTATAATAAAGCATTTAAAATGAATTATTATTTGAGTCCAAAATTCCTCTCTGACCAAAACTCGCCAACAAAAATATTTAAGCAACCCAACGAGATGTTTCAACGTTAAAAATTAAAATGCAAGACACTAAGTTGCGAATCGATCATATCTATGGCGAATCGAAAAACCATTAAATAATTAAAAATTTTCATTTTATTCGGTGGTTTTTTAATGCAGATAATAAATGTGCAATTTCCAATGTTTTTTTTAGTCGAAATTGGCTTGAGCTTTGATGTCGCACGTTACGTTCTCCACAAATTCTTTTGGAAGTTAAATAATAATCACCTCGAAAAATTAAAAGCAATTATTTTGTTCTCATAGTGTCATTCATTCAATCATTATTGAAAATTATAATAATTTTAGTTAATTAACTTGATGCTAATTGAACAAAAGAAAAATAGTTAAAAAAATAAATTATATCCTTTATATTTTTTTTTTTTTTTCATAAATTAAATATGTATATATTCCGTGTTTATTTATATAACTATGGATGCATTTGTGGTATAGTTTAAATGTTATAAAAACCAGCCAGCGAGAAAAAGAGGATTGATAATAATGTATGTAAAACCTACATAATCGTACTCTATTTTGGTCTCGTAAGCAATTACTTTGTAGAATTGACTGGACAATGATCGTGGTCATGGTCATGGTCAATGCAATACTTAATGGCAGCCGAAACGTACAAAGTATCAACCGATGTCAACAACTTACGCAAGTACTCGTACACGTGCACATGATATGAATTTATTTTTTCTTATTATGAATGCATCAATGTGTCACCTTGACTTTGGTATTATAGCAACAAATTTATTTTTTAAATAAAACATGTAGGTACGACAATTTTGTTGTTTACTTCCTTCCGCCTAGTAGGTACGACATATCAGTTGGAATAATAATTTACTTCACGATGAGTATGAAACGACCATGAAAATGTTAGGAATTAGAGACAAGAGTAATACACAGACTTTATTCATGTGAGGCTCAAAACTATTGAAAGCCAATTTTGTGTGTCTTATAGGCCAGTGACGATGGTAAAGTTAAACTCGAGTTAACTCACCAAATGCGACACCAATTTTTAAATTATAAACAAACACTGCATTAAGTATTGCGCAAGCAAGTTGAACTCGCCTAAATCAATGACAACACGAATGAACAAATATGACAGATATCAAATGCGCAAGTGCGATGCTACAGATCTTCAGAGCTAGAATATATTATTGGTGCTGTGTTTCTTGGCCTCATCCCTTATTATAGTCCGAGAGCTGATGATCATTAAGGTACTCTAAGGGGCGTATTCATAGTCATTTTAGAGCTGGGTAGTTAAACATAGGTTTAGTTTAATTCTCGGACCTTGATTCTATTCTTTTAAGTTTATCATTTCAAAATATTTGAAGCTATTTGTGTCGTATACCAAGTTAATTATCTTATAAAAATATAAAACCAACAATTTGTAATTAAAACCTGAAAAACCTTGTCCGACCAGCGGTTTTGTTAATGTTAATATTAAAGCATTCTTTCTTTTCTGAAGCCGCGATGAGATGGGTAAACCTACGGTCGCCTCCCGTATCCCGTATAAAGTATCAAATGTTCAATTTATTTTGAATAAAGTTACATATAAAAACTGGGCTACTTACGAAGAACTCGAAGTAAAGTAAGCACCATCACCGCTTTAGATTAAATAGTTATTACAAAGTCCCATTTTAAATATTTTTCTTCAAAATGAACACTTCCAAAAACTGCATTAAATCAATGAGATGTATTAAACATACTTTGAATTTAAACACGCAATATTTAATTATGTTAAACAAAAAACGTATATATACATAAGTGCCAATGTCATTGTTAATAAGAAATTTTTATATATTTATCCTTATGTGAATACTGTTAATTATAAATATCAAATTAACGCTAAACAAAATTATTCAACCAATCTCAAGAAAAAGTTCGTGTTATCCGTTCACGTTTTGCATGTATAACGAATTGTGTAAAATTGATTGATTTGTTGACATTTGCCGCGGTGATTTTCCCCTTTTTAACACGATTTTAAAACTGTTTTTAATTATTTGGCACGAGTACGATAACTGAGGCGCCTAGAACTAATAAATGTTTTTTGTAGAGCCGTTAAATACAAGCCTTTTTTACTATCTCATACCGTTTGGGCGGGAGGGGCAATTTTATAAAAAAGTACTAAACAAATAAAATTATTAAAATATAACGGTAACAGTTATAATTTAGTTTAAGGTCTTTATTTAAAGCCAATACTTTGTTCTAACGGGTGATTTTTTAGCTGGTTTGTTTTGGCAACACTGGTTTTGACAGCTGACGTGTGTTTAGTACCTTGTGTCACTGTCAAACAGCTTCAGTTTGGTTTGCAATTTAACTATGGATCGTCTTACAAATGAACAACGCTTGCAAATTATTGAATTTTACTATCAAAATTCGTGCTGCTTCCATTTTATGGTCGGCATTCTCGACCTTCTGAGCAGTCTATTCGGAAGATTGTGACCAAATTTACTTTGTTGGACATTAAACCACCAACACGTTTACGTACTGTGCGTAGTGAAGAAAATATTGCGGCCGTATCAGCTAGTGTGACAGAAGACCGCGAAATGTCGATTCGGCGCCGTTCCCAGTAGTTAGGCCTTTGTTACAGCACTACGTGGAATATTTTGCGGAAGGATTTGGGCGTAAAGCCTTTTAAGATACAGCTGGTGCAAGAACTAAAGCCAGCCGACCTACCACAACGCCGAATTTTTGGTGAATGGGCTCTTGGAAAGCTGGCCGAGGATCCGCCTTTTTATCGAAAAATTGTGTTCAGCGATGAGGCTCATTTTTGGTTGAATGGGTACGTAAATAAGCAAAATTGCCGCATTTGGAGTAAAGATCAGCCAGAAGCATTGCAACAGCTACCAATGCATCCCGAAAAAGCCACTGTTTGGTGCGGTTTATGGGCCGGCCGCATTATTGGGCCATATTTCTTCAAAGATGATGCGAATCGCAGCGTTACTGTCAATGGTGAACGCTACCGAGCGATGATAACAAACTTTTTTTTGCCCGAAATGGAAGTTCTTGACTTGCATGATATGTGGTTTCAACAAGACGGTGCCACATGTCACACAGCACGCGAAACAATGGCGCAATTGCGAGGCGAGTTTGGTGAACAGTTAATTTCACGTTTCGGGCCGTTCAATTGGCCGCCTAGATCGTGCGATTTGACACCATTAGACTATTTTTTGTGGGGGTATGTCAAGGCTAATGTCATACAAGCCCGCTTCGACTGACGCACTGGAAGCCAACATCCATGCATTCATTCGTGAGATACCGGCCGATATGTGTGAAAGAGTATGCCAAAATTGGACTCAGCGGATGGGCTACCTGAGACGCAGCCGCGGTCAACATTTGCATGGAATTATCTTTAAAAATTAAATTGCAAGGTTCAAACTATCGATTCAAATAAATATTTCATTCATTTTTTCGAATTTTTTATGTTTTTTTTTTTTTTTAAGTTATAAACCTCTTAAAAAATCACCCATTATTAGTTTGTTTTTAAATCAAGTGTAATCTATGCATAGTTTTTGAAAAAATGGGTTTTGAACTCAAAGTTTGGGAAACAAAAACATAAAAAAAAGTTTAAAGTGTAATTTTTCAGAACTTTAAAATTATATTATTTTTCTAAAATTCGTTGCTCTATTTAAATCCTAATCAAAAACTGAAAACTAGATGATTTTTTGTCTTCTACTTCTTGATAAAATTAAAAATTACTGAAACTACTTTTTTATGAGATTTTTTTTTTTTGCTTGCTTACATAAATATAGTGCTATAGCACCCAGCATTACGATGTATATATAAACAGTGAGGTGTTCCTGCAACCCCCCTGCTTGGGCACACTATAGGATTTGGGGTAGGTGCGAGGTTGGGTGTATGCAAAGTTTCAATTTAGAAAGTCATTTAGCGTTATCCAGAATGCACCGCGAGGTGGCATTCCACGTCCGGCTCAATTATAATTACACTGGACTACTAGCAGGAGGTGTCAAGTTGTGATGTAGGTATTTGTTTTCCTTTATTTTTACTTACTTCAGAAAAGTTTTGCTTTCGATGCAACTTATCTGTGTAACTTTACCAGTAGCAGACGAACGTTTCGTTTAGTCGTGATCAGCTTTACAAAGACAACTTGGTTTCTTTTTACGATCTATGTACTGTACGTACTTAGTTAGGAGCCAGTTAGAGCTATCATTGAAAACCATTATTGAAAATATTAATTTTCAATTTTGAAGAAAAAATAAATGATTATTTTGATGCCAAAGTAAAGCTAATTGACTTAATAATTATTTCTAGGTAAAACAAAATTGAATTTTGCACAACTTTTCTCATAAAATGACTTTTAATTTTTCAATAATGAACTACCTTACCAATGATCATTGAAAAAATTAAAAGTTACGTTATGGGGAAGATATGGGTCAAACTGATTTTTTTTTTTTTTTTGAGGAGAAATAATTTTGAAGTCGTAAGCTATCTTTCTGCATTAAAATATTCAATGATTAAACTTTCGAAGGTTCTCAAAATCAACAATTAACTTTTTCAATGATGGTTTCCAATGATAGCTATAACTGGCACCTCAATTAAAAAAACAAAACGACAGACAATAGATTTTTATAGCTCTTAAAATCAAATTTATTATGCAATTTAACTTACACAATCAAACAAAAATTGAAAGATTTTAAGAGTTTACTATGGACTAATCTGTAATGTAAAATAACTTAATATCAAGCTATAATCTCGCTAATGTCGAATAAAATGTCTGAATAACTCAAGGCTATTATAATACGGTACCATATCAACTGAAAATTGCTATACTTACAACCTACTCATGTATTACAAAAAATTAAAAATGTTCACGCCATGACAGCTATAAATATATGTAAAGCGCACAGAGCCCGCAATCCAATCAGGCACCACACTAGTATGAACTAGTATCGGTCACATTCAAATTATATGCCATATTTTTAGTTACATACTTTTCCGTGATAGTCCCAACGTGTTCACAAATCAATTATTTAACCTACTAGCAATTATAAAATCCACAAAATGTATGTACGATTGTGACACATTGGACTAATTGGACAAAAAAACTTGACCAAAAATATTTTTTTTTTATTAATTAATATTTCAATGAATACAAGAGAAGGTAGATAAAATATGTCAAATTTGAAGCATAATCTGAATAAAGTTAGATAAACAAAACATAACTCCTTGGTACTCATTTCTCATGGCTAATAGGATCAAAATTTGAATTTTGTAAATCTTCCTTTGTCCGGATTTACATGGAACAATTCTTTCATTGCCAAATGGACAAATCGGTCGAAACTGGATAAATATGTCAGCTTTAGCCTATAACTCTCAATCACAAAACAGACACAAGTAACAACGATTTGGCAACATTAATCCGAACTTTGTTGAAAAAAAAAAATGTAAGTTCTTACATCTTCTCAAAAAAAAACGCCAAAACCCCATTATACAAAAGGTTTTTTTTTCGCAAACTTGAAACGCAATAAAAACTTTATAAAAATCATAAAAGACATTTTTTATGAAATTTGTTTAACTTTTTCTATCAAATACCCCGATGTACATACTTTTTTTCATTTGTTATCGCGCCCTTTGCGCTCTGTTCAAGGACTCAAATATAATAATGTGCACAATAAAGAGTTGACACTAACCTGTCGACAGTCCTCTGTTCTGCGCCCACTCTGCTATCGAAGGCACATGGTGGTCTGTGTTGTTCTGCGCCCGACAGTTATTTAAATCAACGGCAGCCGACACACCAATGGTCCCGTAATTGGCCTTCACACCACCCAGATAAGCCGTCGCTGTACATGCCGAGTCAGCCACTTGGGTATTTGCACAGTAAGTCTGCAACATAATATGAAACAATAAAGCAAACACAAAAATATATTATTAAAACCACAATAAACTTTGTATGAAATCTACAAATTGCTCTGCATAGGAGTGTCTGCATTCTGGTCTTTAGCTATACGCGAAATTGTTCTATGTTGATACCAACATTTATAGTTAGTAAAAGCTTCACAGTAACATAAAGCCTGTCAAGTTTAACCGATGCTTACGACTGGGGAGCTCCAGTTTCTGTGAATCCACTCACCTTGCTAAGGCCAATGTAGGGGAACTTTTCGAAGGACAACTGCTGCTCCTCACCACCCATATAGACCCGAGCCGCTGTAATTGTGGGGATAGACATTCCGTCGCCCAGGAACATTATAACATTCTTGGCCACGTTCATGTTCAGTTCGTTCTTCTGCAGCTGATTTCGGAGAATGTCTTGGGCATTCTCCTTCCAGTACTCACTTTCCTCCTCGTCAGGGTTGGGAGATCGAAAACTTAGCAGTGGCATGGCACGTTTTTGGAGTCTTTGTTTTGAACTCCGTTTGAAATTCAAAACAGGATGCATCCGATGTTCGTTTTCTGTTAAGTTAAATGACACTACTTGATAAATGCGGCCTTTTTCTAGGGAAATGGATAACCTACCCAAATCATCTATTTCCGTGAAGGGGTTCGTTGAACCCTGCGGCGCCAAGGACACACAAGTCAGCCACACACTTAATAAAACCACCGAACGGCAAATTGAATTAATCATTTTCGATTAAAATTTAATAATGCAACATCTACAGAGAGATATCGATAGACAGGCAAACCGACCGACCGGACAGCGACACAACTCAGGCAGTTCCTACTTGAGTTAAGCTCGCTATAAACTAATGGCTAAGCGCAAAGTGGTGATGAGGGCGCGCGATTTTTGTATAATTGCAGCTCATTTGCTTCGACAATCGCCAATGAGAGTGAATTATCGACTGTTGTTGGCTGGTCCAGCGTCGGTTGTATTTATAGCATAAATTATTGCTTGAAACTCTCAATGAAACGCACTAATTGTGGTGATACTGTATACTGATAGCATTTAAGCTAATCATTTGGGTATTAATACAGGCATAACTGTCTGTAGTTTTGTTTGTCCGAAATTTAGTTTTCGGTTTTGTTTTGATTCTGATTATTTATTTAATGGGATGTTTCGACTTGCGTGTTTTTTATATCCCAAAATTGAAAAGACAGATAAGGTTCTATCGATGACATGAGTGATTGAAGAACTCATTTTAAAATGTCACTACAAATGTAACATAGTGCTCGAATAATGTAAGAAGTGTGATTTTTGCTTACCTTAGATATTTAATAGATTTTCAAGACGCTGATGATAACAAACAAAACGAGATAACAGTAGGCCTTTTAAGGTAGCAACAGCGATGTTTTGTCAAACTGACGTCTTTCAAAGACAAAGTGGTATTATACTTTCTCGGAAGCTTAAAATCTGACCTATTTTATGATGCTACATTTGACTTGTTTATATTTAAGATCAATAAGATATGTACTTTTTTGCGGCAACGAGCAAGAGCAGAGAGACGAGTTCTATAAGAATATTGAAATTCAGATTGAGTGATTGATCTGCGATCGCAGTTCAACCGAGTTTTTCTTTAATTTCCTTGATAATTTCCATGAACAAAAAAAAAAATGTTAGGCCATTTGTTTATTCACAGAAATAGTAACAAAATTCGTATATAGGTACATACTACCTACACATAACTTTATTACATTTACAGGTCCTTATTTTGGTTCAAAAGTTCAAAGTCCGACTCTGGAGTAAAGATTTTCGTGGTTATCATTTTTTTTGTTTTTGGTTTGGCTGCGAAATAAAAATTTCGTTAACATAATGTTGGTATAGGTAATAGGTATAATGTACTTAGTTACGAGTACGGAGGAATGTAATTGAAAACAAGTGAAGAGTATACAGCAAACTTAATCAGGATTGCTAACTCTACTGGCTTAATAGCTGGAGAGAATGGGTACACCATATAATTGGAATAACTCGGAAACTAAGCCAAATTTGTTATGAAATTCAATTATTTCGTCTAAGGCTCGAACGGCTTCGGCTGCATGATAGACAACATCGATAACACCACCTACCACGAAAAGAAAGTAGCCTCGAATTTGTGCTTGGATGACGTCAATATTGCTTTGTCAACCATCTCCGCAAGACTAGGAATAGTCTCATTATCCGCATCCACATGGTATGGCATATGAGATGTGACAAAGAGTCCCATCATAAATTTTACGTTCTTGGGGACCTATGATTTAAATAATTTTCATTAAACATAGTAAAATTATAAACCTAATTCAAAACAATGCTAATTATGTGCATAGATAACCCTACAGCGACATTTCTTCTTTAGTCTGTACAAAAGCTAATGCATCATTATAAATGCTCTGCCATCTCTCAAACAAATTGTGATTATCCAGCCTATCTATGACTTGCTGTATGAACATGAACACCAGCAGGAGAAGATTGTATCACAGAGGTCGTTGTAACAAATCCTTAAGGAAATTTACAAAGAAAAAAATAAATTCCCATAAAATGTTAAACTCTTTCAACTTTTATGCGATTAAGAAAGATTCGAGAACAAAGCCCAGCTAATGCCGTTTACCACGGACGTCCGGAAGTCTTCTGAAACCGTTCCATTGGCACAAAAAGTACGTTTCTGACGATTCTGAGAAGAGAAATTCGATTCTTGATTTAAAATCAGAATCCACTCAAGAAGCACTAATACATTCAAAATCAAATGTCAAAACAAAACTCGCTCTAGCATTTTGACAGCAAATTGTGAGAGATGGTCAAAAATTGTTAAGATGTTTATCGATGTTAGACGAAAAAACATCGATGTTGGACGAAAAATTTATGTTTGCTGTCAATACTTTTGAAGTATTAAAATCATCGATGTTCAGAAAGCTAAGGCAACAATTACACATGATTTTTTGTATAAACGACTTGTTAGATGTTTATTCATGCTAAATAATTTAATATCGATGTTCAAATATTAAAATCATCGATGTTCAGAAAGAATAGACACAGTTTACAAAAGATTTGTCTTACCTACGACTTGTGAGATGTTCATTGATGCATAATAACTTAAGATCGATGTTCAAGCATTAAAATCATCGATGTTCAGAAAGCTCGGTCACCGTTTACACATGATTTTTTGTGCATACGACTTGTTAGATGTTCGTTCATGATAAATAATTTAAGATCGATTTTCAGACATTAAAATCAGGGAAATAGAAGAAATCGTTACAACTTGTTCGATATATTTTTGTATAGAAAATTTGGCATGGATCTCAATATTTTGAACTCATCGATGTTATGGAAGAAAATAACGTTCAAGAACATCGTTATAATTTTCAAAACAATGAAGGTATTTTGAATTTGTAATGTATTGCACTTTTTTGTTGAAAAAAATGTACTAAAAACATCGATGTTCTTTTGACGATTCACCAATAGAAATATAAAATATCAGAATTGAGCAGAAGCATTACAAATTGTTCCATTGGATTTCAGAATGAGTGGTACCTTGAGTGAAACCAATGGAAAACGGCGCATTTTGTCTTTGTCTAACCAAAGGAGGTCGTAAGCCTTGAAAACCCTAATGATGGAAGCGTGTGGAAAGCCAATGTTGGACTTAGTCCTAGACTGCATTAAGAGACAAGACAGTAAACAGTTGACACAAACCTGTTGACAGTCCTTTGTTCTGTGCCCGCTCTGCTATCGAAGGCACATGGTACTCTGAGTTGTTCTATGCAAGACAGTTTTTAAAATCAACGGCAGCCGTCACACCAATGGTCCCAAAATTGGCCTCCACACCACTTAGATAAGCCGTGGCTGAGCATCCCGAGTCGGCCACATGGGTATTAGCACATTAGGTCTAAAATAATAACAACGACACCAAACAAAAATTACACTGTGTAACAGTGGTTTTGAACTTTTATAGTTGCCTTATAGAGGTTGACACTTGATTCAGTACCTGATTTATCACACAACTGTTATACTTTTACATTTCTTGTACTCTCCAAAACTTTACATTTTCAGATTGGGCCCGTTTTAAGCAAGCAAAGTAAATTCAAGTTTTATCACCGCATAACGCATCTCAATATCAACATACCTTGCTAGAACCACTGTAGGGAAACTTCTCAAATGTCAATTGCTGCTCCTCACCACTCATAAAAGCGAGCTGTTCGTTGTCAGTTCGTTTTTCTGCAGTCTTTCTCTTCAAATAGTTTGGAAGTAGGAAAATAAAGCTCTGGCATGGCTCGTTTTATGAGTCTTTGAATTGAATTTTTCTTGAAGTTCGAAACCGGATGCAGCGGATGTTCATCTTCTGCTAAGTGATGACATATTGTTTGATAACAAAAAAAGTGTCCTTTAAGAGGAATTCAGCTGAATAACCTACCCAAATTATCTACTTCCGTGAAGGGGTGAATGAATACACCCGGCGTTGAAGAAACACAATTCAGGCACACACTTAATGAAAATACGGAACAGAAAATTAAAAAGAAGGAAGGACACCAAGCGTCTTAACTCGTTCTGAGTCTTCTGACGGCATTAAGAATGTTGAGTCCCGTTCGCCTGGTGAAATGCCCGTGAGTAACTTGCAAGTACACTTCCGTAAGTATAATCCAGCTGTGTCTTATATCGATTTAATTTGCTTTATTTTCTCTTTAGCGAGCCTCTGCTCTCATGGACGTTCATTTTGCTACGGATCGTATCAAGTATAAAAAAAAACAATTTTTTTAACAAATAAAATCCATAACTTTATTTCTATTATTCGAATTTTTTGGTAAAAACGTGGTATTTTTAGGAATGGTTTTGGTGATTTTATGTACAAAGTTTAATCAAAATCTTTAAAACCGTTTCTATCCGCTCTAGATAAGTTTAAATGAAAATTCCACGCCAAATTTGAATCAAATCTGGCAAAAGGCTAAGGCGTCAGGACGCACAGACAAACAGACCAGTAGATGTGTTGACGAAGATCACTTTTTTTAGAATTCTCCATCATCGTAATGTTAGTTTTGATCAAAACCTCAAAAATGTTTTTACATGAAACCGATCCTACTTGCCATATAGCTATATTGCTAGTAAAAATTATAATTCTACTGTTTGCGCTATTGGTCGTTATATTAATATATAGCGGATCGAAGTTCGACCATGACTCAGGTGTTGGCGGAAGTATCAAAATAAATATCATTTTATGATGCCGTGACATTTGGCCATGCGTCATATGGCCATATTTCAAAATATGGCCATATGACACATTGTGCAATGTGCAAGTGTCAAATGGCCATATTCGAAAAAATGGTTATTTGTTGCTTTTTGAAAGTGTCATATGATTATATTTCTTTGTGACTTTTGAACAAATGGCTTAATGCTCGAATACACACTTAAGTGCATCGAAACTCAATAAATAAATTGTGGACCTTTGGCCTACCCTGATGTGCCAAATGGAAATTTTATGTAAATTGTTTTTTAAAATGTATAGGGGACTATCTTTAAAAACTAAATTAAAATTTTTCGAAACAACTTTTTGAAAAAGTGTAGCGAATTTAAAAAAAAAATTGGTTTTGAAATTGTATTTAAAGTAATTTTTTAAATGTTCAGGGAATTATATAAACATTTTTTAAACAACTTTTCTGGCAAATGACACTTGGAAAAAAGCAATAAATGGCCAAATGTTAGAATATGGACATTTGACGCTTTAACAATGTGTAAAATGGCCATATTTCGAAATATGGCCATATGACAAATGGCCAAACGTCTCTCATAATTAAGTCTCGTCCCGGTCTCGTCTTCGAAAAATACGATTTCCGGAGAACTTGTAGATTATTGGAACAAAATATTCTCGATTATAGTTTGAATATTTGTAGAAGAAAATAAATATTTAACTGAAATTGGATTTTTTAATTTATTAGACTCTCTTTAAATTTCGGTCCAAATATGCAGTCTCGTCACGGTTCTCGTCTCGTGACCAACTCGACTGCCTATAGGAAGAGACTTTACCGAAGAATTTGCTTTTTGACCTGATATCCTTATTTCAATTTTCGATAAACTATTTATAGGTATTTCTTTTTAATTACAACATGAAAAAAAATTGAAATACAAAAAATTCAACCTACTTCTTTTAGCACTAAAATCAATTCCATAAATATGTAGAAATAGAATAATAGAATAAAAATATCTTTAATTTATTATGAAACTCTTAAATCAATAAAATCATAGATCTTAGAGCCCATTCCTCAAACATTTTATGATAATTATAACTCAAAATGAGGAAAAGCAATGTTCAACGTCAAAAGCGTCTAAAATTTTTTGACAAATCTCATTCTTCTGCGTCAGCTATCACTCCGGAGTAAGTGCTTTAAACGAAAACAAAATAGAAAAAAAAAAATCTTGCACGTAGTTTACCCCCCCCCCACTTTCTAGTTGGCCAACATAATTATAATCCAAACAAAATTAAGTTTCATATTTTTGAAAACAAAAAAAAAAACAACTGTCTATATTTATATTGTCATTGGCCGCAAAAGGTCATAAACTCTGTGAAAACAAAATACGATAATAAAACGTTTAGCGTTTACATTCTGTCCAACTGTTCCTGAGCTCACGTGATTAACAAAATTGTTGAAAATTTCGTGCTAAGGAGATTCCATGATGCTGTGAGTTATTTGTTACGAGTGAGGGGCTTATGTGATACACGCGATTAACACGAAACAACTTTCAGCAATTTATTTGCTTAAAGTTTTATTTGTCGGCCGACAGAGATAAAATATATTTGTTCTGCCATTGGAATTGTGTTTCCTTTATTTTTGTAAGGTGCTTTAAGGGTATTTTATGGACTACAGAAAAATTTCACTTTTAGTTTTAAATCAAACAGATTCCAAAAGATATAGATTTCGCCAAAAGTTGGCGGTATAGGGCAGCATAGAATTGAATTTTCCACGCCAAAGACAAAAATGAAATGAATGAAGCAATGGAGGCATTTTGAACGATTGCAGACCAACAACGACTAGGAAATTATATTGTCACTTCGTGAATTCTTACATGTTTTTGCTTTAAAAAACTTGAATAATGTTTAACAGCCGAGTCAATAGCCGTGTTTTGTGAAAAAGTGAATAGCAAGTCAGCAAAACTTTTTGCACGGAAAACAAAAACAAAATTCTTTATAATATTCTGTTTTGTTTGTTTTGCGTACAAAATGCAACCGAAAAAGTGCGTTTTCTACCCATTGGCACCTGAAAAACCTTGTCCGACCAGCGGTTTTGTTAATGTTAAGACTAAAGCTATGAATTGGCATCATTCTTTTCTGAAGCCGCGATGAGATAGGTAAACCTACGGTCGCCTCTCGTCCTATATACACTCTCTCAAAAAACACGTCTAATAATAAATGTTTTTAGGTACTTACTTTTTTTTTTTTTATAATTTTATTTTAATTTAAATCATATACCTGCCAAATTAACAACAAAATTGCAGCAGCATTTTAAAAGTTAAAAAAAAAAATATATTAAGCTTTTCCAATTTTTAATAAAGATTTTTAAGAAAGTGGCAGTGGATTGGCCATACGCTTCGAAAAGGCGATCGGTGCATTGCATCTCAAGCAATGCAGTGGAACCCGCTCACACAGGAGGGAAGACAAGTGGGCCGGCCTAGAAGTACATGGCGAAGAACGGTCGAACAGGAATCGGCACGACTGGGGAAAAGTTGGAGAGAGCTGAAATACATTTCAAGAAATCGTACACGATGGCGCGTAGGTGTAGTGGAGGCCCTATGTCCCGTAAGGGAAACATCACGGACGTAATAGGTCCGAGGACCTAAGTAAGTAAGTAATTTTTAATAATAGAAGTATTTGCTAGTAATAAGCAAAATCATGCGACCTGTGGTCACCTTGTTTATATTTTATTTTTGGGGAATTTATAATCTGTAGACAGATTCATACACGAAAGGATTAAAAGTGAACGAACCATCAAAAACAAAAACAAACAAAAAACACCAAAAGGTGTGGCATTCCAGTGATAAGAGTTTTGCATTTAAATGAGAACAAAATGTTCTTTTATTAATGGACAGTTGAAAGAAATGCTATATACTATAACCGATAAAGGTTTTTTTTTTTTTTGTTAGATAATTTTTGTTTTTGGATGTATGTATGTGCATGTGCATTGATCTGTCAGGGTCTCAGGTTAGTACCTAACCTACTTTCTATTCCTGTTGGCATCAATTTTTTTTAAATTGATGATTAAAGCTCGGAGTTTTTATTATGATTAAATTTATTTTTTGACGACATTGAATCACATCATCAGAAAAATAACTGATAAGACAAAATTTGGTTGAGCTATCTGTACATTTATGAACACGGATGAACACCGATTTTAGTCTAGCAGATCGAGGGTCAATATCAATTTTTATTATTTGTTAAGTGGAAATCTCTATAACGAAAGTATTTTTAATATAAGAGTGTTTAAAATTCGACCATGAATTTGAAAAGTATCAAGTGCAAATATTTGAAAAAAGTTCAACGCTTCAAGTTGAATACCCAACACGAAAGGTTATTAATGCTTTTGAGCCAACCGTCCAGAAAAAAAAGATATCTAAGGGCCGTCATTGGTAAAAAAAAAGAACGTAAATGAAATACCTATTGAGCTGGACAGACCATTTGGCTCCCTCACTGCGCTTTCACTCAATTCCACCGCTTTATTTTGTAATCGCTATATTTACAGTTACAATAACAATTAAAATTACAATTACCATTATCATTACCATTACCATTACAATTACCAATACCATTACTATTACCATTAGAATTACAATTACAATTACAATTACAATTACAATTACAATTACAATTACAATTACAATTACAATTACAATTACAATTACAATTACAATTACAATTACAATTACAATTACAATTACAATTACAATTACAATTACAATTACAATTACAATTACAATTACAATTACAATTACAATTACAATTACAATTACAATTACAATTACAATTACAATTACAATTACAATTACAATTACAATTACAATTACAATTACAATTACAATTACAATTGCAATTACAATTACAATTACAATTACAATTACAATTACAATTACAATTACAATTACAATTACAATTACAATTACAATTACAATTACAATTACAATTACAATTACAATTACAATTACAATTACAATTACAATTACAATTACAATTACAATTACAATTACAATTACAATTACAATTACAATTACAATTACAATTACAATTACAATTACAATTACAATTACAATTACAATTACAATTACAATTACAATTACAATTACAATTACAATTACAATTACAATTACAATTACAATTACAATTACAATTACAATTACAATTACAATTACAATTACAATTACAATTACAATTACAATTAATTGTAATTGTAATTACAATTACAATTACAATTAATTGTAATTGTAATTACAATTACAATTACAATTACAATTACAATTACAATTACAATTACAATTACAATTACAATTACAATTACAATTACAATTACAATTACAATTACAATTACAATTACAATTACAATTACAATTACAATTACAATTACAATTACAATTACAATTACAATTACAATTACAATTACAATTACAATTACAATTACAATTACAATTACAATTACAATTACAATTACAATTACAATTACAATTACAATTACAATTACAATTACAATTACAATTACAATTACAATTACAATTACAATTACAATTACAATTACAATTACAATTACAATTACAATTACAATTACAATTACAATTACAATTACAATTACAATTACAATTACAATTACAATTACAATTACAATTACAATTACAATTACAATTACAATTACAATTACAATTACAATTACAATTACAATTACAATTACAATTACAATTACAATTACAATTACAATTACAATTACAATTACAATTACAATTACAATTACAATTACAATTACAATTACAATTACAATTACAATTACAATTACAATTACAATTACAATTACAATTACAATTACAATTACAATTACAATTACAATTACAATTACAATTACAATTACAATTACAATTACAATTATAATTACAATTACAATTACAATTACAATTACAATTACAATTACAATTACAATTACAATTACAATTACAATTACAATTACAATTACAATTACAATTACAATTACAATTACAATTACAATTACAATTACAATTACAATTACAATTACAATTACAATTACAATTACAATTACAATTACAATTACAATTACAATTACAATTACAATTACAATTACAATTACAATTACAATTACAATTACAATTACAATTACAATTACAATTACAATTACAATTACAATTACAATTACAATTACAATTACAATTACAATTACAATTACAATTACAATTACAATTACAATTACAATTACAATTACAATTACAATTACAATTACAATTACAATTACAATTACAATTACAATTACAATTACAATTACAATTACAATTACAATTACAATTACAATTACAATTACAATTACAATTACAATTACAATTACAATTACAATTACAATTACAATTACAATTACAATTACAATTACAATTACAATTACAATTACAATTACAATTACAATTACAATTACAATTACAATTACAATTACAATTACAATTACAATTACAATTACAATTACAATTACAATTACAATTACAATTACAATTACAATTACAATTACAATTACAATTACAATTACAATTACAATTACAATTACAATTACAATTACAATTACAATTACAATTACAATTACAATTACAATTACAATTACAATTACAATTACAATTACAATTACAATTACAATTACAATTACAATTACAATTACAATTACAATTACAATTACAATTACAATTACAATTACAATTACAATTACAATTACAATTACAATTACAATTACAATTACAATTACAATTACAATTACAATTACAATTACAATTACAATTACAATTACAATTACAATTACAATTACAATTACAATTACAATTACAATTACAATTACAATTACAATTACAATTACAATTACAATTACAATTACAATTACAATTACAAGTACAATTACAATTACAATTACAATTAGAATTACAATTACAATTACAATTACAATTACAATTACAATTACAATTACAATTACAATTACAATTACAATTACAATTACAATTACAATTACAATTACAATTACAATTACAATTACAATTACAATTACAATTACAATTACATTTACAATTACAATTACAATTACAATTACAATTACAATTACAATTACAATTACAATTACAATTACAATTACAATTACAATTACAATTACAATTACAATTACAATTACAATTACAATTACAATTACAATTACAATTACAATTACAATTACAATTACAATTACAATTACAATTACAATTAGAATTACAATTACAATTACAATTACAATTACAATTACAATTACAATTACAATTACAATTACAATTACAATTACAATTACAATTACAATTACAATTACAATTACAATTACAATTACAATTACAATTACAATTACAATTACAATTACAATTACAATTACAATTACAATTACAATTACAATTACAATTACAATTACAATTACAATTACAATTACAATTACAATTACAATTACAATTACAATTACAATTACAATTACAATTACAATTACAATTACAATTACAATTACAATTACAATTACAATTACAATTACAATTACAATTACAATTACAATTACAATTACAATTACAATTACAATTACAATTACAATTACAATTACAATTACAATTACAATTACAATTACAATTACAATTACAATTACAATTACAATTACAATTACAATTACAATTACAATTACAATTACAATTACAATTACAATTACAATTACAATTACAATTACAATTACAATTACAATTACAATTACAATTACAATTACAATTACAATTACAATTACAATTACAATTACAATTACAATTACAATTACAATTACAATTACAATTACAATTACAATTACAATTACAATTACAATTACAATTACAATTACAATTACAATTACAATTACAATTACAATTACAATTACAATTACAATTACAATTACAATTACAATTACAATTACAATTACAATTACAATTACAATTACAATTACAATTACAATTACAATTACAATTACAATTACAATTACAATTACAATTACAATTACAATTACAATTACAATTACAATTACAATTACAATTACAATTACAATTACAATTACAATTACAATTACAATTACAATTACAATTACAATTACAATTACAATTACAATTACAATTACAATTACAATTACAATTACAATTACAATTACAATTACAATTACAATTACAATTACAATTACAATTACAATTACAATTACAATTACAATTACAATTACAATTACAATTACAATTACAATTACAATTACAATTACAATTACAATTACAATTACAATTACAATTACAATTACAATTACAATTACAATTACAATTACAATTACAATTACAATTACAATTACAATTACAATTACAATTACAATTACAATTACAATTACAATTACAATTACAATTACAATTACAATTACAATGACAATTACAATTACAATTACAATTACAATTACAATTACAATTACAATTACAATTACAATTACAATTACAATTACAATTACAATTACAATTACAATTACAATTACAATTACAATTACAATTACAATTACAATTACAATTACAATTACAATTACAATTACAATTACAATTACAATTACAATTACAATTACAATTACAATTACAATTACAATTACAATTACAATTACAATTACAATTACAATTACAATTACAATTACGGTCCTAGACGAAGGAGCACCCTTTACAGAAGTTCTAAAGCTCATATCAGTTCCCAAAGTTCGTTTAGGTCTCCAAAAAAGGCCCTAAATAAGGAAATTGCTCTCCTTCTAGGTAGAGCAAGACATTTACATAGGAAATGAAAGACCGTTTCCTTTTCCTGTCGTTTCCCAAAACTACGGCAGTGAATATTGTGGGAATGCTTAGCTTAGCCGCATGCTCTCCTAATGACCTTGGTATGCATATCAGATTTGTTGTTCGGCATTTGTTGTATGTGGACCAGATTTGTCTAGATATAACGCAGTTGATTAACCTGTTCCACCTATGATCAGATTCGGTATGGAAAAATAAAAATATATTGGCCTTGACAACTCCAAGTGAGCTATAAGTGTTGATCCTAGCCTGGCTAGTTCAGTTTTGCTATAGGATTTTTTTTTATATGGGAATCAAGGATGCGCTCTAACATAAAAGAAGTCAGACTTATTGGACGAAAATCCTTAGCCCAGGTTTGTCATAAAAAGTACTATAACATGTTTGCATGACTCGGGTACATAGATAAGGGAGATACAACTCTTTTAAAGTTTTTTGCAGCCCATGGTCTAGCCGCCTTTGTAGTATAATTGGTAAAATGCTAACTGGACCCTGGAGATTTCTATGGGGAAAATACAATAAGCAAGCAATATTTTACCAACACTACGCCTCGGATTATTAATGATAACACGTTGACGACTTTTGGCTATTGTACCCGGACAAAGATTGGTTTCTGGAATGTGAAGACGCTTCTTGACAACGGAAAAGAAGGTCCTCAGAATGCCAGATTCCTGCAACTAGAGAGGGAATTCATGCGGTATAGGATGGACATCTTAGGGATAAGTGAAGTTAGATGGCTGGGTTCGGGGAAGTTCAAGTCACCAACCCGTAACACTGTACTATTCTATTCCGGAAAAACACCTGGAAGCGCTCGGGAATCTGGCGTTGGATTGCTGCTTTCCAAAACAGCTCTCAAAAGCCTTATTTCCTGGGAGCCTTTAGGTGACAGGATCCTGAAAGCCAGGTTCCGGACTAGAGTACGTCGCGTCACCATCATACAGTGTTACGCCCCAACTTTGCTCTCTTCTGACGAGGAGAAGGAGGCCTTTTATAACCGGCTGAGTGCTGCTTATGATAGCGTTCCACGAGGTGATATAGTTATGGTGATGGGAGACTTAAATGCCAAGGTTGGCAATGACAACTCTGGGCTAAGGCATGTCATGGGAAAACATGGTGTTGGTAACCGAAACGACAATGGCGAACGATTTGTCGATTTCTGCAACGCTAACGGCCTTGTTATTGGAGGGACCATGTTCGAGCATAAGACGTGCCACAAAGTCAGTTGGGTGTCGACTGACAGACAAGCAACTTCCAACCAAATTGACCACTTCGCGATCAGCCGGCGTTTTAGAAGCAGTCTCCAGGACGTTCGTAACAGAACTGACATGGGAATGGCCCGGGACCACCATCTGATGGTTGCTACCGTAAGATTGCGTACAGCTGCAGTTCGTAGATCCCAAGGAAACACTCGAATGCCCAAGTTTAATACAGATAGACTAAAGGATCCCGCAGTGCGCCAACAACTAGGGGACCACCTTTCACAAGGATTTAACGCAATCAGCAGCACGGAAACCACATCCATCGAAATAGAGAAATAGTGCTTGGCTTTCCGACGAAACTTGGGCAAGGATCGAAGAAAGGAAACACCTTAAAGCTCGCATCGCAGCTACCCCAGCAGCAGGGAGAAACGAGCTTGAGTCTACGTACCGCATGAAGATGAGGGAAGTTCACCGTAGTGTGCGACGTGATAAGCGTAACTACATCAACGCACTGGCTACAGAAGCAGAAGAAGCCGCTAGTAGGTGTGACAGTAGGACCGTCTACAGAATTACCAAAGAGCTCACTGGTGTCCAGAGCTCTAAACAACACCTGGTTAAGGACACAAACGGATCCCTGCTAATTTCGGATGAGGACCAGCTCATAAGGTGGAGGGAACACTTTTCTGCGATTTTAAACCGCGTTTTCGCAAGTGAAGTGAACCCTATTCCCACTGAGCTACCCGAAGTAACAATTTCCCGAATACGCACCGTACCCCCCAGTAAAGAAGAAATTATCACCGCCATCAAAGCAATGAAGAATAACAAAGCGGTTGGACTTGATGGTATTCCTGCAGAGCTCTTAGGAGCAGCCCCAACGACATCGAGCGAGCTACTGCACCCACTTATTAAGAGAGCTTGGGAAACAGAGAGCTTTCCTGAAGAGTGGAAAAAAGGAATGATTGTCAAGCTTCCAAAGAAAGGAGATCTCACACAGTGCGAAAACTGGAGAGGAATATGCGTTCTGCCTGCAGTAGCCAAGATAATAGCAAGGATAATATTGGACCGAATTAAAGACCACCTCGAAGACACACTCGACGCCGAACAAGCAGGTTTCCGCACTGGATCTTCCTGTGTGGATCACATCAACACCTTGCGGATCATCATCGAACAGTGCGTTGAATATCGATCACCACTTCACCTGCTGTTCATCGATTTTGAAAAGGCATTCGACAGTGTCAATAGAGAATTTATTTGGCTTGCTTTGCACAGGAGGGGCATCCCAGATAAATTGATTGCTATTATCAAGGCTACATATGATGGATCCAGGTGTCACGTTTTGCACAAAGGTAGGCTGTCAGAGGAGTTTGAAATCCAAAGTGGAGTTAGGCAAGGCTGTATACTGTCACCAATACTGTTCCTGTTGGTGGTAAGTGACGTACTGCACGCAGCTTTGTCAAATGCAAATGGAGAAATTCAGTGGTCTCTGCAATCTCACCTCAAACATCTGGACTACGCGGACGACGTATGCTTACTCTCTCATAGGATCATGGATCTCCATCAAATGACAACAAGGGTGGAGAGAGAAGCAGAAATCGTAGGGCTTAAGATCAACTCGGCAAAAACTAAAAGGATCAGCCTTGGAACTTCCTCATCAATCCAAGTAAATATTTCTGGACAACCCGTAGAGATGGTACAGGATTTCCAATATCTTGGGAGTATTGTCTCTACGGGTGGCGGAACTGAACTGGACGTAAACAGCCGAATCAGAAAAGCAAAGGCTGCGTTCGGAATGCTGTCCAAAATATGGAGAAACAACTCTTTTAGCTTAAAGACCAAGCTACGACTGTTCCGCTCCAATGTTGAATCCGTTCTGCTTTACGGCTGCAGCACTTGGAAAGTCACTGAAACTGTCACTAGAAAGCTGCAAACCTTCGTTAATAGATGTCTACGAAACATCTTGAGGATTTTCTGGCCCAACCGTATCTCCAATGCCGAACTTCATGCGAGAACGGGTCAGGAGCCCATAGACTCCATTATACGAAGAAGAAAGTGGCAGTGGATTGGCCATACGCTTCGAAAAGGCGATCGGTGCATTGCATCTCAAGCAATGCAGTGGAACCCGCTCACACAGGAGGGAAGACAAGTGGGCCGGCCTAGAAGTACATGGCGAAGAACGGTCGAACAGGAATCGGCACGACTGGGGAAAAGTTGGAGAGAGCTGAAATACATTTCAAGAAATCGTACACGATGGCGCGTAGGTGTAGTGGAGGCCCTATGTCCCGTAAGGGAAACATCACGGACGTAATAGGTCCGAGAACCTAACTAACTAAGCAATATTTTCTCTTGTGACGATGGTATTAAAGTGAACTGCATGAAGCATGACCTAGCTTCGAGACCTAAGAGGTTCAAGGTTGCTGTACTCGCAGCCCGGAAAATGTGTCGCCATCATTTGTTCCAAGGACTCGGATGGAGAGACTATCCATTATTCGTTAGGGTTTTTCAGAAAAGAAGGACAGCAATGTTCCTTCGATGGAACCTTACTAAGTCTAGCAGAATTTTTAATGGTTTTGACTGATGGACAGTGCATTCTCTCCAGCCTTGTTTCTTGGCTGATGCGATGGAACGCTTGTTGTCTTTTAGGTAGGCCTTATAAGGCTTGTAAAATTTTGGGTTTATGGCAGATATTATGAAGATTGTTCTTTTTATTTTCCTGAGATTTGACAAATCTTCATTCCACCATGGCGGTAGAATTTTTCGGATGTATTTGACTGGGCAAGATACTTTAAAAGCATAGGGTTCATAGATGCTTCGAAGGTTTTAACTTTTGCGTTGCCTTCAGGTCTTCAACCGAATCTGGGCTCAGATGCGGTATATTTAAAAGTTTGGAATTAACGATTTGACCGAAGTTATTCCAGTGAACTCGCTAAGGTTGCGATAGGCATGAAAGATTTTGTTGTCGAAATTTAAGTTGAAGAGGATCCATCTGTGATGCGAAAAGGACCACAGAGAGAACACTCTCCAATTTTCCACTAAGTTGTGAATATGGTTAACGACAGTAGCCCCAATTACATCCTCCCATCCTTCTAAATCATCTAAACTCGGAAGGAAAAAAGTGTAAGTATTGCATCTGTTGCTGATCGTTTTCAATAATAAAATGAAAGAAAGACTCACCTCATTCGTTAACCTCAGAACTACCTCAGAGAGGTTGTCAAGCACAAGTATTGCTCCCAATGAGTAAATTTGTCTTCTTATTGTGGCATTCGGTTGTCAGCGGCCGTACTTCCTCTGGCCTTTACTCTCTGTCTTGTTCCAGGTACGCAGAAGCCAAAAATAAACCCTCTGAATTTTTATTTTTCAGCCTAACAACAACTGTCGGATGTACATTAATTAGAACACAAAAAAGCTTTTAAGTGATTTTAAGCTAGAATACAGATTCTAGGGTTTTTAAATAGATCATATTCGTTATCTTGGAGGCCTCTACCTCTGAGGTTATTAACCCACGGTTTGTATTAGGCAAACGTCTATGTTTTCCTCCCCCAGAAAAACTCTTAGATAATCTGAAGCAAATTTAGAGTGCTTTAGATTAATCTGTACGACTCTCAGCGTGTTTATAATTGTTTATTGCTAGCCAGCTACGAGCAGGGACTACGACTTTCTCAGTGACGTTGTCAGCTTAGACTATCACTGACTTTGTCGAAGGTTGCTCCATGGACCTGAAGCATGTCAACACAATTACAATTAATCACATTTAATCACCTTATTGGCAATCGTCAGTATGTTATTTGTCAAAACCGCTTTGTAACTTAAATTTTAGAGTGCCCTCATTTTCTGTGATCCCATTTAATTATAATTTACTGCAATTAATTACAATATTTGTTAATAATTAATATTAGAACAAGCTATAACTTTTAAGGTTTTCACGGTTGTTTATAGACATAATTAATTAATAAAATAAAATATAGAAATTAATTAATTATGCCAAGCTATACTCCTTTACAATATATTAGATTATTTACCGACAATTTTTTTTTTTAAGTTTGAACACGTAAAGCTTCTTTAAAGGGTGTTTCGTTTTTCGTTATTAAATTTTCGAAAATACCTACTGTTATGCATAATGTACACAACAGGTCTCTTATTACTCTATGTATAAAGTACACAAACAGATTCATTCATGATCTGATTTTTAAAAGAAACTAATAATTAAAAGCTCAAAGTATTATAACAACTTAAATTGATATATATGTTTTATTTATATACCTTTGTACATAACATGGTGTCAGAATAGAGGAAAAGAATAAAAAAATATATAAAGAAGAACAAATTGTCCAAAAGAAAATACCTGCAAAATGGCGGTCTTAAAAATGGAACCATTTTCCATGAATGGAAATGTGGCTAAAAATTGGAGACGGTTTTTAACTACCAACCCCCCCTTTACCTTCTTTTTGTTCTGTTTGGCTACTAGTCTAAGTTTGCATCGGTTTGTACCCATGCGAACCTTGAAACCAATTTTTCGTAGAAGTGGCAACGATTTTTGGCTAAGTAGCACCGTCACTTCTGTCCCTTCGGCGGTCTGTTCTCCTTCATTGACAACTACCCAGTTCTGGCTGAGTTGTTCGGTGTTTCGGGATCTGAGATATCTTTCGATACGGTCCCTCGGAATTACAGGTCCTTTAATCATCAACTTCGCCTTAGGCCTTGTAATGTGTCTGATCTCATCCTTATTAATAAGGCGGAGTTCAGCATTTTGCCTGGGAACTTTGGTTTTCTTCACGAAGTCTTGGAGCCATGCATAGGTAAATTTATCTTCGCATGCTAAAAGCTTGAATCCTTGCAGGGTTTGGAGGGTACCGAAGAGGGGCAGTGGCCCATTCTTAACGATAGCCTCGTTCACCGCGTCAAGGATTCTAGACTCCAAGAGTTTGCATTGGTCTTCCGTCAGTTTCCGTGATGGGTTTCCAAAGTCGGCAATTGCCGCCTGTTTGCCCTCCACGGTCACCTTCGAAAACCTAGCCTTTTTCCTCTTATTTTCTGGTGAGGAGTTCTTTGGTGATATCGTGTCTTCATTCCTTACTCTTTTGGATGACCCTGCAGTAGGGTGTGGGTCAGAGAGGGGCGGGAGGCCCGACTGCACTTTCCCCAGCACCTTCCTTTGGGTTACCTTGGAGTTTGTTTTGTTTGTCGTGTTCGTAATCGCGTCCTGTACCCGCTGATACGATCTGTCCAGGTCTTGCTTTTCCTTTGTCGTTTATGACTCCGGATTCCTTCTGCTGAGCCGTCGAATGATCTTCTCAGCGTTTCTCTTTTGTCTTCGCTGTAATTCCATGTCAATTAGGGGACCCTTTGCCTTACGTCCCACTTGTGATACAGATACAGCTTTGTCTTTGGTCGTTCTGCTTGGTTCGAGGGAATTTTCCGCATTTGGATTGCATTTAGGGCTATGGCCCATAATGTTTTACTCTTGCGTTTCCTTCCGTCTGGCCTCATCATCGATTGTCTTCTTACCTTCCAGACAAGATGGAGCAAGAGGCTCCATGCTTTGTCTGGTCCTTGAGAGAGACGAATCACTGATGCGAAATTTTTTAGTTGCGATACTACCTACGGGATTCGGGGGATTTAAAGCCCCGCATGTTCCCCTGGTGCATGAAATCTCCGAGATTCCCACCCGAGTTACTCGACGCATCTCCCAGTCCCGTAGGAGCGTGAGGCTCCTTGCAACAACTGGTTGATTGCTCCGATTCCCCTGGCTTACGTTTATGTATGTCTGTCGATTGTCCGGTTGATGGTGTCACCTTCCCCTTACGTTAAGGTTTCCCTTCGTAAATGTTGAGTGGTCCCATCAACTGATTTACGTCCAAGGCCTTCGCAACAGAAACCTCCTCTGATGTACAGGCATGAGGCCCGTTCATCATTGTTCGCTGCTGTTGCAGAAAGTCTTGTGCGTTTTGTAGTCGTTTCCGCTCCAGTTCCGTGAGGTCAATCCACCTCCTTGAACCAAGTCGCTTGATTGTCTTTTTACTGTTGGCGGTCCGCCTCGAGGCTGTAGACAATCTTGAAATATTGGAGCTAGCCTCGGAACAGCAATCACTGATCAATGCCCATTGTTCCGACACTAGTTCCATTTCTCACTCCGAGGTTCGCAAAGGGGTCGAGAAGAAGGTCTTCTTCCTCCTCTGTCAATGTCTTGTCAGTTTCGTTTATGTTCATGTATTCGTCGTCGATGTTACGTATGGAAAGTTTTGTCACTGGCGGCTTATCGCCTTCGGTTAACGAAGGAGCCAAGCCCGCGCCGGCAGCCGTGACTTCTGCCGACATTTTGGCACATATCCGTACGAATAGTTTTTTCCTTTTGGTCGTACTTTCCATAATTTCATAGTTTTGAGTTTGTTAGTTATTTTGCTTCCGCAGCTAGATTGCTGGAGAACCCCACATTATTCTCGGGGGAGCTGTTAATGTTACTTTGGATGGCAATACAATCAACTGCAAACTTGACACAGGAGCACAAACAAATGATATCTCTGTCAGTTGTATCAACATGTTTAAGACGAAACCACGTATTTCAAAAACAAAAGATATCTTGAAGGCGTTTGGAGATTCGATAAATTAATTGATTGGGCAATGTTATCTACATGTTGAACTTTATGACATTAAATGTAGGCAGCGGTTTTTGATAACACATCTTGATGTAAAAACCATTCTCGAACTTGAATCATGCAGGTATTTCAAACTCATCAACGAAATAAACATTTGCCAGCTGATCAACAATTCCGAGAACGTACTCGGTAACAATATTGAAACTCCTGAGTCAATTATCGCTGAATTCGCTGATATGTTTGAAGGCCGCGGTTCCCTTAAACCAGTAAAAATATATTTGAAGGAAGATGCTGTTCCCCACATTGCTGCTATCAGGAGAATACCAATTGCGTTGAACGAACGAGTACGAGATGAACTCAATCAAATGGTACAGGATGGATTATTATCAAAAGTCAACCAGCATACAGATTGGGTGAGTAGTATGCATGTAATAGACAAATCTGGCAAATTACGTATTATTCTTGACCCAAGACCTTTAAATGCTAATATCAAAAGATCTTACTGCCAAATACCGACATTCGAGGAATTAATACAAAAAATGCAAGGTTTTAAAATGTTGACCATGTTTGATGCTAAGTCAGCCTTTTGGCAATAACCCCTAGATGAGGAAAGCTCGTTTTAACAACCTTTTGTACACAGGTTCATATCAGTGTACAGGTATCACACTAAATTTATTCCCAATGTTTCTCATGAATCTCATGAGTTGCGACTGCTTTTGAAAAAAAACTCAGTCTGGATATGGGACGAAAATACTCAGCGCTGTTTTGATAGATTAAAGTCCATTTTGAGCAGTGCTCCAGTACTACAATCTTTCAATCGTAATAAGGCATTAACTTTTATCAGTAGATGCTTCGCAATATGGTCTTGGTGCAACAATGTTACAAGAACAAAAGCCAATTGCCTTTGGTTCAGCTTGCTTAACAGATACTCAACAGCGCTACGCGCAAATAGAAAAAGAGCTTTTGGCAGTTGTTTATGGTTTGGAGCATTTAAACTACTACACATACGGCCGGACAATACTAACTGACCACAAACCACTTCTTGGACTGATAAAAAAACCTTATGACTCAATTACACCACGCTTCAAAAGATGCTTTTAAGACTCAATCGCTACGATGTTGTTCTCAAATATGTTCCTGGTAACGATATCATTTCAGCTGACACGCTCTCAAGAGCTCCCTTGGCTGGCATGTTTGAACCAGAAGAACTAGAAGATGAAAAAAGATCAATAAATATTTCCGTGCTCGTCTTAGTATTATATGAACGTGGGAAAGTTTTTCATGAACAAAGTAAATCTGATCAAGAATTGGTTTCAGTTGTTTCGTATATAAAAAATGGTTGGCCTGATGATATCAAAAAAGTTGATGTGAACGCCAGTCCCTGCCAAGATGAACTTCATATTTAGGATGGAATTGATTGCCGAAGACAACGATTAGTAGTCCCAGAAGCAGCTCGTGAAACTGTTTTATCGACACTACAAAGCGCACATCAAGGAATAGTTGCTTGCAAAACCAAGGCTCGTGAGTACTTTTATTGGCCAAAAATGGACGCTGCAATAGAAAAATATATAAGCTATTGCAGCATTCGCCAAAAATTTCAAAAATCTAAACAGTTTGCCCCATTGATGGATAGAGAACTTTCTACTCGACCTTGGCAGAAGGTGGCTGCAGATTTTTTCGACTTTGACGGAAAAAGATATTTGTTGGTTGTTGACTACTTCAGCAAATACGTAGAAATCCAATTAATGATTGGCACGTCAGCAAAAGCAGTTATACAAGCATTGAAAAGTATATTTGCTCGCTTTGGTATTCCGGATGAAGTTGTCACTGATCCACAAGGTCAGTTTAATTTAGATTGGAATATTAAACACAACCATTCATTTCCTTATAATCCCAGATCAAATGGTCAAGTGGAACGCTGTGTAAAGACGATTAAATCACTCTTGCGAAAAGCCAAAAATGACAACCGTGATCCATATCTTATTCTTTTAGACTATCGAACAACTGCAGCCCACGGCCTTAAATCTCCAGCGGAACTTCTGATGGGAAGAAAACTTAAAACTAAACTTTTAATTCATCCTGACAAGTTAAAACCACAATTTTCTATTACACACGCCAAAAACCAGTTGAAGAAGAATCAAATATCACAAAAGAAGTATACCAATTGCAAAACAAAACCGCATAAAGAATTTTATATAAACGACCCGGTTTGGTTCCGTAAAAATAATCAAACACCTTGGATGAATAGTGTCGACACAATCAAATCGCCGGTATGTGATAAGAACATTAATTGATGGAAAGTCTTTTGAGAGGAATGTAATGCACCTACGTTATGATAAATCTACGGAGAAGGATTTTGGAAAGCAGAAGGAGTTCACTAAAAGTTTAGTTTCTCCAGAGGATTTTTATAACATCAACATACCTGGAACTGAATCATGTATCCAAATGCAACCAAATAAACAAATACCACCTAGAAGTCAGAATCCTCGCTGTTCTTTAATAAGACCATCTTTCATCAAAAACCAGCTGCCAATAAATAAAAGCGAAAATCAAACTTCTCGAACTAAAACACATTTTAATGCCTCCCAATCCTTAATAAATAATAACTTAAATCTTTCAGATAAACAAACAATTGGACCTGGAGTAGAGCCTGAAAGAAACTTAAACATACAACCTGAATCTACATCGGAGATGAAGAATTAGAAAAAAACCTACAAAGTTTATCGTTGTCTGTTGTGGGGTACACACAAAATCGGCTATCAGTATACCTATTTACATTGTTTTTTGATCAATTCATTTCCGAACAATGTCTTGTAATAGTTGTAGTGAAAAGGTGCATCCAAGACACCCAAAGTTGAAGTGCCAATACTGCAATGACATATATCATGCAGGATGTGTCCAAATTACATCTACAGACATTGATACTATGAAAAAATCAAATAAGCAATGGCTTTGCAAAAAATGTGATCCAAATCCTACCAAACGTCGGCGTGAGTCATTTTCTGAGGAATCTAGCGCTCAGTTTACAAGTAAAAACGAACCAAACTCTGCGACTGCAACACAGAACACACTTGCTGTGAGTGATAATATCACACTCAATATGATTTATGCCGAAATAATGGAGGTTAAGGAAATTCAAAGGCAACAAATACAAGAACTACAATCAAAAAACAACGAACAAGAGCAAAAAATAAAACAATTAGAACAAAAAATCAATCATCTCGAACAACAGATCTATGCTAATGCAGTTGAGATTTTCAACGTGCCAATTGATAATGCTGACACTCCTATCATTGATTTGGCGCTTAAAATCTTTCACGAAGGTTTGAAAGTTGATATAACGAGAGAAGACATTGACCATTGTTATACCAAAATAATACCCAAGCGAAAAAATGAGCCATCAAACAGCAAAAGCAGTAAACAAGAAAAAACTAAAATTCTACATGTCAAATTCATTTCTCGTGGGAGCAAAGAGAAAGTGATGAGGGCCAAGAAGGAGAACAAAACATTATTATCAACATCTTTATTCAACACAATTGGAAAGACAGAGACGATGTACCTGAACGAATACCTTACTCATCAAACACGTCAGCTTCTTAAGACTGCAGTTGTACTTAAAGGAGAAAAAGGGTATAAATATGTGTGGACTAGAAATGGAACAGTTTTTTTGCGGAAGAAGGAGGGTGACCATCCTATTAAAATAACTAGTGCTTCTGATTTTGATAAATTATGAATTCTCTTAATTCTGTTTCTTTTTCAGTTTTCAATGAGTGTAAATACCCAGTCTCCTCTCTTAATTTTGATAATGTTTTTTGTCTTCATCAAAACATCCGCAGCATGAGAAAAAACTTCTCCATATTATTGTCACAAATTGAGTCATTTAATAATTTACCGATAGTAATTGTCTTGAGCGAAATATGGATTTTTGAAAAAGAACTTGATTTATATAATATAGAAGGGTACACACTTTTCAGTAATTGCAATGAAACATATGCAGCAGGTGGTGTGGCTGTATATGTAAGAAATGGTTATGCATGCAGTAGTTCTAAGCTTGATTTACACAGTGCCGATGTTCTTAAAATATCGTTTGAATTTATGGATGTGATGTATTCGTTTTTGTGTGTTTATAGACTGCATGAATTTGTGAAAGGTGTCTTTATAAAAGAACTTACTGATATTTTAAATGTATGTAAGGATAAAAATCTTATAATAATCGGTGATATTAATATAGATATTTTGGATAAGCATGACAATGATACCGAAAAATATTTGCTTCTTATGGCATCGAATGGTTTGAAGAGCTACATAAACGAACCTACCTGAATAACTTGTTCATCGAAGTCCTGTATCGATCATATATTTATTCGACTTCATAAGTGTAACAGTTTAGTTTGCTGTGGTGTTTTATATGATTTTAAAATAACCGATCATCATATGATTGGTCTTTGCCTATATAATAGTTCAACGTCTTTAAAACAAAATAACCCTAATGAGAAAGATAGATACAGAATTGATTTTGATTTATTGAATGAAAAATTAATGTATGAATTTTGGGAATCTATTTATCTTGAAACGAATTATTCGGTCGCATTTGATCTATTCCTCTTCCTAGTAGCACGTACTTCTACATCAAAAAAATTTTTAAAACCATGGATGACACAAAATCTTCTGAAACAAATTAAATATAAAAACAAATTTGCATTGAAATGCAAAAAGCATCCAGGAAATAAAAGACTGAATGATTACTATAGTGTACTGTGCAAAAATATTCATAGGAAAGTTGAAGAAAATAGAAATAAATTCTACTCTGATTCATTTGTTAGAGCTGGTGGTAATATTAAAAAAGAATGGGCAGTAATTGATAATATCCTAGGTAAAAATAAAAAGCTTTCACATATCGAAAACTTGGAGATTGATGGCATTAAAATTGATAACCCTTTGACGCTGGCAAATAACTTCAATAATTTTTTTACCGAAATTTCGGATAAACTTAAACCATCAATTGATCATTGTATGAGTTGTAATTGCTCCGGATTATTAACTATGTCTTCAGAAAATATTCAGCCAAATACCTTTGTTTTTCAATCATTTACTTCTCATGAAATCTATAAAGTCATATTGGACATGGAAAATAAAAATTCAAGTACAAGTGATGGCATATCTAGCATTTTATTGAAAAAAATTGTTTTTAATCTGGTTGATGTTTTATGCCATATATTCAATAATTGTGTCTTCAGTGGCTGTTTTCCTAAACATCATAAATGTGCGGAAGTTGTGCATCTTTTTAAAAAGGGAAGTAAGAAATGTTTATCAAATTATAGACCAATTTCATTATTGCCAACCTTCTCTAAAATATTTGAAAAACTCATATAATCGCGTGTAGTCGACTTTTTAGACAAAAATAAATTTTTTAGCTATAATCAGTTTGGCAACAGAGGATGCCATTCTTAAAGTATGTTCTCAGTTGTATGGTGGAATCAACACAAATAAATCATCATTGGCACTCTTTGTTGACATGACCAAAGCATTCGATATGGTTGACCACGACTTATTACTTCGAAAACTGTATTGTGCTGGTTTCAGGGGCTTTACTTTTGATTGGTTCCGTTCTTATTTAAATCTTAGAGAACAAAAAGTGTTCGTGAAGGGATCTTTTAGTGAGTCCAGAATTTTGAAAAATGGGGTTCCACAGGGATCAGTCCTCGGTCCCTTGCTATTTTTAATTTATATTAACTCAATTTTTGAAGTGCAGCTAAACGGATCACCCACTGCTTTTGCAGATGATATTGCCCTGACATATCAGTGCAACTCAAACCTTGACTGCATTTCAAAAATCTCTGAAGACTTACAAACGTTAAGAATCTGGTTCACTGAACAGAAACTAGTAGTAAGTGAAAAAACCAAGTTAATTTCTTTTAAAGTTTCATCAAATGAGATACATGATTATAATCTATTTTTTCACGCATATGATTGCTTACCGATTCATAATTGTGGGAAGCAAAATTTTTCTATAAACTCTTCTTGCTCTTCTTCCTGCTTCAAGATTGAATCAGTGCAGAATTATAAATATCTTGGAGTGCTCATTGACTTCAAGTTAAATTGGAAAGATCATATAAATTCAATTAAATCTTATATGTTGCTTGTTATACGTAAAATGTATCTCCTTAAAGATTTGTGTTCGAAAAAAGTACTTACCACATTTTACTACGGGTTAGCACATTCTAAATTGCAGTATGGAATTACAAGCTGGGGAGGTTCGTATTATAGCACTCTTGAACATTTGATTACAGCCCAGAAGCATTTGGTTAGGATCATTTGTAACAGAAATCGTTTCACTCATAGCTGGTCTCTCTTTAAAAAACTAAATATCTTACCTTTAAGACACCTTTACATATTCAAGGTGTTAAAAGAATTTTATAAGCAAAGTGGCAATATTCCTATTAGATATTCTCAAGGTTATTGTCTTCGTGTAAACAACATGCACTTTGTATGCATACCCACTGCTTACAAAACACATTTCACTAAATTTTACACCTATACAGCCCCTTCGGTATTCAACAAGCTTCCATATTTTATTCGAACAATTTTGCAAAATAAAGTATTCATTAAAAAAATAAAAGACTGGTTATTTACAATTGATATTAGTTCAATAGAAATTTTACTGAGAAGTTTATCTTAATTGCAATTTATTAAATGTATGTCTTTGTTGTTTTAATTTTGTATAATTTATTAACTTAATAAAAATGTATTATCTTGTTTAATCTTATTGTCAACTCAAATATTGTCTTCAAAATATTTAAATAAATAAGTAAAATGTTAAAATATTATATTCTGATTGTCACCCCACATCAGATAGGTTTATAATTTTGTAATTTTCATTGAAATGTCATTTCACACTAACTTTTTAAGTTAAAAAATGAACATTATTATTTAATTCTTTATGTACATATGTATAGTATATATCTGTATTTATTTTAGTTGAAAGAATTAAATAAACAATAAATCAATCAATCAATCAAAAATGATTTAAATATTGACTAAATATTTTAAAGTATTCCTTCTGAATATCATTATGTGTAATTTTGTATGTTTAAATTAACCTACTTGATTTTAAAAGGGGCGTGTTATGTATAATGTACACAAACAGGTCTCTTATTACTCTATGCATAAAGTACACAAACAGATTCATTCATGACAGATGTATTCGATTCATTAAACAATCATCACGTGTAAGATCTGATTTTTAAAAGAAACTTATAATTAAAAGCTCAAAGTGTAATAACAACTTAAATTGATACACTGAGGGAAAAAATTCGATCTAAAATCAAACACGACCGTATTTGATCTAAAGTATTTTAAATGAAGTGGAGCATTTTCGTTTTAACGTTGAAACAATGTTAATTTGAATATGCGACGTAATTTTAAGAGATTCAACCTAGTTTCAAATTAAAACGTGTTTATTTATACATTGAAATCAATTTTTGTACATTTACATTCCGCTCAACGTTGTTTTAAAGTGAAACGTTATCATTTTTACATTGAGATCCACATTTAAAGTGCGCTCAACCTTGTTTCAAAGTGAAACTTATTCATTTTTACATTGAAATCCACATTTTACATTGCGATCCACTATTATGGCATTTAAAATGCCAATAACGTAGTTTCAAAGTGTTGCATTGTGAAGTTAACCTCAATTTACTTGCATTTGTAAGCTTAATATAAAGAATTTCGAGAGCGCGATGTTGTTTTTCGAAGTAGCTCCCTTACATTTGTGAACAAATTAAACGCGCACTGAAAGTTCACTTTCATATAATCGAAAAACAATATTTAATTACTTTGCCTATATTTATTCCTATGAAATACTCATAGCATTAAAAGTCATCACAAATAAATGCTTCACCACAAAAATGAAATGCGTCGAGCGTGAATATACATTTCTCTTTGTCTTACATAAATTTAAACAAAGAAGCGTGGCGTGGGTAGCCATTTTGAATCAATACCTAACCAAGTAGATAAATGTTGTTTTAAAAGATGAATGAGTATGATTTACCTATGAGTCCACTTTTAATCGACATAACAACGTAGTAAAATCTAGTTAGCTTTTAAGTATAGAATCACTTTGAAATAAAGTCGCTCCACTTTGATTTAAGAATTTTCGGCGTTGTTGGCGCCAAATAGTTCCGAAAAATATTAGAATCAAAGTGTTCTGCTTTGATTTTACGTTGTTTTTTTCTCTGTGTATATGTTTTATTTATGTACGTACCTTCGTACATAACACCTACATGCAGCATTTTAAATCAGTGGCGTCTTTAGGCATGGGCCCACTGGGCCCGAGCCCAGGGCCCCGCAATCTTAGGGGCCCCTGAGCCTGAGCAGTCGCTGTAAATCTTCCAAACAATTTGGAAAGTAAACGATTAGGTCAATTTTAACTTGTAAGCTGCAGTTAAAGATTTGTTTAGAAACCAAAATTTATATTGGACGTGTTTTTGCAGGTACAGATAGAATCTGACAAAAAAAACACAACTGAACTAAGCTATTTACATGTAAATACAGAAAAAACTAAAATCCATATGAACATTTTTCTTGTACATTATTGAACGGAATACTTTTCGGGTTGGCTACGAAATCTCGCAAACTAAAATCTTGCACTGGAAATCTCGCAAACGAAATCTCGCAATTACAGAAACCCGCTCTTCATAATCTCGCAATTACAAAAACCCGCTTTTTATAATCTCGCAATTACAAAAACCCGGAAACTAAAATCTCGAAAACTAAAATCTCGCATTAAAAAACAGAAAGGACTTGTATGAATTACGTTATACTAGGGTTTTCGTTTGTGTATGTTGTCAGTTGGTGTGCTTTCTGTTTATGTGCAATAAACAGTACATTGGGTGGCCCGCTTCGCGGGTTCAAGGATTTTAACTCCCTTTTCTGGTCCTCTGTCCCGCTCACGCGACTCCGTCGCTCCGCTTAGGGTATGCTCAGTCGCAAGGCAGGCGCCTATGTTGTCAGTTGGTGTGTTTTCAGTTTATTTGTTTGTAATAAAAAGTACTTTGGGTGGCCGGCGTATCGGGTTCAAGGATTTTATATCCCCTTTTAGGGCTCTGATTTTTCATTTTCTATTCGCAGGATTTTATTTTTCAGTTCGGAATTTTCCAACTTCACGTGTTAATGCGAGATTTTAGTTTGCGAGATTTTAGTTGAAATTTGCAAGATTTTTGGCTGTGAAATGTAAATGCGAGATTGTTAAAAGCTAGATTTCGATAATCGAGATTTTAGTTTGCGAGATATCGTAGCGCTCCCATACTTTTCTATATGAGATTCATTTTTATTTAAATGAATCATGGATGTTTAGTTTTTATTTTGTATACTTGCACAAAGCTGAAAGGTTAGTGTTGGCGTTTTGTGAATTTCGTAATAGTGATGATTTTTTGTTTGCTTCGATTACTGCTAAGTAAAAAAACACGGCTATTATACAACACATAATTCACATTTTATTGTATGTAGGTACTTATATAATAATATAGTCTAAGAGCCCACAGCAAATTTTGGGGTGCGAAAGTGAGTCGAAAGGTGTGTTAAGGATAATAAAATAAATGCAAGTCTTGCAGTCCCTGTTGGCGGCTGTTAGGTGGGAGGGGCAATTTTCTAAAAAAATGACTTAAAACAAAAAAAAAATTATTAAAGAACAACGGTTACATGTGCAATGCCCTGTTATATTTTCATGGAAGGCCAGAAGCCTCTTCTTGAATTTTTTTTTTAAATAAAGTTCTTTCAATGAATAGTTTTTGAAATATTAATGTTTGAACTCTAAATTTTGAAAAAAAAAAAAAATAGTAAAAAATATTTTTTTCGCAAAAGTTCACGTAATTAAGTACTGTTTTTGTTATCAAAATTCAGTGCTCTTATTAATTTGTAGTCAAGTGTTTTTTTGAAGGGGGAATGTGCGAGGTATATTATATTATATATTGATACAATTTGGACATATGATACATGATTTTAGGGTAATTTTCAATTCTAATGACATCAAAATTAAGGCGATACAATCATCCTAAAAAAAGTTATGGTCCATTTTATCCAGAGATGACTGTTTTTCAGTAAAACTGGTAAACTATTAAAAAAATACTTTAAAAAGAATGGTACATTGATGAAATTTGTATACATATTCAATTAGGCTATTAATTGACAAATGAAATATTTTTATTAAATTTCTTGCCATTCTTGTGATAGGTGTTATGATCAAAATTTCATACCTTCTCTTTCCCTTAAGAAAAACACCCTTTCGTCATAGATATTTTTATGGACTCTTTTGATCCTTTATTCTCATATCAGATAATATATTAATACAAATTTCTATTAGCAAAACTCGCGCGATATTTTTGATTATTTACTGAGCATTGCTAAAAGAATAGTGAAAAATTGAATTTCAGCAAATCTTTTTTTTTAAATTAATATTTTTCAAAAATTCAGTTTTTCAAAATTCGGTTATGAAAGCTTTGTAAACAATCAAAAAAATCACTTGCGGCCTTATTTCCGCGCGATTTTTTTGATATTCTGATATTCTGTTAGCAAAGCTCTTTTAATAATGATAAAAATCTCGTACTTATAGTTTTTTATTTGAAAAGACCTTTAGATTCATTATTCAAATTCTAAAATTTAACAAAAGAAATGAAATAACGCCCGACGAGTCTTATTTCAAAAAAAAAATTGAAATAAGGCCACATGTTCGATGTGGCCTTATTTCCACTTAAAAATCGAAATAAAGCCACATGAGGCCTTAATTCGTAGGGCGTTATTTCACGTTACCTTAATACGCAACGATTTAATTCATCTAATGAAATAAGTCAATTATTTAGTTTTTGTAACGTTTAAAAACTTTAAGTTCTCCAAGAACTGCAAAATTTATATGATGAATTTGCTAAGACTTACCACACACAAAGACATGTCCAGAGGAGCTTGAGATGGAATGCCTACATTAAGTAGAGTATTTAATGAATATCCAGTTATATGAAGGTGAAGATAGATGAAGAGTTATACAATCTTATAACAGTAGATAACATCGAAAACACTTTTCCAAATTTTTAAATAGCGTTTATAATCTTTCCATCAATGATGGTATCAAACTGCAGTTGGGAGCTTTCCTTTTCTTAATTAAAAAGGATAAAAAATGAACTTAGAAGTAAAATACTTGCAAAGAGGCTAAATAGCTTGTTGATTATGCCAATTGAAAATGATGTGCTTCAAGATATAGACTTCCATAAAATAATTCAAGATTTTGCAAATGAAAAAGCCAGAAAAGTACCTCTTATATAAAAATTGCAGCAGAACTTTTATTTACCAATTCTTTTCTACTATAATTTTGTCAATTACTATAACTATAATACTGTCAATTTATAAACTAGTTTTCGACAATATAAAGAGTCCAGGGAATTAATTTTAATTATTAAATTCGGAGCAATGGTGAAAGACACTCTAAGGACCTCCTAGGTAGTCTTTTTCATTTGTTCCGATTGTAAAATTGGTTTTTAAGGAATGATTTATTTTTTTGTTTTTAATGCAATGAATCATACTCTTGCCATTTTGTGTTATTTGTTTGTAAAATTTCGTTACTATTTATTCGTTCAGTAAAATATTCGAACTATACCTACAACTACGAACAAACCTTTCTATTTTAAAAATACATATGCATAAAAGAAGAAGAGAATCACTGCTCATGTTAAGTGCCAATTGTAGAGCGTGAAACTCTTCTTCTCTTATGTATTTTACAAGAAAATGTTTTTTTCGTAGATTTAGTTCCAATATTTTATTAACTTTTTTTTGATTGCACTTTTCCATTTTTTCAGGAAAACGGAGTTATTAAACTAGAATATTTGCCCATGTGATCTTTGCTCTTAGAACTTATTATAATTTTATTTTTTTGCTAGCTGAAATTTAATAAAAATTATAATAAGTAATAACTAAGGATAAACTTAAAAATGTACAATAAATTTTTTACAGAGGGCCCCCATTTCCTAATGGGCCCAAGGCCCCCAATTGTCTAAGGATGCCTCTGTTTAAAATGGTATATGCCGAACACAGAATCAAACTGCAACCTTATTCATTATCATTACAAATGTACATATCTACTTAAAATAGGTTTACGAAATTTGATCAAATGTTGAAACCTATAACAAACAAAAATGTTAAACCAAGACATGACTACCATTAAATTGCATAAAATGACATCAAAGCTAAAAATTTAATTTAAAAAACCCCCAGAGCTGAGAATTGCATACCTACAGAATTGTCAAATTCTAAATTCAATCAGTATTTCAAAATGTACTTAGGTAGGTATACCTACTTGTATACAAAAGATGCTTGGGTAAGCAAATTAGCAAGAAAGCTCTAGGGTGGATGAATTCTATCATCAGTTTGTTATGGAGGTATATTTTTCCCTACAATTTCGTAACCATGCCACCCACTTTGCAATACTTCTGAATTTATATTCTTATATTTTTGTTTTCTTTAGAAATATTTATACGGAAAACATAAACATAGATAGGGCAATAACTGTACAAAAATATACTAAAAGCAAGGCCCTTTATCGTCACACAACATCAAAAAGGCAGAAACATTCCCAGGCGTATACAACAATAAACTGCGTAACAATGTGATCGAAATTTCATTCGAGATTTATTATGACAAAGATTACCAATGTCAAGAGTAACTACGGTCTCCATAAAAAAACAACAAAACTGAAAGAAAGCCCATGTTAAACAAGTTAAAGACAACAATTTGGATATTGTGCTATATGTGCGGTGCTGTTGTTTAGTCTGGGTAAGGTTTTGGCTATGGATCTCCTCTTGTACTGGGTTTAACCTGCCCGCAAGCCAACTATAAACAAAAAAAACACAAGAAATGTAATCCGCAGAATAGGAAAACTAAATAACAAACAATATGGCATTTATTTGTACAAAGATACTACAACTATAAACATTACAGAAAGGAACAGCACAATATGTCCTTCCAATATAAATGTCCAATCCAGACTCTTCATATGCATGTTCACTTTTATATTACGACAAGTACAACTTACATACATATACATACCTATACACAATCAACATCATGAGAACTTGGAACAAAGTAAGGATAGCAAACCAAGAGCCGCCGAGAGAACGAGAAGAAATAGAAATCCATTACGTAATGATGATGCTTTAGTTTTTGTAGGAATCCTTGAGGAAACTTCCTGTTTGTGCTTTGATAAAAAAAAACTCCTCCGACTTTCCCCTTTTGAACTAGGTCAACCATTTGTTTCAACTTTAGTCGATTCGTCGTCGTCGTCGAGCGTTTATCGTACATACACACATAGGTACTGCTTCTCTGATGCTTCCTGCTGTTGTAGAACTGGAGGTGTACCTACTTTTACACAGAGAAATAAATTTATGGCAATTTTATTTTCAATCACAGGAATTGTTTTGCACGAGCGGACAAAAAAAGAAACAAAACGTAAAATACGGTAGAGAGACACACCACACACTCTTTAAACTCTCCACGTCACTTGATTGGGATCGGTATGACAATATCATTATCATGCCTATGACAGCCTATGACATTCAAATTGTCGTAGGCGATTTTAAATCCCAAATAGGAAGAGAGGACAATTTCCGTGACATATTCGGAAGGCACAGCCTGCACGACACCACCTCCGACAAACGAATCGACATTTCTAAGGGACGAAACATTGTTGTAACTTTAACGCAGTTCCCTCACCCTCACCTCAATAGCCACAAGGGGACCTGGAGATTGCTAGGTCCATCTCTGATCGAGTCTCGAATAACCTCTTAAGAGGTCCTATTCAGGGCTGCCGAAGTACTGCAATTGCAGTATTTGTACTGCTTTTTGAAATTCTGTACTGCCGTTCTGCCAACACGACCAAAGAACTGCTTTTTTTTGTAAACTACTTTTGCATATACATACTACTTTTCATCATTCATTTTCATTATAACTGTACTGCTCTCTAGACGCACCAAAAAAAAATTTCTACGAACATAACCTTAAAATTAAAAACAAGTAGTGGCTAAGGCACAAGCGGTTCCATTTTCCATTCCATTCTCGTCTGCTTTTGCTTTTGTTTCAACAACTGTGAACTGGAACTGTATTGTCGTCAAGCATCAAAGGACACGGTAGTGTCCAGACAAGTTCTAGCACTACACCCTTTTTACAGGATCAAACTCAGGCGATTTTTACCTCCGCCTAACCTCAGTACCAATTAAGTCAGAAACTTCGAACTCGCAGCATTTGCTTAGCTCACCAGGCTTAGGTAACTCACCAAATCTCAATTCTTTAGAATTAGTGGTTCCCGAGATATAAGACTGCAAAAATTGCAACAACAAAACATTGCAAACAGTGACTGACTAACAGATCATCAAAATTATGAAGCATTTCCCAGCTAGATACTGTAAAAAATTAAACAATATATAATTATTGGTGGAATCAATCGAGCAACACGGGGTGTACAAAAGTAAAAATGAATCCTTACCTTGTACTTGAATAGGCGGAAGCTGCTTGGGGATTGCTAAATCTTTTACTTGCAATAGTACCTATTGCATATGTTGGTATATGTAGGTGAGTACGCATACACACATATGTATACATACATGGCTATACTGCTCATATGCGTGAGTTAACCCGCAATATTTATGATTCTTTGATTTTTTTTTTTTTTCTTCCGGTATAAGGCAAATAATATATTTCCCTTTTTTTCCAAGGATAATGAAACAACGAGAGAAGAGAAGGTGTGAAATATCATATATAGTAATGATTTTATGGCCTTAAGTGACACACATTCTTTTGTATAGAAAGGGGAGATTAATTGTTGTGATTGTACAAATTTCTTTGGTTTAAAAATGTGATCGTCCTTTGTCATTTTTAGAGCAATTTCAGAAGTATTTTTTTTCAATTTGGAGTGTAGAAAGTATGAAAGTATTAAGTATGTAAGTGTTGATGTGAAAGGCTCATAACTTCCATGGCCTTAAGAATGTAAAACAATCTTAATTATAAGAACACAAAAGAAATAATTAAAAGGAAGATGACCAAAACACTGGAATCAGAGCATAAGTCTATCAAACATAATTTCAAACAATAATTGCAAAGAAATCTAATTTATTTTTAGAATTAAAAGTAGGCAGTCTAGATTATTCCCTGAAAAGCCCCATGCACGGTTGTAATGCCTGTTAAAATGAGTTATGCCGTTTTGAAGATTATACCGAACAAACATGCATGCATGAATTTGTTTTCTTAGGATATGCAAGCACAAGTATGGCATTGAATGTATTCTGTTCGTCTATTCATTCATCCTCTTTAAAAGTGGTAAATTATAAGCAATAAAAAAAGCTACACATTCTTTATATAACACTTTCACACAGTGTTAATAACATTTTTTTTCCAGCTTCTTGTACTTCAATTTTTGTTGAAACCTTGGATTTGAAAGATGAGATAAAGATGTTTTCGTAAATGTTTGAATAAAAAATGCTGTTGTACTATGTAGGGTTGGTGATACAAATAGCTTTAGATTTGTTAACTCGCTTTTGGGTTTAAATAAATATACAACTTTGAAACCGCTGTTATGAGCCAAGAAGGTGTATCAAAATCCTGATTAAAGAGTTGAGGTCACTTCTACTTTTAATTAAATTATATTCAGTCCCTCCATCTTTGTTACTATATCTATACTTTTTACTCAGATGTGTACTTGTGAATACGAAAAAGAAAATTTTTAGAGTAAAACATAGCTTCCATAAAGCGTATAGTAGTCCTTTGAATTTTTGTGGTTTTTGTTTAAATCGCTCAAAAAATTGGCTGTATTTTATATTTCAAAAAATTCGATTAAAAAATCTTAGTTTTAACTTGGATTTTCCTTTTTAACAGCTTATTTGTTACTCTACATCAGTGGTTTCCAATACGTGGGGCCCACGCCTTATATTATACGGGGGCAATTTCAAGTTTTGCTGCATCCCACTTCTCTCCGAAAAATCTATGCTTCTAGTGTTTCCACCCTTAAAGATATATTTCGGACGTACCCAGGATCTGCTCTTGAATTAATCAATTGTATCATTTGTATCAACTTCAATTCACTCAATGACACTTGACGACAAATATTAATCAGTTTTTTTTTTTCACGTTGATTTTTAACCGAAATCAAATACCCCAATGCAACTAAATATGCAAGGGAATTGTTTAATTACCTTTTCCATCTTGGTATTTAACTTAATGTGGATTTAGTGCCATAATTAATTTGCTGAAGCATTCTACGATCTCCTGGAGACAACGTATGATATGTGCCCGAAGTACGACGTGAAGATCATTCTTGGTGACTTCAACTCAAGATTCGGAAATGAGGGCATCTTTGGTTCGATTGTCGGAGGACACAGCCTACACGACGAAACTTCCGGCAACGGACACATGCTGGCAGACTTTGCGGCGGGGCGAAATGTCATCATCTCAAGCACCTACTTCCCACACCTCAATATACACAAGGGGACTTGGTGGTCGCGTGATCAACTAACCGTCAACCAAATCGACCACGTTGTAGCGGTAGGGGAGATGTTCGAAAATTTTATCAAAGGGTGAAGCGATCCACCCAAGGATTCAAGGCTAGAACGGAAGCCTGCCGAGATGAGAGTGGGAATATGGTAGTTGACACACAGTCAGTGCTGAGGATCTGGAAAGAACACTTCTCTAGACTGCTTAATGGCGAAGACAGCCAAAATGCCGCTAATAGGTAGAACGCTCCATTCAACTTGGACGATGATGGCCAAGAGTTCCGTCCACCCGACCTAACCGAAGTGCGGCTAGTGATATCCAAACTTAAGTCGTACAAGGCTGCTGGTGCGGATGGCTTACAAGCCGAACTATTTAAATCAGCGGGAGATGAATTGGCTAGGAGCATTCACCAGCTCATCTGCTAAATTTGGTCGGATGAAAGTATGCCCGATGAATGGAACCTCGGTATAGTGTGCCCCATCCATAAAAAGGGAGATGTCCTTTTGTCAACGATCTGATCGTCCCCTATCAGTGCGGTTTTAGGCCAGGCAAGTCAACCGTGCGTCGATCAAATGTTCACACTCCGACAGATTTTAGAAAAATCCCGGGAATTCCAGATTGATACACACCACCTTTTATCGATTTTAAAGTCGCGTATGATTGCGTGAAAAGGGACGAATTATGCAGAGCCATGTCAAGTCTCGGCATCCCTGCCAAACTCGTCCGCCTGTGCAGGACGACGATGGAGAAATCTCGCTGCTCCGTCAAAATTGGTAAGAACGCCACCGATTCCTTTGATGTTGAGAAAGGATTGGTGCAAGGCGACGCGTTATCATGCAACCTATTCAACATCGTTCTTGAAGCCATTGTACGCAACGCACATGTCAACACCAGCGGTACAATCTATCAAAAGTCCGTTCTATTGCTTGCGTATGCGGATGACATAGGCATTGTCGGCAGAACGAAGCGAGCTGTGGCAGGGGCATTTGCGAGCATTGAATCGGAGGCGGCTAAAATGGAATCGGCGGTTAATGAGGACAAGACGAAGTATATGCTGTCATCGAGAGAGGAATCTCAACATCGTCGACTCGGGCAAAATATCACGATGGACAGATATAACTTCGAAGTTGTCAAGGACTTTGTCTACCTGGGCTCCACTATTACATCGCAGAATGACATCAGTGCAGAGATCAAGCGAATAATTACTCTTGCCAACCGCTGTTTCTTCGGTCTAAGAAGGCATTTAAGTAGTAAGGCTCTCTCTCAGAGAACCAAGGAGACTTTATACAAGACCCTAATCATCCCGGTCCTGCTTTACGGGTCAGAAGCATGGACACTGAAAGATTCGGATAAAAATCTGCTAGGGTGCTTTGAGAGGAAGATTCTTCGTGTGATTTTCGGTCCGGTGTGTATCGAAAGAGTATGGAGGAGAAGATTCAACGACGAGCTAAACGGGCTATACAGTGACGTTGACCTGGTCAAAAAGCTGAAAATACAGCGGCTGAGATGGGTGGGGCACGTGGAGCGTATGGACAGCAACTCACCTGCCTGACGAGTCTTCAAATCCAACCCCGATGGGGTACACAGCAGAGGAAGAACCCGTAACAGGTGGCGCAAACAAGTGAATGACGACATCAAAGCACTCGGTGTGTGCAACTGGAAGCGGCTAGAAGGGACAGAGCTGGCTGGAGGGGCTTGTTAGTTGAGGCCGAAGCCCATCCTGGGCTGTGAGCGCCATCAAAAGTAAAAGTAAGTAATTAATTTGCTGATAACAAAAAAGAAATTGCCTGAATATAAAAAAAAAACGGGGAGACTTAAGACTATTGTAGCTAAATTGAATGACGCATCAAGCACAAGGGATTTAAATAATAAAAATTACAATTGCATAATTATTAAATCATATTTCTTATTTGAATTTCAGTTCTTCATTATGCGCGTATATTTTGAAAATAAACTTACGGTTTACTTAATTTCTATGGATTTCTTCCTTATGTCATCTATTGAATTTTTGCACTGGACAATTCAAATTTTTGATGCTCAAAATTATTTTGTTATTCATATGCTGTTACGGGGACATGAGGATTTTGGAAAGTTTCTGTGAGGCATAACACACAAAAGGTTGGGAAACACTGCTCTACATGCTATACAAGTATCTAAACAATAATATATACGGGCTTTGACAACTGGCTGAACCTGTTGCGCTGTCCGAATTTGGAAAGCGAAAGGTATGAATCTTGACAGTTTATTCTTCAATTTTAATTTGAAAAACTACTGTTACAAACATTTAAGGTACATTAAATCAAAATCTACAAAAATCTTAATACTAGTGGAATGTATTATATTAACCGTTACAATTTTGTTTAAAAAACTTTTATTTTATTCTTTTTTAGACACTTGTATGAAGTATTTTCCTCATATGTATACCGCACGTGAAATCCCGGCTGGAAAATGCCAAGTTTCTATCAATTATGGGCAAGACCCTAGTAAGTAGGGAAAATCTAGACAAAGATAACTTGTCATATACTTGGCCAGCCCTTGCTGGATTTTAGTCCATTTAGACGAGGCAAACTTTTTAAACACTCGTGAGGCCCTCCCTATTTAAAACTTGTTGGACATGTATCGGTACCAGGAATGTGTCTTGCACACAAAAAACACACATTTTATAAGCGCCATGCAATTTCAGCATCATACGACACTTTGTTCTCTCTTTCTTTTGTCTTCTTGTTCGTATCACACTTTTTAGTATGGGTGTGAGACATCTGTATAGGATTTTTCAATGAGGAAAAATCTTTTCTAAGTTGTTCTACCTAAAAAGCAAGTACATAGAATCCGGTTCTATTCTGTAGGTATTTTTTATTCAATATGGAATGCAACTTATTCACTTTCGATATTGAATTTTAAAAGAACAAAGTTTGTGTGAAAAAATGCTTTTTTAAATAAATTAAAATAATAATTTTATTAAAAAAATATGATTTTTGTTCTTTTAAAATCGCCACCAAAGTCACAAAAAATATAAAATATATATTATAACGATACAATACGACAGTTAAGGGTTTCAAGCAGTGGCGGATCCAGGGGAATGACTATAGGAGCTAAAGCCCCCCCCCCCCCTACAGCCAAGTACTAAAATAATTTGAAATATAGAAAGCAAAACTTTACAACGTGTAGAGTTTTATTTTCGTCTTAAATATTGTTAAGGTGTGAAATTTGATGGACAAAATAACGTGGTTGAGGCTGAACAATTTACAAGCCCTAAGCCAAAGCCTGAAGCGAATTCGACAAAAAGCAAGTGGGGGGCTATGAATAATGGACATGTTTCATGCAATGACAGCTTGTGGTTAATATGATCTGAGAATATTGGACAGAAAACGTAGTTAGGGTTAAACAAATAACTCCCTAAAAACTAACCTTATTCCAGAAGGCTTAAGTCTAGGGACTGTCAGTCCGAAGTTGGGACTAAAGGTTGAAGATATAATTTAAAAAAAAACGTGGTCGGGCTTAAATTAACCTGTCAAATTCAACATTTTTTTAAACTTAAAACTTAGCTAAGTTGAGGCTCAATTGAGGCTAAAATGATTGGAGAGCAACGGGGTGTAGAGCTTAGTGTAAATGTTTAATACAACAGAAATTGCTTCTTACGGCTTTGGCTGGGGTTAGATAATTTTGGGACTTAGTTTTCAAAATTTCAAAGGTCCAAGGCAATTGTACATACAAAATATTTTTGGACTAAGCAATTCTGTAGTCAGGAAGCCTATTTCAAAAAGCGTGAGAAACACTGTGAACTTAGAAAAATCTTGCAGGTGGACAATAAACATGAATATTTATCATCCCTATAGACTCTAGAGTGACGTGCAAATTTATCAACACATTTATTGAGCAGGAATCAACACTACAGGTTTGCAGCGTACACAAAATTTCATTCACACTTGCAGAATTGGGCCGTGAAGGTTATTTTTAGAGCAGTTGTTTCTTGCGCCAGAATAAAAGACTTGAAGTTTTAATATTAATTTTTCGATCCGCAAAATGTTATTTTCTGTGCTTTCCATTGGCAGTTTGAACAAAACAAGTAGGTATTCTACTCGTTGTTTGGCTTTAGTACAGGAAATTAAGATCTCAGAGGAGTGATGGCACTGTCAGAGCACTATGAGCTTTTGCCAGTAAGACCATACTTAAATATAATTTTTCTGAACTACCCAATAACAAACAGTTTTGAAATTTAATCAAAAATGTGAAGTTCAAAGCAACCTTGAGCTAATTTAAACATACACTTACATAATGTAGGTAGCTACCTACTACCTAATCAATTATTACTAAGCAATATAAATAAACGAATTTGTTTAAAAATGTAAGTTATAAAATTCGTTATACTGCCATTTTTTACAGAGCCTTTATATTGGCTTCTAGCTCTGCTTAAAAATAATTCCCATGTTTAACACATATTAATTCCAAAAAACTTGTTATTCTTCTTTATATTGAAAATATCTTAAGGCGCGGATATTTATAGGAGCGGATATAAAGGCACAAAAACACGGCTATTATTAAAGAAGGAAAGTTATAATGTCAAAATTCGTTTTCTGATATATAACTTCATATGTACAAACTAGATCTCCAAACTCCGAACCCAAAAAAGTAAGAGCCCAAAATAAAGTATTTCATCTCTCCGAACCCAAAAAAGTAAGAGCCCAAAATAAAGTATTTCATCTGATTTTTTTTGATAAATATTAATTTTTTGAAAAAAAAAAAAATCAATAATCTTTGGATCGGTTTTCTAAAAAAATAATATTATTTATAAATAAATACCTTGTGTAATTTTTTGCCCATTTACAAAAAGAAAATCTAGTATGCCAACTTTTAGTATTTATTAAAATACAATTTTATACAAAATACAACAAATATTCATGAGCTATGGAATTTTTGAAAAAAAAAAATTCCAATATTTTTTTTAAATATCGAAACATTATTTTTTTCGAAAATTTGTATATGCCGACTCGCATGTCATTGCATACTCACCTGTTGTTGCTCTGTGTAGTTGAAGTGATAGTCCCCTGTGCAAAAATAAATAGTCCCTATTTTTTGTTTAAAGCCCATTCCATATTCAATAAAATAAAAAAACAATAGTATTCAATAAATTCGTTACGCGCCTTGTAATTAACAAACAAAAAAAAAATTCAATAGAAAAAAATAAAACTTCAATAGAAAAAAGCAAAGTGCAATAAAACAAATCAGTGCAAAAAAAAAAAGAAAAAAGCAATATGCATATACATACATACCTACATAAACCACCAACCCTACCCTTTGCAAGCCACGCATCGTTAAAACAAAAAAAAAATAGCCTATCTGCAAAAAAAGAAAAAGAGCCAACTCTAATACCGGACGTTACAGGTCAATCCGCCAACACTCTTGACTTGTTTTTTTACATCTGATCCTGATTAGTACAAAGAAAACTCATGGTTTGATTCGAGCTGTAAAGAGGTTATTAGGGTCAGAGAAGTAAGTTTCCGTAGTTGCAAAGCCAACCCTACTGAGGAAAACCGGAAAAGATTTAACAAGCCAGGATGACCTGTAACGGCCATATTCGAAGAACAAAATTTTTGCATGACCAAAAATTAATAGTAGTAAAAATGTCTGGTCATTTGGAAAGAACATACGAAATGCTACTTCGTCGTCGGTTCCAACGCTCGTCTTCAACGATACTCCTTTTGTCAGCTCGCAAGATAAAGCCAATTTGCTTGCAGCACAGTTTGCTGTTAATTCGACGCTGCCAGAAAGTGTTATGACCCCTCCTGTACTTGAGAACGTAAATGATTCTATGGGACAAATCTTCTTTCGCACTCGTGCAGTTGCTAAAGTTCTAAAAGATCTCGACATTCACAATCCGCTGGCCCGGATAGTATCCCTCCCATTGTTCTTCAATGCTGGCAAAAGCACAGCGTAAGCTTTTCCATCTGTCCTATTCTACTGGTCTCTTTCCGAGTGGATGGAAAACACCATTTATCCAGCCTGTCCTAAAAAAATCGAAATAAACGAAATAAACGCTGGTGTGCCCCAGAGCTCCGTTTTGTCCCCGACTCTCTTCCTTATATTCATAAATAATCTTTTATCTGAAACTTCTAATCCATTAAATTGTTTCGCTGACGACAGTACCCTTAGTCTCTCATATTCGTTTTTAGATTCACATCCATGTCCGGAGGTGTAACTTGAACGGCAGCGTATGATAAGCTCATTAAATTCTTATCTTGACAGCATTGTTCAATGGGGAATCAAAAACTGCGTGGAATTTAATGCTTCTAAAACTCAATGCTGTCTTATGCCGTTAAAACGAAACCCACCCCCATGCCACTATCCATAAGTGGCACTTGCATTGAGGAAACCGAAAAGCTTTCAGTACTCGGTATGTGTATTACAGACCACCTTATGTGGAACGATCACATGTTTGTGTCGCCAAAAAGGCTGCTTAGTGTTTAGGTTTTCTTCGGCGATGCAAGAAATTTTTCACCCCTTCGGATCTGGCTGTTATGTATAAAGCTTTTATCCGTCCAACACTCGAGTACAATTCTCATGTTTGGGCAGGTGCTCCAGTAACCCACTTGAGTCTTTTGGATACAAAGAAGAGCTATGAAAATGAAAGGTGACGGAAATATAACGGAAGCATTTGAAACTCTCGAGCACAGCCGCAATGTTTCAATGTTTTACCGTTATTTTCATAAGCAGTGCTCTACTGAAATAGCCAGTTGCATTCCTCCCCTAAAAGAATTTAACCGTAATACTCGTACTTTCAGGAATGCACATCAGTTTACCCTTGAGCCCAACTTCGGACGTACTGTCAAGTATAGAGATTCTTTTTTTAGCCGAACTACCCGAATGTGGAATGCATTACCCGGCTCTATTTTTCCCTCCCATTTCGAGATTCAAAGGTTCAAAACCAATATGCATCGACATCTCCTCTTGAATCCTTCTCTATTTTCCTAACGCTCGCACTGTATTTAATTTAACATTTAAAGGGTATCAAAAACCCCTTGAGTGCGCGTACAAGAAAAAAATGCAAAATTGTTTGAATTGTGAAGGAGCTCTCGTACAAAAATTTTGGTTGAAATCGGTGTAACGAAATGGTAGTAACGAAAAATGTGAAAACAAAAAAATCAGTTCTATGCCAGGTACCGTTAATAGACGTTATTTGTGAAATTTTTTTATCAAAATATTGAAACAATTAATGTTTCTATTTTATTTTTTGTACGGGAACGTCGCCAACAGTGAGACACGTCCAACAGTGAGACATTCCGAATAACTCCGAAGAAATATGTACGAACACGTCGCAGGTCATGTAACAGATGTTCGTCCGAGGTCCGATTAGTTCAGTTTGTGTTTACTTTCAATAAAGAGTAGTCGCGCCGTGATAGGGCAGTTGAAAAAAACACTCAAATTTTTTTTTTCAAAAAAAAAAAAAATAACATTTTATCTAGGTGAGTTTTTCCTTGCCAAAATATTACAACAAATTATTCTTGGAATTCGGTCGATTAGTTTATTATATAAATAAATACCTTATTTACTATACTGGATTATAAGACTGGACGTTTATGTATTTTAAGCCAAAAAATATTTTAATTTTCAAAGTTTTCGAATTTCGAATTTTTCAGTCACGAAATTTAAGTCCATTTCCAGCATGAAAACTGCACCTTAGTATTTGAAATTTAAGTGTACTTATAAATTCTTTGAATTCAGAGGCCATTGATAGAACGTTATTATTTTAAAATTAGAACAAAAAGTGCACGGAAGTAATAAATCAAATAAATAATCACAATCATTCATATTCATGTATTTATTTGCATAGATATAACAATAAGACCTTACGAAAGATTGTCAAGCTTGAATTATCAGTTAGTCTGTTAGTATTTCATACTCGTTGGCGATTGACACATCAAACTACTCGCAACTATTCAAAAATATTTGAAGGTTCAACTTTAGTTAATACTTTCCCATAAACCTTTTCGAATAGTTGGGATATTAAATATTAATCGAAAATGGTAAATTTAGTTTTCTACTCAGTATTTTTATTAAGTGTGTGACTGAATTGTGTTTCTTCGGTGCCAGGTTTATTCATGAACCCCTTCACGGAATTAGATAATTTGGGTAGGTTATTAAGCTAAATTTCCCTCAAAGGACACTTTTTTTGTTATAAAACAATCTGTCATCACTTAGCAGAAGATGAAAATCCCTTGCATCCGGTTTCGAACTTCAAGAAAAATTCAATTCAAAGACTCAGAAAACGAGCCATGCCAGAGCTTTATTTTCCTACTTTCAAACTAGTGGAACAGAAAAGTGAGTATTGGATGGAAAGTGCCCAGGACATTCTCCGGAGTCAGCTGAAGAAGAACGAACTGAACATGAACGTGGCCAAGAATGTTATAATGTTCATGGGTGACGGAATGTCCATTCCTACAATTACAGCGGCTCGTGATTATATGGGTGGTGAGGAGCAGCAATTGTCTTTTGAGAAGTTTCCTTACAGTGGTTTTAGAAAGGTTTGTTGATACTGATACTTTAGCCTCGGTGGTTTGTCAACAATTTTGTGATGCAGATACTGAATCAATTATACAACCTTCATTATGCAACTCAAAAAGTTCAAAATCGCTGATTTGTATGTTATTTTTATTTCAGACCTACTGTGCTAATACCCAAGTGGCCGACTCGGGATGTTCAGCCACGGCTTATCTAAGTGGTGTGACGGCCAATTTCGGGACCATTGGTGTGACGGCTGCCGTTGATTATAAAAACTGTCTTGCACAGAACAACTCAGAGCATCATGTGCCTTCGATAGCAGAGTGGGCGCAGAACAAAGGACTATCAACAGGTTAGTTCCAACTCTTTATTGTCTTATCTCTTAATGCAGTCCAAAATTAAGCCCACGCTTCCATTGGGTTTTCAGGGCTATAGTCCAAAAAAAGCACAAAATTTGCAAAATTGCGAGCATATTTTGCATGCCTAAACGTTCTTGAATCTTTTCCGCATAGAAACTAAAAGATTTTAACATTTAATGTGATTTTGCTTTTCTTATTGTAAATTTCCAGGATTTGTTACAACTACCTCTGTGACAAACGCTTCTCCTGCTGGTGTTTATGCTCATACAACAAATCGTAGATGGGAAAACGATGGAGATATTCTCAAACATGATGAAGATCCCGAACTATGCCCCGACATAGCACATCAATTGATATATGGCAAGGTGGGGCGCCATTTAAATGTAATCATGGGCGGAGGAAGGGAACAATTCCTGCCGTAGGGACAAAAAGATATCTTGGGCGGTGAAGGGAAACGTCAGGACAACACGAATTTGATTGAGCAATGGCAAAGCATTCATAATGGAGCATCAGCTTTTGTTCAGACTAAAGAAGAATTATCCGCTGTAAGTCTATCTATGCATATAATAATTATTTTACCAATGTTTAATCAAAATTATATAAATCATAGGTCCCCGAGGACGTTGAATTTATAATGGGACTCTTTGGCACAGCTCATATGCCATATCATGGGGATGCGGACAATGAGACTATTCCTAGTCTTGCGGAGATGGTTGACAAGGCAATTGACGTCCTCGAAGCACAAAATCGAGGATACTTCCTTTTCGTGGAAGGTGGTCTTATCGATCGTGCCCATCATACGACCGAAGCTGTTCGAGCCTTGGACGAAACAATTGAATTTCATAAGGCCATTGATTTGGCCCGCAAGCGGACAAATGAATCGGATACCTTGATTGTTGTAACATCGGATCAGTCGCACACTATGTCAATGGCAGGTTATTCAAGCCGAAAGAATGACATCTTTGGCATCAACAATGGCCAGTTGGGTGCTGACCAGATTCCCTATGCTACACTCAGCTATGCAAACGGGCCGGGATTTGAAAGTCAAATGGCTGAAGGCCATCGAATAAATTTGCTGCAGACAAATATGAGAGATAAGGTAGGATAAATAATTTGATTTGTCATACTGGCTCATTCTCATTGCAACTTCTTTCACTATTTGTATGTATATAACTTTAGATTTCCTGCGATGGTTCCCTTGGATACGGAAACACATGGGGGTGATGATGTGGGTGTTTTTGCTAGTGGACCACAAGCACATCTCTTCACAGGAGTTTACGAACAGCATTATATTCCACACGCAATGGCGTATGTGGCTTGCCTGGGCGATAAGATGACTGCATGTTCGAAAAATTAGGCCACCATCGTGGATTTTTATTTGGCTTTAAGGATAATTTAAGGCTTTTTAAATATAATCGATACATATTTCGTAGACCTTATTTACTAAGGGCGAATTTTTCAATAAATAAGTGATACCGGTGCACATTGGTTTTGAACCTTTGAATATCGAAATGGAAGGGAAAAATAGAGCTGGGTTAGGCGTTCCACATTCTTGTAGTGTGACTAAGGAAAGAATTTCCGTCCGAAGTTAGGCTCAGGGATAAACTGATGTCCATTCCTAGAAATACGAGTATTACGGTTGAATATTTTTAGGGGAGGAATGCCTTTTTTAGGGACTGCGGATGGACAAAAATGCTGTTTTCCATCGGAAAGAGACCAGTAGAATATGACAGATGTAAGATGTAAAAGCATGCACAGTGGTTTTGTCAGCGTTGAAGAACGCCTCTTCAGATCAATGGGAGGCCAGCGGAATTCTGTATATCAAGGTCTCTTAGAACTATGTCAACTGCACGAGTGCGAAAGAAGATTCATCCCATAAAATAGTTTGCGCTTATACGTACAGGAGGAGTCATAAAACTTTCTACCAGCGTCGAATTCACAGCAAACTGTGCTGCAAGCAAATTGGCTTTTTCCAAGGAGCTGACCAAAGGAGTGTCATTAAAGACGAGCGTTGGAACAACGATGAAGTAGCATTTCGTATGTTGTTTGCAAATGACCAGAAATGTTTAATACTATTGGGACATTGTAGTATTTTTTGTCTTAATTTTTGGTTATGCAAAAATTTGGTTCTGAGAATATGACCATTACAGGTCTTTCTGGCTTGTTGAAACTTTTTACGGTTTTCCTTAGTGGGGATGGCTTTGTGACAACAAAAACTTACTTTGGGTTTGATAGATGTTACCCTATTCTGGATAAAATTTCCCATTCCACAAAGAATTAAATTTGTGATCATATCTGCACTGCACATCACTATATCGAGGAAGCATAGCGACCAGTTAAAGCTCGTGAACAAATCGTTGAGAAAAATACGGTTCTCTTGGGAGTTTTTCTCTAATTGGATTTTATTGGCATGAGCAATTTGTAGATATGACACAATGGTCTGATGCGCCTAGAGGCGATAATACACTAATAGTGTATTTATCGGGGTCAGAAGTAAGAAAAAACTCAAGAGTGTTAGCGGATTGACCTGCAACGTCCGTTATTCGAGTAGGCTCGTCAACAAGCTGAGTCAGGTGTTTAAACTCAGCGAAGATCTCAAAAACCTTCATTCATGTGTTGTCTGACGCGAAAAGCGAAGCCAGCTAGAATTGTGTACATTAAAAAGTGTAAGGGTAATGAAAATGAGCAACAATTCTTATTTGAATCGTGTCGGACAGAGCATCAACCTCTTAAAAAGTTGAATTTCTGTCCTAATTGGTGCTTACTTGCAGTAAATTTTAACCACATGAAATTAAAGTTTGTGTAAGAACACAAATCATATTGGGTCATATGATAAAAGATGAGAAAGTTCTCAGAGTCAGAGCTGGCAAGCTTGCCAGAGTGGCAAGCGAGCAGAGTGGATCTCGGACTCATATGCAAAAAAAAAACGGGTTCGCTCTCTACTGTTCTGGCTCGTAAATGTGAGAACGATCTCAAAGCCAGGGGAGTCACCAGGGAAGAAAAATACAACAACTTTCGCAATGGAAAACACAAACAGCGAAGAGAGAGCAATAACTCTTGCCGTAGACGAATATTAACCTCATGTCTACCTGCTACATATGATGTAAAACATGTAAAGTGTACATAATATAGTATTATTTTATTTTGTCTACAAATAAGTTTGTACATACGGTTTGCACATGATTAAATAAATGAAATCAAATAATATTAATTTATAGAACATAGTTTCTGTGATATGTTGTTTAACGGCAGGTTAGGTACAATTTTACTGAAACATCAATAAATGAGAAATTTCTGCTCTACGTTGTTGTCCGGCACTTCGAATACGAGCTGTGATCGTAAGAGTTTGATCTTAATTAGCGTCGTTGCTTTGCCTTGAACGATTGTTTTAATCCATAAAGTCGTCTTCATTTAAATACTTTGCAAAGTTATGTAGGATAAAACAAGAACAAATTAAGCGTCTAATTGTATCTTGCTTTACTCGAACCTTTATATTGCAAGTTTGGAAATCGTTGCTTTATTTGTCCGCAACATCTCTATTAGGGGCCAGTTATAGCTATCATTGGAAACCATCATTGAAAAAGTTAACTGTTGATTTTGAGACCTTTCGAAAGTTTAATCATTGAATATTTTAATGCAGAAATATAGCTTACGATTTTAAAATTATTTCTCCGCCAAAAAAATTTAATTTTGACCCATATCTTCCCGATAACGTAACTTTTAATTTTTTCAATGATCATTGGTAAGGTAGTTCATCATTGAAAAATTAAAACTTACGTTATGGGGAAGATATGGGTCAAAATGAATTTTTTTTTGAAGAAGAAATAATTTTGAAGTCGTAAGCTATAGTTCTGCATTAAAATATTCAATGATTAAACTTTCCAAGGGTCTCAAAATCAACATCCAACTTTTTCAATGATGGTTTTCAATTATAGCTATAACTGGCCCCTTATAAGTCTTTCCTTAGTTAAAACAGCATTAAATTTACGTTCGGCATCGTTACTTGTTTGTTTAAATAGTGTCATTAACCAAGGCGTTATGACATACCCTTCACCACCCAGTAATATTGCGCAAAAATTATTATTTGTATGTTTAAATAAGAAACTATTTTTCAAAATATGGGAGTCGTGGACGGATCCTGGCCAGCAAACTTGGAAGCTTGTAAATTTTTCATCCGCGTTGCACGAAGCCTGGACATTCATTGAGAAGTATTCTCTGCGGTTGACGTAATCCTCGTGGTGATATAGTGGTTTCCTTATACGCACATGTGTACTATCAATATTACCAATGACATAAGGAAACTCATACTTAGTGCTCCATAACCCTTGCGCTTCTTCTATTTCTTCAGAAGTGAGTGGGAATATGATCCAATCAGTCGGAATTTTTGTTGCGACTTGCTATACCACCATAGATATCGTTTATTGATTGACACCAATATCTTCGCCAATTCCAGTTTGAAATATGCAGGATCTCCTATATACCGCAGAAAAATCCTCATTTTTTCTTGATGGGTCCAAGCACCACCGCGTGTTTCCAGGGTTGGAAAACTCATCAGTCAATAATTGCACACCCGCTTCACTAAATCTACATATCGTCGCTGTTTAAGAAAACCGGCATAGCTCAAAAAACACGAATTTTTAGTTCATGATGCCAATCCACTACAAAAAAATTCTCTATCTTTCTGTCAAACTGGAATTACTGTAGCACTTCGGAATCCCGCTAGATGGACTTTGGTCCAACTGGCACATCTTTCGTTTTCATTGCTTGTTTATGATCAAAAATGACATAATTTAGTATCTGCCATTTGCTTGAGGTGAACGGAAGTGTTTTTTATGTGAAAAAGTGGCATATATTCGTGTTGTGCCAAAGATTTATCGTTAAATTTCAGCGAAAAAACGGAGTGTTGAACTAACTCCAAAATAAAAAAAAGCTTATAGACCAAGAGCCCACAGCAGATGTGGCGTATGAAAGTGAACCAAAAAAAAATTATGAGTCGAAAGGTGTATTAAGGCTGATAAAAGAAATGCAAGTCTTGCAGTCCCTGGTGGCGGCTGTTAGGTGGGAGGGGCAATTTTCTAAAAAATTAACTTAAAACAGAAAAAAAATTGTTAAAAAACAACAGTAACATGTACAATGCCCTGTTGTATTTTTATGAAAGACCAGAAGTCCCTTCTTTCATTTCCTTTTTAAATAAAGTTCTTTCAATGATTAGTTTTTGAAATATTAATGTTTGAACTCAAAATTTTGAAAAAAAAAAACTAAAAAATGGTAAAAAATATTTTTTTTCGCAAAATTTCACGTAATTAAGTACTATTTCTGTGTCCAAAATTCAATGCCCTTATCAATTTGTAGTCAAAACTGAAAACCGGATGGTTCTAGGGCTTTTACTTTTTAAGATATTAAAAAGTAAATGAACCAGCTTTTTCATAAAAATAAGACAAATTCGGCTAAATTATTATTTCAGCAATCAGTTAAAATAGGACAAAAATGCGGAAAAAAATCTTACATTTTTCAGACTTGGTGGGAATGTCGGATTAACCAAAAGAATAAAGAATTAAAAGAGTCCATAAAAATATCTGTATCCCGCGGGCATTGAATTTTGGAAACAAAAATATTACTTAATTACGTGAAGTTTTGCGAAAAAAATATTTTTTACCATTTTTTTTTTTGTCAAAATTTTGAGTTCAAACATTAATATTTCAAAATCTAATCATTAAAAAAACTTTATTTAAAAAGGAAATAAAAGAAGGGACTTCTGGCCTTTCATTAAAATATAACAGGGCATTGTACATGTTACCGTTGTTTTTTAATACTTTTTTTTTCTGTTTCTGCCCCTCCCACCTAACAGCCATCACAAGGGACTGCAAGACTTGCATTTCTTTTATCAGCCTTAATACACCTTTCGACTCATATAATTTATTTTTGGTTCATTTTCGTACGCCAAATCTGGAGTAGTATAGGAGTGGCACTTAAGTCCGAAATCTTGGGTATAAACTGCCAATTTTCGCAGTGTAAGCTTACTTGAATAAGTTGCACTTAAGTCTCCCGTGTTGGGCACTTAAGTGTCACTAACTGAGTGTGCCAAAATTAATAAAAAGTACCAATATGCTAAACTTAAGTGCAACTTTATCCGGTAAGGGTTCATTGTGAAACTGGCCCTAAGTCATCTATTGGGAGCAGTAGATGAGTTTTTTTGATTTTGGGGAGTTGCTATAAAAAAGAAACGCTTAATAACTTTTTTCCTGAGGGTGGACAAACGATTTTTTTTTGGGTGGACAAACGTGGACAAATGATGGACAAACGATTCTGATAAACCCCACCCAAAAATTTTGACTTCGGGGTTCCCACTTCACACAGCTCAATTTTTCATACGTTTTGTACTCTGCCGATCGGGTTTTCAACGAACAATTGATGAAAGAAGGACTTAACCAAATAAAAAATGAGTTTTTACAAGGCGCTATCCAGTCAACTGATCAGCCATTAGTTGTGTTTTTTGAGAGAGTGTATAGCAATTTCAGAAAACATTTTAAGGAATTTTGTTTGTGTTTTCCGTTTAAAAAAATTTTTGAGTTGCAATATGCACTGTCTCAAAAAACATATTGCTAGGTCGTCTAGTCTTCAAACATATTTCCGTAGGAAATGCTGTATATACGATACCATTATACCATTACAATTTGTATTATAAAAACATTCTTTAATACAAATCGTTTATAAGAATTTTTAAAATATTATTATAAAATTATATTTTCTCGCAAAAAAAATTAATATAAACTCAATAATTCATTATATATTATTTCTGTTGTCAAACTCCTTTTTTCTCATTTATAAAATAGTCAAATCCACTAAAATAGGTATCACTGAATAGAAATTTACACATACCCATAACATTGCACAAAAACTTTATGTTATACCACACTATTTTCTATAAAATTCGGAAATTTCAAATAATTCAATAAATGAAAAATTTGATATAAATAATAACTCATTTTTAACCTATTGAATGAGTGAAAGAGAAAAATATGTATTACTTCTGTAATTTAAAATTCTCTTTTTGTTTCGCTGCACCTTGAGTGAGTGGGGGAGAAACATTCTTTAGTTACACTATGCATGAACGAAAGAAACATATTTATTAATTCTTTAATTTAAAATCTTAGAAGAAGAAATAGAAATAGGGGAACGGTCATATCGAGGAAAAAGTGATACTTTTTTTAAAATATAGTCTTACACAAACACAAATGCATTCACACAGGGTCGGAATGCAGTGATAGCTTAATGCTGGGGCCCCCAAAATAATTTTTAGCTATGTTTTTGAGAGATGTGTTTTTGAGACTTAAGTTTAATAGTAAAAAAGCTTATTAAACTAAATAAAAAAGTGAAAGCAACATAAACCTATCACCTATGTAGGTGGGTAGAAATGGCGGCCACGGGCAGTCTAGCCCATAGCCCAATTAGTGCTAAAGTGTGCCGTTTTGATACCATAACTCGTTTGAACCTGTGGATGGAATTGAAGTGAGATAATATGGGCATATCCTCAGGATATCGTCCCTTTTTATTTGAGTTTAGAATAGGATTTTGTTGTAGCTTTTAGCACAATCATCAAAAAGTGGATCACTCACTCAACCAGATCAGCACCCGCACCCGCAACCATCCACAGTTAGCCCACTAGGCAGTTCGTTGGCTGGCACTGTAGCGTCCACGGATCTGATGATCATCCGGCCGCTGGGCACCACAAACCCCCACCAGAACCCTAATCCACTATCTTGTGATCATAGGGAATCGACGGAAGGTATAATGCAGAAGTAGCCTAAATTTGTCCTTGAGCCATTTCGTCGCGTTGAGAAAATAAATCAAGTCTTTGATCTTTATTTCAGAAAGTTCGTTAATGTCGAGAAAGAATGCTCTTCCGAGTGACTGTTTTCTAGCTTTGGCCAGAGCAGGGCATTTGCAGAGGAAATGAACTACTGTTTCCTTTTCCTGCTGGTCCTCACAGCTCCGACAGTGAGGTATGCCCGGCTTCGCTGCATGCTCTCCTATTGGCCAGTGTCCGCTACAGATTGCAACTACCCTGGCTATGTCTTGCCTGGGTCTGCGTATTGGATCAATTGTTCGGTTCTTGTCATAAGTGGGCCAAATCTTCCTAGATATAATACAGTTTCATAAACTGTTCCACCTACGGTTTGCTTTAGTAAGATAAATTTTTAAAAAGGGAGACCCCCAGCGCCCAGACAACTATAGGGGCATATCGATTTTACCTTGCCTTCGGAAAATATTCACCCATCTTCTATACCATAGGTTGACGAAATGGGTCGAAGAGAATCAACTCCTTAGTATTTTCCAGGCCGGTTTTCGCTCGGGACTATCAACAGTTGATCATATATTTGCACTCACTACTATAGTCAAAATGTTTTTAGAGAATAAAAAATAACTTTACGTTTTTTTTGTCGATTTAAAAGCGGCCTTTGATACGGTAAACAGGAGTTCTTTAATCTATAAGATTTCTACCTTAGGCATTTCAACCAAATTCCTCAACTTATAAAAGCTTCTTTTATCCGATACCTCTGCTGCTGTATGGAATGGTACTATAATGTCTGATTCCTTTTATACAAGTGCTGGTGTTCCACAAGGGTGTGGATTAAGTCCATTAATGTTCGCACTATATATTGATGATGTATCCAAAGATTTTCCTGGTGGTATTAAGGTTGGCGAAACATCAATAAAGATGCTTCTTTACGCAGATGACATTGTATTACTGGCTGAAAATCCCACAGCTTTACAGTTACAAATAAATAAGCTGAAGCGTTTTTGCGATTTATGGGATCTAAGCATAAATGTAGCAAAGTCGAAAATCATGGTTTTTGAAAATACACAGCGAAGAACTCCACAAGAAAAATGGTTTTTGGAACGTCAACCAATAGCAATTGTAAATCAATTCAAATACTTAGGTTTCTTGATAACTCGCAACCTTGATTTTCGCCCACATGTAAAAGAAAAGTGTACTGCAGCCAAAACGGCTATTAATCTTATGTGGAGTAATTTCTTTTGTAACAAATATGTGGATGCAACTGCTAAATTTAGAGTTTTTGATGCAACCATCAAAACATGTCTGTGCTATGCAAATCAAGTTTTTGGCTATCAAAACATAGAAGAATTTGAAGCAATTCAACGTTTCTTTTTCAAGCGCATCTTTAAATTAGCTAACTCAACACCCACGTATGCAATCCATGTTGAATCCGGTATGCCACAAGTATTTTTAAAGAATTTAAAATCAAATGCTGATTATATAATAAAAGTTATGAAAAGATCTGACTCAAACCTCCAAAAACAAATATTAAAATATGCACTTCGACGTCAAATATCGCCTTTTGAAGAATGGAACGACTTAGCATCTAGACATAGCGTAAATCTCGACCTTAATAATACAGCACTCAACTATTGGCAGGATGTTTTCTATGGCTGCATAGCAAAAATAGACGATTCTCTTTATTTGCATTGTCTGAATAGAGCGCAAACATCGCCAACTAGGCTTTTATACAAGGAATTTAACCATACACTCTTTATTAAAAACTATTTTAACGAAAAACTCACTCTCAATCAAATGAATGTTATCTTTAAAGCAAGGACCGAGATGCTTTGTTTAAACTATAGACCTCATAGAATTGACCTTCGCCCGATATGTAGTTTGTGCAACCGCAATGAAATCGAAAATGTGTATCACTTTCTAGCTGTATGCCCAATATTACAAAAAAATCCGCAGGCTTTATTTTTCAAAGAGCTTCCTTACACTTGAAGATACAAAGGATCTTTTAAATGGTTGTTCAGGTTGGAAAATTCTTTGTCGCTTTGTGAATCATGCCTTAGGTTACCGTAGCAGTTTCATAGATTGAATGTAAGATTGAATTTAAATTGTTGAACAAAATGTAAGTTAAATTTTTTCTAAATATCTCTTTTTTAATTTATATTGTATTAATTTAAAATTTATTAAATTTGATAAAAATAATTGTATATTATTGTAAGCTCAGATTTTCTTATACTTTATCTTATTTTTTGTTTGATTATATACTTATAACTTTAACCTTTTATTTTTATTAAAAACTCGAAATAAGTCAACTAGGCAGACGGCAAAATTTTGTCATGCTTTACTATTCTTAAGTAAATCAAAAAAAAAATGTTAAATTATCGAGAAATAAAGAATTAATAATAATAAAAAAAAAATAATAATAATAGTAAGATAAATTGAGAGAATGTTGCCCTTCATAACTCCAAGCGGAATGTTGACTCTTTCCGCAAGTGAGCCATGAGGGGCTGAACCTTGCCTGGCAAGCTCGTCAGCCCGTTCATTACCCTCAATGCCACTGTGACCCGGGCCCCAGATAAGAGTGACATTGAGGTCAGTGTTCAAACCCTCAAGGGCTTGGCAAACCAAGAGTTTGATTCTTTAAGTCTTAAAGCGGTGCAAGATACTAGATATTTAATATGTAAATCAAGTGGTAGAAGGTGCAGAAAAACACTTAAGGCATCAGTCGGGCAGGATCTTATAGCCCCCGTCGTGCCAATGCTAGCAGTTCTTTGAACCTTCCTAAGTCTATCGATGTTATATTTTTTGTTAAGTGCAGGCCACCATACAATCGAACCGTATGTCAGGATTGGTCATAACACAGCTGTGTACGTCCACAGGATCATCTTCGACTGAAGCCCCCACTTTCAACCAAATTTGGGGTCGAGAATAACACCTAAGTATTTAACTTTATAGTTTATAGTTTTTTTTTAATAGTGCGCACTACCTCATGCAGGGCCATTTAGGTGGATTTGCCTTTAAGGTATGCGTGTTGAGAATTTTCAAGTACACATCTATCCAGGATGTCTCTAATATAGATGACGAGAATGCGCTCTAAAGTTTTAAGCACAAAAGAGGTGCATCTAGGTATTAAAGAAAATGATAAAAAAAAAATCTTACATCAAATATTGTTTACAAAGAGGTTTTGTACAACTAATATGTTCATATTATCAATAATAAAAAGAATTTATTTATTTTGTTCAAACATTCTATTTGAAAATTTAAAGCCTTATTGAATGTGTGAAGTTTTCGCACGGGTCTTCTGGGAATACATATTTGCCGAATCAAGTCAATCAATATTAAGAGTGTCGTAATCACAAAGGGACAAGGATGAAATAATAATTTAAACAGAATATTGACTATGTTTCCCTTATAGGTACTACAAAAAAAAACTTATTATTCAAATCTTGTGGCGCATTATAATAGGTACCTACAGAAAAAACGTATTCCAAGAGAGGTATTGTGTATCCAATAACGGAATAGTTGAATTTGAAAGCTCATGAGTTTCCTCTTCATTTAAAAAAAGTAGATATACTAAACATACATAGGTACCTTACCTAAAAAAAAAAAACACAAGGCCATCGGTATTCAAAGAAAGCTCAGTACAATGTTGAGTGCTTATGTTGGTACATAGCATAGTATGCATATATTAACTATTCACTTAACATTTTTATTAAAATGCACACAGATAATGCTACCCCCAAGCCCATTATCATACCAAAGCCCACACCCTCGTGAATCCCGAACTTTGTTCGTATACCTATATACATACAATAGAAAAAATGGTATCAACAGAAAAAACTATCTGGAAAAGTTATGTATAGTAATCGATGGTTGATATATAACATTGTGCGTACATCCGGATGGAATATTTATGAAAAAAAATATAAAAGTTGTTTTCAAAGCTCAGCAGAAGGGAAATAAAAGAATAAAATTAAACTTCCGTGTTATTTCATGTATTTTAACTTCGCGTATTATCGATTTATCTCGAATACAATACATCTGCGGATAATGTGTAATGCCGATTGCAATGGCAGAACAAAACATAAGTATTGTATTAAACGCACCGCACACAATTATTGCCCGCATTCAGAGCCCCCTGCCACAACGCCTAGTTATTTTATAGCTCCCACCTCTCCTACCCCAATCTTCCTCGCACTTCGGGATATAATAATGAATCCCCAAGGCCAACAGCAATTTGCAGTGTTGTGTCATAAATGACACACAGATAATAACGCACATCGCACACGATTTTGAGTGCCACAACAGCGCTATACCCATTTGTTCAAGAGTACATAAATATACCTACTATACCTACAGCTACCTATCTAACCTACCAACACTATAACCAATATAATATGACAAAAAAATTATCTGCCTCAATCGAGTGCGTTCGGTAATGTGTACATAATATGATTCCCAAAACTCAAGCTATTCCGAATCGCAAATAAAACCATACTGCCAGGAGCAGCCAGGATCACATTCTTCGCCATACCAGGGCAGGATTATGACAACTGAACGCCCTTTACGCTCTAACTCTATGAAGACAGTTTTTTTTTTGTCAAATGAAGTAGGTACTCCATTTTATTAATTGAAATAATCTAAATGAATTTATAAAAAAATAAATTGGTTGGCGCAATGGCCTAGTGACTAACAACTCAAAACCATTCATGTGATCGCTTATCGACAAAAATGGAAGGGACCTACAATTGTATGCCGAACGGCTAGACGAGAAGTACTTATTCATGTCAAGTGTTACTCTTGGCGGATTTGTCAATTCCTCGTAAGAGGCAGTAGCGCTGAAAAAAACCTTTTAGTTTAAATTTACCTTTTGCAAATTAAATTCAACCTTTGGCAAATCAAATTCACCTTTATGCAAATCAAGTTCACATGTTGTAAGACTATACACTTCGGTTGCAAAAGTTAAATTAGGGCCAAGGGTTGAATTTAATTAATCAAAGGGTGAATTTCATATGCCAAAAGGTGAATTTAATTTACAAACCAGATTAATTTAATTTGCAAAAGGTTGAATTTAATTTTAAAAGCCTGTATTAACATTAAACTAACATCTGAATTTGCAGGAATGTGCGTGAATCTAGATTCATCAGTTTGTATTTTCTGTCAACTTGTGATGCCATTTGCCGTAATATTAAAAAAGAATGCGCAAAATTTCTAATTTTACGAATGAATTTTTTTGCATTTTTGTGTCATCTTAGAAATCAAAGTTGTATTGCTTCGAGCTCAGAAAATAATGTTTCGCACTTTTACGGCAACAAAAATGGTTCGCAAAATTTGCGATTTTTTTTCAATTTCTACGGTACAAATTTTGCATATTACAGCACACCTTTTTTTTGAAATTCGAAAAACGAGATATGACTACCAAAACCTATTTCTGCCCGTAAAAGTTATAAATATACGATTTTTTTTCAATATCTCTTCGATTCATGACACCACAAACTGAGCACAACACAGCACAACTTTTATTTTTCGCAAAAGTGCAACAAAAAAAACCTTTACAAAGGGAGAATGGGCAAAAATCTATGGAAGCTGATCTACACACTCAACACGAATGTGTGATACGTCACCGTGTCATTGAAAAGCTAATGACGTGTACTTCAATTAATTATATGGGCGTAAGGCTCTAAACTATGGGGTTCGAGAGATTTGCGCTTCAAAACACTGAAAACGTTAGTAGGTAATGCAATTTTTCATTTGAAGCTTGTCTAACTACCCTCAGTAAAGTGCAATACCTCGTTTAAAAGATTTTTGCCTAAACCCCATGGTTAAGAAGAGCTAAATGGTCATGTAATAAAATGAACCACATATATATGTATGTATGTATTTATGTATATAATAAAATTTTAACAACGTATGACAAGTTACTATTGATTGAGTTGGTAGACCTGTTGCCAATTAAGAATTGCCTTATTTTTTTTTACCGTTTTTGATGTCTTAATATCTCCCGAAGTGTAACATCAGTAACATCTTAGCTGCTTTAAAACAAAATGAAGTATATAAAATAATATTTTAAACTATGAATGACACTGTACCGTTGCGTTGGTAGTAAGACAAGCTTCATATGGAAAATTGCATTGTACTGTCTTTTTCGGTGTTTTGAAGCGCAATATCTCTCGAACCCCATGGTTTAGAGCTTAACGTTCATATAATTAATTGAAGTACACGTCATTTGCTTTTCAACGACGTATGACAAATTACTGCGGAGTAGGTAGACCACTTTGCTTATTCTCCTTTGCAAACTTGCTGTTTTTTTTTAAATATTTACGGCAGCATGTCTGCAAAAGCTGAGCACAACAAAACAACTTTTTTTTGTAGTGCTTACTTCACGCTTTCCAAAATCTGTATTTGGCCGTAAAAGTAGAAGTTAGTTTTTTGCTTTAAATGTTGCAAATATACCAAGTTATTATCTCTTCGGAATTTGGCAGTAGTACAAAGTTTAATCAAAATGATTATAGCGCGTTTTGGAGAAAACTTAATTAAACCGAAATCGTTGTATGGCAGCTACCCATTCTAGATGAGCTTAAACAAAAATACAAATTTCTTCTCCAGGTAATCACATAAAACCATTTCACCCCAACTTTGAAGCAAATCCATCCAACCGTTTAGGCACTAGCTTGATGTACATCAGGACGCACAGACAAACACACCGACGACGCCGACGGACGTCTTGACGAAAATGACCATTTTGGACTTCTCCATCATCGCAATGTTAGTTTTGATTAAGACCTCGAAATTTTGTTTGACAACCAATACTTGCCCTACACAGCAAGTAAAAGATGGAGTGATATATTCCACAGCCAGCCAGAAGGTAGTCATCAGTTCCCCTCTTTTCTCAACTTAGAGGAGAGCCATCTATGCTTAAGTTGAACAGAATCAAATTTAATTCTAGTTTTGCTTTGACGTTACTGCAAAAGTCAAAAATTGTCGAGTTATTCAATAAAGAACTAATACTTTATGTACCCCAAGATTGCGGCTTGAGCTCCATATGAATTCTTTCAAAAAATATCAACCTTAAACAACTCCTACTGCATTTAAATAGTTCAATAGTAGCGTGCAATATTGGTATCAGCTTTTCACTTGATAATAACCTTTTTAGTTTGGATTTTTGCACAACTTTGCAAACAAAATTACACAAAACTGTATCCGAACATTTTTTGTTTAATTGATAAACTCATTCATAAAGATCGAACCAATCTAACTTAAGTTATAAGTCTTTCTAGCCAAATCGACCATTTTTTAAGGTTTAATCAGATTTGATTTAAGAAAAACATTTTTATTAGTGAACATTTGATACAAATGTCCCTACTGTCTTTCCTGTTAAATTTGCAGCCAATAAACCAATTACTCAGTTCAGTTGTAGTGCAGGGTTTATAGATTTAATGTCGTTTAATTAGCCCCCATTCACACAGGGAAACTGGTTTGCCAGAAGCTTTTAGTTTGTAGGCGAGAAAAGTATTAGGGGAGATTTGTTTCCCTCCCTTTACGCCCTTCCCGTCGACAAACTATAAGTTTTTGGCAACTCAGTTTGCATATGTAAAAGGGGACCTAATTCTTTTTTTAATAATAAAATTTTGGATAAATGTACATGCACAATAATAGCCTGGACATTTAGACTTTATTAGGATATTTAGTCTTGAATATCTAATCATTAGGATCGAAGTTATAATTTTTAGAAGGTAGGCATATCAGTTTTAAATATTAATTCTTCGAATTGAATGACACGGCTTTTTCATTTTAGTTCTCCAGTTGGTGACGATCATCTGCGAACTGCAACTGCCACACAAACTAAGCTGGTTTAGGGTGTTGTTAAGCTTATAATATCAAAACACAAATCATTCTTATTTTATTTATTTCGTTGCTACAATCGAAGACAGAAAACCTGGGCCATGTCGAATTTTAGTTCCAGTCTGCATTTCTATAAATCCGGCACTGTCATCATTTTCCCTTAAACTAAACAGCACTAACAGTCTACGTTGGTTGGTGTTAAAGCGGCAAAGTAGGAATATTCTTCACATTCCCACCTTCATCCAACATCAACCTTATACCTCCCATCTCTTGTATATTGGTTTGTGTGACTAAAAACAAAATAGACAAACACTTCGGTGTCACTCAAGTGAGACGCGCATTAAAGGTAATGAGGAAATGTGAGAAAAATTGCAAAAACTCAATGAAAATTGGATCACACAAAAGAAAATGAAAACAATTGATGGAAAAGCCTGATGTCTATCTATAAAATACACGACTATTATTTATAGGTTTTTATTTAGCGCGGTTTGCAAGAGCAACCCTCCGACAAGCTCAACGCTTATAATGAAGGAAACCATCAAATTTGATCCTTTATATTTATCGATTTTTTTTTTAAATAACAAAGACAAGGATAGATTTGATTGAAGACGGAAGAATACTTTTCTTGTTCGTATTTTTCTTTTGCAATCTATGTTCTGGATGCTTAATCTTTAAAATTAATATACTCATTTTGAAAGATGAAAAATTAAACTGATATCGTGCTGGTGTTTTTTTTTTTTTTTTTAAACATATTAGGTACATTACTTTAAATGGAGGGTTGGGGTTGTAATCATAATTAAAAAGATATAATGTGCATGAATATTGGTTACCAGAATTCATGACATGCATATATTCTGAATTTGCTATGATCGCCAAGGTAAGAAATCTGTTTGTTCCGGTTAATATGCGTTTAAAAGTTGCGATGATTTTGTCGATGATGTTTTCTATGTTTTTTTCTAGCTATGCTTACCAGATCAAGTTAGCAATAAATATTAACATTTTTAATATTGAATTGTTTATTAGTTTAATGATAAATGATGATAAAAAACAAATCTAACGAAAAATTTGAAATTGTCAAATCTTATTATCAAAAAATTAAATGTAAATTAAGAAGCAATTAGAAATTTGATAGACAAAAGCACACTCAGAGAAAAATTTTTAACTATTTTTTTAACTATTTTCATAGTTAAGATCGGCAACACTATTTTAAATAGTTAAAAAATTGTTATTTATGACTATTTTCATTGTCAATTAATAATTTTCGTAAATTCAATTGCTTAATAGTTAATATTACTAGGTAAAATAGTTATTTTTAACTATTTTATTGTCAGTTGATGTTTTTTTCAAAACTAACTATTCGATAGTCAATATCAGCTATTCAATAGTAAAACCAACTATTCAATAGTTAATGTTATTAACAATACTATAGTTATTTGTGACTATCAAGTCAATTGATTTTTTCAGAATCAACTTTTTGATAGTCAATTTAACTATTTAAGGTGCTGTGTACACATAACACTCTGCATAGTTAAATTGGACCTTATAGAAAAGTCATTGAAGGTCTATTAATATCGTCATCTTCAATATCTGTTTTGGAAATGCTTAACGCATACAATAGAATAATTTATTCCCTGAAAATTCTTCAAAAAATCAACAATAACAAAATTTAGATCGAATCATTTCAATTGAAATTTTGCATTTTATAATATCTTATAATTATAAGAATTTAAAAAAATTACAGTCAAGACCAAAAAAAACAATTAGAAATATTTAAGTCTTATTAAAAAATGTGAATACCTACAGCTTTTCGTCCTCGATTGGCTCACAGGTATCAGATGTCTGGAGAATAATTTCAGCTTTGGTTTGTTAAACGTCCTTCACCTTTTCTCCACTGCACTGGCGTCGAGCACTTCTAGATTAAAAGTTTCACCTTAATAATAAGAATCGTTTTATTTTTTTTTTTGTTAAATTTCTTACCACTATTTCTGCAAACAACTTTTCTCAAAGGACACTCATCACAGACTGGTCGACATGCAACAAAGAGATCGCGACGCGCAAGCGAAACTACTACAACATAATAAGAAGATGAAGAAATTTAAATTTTAAATATTGAAATTACTTCTGTTTTAAGTGGAGTGAATGAATAAAATTCAATTAAAAAGTACAAGTGACCTCAACTCCAGAAATAATTGAAGCGCTTAAAAGATGAAGGTGTTAAGTGACATTTTTTGAAATTTGGCTTTTTACCTACAGATGAAAGTGTTATATGAAAACTTAAATTTCTGACTCGTCTGTACTCTTCTATAGCCTCTAGATTCATATTTAGCCAAAGATGAAGGTGTTATGTGCAATCACTTTAATAATAAACTTTGTGGATGAATGTGTTAAATGCGCTTAAGTCCTTTATATTAAGTCCTTTATACAAAAATAATTTTATCTAAACTTTTCATTCCGTGCATAATGGTGTTAAGTGGGCACTTTAAGATAAGACATTATAGGTGAACACCGCAAGAATCAGTGCATGTGCAGGCAAGAGGCACCAGCCAACACACACTACTTCAAATTTAAATATCCCGACGCAGGTGGCTTAACATGATGGCTAAATTTTGTACAGTCTTACGCTCAATTTGAAAGCGTTATTTTTCAGACATATCTATTAGTCTAAGAGCCAACGACATTAAAAGTCAAGTCATTTGCGTAATGTTGTAACCCATACCAAAACATAGCCGAAACCCTTGACGAATGAGTGTTTAATTGACCTTATAGGTGTGTTAAAAATAACAGAAGTCAAGTCATTTGCTTAACATTTGCTCCAATGCTATTTGCTTTAGGACACTCTCACAGGCTTAAATTCAAAAGTGCAGACCGAAAATCCGTGAAGAACACCGTCTGACTGGGGCGGGTATATTTGGGCCAAGAACCAAACTATCTGTACCGATGGGACAGTCCACAAGTGACCTCAACTCCAGAAATAATTGTGTTTCGCCCAAGGTATAACAGTGGGCTCTTCAGTCAGTCTGTTATACCCTACTAAGACACAAATTTTGGTCGATGTTTACCGACTCTTATAAAAATCACAGCAAAAAGATACTGTGAATTTTATTATTCTTGTACTTGTACTTTTTAATTGAATTTTATTCATTCACTCCACTTAAAACAGAAGTAATTTTAATATTTTAATATTTAAATTTCTTCATCGTCTTATTACAAAAAAAACCTGACCACGGGTATTTACTTTCTGGGTGCACGAATTTAGACAAATTCCCCTAGAATAATCAAATTCACAGTATCTTTTTGCTGTGATTTTTATAAGAGTCGGTAACCATCGACCACAATTTGTGTCTTAGTAGGGTATAACAGACTGACTGAAGAGCCCGCTGTTATACCTTGGGCGAAACACAATTATTTCTACTACAACATATTCATTTGAAACTATGTTGTTACTACTCATAGTCATTTTCAACTATGTGGTAGTTGTTGTGTATACATACTATCATGCACTAAATTAAATAAATACTACTATTTCAGGAGGAAGCTATTATAGAATAGTCAGAATTGATTGTTAATTCCTTTTTTAAAAAAAAAACTATTTAATAACTATGCTTTAATATCAAAATAGTCACAATCAACTATTTTATATAGTCACTAAATAAAATTATTGATTTTTAACTATTTTTTAACTATTTTGTAACTAATTTCAATTTATTTTTCTGCAAAAATAGTTATTCGACAAATTTCATTGAAATTCATAGAACGACTAGGTATCACAATAGTAACAAAAGTAACAATTTTTTTCTCTGAGTGCATTTTTAAACATTTTTTAGCCTCAGGCTCTGCCTAATAAAATAATATGAATCTAACAAAACACCCAAAAAATTCATTTAAACAAAAAAATGCATGACAAAAGTTTAATTGTCACAACTGCTTATCGACTACGTAACGGAATATTATTCTATTGCTCATATTATTCTGTTGTAGTAGAAAAAGTAAAAAAAAAATTAATTTTTCTTTTTTTTTTCTAATTGGGCCACAGGCCTCTTACGCTTTATTAACAAAATAAAATTAAACAAAATAAAATTATTCCGAAAACCAAGATAGCCCGCCGTCCAAGCGTCGGCGTCGCTGCGACTATCGAGGTAGTATACGTATTATTGGGGAACTTCTGTTTATGATGTCTTCGTTTTTATACTTATTGATTGCTGATTGTGCATTGATTTCTTGACTAGGTTGTTGAACCTTTATTGCTGATGTTGCATTTGGCTGTCTGGGTTGATCCAAATGTGCTGATGTTGTATTTGATTGTTTGGTTTGATCCAAATGTGTCGATGTTGCATTTGGTTGTTTGGTGGGTATATCATATGTAACTCGTGTGTCATGTGATGCCTACCAATTGAGCCACAAAAACTCATGACCGTGCAATGGCTATACAAATCAGATTGTTTTGTTGTTGTGATGTGGGCCATCTTTCAATCCCCCAAAAAAAAAAACAATAAAAATAAGAGCACAAACGAAAACAAAACGGTATCTAATCACACAAATCAAAATGTAAAACAAAATACCTGCATTGGCTGCAGACAGCGAATGCGCAGTACAAATGACAGCTGTATTGATCAACATTGTTGATATCTATCTATTTGAATCGGGTTACGTTCGGGTCAGCAAAAGTTGATCGACTCTGTTGATCTACAAATCAACTCCACATTGATGATCAACACTGTTGATATAGACAAATCAGTAAAATCATTGTATATGAAAACTATAGTAATATCATCAGAAGCGCCGACTACTGAGTCACGTAGTGTCGAAATCCATCAACTTCTCTCAACACTTTTTGTTGAGGAAACAAATTTAAAAGTCGAGATCTAACTCCCTTACAATATAACAAGACTTACTCTTTCTAAAAATTAATGTCTACGCTGTCAAAATCATAGAACGTGTTGCAAACACATGCGCCACCAGCCGTACAAATCCAGCGAAAATAAAAACGACTCCATGAGAATACTATAGTTTTCATATACAATGGTAAAATGTAGATAATTAACCGCAAATTAGAAGCGTTTACAAATTTACTTCTTGGGGAGAGGGTTGTCCCGGAATAAAATGTTTAAATGATATTTTTCTGTTAGAATGTTTGCATTTATCCTTCAACATATATCAGTTATTGAAAAACCGTCTACCGCAAATTGGCTACGAGTGTTTAAAAACACTTTCCTTTATTGATATAACAGCGAACTTAAAAGAAATTTGAACTTAAATTTAAAGAAAAACATTAGTTCTTCCAATAACCAGGGGAAATTATGTTAAAAAATTTTCTCAAATAATGTTAAGTCTTAACACCAACAAAAAATGTTTATTTTGTAGACCTCGTAATTAATAGCAGTCGTTGTTCTGGCGTAAAATAATGTTTTCCTAAAAGAGACAGTGAAATAAAAAGTTCCTTCGAGGAGTCACTTGCGGGTAGCAAACAAAACTCTCAAATCGAGATTAAAAACTTAACACAAAAAAATAATTTTTGAAAAATCATACCCCCCCGAAATATTTGTTTGGCCTTGCACACATCCTCAAAAATATCGAACAAGAACTTTTTTTTAATTATCAAACAAAAACCTTTTTGATCAATGAAAACAAATAAAACTTTATTTTATCAAAGCTAAGATTTTTTCTGCGAACAGGTACTATGGTAGCTAAGAACAAATGGATACTATATTCTGTCCAAAAGAATAGTTAGATATAGATATATATTTATTGAACAAAATAATATTTACAATTTGACTTATAATAACTAGTTAGATACGATGATATTATACATTTATTGGCACATAGGGGGCCTAATCTTATACTTTGTCTTAAGTTTAAAGGATTATAAAATATAAAATACATGTCAAAAAATTAAATCTAAAAGTCGGCTGACTTTATTGTCCTCGGGGTGTTCCGCCCCGGTTGTCAAATTGTGGTTTAGGTGGGGGAATGGGTTGGCCTTTAGCCGCGGTGATATGATGACCCTGTGTCAGCGTGGAACGAAGAATTACCACAAATTATTTGTTTTCAAAAGCTTTAAAAAAGTATAAATACACAAAGCTCCTTACCAAAAACCAAAGAAAAAGATTCAGTGTGTTTATTTTAAAAGCATCAGTGTTTTCACTTTACCACAATTGTGCTAGATCTACATCTCTCTAAGATTTTCTGAATCTACCACTTCTATCCCGGAAGACGAAAATTCTACCACATTTTGATCACCCATGATGACCAAATATTTATTTTCAAGAAAAAATAAATCTGATTTTTTTTTTGTCTCCAATCTGATTTGTGTCGCTATTTTACCTGACTGCAGCCATTCAGTGATATTCAGTGCCTTATCTGGCCCTAACTCCTTTATTCATGTAGATTGTAGATGCTTCCATTTCCACCTGTTCACATTTTATATCGTGTATAGTGTTCTCATTTTACCCCATTATATTTTTGACTTGAGAACAAATTATTAAAATAAAAATTGATCTTACTCGCTTACTCCGATGACTGCAGTAATTTTTATAGTAAATTAGTAACGGTTAACAAGAAAACAGTTGAACAAAGCAGGCCAAGCAGACTACTTTTTATTAATATCTTTTGAAGAACTCAATGAATATTGTGCAGGTGATATCTTGCAAGGAATTTAATTTATTTGGCCTTCTATCATATTTTGTCTTTTGTACATGTAGATGTCAACAAAATAAATAAAATTTTTCAGTCGGAAAAAACTCCAATCCATTTGTTATTCCATCAGATAACTTACTTAATGAAGAAAATCCCCTTAAATTGTATTATAACCCATTATGTTGATTAAGACATTGATCACAGGATAATAAGTTTATATTAACCCTTTTCTGAAATATTTTTTGGCTCAAAATTTGAAAACCATATTCAAAATTTTAATGAAGAAATTGATTCAAGAAAAAGTATAGAGAAGCTTTTCAAATATAATATTAAACTTTGCGATGGATTTACAGAAAGAATCTCGATTTTTTCAGCTAACCTCTTAAACTTCTTCAACTTTTAGATCCAAAAGAAATTCAAAAAGGCCGACAGCAAACAATTTTACAACTCATTAAAACTTTTCGATTCAACGAGACTTCAGAGGACATTATTCATAGTGAGTGGAGATCGCTGTTGATTTTTGATAAAAATAAAATTCATGATACATAGCAGTGCTGCAGCGGAAAGAGTCTTTTTAATAATGAATTAAATTAAAAACAAAAACAAGAAACCAGCTGGATGTAAAAACAGTTTAAAAAACTCTTTAATTTTTTCCAAAGAAATGAAAAATAAATCCGATATTTTTGTTCCACCTGCTGAATTAATTAATTTGAAAAACTTCAAAATGAATCTATGTATATACCAACAATACCTCATATTCAAATAACCAATTAATTGTCTTTTTTTTTAAACTTACAAAGAAATTTAGGCCTATTCGGCGCAGTCTTTTATTCTTTTATCAATTTCCATACAAATTTTCGAACTGTCTAAAAAGCTTTTATTAATTGGTATTAATTGGTATTTTGCAGTTCGAATTTTGTTATGAAATCTGTTATAAACCATAACAGAATAAAAGACAGATTTGTTTGAGTTTTATCATAAGTGATTTCAATACATGAAGTAAAAACTTTTATTTCTTTAATTAATATTAAAATGCATAATTACAAACATAAATTAGTAATTTCAAACTAAATTAATTTTATACACGAAAGCACAGAACACATCAGTTGATGGATGTAACGTAAAAAAAGAAGCCGCTTTATCTTGCCGGCGTGTGTTTCGTATAACTTATTAAATTGGATATATTAAATTAACGAAATGTTATAGACAAATAAAATAGAGAAATTATTTATCTATGCGAAACAAAACACGAACATTCCACGGGTTAATTTTATTTTGGTCACTCTTCAGTGTCGATTTTTTTTATTTACTACAGCTGATAGCAGATTTGAGGTCTGTTCGTATAAATGTTTCTTTTTCGAAGTTCCATAACAGACTTTTATAAAAGATCAAACTCCTAAATACCAATTATAAGAATCTTTTCTGGTGGCGATCTGTTATGCATCATAACACAAAATTCATAGCAGAATAACAGATATTACAGAATAGGCTGTGCTTACAACTTTGCAATTGAAATTAATTGTGATATTATCTTACTTCCAAAGAAAAAAAAAACTGATTTTTGTAATATAATTTATATTATAGGTATGCATAATAAACCTTATTTGTGTAAAAAAACATTTCTTCTTGAAACTGAAAAAAAATAACCACGGAAAATCTGGATCTACCACTTTTTTTTTTGGCTAATTCTACTTCCTTTTTTAAATTGGAAGTAACAACACTGAAAAGCACCCAAAACGAGAGTTGATTGCATGGAGCAAAGCAGAAGCAGCAGTGTGCTGTGTGCACTTGGATGTGTAGGCCATGGTGGAATATACGCGAGTTTTAACAAGATTACAAAAACAATTTGTATGAAACTCAGTGGTTTTTTCGGTGGGAATTTAACAACAGGCACCAGTGTATTGCAAAAAGCTCTCCCATAAGGCCTGTACTGACTATTTTTGTTGGACAGAGTATAGGAATCTTTAATCCGGGTGCAATTGAGAGGTAGCGAGGATTAAAGTTGCATACAAATGTTGCAACATTGCGTTATTTTATAAAAGCTGAATTTTTGGTATGTCTTAGGGTGTCATTTATTTTATTTGACACTTGCCAGACAACTGCAGTGGAGCCTTACGTGAGCCAGACACTTAAAATCTTGCAAACTAATCGTGCCATTTACGTTGTAGTTTTAAAGCTTATATTTATATGTTCTATGGGCAACTGTTTAAAAATAATTCCCCATCAGCCATACATCTACAGTGGGTCGTTTTCATCAGCCAGACATTTAAAAACAGCTAAAAACCAGTTTTTAAAAACAAAAAATTATTATTTTGACAGTTTTAAGGTGATATACGGCCCCCGTGTAGGTATCTGTCTAATAAGAAAATATTAAAGAATATTTGCCCAAGAAAATATAAAGTCTTGATTTGATTCTGTTATGTTAATGTTATGTTGTCTGGCTCCCATAGATGTCTGGCAAGTGTCAAATAAAGTAAATGACACCATCCCCTAACACATAACAAAAATAACGTAATAGGCGTTTTTCTTTTTTAGTTCAGAGCAGAGCCTGAACTGTCAAACAAAAAATTGTGTTTCTTTTTTACCTCTGAACGTTCAGAGCTTCAAATTTGTGTTTATTTTCTCGTTCTGAACGTGTTCTGAGCTTGTTCAGAGCGCGCTATATGAGCTCAGAATAAAATAACTGAGCAGACCGAGTTGAATGCTGAACACAAACATTTGATAGGTGAAATTGACTCACAAAAAAGTGACAGCTTAGTGTTCAGGTGTGTTTCAAAAATAAACTGAGCGCTCAGAAGCAGAACACGCTTTGTTCAGAGTATGTTCAGAGCATGCTCGGACTCTGTTCAGAACTCTTTTCTGAGCTAAAAAAGAAAAACGCCTTATGTTGCAACATTTGGGTGCAGGGAAATAACTTCACTGGGAAATAATTTCACATATGATAAAACTTCACCACTAGTGGGAACTAAATTCGCTTGAAGTAATTTCCCATTTGAAGTGAGAAATAACTTAACTTTTTGGTAGGAATCTATTGCACATTTGAGTGAAGTTATTTCCCACTTAAAATATCACTTCACTTCTAATTTTTTACAATTACTTTATTTTATTATCAAAAACTAAAAATTATATTTTCAAAATCTATAAATCGAAAACATTGTATTTAGATTTTGAAAATATAATCTTCAGTTTTTGAGAATAAAATAAAGTAATAAAAAAAATTCGCGCTAATTTTCTACAATTACTTTATTTTATTATCAAAAACTAAATATATTTTCAAAATCTATGAATGGAAAATTTTATAATTAGATTTAGATTTTAAAAATATTATCTTTATTTTATTTTCAAAAAATAAAGATTATATTTTCAAAATTTAAATCTAAATAAAAAATTAGATTTAGATTTTAAAAAAATAATCTTTAGTTTTTCAGGATAAAATAAAGTAATTGTAAAAAATTCGCGCGAATATTTTCAAAAACTGTAAATGGAAAATTTTTTGTTTAGATTTTGAAAATATAATCTCTATTTTTTGAGAATAAAATAAAGTAATTGCAAAAAATTCGCCGCGAATTTTACATTCTTGTGTGCGTGTGTCGAAAGGAATGGAAGGAGCTTAAAATTGTATGCCGAATCCAAACGGCTAGACGAGAAACACTTATTCATGACAGTGACAAGTAATACCCTTGGAGGATTTGTCAATTCCTCGCCAAAGCCAGTAGCCCTGAAAAAAAAACTTTTTAGTTTTTAGGTGGACGAGGCTGGGAAGTGAACCCAGACTTCCAGCATGACAGTCCATCGCACTAACCTTTAACACTCGCTACCTCTTAATTGCACCCGGATTGAAGATTCTTAGCGTCAATTTGTTCTTAGCTACCGTAGTGTCTGTTCGCAGAAAAAATCTTAGCTCTGATAAAATAACGTATGTATGTCTGGCGGCGGCCCTAGGATCTTAATCTATAACAATTGGAGAATCAAGTTTTATAAAATTCTGTAAATAATAGTAAAAGAAAAATTTTAATTATACTTTATTACATTTTAATTAAAATAGAAACAAAATTTCCTTAAATCTGGAGAATGCTCTAAAATTTTTAATTAAAATAATTGACCAAAATAGATAAAGAATGATATTTCAGGGGTCATATACATGTTTTTAATCTTAATTTAATTTGGAGTGTAGGAATTTTTAGAAATAGCATGTATTTAAAAAGTAGATTTTTTAGTTTTTGAATCAACATAGAGTGGACAAAAAAAATATTGAATTTGGCTAAAAACTAAAAAGTGCTTTTTTTTGTTCTACTATAGGGCGAATCTGTTCAGTGATTTTCTTTTTTTGATTCTTAACCAAAAGATGTGTAAGTATATTGTAAATTTATTGAGTCAATAACCGTTTTTTTGCAGGTTCAGATAAAATTGTCAAAAAAACGACATCCGAACTTAGCAAAGTCATCGAATCAAAAATGACCAGCACTATTACGAAACTCAGAAATCTCCATCACAAACCTTTCAGCTTTTAGACAAGCATGCATGCAAAAGAAAAAACAAAATACATTCAAATAAAAAGAAATCTCATATAGAAAATTATTCTGATCGTTAATGAAACAAAAAAATGTGAAAAAACGCAATTTTAAATCGCAAATCAGAAAAAAATTTAATTGACAAAACAATGGTCGACCATTTTTTTGTTTATAAAAAATATTTTCATTCGTTGGCCCAGATATTTTGGCGTTTTCATAAAAACTATCGATAACAAAACAGTAATTTGAGCTGGCAGTACTTTTTCTATCTGAACTTCAGTTAAGAAACGATAATTATCTGGACTTAGCTAAGTTCATATAGACTTTAGTTGTTTTTGTATTTTACATGTAAAATTCTATCGGAACCTGCAAAAAAAATACGGCTAATCTTGTTCCATAAAAATATAGAATTTCTTAATAACTCTTTAGATTTTACAATTTTATTTTTGGAACTTAACCTCTTATTATTAGTGTACATAAATAACATTCATTTTGACGTATAAATATAGAATCAGTTAATAACTTGAATTCAGCGACACCTCTATCGGACCCAATTTTTTCAAACCTTAGAACTACTCTAAAATCGGTTCAACTGTTTCAAGTGGTGCGCTTAGCAGAGTAAAAGCATTTGCATTTTATTTATTTAGAAGAAGAAGATGAAGAAGAAGAAGAAGAAGAAGAAGAAGAAGAAGAAGAAGAAGAAGAAGAAGAAGAAGAAGAAGAAAAAGAAGAAGAAGAAGAAGAAGAAGAAGAAGAAGAAGAAGAAGAAGAAGAAGAAGAAGAAGAAGAAGAAGAAGAGGGAGAAGAAGAAGAAGAAGAAGAAGAAGAAGAAGAAGAAGAAGAAGAAGAAGAAGAAGAAAAAGAAGAAGAAGAAGAAGAAGAAGAAGAAGAAGAAGAAGAAGAAGAAGAAGAAGAGGAAGAAGAAGAAGAAGAAGAAGAAGAAAAAGAAGAAGAAGTATTAGAAGCAGATAATTAAGGAGGAGAATAAGAAGAAAAGAAGAAAACTTTTCTTTTTAATTTTTTGCTTTACAAACTGAGTTTGGACAAAAACAATCGTATAATTCTTGGTATTTTAGGTATTTGAAAATAAAATTTTCCCTATCAAAACTCTGTTTTTCCTTAAATTATTCTTTTCTATATTATTTTTTTTTTTTAATTAGCTTTTTCAATTAGATAGAAGAGCATTCCAAGCTAGCTTATGTTGAATTCTTTTCAACGTTTTGACAGCGAAAAAACCGATTATTTTCTAAACAAATCGATTTATATTATCTATATTAATATTATATTAATATATGCATTAATATTAAAATTTTCTAAACAAAATCAAATAGTGTCTTTTTAGCAAAATCTAAACACACTACGAAGATTTAACATCTCTCATTCTTCAAATAAAACTTTTTCTTTTTTGCGGTCGCAGAAACAAAAATTCTAACGCCAATAATTTATAAATTTAAGAAAATAATTGCAAATAAATACAAAAAATTGTGTGTTACCAGTCGTCAAACGGCACTGAAGACTGAATATTTATTAATTTCGCGCGCAACAATTTGTGCATAAGAATTCCTGTCAAATGGTACCAACACAATCACATAAAATAATCGATTTTCTTACAAAATTCTTTTCAACCAAAAAAAATAACCGATTTGAAATGGTTGAAAGGAATTCCACATAAGCTTTTTTCAAAAACCTTTCTCAAAATCGGAATTTTTTTTCAATAATTAATTTTTTTTTAAGTTTTACTTCGAAACCTCTGCAAATAATTGTAAATAAGTTGCAAGCAGAACAATCGCATAATTGCAAACAATCAAATTATCTGTAGTTTTTCGCAATCAGCTCGTACTCAAATGATATTTTCCTATTGACATTTGTACAGCTTTTCACAGAATTTTTCTCAACGACAACAAAAACCTATATAAGCTCTTTTCAAGCATTAATTCGCACAATATTGTACCTATCAATAAAATTGGTTCAATTTATTCGCTTGATGAATTAACCCACAAGCACATTTTGCCTCATTTCTATCGATTTTCCAATTGATAAAGCTTTATCGTTTGAGAGCTTTGTTCAGAAGGAAAAATTCTATTCTATTTTCAACAACAACTTTGAGAGGTCTTTTTTTTCCCACAAGCAGTTATATCCATTAGGAAAGTCACTTCTCCATATTCAATTTCCATAAAATAAAATAAAAAAAAAATACATGCTCCAGGTGAGGCTCGAACTCACAACCCCGGCATAGCTCAAACAAATACTGATTATAAGTACCGTGCGCTAACCAATTGCGCCACTGGAGCTCGGCAACGAGATTGTCCAAATACTAATATGGAACTCAAAGAACTCTGGAGCATTGATTAATATCGTACGGTCATAGAAGTAATGAAATTGATTTTTGTAATGGACAAGTAAATTGTATGATTTGGGGTTGAAAGTTGACCGGAAATCGAAGGCGAATAAACACAAACACTAACCAAAATTAAAAGATTGCGTTATATTTTGTTTGACATTCTTAATCTTGTCAATAATGAAAATAACAGTCTACCTTCGGTGATGTTTACATTATCTATGGATAATGAATGGATACATTATAATGTATTGTTATCATATAGCTCTTTTCTTTCCAATGTTGATACAAATGTTTTTTTAAATTGTGGGTGGCTACAGCACCTATTCGATCCCAAAACAACTCGTGTTATCTACAATCTTAATGATATCGCCATGGATGCGTTACTAATTCTGAAAGCCTGATAATTTGATGTGATAAGGGAGATCTGAAATTTAAGATACCCTAGATATGCGATAACACATTTAAATTCTTTTGAAAAATTTATAATAAATTGGATATGAGAGTAATTGTGTTATGAATGTTAATTGAGGAACTGTTCTGTATATAGAGGACAGACGAGAGGTTCATGAAAATTAAATGATAGTGACGATGAAAAGTTAACATTGACGCTGTTGAAATTTGTTCAAATATTTGTTTCATCGATAAAATATAAACTCAATTAAAATCCAAGCTCAATGCATTTTTGAAATGAGGAAATTAACCGGATAAATTTTGATTGCACATGATGGGGGTTAGGTAGGCTTATTGATTTTTACTTGCGATATACATACGTACTATAGGGCAGGTTTAGGATTCGTGAAAAAAAAAATCGAGATAATAATTTTCGCTTACATAACGATGACAGAGAACGCGAAAAAAGTGGGTCTCGCAATTCTGTCTGTCTGTCTGTCTGTCTGTCTGTCTGTCTGTCCGTCTGTCCGTCTGTCCATCTGTCTGTACCTCGACCTGCAGCCTAAACGACTGAAGCGATTTTCTTCAAAACTTTGGACTTTAGTTTCTTAATTTCTTATGTGATTCCCTATAGAGGGAAATTGAAATTTTTTTTAGCTCAAAAAATAACGGTACCTGTCATACAATCAATATACAAAAATTGATTTATTTCAAAAACGGCTCTAACGATTTTCAAAAAAAAAAATAAGAAGTTCTAAAAAAAATATTCTGGTGGAAAAAAACTTTTTTAAAAACGGTTATTAACCGGTACCTGTCATACAACCGATATTTTGGTTTTCAAATTTCTCGTTAACTACTACACCGATTTCAACTTAAATTTTTGTACAAAAGGTCGCTTACAATTTTAACAATTTTGCATATAAAAAATTTCGAAAAAATAAATTTTTGATTTTTAAAAAAATATTGATTTTTTTTTGAAAATTCAATATCTTGAATAACGGGCTAATGATTTTTTTTTTTTAATTTTGTGAAAAATTGTATTTTATTAAATACTAAAAGTTGGCATACCAAATTTTATTTTAAAAACTGTTCAAGATTTTTTATATATGTATAAAAAATTAATTAAATAACAACGCTCTAACGATTTTTGATCCCAATTTAAAGAGATCCAAAATATTTTCAATAAAATATGTCTTACGCCTGGTTCAAATCATAGCGTAGCGGATTAAATTAGAACTTAGAACGGTCATTATAAGAAAAAATTCTCAATTTAAGTAGGATTTTAAGATTAGATTTAGATTAGATTTTTTTTTTAGGTTTGATTTAGATTAAATTTAAATTAGATTTATATTAGATAAGATTAAGATTAGATTTAGATATGATTTAGATTAGATTTAGATAAGATTTAGATTAGATTTAAATTAGATTAAACTTAGATTTAGATTAGATTTAGATTAGATTTAGATTAGATTTAGATTAGATTTAGATTAGATTTAGATTAGATTTAGATTAGATTTAGATTAGATTTAGATTAGATTTAGATTAGATTTAGATTAGATTTAGATTAGATTTAGATTAGATTTAGATTAGATTTAGATTAGATTTAGATTAGATTTAGATTAGATTTAGATTAGATTTAGATTAGATTTAGATTAGATTTAGATTAGATTTAGATTAGATTTAGATTAGATTTAGATTAGATTTAGATTAGATTTAGATTAGATTTAGATTAGATTTAGATTAGAATTAGATTAGATTTAGATTAGATTTAGATTAGATTTAGATTAGATTTAGATTAGATTTAGATTAGATTTAGATTAGATTTAGATTAGATTTGGATTAGATTTAGATTAGATTTAGATTAGATTAGATTTAGATTAGATTTAAATTAGATTTAGATTTGATTTAGATAAGATTTAGATTAGATTTAGATTAGATTAAGATTAGATTTAGATTAGATTTAGATAAGATTTAGATTAGATTTAGATTAGATTTAGATTAGATTTAAATTAGATTAAACTTAGATTTAGATTAGATTTAGATTAGATTTAGATTAGATTTAGATTAGATTTAGATTAGATTTAGATTAGATTTAGATTAGATTTAGATTAGATTTAGATTAGATTTAGATTAGATTTAGATTAGATTTAGATTAGATTTAGATTAGATTTAGATTAGATTTAGACTAGATTTAGATTAGATTTAGATTAGATTTAGATTAGATTTAGATTAGATTTAGATTAGATTTAGATTAGATTTAGATTAGATTTAGATTAGATTTAGATTAGATTTAGATTAGATTTAGATTAGATTTAGATTAGATTTAGATTAGATTTAGATTAGATTTAGATTAGATTTAGATTAGATTTAGATTAGATTTAGATTAGATTTAGATTAGATTTAGATTAGATTTAGATTAGATTTAGATTAGATTTAGATTAGATTTAGATTAGATTTAGATTAGATTTAGATTAGATTTAGATTAGATTTAGATTAGATTTAGATTAGATTTAGATTAGATTTAGATTAGATTTAGATGAGATTTAGATTAGATTTAGATAAAATTTAGATTTAAATTTAGATTAGATTTAGATTAGATTAAAATTAGACTTAGATTAGATTTAGATTAGATAGAAGAAATGGATTTCGATCGAGTCACTTTACATATTCAAACATGTGTGACAATGTTGAATCCATAACAAAAGCAAGCGCACGATGAATTGAACAGGCAGTCGGAAATGTGGTATTTTCTTCCTTGATGTGTCCAGTGGAACTGGAAAAAACATTCCTGATGTCACTAATTTGAGCAGGGATTTGTACAAAATCTGTGATTGCTTTGGTACTCGCCTCTTATATGTATTGCGGATACGTTTCCACAAGGTATTGAAATTGCCATTGAATCTATGGCGAAAGTATTGTGGAAATGTAAAATTACCATATAGGACGAGTGCACAATTACTCATGAACGCACAATGGAAGCCCTGAATTGCACGTTGAAAGATTTATGAAATGACGAATAATATTTCGGTGGCGCGATGATTTTGCTGTCACGTGATTTTCGTCAAACGCCTGACAAGATCAATAAATTAAACATTTGCCTGAAGGGTCTACTTTATGGCATGGCGATATGTGAAGAAATTGCGTGATCTCAGTCGACTTATTCACCGGCCTGAATGAATTTCAACCGATTTTTTGCCAATTCTTAACGAACGACGCCGCCGGAAGAGCTCATCATGAATGTTTTCCCGAAAAGAGCTCAGAATTATGCTGACCATAATTGGCTGAGTGCACAAGCGATTTTGGCTGCGAAAAACAAGGATGTTGATCATTTGAATTTCTTCATTCAAAATCAAATCGATGATGAGTAACATATGTATGTACATACAAACAAGTCGACTCAAAAACGAAACTATCCCACGGAATTTTTGAATTCTTAGAATATTCTGATGGGCTTGCCAACACACAACATGAAATTGATGCACAGAAACCTTGTAACGGAACGCATATCGACAATTTTGAGGCGAAAACTCAATGGTGAAGGTGTGCTTTGAGGTTGCAATAGCTTTGAAAACTTTTCAAGTTAATTTCCCTTTAAATTAAGTTGTTTAAGATATAGGTTGATATAGCAAAAGTATTAATATCATACACTCCCACAATGTGCGTCGCAGAAATATTTAAACTACTCAATTCAAATCAAAGAATTTTAATTTTAAAGCATGATAGTACCTCACAACTCTAAAATGCGTGTCAAAAAAAGATATTCAAATTAAAATTAACTCTCTCCTGAAAAAAAACATACACCAAACTGTGCGTTGTTAGGCTAACCATATAAAAACCTTTTTAAATCCGATGCAAGATTAAAGAAATAATAGAATTTTAATAGATTTTTCATTCATACATTTCCATTGTATCTACCTATGAACCTTTCAAAGATACAAACAAAAAAAAATCTTAGGAGTTGGACGTCTGTAAATTCACTCAACACCCTAGTTCTTCTTACTTAGACTCGGCATGTGACGAGAAACATGTTTTATATTAAAACTCGCAGGTTTACCAGAACCAGAGCAATTTTATTATCTTCTCTGCTCCGAGTAGGTAGAAAGCTGCAAAAACACTTAACTGGTCCCATAAAAGCAAACAGCAAACATTACAGATTATTTATTTAAATGCGAAAAGGCTGCCAGGATATGGCAAGGGATGTGGTTACGTATGTATGGGACCCGACCTTATTCCCATAACCCATACCTCTGCGTCGCAGCATTCAGTAAAGCATGGAGATTCGTGTCCCTCAGCAGGAGATTTTGTTAAAGGCAGAGGCTAAAGGGAGAGGGGTTGGATAATTTCCACTTTCGACAAGGAGCTTGATGGTCACCATTAATCTTCTCTTTCGCCGAAATGCCGTACTTTATTTATGTTTTGGTGCGTAACAAACTCTTCACGTGAACCCATTTCAAACACCTGTTACAAAGTTACAGTAAAATAAGGTTACATAAGAAACTCTGGAATATTATGAACAGAACATGGGAAGAGACCGATACGATGACAAAAAACAAGAACGAAGAAGAAGACGATGGCGCCCTCTTTGGTGTTGGTGTGGCAGTGGCCTTAACACTATGAATAATGGTATTGAGATTTTCGATTGTTTATTCAGCTAACAATCTCGTCATATATTAATGTGAAAATGGAAATATGCTAAAAGCTTCGCAAAGGACTTTTATGAATGAATGGCACTAAGCCATTCTTAAACTGATTATGCTGAATGACTTAATAATAAAGAAGGGATTGCGATTGTATATTCCTTGAAAAATTATAGATGAGTAATATCTTGTTAAGGATTAGTGCAATGTTATATTATATAACATTGTTTTTAATTAATGTTCTTTTATTGCTCTTTTTGTTTGACTATGATGAATGACTTCGTACATATTTATTTAATAAGCGGACAGCTATTGAAAGATAAAGTTTTAGTGTTGATTGCATTGTAAGGATTTCTGCCGTGCTTTAAAAAAATTTCACTCATAAGATCGAATTCAATTTGGTTAACCAAAAAGCAATAAGCAAATCGAAGCAATGGCTATAATAACCAAACGTTACATACATATGTATGTATAGCTACGCCTAGTTTGCAGATCTCTCACATTTAAATTATATTTATCTGTCATATGTATTTCTGCAGTTGATAAAACGATATTTTTCTGAACTAAGACGCAATAATTCGTGGATGTGCTGCCATAAGTTAAAATTTTACAATTCATTTTAAACCTTTTGATTGATATGACAGAAACCAGTAACAGTACACGAGTATGTGCAAAATTCATATTAAATCATTGTCTTCAGTACCTTCCTACCTCATCCTTAATTCACGAAATAAAGTTTAATTTAACTTCTTGGTGAGCAATAATTTTGACATTTATCCAGTAGAAAATGCGCAAGCATAAGTGGCTTCGAGCAGTTTGGGGCACTCGTGTATGGCCCAGATTAACCCTGACGCTACACGAGCCAGTACTGGCAAGCCAGTTGGCTACATAGATTGACTGTCAAGTTCGTATACGTGAACATGCTGTGACGTCGGCGGCAGGCAACTTGTAAGCAAGTTGTATCTACGGTCACGTTCAGCTTTTACTAGGACAGCCTATCTAGGATTCTAAATACACAATTTTATTGAATTTGCTTTGGCATCGGACTTCGATTTTTTCTTAAACAAAAAATGACGTCGAATTCTGCATCAAGTCTTGCGATGGTCAACGCCTAATACTGCCAATATGCGTTGAAGGATGCATTGAAAGACTTTTCTGTCGCGTCAAATTAACATGGATTGATTTTCATCTAATTCAAAATTTTTTTTTTTTAAATAATTTTTAAAAACATTTGATTTTTTGGAGGTTTTTTAATCCATCACCATTGAAGCCATCGCTTAATGGAATTTGACAGTTCATGCGTTGACAGATAGGTAATTTTTCCAACAAAAAGCTATCTATATAGCTTTACATACAAGTCTGAACGAGGCCACTGTCTTCTCCACTGGCTTCGAAAATGGCAAGCCAGTTGACGAGCAAGTTGCTCAGGTTTGTATGTGTTAATAAGAAAATTAAAATGTTTTGTAACTTGTAAGCCAGTACTGGCTCGTGTAACCTCAGGGTAAGACTTGAAGCTATAAATAAACGTCTTGTCACTAATTCTCACTAATTAAGGTACTAGTATCGCCCAGTCGCCGAAATTCAACCACTCAAAACTGACACTGACCCACTCTAGAGTCTAGGGAAGTATGAGGGAAAAGGAAACCCATAATCAATGCATTCACACATTCTATGGAAGAAAAATATAGTTTGTAGGTAACTAAGCAATGGCACAATAGAATTTTTTTTTTTTAACCTAAGTAGGTATATTATTAATTTTAATTTGTACGATTAATCCAAACTTTAATAATGTGACCATCTTCTAAAATGTCAGGCTTTGAAATCCACCCCTTAAAAAAAATTAAAAACTTAATGAATTGGAATTACCTTTACCCGTTAAACGGATAAATACACACACTCATGATTTTTATTTGCGTAATCTGTGGGTATAAAGACTTACATACAAGTATTAAATATTTATTAATACGCAGTCAAAAAAATAAATAATTTCAAAAACAAATCCTCAACAAAAAAAAAAAAATTATTTTTAATTAATATTGCATTTAGCACAGTTGACGTTGTTAAGGTGGTTTTGGCTGGTTGGCTCGGGCTCAATGAAAAATTCGAAAATCAAAATAAAACTATTCCATTGGAAGTACTGTTAATATAACAATAGTTAATCGCACTACGCACCAAAAACATTTTTATCAAAATTCTTTGAACTGTTTTTGAAAAAAAGTAGAATTTTTGTAAGGAGTAGCTACCAGTCGTTTTTTGGTTCCAAGAATATTTGTTTGTTTAATATGAGTAAAATCAATCAGCCCTATCGAGGTATCCGTTCGGAGAAAATTTTGTTCCGATCCATTCGAAATCGGAGAATTTTCTACCGAGGTATCCGTTCCGTTTGACAGATCGGACAATCTTCCGATAAAATGTAATGACTATCATCGCATAGCGATGAAGTGCGTTCAGTCCAGAATTTTTGACAGTTGTGCGTTAAATTTCTTCCGAAATTCTCCGACAGAAAATAGTTGCGGAATATTTTAAGAAAAGTAAGCAAAAAATATAAATAAATATAATTTTGTTTCGTAAGTGCAATAAACAACGAAGAAGACTCAGCAAGAGAGGTTGGTTGAAATAACAAATAGATTATAAAGCAACACTATCCTTCTTTGTGGACCAGTTTATAAACTTTTAAACATCACAAAGATTATCACTTATTGAACTAATCCGGACGAATGTATCAAATGAATCCGATTGTATGCTTTATCTTTTTTGTTCCGAAGTGGATATCTCGAACGAAATCTTAGTTCCGATCGGAACGGACTATCGTTTCGGAACTTTTTCCTAACGGATACCTCGATAGGGCTGAATAAATTTGGCACACAAAACCCGTTTACTAACTAATTTTAAAATTCAAATTATTGAGTTTAAAAAGGAAATAAAAGTTCATTTTTGATTGTTCACAGTTTTGCAAGAAGCAATAGAAATGCGAGAGTAGAAATATCGACAAAACTAAAAAAAAAAATATTTTACTTTTATAATACCATGAACATAACTTTTAGTTGTAGGTATTTTAATTTTCTTCCACTTTGTCATATTGACTTTGCCTCTATAACGCTTAGTTTTCCAAATATTAGAGAAAAACTAGAGAAGAGGACCCTAAGCCCCCTCTCCTGCTTAAAGCTTGCGGAGCTGGGCTGGGGACTTTGTATATGTTATACCTGGGGCTAACCCCTACCACATTAAAAAAAATAATCCAAAGAGCTAGATTTTTTGCAAGCAAAATTCCTTCGTTGACTGTACCAAAGGAGTACGCAAGGGGGTTGAAAATTATCTGCTGCAATTCTTTTTTTTAGGAACTAAAAAAACATTAAATGACTGCTTTATATACATATATTAAAACAATTTCTTTAATCAGTTCTTTTTAGAAAAATCGCTTGTTTTCATTTCCAATTCTTTATATGCCTTAAGGCAAATTAATACTACGTTTTCATTAGAGCCGAAATGAGGTAATTTTGAAATTTGGAAAAAAAGTGTTTTCATTATCAAATTTGCTAATTTCATTTGACATCTCAATTCATTTTGAATTTGGAATGGCAGTAAGCCGTTTATTTTTATTGTTTTCTCTTTCTGTTTTATGTTGCTGAGTATAGTGTATTGATATTTTCATGCAAAAGCTTTTAAGAGCTTTTTAAACTGATTCCTGCTGGATGCATTCACCTTATTTCCAAGCTAATTTCGTGCAAATGAGGTTGAAATTACCTCATTTCGAAATGTGATTTTGTATGGGAAATTAGGTAATTTCGGATCTCATTTGGAAATTTGCAATGAAATTACCTCATTTGGCCCAGTGAAAACGGCATGTAAGGCAAACGCCACGCACTTGTGCATCAAAGGCACAGATATCTGGGAAATCACCAGATAGAAGAGAGGGACTCACTGAAAATTCTCCAAATACTTTAGTTTATAAAAGAACTAAATTTGGAGGATGAGCTTTAAGTGAGCAATCTCATTCAGTACTAGATGGGGGCACAATAGATCACAGGTTGCAGTGCATCAAACCCCGAATTGATTTATTCATTCATTGGGCCTTAAGGGCATCAACTTTCCATTTCATCCTGACAGGACGAACTTTGGTACACTAATATTCCATGTCCTAACATTTACTTTTAAAAAGTGCTGCCAGGGTGGCAATCCCGTTAGGATGAAGTGCAAGGTTTGACCTAAAATTTGCCCATAGCATCCTAACTAATATCAAAGTATTCAAAATAAAATAGAAAACATTACGACAATTTTCAGATTTTCTCAAGAGGGTATGATGATAAATAACTGCCCAATGGAAAGTACTGAAAAATCACTAAATGCGATAATAGGTTGTAATCTACGAAACTCTTTTTTTTCAGTAAATCAAGGCACTTTTATTAAAAAATGATTGAAAACTTTGTAATTTACCCCTCAAATCTTTGTAAAGAGCAACATTTTATAATTCGATATTTATTATCAAAAGTCATAATTCGGGCTTGTTGACTTGAAAGTAAATTACAAGTTTTTGAATCGTAATATACTATACTGATACACTCGCCAAAAGTGGAAAACCACTTTCTATTCTACGATACTGGGTAGATATTGGTATACCTATCGTTACTTGCAATCTTATGCTGAAGTAAGATGCTATGTGGAAAACAAACCTTAGATGGAACAACATCACCACTTGCCTGGCGACCAAAATGATCTGGAAAATGCTGGATCTGAATAAGCCAGCTCTAAATGTTTTATATCTTTAAACAGATTGCATAACAGCTCCATAATTGGTGTCATAACCGGACTCGGTCTTTTCAAATAATTCTAGCAGAAGCTTGTATGGATGAAGAGGAGAAAAAATGTCCTGCCTATCCCACAGACGTAAACTCCATCTTGGAGATTTCTTCTTCAATGATCCTAGTAATGGTCTAACAAAACAGACACTTTATAGTCTCATGTGCATTGGCCCGTATGATTTATATCATTAAAAATGAAACTAGAGTAGTTCAAACAATTTATAATTGAAAATACCGATATGTGTGAGCGAGTAAACAATAACCACATTAATGTAAAAAACGTCACAAAAAATGTGTTCAAAATGAACATATTTCAGATTCTGGCAGCTTTTTTTTGACTTTTCAGAAATTGAAAATTAAAAATTATTTCAAAGTACACTATGACTACAAAAAAGTATACACTTGGCTCATGAGAACACTAGGATTTTGGTGTATATTTACTTTTGTGGACATTGTAATTGTCAAAACATATTGTCGTTCTTTTTATAAAAAATACTAATTTCTCTTTTCCTCTTTGCTGACAATAAGTCATGATTTAATGAATTAAAAAAGAATAAAAAAATGTAGTATCATACGGGCTTTTGTAATGAGCTCCAATTGGTTTTAGCGAGTGGGGAGAAAATTTTAGATTCATGTGGTATCACAATGGAGCAATATAAAGTCTAAGTGTGTCAGCTTTCTGCTGGCAGCCGCACTTTCACCCCTAACCTTTACCTATTGTCAATGTACCTACTTGGTTCAAACAGGCAGAGGGAAGAAATCGTGTTAATAACAAACAATTTCATAATTAAACTAGCTGACCCGGCGAACTTCGTTCCGCCTTAATTCATTTATATAAAGAAAATAATAATTCCGAGCATGATATTGAATGACGTTTCATGTAATTCGGTCAATTGAAATTCTTTATTCTAAAGTTTTATTAAATACAATAAAATAACTAAATTAACAATGTCAATTGTTTTAATGAAACCAAAATGATTGGCGTGACGGCCAACTTTCCGCTTCTTTACTGAAGAGCTTTAATGGTACAAAACATTTTTCGTTTCGTTTAAAACATGGGAATCGTAAGAAACATGGGAATCCAAGATTGATGCCGCAAACACCCAGCGATTGTCCTTACGACTTATTGATTGTCAATTGTCATAGCAAAAGCGAGACGCACTGGTAATTGAAGACGCTTAAATACGAATGGCAAATCGTTCGGAATAAGAGGAATCCGTGGAATGAGAACATCTACGCCTTTGAATTTTCCCATCAAAATCGTGGCTTGAATATAAGATTTGATTTGATGCACTTCACAATCAAACGCGTTATCCGTTACAAAGTTTTGGTGCATTGAGGTTGGGTAGCAAAATTATAACTGAGCCGACTTTCAATTTTAAATTGTGTGGTGAAGAGCCCGGAACATCCAAAGATTTAAACAATTCCGTGGGATAGTTGGTGGCTTAGTTTTCATCCATCACCGACGGTTTGATTTTGAATGACGAAATTCAAATGATCGACATTTTTGTTCTACACAACTAAAATTGTGCGTGAACTCAGACAATCATGGTTAACATAGTTTTGAGTGAAATTCGAAAAAACATTCGCGATGAGCTCTTCCGGCGTTGTTGTAAGGTAGCAAAAATTCGGTGGAAATTCAATAAGGCCGCCGTATCACGCCATTGCCCATCGCCAATAAATTGACTCGAGAAATCTGCAGCGAACTGGTCATTTCATAAAGAGATTCGCATGTTTGTTTTCAATTGCAATTTCTCCACGTACTGCAATAAAGCCGACGAATTTATCAAGCCCTAAATTGTCAAAATCAAAGAAAACGTTCTCGAGTTATGCACTAAAAACCGGATGTTCCCGGATTTTCAATTTTTCTAAAAATTTTAGGGAATTTTCTTCCAGTTTCCTATGCCCTTCCTTTAACTGAAACGAATTTATCAAGCCCTAAATGGTAAAAATTGAAGTAACCGTTCTCGAGTTATGTATTAAAACCTGGATGTTCACTGTTTTCTAATTTTCCTGGAAATTTTCCGGAATTTTCCTCCAGTGTCTTTTGTCCTTTCTTGCGCCAATACAAATCCATCAAGCGCTTAATCGTGAAAATCGAAGACACCGTTCTCGAGATATGCATTAAAAAGGGGATGATCCCTGATATCCAATTTTCCTGAACATTTTTCGGGATTTTTCTACAGTGTCCTATGTCTTTCCTTGGGTCAATACGAATTCATCGAGCCTAAAATCGTGAAAATCGAACGATCCGTTCTCGAGTTATGTATTAAAACCAGGATGTTTCCTGTTTTCTAATTTTCCTGGAAATTTTCCGGGATTTTACTCCAGTGTCTTTTGTCCTTTCTTGCGCCAATACCAATCCATCAAGCGCTTAATCGTGAAAATCGAAGACACCGTTCTCGAGATATGCATTAAAAAGGGGATGATCCCTGATTTCCAATTTTCCTGAAAATTTTTCGGAATTTTTCTACAGTGTCCTATGTCTTTCCTTGGGTCAATACGAATTCATCGAGCCTAAAATCGTGAAAATCGAACGATCCGTTCTCGAGTTATGAGCGCACACACGGACGACATTTCTCTTTTATATAGATTAAAAATAGTGAGCGGTGAAAATAATTGTATTTTTTTTATTTTCCAACAAAAAATCATAAAATAACACTCATACACCACCGAACATATTAGTTAGAAAAATAAATAAAAACACATTGTAACATTTTTTTACTCGCGAAAACCAGGTTGCTTTCGTAAAAACTCTCTACCAATTGTTGACCGGAGAGATTTTGTTCACATCTTCTAGCCCTTAATTCATGCAATCTCTTCTAGAAATTTAAATAGGCTATCAACTCAGTTTTTTTTGTGTTAAACGGGTTATAATACGGATTGTGAATAAATTAATATTGTCAATTAATCTAAACAGTTTTATTCGTAAATCGAAACCTTAGGCTAAATCCTAGGTTTCCGAACGATTTTTTAAGAATCCCCATACAGGGTTCTTTTATTCTCATTTATTCTAATAACATGTTTACATTTGTAGGTGTGTATTTATGTATATATTTATACTTATTCACTCGAGATGGAACTCAGGCACTTAGGTGAAAATTTGGGGATTTGATGTTGTGGTTATTCAATTGTTTTTTTTTTTCTTGTGAGCGCCGCCGTTGGGAGAAATTTCTTTCAATCTACATTCGAAAACACACACATTAAATTGAATTATGTTGTCGTTGACTTTCAAATTGTTTATTTTTTTTTGTTGTTGTCGAAAAAAGGACGCAATATTTCACAGCCCATATTTAAATTCAGAAACTGTCGGTATAGTATTGCCTACGGCTTTTAATACATCATACATATATTATATACATACATAGATATTTCAACATGTACAATGAAAATCCCTTAGATTTTCAATCATTTGAAACAAACAAGAAATATTCAAACTCGAATGATTTTCGCACAAATTGGCTATAGCTTGGAGCTGGGAAAGAAAAAAAAAATAAGTTCCCTCGCTATATTTTGTTGAACAATCAATGATGGAACATGAAAGAACCACAAAGCTTTTAATACCTTTTCATACTTGAATGCGCTTATATATTCATATCAGCGCAGTAGTGTACCTCGAATACGGTTTTGTTTTCTTACTATATCTACCTACATAAATATTGTTCCATATTAAATTCTGCCTTTGTCTCACATTATGTACACATTTTTCACAAATAATGTACTTGTCACCAATCATCTCATTCATTATACATACATATACATACATATTTGAGTGCACTTATGTACACGAGTGACAAAATTGCAATTATTTGATCTATTTTCTTGCCATAAATGGCCAAATTGTGGAAATGGTTCAAAATTTCTCATTATTTGTTGGCATAAAAATAATGACAAGTGAATGTTAGATTTAATTTTACAATTATAATGACACTTATCACTTATTTGCAATAATAGATAATAACCGCTAAATTCTTACCGTAGTAATGAATAATTAACAAATTGCTTAATAAATTAACACCGTTTCGTTTTCTAATTTTAAAATAGGTGTTGGCTTTCGAGCTTATGTTAAAACAAAGTTTTGTACTCTCAATTTCAGTTGCGTCGGTGGTGTAATGGTCAGCATAGTTGCCTTCCAAGCAGTTGATCCGGGTTCGATTCCCGGCCGACGCACACTTTTTTTTTTTTTTGGAAATGTTTTATTTATTTATTGAGTTTAATTATGTCTTAATTTGTTGCCTTTTTTTCAACACTTTCTTTGTTTTGGTGTTTTATTACTGAGCTAGCTACACATTACGTAATTTTTACCAATAAAACGTTACATAGCATTCACAGTATAAACATTATGTAAGTAAGGTATGTGCCCGATTATACGATTCGTTTTTTCGGCTGTTTCGGTTTTCGTCTTTTTGACAGATTAGGTGAGCAGTGTAGAAATGTAGAGGGAAGGAACAAGGAATTAAGACCCCTTTCACACAAGGAAACTGAGTTGCCGGCGATTTTAAGTTTGTTGGCGAGAAGGGCGTAAAAGGAAGACAACAAATTTCCCCTCACACCCTACTCGACTTCAAACTAGCCAGTTTCTGGCAACTCAGTTTCCTTGTGTGAAAGCCGTCTAAGAAAAACAGGAATGGAAATTTGAAGATTTTTTCTGGTTGAACTATGAGGTTTCTGATTTGGCAACCACAATGCTCCTCGATGTTAACAAAAAATGATTTGAGCAAAAATGATTGAATTGAAAAATTGTTTTTCGTTAGTGGATGGATACACGTACGATTTTATTTAAGAAATATGTAAGTGGTTAAAAAATATTTGTATTTATTACTACTGATTATTTTCTTACAAAACAACTCCAAATTCCATGAACGTTTAAGTAACGAATGGAGGTACTTTTTTTCGCGAACCATGCAATCATGAACGTGCGGTGACTGTCAAAAAGACGAAAGACGAAACGAGCGAAAAAACGAACCGTATAATCAAGATATACATAGTGCCCGATTACACGATTCGTTTTTTCGGTTGTTTCGTCTTTCGTCTTTTTGACAGATTGGGTGAGGGGAGAAGAAATGTAGAGGGAAGGAAGTAACGAAAGCAGGAATGAAAATTTCAAGACTTTTTCTGGTTGAACTTTGACGTTTCTGATTTGGCAACCACAAGGCTCCTCGATGTTAGCAAAAAACGATTTGAACAAAAATTATTGAATTGGAAAATTGTTTTTCGTAATTGGATATACCTAATATACTATTGTATTTGAGAAATAAGTGATTAAAAAATATTTTTATTTATAACTAATGATTATTTTCTTACAAAACAACCCCAAATTGCATGAAAGTCAAAATAACGAATGGAACTACGTATGCATTTTCGCGAACCATGTAATCATGAACGTTCGTGCCTGTCAAAAAGAAGAAAGAGGAAACAACCGAAAAAACGAATCGTGTAATCAGGCTCATAGTATATGAGGAAATATATTGTGCAGGTTGTCAACAATTAAAAATGGCTGCCCCTGTGATTTTTGCATGTGTCGTGATTTAAACTGACAACTTTAAGGTAAACAATACAAAATATCTGATAATTGTTTTAAAATAAATTCATTCTGCCCTTGCTTTTAGATATCATAAGCAATCATTAACATAGAAGTAGAGAGGTACCAAAATTAACTAAAAAAAAAAAACTCAAACATAATAAAATGTGTACATAAGTATAATGTGTTTAATTAGTTTTTGTTTTATTTATATATTATGATTGAAAAAGCGCCAAACCGCGCAGCATCCACAATTTTTCACTGATTTTACACATGCGCAAAACTGGAACAAAATGAAAACGCTAATATACTTAAATTTAATATTTTTGTACCTTGCATAGCATTTACAAAGTATGTGTATATGTGTATGTATATAGTAACAGAGCCTTATTCTGGCAACCTCAATGATGCCTCACAAGTCACAATAACCCCATAAGTCGTGGTGAACTCGCCTCATAAAAACTTAAAAATTATGATCTGCTCCTTAGCTGATCACAACTCACGTTGTTCTTGTGAGGTTTCTTATGAGGACTTCCACAGAATACAAAATTGTGACCGTCTTATATAAGAAACCTCACAAGAACTCCCAAAAAATTGAAGCTCCTTTCGCAGCGGGTTTACCTTTGACGTTGTTCACATTCTTCTGAATCCTGCGTTTCTCTTTTACAAAAGAAAAGGTCAACAAAATCGAAAAATTAAAAAAAAAAAAATTAATTTTTCGTTGACTTTTTCTTTTGGAGAGTCAAAACAAAGTCGGAGGAGTCAGTCGAAAGTGAACAACGTCTTTCACCATTAGTTTCGTTCACTTTTGCTTTTGGAGGGGAATAGCGCTCGCAAACGCACCTCGTCACTTAAACAAAACTAACATACCTACAGGAAAGTCATAGCTTAATAACTGTCAAGGAAAATAGTCACCTTACGCAGACAGAATTTGTTGATAGATTATCATTTTATCACAAATAACCTTATACTACGTTTCCACCAACCACTAAACCGAGATTTAGGTAATGAGATTTGTTTGGTGTTTCCACTGCACAAAAAGAGGATTATGGCAAAACATTCAAATGGTGTTTCATTTTTTTGATATGAAGTGGAAGTGAGATAGATAGTTTTTGTTTACATTTCCATCTGTCAATAAACGAAAATAGGTCGGTTACACAATTATTCTTCGAAAAAAAAGTTTGTTTGATTTGACAAACTAATGTTTCCAAGTAGATTTGAATGAGTTTTATTTGAAATCTTCATTTTAGGAGATTAAAATTTGTATGGTAAATCTTGTAGATTTCAAGGAGATTTGTGATAATCTTGCTAAATCTCGGTTTAGTGTCTGGTGGAAACGTAGTATTAGCCGAATCCACCCCTGGGATTTTCAGTTCTCAAAAAAATACTCTAGCGGGTTCTTCCAGTCGCTTCTGAGTTCGGTGGATTTACCAATTGTACAGATTTATTTTTTAAACATATTGGGGCGTATTCATAGTCATCTTAGACCTGGGTCTAAGTTAAACATAGGTTTAGTTGAATTTTCGGACGTTGATTCTGTTTTTTTTAAGTTTATCATTTCAAATTATTCGAAGCTATTTGTGTGGTATACCAAGTTAATTATCTTATAAAAATATAAAACCAACAATTTGTAATTAAAATCGGCATGTATTCATTGAGCCAAAATTGTCTTAAACTGTAGTTTAGTTAAACCTGTTTAGTTAAAATCGAATGTTTTTGTTTGATGAAAAGAATTTTATTAATTAAAATCGATTATTTTATGTGATTGTGTGGGTAACATTTGACAGGATTTTTTACACACAAATTTTTGCGCCCAAAAAAATTAACAAACATTCTAAATTGCATTCGTTTTAAGCACTTATATTATATCTCTGTAATCCAATTAACACAATTTTTTGTATTTATGTGCAATTATTTTCTTGAATTTATAAATTATTCACTTAAGAATATTTGTTTCTGCGACACGACAAAGAAAAAAATTAATCAAAAGAATGAGAAACGTCAAATCTTCATAGTGTGTGTAGAACTTAATAAAAAGGCACTATTTGATTTTGTTTAGAAAAATTGATTATTTATTCTAAACAAATCGATATGTTTAGAAAATAATCGGTTTTTGGCTGTCAAAAGGTTGAAAAGAATTCAACATTAGTTATAATATAATAAACAAACAAAAAATTATAAACAACAAAATTAATTCAAATTAAATTTATCGAAAAGTTGAAAAGAAAATTAAATAAAATAATCATCATCAAAGTGTCTCATAGTAGCGCCTGTGTTTTTTTTTTTTAAACTGGGTTGTGCAATTAATCATTATAATGGCACGAGGGAGAGAATTCCATAGTCTTATCATATTAGGGAAAAATTGACGATCGGATATTAAATATTTAAAATGTATTGGAATGAAGTCCAGCGATCTTTCAGAGATAGGGAAACTAATATGTTTGTAAAGATAAAGCGGTTCATGGGTTTGCAATATGTTATGAAATAATGTAAGTGTCATATATTTAAAGAGATCTTCAAGGGTGAGTCCATGTAATGACAAAGCAAACGAGGAAATGTGGTCATATCTTTTTAAGCCGAATACATACGTGCAACGCTATTGTAAGCAACATTGAGTCGCCTACGATCTTCGTAGTCGCAATTTGTAAAAATTTCACAGCCAAACATAATTTTCAGTTTAAGTAAAGTTTTTGCTAACATTTTCCTCATGCTGATTGATGTTAAGTGGTGAGAAGGTCATATCTTCCGAAAACCACCATAGATTTTCCTACAGTCAAATTTATATGATTTTGTTGTTAAAAGTAATGGCAAGATTCTTGGCTGATGAAACAAATTCTATAGTTTTATTATCAAGCATAACTTTTGCCAGACTAGTTGGCTTTCTGGAGATTATAACCATTATAAGACACTGAGACTTCTTGGCATTCAAACAGAGCGCATTTCTTCTTGACCATATATACGGCTTATAATATTGCTCAAAGAGTAGCTATGTTGCATCTGAACATCGTCAGCATACATGTCTATTGAAGAATTTATAGGGCAGAGAGAAAGGTCAATTATGTAGAGACAAAATAATATTGGGCCCAAAATTGAACCTTGAGGAACACCCTTTAGTCACAGGAAGAAACGACGGTACAGTTTCACCTATAACAACTGCTTGACATCTTTCACTGAGATAAGAAAAAATAAGTTTAGAAGCTGAAGAAGAAAAATTGAATTTTTGAACAAGCTTAGAGCATAAAATACGATGGTCGACTGTATCGAATGCCTTCGAAAAGTGACTTTCGAATATCTTCACATGTTTTAATTAAGGCAGTGGTGCAGCTGTGCTGAGGCCGAAAGCCAGATTGACTTCAGTTTAAAAGTTTATTTAAATCAAGATATTCCCGTATTTGAGCATTCATAACAGTATTGGTCTGAAATCACTCGCATCTTTATTTTTTGGTAGAGGAATAATCTTAGCCTTTTTCCAATCTAATGGGAAGTCCCCTGTCATAAGGATTCTGTTAAAAACATGAGCAAGAGCTTTCAAGATGTAGGGAAGTATAGCTTTAATAAAGGTAGGATTATCATTTCGTCGAAGCCGACTGAATTGGACATTATAGCCATAAAGCTTTTTAAGACTTTACCTTCATCTATCGCTCTATAACAAAATTTAATGTGTCATCGCTTGGAACTAGTTAGTCATCAGGAATGTATGAAACGATATTAGAGTCTGAGAATGATTGAAAAACAAATCTTTTATTTATCTCATTGCTGTCAGTGTCTGTTGGACATGTGACGCTTGTTTTTCCTATTCCCAGTTCTCTTATATTCCTCCAAAGTGTTCTTGTGTCAAAGTGACCTTTTTATAACTTTACTTCTGATATTGTTACGAATATAAATGGCTACACCTCCTCCAACCCGACCTACTCTATCAGACCTTGACAGATTAAAACCATTCACAGAATAAGCAGAATCATTCATTTTATCGAAGTACCATGTTTCCGAGATACAAATGACATCTACCTTTGTGTTTTCAAATAGATACCGGAATTCATCCAACTTATGGTACAGACTCTGCGATCACATGACATATTTGCAGCCCTGAAACCCGATTTGCCAATACATTTAACATTCAACGCGTAATACTACTACTTTCCAAGACTAATTAACTCATTAAAATCACTCATCATTAAAAAAAGATTTCATCCAACGAGATAAACCTCAAAGAAAGAACTTTCAAATTGCATAAATGATTCGTAGTCATTTTAAACCCAACCCCAAACTAACTCCAAAGACACTTTGATGAAGATGAACAGAATTATTTTAAGTATCTGAAAAAAAACTAAAATAATATTAAAAAAGAAATTAGAAAAAATTAAATTTAAATCATCAAAATCAAAGAAATTATTATTTATAAAGAAAATTGTAATTATAAGAAAAAAAAATTCAAAAGGAAAATAAAAAAAACATTACTAGGTGTCATATTCTTTCTGCTCATTTGTTGTGGTCTGCGCTGTCATTGTTGTGGCAACATTTTCCAATTCCGGAGTATGATTTATCAAAATATATTCCCCATGCGGTTCTTCTTAACGTAAACAAATCCTCGGATAGTGAAGACGGAGTGAAATTTTCTCTCACGTTTTAAATTGAGTCCATGGTTTAAGAGAGAACGATTTTTCACAGTAAGACATTCATGGAGAAACACAGGCGAGTTTTCATAATCTTTGAACAGCTGTCCGTTATCAAAGCTTTGCAACAAAAGTGAACCATTTGTAGTTTTACGGTGAAGTGCAATCGAACGCGAAATAGAACTTTTATCGTGCAATGTGAAAAATTTAATAAGAATTGGTGGATGAGTAGATGATTGTTTTCGGAGACGTGCTATGTGTTTTAGATTCGGTGGATTTACCCATCCCAAATTGAGGCACATTGTGTTGAATATTGTGCGAAGACATTCATTTGGTAGCATTGGAATGCCGTGTAGTAGTGCATCACTCATAGTAGCTTTCATTTGTTGTTATTCTTCGCTCTGATTTAAGCGAGTGGTAATTAGTTCAATCGAGTCTTGGTGTTCCGTAATTGTGCGCTTCAGCGTTTGATTTCCTATTTTGAGTGTATCAATAACGGTTTGTTTTGATTCGAGGTTAGACATTCGGGTTTATACGTCATCAATAACAGTCGTTAAAGCTTTTATATCTCTATCAATCTTCTCCGTTATCCTCTTCTCCAGTTCATCCATTCTCGTAAATAACTGGGAAATAATGCGGTCACTTAGCTTATTAATGCCGTTTTCCTTTGGATGTCCGGAAGCGTCCAGAAGCGTCCAGAAGTCTTCTGAAACCATTTCATTGGCACAAAAAGTACGCTTCTGACGATTCTGAGAAGATAAATTCGATTCTTGATTTAAAATCAGAATCCACTCAAGAAGCACTAATACATTTAATATCAAAAACAAAACTCACTCAAGCGTTTTGACAGCTAATTATTAGATGAACAAAAATTGTTAAGATGTTTATCCATGTTGCCAAAACATCGATGTTAGACAAGAAACATCGATGTTGGTCGAAAATTTTTTTTTAGCTTTCAATGCTTTTGAAGTATTAAAATCATCGATGTTCAAAAAGCTAAAGGTACCAATTAAATATGATTTGTTGTATAAATGACTTGTTAAATGTTTATTTATGCGAAATAATTTAATATCGATGTTCAAACATTAAAATCATCGATGTTCAGAAAGATCAGGCACCGTTTTCACATGATTTTTTGTACATACGACTTTTTAGGTGTTCATTCATGCTAAATAATTTAAGATCGATTTTCAAATACTAAAATCAGCGAAATAGAAGAAATCATGGCAACTTGTTCGATATATTTTTGTATAGAAAATTTTACCTGGATCTTAATATTTTGAACTCATCGATGTTATGGAGGAAAATAACGTTATTTTCAAAACAGAAAGCTATTTCGTTATCTTACCGTTATTTTAACAAACATTGCTCTAGCGAAATAGCCAGTTGCATTCCTCCCCTTAAACAATTCAACCGTAATACTCGCGCTTCTAGGAATGCCCATCAGTTTACCCTTGAGCCCAACTTCGGACGTACAGCTAAGTACAGAGATTCTTTCTTTAGTCGCACTACACGAATGTGGAATGCTCTACCCAGCTCTATCTTCCCCTCCCATTATGATCTACAGACATTCAAAACCAATGTACATCGGTTTCTCCTTTCAAATTCCCTCCAACCTACCTAATCGCTCGTGCTGTGTTTATCACTTTAAGGGTATTCATAACCCCTTTAGCGCGCGCTAAATATAAAGAAAAAAAAAAAAAATTTGAATTATGTAATGTATTGCATTTTTATGTTGAAAAAAATGTATTAAAAACATCGATGTTAAAAAAAAATCGGTGTTTCTGATTCGATAATTTTTGACATCGAAATTGGTTCTTCGATGTTGTCATATCGATGTTAACATCGATGATTTTTCAATATCGCTCATCCCTAACAACACACCTTTTGACAATTCACCAATACAAATATAAAACGTCCAAATTGAGCAGAAGCATTACAAACTGCATAACAGCATAAGAGAATCATCTCTTTGAGTGTTTTTTGTTGGAGTGACATTTTGTGGAAATGTGTTTTTCGAAGAGAGTTTGTTGGAAGTGCTTGTTAGTTGTGGTGATGGAGACGTTACCTGATCTTTGTTGGTTAACGCCTGTATATTTGTACCCTTTCTCGTTGCCATGATGTGTGTTTGTAATTACGATTAGTGTCTTTTGTTCTACTTTTTTTTAAATTAATTTTACGATATAAGTGAGAACAAATAAATAGAATTAATGAAAGTTTTACACTTAAGTTGGTCAAAGTGTCCGAAAAAATCAATTTAAACACTTGAAGCAATTAATTGTAATCCACGTGGGAAATGATTAAACTTGGTAGGTATGAAAACTAACTCAGAAATCAATAAAAAAAATATCGCCACTCAATCACACACGTCTGAATAGTAACATATCTCAATGATTTTTAAAATTACAAACGAAAAAATTCGTTCCGGTATTTCGTTTTGCAGTACGCTGCCCATTAGGCGAAATCGATAATTGTAGCTTATTATTTCGAGAATTCTTCACTCTTTTTTCGGACAGAATTAATTATGACCAAACCTTTAATTGTGTGTGGGAAAATAAAATTTTGTATTAGTGTTTGTATTCCTTTTTGTCTTTCATTTTTTTATGATTTTTTCGATTTGTGTTTGCAATTGCTGACACTTAAATTCGATTTCTTCGCTGTGGGTTCCATAAGCATTTCGCTGTCGTGTTGAAGACCACCGAAAATTGTACAACATAAATCGACTAAAGCCTGATCCACATCTGTGTCGTGTGTTGTGTTGTGGAGTCGTGTGTCGCTATTGCTACAGAAGGGGTATTCACGATCCGATGCAACTGGTCTAGTATCATTGCAAAAGTGTAAAATTGAAAAATTTTCTTCCAAACTGACAACGACACCAGGCAAATTTTACACTCCATGTTGCAATGGGGTTAGGGTTTAGCAAAAATGCAAAACTGTTGCAAGATTTAAGGCAGTGTTGTTGTTATACAGCAAGAACATTTTTGAATTTTACACTTTTGCAATGATACTAGACCAGTTGCATCGGATCGTGAATACCCCTAATGTATTTCATATGCTTAGAACCATATTTGTCTCCTGTGTTGTGTTGCAGTGTGGCGCATAAAATATATGGAATGACAGCGACACACGACTCCACAACACAACACACGACACAGATGTGGATCAGGCTAATATTCGTGAAAATCATAATCACAACATGAAATTCTGAAATCGACAATCGATTTCAAAAATAAAATCATAATCTGTATTCTTTCAACTCATTCCATTTAAGGTTAGACCGCACACAACTGCAGCGGAACTACACTTCACGTCGCGGCAAAACATTATTTGTATGAATTTGTATGAGCCATATCGCACTAAGCGGCAACTGAACTTCGTAAAATTTCATACACATTATTTTGAATCGCAGTTCCGCTGCAGTGCAGTTCCGCCTAATGCGGTCTAATCTTTATGGCGATCTTTTGCACTTTTGTTTTTGCTCTCTATCTAACAAATGCAAATATTTTATATTTCACATCACCTTTTTTGCAGAAATTATATGCTTATACATATTAATTCACCATTACAAGCACTTGCACACACCCTAATGACATTTATCTAAAACTGCATATTTTTTCATTTTTTTTTCATTCATTCTTCAAATGCTTTTATACAAAAAAGCACTCCGAACGTCCAATCGAAAACCACATAAATGTCAACTGCATGGAATTCCACACAGTCAAACTATTTCTTCGAACTGTACCACGATTTCCTCATCGTGGTCGATTTTCATTTTTTTTTTGACAGAAACGATTTAAATGACGTTTCATCTTTGACGTGCACTTCACAACTCACTTCATCATTACATCTCTTTCTCGCTCAATGTATACTTAGGATAAAAACAAAGGCTACAAAAATTCATACCCGTCGAGCTGAGAAACGAGTCACAAAAATTTTTAGCCTTCGTGTTAGTTTTTTCTAATAAATTACTTTTTGTATAAAAAAGAAAAAAATACAAAAATAATTTACTACAAAATTCAAAAAACTGATTCATTCGTCATCGAGTCCTAAATCCACAACGAATGCAGACCAAATTCAAGTGACAGAAATATCGCAAAATAAGAAAGTAAATTTTACGTAAGTACAATAGATACAAAAAATAAGAAAATACAAATTCCAAAAATTCCAAATGCAAATACATAATAAAGATTTAAAAATGTAAAAAACACGTTACCATCTATACATAAATTTGCCGACTAATACTAACCCCGCTAGAGGCTAGAGGACGCGCTTGTGCTAGAATTAATCAAACTACGTTCTTCTAATGATTCAATTAATTCCGAGATGGGTGTCCCAAAGTTTTTTTTTTTGTTGCAGGGAATACGTCATTGTTGGGATTTTTCCATCACAAAAGATAGAAAGTGCACTGGAATTTCTGGGATCTGATTGTTTACGTTTTGTAGTTGCCACTGATGTCCAATTGGGAACAAGTCTTGCTAAATTTCTTTATTCTTCTACACGTAGATGGTTGAAATATGTGAGAACCAGTTGCACAAGTTTTGTTGTTGTTTTTCTTTGGTTTTTACTTGTTTTTGTTCCCCTTTAGTGGCCTTTTATGCTTGGGGCCCGCTGCCACCTTCTACCGTCTTTCAAAAAATGTGCAAAATTCTCCTTAGTTCACAAAGCACGCATTGATTGTACTTGTGTGTTCTTATCCGTCACTTGCATTGTTGTATACCTACCTGCCTAGTTTAGCTACCGAAAGGACTTTGAACCGATCGACCAGCCTTTTGTCATGTCATCGCCAGATAGTTAGATTGGCTAACAGCCTACTTTCATACGCAATCGGAACGTTCTTTTCTTTTAATAAGATAATTCATTGAACTTTCCAATTTCAAATCAATAAACATGGTCAAGCATCATTGTTTCAATTGATTGTTAGATCGGCTTCTCTTGTGTTATTTTTTGTTTTATTTTATTTTATACATTCATTTATCGAAGTGTGGAAATGACGACACTGCATAATGTAGTTGAGGTCATCTTGGCTTGATACTGCGTATAATACGGTCAGCAATTGCTTATTCTGCTGTGACCTTCTTTTTCTTTTGGTCTTACACGTAACTATAAAAATATATACCTACATAGGTAACCCAGATTATTAAAAAAATAAATTATATCCGACCAAATTAATTTACACAAAATTAATCTTATGACTCATGATATGGCGAATTTAAGCACAAATAATCTACCAAAGCGATTTAGATATATAAGAACCTTTAACTATAAGTTTAATATCATTTATATTGAAGATAATGCTTATCATACGAGTTAAAGATTTCGATCTTCAAAAAAAAAGCATTTTCATAGATTAGTTTTTTTTTCGATCTAATGGGATGTTTGAAGGCAAAAACCATAATTAAAATTTCTTGTGTTACATGATACTGGAAAGCTGAATATGACGCTTTATGTTCTTAGAGCTTATCAATGAAATCCTACTTGTAATTTGACCGTTTAGAATGCTTTGTTTAAGAAGAAGACATTTTAAATGGATCCGCTAGGCCCAGTTTTTCAGTGTTGGGTTAAGCCCGAGTTGTTAACTCTAGAAATAGATCTGTCTGCAATTATACACGTCAGGAAGCTTAATTGATGATGAATGCAGAATGCCTTAAAAACGGATTCGCTGCCAGACCAATGGATTCTAGTTACTATAGGTACAAGGCTTTAGTGATGTAAATTTTGACTATTATAAAGCTGTTTTGGGGGGATTATTTTTGTTGTTGCATTTTGAAAGTGCATTTTAGTGGTATTGGGGCCGCGATATCGCTGCCGATGACATGTAGTTTGCACTGATACAAATGACATGGCCACTAGCTCTCGGACTATCATGTTATGTTCCTTACAGTAAATATGTGTTTCTTGAATGAAAATAACGGTACTTTAGGAAAGGCTCATGGAAATTATTTGATGTCACTGTTTATAAAAGCATTGATAACTTATACACACGTTTTTTTGCATTACAATATATATATAAAATATAAATGTTGACTCTTTTTTCCTTTATCCACTTTAAGTATTTACTGTTTTTAAAAATATAGAGTGCTGGACATAATTAAAGGAATGTCTTAGTGTTTTATAAATATCTCTGTCTGAGGAATGCTAATTTATAACAGTTTTATATAACAATATTCCTCGCCCTAGTGACACAAAAACGTATGTCAATATTTGCTAATTTTCAGGAGAGACGATTTTGTGATTTTTTTTTTACCGTTTTTTATTTTTATAAGTTCCATGAATAATTTTATAAGGTTAACTTTTAAAAACTTCAAGATTAACATGCTAGCTATAGAATATCTTCATTTTGTTCGTGGTTTAAGAGATATTTTATTCAATAAAGTGAAAAGGTATACTGTTACGTTTATGTGCCTCAAATGATAATTATTACTTTAACCCTTTTTGTTTGGTTACGTTTTTGAATAAGATAATAATTTTCAAAAATAACTTTATCATTTATTTAATTTTATTAATTTTTGTCTTGTCTTATAAGTAATGCATTTAAATCAAAGTATCATTTTTGTCAGTAGTAGCCCGTAGCGTAATGGTTAGTGCGTTCGACTGTCACGCTGGAGGTCTGGGATCGCTTCCCAGCCTCGTCCACCTAAAAACTAAAAAAAAATTTTTCAGGGCTACTGCCTCTTGCGAGGAATTGATAAATCCTCCAAGAGTATCACTTGTCACGAATAAGTGCTTCTCGTCTAGCCGTTCGGATTCGGCATAAAACTGTAGGTCCCTGCCATTCCTGTCGAAAGGCGCACACAGGAATGGTTGCGAGTTGTTAGACACTAGGCCCTGGTTCTTCATGAGCCGTTGTGCCACCCGATTTATTTATTTTATTTTATCATTTTTGTCATCCAACTCAGAAGATTTTAACGATTTGTAGAAATCGTGGTAGTGCGCGGGTATTATTATTATACCTTTGAGTCAACATATTGTCTAATTAAAATTAATAAAACGTATATTTGAAGAAAATACTTTGTTTTTTCCACAAATCTAATTTTATTTATTTAGTTTTGCGATAGGCCAACGCGTTTCGTATTCATGAGGACATCATGATGATGATGATGATGATGTCCTCATGAAGACGAAATGCGTTGGCCTATCGCAAAACTAAATAAATAAAATTAAATTTGTGGACACAAACAAGAGTTTTCTTTTAATATATGTTTTATTTATTTAAATTAGACAATAATATGTTGACTAAGTAAATTTACACCAAGTGATTAACCCTCATCTATCGAGTATATTGTACCCTTGATACATAAGTCCAACAAATCACTATATGTATAAATTGAGTTAATTTTGCCGCCGAATTATTTGTACAGCTTATAACTCTCCCAGATCCTAGTCATACCTAAAAAATATGTTATATGTATCAGTTTTTCTATGCTGTTGCCAAGATATTTTTAGCCAAATATCATTATTCCCTTCCTTACCTTACGATTTTTAATCAAAGATTTTTAAGAAAGTGGAAAAGGACGACTATTTTCTTATGAAGCTGATAAAGCAAAGAACCAAGATTTTATATCGAAAATAATTCTGACAATTGCCAATTTACAATAATTGCACACCTGTGTAATAAAGCAAATTAAAATTGATTACAAGCCCCATATTTGTTCGTTAAGGAGCATTTACTATCACAATACGGGGACTGTGTAGTCCTTTTTGAATCGAAAAAAAAATGCTTCCATAATTGTTTGCTTTGCACTTGCAAAAACATGGTATGAATCAAAAGAATCTGATCCGAAAGAGGAAAGATTGATAGTCTTACGCGTGGCTGCTGCCATTATTGTGAAAGACGTTCGGGCAGAAAAGTACGAGACCTATACTTTACGGTGGTGTGAAAATGTGTTCGTCGTTTCCGCCATGTCTTTGTGTTGAGCGAGTTCTCGGCCGTGATCTGTTCGTCGTACGTACAAAAGTTGTAGGAAATTTAGTCTTCTACAACTTTGCCATTTAAACGTGTTACTTATTTTTAATAAAAATGGTCCAACAGTTAAAAAAAAGGGGAAATCTCCTTATTGGTATCACTTTTTGCTTATTATTAGCAATAAATAATTATTTTACTGAAAAATTGTTTAGATAAAAAAGGTAGAAAATTTAATTATCTATAAATTTGGTTATAACCAAAATGCGAGAAATGCAAAATACGCCTTCAAATCGACAAAACACAAAATCCAAAATTACTGGCATGTTTATGTTTATGTTCTACTCCATTATTTCAACCTAACTGCATCAAAACAATTTGTACTTCGTTCCACTTTGATATATGGTGAAATTTTGTCTAAAATGATCGGGCTATGCCATTAAAATTAGTTGTTGAAAAAAAACAAAATTGAATTTTATGTGCAGATCAAACGGTAAAAGCTTATTTCCATAGGAAACGTATCTTGATTCAAATTTCTAGAGTTTGGGTCATAGAAACGTAACGCCGCATACGTTTTTTTGCTTCGATTTATTTTGAAAAAAATGTTGATTCGGCAGGTGCTAACTTTTAAGCTACTTCGCTTAGAGGCCAATTTTTTGTCACAGCATAGAATGCTATATTTTAAGAAAGGTGGCATACCCAGTCCAAAATCGTAAAAAATGTAGTTACGTTCTTGTGTCACTAGGGCGACGATATAAAGCAAGGGGCCCGAATATGGCCAAAGGCGGAGGACCTTGAACCTGCAGGGTTGGGCAGCAAAAACAATACTTTTATAATCAGAAATGTTATGATTTGGCACCGATACAATTACTTTTTAAATAGCATGAGTGAGAGATTAAATATAGATAACGATAAAACAAAAGGGATTTTAACAATGCAATCTTTTATTTTTGAAAGTTTTTACCAGAATTTTCTTATTCAACACCGTTATTTCGAAATCCTAAAAAATAGAGTGAGACAAAAATTTTCCGTTTTTTAAATTTCTGTTGAACCAAAGCATTAATCTCAATATTTGTATGCTGTTTTCAATGAGTAAAAAAAACTATTCAAAACTTTATGAACTTTTAGAAGAAAAAAAATACCTGCATTCCTTTTATAGTAAAGGAAAATTAGCAAAAAAAAACAATCGATTTATTGAATGAAATACAGGATAGCTGAATTTTGTATACCTGAAAGAGGACTATTAAAAAAGCTTATGTTGAGTTTTTCGGGACGCCATCCCCCTGGAGAAATCCTCCATTTTGGAAAACGTGAACTGATCTATATCTCCGAAACTATTAATCTTAGATGAAGAATTGTAGGTCCAAGCTTTTAAAGCAATTAAAATATCCTTCGTTCACTAGTACATTTTTTTTCGGTGCGGGCGATATTTTCAAGGTTATCGTCTTATTATTTTTTTTTTTTTTTTCACCATTACACATTTTTGTCGTTCTCGAATAAACTAACGTGAATTACTTTCTAAATGAGAATCTTAGAACACTAAATTTTCAACATTTTGATATATTTTTAAAGATGATGCGAAAACTCTGATGAAAACTCTGGAGTAAATAAAATACTAAATTTTTATCAATAATTCTTAACAATTAAAAATATTAAATCATTGTACTGTTTTTGAAAATTTTAGATAAATAAATAAAAAAAAACCCTGAGATCGAAAAAAGCAAGCGAAACGTAGGGTCAACCAAAGATGAATTAGTTTTTTATTAATTACATCCATTTTAAAGATCATCAAAGCCCAAAAACCATAACTTTACAATTCTAACATATGATCAAATAACATAATACATAAGATTTCATCGGAGGGCCTGCCGAAATACACAACCAAACATCGATACATAAAATATTTCATTTACTATACCTACTGCAATGAAAAGTTTCTTTGAAAATACTAAATAAAAATATGACATCAACACACTAACATTAAAACACTACTGTAGATAGAAGAAAAGACCAGCTAAACACAAAGAAAGGCTAAGTTCCTTTTATCATGCAAAGACTACGAAAACATACCAACTCACTTGGCAAACATATCATTAAATACAGCAGACAATAATAGACAATAATAAACCAACTCAACAAAATACAACACACATTCTTAGAAACAAATTTTAAGACTAGAAATCAAACAAACTCTTATAACCATCAAAACAACAGAAAAAAAAATATTTTTCACACTAGCGCAAGTATGAAAAACACACTAAACAAGATAAAATATCACACCTTCATTTCAAGACAAACACTCTCGAATAACCGGACATAAGCTTTACTAATAGCCTCTTTCATTTATAAAGAAAGAAGTTTTGATGAAAAATAAAAGATAATTTTATTTCCAACAAATTTGATTATGACAACTTTTTACTCCAAATCGATAGTTTCGGAGATATAGATCAATTCGCGTTTTCCAAAATGGCGGATTTCCCCAGGGGGATGGCGTCCCGAAAAACTCAACTTAAGTAAGCTTTTCTCTTTCAGGTATAAAAAAATCAGCCGTTCTGTCCACAAAAAAGTTCTATTTTCCTGTGCTATTATATAAGAAATGATTTCCTTCAAATTTGGAACATAATTGACAAAATCGGAATAAATTAAAACAATACAAAAAAAACACATTTCCAAAGTGTCACCTCAATAGCTGCCAAAAAATTTTGAAAAATAAATCAATTTATTTGCCCAATGAAACCCCAAATTTTTCAAAATCTGTATTCTGACAGTTTCAAATGACAAAATAATTGATTTCTTTACGAATAGTCTTAGTCGATCAAATTAAGGATAATGGATTCTGAAAAATCAGTGAGATCGCTGATGAGCACAATTAAAATACAATAGGAAACAAAATTAAGCATTCGCTGAAAACCCATATTTTTGTATTTATATTTATTAAATATAAAATTTTTTTTTTTTAAATTAATTGGGTGGCACAACGGCTCGTGAAGAACCAGGGCCCAGTGACTAACAACTCGCAAATATTCATGCGTGCGCCTGTCGACAGGAATGGAAGGGACTTACAATTTTATGCCGAATCCGAACGGCTAGACGAGAAGCACTTATTCGTGACAAGTGATACTCTTGGAGGATTTGTGTCGCAAGAGGCAGTAGCCCTGAAAAAAAACTTTTTAGCTGGCGAATAAACCTTTTAGTAAGGGGGCCAGTTATAGCGATCAGGAAAACGCATCAGGAAAAGTTCAAATAGTATGAAATTGAATATTTTTTTCTGATGGTCATTTAAAGCGAACAGGAAAAAATATATCAGTTGGCCAGCCTACCACCAAGTTTTCCTGATTGAAATGCACACGAAAAACTTTTCCGTCCGCAATTCTGTCAGTGGAATGAGTGAAATTGGAACTCAAATCATTGGAATTTTTTGTTCCATTGTGTGAAAAATTACGATCAGCTGGCACGAAAAATGAATTTGCATCAGGAAAATAAATAAATTCATTTAAAAAAAAAAGATTATTTGTTTAAAGGAAAATTTTATTTGATCAAAAAATTCTACAAGTTATTTTTCATCGATTAGTTTAGCATTTGTGTTTGAAGTCGAATGAAAATAGTCCAAAAAATCCATTTGAAAGTTATTCCTGACTCGTTTTCCTGATCGCTATAACCGGCCCCTAAGTAACAATTACGTTCAAGGGTTTTATTATTAAATAAGTGGAACTTAAGTTTCCTAAAAACACAAAATTGAATGATCACACTGTTCAATATTACTTGAAAAATAATCTGCAATTGAGAATTTAAGAAACTTTTTGTTGAGAATTAAATTTTCTATCAAGATAGCTGTTGTACAAAGTTATAAAAAATATTAAGGCAAGAAAATTGCCTTTACTAAACTGATCATAACTTTTTTTTTGCTCAAAGATAGGCGTAAGACATTTTGATATAAAAGAAAGAAGATACTCAATCCTATCATATAAATTGGTGAAAATATTATATTACTTATAAACAATTATATTTTTCTTTTATTTTGTTGCCGTTCTTGGTTTAAAGTCTTAATATTTTAAGAATGCGTTAATGATTTTTGTTTTAAAGATGTTTTGTCGTGATAACACTTGCAGTTAGGCTGCATAGCTTTCGATCCATCATATTAACATTCAAGGTTTTGAATTAGTAACAACTACTTGTGTTGGCTACCACCAAGTATTACATTAGCCTGGAATTATTGCAATTTCACGGCTGCCAGACCAATCATCAGATTCCTTTTAGTGGTGCTAAGTCTATAGTTCCAATTTTAATTTATAAATAATTTTGCCGTCAACTGGAGTTGAACCTAGACCAAGCTACCTCAGAGGCCGTTGCACTACGCATTGCACCACCGAGGACAGCTGATCGTGCCCATCCAAATGAAGGTTTTTTCATTTACAATTGCATTTGGACAACTTGCATTTTTACAAGCCATTTTTGTTTTGAATATTGATTTTTAATGTAGTATAAAATTAAAAGTTTAATATGAAGTATCAAAAACATTTAACATTTTGACTACAAAATAAAATATTGGAGATACCCCCCTTTTATATTCCAAAATTACCAATTTTATGACTGCCACTTAGCCGATTTTATCCATTAAATTTTATTTTAAATTATATTCTTACAAAAATTAACTTTTATTGTAAACTTCACGAAATATTGGGCGAGTTCAGGAAAGGGAGATTTCGGAGGGCTTCAGCGATATCAGTTGCCTGAACGGGATTCCTCAGCAAAAAATCTCATGGTGTTTTTGATTGGTATATTCAGATTTCAATCTAAAAATTGATTTATTTCGTGGTGAATGGAACGCCATTTCAAATTGATTTATTTTTGTCATTGTATTCGTGTAATTGTATGTCTATTTCATAACTTCAAAAAATTTGTCATCGCTGATGCACTTTTACAAGTAAAAAAATGAGCTTCATGAATTTAATAATTAAGTTTTAACTGCTTCCATTTAATATCAAAAATTTTTTCCTTATATTTACATAGAACACAATTTTTATTTAATCAAAATAAATCAAACGAGAAAAAAACAAATTTTTAAAATGGCAACTTAAATTGCATTGTAAGTACATGGAGTGGTAAATCTTCCGAAAAATTTAGATCTGCAAAATTGATTCTAAATCACAAAATAAATCGATTTATTTGCCCATTGGAATTCAAAATCTGTGTTTTGACAGATCCAAAATCAAAAATAAATTGATTTATTTTACCAATCGAAAACACCATTAGATCTGCAAAATTAATTTTAATGGTATTTTCGATTGGTAAATTCAGATTTCAATCTAAAAATTGATTTATTTCGTGGTGAATGGAACGCCATTTCAAATTGTTTTATTTTTGTCATTGTATTCGTGTAATTTATGTCTGTTTCATGACTTCAAAAAACTCGTCATCACTTGATGCACTTTCAGAAGAGAAAAATAAGCTTCATTAATTTAAAAATGAATTTTTAACTGCTTCCATTTTATACCAGAAATGCTTTCCTTTATAAATATTTGGAACACAATTTTTATTCAATCAAAACAATTCAAACCATTACAAAACAAATTTGTAGAGTGACAACTTAAAATTGTATTGGTATAATAGCATGGAGGGGTAAATCTGCGGCAAAATTTAGATCAAAAAATAAATCGATTTATTTACCCATTGGAATGTAAAATCTACGCTTTGACAGATCCAAATCAGAAATAAATCGAATTATTTAACCAATAGAAAACACCATAAATCAAAAAATAAATCTATTTATTTGCCCATTGAAATGCAAAATCTTCGTTTTGACAGATCCAAATCAAAAATAAATGATTTATTTTATCAAATAAAAACACCATCTGTTTGGCCGTCAAAATACTGAGGAAAAACATTTTTGGATTCGCTTGCTCAGTTTTTGACGAAACAAATTCTCCGAAATCTTTTGTGGATTTGATATTTTAAATTCTATTTGGTGTGCTCAAATTCCTTTTTAAGGTACAATATTCGAATTTTCGGCTTATCCGCCAAACATTCAGTTTTAAAATAAAATATTTCAAATCCAATGTGCATCTCTATCCTGTTAAATCAGTTCCTATTTTCCTAAAGCTAGTTTCAATAATTGTTAGGGCGGTTATTACCCCTTGGGTGCATGGGTACAGATAATATAATAATGCAATTCCATTCAATGAATTTAATTTAAAATTAGTACACACCTTCATTATGTCAATTTCACGATAAACTTTGTGAACTTTGCTATCACAATATATAAATTTTAATTTTGTTGCAACTATTCCCAAGATGACGACACTCATTTGTTCCTGAGTTCATGTCTAGCAGATACCTACTCTGTACTTACATACAACACGATCAACAATAATTGTGCTTATATGTCCCATATGCTTAACCTTGAGTCGGTCGTGGATGCATAGTTAGCGTAACAACCGATCGATTGGCGCAGAGTCAGACATTACCTGGCCACGTTATGAAATGTTTCAATCTCAAGAGATGGGAAGAAAAACATCGAAAACATTTTCTTATTGCCGCTAAGACATTTAGCCACCGAAAGTTTATGCGTTGCTATTAAGAAATAATTATAATAATAATAAATAAGTCAAAAACTAAGGGTAAATAGGCGCAAGCGGAGAGAAATACAGCCGCCGCCGCACCACGTTTAAAACAAAATCAAAAAAAGACCTCAAATTTATTTTTGGAATTGCTCTGCTGTGAAAAATGTGTTTGACTATCTTCCTCTCCTGCTGCTGGCGCAGTTCCTCATCACTATTCTAATAATTGTGGGCAGAAAACAACACACAAATATTTTTTGTTTGCAATTAGGTGATCGTCGTTGTGTGTTGTGTTGTGTACCTGCCTTTGACTCTATGTCTCTCTCTAATCAATGTTAGGCGCAAACAGCTGTGTCGATTTTAAATTAGCAAAGTGCAAAAACTTAAATTTCGAAGAAGGCCATGAAATACCCTTTGTTCCAAAGGGTTGGTTGATATAATTTAAAATTTAATTACATATTTAAGTTTCTTGTTTTGTTTTTATTTTAAATGATTTACTAACTAAAATCTTTTTTTTTTCTTTTGTATAGATTCACAAATAATTAAACGGTGTTTATTCAAAATATAAACGAACAAAATGCCAGCCGAAGCGCTGCATATAATCACAACCTCAGAAGATCACACATTCGTCCTGAACGATGAGGCTCTTGCTGAAGCACTAAACAAGGATGAAATCAAGGATCGTTTTGTTGTTGTTGTTTCGGTGGCAGGAGCATTCCGTAAAGGAAAGAGTTTCCTCTTGGATTTCTTTCTAAGATACATGTACTCAAAGGTAAGTTAAAGAAGTCTTAAGATGATTAATGATGATTAATGCTGAAAATATTCTAAAAACAAATTCTGTAAGGCAAATTTTATTTATGTAACCATTTGGTTGCAATTTTGCGTATTTCCTGTTTTTTTTTTCATCTCAAAAATATTTGTTTTCTTTTATGTGATGAAAAAAATTTCTATACAAACACATATCTTATATTCCCTGTGTTTTTATAGATTTTTTTTTATAACAGATCTATGAAAGAATTTCTTTTTATTTGTACTGTACACTGCACTTTGACGTTGGTGTTTTTTTTTTTTTTTTTTTGCCATAACCTCCACCTACATTTTTCTCTATTTTTGTTAATATTATGGCCTTAGTAAATGTACCATCAAAATATGTAGTTCAAAGCTTCGGAAAAGTTAGTCAAATAACAACAAGAAAAAAAAAACATCATATAAATACCGAACAATCCCTCGACACGAGTAGATTTCATTCGGTTTCAAAAGGCACTTATTCTAGTCAAGGGCACACACATGAAACGTTCGGTTTATTGTTTTTTTTTTTATTAATTTTTTTAATTTTAACTATTAATGAGTAATGGGCGACTTATTTCGCCTTCAATCCTGATATGAACCGTCAAAGTGTGATGAGATCTAGACAGAAACCAAAAGGGTTTTCATAACAAAGCCTTTTGAACAAATACTTGAACAAATCTTTCATTGAATCAAATTTGTATGTTGTACCTCCTGGCTGAGACCTCCTGGGTACTTCCAACAGAAATTATTCGCTAAATTGTTTTTTCTTCTGCTCCAGAATTCCTTTATCCTAAATGTATGTATGTACCAGGCACGAGGCGTGATTTTTTTGGAAGCGGAAGTACTCAACGTTAAACTTGACATTAAAAGTCCTTTGTTCAAAATAATATCGCTTTAATGGGACTTTATTATTTATAAAAGCAAAAAATAATAATATAATTCGAAGGTTGTTAAGTTTTGAACATAAAATGTATACTTCTTTTTTTTACGCAAATTTATCTATGATCATAGAATATTTCTTTGTATCGGGATCATTTCGCTTTAATTGCACACTCATGAAATCCTCAACTTTAAATTCGTAAACGAAACACCACCCGTATTCTGATAAATAAACATTTACAGTTGTTGACAATGCTATTTGCACACACACAGACAAAAAAAACACAACATGGAAAACACAAGTGTTATTATGAACTTTTCTACTACTTTGGCAATGAAACTGAACTCATTTACAGTCAGAAAAAGAAAACAACTCATATCTCTCCTTACCTGCTCTACTTTTGTTCTTACAAATTTTCATAATGAATTCATTCTTCACTTTTTATGTGAACGGCAAGAAATTAAAAAAATTTACTTCCAATGAGATGGAGTGAGAATTGAGAATATGCGATATACAAGAATGCCTAGCTGGTATGCATTCCAAATATTTGTTAGCAAGCACTTTCGTGCGTGTATCTATAATGGAGTGATATTGTGCATTCCTAGTGCTTGGAACTGAAGGGATATTATGAGCTTTTGTAGTTGTAGTCAAAATTTTTTTCGGAATGACTTATAATGAGAATTCATTAATTTACAGAAGAGATTAAATGAAGTTCGATTGGTCAGTTTCGAATTAATAATTCTTTGCTAAAATCGTATAATTTTTTGATTTTTTTAACGGAAGCACTCATTCCACTCAATATATGGACGCTTCGTCCCTGGTATGTACGAACATAGTTTTATTAAGCTTTTGCTTTATTCGACCAAGAATTTCTGATCGACTTAAGCTGCCTAGATTTTTTCAGGGTAGACTCTCGCAATAAGGCCCTTTGATTTTTAAAATTTAGTTTTAACTACAATAATCTTGATATTTATATATCAAGATAATCTGTCCAACAAAAATAGTCAGTACAGGGAAAAAAGGATATTTGCCTTTCACTCTGACTGTAAGGCTAGTTTCAAACATTCGGTTTCATTCGCTTCAGTTTGTATTCGGCTGAGCCTGATATGTGTCAAACGATTAAACGGCAATAATAAAAACCTAATAGGGACCGCATAGCACCGAACGATCCCTCGAAACGAATCGGTATCATTCTGTTTCAAAACGGCACGAATTCGGGTCTAGGGCAAAAGTAGTTTTTTTCTTTTTTTTTAACACCTTTTATTTAATTTTAATTATTAATGAGTACAAACCAAATATGAACCGTCTGTGTGTGAAAAGGTCTAGACGGAAACCGAACACAGACCAAACATGAAACCTATTTGTGAAACAACCCTAATAGTCCAGTGCAATTATAATCTGATCCAGCAGTTTGTACCAACCCCAAATTTTTTTTTCTTTATTCGATAGAGAGATGGTCGAATACCTATAATAAATCTTAGTTTTCTCATCGTAACACTTACCGTTTTGCCGCCATCTTGGATTTTACGTTTTACTAAATATCTCGGTTCATATTAGTCCTACAAAAAAAATTGTAAGACATAAAATGCGTAGAATAAAATTTCCTATTTCATGTGTTTAACAATTGTTCATCATTGATAATATTAAAAAAGTTACAGGCCAACAAAAAGCAAAATTTAGTATTTTCCAAAATTTGGGCCATTTTTAATCAAAAATTTGAAAAACTTTCTACCACAACTTTGTTGGGCTTCAAATTTCGAACATTTTTGTTATACAATTTTTTTTGCATTACAATAAATAAAAAAGTTATGACTATTTTTCTATTAAAAAAAAATGTTTTATACCAGAACTAATTTTTTTTAAGTCTGAGATCTTGGCTGAAAATGTTGATTTGGGCTCGCTATAGTTAGATTTTCCCTTTGCTAAAACCGTTTTTTAGATTTTAAATTGACCCACCAATTAATTTTTCCCGAGTACCGAATATTGGAAATTTATTTAAGGCTCCATACGCAAATTCATTTCTCAGGTATATCATTTTGTTTTGGAGTCTGTAATATCTTATACTGCACAATTAAGAAAAAGTTCAAGGCGCGAATCATAAGGTGCAACATTTTATTTTATCAACATTTTGAGTTTGAATATCATATCATCACAAACAAATAAAAATTAAATATTGAGTTTCTGGTTTTAAAGTCACATTTTGAGACAAATAAAGTCCGTTCCTTTATTTTTAGTGTAAAACCGTTCCCTTACTCAAAAATGTCACAATTATTGACAGAAGAGAACGCTCAAGAGAAAGTAATAAAGTTCCCCTAACTGTGATTTTCTGTCCGAGAAAATTTTTTGGACTGAAAATCAGAGTTCAGCTAAATGTTATTTTGACGGTAAAAGAATGAAATCCAAACATCGTGCCGTACTTGTCTGATTCATTATGTAATACGCAATTTGGGTGAATTTGCGTTCCCGTACTTTTCCACAGTTTTGATATTTTTTTAAAGAATATTTCATACTTGCTCTCCCAAATTTGATAGATAGGTCTCGTTCATCCACAATTTAATAATTTTTTTTTTAATAATTTTTACTATATATGATAATTTTAACTACTTTGCTAAAAACCCAAATGCTGACAATGGTCTCATTTTAAAAATATCACAATGCATATTGAATTTAGATTTAATTGTTATCGCACATGTATTACAAAATAATTTTAATTCATTTTTTTGGACTTTGGTTTATATTAGGTATTAATCACTTGTTATTCAGTTGTCTTAGGCTGATAATAATTAAAAAATCAAACAGCAGATTATAATTGTATTGTTGGTGCACCTCAAATATTTAGTTTTCTGCCATGAAAAATTGTTTCTCAGTAATATTAGTAAAGTTCTCGGAAATAAAATAGCTATAAAATCGTTAATTAAAATCTCGTTTTTCTCGAAAACCTTCCCAACGGTCTATTTACTATTGTCAGTCTCTCTGTCTGTCAGGGATGCTCACGTTGTGTTAGTTTTAAAAATACTGTCATATGTTTTCCACGAGCTCTGTTGAAAACCACTAATTTTTACAATTTGACGGTGAGCTCGTACCACAAGTTCCTAAATTTTGTATTAAAAAAAAAATATTTGTTTCATCAAAAACAATAAAAGAATTTAATTAATAAGACATTCATATTTTTATATTTCTTTAAGTATGATATCACCTGGCTTTTATTTTTGTTTGTTTTAGTATGTTAAACATGATGTCACAGATTGGCTTGGCGATGAGAATGAACCATTATCAGGATTCTCATGGCGTGGCGGATCAGAACGTGATACAACCGGCATTCTTATGTGGTCGGATATATTTTTACACGACTATCCAAATGGAGAGAAAGTCGCCATTATCTTGCTAGACACCCAGGGTGCATTTGACAGCCAGAGTACAGTACGTGATTGTGCGACAGTGTTCGCCCTCAGCACAATGGTTTCGTCTGTGCAAATATACAATTTATCACAAAACATCCAAGAAGATGACTTGCAGCATTTGCAATTGTTTACAGAATATGGTCGCTTAGCTTTAGCCGACTCGGGTAAAAAGCCTTTTCAGCGATTGCAATTTCTGGTGCGTGACTGGAGTTTTCCCTATGAAGCCGAATACGGTCCAGAAGGTGGCGATAAAATTCTAAAAAGAAGATTAGAATTGTCAGATAAACAACATCCCGAATTGCAATCACTGCGTAGACACATAAGTTCATGCTTTACCGAAATTGCATGCTTTTTGATGCCACATCCCGGTCTAACTGTGGCCACCAATCCCAACTTCGATGGTAGGCTCAAGGACATTACGCCAGAATTCAAACACTCTTTGAGAAGTCTTGTGCCAATGCTATTGGCGCCAGACAATCTGATACCAAAAGAAATAAGTGGCCAAAAGGTCAGGGCAAGAGATTTGGTCCAGTACTTCAAGTCGTATATGACAATTTACAAAGGCAATGAATTGCCCGAACCCAAGAGTATGCTTGTGGTAAGTCTTTGATTTAAAGTATATTATTGCTTCAAGCGAAAATTAATCGTTATTATCCAAATAGGCAACTGCAGAGGCAAACAACTTGACAGCAGTAGCAGCAGCAAAAGAGCTCTATTCTCAGCTGATGGAAGATGTTTGTGGTGGAACTAGACCATACTTAAGTACAGGACACTTGGATGCGGAACATTTAAGAGTTAAGGACAAAGCATTATTCCACGTATGTTATTGCCTATACAATTCAAAAGAACTTTGCGAATGACCCATTGATTTATTTTTAGTTTGCTGCCAAGAGAAAAATGGGGGGTGAAGAATTCTCTGAAAAATACCGAGAGCAGCTTGATTCGGACTTGGAAGATACATTTAATAACTTCCGATCGCACAACGAGAGCAAGAACATATTCAAAGCAGCAAGAACGCCAGCCGTTTACTTCGCCATTGCTGTTATAATGTACATTTTAAGTGGAGTATTTGGATTGATTGGCCTTTATACATTTGCTAATTTCTGTAACCTGTTAATGGGTGTTGCATTACTTACACTTGCATTATGGGCATATATAAGGTTTGAACAAAAACAAAACATTTAATAATTTTATAAATTTTAACATTTTATCTTAACGAAATTTATAGGTATAGCGGTGAATTTTCAGAAATTGGATTAAAATTAGATGAGTTTGCATCGTTCTTATGGGAAAACGTAAGTTAAAATGTTTGTATTTAAGAAGAGTGAAATTGATTTTTATTCGTTGTGCTTAGTAAAATAAAAAAGAAACTCAAACAAGATATGAAGACGCAATAACTATCAACAAAGTAATTAATATACATATTTTAATTTTTTAAACCAAGAAATGAGTCATTCCAATGTTGATTTACACGATGCGTTGAATATTATTCTTACTTACTCTGCTGACCTCATTTTTGTTTTCAGATTTTTAGCAATCTCAAACACTTACCCATTTGGCATGGCTTTTTAAATATTCATTGGTTACAATTTGAATGTCATTTTTTTGCAATCATATCTCTATAGAAAAAATAACAAATAAAGTGATTGTAAATACTTTTTTCTTGTTTGTATATAAATCAAAGAAGCGAATACAAATAATTTTGTGTTGTTTACATGTAATTTGCTGAACTTGCAAAAGAAGTGTGTCGCGCAGTTATAAAGTGAGAGAGAACGATCTTATTGGTACAAAAATCTTTTGCATGTACTCAAAGCTAAAAAGGCTCATCTTAAAATAGATAAATGTAGTCTTATCAATATTTTAACAAAAAAGTGGCACTCACTTTAATTTCATCACATACAAAACAAAAAAATTAAGTGTATGGCTACATCGAACGTACTTGCTCTTCTTAACTCAAGTAGATTAGGGTTTTTTAAAAAAAGTTTCAAAACAGCCCGGTCTGTTTTGAGAAATGAAATGCACGACTAGATCGCACGAACTTGTTTTCGTAGCTTAAAACTAACGTAATTAGAAATTGATAAGGTATATTATTGGATCAATTTTAATTATGATATCATCAAAACTAATTTAAATAAGTTTGTTATTTAAATAGGTTAAAATAGCGTCAGAGCTTAAAATAAAGTATGGCAACAAGTTTTATTTTAATCTGTTTTGTATATGTATAAAATTACAATAATTTCTTATTATAATTTATAAAATGCCACAATCATACTTGAAGAATTTGTTTAAATATTTAAAAAAAAAAAGCATAATCAGTCCAGTTCTAAATATTCCACGGGAAAATAACTCCCCGGGAGTTTTGTTCCCCAAAAATTAAAACGATCGTCACAACAAATATATTTACATTTTCCATTTTGTGGACATATTTTTTCTCGTAGTATTATTTTTCATATTCAAAGTTTGCTTAGAATAAGGAAAAGGGAACAAAATTCCCAGGAATTTATAGTTAAGAATAAGAGAGTAGGGAAAACGGAAGCATTTCCCCGAGAATTTTTATTCAGAATTATGATGAATTTGTTATGCCAATTTTTAGTAATTATTAAAGTACAATTTTAGACAAAATTAAAAAATAATGCATCAACTTGTTTTCCAGATATTAAATTTTCAAAAGTAAAAAAGCATTTGTTTTTAAATCTGAGAAATATTTTTTTTTTGAAAATGTATGTATACAAAATTGTTAAGATTGAAAAAGGGTCTTCTGTATACAAAATTTGGTCAAAAATACAAAATATGTATTTGCCGTGCTCTTAATAGTAATTCATAATTTTTTGTATCAAAATCGTTAGAACTGTTTTGAGATACGGGTGTGTGGCAGTTATCAGGCAGGTTTTTTGAGCAACAAAAATTCAATTTCCCCTCTAGAGAATCACAAACCAAACCTTAAGTCAAAAGTTTAAAAAAAATGACTTCAGCGGAGTAGGTTGCAGACAGAATTTCGAGACTCACTTTTTCCGCGTTCTCTATGATCGTAACATTATGCTAGGTTTCCACTTGCCGTTGAATTGACAGCTGTCAATTTGGTCTTTGAACGACACGAATGCCATTTCATTTCCACTTGGGTCTTTAATTGACACAAATTAATTTTTCTTTTCAAAGCCAAGAAATTTTTGACAGATGCCTTTCTCACTTCATAAACAAGTATCTCCACTTGGATTGGTCTTTTCCAAACTGACACTCATGGTCAAACTCTTCGAATTTTCATTTACTTTAGCTTGCCGCTTTTATTTAAAAAAATAAATAAATTCAACAAATTCCTGCATTGAAAATCTATGCAAAATGGTGCCCATTGTTTACTTCGACGTGAGGTGCTCTTTCCAGAGAATTTTCCATTACTTTTCTTGGATATTGACCTAAAGCTGTTGCACGGTTTTTGGAAGCCTACTTTTTAGCACTTCAAAAATAAAAAAAAATTCGAAATATCGACTTTCAAAATAAAATTTAACAACTTTGGTTCTTTGTTCTGTGCTGAGTCTTTCCATCATACAAAACAAACAAAACAAAATTAAACATTAAATTATAACGTTACTTGTGCGCCACAAGAGCAAGCGAATTCAAAATCGAATTGAGACTTTATAAAAAATGCTGCAAATATTATCTTACAATTATTGAATTTAATTTGAATTACTAAGTTTCCGAGACGAAAATAAAAATATTCTTGAATTAGCACAAAAGTCTTTGGTCGACATTTTTACCATTTGTTGTGCCATTCCAGCTCATTTCTTTGAATAAATATAAATGTACAAATATTTGCTCAGGAATAATTAATTACACTGATTTCTTATCTACCAACGAAAAACGTGCTTCGGATTAAATAATGTTTTATTTTTCAATTTCAATCTTATCATTAAAACAGCTTGGAATGACAAAATTCAATTTTTACCTGTACATTGTACATAGATACTAAACTTCAAAAATTAAAATTATTTTTTTTAACAGTTTATGAAACCAATCTACCAGGGATGTATGGAAAAGGGTATTCAACATGTGGCCACGCATGCTGCTGAAGCAGCTGTTGGTGGTCGATCAACTGGATCAATAAATGGCAAAGTGAAGAAATCATGAGAATACGCCTATCCAAGGCAAAAAGCAATACAATCACAAAACCAACAGCCGCAACAACAACCGAATAGAAAACCCAATCAGCAGCCATCATCGTCGTCGTCGTCGCCTCAGCAGCTCATAACGAAATCACAATTAAAACTAAGCAATAATCATAATAACAAGAACTGCAGGAAACCTCCACAAGAAGAATCAACAAATCCTTCAACACCAATGTGGAGTTTCTTTGGATTATTTCAGAGAAATATCTCAGTGCCTGCTGCTTCCCCAGTTGTTTCACCCATCAATAACAACAACAATAACAACAACAACTTCAGTTCTGCAGCTTCGACTCGCAAAGCCAAGAGAAGACAAAACAAAAGGAGCCCACCGTTAAAAAAATAATTAATTACATTGAATTAAGATTGAAATGAGAAACGGTTTGCTCGTGTTGTGTGTATGCTCTCCATCCATGTATACAAATCGGCTGCTTATTCTAATTCTTATTGGTTCATTTTCTTTAAACAATATTAGCCTTAAAATAGTAAACAAACAAAATATATTTAACATTAATTGAAAACCTTTTTAAAAAATTTCCATTTCTTGTTATTAAACTGTGAAGTTTTTTTTATTAAAAAAAAAAAATATATGTATATGAATTTTTTGTAAAACAAAAGAATATCCATTGAAAGAAAAAAAACGAAAATATTGTTGTAATACGTACATGCATGGTGTGAAATTTTCTGTTCTATATTTTCATAGATAAGTCGTTTAAGGAAAAACAAAAAAAAAACGAGAATGGATCTCAAAGTGGTCCTTGGTCTCAAATTGATTTTTTTTTAAGTAGATACATACATACGTTATCACATATCTCGCCCGGGTAAGGTCTGTTATTTTGGTCTCATTTGTTTTGTTTCGGTTATTTTGTTATTCTAATTTTTCATATTTAAAGAATGTTGCTAATGGAATGATATAATTAATCCAAGAAAAAAAAAATAATAGTAACCAATTTGTGTAAGACGAAATTAATTTAAATTTGAAAGTGATAGCATTCTCTAAGTGTCAATAATCTTCCCATTTTGTTTTTCCTATTTTTTATACATTTTATTTAGGTTTGGGTTTTCCGCGTTGATAAGAACGTTCTGTATAATTTTTTTTTATATAATAACTGAATGTCGAATTTGTTTACTTGTGGTTGCTTAAACTTTATTATAAATCTATTAATAAAATTAAGAAAATTCTTAAATTTTCTTATAATTTGTATCTTTTTTTTTGAAGTTATACAATAAAATAAAATGAAGAAAACATTCTTAAAAAATTGATTGCAATCTTTTTTATTTTTGTTTCAAAAATACCTCGTCGAATCTTGTTTCAATACAAAAATTATTTAATTCAACTTGGAGGTGAAATTGGAATCAATTGTATATAGAAACACTTACTGAACAAATAGCTATGGAATAGGTTTTGCATTCGCAAAACTACTTATGAAGTAGTTCTGGTGATGAATTGGCTAAGCTGATAGTTAGTTGAATATCAACTGTGTTTATCGTCGGCCAAAACAACCAAACACAAAAATGTTGTACGTATTTGACCAATTGTTAAGTGAAATTATGTGATAGTATTTTCTTAGGCTCTTTTGGTCTACTTGATTTTTGAAAGCAAATGAGTGACTAATTCTTAACACAACGTTTTGGTAGAATGCCTTCAGGTCTTATTTTCGTATTGACGCATCATATAGTTTTCAAGTAACTCCCAGTATTGTATTGCATCATCCCGACCGACGCACGAGACAAAAACTTTAAATAAATCATTAAAATGTAGAAACGAAATAAACAGAAACAACTATTCAATTACACAAGAAATAACATAATATGACAGTTTATCAGGTACTTGTATACATACTCTATTAAAGTAAGGAAGTAGAAAACATTATGCTGGTACGCAAATGACTTCATAATACCGTTGTCTATATAATTGACCTGCAATACTAGAAATATCTACACAAACTTGTTAATATCCATCATATCATTTTCTTTAATTATGATGAATGTGCGAAAAAAAATACTCATACGCCCAAGTGTCCCCCAATATATTGACCATAGACAAAAAAAGATTTAACAGCAAGAAATTTTTTTTCTTAAATTAAAATGATTATCAGTGTGAACAAAAACAATTAAAAATAGTATTTGATTTTAAATAGCGGGAAAATCTTTAACCGCATAGGGAAAAGTTGTAGGCCCAGATTTGATTGGTTGGGGAGTTTTTGTTTAAATAATAAATAAAGTTTAGCTTAGTTCAGTAAAGATACATCCAGCAAAGAAACTCATTTATGAAACTATAACTCCAAGAGGAAATGAGAAAATTACCTCTTGTAAATTTTTCGTCCTAAAATTAACGCTTTCATATGCGGCGGGCGACCCTGTACATAGATACTCTTTGGTTCCACAAGTATCAAAAAAACAATCCGGGGTAATTTCAATCTCAGCTGGAATTGGTTTGCTACAAAAAAAAGATTCAATTTAATGAAAGACAAATAGACCAAGAGCCCACAGCAAATTTTGGGAGTGGATTGATAACCAAAATATGAGTATGAGGGTTTGTAGGTGCGTATATCGCGGTATCAAAAACAACCGTCTGGCAGGTTTCTTTTTCAGCCTCTGGCGGGGATGGGGGTTTGAAAATAGTGATTATCAAATTTATTTTGTCAGAGGTATTAACACTTCAATAAATTATATGCGGTGATGCTCTGTCATTTTCTTTAAGTCAAAACGTCATAATCTTGGCAATCCGACCAATAGAACTTAAGATATAAGCTTTTTAAGATGACCTTCGTTTTTTTCTTGGAGAATTATAAAACACAAAAAATCAACAAAACAAAGTCTCCAAAAAAAATCGACTAAGGTACGCTTAAAAACCAAATATCTTGAGTTCTATTGGTCGGATTGCCAAGATTATGACGTTTGGACTTAAAGAAAATAACAGAGCATCACATCATATATTTTTTAAATTTATTGAAGTGTCAATACCTCTGACAAAATAAACTGGAAAATCGCTATTTTCAAACCCCCACCCCCGCCAAAGACTGAAAAAGAAACCTGCCAGACGGTTGATTTTGATACCGCGATATACGCACCTACAAACCCTCATACTCATATTTTGGTTATCAATCCACTCCCAAAATTTGCTGCCGGTTCTTAGACTAAAAGGGGAATCCCATGGTAAAGCCCAATTTGAGTCGAAAATTCATCTGTTATTTTTACTGAGCAGGATCGCATCACACTATCCTCACTTTTACAAGTAAATACTTAATTTATTTATTTATTCATTTAATGTTAATGAAAACTCAATTTTATGTTCATTGTATATGTAGGGTAGAGTTGCCTAATTCCGGCCGTCTCCAGTAGCCTGCCGCCTACCAAACATTTTTTTTTTAATTGAATTTATTGAGACTTTAAGAAAACGTGTTACATGGTTGACAATTCAATATTAATATATACTTAAGAGTACAAAGGAAAACTGCGGCTATCAAGTATTGCCTGCTTTGTCTATTACATTATTTGTTCGCCTCATGGCTTTCTTTTACAATTGTTATATTGCTCCTGCTCTAAGAGCAATGACAGTAGCGTGTTGGCTTATGGATGCAACAATTAATATACATATATACAGATATAACTTAAAAACTAACCTAAAATAAACTTCCTTCTTTTCAACCGCTCCTGAGCTTTGCAGTCAAACTTACTAAGTGGCAAGCAATAATTTTATATGAATTATCTTTTCATGATATAGAGCGAGTTCGCTCTATGTTATAGCACATTTATTTTATAAATGAAATCAATTAGATTTGTTTAGTTATAATTAATTGAGATTGAACAATTTCACAAAACGGGCGTTTTAAGAGCGAAGCGCTTATTAAGATAGATAATGTTTTTAATGAATATGTACTTTAGACACTTTACTTTTTTTTTTTACATAGATCACTTTCTTTTGGTTACTTTAAAATTGCATTTCGACATTTGCTGGTTAAAGGTTAAATTAAACTAGGATTATGTAAAAAAGAAATGATAAAATTGGTATAAAAGCATAACGGCAATAAGCGACAATTTTTCACTTGGTAGCACATGTTGTAATTTTGTTGTTTTTCTTTTTTTTGCTTTTACTGCTGTTGAGCACCACCTCTCGTCTGTGATGCTGTAAGTTGTAGTTGAACGTTGGTTATCGTTGTAACTGTAGCTTGCAGGTGGTCAAGGCATGACCCGGCAAACTTTACTAGAGCTTTTGTTGCACGGCGGATTACATCTCTCAGTAGAGGTTATGATATCCGGTGCGTGTGGTGGGTGTGCCTGTGGTAATGCAGACACAGTTATCAGCCCTGTTAGGTGGCTGAAACGGTTGCTGGCGAAACTTGATTTCACCTGCGTCCGTTTTAACGGTAAAGGGATAAACGGTGTCCAATTAGTTCTCTGAACTAAGCTGCTGCTGGAGAATTCACTCCGGGTTACCAAGATAGTCAGCTCCCCCACGAAGAGCTTCCATCCGGGATTTTGTTTTTTAAATTATATAAAAATAATTAACTATTACTGTTTTAATTACTGTTTTTATTAAAACTGTGCCTTGCACAACCGGTCACCTTGGGATCCTCTACCAAAAACTCCGCCTACCAAAAAATGGCTCGTAATTAGTGAAATAGTAGTGATACTTCTGTGGTTAGAGTTTTTAAAGGGTCTGTCATCTCTCTCCTACTAATTGCAACTTTTTTCGTTCCATTATACAAGTATACTAGCTCAGTTTTTACATCTGTAGTTGTGCGATCTCGCCGGCACACGATTTTATTAAGTTTTGTTGTCAAAAACGTTAGTTGGACATTGTTCCAAAATAAGCGTTTATTTTGAAATATTTGGAAGTAAATGTCTTTTATGCATATATATTTGTTTATTATGTTATATTTTAGTCAAATCTACTTTAAAAAGCGAAAAAAAAGTAATTTTTACGACTTTTTTAAGCGGGCCGGCAATAGGACACACAAAAAACCTCTGTTGCTTATATTCGGCCACCCCGGCCGAAGATAGGAAACATTATTTTTTGTCTGTCTCCTTATTTCGGCCCCTTTAAAAACAAAAGGAAAAATACCACAATTTTATTATATTTAATTATTTTATTATAAATTAGGTCCTAACTTATTCACTCTACATTAAATTTAAATTTGCTATTAAAAATGGGAAATTAATCAAATTTGTATGAAAATTTTAAACAATCCCTTTTTTAATGATGCGTTTAAATTAAATGGGGATTAAATAAATTAGGCCTAAAGCCCAATTTTTCAATAGTCAGTTAAGCAGTCAGTTAGTAGGTACTTAATCCTCAGAAGGAGCAAAATTTGTTTAAGGCTTGGTCTTATTTCAGGAGGCTTGAACTGGACGAGAAACATGACTGTCCTTTTAATTTCTTTAGTAAAATAAAATAGTGACAGCTAAGTGTTCAGGTGTGTTTCGAAAATACATAATTCTGAGCGCTCAGAAGTCAGAACACGCTTAGTTCAGAGGATGTTCAGAGCATTCTCGATATGCTCGGACTCTGTTCAGAACTCTTTTCTGAGCTTAAAAAGAAAAAGCCTATTTTCTGGATAAAAATTGACCTTAAAGTCAAAAAAAAAAATGGAACAGGCTACAAACAGGATATCTGAGGACTCAAAAACGAAATCAAATTTATTTAAACGCAATTACAAAGGCTGGTATTTCCTCTACAAATAAAAGCCTAAACGAAGTTTCTATCATTAGTATTAACAGACAAATTTCTGTTAATATGGCTAAGGGAACACCAAAGTAAGCCTTTTCTTAAATCCCCGATAAAAGATGTAACAGTTAGAGATAGACCATTACTGGACAACGATATTGTTCTAAGAATATACCCAGAAATCATTTCCTAATTTATTTTAATTTTTTATTTTAATTTTTATTTTTATTTTATATATTAAAACTTCATATCACAACTTTTGATTTTAAATATAACTATGCCACGTGTTTCGGAGTGCTACTCCATCCTTGGGCTATCGGGATATTAAGTTTTAATATACCTATGTACCCATAAAATAAAAATTAAAACTAAAATTAGAAAAATAATTTGAATTTTGTATTTAATTTATTAATTTGAAATTTATTTAAAGATTAAACATTTATAATGAACACAACTTGGAGACAAGAAACTCATAAAATGTATTTTTTTATGTTTAATACTTGTTTTTCTAATATAACTAAAAACGAAAGTAGGTAGGTATGTTGTTTTGTTATAAGGAAAAAAAAATAAAATAGTTGAATTCGTAAATATAGCCTTTTACTGAGGGGGCTGAGTATAGGAAACACAAAGGCCGGAATCAGGATCCAAGGGGCCGAAAACAGGAAAATGTGAGTTTTTTCAGAAAAACAATGAAATATATTGTTTTACGTTAAAATATTATTGTTTTATGTTTGTATAACTCTTAAGAAATCTCTAATGAACAATTTGGTAAATAAAACAATATCAAAAAGTTAAAAATTCAAGGCCTATTCATAAGTTTTGTCGGAAAATTTCGTTAAGGGGCCGAGTACTGGCAACTCTACCCTACATAGGTTTAAAAAGACTTCACTATAAAAGACTTAAGAATTTATAACAATTAAATAATTCCAAAGTTACTCTTTAAATAGTATTTGAATGCTGAAGATACAACAAGGAAGAAGAATTAAATGATTATTTAATCAATAATTCTTGTCGAATTGAATGCTTCTATCAAACATGTAGGAATTTAAATTAAAATCGTGAACATCATTTTGCTAAACCTACTCCTCTTCACCTCTGCCCTTCACCAAATGCAAAAACATACAACAATTGAACATTGCATTTCAAATAACATCATCGGTCCTGCGCAGTTCCTTTTTTTATTAAATCGAAAAACTTCGCGAAATAGAGTGCGTCTTATAATGGCCCATAATTTAGTTTAGTTAGTTTATCACAGACTTTAGAAGAAAACAGTTCGCAATCTAAAACTATACAGTCGGCTTGCTGGTAAATAATCAAATAGATTTGATTAATTCAATTTATTCCAATCTTCACAAATTATATCACAATCAAGATGCCTTGTGGGGGATGCGGTACTGGTAAGATTGATAATGGGAAAGACAATAAAATGATGAATTTTAGTGCGATTTCTATGGGCGATTGATTTTTCAAAAATACCTACAAAAAATTTAAATTTTTCAGATTGTAAGTGCACTTCCGAAAAGTGTGATGAGCGATGCAAGTGTGACAAAGCTAACAAGTGCTATTGCAGCAGCAGCACTGAGAAGAAGAAGGAGCCCTGCTGCAAGGAAAAATCCAAGTGAATTAATTTTCTTCAAAACCAATGAATTCTATAGGAACAATAAAGTATAGAAATATGAGTAACTCAAGCTGTTTGTCCTGGCATTTCTTTTGAATACATAAATTAATTTATTGGATGAGGATGAGCTTTTCATTTTTTTTATCGTCTTTCTAGTAAATTCTGTGTTCTTCAAGAACTTTTAGGACGCGGCATATACTAAAATGTTATGACTTTGTATGTACATACATATGTATGTATAAGTATGTTTTTGTTTGGCTTGTTTGTTTAAGCAACATCGCATATTTCTTGGAAAAACAAGGCATTTGTATGTTCATGTCAACATTATGTGTACATTATGTAGAAACGTCTATGTACATAATAATGCCGTTGTTTGAGAGAAAATCGACAAACTGAACATATAGCCCAGTCAAACTCGACAATAAATTCGCAAAGTACGATATAGTTCTGCATTTTTCATATGTTGTTGGGGCATGTTAGAGTAGTCTGTAGCTAAGTTTGCAGCTTCGAAAAACCTGTGCTCGCTGCAGGAAAAATGCAACAGTGAAAAAAACGCAAAAATCACCCCATTTTTTCCGACATTTTCCTTTATAACTTTGAAAATATCCAACTTAGGAAAAAACCATCCACTATATTCTTGTTTGTTATAAAATTTTCTACAAGACCACATTAGTTTAAAATTCATGTATGTTATATCTTATATTTGAGTTTCTATCTAACCATAAGTAAAAACAAAAATTCTGAAAAACTATGTAATTTTGAAGCACTTAAAAAATAGATCAAAAACTGTCCAATTGTGCTCAAAATTTGCAATCAAATAGCCTAAAGTATTATAAGACACAATTTGAAAATTCGATCCAAATCGGTCAAACAATTTTGGCAAGAAACATGATGTTAACTAAGTGCAACAAACAATGTTTGCATCATTGCTGTGGTCAAAGTAGGACGCTTAAGTTGGCACTTATTTTTGTACACGTACTTGGAACCCTTTACTATGATAAAATATAGTTTTGATATTTATATCTTTTTTTAAGCAAGTTTGGTAGTGAATTTCAAAGTTTCGAAAATGTTCACGAAATTACATATTTACATGCCAAGTGAACAATTTTCGGAAAGTTTAAAAGATTCGAAAATGTTCACGAAATTACATATTTACATGCCAAGTGAACAATTTTCGGATCTTTTAAAATCGCTTCTTAAGTTGCTTAAGAAAACATATAAATATCAAAACTATATTTTATCATAGTAAAGGGTTCCAAGTACGTGTACAAAAATTAGTGCCAACTTAAGCTTCCTACTTTGACCACAGCAATGATGCAAACATTGTTTGTTGCACTTAGTTAACATCATGTTTCTTGCCAAAACTTTTTGACCAATTTCGATCGAATTTTCAAATTGTGTCTTATAATACTCTAAGCTATTTGATTGCAAATTTTGAGCACAATTGAACAATTTTTGACCTATTTTTTGAGTGCTACAAAATTATTTAGTTTTTCAGAATTTTTGTTTTTACTTATGGTAAGATAGCAACTCAAATATAACATACATGAATTTTAAACTAATGTGGTCTTGTAGAAAATTTTATAACAGTGGATAGTTTTTTCCTAAACTGCATATTTCCAAAGTTATAAACGAAAATGTCGGAAAAAATGAGGTGATTTTAGCGTTTTTTTCACTGTTGCATTTTTCCTGCAGCGAGCACAGGTTTTTCGAAGCTGCAAACTTAGCTACAGACTACTTTAACATGCCACAACAACATATCAAAAGTGCAGAACTACATCGCACTTTGCGAATTTAGCCCTTTTTTGTAATTATTGACTGGGTTAATATAATTATTCGAGAGGATAAAACAATGTAAATAAATCGTTGAATTCCTTATAATGAGCTGAAATATCATATAACCCCATAATGAGATTTGTAATGATTTTCAAGCAGATTATTTTTTAGTAATTAAATGACTTTCATGGTTGAATCGCACATTTATAATACCTACATAATTAATAATAATAATAATTTTAACTATGTATATCTATGCTTGTAAAACCTAAGGTCTTCTAAATGCAATCAAAATTGCTTAGCACTAGTTAGAAGGAATAACCGATAGTAAAAGAAGTATTATTATGGCACAGTGGGGGTAGCATTCAGTTGAAAATGGGGACTGTAGAAAAGAATGCTGCATAGAGTAGGACTCTATCATAGTGATCATTAATTAATGCATATTCGCTCTTGAAGGTCAAACAATTTGTGTATAAAACATGGATTCAGACGAAAATATTTAAGCGTATTCGATTTGTTATTTGAATTGTTAAACAACTTCTAAAATAACTTAAGCTTAATAAATAAAATGTCGTCTGATAACGCCAGAACCACACCTGTGCTTGTCTCGTGTGCTGTGGAGGCGTGTCCATGTGTCACTGTCAGTCCATATGTATATTTTACGCCACACAAAAACACGATACACGAGACATACATACATATGTGGTTCTACGGATATGAATTATGTCGAATTCCTTACAACCAAAAAAATTCGAATTTTTCTGAACAAATCGATTTTTTTCTAAACAAAATCGACTTTATTGCTGTCAAACAAATCTTGCGTTTTTAGCTAGATTTCACATCCAATCGCACACACACTATCAAGATTTGACATTTCTCATGCATCAAGATGGAATTAAATGTTCTCATTACAATTTTGTGGCGGAGAGTTAAAAAAGAAAACAAATGTTTAAGTGTTCTTAATTGTTTAATATTTCAGTGAATGATGAAAAAAAGTAAAGATAATTGTGCATATATCTTCAAGAAACAAAAATCTCATTTAAATAACATACAATTCGCGAGAAAAACACGTTGCAAATTTATTTATCTTCGTCCCCTAGTGAAATATTTAGAAAAGATCTTCGCTGCTGTGTCTAGATGGATTTTGGATTGTAATTTTTTTACTTGATTACGCGCACAATTGTTTTTCTTCTTTTTTAATTTTCAGACGAAATATATTTGGTTTTAAATTATCAAAACAACGCGAAAAATAAAATACATTTTAATATTTGTTTAGCGTGCACCACTTCTTTGTTTTTGTGCGGCAACAAAATTCCTGTCAAATTGCACTTACACACTCACAAAAAAGTTGAATTTTTTTTAAATTCCTTCTACCAAGAAAAATTTTTAAATGAAATCGACTTCAAATTGCTTTAAGGAATTCGACATTACTTTGTAGATATGACACAACACACCACATGAGACGGCTTAAACTTTAAATCATACAAAAATATTAATCGTTAGACCAAATCATTAATGTAATTAATTTGATGTTTATTTAGGACATTTTCTTGAAATTTCGAAATTGATTAAACATTAACAACTAACAAACTCTCAAGAGCTAAAGCTTTCGAAATTTGAAAAGAACTTCTATAAGCGTATCTGCGTTTTATCCCTCTTCTATACTTAAGAAATAACTTGTTATGAAACTTAAATGGGTCTCATTACCTTTTTATTAAAAGAGTTGAACACTTTTGCAGCTGAGAAATACTTAAATCTTATAGCTAAACCAATTTTTCTTGGAATAGGAATAAATAAACTTTAGTCTTATAAGAATCCTTTTGTGAAAATTCAACTCTAAATGTAGTTTTGTAGTCTCTCCAATCTCATAAAAACACATATTTAAGAGTTTTACAGCATTATTCTGGCAACCTCATTGATGCCTCAGAAGTCGCAATAACCTCCATAACTCGTGGTGAACTCGCCTCATAAAAACTTAAAAATTATGATCTGCCCCTTGGCACGTAACGTTGTTCTTGTGATATTTCTTATGAGGGCTTCCACAAAATACGAAATTGTGACCGCCTTATAAGAAACATCGCTCACAAAAAATTGTGACCTGTGAGCCTCACAACGGCAGAATAGGGCCATTAATCATTTTTTACTTTTACAAGATCTGAGTATGATATACCTCCTATACCAAAAAACTGTCTGGAATTCAAATAAAAGTTTTGCAATATAATGCTAGTAAGATCCTTACCCCCATATTAATAAACGAAGCTATCCTTAACTCGTGGCCACTTACGAGCTAGCTAAACCACCAAGGAAGGTATATTTCTTTGTCCTAGTTAATCCTTCGCTAAACTACCTGCCTTGGTGGTTTAGCTAGCTCGTAAGTGGCAGAAATCTTACTCCTAATCCGCGAGTTAAAGATAACTCGCCGCTAGCTTCGTTTATTAATATGGGGGTTAATGTTTGAAATCATGTAATAGGACTTGTATAGACAAAAGCATTTCCAATTTCTTTAAATAATCATATTTCATGCACGTCCAAACACAAAATGTATTAATAAGTTTCAATTGAAGTGCATACAAATAAAAAAAAACGATTAATTTATACTCATGCCGTTTTCCATTGGTTTCACTCATTCTGAAATCCAATGGAAAAGTCCAAGATGCTTCTACTCAATTCTGGGGTTTGGTATCTGTATAGGTGAATCGTCAAATAAAAATTATTTGCGACTATACAAAAAGTGAAAAGTAAAACACGAGTGCATCAACTCAACGAGTATTGAATTACACAGCAGTTTGTTGTGACGGTTGAATTTGAATGTATTAGTGCTTCTTGAGTGGATTCTGATTCAAGAATCGAATTTCTCTTCTCAAAATGGTCAGAAACGTACTTTTTGTGCCAATGGAATGGTTTCAGAAGACTTCCGGACGCTTCTGGACGCTTCCTGACGTCCAAAGGAAAACGGCATTAAATATCAGGTCTTGTCTTTCAACAGGCTAACCTGTTGTTACCAAAACAAAGAACATAACTACTCATAACCTCACTCGATGTCAACGTTGTCCTCTCACTCACACTTGGGTAAGTTGAATTTATTTTAGCCATTTATAGTTCACTTTAAATTCTGTCAAATCTATGTCCTAAAAAAGCATTCAAGATCTCATAAGAAGTTTTTTGATTTCATAAATAAACGTTAATTCTTCGGTTCTAAATCACTTGATGCACTTTCAGAAGAGAAAAATGAGCATCATGAATTTACCAATTAATTTTTAGCTGCTTCTATCTTATATCAGAAATGCTTTTCTCTAAATTGGGAACACAATTTTCATTTAATCGAAATAAATTCGTAAAGAAAATAAATAAAAATAAATAAATTGGGTGGCACAACGGCTCGTGAAGAACCAGGGCCTAGTGACTAACAACTCGCAACCATTCCTGTGTGCGCCTGTCGCCAGGAATGGAAGGGACCTACAATTTTATGCCAAATCCGAACGGCTAGACGACAAGCACTTATTCGTGACAAGTGATACTCTTGGAGGATTTGTCAATTCCTCGCAAGAAGCAGTAGCCCTGAAAAAAACTTTTTAGTTTTTAGGTGGACGAGGTTGGAAAGCGAACCCAGACCTCCAGCGTGACAGTCGAACGCACTAACCATTACGCTACGAGCTAAACTACTCGTAAAGTGACAACTTAAAATTGTGTTGGTGTTAATGCATGGGGGTGTTAATAGGCGTGTACCATCAACTGAGCTCATTGAGCGATCAGTTTGTGGTACACGCCTAATCTTCCGAAAAATTTAGATCTGCAAAATTGATTTAAGATCAAAAAATAAGTAAACCCATTGGAATGCAAAATCTGCGTTTTGACAGATCCAAATCAAAAATAAATTGATTTATTTAACCAATTGAAAACACCAATAAAAATAATATTGGAAGAGTAAGTAGGTCCGTTTAGTGAATCTGTTCGGAACAGAAAAGTTCAGAAAAGTACAAGATTGTGTGTTCCATAATTAAAAACCTTGCACTAAACTGTGCTACCTACTGTCACTTTATGTTCCATGAAGTTTTTTAGAACAGGTTATATAACAATATTTTCTACACCTACTTTTTAGGTGGCGCATGAGTCAATTCAGCTTTCTTTTCATAGAATTTTTTAATATTTGAGGAACATTTAACCCGGGAGAGATTCAGCTGAAATATTTTCGGTAAAATACAACTATTCAATAATTTTATTTAATTTATTTTTATTATTTAAACGCATATCAGGAGTTTATAAAAATTGGCTATAATTCGCGACAATTTAAATATTTATGATTTTGTTAAATCTCTTTGGTAACGAACATCTTGTGATATTTAAACTTTTCAGTTGGATATCATTGTTCCGGTTTGTGCCTTTGCTGTGTCGTAGAAAATAAAATCAGCGCTAGTGTCTTCCGCTTTATAAAAAAAACATTTATTACATTCATTTTGTACTAGAAGAGTCAATACTTAAAATAACAACAGTTAATTTTAAATCTTAATAAAGATTGAATTTTAAAATCCTAGTTGTAACTTTGTGTGTTTTTTTGAAACTTATTACATACATATGTAGGTGTTTAATTAGAAGTATAATTATTTCTTTTTAATTCCCTACCGCGACCGACGTTTCGAAGAAGTTACTCTTCCCCCCATATTAATAAACGAAGCTATCTTTAACTCGTGGGTTAGGAGTAAGATTTCTGCCACTTACGAGCTAGTTAAACCACCAAGGAAGGTATGTTTATTTGTCATAGTTAATCCTTCGCTAAACTACCTTCCTTGGTGGTTAAGCTAGCTCGTAAGTGGCAGAAATCTTACTCCTAATCCGCGAGTTAAAGATAACTCGCCGCTGGCTTCGTTTATTAATATGGGGGTTCGTGGTCACGGGATAAGACTGACATATATATGTTGTTGTTTTCTTGTTCTTAAGTTGTTCCTGTGTGATGTTGTTGATGCACTTTCAATAGGAATGGGTGGTAGGCAATTTGGATCTGGTTGTAATGAGTTTGCATATTCTTCTGTGCATACAAAGCTTAAAACGTCAGACAATTCGTTTCTTATTTTTGTCGGTTTGAGCTTGCTTATTAGTGGATGCCATGTTGTTGATTTTTTGAAGATCGCATTTTGGTTGAGGTTTTTTTGTTTTTTTTTTTATTTCAATTGCTTCTCTTACTTTCCTCGGTACATGAAACCTTTTGGTAGCCAAGCAAGTGATCTGGCTTGATCAAAAAAAATACAATGACTTTCGTTATAAGCTAAATGCTCACAAATTACAAACTTTGTGACGGCATTATGTTGGACAGATTTAATGTTGTAGATTTAACTTTTTTGTTGAATAAAATAAAATTACATTAAGTTGCACTTGAATTTATAAATAAGAACAAAAATAAATAATACGAGAATTGAAATTTGACGTTTGTAGGCTGTGCTAAATGAAATTTAACAGCTCAAGGGCGTGCACTTTTATAGGTGCATGAATTTAACACAAATCTTCTTTTTGTGTAAGTTCTAGATTTGTGTTAGTTTTGACTATCGACTAAGACACTGGGTCTTAGAAGCATTATCTAACTATGCGTATAAATGAACCCAGTAATTGTCGTATCTGGATGAGTTTTGCAAAACTTTATATCAACACAGATATTGTAAGAGGCAACAGAAAAGTTTTGGGATAGAACGTTTATGTAACCAAAATATGAGAATATTATGAGGGACGAGGGTTTAAAGGTTCATGTGTTAAGATATCCAAAATAAATTTCCAACATCAGGTTCATAAGCAGGCCTTACTGTTTGTTGCTTAATTTTTTGTTTATTATTTAACCCTAGAAGAGTAACCATATTTTTAAGTACGTTACAGGTAACCATTCGTCGAATCGACGAAGTGATATTCAACTGCACTGTTAAAGAAAAGTTATTAACTAATTCCATGTGACGTTAAATAATTTATATTTATGAAAAGGAAAACAAATGTTTTTTTTAACAACTTAAGTATTAAATTTCGAAAATGTTCTTCGAACACATTGGTTTTGCATTTTTATTTTCAAAAAACGGTTTTTTAGCAGGAAAGTTAATTCATTAAAAAAATAATAGATCAAAATAAAAATTAAAAATAAAAAAAAATATATTTTATGATTTTTGTTTCAGATGTGAAAATTATGCTCTCCATCACATGCTTGCATCGCACTTATTGAACGTTGACTTATGCCGGTCGTCCACTTAGTGCGAGAGAAGCTCAACCAACTTCGTTCAACTTTTCATTCAACTCCATCGTTGGATGAACAAATTTAGAACCTCTTAAAGCCCTTCCACACTACCCCACTGTGTATTAATACATGTCAAATTGAAAGTGGGAAAGAATTCCACGCGGCTGCCAAATTTGTGTGAAAGAAATGACTTTTCATATTTTGCTTCCACACTTGCTTGTATTAATAGGGCTTTTTAGAAAAAAAAAAATATATCTCTGTCTCATAGCTTCTAAACGTCAAATCAAAATTTTGGGTTAATGACGTTTGCGTGCTTGGCGTTAATAGATTTAGTGGTGCGTTCTTTTTTGTAACTATGGTCAAAAACAAAAGTGGCAATGTCAAAATTAAAAAAGTTACTTTTTTTTAAGAACGACAAAGTTAATAAAATGGGAAGGGGTTGAAAAAAAAATCGAAAAAATAATTAAAAATTAAAAATAAGACAAAATTTTGATTGCGTTAAATTTATTGATAAATAATTCACTACCAAAAATGCATGGTTCCTACAAATTAAATAACTATCAACTTCATTTTTGCATGAAATTGAATCGCAATACAAAACATTTGTAATTTGTTTTTCCTCATTTTGTTAATTTTTTATGAGCCACACATTTCTTTATTAAAAAATTGACCCAAGCGGATGAATAAAATTTCAATGAAAAGTGAACTATTCAGAAAACAATTCCAAATATCAAATTCAATAATAAAACAATTAAATTTATAATTAATTATTATAAAATTGAAAACAATTCCAAATCGGAAGACGAAAAGCAAACACAATCTTACCTTCAAAATGAAAACTCAAAGTAACTTTTTCTTATTAAAAGAACGATGAAGGTGAACTAGTTAGAAAAAAAAAGAACGCACAAATGTCAATAACCCAAAATTTTGGCTGTCAGTTTTGAGTTTGACAATTCTGTAAAAATCTCCATACATTACCTTAACCTAAAAAAAAGTGTGATAGAATGTGGGATAGAAAGAGAACCATTCCTAAAATTATTCATGTATTAATACATGTCAAATCGTGTGGGATAGAATGTCGGGTTGTGTAGGCTGGGCTTTCATATTTTGTTTCCACACTATTCTACATGATTTGTTCCCACTTTTTTGACATGTGTTAATACACAGTGGGCTAGTGTGGAAGGCCTTTTACACTAGTGCAGTAACTTTGGTGCGTTCCTTTATTAACCATAGTTAACTATGGTTAACTATAGTTAACAATGGTCGTTCCTTTATTACAAAATAGTTACGATTTGTAACTATATGACGTCATCACATCGTTCCTAAATTCAGTTTATTAGTGTCAAATAGTTACAATTCGTAACTATTTCCAACTCATCTCCATGATGTGAGTTGAAAGTGTTGATCTGTCAAGTCACCTAATGTCAGAAGGTTTGTTTACAAAAAAAAAAATTAAAGAATCAAAACAAACCTTTTTGTGAAGTGAAATAGACTGAAAAAAAATAAAATTAAAAAATTAAAATGGAATTTACTGCAATTGTGAACCAAAAAGGAGAGTATACTCTTAAAGACAATATGATTCTGTGTGTAACTGCTTCAAATGGTAATATTACCAACAAAATTGTGTATGTTTATTAGTGATTAATTTGTTTTTTTTTTTCAGAACAAATATTTGTTGTTTTAACTCCGGAGGTATGTTGCAGTTTAAATATTCCGGAGAATTTTGCTGCCAGCTGCAGTAACAGCCTCAACGTCAGCACTCCAGCTGCCTGCTTGGTTATTCATTTTGATAATAAAATATAAAAAAAATTTCCAGTGTTCGCTTGACAGATCAACAATATCTAACAACAAATCGTTCCTAAATGAAATGTAACAATTTCCAACTAAATCTAACAATGACACTTCAACAATTTTTTTTGACATAACAACCATAGTTAACTATGGTTAATAAAGGAACGCACCACTTACGTTTTTCACGTTGAGCAAGAAAGGAAGAGGTAAAGTTGAACAAAACGTGTTGGGGGCAGCGCTGCCGCTGAAAAAAAATCTTAGTGCCACCAATTATTTTTTTGAGTGCCAAAAAGTGCCACAGAGTGCCAAAGTAAAAAAAATCGCATATTCAAACAAAAACAATAAATATTCTTTGTTTACACATTTTCCCTATTAACAAAATAAAATTATAAAATTAAAAAAAAACAAAAGCAAAATTCATTTGCATATTTTATATATGATATGATATCATTATGATGGTATCAAAGGGCACAGGATCAAACTCAGGAGATTTTCGACCCCCCTTTAACGTATGTACCAATAAAGTCAGAAACTTAAAATTCGCAGTAGATATTTGTTAAGCGCCTCAGGTCATTGTATATGAAAACTATAGTATTATCATGGAGTCGTTTTTATTTTCGCTGGAATTGTACGGCTGGTGGCGCATGTGTTTGCAACATGTTCTATGATTTTGACAGCGTAGACATTAATTTTTAGAAAGAGTAAGTCTTGTTATATTGTAAGGGAGTAAGGGAGTTAGATCTCGACCTTTCAAATTTGTTTCCTCAACAAAAAGTGTTGAGAGAAGTTGGTGGATTTCGACACTACTTGACTCAGTAGTCGGCGCTTCTGATGATATTACTATAGTTTTCATATACAATGCTCAGGTTCAGGTAACTCACCAAGTCTAAATTTTTTAGCATAAGTGGTTCCTGAGATAAAAGACTGCAAAAATCGCAAAACCCGTAACTAAGTGACTCACTCACTGACAGGCCATTAAAATTATGGAGCACTTCCCAAAATCGTAGAATCATTTAATTTCAAACAACGGTAGGCCTTGTGGTGCAAACAAAGGAACATTCAGAGGGCATGGTATCCGCCCATTTTTATAGAGTTGATATAAATAACTTGGAGCACTTCTGAGCATTTCAGAAAAATGAAATTTGGTAGAGCGGTAGGACGTGAAGTGGAAGCAATGTCAAAATTTTAAAATTTGATACTTTATGTCCATTCAGAGGGCGTGGCATCCGCCCATTTTCACAGAATTAATATCATTAATATGGACTGATTATTAATATCTGTCTGTCGTACACTGATGAAATTTGGTAAACTGGTAGATCATGGGATCAATACAAACGAAATATTGGAAAATTTGAAATTAGCCATTGAGGGGAGTGGCACCCGCCCATTTTCTCAGAATTGATTACAATTATTATGTGGAGCACTTTCGACCGTCGTAGAATGACGAAAATTGGTAGAGATACAACTTGACACGCAAGAAAGGGAAAATTAAAAATTTGAGATTTTACATTCAGTGGGTGTGGCAACCACCTATTTTCGAAGAATTAATATCTATTTAATAGAGAGCACTTCTGCTTGTTGCAGAATTATAAAATTTTATAGAGCGGTTGGTTTTCAGATGTATTTATAAAAAGACATAATTGATATTATGAAATTTTTCATGCAAGGACGTGGCATCTTTACATTAAATACTTAACTTTTCTTATGAGGCTTTCGGAGGCCCACTTTTCCTGATAAAAAAATCTTTGAAAACAATTTAGTTCTTCTATAGGTATACAAGAACCTTTGCGTATCAAGTAAGCCGTAAAAAGTAGTGAGATCTAAAGTTCGCCAAGTTTAAGTTTATTAAAAATGTTAAACAATAAATATTTTAATTACCGAAGCACCTCAAAATTATGTATTCGATTTTTACTAATTTCTTTTTGAATTTCAATTCAATTCTGTTTTTATTTTAAGTTTCTCTTCTACTTGACGCAACATGCAACCAGTGTTGCCGCAAGCTGAAATGCAAAGTCGCTAGCCCAACCTCAAAAAGTCGCTAGATTAGCTGAAATTTGGGAGACAAAAAGTCGCTAGATGAAAATTGGATAATAAATGTTGAAAAAAAGTGTTTTCTTTGAATAACTTTTTTTTCAAAACCTAAACTAAATTTTAAAAAAACTTTGGTCTTTCAGAAATTGGAAACAGATGAATTTCTTAAATAAAACTACTGCGCTCACTCCTCACTCAAACTCTGTGTCTGTGTGTGGTGAATTTTAGTTTCTAGTATACAATTATTGTTCAAATTAATTTAATGGCAGCATTGTAAAATAACCAGGGCCGGGAATCACAGATGCTTTCCTCCAAATGTCGCTAGAAAAGTCGCTCGAAATTATCTAGCGACATCAAAATATTTTTTGTCGCGGGAAAAATTGAAAAGTCGCTAGTAGATCTAGCGAACGGCAACCCTGCATGCAACATTCAAAGTTGATGGATGGAATTTAATAGAAGTAGTGACAGTATACACAAACCTTTCATTATTTTTTTCGGTAACCAACATAATGTTCACTGTAGTAGATTTTTGTGGGGCTTACAAAAAAGAGTCACAAGTGTAGTAATGTTTGTAAATTGTATAATAAAATTTAATTTTGAATATTTTTTAATAATTTTTTTTTGATATTTTCATTTAAAATTTGAGTGCCAATGGGTGCACTTTTGTGTGCCAAAGTGCCAAACTCATTTGAAAGTGCCAATTTGGCACTAAAGTGCTATTTTTGGCAGCGCTGGTTGGGAGCCCCGTACACAGCGTTCCCAACCCGCTTTTTTGCCTTTTTCGATGAAATAATGCCTGTACTGGATTTTTTTTTAGTTTTTTAATAAAAATTAAAAATTTATCAAAATTGTAACAATATTAAACAAAAACAATCTTTTTTAGAAAAAAAAAAAAAAAAAAACAAATAGATCACAGAAAAAATTCTTAACTTATGAAAGAACTTTTCAGTAATTAAAAAAAAGATTTTTAGGTGTAAGAAATAAATACAGTTTTAAATTTTAAATTAGGACATCCTCACACTGATTCTTAAAATCGTAATATCGAAATAAAGATACATATATGGGTTTCTTCTTGTAATTTAAACTCGTTGCAATTACTCCTTTTCATAATACAGTTTTAATACTTTTCTGTAAACTTTTTTTAAATGTTTTAGAAAATAAAAAATAAAAAAAAAAATAAAAAGTAAATTAAAAATAAAAGAAATGAAAAAAAAACCTTTTCGGAAAAAAATATGCCTCAAAGCCTCAGGCAATTAAAAAAGGCCTAAAAGGCATTCAAAAGCCTCAGTTGGCATCGCTGCCCGTACACATAGTTAACAAACTTAGTCAAATGTTGAATAACCTCGTACACTTAGTTCATCAACGTATTCAATTGTTGAATAGCTTCGTACACATAGTTGAGAAACTTTCTCAAATGTTGAATAACATCGTACACTAGTTGATAAACTTGTTCGATTTTGACAGAAAAAAAAGTTTTTCAAACTGCGTTTTCGATATGGTTGCTCAACAACCAAAAATCATTCTTTGAGGAACTTATTTAACGCACTATGTATGTATATAGCTACATACACAGATGTTGATGAAATAATTTTGACTCGACTTCGGTACACACTTTTTTTGTTCACTCATTTATTTGCTGAAAAATATTTACATTTTTAAATTTATTCTGATTTCCTCTCAAAGGAATAATAATAGCCCAGTCAAATTCGACAATAAATTAGCAAAGTACGATGTAGTTCTGCATTTTTGAAATATTGTTGGGGCATGTTAGAGTAGTCTGTAGCTAAGTTTGCAACTTCAAAAAACCTGTGCTCGCTGCAGGAAAAATGCAACAGTGAAAAAAAACGCAAAAGTCACCCCATTTTTTCCGACATTTTCCTTTATAACTTTGGAAATATCCAACTTAGGAAAAAACCATCCACTATATTCTTGTTTATTATGAAATTTTCTACAAGACCACATTAATTCAAAATTCATGTATGTTATATTTGAGTTTCTATCTAACCATGAGTAAAAACGATGATTAAAGAGAAAAATTAAAAAGTAAAATTGATGTTCGTCGAGTCGACGAAGGTTACCGTTTTTATTTTTTTAATTTTGTTAACAATTTATTTCAAATAGGAAACAAATTTCGCGAACAATTATTTCTGTCGGAATACCACTCAAAAACGTATTTCATCGCATGGAAATGCAAAACGCTATGATTTAAACTATGATTTTAGGTGCTTTTTCATATTTTGGGGCCTTTTTTCAAGTTCTAATTTGCGGTTAAATTTCGTAATGAAAATTGGCGCACCATGTATTTTTGCTTTATTGTATTTCTTGATTTTAGATTTATTTTTTTTTTCATCATAATTTTATCCAAAATGAAATGCCATAAATATCGAACTCCCGTACATATGTAATCATACTTCGTATATATTATATTAGACTGGACCTTAGACACCTAAAAAAAAAACACTCTTCTCCACCCGTCAATAGTTTCTAAATAGTAAAATACCCCAATTTTTTTAGATTTTTTCCCCTCCCCTTAGTCGCCCTGTTTTCAATTAAAGATTGTATATCAAAGTTCATTCAGCCTTTATACGATGAAAATTTTCAAATTATTATTTTTTTTTACTGTCACTGGATAGTTTAAACTCCTAAAAATTAACATGGAAAATAATTATATGTGAGGAATTCTATTTTAACAGACATTAATTTAAATAGTGAATTGCTATTTTTGTTCTTTATTCAAATTCATAGAACAAAAATAGCAATTCACTATTTAAATTAAATGCCTCCAGTCTAATATATATGTATATACCTCTTACACCAGAAAAATATACCATTTTGATGTTACATTTATTCTGGAAATAATGAAAATAGGACAATATGGGCTCCGTAAATACCTATTTCAGTTACAGTGCTTATTTTCCGACTGAAATTTCGAGACGACATTTTTCTTGTATTGTTCTTGTTTCTCAATAATTACTTTTTTTATAAAGAAAATAAATTGTCTATTGGGAACATCGGAAACGATCAATGCATTTTTATGTTTTATTTCTTAAATTATAAATATCTTTACAAAATGTATTAATGTTTAGTAAATAATTTTCATAACATTTTACATAGTTGAAGAAGTATTTTCTTTTTCTCTTTCTTTTTCTCTTTTACACTTTTTTTTTTTTTTTTTATTTTTTTTTTTTTACTATTTCTTTGTATATAATCTTATAAATTTGTTTTATTTAAATAATAATAATTAATTTTCTCTTGATATAACAAACATATTTTTCAAGCAATCTTGCTTACGGAAATAACTAAACATTTGTTTTCTCTCTTTTTTTTCCAACGCAAAAAGGACCAAACAATAAAATAAATAAAATTGGGTTTGCGAAAGGAATGCTAAATTCATTTAAGTGTGTGGATATATAAGAAAAAGAAAATCACAAACTCTGAAAATAGGAAATTAATTCTAAACAATGAATTGGGGGAAGGGGGTTAGACTGTTGCGGACGCATTAATCGTAGGTTGCCTCTATTGAAAGGGGCCATGTGACTGGTTCGTGCTCTAAAGGCGCGAGGAAAAGTTCTCATAGAGTGATGAGAGCAGTACAGCTGTCGTTGGATTGTAATACTCTTGTCATTGGGTCAAGTCTTTTCCGTAGGCAAGTGGTGATGTGTTTGCATTGTGATTACTGTTCGTGAAAGACGATATGTCAGGCACAAAGTTGCCAGTTTGTTGTAGTTCCTATTTAAAACAATACAATCAAAATGAATTAACAACTTCTTTGACTAATTTAATCAAGTACTTACCTCAAGCTCTTTAAGAGCCTTCATTATTTTATTTACATCTAAGTCCGTGCACTCGAGTGATTTTTTCGGAACAGTGGCGGCAGTCTTTAGTTTGTCATGCAAACCTGGTGAATCGCTTCGACTTCCATGATGGCTTGATTTCTTGTATTTGTTCTTGTTAACAATAGGCAGTGAGTGCGCATTACTGCGAGCTTGATAGACGCCTACTATTTCAACGCCATCTGACTCGCTACTGCTGTCCCGACGAATATATTCTGCTTTTAAGGGAGGGAGGTTGTGCGGGTGTGCATCGAGTGCAGATGAACGTCCTTTTTGGCGCTCGTTTAGCGAATGCGTTTTGCTGGTGTGGTTGATGAGCTGATTGGACGTATTGATTATTTCTGAGGCGGATTTGAAGTTATCAATGTTGATCACATGAGTATTGTTGTCCACGCTTATTGTATTACCCAGACCACCAGCGGAATGTTGCGGCTGCGGAGTAGTGGATACCGAAGAGGAAGTTGACGATGGTGATGACATTATACTGTTTATGCTGTGATCAGTTCGTTTGGAGGGAGAAACCAGATCAATGAGGTTTTTGGAAGTATTTACAATACCGGTGGATGATCTATTGCTGCTTAAATTTTGGTTTGGGTTGGCGTTATTATTGTTATTGATTACGGATCCACTTGCTGATTTATCACTCTTTGAACCACTTTGACTTTGGCTACTGCAAAGGTTCAAAGGACTGCTCGTAGTTGAACGATGTAGTTTGCCAGTGGATGAAGTATATGCCTTCGATGAATGCAAGTGCTCAGCAGAAGCATTACTGTGTGCCGGCAACAGTTTCGTCATATCATTTGGTTTAAGATTTGCGCTTGTGGTCTCACTTGTTGATGCTATTGCATGGTTGTCAGCTGTATTTATTGACAGCTTGCTGCCTGTACTACTATTATTAGCTTCTTGATTAAGCAAACGCGATTTTTCTGCTGTTAGAGATTCTTCCGGTTTTTTATTCTCCTTTAGTTTTTTAGGTGCGTTTTTTTTCTTCTCGATTTCTCTTTTAAGCTCTTCTACCTTCATCCAACCATTTGGCCATATATTGATGATTTTGTCTTTAAGAAAATTATTGACAAAATCTTCAAACGATTCTTTTCGAGTGCGCAGAACTGTAAACGACATCCAGCGTACTTGATAGAGATCATACAGGAGAGCCCTAAATTAATAATACACATATTCTTTTACTATAATCATGATTTATACAACAAAATATTTACCTAGCTGTATCATTCCACTGAAATCGTTTTTTGGGCATTTTAGGAGCATTTTCTAATTTATGAATGTCCACACCAAGGTTAAGAGACCTAAGGGATAAATTATTTTTATTTAAAACATTTACAATATAATTTATTAAAAAAGGAAAAACTATAAATGATAACGACCATAAATAATTTTCTGGATAAGAAAAAGTTATATTCCTTTCAACCAATTGAAAAAGAATTTCTTATATTAATTGTATTGGCCTATGGAGAAAAAGGAGAAGAGTAACCAAACAAAGTTGTGTTATGTAATTGGTAAACAATAGAATTAGCATTGCATTTATATTTAGTTCTGTTTAAAGATTAAACACCATTACCTATGTAAATAAACGAGTACAACCACGATGCCTGTCTCTTGTGTGTGTGTACGATAAGCATGCAAGAGATAAGGAATTATCATCACGCTTGTATTCGTTTATCTTTAGTTATAAGATGTGTACATAATTGTTATCTTTTTTTCCTTTAGGAAAAAAGGATATAAATAGCGTAAAATAGTTTTAAGTATTGAGTATCAATAAAGATTTTGAAAAGGAATCACCTTCCTCTTATTTTTCTTAAATTAGTAAGAATTTCCCCCCACCATCGGTAAGGAAATCTTTACAAGTTCATTTAAAACTTTAAAAACAAATGCTGTACAAAATAGGCCACTTGCATTATTGTTTAATTAGTTAGGAAGTCGAAAAACCGACTCGAAGGCAAACAAGTACTCAGGCAATATAACCGCAAAAAAATCACATAATGTAAATCCAGCAAAACGGAAAGCGCTAGGGGAACTTCAATCAAATGAAATTAATTGATAGTAAATTACCTTATTAAAAAATGAATTTATTTACCGATTGAGGCTTCAAAATTCAGTTAAAGTTGTCAGATCTTTATGAATGAGGTAAGTATTAGCATGGGTTGTTGTACTTTACCCAGGGTTAACTCAAGATTTCTTGATAACCCCAAGAGTTGTCAGAAAATCTGGGTTTTCTGGTTCTCAAAGAACACCCAAGGGCTTTTGTAACTTCTTAGTGTGAGATGGACGAATTTATCCTTGCATAATCCACAACTTTAAACGTTTCCATTTTAAATTATATTTCTTCTATTTCTATTTTAAAAATAAAGTTTTTCTACAATTTTCTACAGAACGTGAGTCTACAACAAATCAAATGCTTCACAACTCATGTCAGTTGGACACTTTATTCTTTACCTCAACTCGAGGAAAATCCAAACTCTACTTCATGTGGAGTAGGTTGAGTTCAAGTTCTTCAAAAAAAAAAAAAAAAAACCAATAGGATGACCCCAAAGTTACTTCAAAGCTCAAAAAACAAACCTAATTAAAGGTAAAATGTTAAGCTACATTTATGTGTAAAATCTATTGCTAAATAAATTAAAATTAATAATAAAAATATGTGTAAAAGTTGATAAAAAACTATAGAACTATAAACTATGTTAGGTATGCATTAGGGAAGGGTGATACACGAAATTGCGACAGCTACCGTTCGATCAAGCTGATGTCACACACCATGAAGATCGTTGAGCGAATATTGAATGGCCGCCTACGAAAAATAAAACGGCTGTCTGACGACCAGTGCGGGTTTGTTTCGCGTAAATCAACCACAGAAGCTATTCAGAGTATAAGAATCAGAATGGAAAAATATTGGGATTCCTCAAGAGATTTGCATATTGTATTGGTTGATTTTGAAAAAGCATTCAACAGACAACCACGAAATCTGATATGAGTCGCACTTAGCAACCAGGAGTTCCGGAAGTCTACGTGCGGATGGTCATGGACATGTAGGAGCAAGTTAAAACGAAGGTAAGATGCCCCGCAGGAATCACCAAAGAGTTCCCAATTAAAGTAGGTGTGCACCAGGGAAGCGTCTTGAGTCCTTTGCTCTTTATTACTGTCCTTGACTTTCTGCTTGAGGACAAGGTGACGGACCCCAAAGTGAATCAGTTAATCTTTGCTGACGATGACGATGGAGCCATCACAAGTGAAGATCCTGTGTCCTTGCAACGAGCACTTGATGTAATGGTGGATGTTCTGGAGGGGAATTGGTACCGCATTAGCGCGAAAAAGACCGACTTCCTATGCTGTCCATTTTCTGATCCACACAGGCCTATTCCGGACATCTATTTGAATGGAACAGTGCTTCCCAATTGCGAAAAGCTTAAATACTTTGGATCAATAACGAAGGATCTTGTGATGACGACATCAAACATCACGTAAGCGTAGGGTGGATGAAGTGGCGGGAAAACTCTGCCATCTTCTGTGATAGAAAAATGCCCCGTAAGCTGAAAGGAAAGCTCTACACGGTAGTTGTTCGTCCAACACTTACATACGGTTCACAGTGTTGGACAATGTACAAGAAGTATGAGAGTAAATTTACGGCAGCTGAAATGAAGATGCTCCGCATGACAGCAGGAGTGGCAAAGCGTGATCGAATAAGAATCAAGAGAATCCGAGGAAGCCTACACGTCAAAAACACCATCTTGGACAAAATACAGCATGACCAACTTAGCTGGTACTGTCATGTACAAAGAAGATGCCATGAGAACCCAGTTCAAAAGGCAATAGCACAAGACGTTCCAACACTATCGCGGAAGAAAGTCAGGCGCAAAAACTCCTGGATGAAACAAATGCAACGACACCTGCATTTAGTTGGCCTCAGACATGGAACAATCCAAAACCGGGAGGCCTGTCGACGTTTTCTGAGGTCGACCCGGCGAACCACATAAGTGGAACTTTAGGCGAAGCAGTTGAGTGGGAGAGTTGTGGTCCCCATCGAGATCGCCGGTAAAATGAAGAAGAACAAGATGCATTAGTTTAAAAAAAATGAGATTTAATCAAAAATCGGAATCTAATGGTGTCGATATCTCTAACATAAACAAAACTCGTATCCGACATTAAGATTATATACTAAAATAGTGTCATCAAGACGGACATAAAATGTACAAACAAAAACGGTCCCTACGCCACGGTATAAATCAAAATCTTAGTTAGCTAACTACTTTTTTTACACAGTGATTTGAAATAAGCTTCTAAAGTAACTTTTGCAGCACATAGAAATACCTTAATGGCAACATACGTCTTTTCGTTATTGGTTAGACATATATACAAAAAAAATGTCCATACTCAAATTGAAGAAATCAAAAACTTTGTTAGCGAATAACTTTTTTTAACATAGCGACTTGAAATGTGCTGTCCGTTACTATTTTAGTTCATAAAAATACCTTTCCAAAGACGTACGTTTCTTCATTATTGGTTAGACCAGCACATTTTATTCTATACTACATACATACCTACAAATACAAAATATACGTTTTCTATACTAAAATTCACCACATCACAATCTTAATTAGCGAATAACTTTTTTCACACAGGTATTAGAAGTAAGCTGTAATAGTAGCTATTGTAATACATAAAAAGACCTTTTCAGAAACAAATGTCTCGTTTTTATTGCTAACATATATATATTAAGCGCCGAAATATTTGTTTGATTGATGAAAGCCAACAACTGTTTTTGTTAATTTATTTGTATGTAGAATACAAAATATGGGGTTGGGCTAAAAAACTCCATTTAAGTTTTTTTTTTTAACAAATATACGTAAAACTAAATTTTTTTTTTACTAAATAAAAAAATATAGGAAGTTATTCTTATGCACTCTTTTTCAATAAATTTGAAAGAATTTAATAGGTTTGTTGGTTATTGTTCTTTTTCAGATTTTATCTCCATTTTTTCCCTATACATACATATATGTACAAGTTAGTACATATTTAACAACTTTTATTTATTAATTATTAAAACATTTTAATTGTCTTGCTTTCTTATTTATTTAATGCTTTAATAGATTTTAAGCACTTTTTTTTAAAGTTTTTGTCTCCAGCTCATCGCTTTAAGTCAGTCTGTTTGTTAGTTTCATACTTTTTAGTCTCATTCATTACTCATTCAAAAAATCAGTGAGTACGCTTTCACACAGGGAAACCAGTTGCTGGAGATTTTTTTTGACATTTTCCTTTAATTTCCTTTTACCTTTCACACAAGGAAACAAAAATTGCCGGAGATTTTCGTTTGTTTCCATATAAAGTCTATTGGCTGAACGCACATTACGGACAGTGTGAGAAGGAATGTGATACAAATTTCCTCAAACGTTGACCAAGGAGATTTTTTTCATTCCCCTAACTTCTTGCCCTTCTCGCCAACAAACTTCCAGTTTCCAGCAACTCAGTTTCCTTGTGTGAAAGCAGTCTAAATAATTTTCACTGGGTAATCTGAATTTAGTTTAAATACAAAAAATTACAAATATGTATGTACTTACTGAAATTCTTCGTATTTTGTTAAATTTGTCTGATACTGCTGTATAATACTTTGCATGATTTCAGAGACTGCCTTTCGAAGCTTCACAAAAGCCTTTTTAGTTTTTGTCTTTTCTTGATTGATTCGCAATTGTTTAGCTTTTCGCAGCAGAAAATATTTAGGCAGTGAAAGTTGATATTCCAAATGCGCGAAAACATTATTTCTAACGATTTTATCCAGACACAAACACCTATCATCGACACTGTAAATAAGCAAAACCAAAATTAATACACATCCATTTTTGCAAGTATATAACTCGTGTAAGAACCTCAAAAATATTTCAGTAAGTTTTTCATCAAATTGGAATTTTTTGCCAGTCCGATTGCTAGCTTTGGCAGTGTCTTTTATATTTTGTACGTCCCTCAGAAGCTCCTCGCTAAGGTCTGGTAACGATGTATCGCTAGGGCGCAGTTCTTTAAAATATAAAGATAAGTATTAAAACATTTAGGAATTAGCTTAAGGCATTAACGCTATATGATGTCACTTACTATCACTATCTTCTTCAGAAGTCTTCTTTAACTTCTTTGCGTTAGGTTCTTGATTTGATTCACTTTCGTCACTCGACGAATCAGAACCAGATATATCTTCGGTGGATGCTGTAGCCTTGGCTTCACCATTTGATGTTTTAGTTTTCAGTTCTTCCTCTTGCATCTTCAGGAAACTATCTCTCTTCGCTTTGAGCATGTCCTTTACAGTTGTTGTCTTGATCGTTCGGTCGGCACGCGTTTTGTCTTTTGAGCTTGTTTCTGAAACTATATCTTCATTTTTAGGTGATCCAGATGCCAAAGAAGTCACCGAAGATGTTGCTGCTGATGTTGCCGCCGAAGGTTTACTCTTCGTTGATTTCTCTTTATCGCTGCTTTCTTTGTCGGAACTGGTCTTATGGCGTTTTTCCGATGGTAGGGCAGTCTTTTGCTTACTACTATTAGTGCTTCCTTTGGAAACTGCGCTTTGTTGGGGATTGGCAACTGCGGAAGTTGATGTTGTTGGTATTGCTGCTGTTGGTTCATCAGTTCCTTTGTCATTATCTCTTTCATCATCAGACGATCCAGATTCTTCTGAAGATGAAGATAGTGCTCTTTTTCTTGTTTTGTTTGGCATTTTTATAATTTCATCGGTTTTTTCTGTACAAGATAGGTGCTTAAATACCAATGCACCTGAATTAATGTAAAAACCTCCTTCCACAGTCTCTACCTCTTCTGGTATTATTTCATCGTACTTAAAATAATTAATAAGTTTTTAATTTGTGTACAAGCTTGGGGTACAAATTTAAATTCAACTTACCGCTTCCGTATTGTCAATAAAGGAATCATTTTCATCGTATCCCAGACCGATGTCACAGAAATCATCCTTTTTGCTTCGGCCTCGTCCACTGGCATAGGCTGTTCCATATTTTTTTTCTAGTTCCTTAGCTATTCGAGCAACATCATCATCGTTTTCTTCAAATGGATCAGAGAAACCATTTTGTTTGTTGTTTTTAAGCTTCTTTAGCTTTTTCTAAAATTAAATATGAACAAAAAATAGTTAGAATTTGTAAGCTGTGTTTGTTTAATAAATACATTATGATTTTTGTAATATTTATTTGTACTGTTTTTCCCTTTATCCATACATGTTTTATTATTTTATTTTTTGTATACAGGGTAATTATGTATTGCTTAGGAAGAACCCTCTCACATGCTTCTCGCAAAAATACTTTTCTGAGGAATGTTCGAATCGAGCATGTGCAAAATTCTACATAATATAGTTGTATTGTAATTGTTTGTTTTGATACAAATAAGAGTAGAAAACAAATCATAATTGGGTTAACATAATGGTGTAGCTGTGGTTGCAGTGTGTAGCACTTTCAAAGTAGAATGGTACGATAATATAGTACAGAACCACAATGTGAATCTGCGAATGTAGCAAAAAATGTATGGTGTATCAGAAGTTTTACTAATTTCAACTGTTAATGCACGCTAAAGCTACACTCATTGTGTTCTATTTGGGTAGTAGCCGTTCGGATTCGGCATACAATTGTAGGTCCCTTCCATTCCCGTCGACACGCGCACACAGAAATGGTTTCGAGTTGTTAGTCACTAGGCCCTGGTTCTTCACGAGCCGTTGCGCCACCCAATTTATATCTTTTATGAATTGTTTTGGAGGTGAACTCAGAACCGACTTAATAAAGTCGAATACATTTATTTTTTTTTTAAATAGGTAATCTACGAATTTTATATTTTCGATTTTGGTAACTTTGCTGGGAACTAAAGGCAGTATTACATTATGTATAAGGACACGTAGAACAAATATTTTTTAGGAATTATGAATTCGCGTTTCCGCAAATAACGGTTTTAACAGGGTATTTTAGTTCAAGTTCTTTGATTTTAGCTCTACTGACATATCTTTGACTATCTGATCTAACTTAATTAAACTTAAGATTTGTGACTTCATAAAATATTCATATTGATGTTCTATAGCATCGATCGATCTGTTATAATTTTTTGTTCATAATAATGGAGATTATACGTCTAATCTATATATTTCCGCCGGTTTGGGGGAGAAACCCTCTTTTTTCAAAAAAAAAAAAAAAAATAATAAAAATAAAAAGAACATTTTGCAATAATTTTTTTTTTTCACTTAAATTTTATTTTGGATAAGTAATAAAATATTATTTTGAATTTTAATATTCCATGCTTTTATTAATTTTAAATCAAACTCTGAAAACCAGATGGTTGTGTCTTTTACTTTTAAAAAAATTTAGTAAAATTAAAATTTAGTAAAATTAGGTAAAATTTAATAAAAAGGGTTTTTTTTTGCTTAAAGCTCGAATGGCTATGAATAAAAAATGATATGTGTGGTTATCGATAATTTGTATTTTATGTGTGAACTAAAACAGTTATAACAGGTGTTCAAATGATTTGATTTTGTATGCATGCTAGAGCCCGTTTTCGTATTTCACTGATATTGATATTAATTATCCCAGCTACTGCCTCTCTTCTGAGGCCGCTTCGAGCAGCTGCTCTTCGAATTCACTTAAAAATGCTATTTTGGTTGAATAAAAGATTTATTTCATTTTTCCCATTTAAAAACATCCAATATTGTAGGGTCAGGCGACCTTACAGGCCATTGAACTGTTTGATTTTTTTCCTATCCAACGATTACCGCGTACTCTTCATCTAGTCAATTTTTAACCTCTCGACCATAGCACGGGCTGAAGAACCATCAAGTTAGAAATAAGAAAAAGCTAGTTGAACCAATAAAATGTCCTCCAATAATTCTGATAAATCATTTCGCAACATATAGATTGTAGATTGTAGAATTCAAATTAAGTGGTAGTTTAAGTAGCATGTATTCAACCCAATGAAAGTCAAAGTGCACCTTTTATAACTTTCTCAGTAAAAAACATTATCTTAAACTACACAAACAATTTTTATTCATAGCTTTTCGAGCTTAGAGCAAAACAAAAAAATTTTTTTTAATCACTCTGTTTAAATAAAATAATTTGAAACCACAAAAAATAAATTAACACCAAGCAGACTTATAACTTTTTAGAACAAACAAAAATTATCACAGTAGTTTTGGCTATTTTTCTTTTCAGATTTTATTTTAAAAAAATATAGAATTTCTTTCAACTTAAAAGAATTATTGTTCAAATTATGTCTCAAAATTATTGCTTAAATTTTTCATCAAAAAACAACAAGAAAAATAATCAAGATCTTTACAAGACAAACAAAATAATAAGTTTTTTTGTTTTGCATTTTTTTTTTTTAAATTTGCATGCCTTCTTTTTTTACTGGCGATATATATTTCTGTCGACAAGCATGCATACATACATACATACAAACATTCAAAGGTTATGATTAGGTTTGGATTCGTAAAAATAAAACGAATTCGAGATATTAATCAGACCTAACATTGCGAATAGAGAAAGCGACAAAATTGGGTCCCGCAATTCTACCTATCTGTACCTCGACCTGCAGTCTTAACCACTCAAGCTAATTTCTTCAAACTGTAGAGCTAGACTTAGGGTTTTTAGGTGTTCGAAATGTTGGTAGCTTCGAAATAATTGTGCCTGCCATACAACCTTTATAAGTTTGTTTATCTCGAAGACCGCTCTAACGATTTTGATAAAAAAAAAATACGAATCAAAGTTCATTAACGGTACCTCCTTTTTTTCGACTCTCAAATGCCTCGTTAACGGATTGACTCACTTCAATCACATTTTCTTCACTACTTGCTAAACAATCTTGCATAGGTATACAAAATTAAAACAAAAAAATTTAATTTTTAATATATTTTAATAATATTTTTTTTTTTTAATTCAATATATACGTTATCTTGAATGATTGGTGGTGAGTTTTTTTTGTAGTAAGCAAAACTTAATGTTTTTTTTTTAAGACTTTGTTTTGTTGATTTTTCGCGCTTTTTAATCTCCAAGAAAGACCCGATAAGGTTATCTTCAGTTCTATTAAACCGGAACCACACCTAATTTCCCTAAGTCTGAGCACCTTAATCAAAGCGTGTGTTGTGTTGTGGAGTCGTGTGTCGATATCGCTACGAAAATTTCATATGCGTAGTGTTGTGTTGCTGTGGCGCATGAAATATAATGGAATAAACCGACACACGACTTCAAAACAAAACACACGAGACAAGTGTGGATCCGACTTCAGTCGGATTATTAAGGTGCTCAGACTAAAGGAAAATAACAGGATAGCATTATTAATTATTTATTTTTAATTTGTTGAAGTGATAAAACCTCTGACAGACAATTAGAAAAATCGCTATTTTCAAACCCCCGCTCAAAAGGCTGAGAAAAAAACCTTCCAGAGTGTTGTTTTCAATTGTTTCGACGATATGCAACTCTCCTACTCATTTTTTGGTTATACCTGCATCTACTCCCAAAATTTGTCGCCTCTTAGATTATAATTACAGTCAAACTTCGATAACTCGAACTTTGATAAGTTTGTATAGCTCGAACTTTATAATGTGGCAACAGCGTTTAAAATTTAAATTCCCTATAATTTGTCCCTCTTAACTCGAACTTCTATAACTCGAATTTCTTTACAACTCCAAAAAAACGACACGTAAGTAAGTTATGGAAAAATCCCCATTTATGAGAATAAATACGTGTACATTTCAAATTCGGATTTTTGGAGGAATCCATTTGAAAAGAGGATATTTTTGTGTTCAGGAAAATATAACATTACATACATTTCATTACATGTTTGGTTGGTGGTTGGAAGGTTGTGGGAAAAGAATTTTTTTTATTTTATTTTATGTGGTTTGTTATTAAATATTGTGGCATTATTTTTTTAATTAAGTTGCTGCTTGTGGTTTTGAAATTGTTTATTATGGCACCCAAACGCGTTCTGAAATAATTTAAGACAATTGCTGGTTTCATTTTAATATGTGTTTTGCATTTCGATAAACAATTTCTATAACTCGAAGATTTGCTAAGTCGATTTTTTTTTCTGCACAATAGTATCTAGTTCGAGTTACCCAAGTATGACTGTATATTATTCACCAAATAACATTTTAAGATGGAATTTAATTTTTGTAGGTACACAGCTATTTAAAATGAGTTCTATTTCGGTACTACAATTAATTGGTTAGCTTCTAAACTAACTAATTGTAGTACCGAAATAGAAATACATTTCTTACAACATACCTACGTCTTGCCGTTATTGGGTAGACCAGCACATTCTTGCGCTTACTGAAACTACCTTAATTATAGGTATGTTTGTTTGGTTAAATTTATTTAGCAACCTCTGTCATTATTTCTTGAAAGATTTTGTTAATTAACTAACATTGAGTGTAATGTAAAAAAAGTTTTTGTGCGATCTTTAGTCTAAATGCGTTTCGAGCCTGATAACAACAGCTTTTATCAGTTAGATCTTTTCGATAGCTTCTTCCGACATAAATAAAATGTACGGCATTAATACACCTACACTGCAAATTATATTTTTCTAGGGGAACTTGCTTAAATGCAGACACCTCTAAAGAAAGTATAATGCACGTGGCCCCGACTAAAATCTATTAGAAAGGTAACAACAGATATCTAACTGATGAAAACCAGGTGTTATTATCAGGCTCAAAACGCATTTTGACTAAAAGTCTTATTAAAACTATTATTTGAATTTCATTGAATACAGTCCACTAAAACAAAAACAGTAAACGTATTTTCTACGTTTGTCTTCTCATTATTTTAAAATTTTCTTTTAAGTACAAAAATATGTTCTGCATTTTTTCAAGAAGTTTATTGTATGTTTGAAATGCCATACCTATATGGTATTATTCACGGCGCTCTTGTTGTTTGTACTCGGTGAATTCTTCTGTCATGAAGTTTCTGTTTGAATAAAATGCACCAAATCACAATTTTTTTGAGGAATACAGCGAATTATAATAAACTGTCATAAATAACTATTAATGGCCGCCATCGGGAACCTGTGTAGAGCTATCCAGATACGTTCGTGTTGTCGTGTAAAAAAAAAACAGCTGATGACAAAACAGCTTTTGCTGTTGGAAAGGTCACACCAAAAGCATAAAACCTTTGCCTAACAATTCAGCCGTAAAAAGTAGTTAGATCTAAAAGTACGCCAAGTTCTAAGTTTATTAATGTTAAATATCAAATATTTTAGGTAGATTAATATGGAAGAACCTCAACATTATCAGAGAAATCTGTTATTTAATCATTACTGACTGAAATTGAGTTGGTTTACTAGTCAAGTTTTCATTTTAAAATTGAGTAATAAGCTAATAAAAGAAAACTTGCCAAGTAAACCAACTCAATTTAAGTGAGTAATCCTTAAATAATAGATTTCTCTGATAATTTTGAGAGCGGTAGGCGAGATGTTCGAAAATTTTATCAGAGGGTGAAGCGATCCACCCAAGGATTCAAGGCTAGAACGGAAGCCTGCCGAGATGAGAGTGGGAATATGGTAGTAGACACACAGTCAGTGCTGAGGATCTGGAAAGAACACTTCTCTAGACTGCTTAATGGCGAAGACAGCCAAGATGCCGCTAATAGGCAGAACGCTCCATTCAACTTGGACGATGATGGCCAAGAGTTCCGTCCACCCGACCTAACCGAAGTTCAGCTGGCGATATCCAAACTTAAGTCGTACAAGGCTGCAGGTGCGGATGGCTTACAAGCCGAATTATTTAAATCAGCGGGAGATGAATTGGCTAGGAGCATACACCAGCTCATCTGCAAAATTTGGTCGGAGGAAAGTATGCCCGATGAATGGAACCTCGGTATAGTGTGCCCCATCCATAAAAAGGGAGATGTTCTGAAATGTACCAACTACAGATGAATTAGTCTCCTAAACGTCGCTTATAAAATCTTGTCGGCCATCCTGTGTGACCGCTTAAAACCTTTTGTCAACGATCTGATCGGCCCTTATCAGTGCGGTTTTAGGCCAGGCATGCAACCGTCGATCAAATGTTCACACTCCGACAGATTTTAGAAAAATCCCGGGAATTCCAGATCGATACACACCACCTTTTTATCGATTTTAAAGTCGCGTATGATAGCGTGAAAAGGGACAAATTATACAGAGCCATGTCGAGTCTCGGCATCCCTGCCAAACTCGTCCGCTTGTGCAGGATGACGATGGAGAAATCTCGCTGCTCCGTCAAAATTGGTAAGAACACCAGCGATTCCTTTGATGTTGAGAAAGGATTCAGGCAAGGCGACGCGTTATCATGCAACCTATTCAACATCGTTCTTGAAGCCATTGTACGCAACGCACATGTCAACACCAGCGGTACAATCTATCAAAAGTCCGTTCAATTGCTTGCATATGCGGATGACATAAACATTGTCGGCAGAACGAAGCGAGCTGTGGCAGGGGCATTTGCAAGCATTGAATCGGAGGCGGCTAGAATGGGATTGGCGGTTAATGAGGACAAGACGAAGTATATGCTGTCATCGAGAGAGGAATCTCAACATCGTCGACTCGGGCAAAATATCACGATGAACAGATATAACTTCGAAGTTGTCAAGGACATTGTCTACCTGGGCTCCACTATTACATCGCAGAATGACATCAGTGCAGAGATCAAGCGAAGAATTACTCTTGCCAACCGCTGTTTCTTCGGTCTAAGAAGGCATTTAAGTAGTAAGGCCCTCTCCCAGAGATCCAAGGAGACTTTATACAAAACCCTAATCATCCCGGTCCTGCTTTATGGGTCAGAAGCATGGACACTGAAAGATTCGGATAAAAGTCTGCTAGGGTGCTTTGAGAGGAAGATTCTTCGTGTGATTTTCGGTCCGGTGTGTATCGAAGGAGTATGGAGGAGAAGATTCAACGACGAGCTATACGGGTTATACAGCGACGTTGACCTGGTCAAAAAGCTGAAAATACAGCGACTGAGATGGCTGGGGCACGTGGAGCGTATGGACAGCAACGCACCTGCCCGACGAGTCTTGGAATCCAACCCCGATGGGGTACGCAGCAGAGGAAGAACCCGTAACAGATGGCGCAATCAAGTGAATGACGACATCAAAGCACTCGGTGTGCGCAACTGGAAGCGGCTAGCTAGGGACAGAGCTGGCTGGAGAGGCTTGTTAGTTGAGACCGAAGCCCATCCTGGGCTGTGAGCGCCATCAAAAGTAAGTAAGTGATAATTTTGAGGTTCTTCCATATAAAAAATTAAATTGGGTGGCACAACGGCTCGTGAAGAACCAGGGCCTAGTGACTAACAACTCGCAACCATTCCTGTGTGCGCCTGTCGACAGGAATGGAAGGGACCTACAATTTTATGACGAATCCGAACGGCTAGACGAGAAGCACTTATTCGTGACAAGTGATACTCTTGGAGGATTTGTCAATTCCTCGCAAGAGGCAGTAGCCCTGAAAATTTTTTTTTACGTGGACGATGCTGGGAAGAGAACCCAGACCTCTAGTGTGACAGTCGAACGCACTAACCATTACGCTACGGGCTACTACGGTTCATCCATATTACTCTACTTAAAATATTTGCACCCTTATTCATAAAGAAAAAATAAGTATTTTAGCTCCCGTGTTTAGGAAAACTACACCATGGAATAAGAATGTTCCGGACTCAAATGGAGCAGTAAACAATTGTCTAAGTTTGAGCCCAGAAAATTCTTATTCCATGGTGTAGTTTTCCTAACACGGGAGCTAAAATAACTATTTTTTCTTTATGAATACGGTTGTTGATATTTAACATTAGTTTAGTTTAGTTTATTTTGCCAAAATAATAGACAATAAATTAACAATAATATAAAAAACAACAAAATTAAATATAAAAATATACAAAAGATAAAAGTTTAAAAACAGCAGAATAGAAAATATGTACAATTATAGTGATATACTCCGTTTACATGACAGGATTCGACGATCGAATCGGATGATAGGTATACGACCTCACTGAATCGAATTTAAATATAATCGAAGTACACTTGAGGTGACACTTTAACTTGACTGTGTGCGTGAGGAAATAAGTTTATGGGGCAATATCACACTGGCTCAATTTTTGTCTGAACTAAAGCCAGACTAACTTTTCTTTCAATAACACACGGGCCGAGCAAAGCTGGCTGAAAATTGCTTGTACATGAACTGGCTTTAATTATTGTATTACTACTCTCAGTTTGAGAATCGCAAAAAAAAAAAAATGTATTTGGGCCATGGCTCAATTTTGAACTAGACTAAGCTGGGGAAATGAAAGTTTGTTGGCAAGGGAGGTGAAGTGTGAGGAAAGAAACGACTGAAATGTTCATCCTTGTTTCGAGCGTACTAACAAAGTTTAATTACTAAAGGTTAGACCGCACTAGGCGGAACTGCACTGCAGCGGAACTGCGATTCAAAATAATTTGTATGAAATTTAATGAAGTTCAGTTGCCGCTTAGTGCGATATAGCTCATACAGTTTCATACAAATAATGTTTTGCCGCGTCGTGAAGTGTAGTTCCGCTGCAGTTGTGTGCGGTCTTACCTTAATACATACACAGTCGTTTGTTTCTAGGCAAAATAAACAAATCAGTTGTCATGCAAAACTGAAAATTTTAAGGGAAATTATTTTTTTTATTCTCAAACTGAGAGTACTAATACAATTAAAGCCGGTTTATGTACACAGAATTTTCAGGCAGCTTAGTTCACCCCGTGTGCGATTAGGGGGTTCACACTCATCGACAAGTTCATCAACTCGTGTCGAAACGTCACACAATTTGTAATGTGAACACAAGTTGAACGACTGTCGGATGTTTTTCAAATTTTTTTAATATTTTGTTCGGTCGAACGACCGCTGTAGCTAATGTGAACACTAGTTGAACAACTGATATGTCTGAAAATTTGGATTTTAATGTTTCTTTTTAAACACGCCGTGTTTGCTTTTTGAAAATTTATTTACAAATGAAGTTGATGTGCCGGTCGTTGAATAGAGGTGTTCACACTCATCGACAAGTCATTCAACCTGAGTCGTGTTGCTAGCGTTCACATTCAAGGAACTCCTCATCAACCTCATTTGTAAATAAATTTTCAAAAGGAAAAAACGGAGTAGATGTAACTTTTTGCACCAGTATCAGCGAAGGAAATTCATATTTCCTCCCTTCCTTTTGTGGATTTACTTCTATTTCAACCAATTCTCTATGAATCTCACATACAAAATTAAAAAGAAACACAAAATCCAAATTTTCAGATATATCAGTTGTTCAACTAGTGTTCACATTAGCTACAGCGGTCAAAAAAATTTGAAAAACTTCCGACAGTCGTTCAACTTTTGTTCACATTACAAATTATGTGACGTTTCGACATGAGTTGATGAACTTGTCGATGAGTGTGAACCCCCCTAATGCGACTTGTCAATGAGTGTGAACCCCCTATTGATGGAAAAGTAAGTCTGGCTTTAGTTCAGCTCAAAATTGAGCCAGTGTGTGATGGCCCTTATAGTTTGTTAGTCCGCTCGAAACAAGGATGAGCATTTTAGTCGTTTCTTTCCTCACACTTCACTTCCCTTGCCACCAAACTTTCATTTCCCCAGCTTAGTCTAGTTCAAAATTGAGCCTGTGTGTGATGGCCCATGAATATGGTGACTAAGAGAGAAAAAAAAACAACAAAACAAAATAAAGCAAATTGAAATACACACACTTAAAACTCGAATCTTTAATTTTTCAATCCAGGTCTACTTGTATTTTTCGATTCGATTCAGCTCGCAAAGTGGAATCGGATCGAGAAATCCTGTTTGAATCCGATCCAGGTCTATATGGAATTGAATCCATCTTCAAGTCTGATTCAATTCTCCATGTAAACGAAGTAATAATAAATTTATGTAATAAAATAATAAACTTAGAATTAATAATAATATAATAAATTGAACTTGGCTTACTTTTAGATCTCACTACTTTTTACGGCCGACTTGTAACGCAAAGGTTTTTGTATAAAAGAACTTGGCTCGTTTTTTAACACTAATGTTTTAGTGTGATTTCACTACTATATATAATAGATATCAATTCTGCGAAAGTGGGCGGATGCCACGCCCTCTGAATGAAAAATCTCAATTTTTAAAATTTTGCATTTGCTTGCAATTCTAGTCCCTTTGCCCCTTTTGCCTTTTCCCGCACTTTATGCCCTACCGCTGTACCAAATTCTATCAATTTACGACAATCAGAAGTGCTTCAAGTAATTTATATTCTATGAAAATGGGCGGGTACCACCCCCTGAAAGGAAAATCTTTAATTTTTTAATATTTTTTCCTTCGTGTACACCACAAGGCCTATCGTTGTGCTAAATTAAAAGATTCTACGATGTGCTCAATAAATTTGATGATCTGTCAGTGAGTCAGTGAGTTACGGTTTTTGAAGTCTTATATCTCAGGAACCACTACTGCTAAAGAATTAAAATTTGGTGAGTTGCAAATCTGGTGAGCTTAGCAAATGCTGCGAGTTTGAAGTTTCTGACTTTATTGGTACTGAAGTTAGAGGGGGTCCAAAATCGCCAGAGTTTGATCCTGTAAAAAGGGTGTAGTGCCAGAACTTGGGCACTACCGTGCCCTTTGATATCCAAGCTATCCGAAAAATGTTAGTATACGTTTGTATCCTCATGCGAAATGTCAAAAAAAAAACAGTCCGTTCGAAAACCTATTATGGGTACGAACCTATCTTAGATAGGCTATCGCATAGGTTTTTGATCGGGGCCAATATTAGTATACACATTTTTGATGACAAATAATGTTTGTTCAACGAAGCTTAACAAACAGTTTAGAACAATAAAAATACAACTTTTTGCTGTTCAATGACAATCTTCTGTTCCAAAATGTTCTGATTTGCTGTTATATGAGTATGTTTTGAACAAACAGAATAGATTAGGATTTTCTTGTACGTACTAACTTTCTAGGTAGAACAACTAAGAACAGGTTTTATGTTGTAAGCTGTTTTGACGTTTTTCATAAATCTGTTCTATTCTGATCTGACTTTTGCTTTTCTCAACACTATTTCTCTTCGTTATTGGTCTTGTAGACCGCTTTGTGTTGCTAATCAAAATGTTCACTTAATTAACAAATAGGTACCTACGTCTCTCAAAATGTAAGCTCTAGTAATGTTCAAACACATCAGTTATTACCGGTTCCGGGTAACAATAACAATACGATTTGTATTGAAAAAAAAAAACATGTGTTTCTTCCTACCTATTTAAAATTGTATATCTGATGTCAAACTCATCTATTAAAATTAACATTATAGGTATGAACCTACCTACGTCTAAATAGGTAGACACAATTTTTATTTTTTAATTATTACCTACCTACCTATGTTAAGGGTGTCTCTTAATTTTGTTTTTTCTGATATTCAAATGGCGTCGCCCTAATATTGGGTTGCCGTGCACGCCAAAATTTACTTTTTGTGTTTGGTATGCAGTTTTATGTTTTCGGGGTAGATCTTTCCAAATCTTTTATCCGTTATGCTCTATCTCTTTCCATTGCAAAGATATACATAATGGTTTTGACGTATATCCATCAAATTCATTAAGTTCACGTTTTGTTTTGACGTAAACGCTAAAATGTGGCATTTACGTCAAATTTTGCATACAATTTAAGCAGATTTATTTTTAAGAATTGTTTTGACGTACGTCTTATTGTCCTACAACGTACGTCATCACACTTATAATGCTTGTTCAGTATTGTTTTGACTTGTGCCTACAATATACAAGGGAACGCTGTTTAATCGTATGCACGTACGTCAATAGAAAGAAAATATTTTTGTTTGGTTTTGTCGTACGTGCATACGATTTTACTGTGCCCGTAAAAAATTAGGTATAAATTAGGTTCTCCTTGAAAAATATTTCATTTGTTTCTATCTTTTGTCGTGAGACGAGTTGATTGAAGGATCATAAAAATGAATTCTCCAGTATCCATTATGGATGAATCCCTTCTTTCGTAAGAACTTATATTCTTCTGTATAAGTTTTAAAGAACCTATTGTTAAGGGCTGAGCGTTTAACTAGTTAGCAACTTCCTAAGTATTTACCATTTTACTAGCTATTCCAAAATTTCAAACCTTTTGCTAACTAACAGGGGCGTATACAGCTTTACTTCTTGGGGGGGGTCACGCCGAAAAAAAAAAATAACACAGACTTATACAGTGCTTTGCATAAGTATAAACGCACCTGTAAAAATGCATTTTATAGAAAACAGGAAATGGAAGCGACACCTTACTATTTTTTTATTTAATGGCATCAGTAAACAAGGGAATTGAGCAAAAAAAAAAAAGTCCCGTTATTTTCCCTAGCGTTGTTTAGAAAATAAAAACAGATTTTTTCGTATTGCAGAAGTATAAACGCACTATGCAAATCTACATTAAGCTTCATTTAATTATGAGTTTCGAGATGACAAACAACGTAGCCGCGTGGTATACATTTAAGAAATACGGAAGAAATACGGAAGGCCAAAATTCAAGACTTTCGTTCAAGTATCCTAAGATGTAGGCCTATTCTTAGGAAAAATTTCGAGATTGGGTCGTTTTTCCGTAATTTCATACCAGATCCAGAATCTTATGGAACGAAAATAAGACCCGGGGGTCCGCAGATGCTGACACGTTGCGATAATAGCCGAACAATCAATGTTGCATCTAATGGGGTGCAATTTTTGAGTGCAATTCGTTACGAATTGGGGTTAGGCGTTTCATTTTCGACGGTTTTTCGTACTTTGCAGTAGAGTGATTGTTAGGGGCAAAATGGCGCCAGCTCCAAATCTGACAACAGCGCACAAACAAAAGATATTGGAATCTACCCGTCAAAATATGGACCGCTATTGAAAAACCGTACTTAACATTTTATTATTTAACGCTTTAACTCTTCTTATTTCAAAAATTAATTTAATACCACAATCTAGTGCATTTTTTTTTACAAAGATTGTTTTCAGTGACAACAAGTAGTTAAGCCTTGATGGGCAAGAAAGTTTTTACGGTTATTGGCACAAAAAATGCATTAAATTGTGGCATTAAAACATTTTTAAAATAAGAAGAGTTAAAGCGTTAAATAATAAAATGTTAAGTACGGTTTTCCAATAGGGGCCCATATTTTGACGGGTAAATTCCAATATCTTTTGTTTGTGGGCGTTTGTCAGATTTGGAGCTGGCGCCATTTTGCCCCGAACAATCACTCCACTGCTTCTTAAAGTACGAAAAACTGTCGAAAATGAAACGCCGAACCCCAATTCGTAACGAATTTCACTCAAAAAATGCACCGAATTATATGTAATATTGATTGTTCGGTTATTATCGCAACGTGTCAGCATCTGCGGACCCCCGGGTTTTATTTTTGTTCCATAAGATTCTGGATCTTGTATAAAATTAGGGAAAAACGACCCAATCTCGAAATTTTTCCTAAGAATAGGCCTACATCTTAGGATACTTGCACGAAAGTCTTGAATTTTGGCCTTTTCCGTATCGCTTAAATGTATACCACGCGGCTTCGTTGTTTGTCATTTCGAAACTCATAAGTAAATGAAGCTTAAACGAAATTTGCATAGTGCGTTTATACTTCTGCAATACGAAAAAATCTGTTTTTATTTTCTAAACAACGCTAGGGAAAATAACGGTCCTTTTTTTTTTTGCTCAATTCACTTATTTAGAATAAAAAAATAGTAAGGTGTCGCTTCCATTTCCAGTTTTCTATAAAATGCATTTTAACAGGTGCGTTTATACTAATGCAAAGCACTATTTATAAAAAGTCAAGTGCCATATATTTTTTTTTTTATATTTTACTGTGAGTATAAACAAGAAAAGGGAAAAAGTCTTAATTAACTATACTATAATACATTTATATAAAAAATAAATTGGGTGGCACAACGGCTCGTGAGGAACCAGGCCTAGTGACTAAAAACTCGCAAACATTCCTGTGTGCACGTGTCGACAGGAATGAGAGGGACCTACAATTTTATGCCGAATCCGAACGGTTAGATGAGAAGCACTAATTCATGACAAGCGATAACTCTTGGAGGATTTGTCAATGCGTCCAAAGAGACAGTAGCCCTGAAGTTTTTAGTTTTAAGGTGGACGAGGCTGGGAAGTGAACCTAGTTCTCTAGCGTGAAAGTCCAACGCACTAACCATTACGCTATTGGTTGAAATAAGCTCATTTTGAAATAAGAATTTGTATGGGAAATGATGTACATTCGGATCTCATTTGGAAATTTTCAACGAAATTACCTCATTTGGCCCAGTGAAACGTATAGTATTAGTATAACGGGCTATTCGTTTCTATACCTTAATACAACATTTTTTTAGGGCTGGCCACAAGACTAGAAAAGTCTCGGTCTCGATCTCGCATGACGAGACCGAGACTAGACGAGGCGAGACTGCCTTTAAAGCAACCGAGACGAGACTGTATATTTGGACCGACATTTACAGAGAGTCTAATAAATTAAAAAAATCCAATTTCAGTTAAATATTTATTTTCTTCTGCACATATTCAAACGATAATTGAAAATATTTCATTCCAATAATCAACAGTTTGTCCGGCAATCGTATTTTTCGGAGACGAGACCGGGACGAGACTTAATTATACGAGACCGACACGAGACCGAGACGAGACAAAAAATGTTCGATTTTAACGAGACCGAGACTTACAAAAGTCTCTCAGAGTCTCGTCTCGTGGCCAACCCTACATTTTTTGTTTTGGAGGACCTCAGCAACAGCATACAGCAGTCTCCAGTTGCCTGAGCAACAAATCTGAGTTTAGCAATCAAAATACTGAGGAAAAAATATTGGATTCGCTGGGTCATTTGTTTTGAATTTTGTTCAGAATTTATTTTATTTCAGCTAGTTCTAATTTGAATTGAAGTTGCAGGAAATATTAGTAAAATAACATTAGGTACTCTCTTTTCTGTTTCTGAAATTTAAGTAAACAGTTAAATATAAATATTCACTACTGAAAATGAAAACAATAGTTCTGATTTTCAAAAATGACCACTTGGGCAAATTGCTTATACAATAACAATAGTGGACAAATTAAAATACATTACAAATTCGTATTTTAATTGAATACAAAGATTCGTTTTCGTTGCTTTTCAATAAGTGTGAAAAAAGTTCAGGAGTGATTTGTATATGCTTCTGATTTGAAAACAAAATAATTTTGTTTCTAAGCTGGCCATACGTGACCGAACCAACGAGCCGAACGCCCCGGAGGTGAACCAAATTGCCCGTGAGTGGGAAAACTCAGATGGCTTCGTTTGGTTCGGCCGAAGAATTTGGATTTTCAGCCAGTCCAAAATCCACGAACATGAACCTTCGAATGTTCGGCTCTATCGTCTGCGGGGAATCAGCAAGCCTAGCAGTTATGTTTGCTTCCAACTTTCCAATCGCTCCACCGCACCGTTACTAAATAATAAAATCCTACTTTCTCACTCTTCTCATTAAATTGTAGAATACAATTTTCACAAAAAACATCTTATTGTCTTATTTTCTCCATGAGAGACCGGAACCAAATAGCTCCGAGCTGTTCGGCTCGGTCGTGTATGGCCAGCTTAAGACTGTCAGGATGGCAAAGTGAAAGGCAAAATAAATATGTACAACAAATATACCTAATCTTTTTATCTTTCTTACCAGTAAAGCCTTTCTGATAAAAATAATTGACAAAGTTGTTAAATTCTGTAAACCTTGTCGCGTTTTTGTCAAGGATTCCATTTGACTGGTCAAACGGTCACCAAGGAGGAGTTCCAATAAATCGCCTTTACCATAGCTATAAACTTTTGCATTCACAGAGAAAAAAACAACGTAAAATCAAAGCAAAAAACTTTGATTCTAATATTTTTCGGAACGATTTGGCGCCAACGCCGAAAATTCTCAAATCAAAGTGGAGCGACTTTATTTCAAAGTGATTTCATACTTGAAAACGAACTAGATTTTACTACGTTTATATGTTGATTTAAAGTGGAATCAAGGTTAAATCAAATTCATCCATCTTTTAAAACAACATTTATCTACTTCGAATCAACGTAGATTGAACTTCGCTTGGTTAGGTATTGATTCAAAATGGCTACCCACGCCACGCTAAAGTGAATCGTTTAATGCTATGAGTATTTCATATTAATAAATATAGGAAAAGTAATTAAATATTGTTTTTCGATTATATGAAAGTGAATTTTAAGTGCGCGTTTAATTTGTTCACAAATGTAAGGGAGATACCTCGAAAAACAACAACGCGCTCTCGAAATTCTTTATATTAAGCTTACAAATACAAAAAAATTGAGGTTTACTTGACTATGCAACACTTTGAAACTACGTTGATGGCACTTTAAATGCCATTAAAGTGGATCGTAATGTAAAATGTGGATTTCAATGTAAAAATGAATACGTTTCACTTTGACACAAGGTTGAGCGCACTTTAAATGTGGATCTCAATGTAAAAATGATAACGTTTCACTTTAAAACAACGTTGAACGGAATGTAAATGTACAAAAGTTGATTTCAATGTATAAATAAAAATGTTTTACTTTGAAACTAGGTTGAATCTCTTAAAATTACGTCGCATATTAAAATTAACATTGTTTCAACGTAAAAATAAAAATGCACGACTTAAAATACTTTAGATCAAATACGGTCGTATTTAATTTTAGATCGCAATTTTTCCCTCAGTGATACGGGATTCATAGGTTCCTTTGTAAAAATAATCCACATGCATATTAACAACATTATTTTTCGATCATAAATGTTGAATAAGTGCAAACAAAATCATATCATAATAGGTTTTCATCATAGTTTTATATATTTATGAATATTTCTCGTTCACATTAACATTTTTTGGTTAGAATAACAATAAATCGAAAGTTGTCACTCACATTATGTAGATATTTTTGTTTGCTTTTAAAAATAATCTTCTCTGTCATACAGAAATCAAATAAAACAATTTCTATATGGTGTTCTATAATGTGTTTAAAGATTTTATTTTCAGAAATATAAAATGTTCTTTTTCAAAATCCTATTGGTTTTACTTTACTGAGTGAACATTTGGAAACAACTACAGTCTTTAATTTCTGTTTGGTTAAACAGGTTTTGGCTGTCATCTTAAAACGGAACCTATGATTGTTTATGCATATATTTTAAGATTTTAATGTATTATCATATGAGAAGTTTGTTGTTATCTTAAATTTTAGGTACGAGGAAGAAAATCTAAGTTGCATCAATTGAATACAAAATATGGTAGGTAGGTATTTCATTGCCATGAAAATTAAATTCCTTATTGAAATCCAAGTTACCAACATTCAAATTTTCTATTGAATTCTGAATTTACCAATCGAAAATCATATTAGCTTTCTAGGTAACCAACTTGCTTTTTTTTGGATGTGGTTACTAAATAATTATTTCAGATCAACAAAATTATCTTGAGTTCTCGGGGAGGGACATGACCCCGTGACCCCCCCCCCCTGTATACGCCGTTGCTAACTAATAAAATGCTAATTAAGCAGACAGTAGAACATTTGTAGGGTTTAAATTTGATGAACACAAATTTTTGGACCATTGTTTCTATCTTTTAAGTTTGTTGGAGAAACAAATATTGCTTTGTCATGTTCACTTTGGTAAAAAAAATTAAATTAATTAGTAAATAAATAAATTAATGATATAAGAAGTTTGTATCCTTTTATATCATAATAGGATAACGGCTCACGTACACAAAACCCGTCATCGGCCGAATTATGCTCGGCCGTGTCATCGGCAGAATTCGGCCAATTGAATCAAAGGTATGTACGCGCTACAGCACTTCAACGGGCATCGTCCGGTGTCGCCTGATAATAACCGATCAATGGACATATCCGAACTTGTTTGGATTTTATGTCAGTTTATCGTTGTTTCTTGCCAGAATAAAATGAAATTCAATTAAAAATAATATTAAATTAGTATTCAAAAATTAATTAATTGTGTTTGTAATAGAGCCACGTTCAGTTTTTACTTTTCACACTCCGACTGGCATTGTTTAAAATCGGCATCGTTAAAAATAGACATAGAAAGAGAACGGCAGAAGTGTAAGCAGGCGAAAATCGGCCGGTTAATCGGTTTCAGTGTACGCGAACCGTAAGAAATATTTTGAAGTTCTTTTCAATCAACTGAACTAATAATTATTATTTACTTTATAGTATCTAATAATGTGAAATGTTTTTTAAAGTTATTTTACTACTTTGTTATTACGAAATGTGAAATAAATATTTTTTTTTTTGTTCTAAAAAACTTTGTCTTTTTTTTGAAACATAAAAACGTGTATCTAATAACACCTGTAATAACAACCATATATTACACCTGTAATAACTGGTTGTTATATCACAAAAAATTGTTGAAGTGTCATTGTTAGATTTAGTTGAAAATTGTTACATTTCATTTAGGAACGATTTATTGTTATGGTGTTTTCGATTGGTAAATTCAGATTTCAATCTAAAAATTGATTTATTTCGTGGCGAATCGAACGCCAATTCAAATTGATTTATTTTTGTCATTGTATTCGTGTAATTTTATGTATGTTTCATAGCATCACAAAACTCGTCATCACTTGATGCACTTTCAGAAGAAAACAATGAGCTTCATGAATTTACAATTCATTTTTAACAGCTTGCATTTTATATTAGAAACACTTCCCTTTATATTTAGAACGCAAATTTCATTAACCGAAATAAATTCTAACAATACAAAAAATTTTGTAAAGTGACAACTTAAAATTGTGTTGGTATTAGTGTACGAGGGGTAAATCTGCCGAAAAATCTAGATCTGCAAATTTGATTTTAAATAAAAAAAAATCAATTTACTTGCCCATTGGAATTAAAATCTGCGTTTTGACAGATTTAAATCAAAAATAAATTGATTTATTTTACCAATGAAAAGCACCATTAGATAATGTTGATCTGTCAAACGAACATTTTGGAAAACTTTATTTCATTGTTAATTACCACAAAATCACGTTATTTTTCAACAACATACGCTGCTTTTTCATTCAAAATGGTAACAAATTCAATTTTAATTCATTTCACTTCACCAAAAGCTTTGTTTTGATTCTTCAATTTGTATTATGTAAACAAACCTTCTCACATGTGCTTTGACAGATCAACACTTTCAACTCATATCATGGAGATGAGTTGTAAATAGTTACGAATTGCAACTATTTGACACTAATAAACTGAATTTAGGAACGATGTGGTGACGTCATATAGTTACAAATCGTAACTATTTTGTAATAAAGGAACGACCATTGTTAACTATATTTAACCATAGTTAACTATGGTTAATAAAAAAACGCACCACGTGTGTGCACAATTTTTGACGTATGTGTACAAGAAAATATTGATTTCAGTGGCGTATACGGCAAACTCATTTTGTAATAAATTTTTATTTTTTTATTTACATTTTTTGAAAGAGGATTTCCGTATGAATATCGTGACGAAAAATGAAAAAATCCCAGCGGTTGGTTTTCGAGCAATATGCTGTCAAATGCGATTTCCCAAAAACATTAAAATGGCGCTTACGGTAATCCAATATTAGGGCAACGGTGGGTATCATGGATCTTGTTGTGTAGATGATACCCACAGAAGTTTTTCTACGTCCCGAAAATTTTTAAAATAGGTAGTTTCTTTTGGCTCTCTAGGTCTCTAGGGATGCTAGTTATAAAATAGCAGAAGTTCCTTCTTCTTAAAATTTAAAAACAGACCATTTTTACTCGATATATGGCTGAAAACCCTCAACAAATTGGTTGTTTTTTAAAGTTTTCTCGATTTTAAAGGCCCACACGGGTTTGGGAACGAGGAAATAAGAATCGTCTTAGATGTAAAAGAAATATAACCATTTATTTTTAATTTTTAAGATTTTGTAAAAATTGTAAATGCTTTTTTTTTTCAAAAAAAAAAATTGAGCCGATTCACCCATGAACGAATTTTCACAAAATCACAAGCAGAGGGAAAAATGGTTATAATCCATTATTTTACATAAAAAAGGCCGCGGGGTCTAGAAGTACCATTTTTAAAAATTTCCGGGACGTAGAAATGCTTCTGTGGGTATCCTCTACAAGAAACACGATACCCATTTTCAATATCCGACAAACAAAATTTAAGAGACACCCCTATGTACATATGTATGTATTTCCTATGAAACAATGCCTACATTATTATAATTTTTCTCTTCTCTATCATTATAAATCTAAACAATACAATTTTAAAAACACTTCTACAAAATTAAAAAAAAAACATAATAAACTTATAGCAAGTGATCTAGTACAGATTGCAGTTCTAAATGTGTAGGTAGGTAAGTAACGAAACTGTACTTAAAATTTTTATTCATACCCACAATCCCAATTTTATGTTAAAACCATCAACGATTTTTACCTCAATGTCATTTTTTCGCCAATTTTAATATTCTTTAATTTGTGTGGATATTTGCAAAACACTCAGCAAAAAAAAAAAAAAATTATGGTCATCCCCTTTATTAAAATTATTTCAATCTATTCAATTTTCCCATACCTACAAGTTCATGAATACATAAAATCTTCTAAAAATCGCATAATTCTTGTATTTATCTTAAAGAAAATCCACGAACAAAATCCCATAAAGCATAAATCCAGTTACTCCCTTTGAATTCTTTGTTAATACCTACCAACAATAATCAACAGTGAATACGTAAATCAACCACCACCAAATAACCCCAAAGAAAAATCCACATGAAACAACCATGAAAAAACATTTAAAAATGCACTTAAAAAAAATTGCCTACACACATACAAATAATTTGAATAAACTCTTAAAATGTTTCACTCTACCTCACAGACTCCTCTAACGACGCGTCATTCATAACAATAATAAAAATAATCCATCTACTCTACTGCGAGTTTGTTGGCGAGTTCATAACACAAAATGAAATAATTTCCATCCACTGCCACTCCAAATGCCATATGACCGTGTGCACAAAGAGAAAAAGAAAATAACTCCCCATCGCCATCGTCACCTTCCTTCCACACATCGAACCGAACCTACTACATCATCTCTGCTTGTATCTCCTTCTTTTGTGACTATTTGGTTCTCAACCATATTTCAATTCGATTTTAATTAAAAAAATAAAAAAAAAATCGTCTCCAGCATTGCACGTACACGTATACGGCAACGAAACAAAGCCAACCGAACCCAACGATAAGAAGAAAGACAACTCAACTCAACCGAATAGGTACCGAACCAATCGCAAGGCATCGACCACTGCGGGGCCAGGCGCTCGACCACCCTCAACTTAAATTCGATTTCTTCCTCCGATTTCGGTGTTCTCCAGCTAAACAATCTACCTAGCTTCCTCCCACCCCTACCCTGATTATCCAACACGAGAAAACATCAAAAATAAAATGGAACAAGCAACAAGAAGCAGAAGAGTGCATTTAATATCAAAAAATAATGACAAAAAAAAGAAAACGAAGGGATAGATAACAAAACCGAAAAACACAGAAATAGACGCAGCAATCTCTGCGAGGAGGCGCGCACACGGCCCAACACATCACCCAACGAAAACGAACAACAACCATGCGACCTGACTCCTGTGAAGCCCGACAAGGCGACAACGACAAACTCTGAAACAAAACGACAAATAGGAAGACAACAACAAAACAAACCTTTTCCAAATGAATCAACTTGGAGTAGTTGAATTCCGGGAAGGAGTTCGAATTGGAGGCGAACAGTTCCATATTGAGGCGGATGGTCTTGTTTAGCTTTGTCGTCGCTGTCGATCCAGCTGCTGTGCTGCTGGACTTATGTGACGTCACTGGATCGGGCACACCAAAACGATGGAGCGCCGCACTAGAAGTTGCCATCTGCGAGATGGCACCGTTTCCTCCAGATGCAGACAGTGAAGATGCACCAGAGCCGCTACCGCTGCCACTGCCAATGTTGCTGCTTGCGCTGGTGCTGATGGTGGTGAAGGCGACTCTCTTGATTTCAGACATTTTGCTGTCGTCACTGGTAGTCGACGATGGCGATGATGGTGGCAATCACGAGGCAGCCGAAGCACGCATTGACAAGCGCCCGCTGGAGTCGGAGTGTGCTGCTGCCCAGAAAGGAGCACCACCACGACTACGTCGACGATAGATGATGATAGAGGGATGGATGTCAGCAGGCAGAGGCACTCACACGGAAACACAAATCCTCACACACTCGCGACACCAATATAACGACTGCGACTTTCGACTACGACGACAACGACTACGATGAATGCAGAAGAAAATTTTCGCAACAATTTTTCCTTTTCGATCGAAAATAAAATCGAATTATAAATTTTTTATTAAAACAGGAAATTCAAGTTTTCCCCCCAAAAACAAATTAAATTAGAAAAAAAATTTAGAATCCGATTTGTTTAGGGTTCTTTAGAAACAAATTCGAGTCCTTTTTTATGGATTTCGATTTAATTTTTGTAAATTAATTTTTTTCCATGGAAATTTTATATATATAAATGCTTGCTGCCTCTGCCGCCGAGAATTTAACACACAATTTTTTTGGTTCGAGAGTACAAAACGAATGAATCCACGGAGTCAATTTTCTTTCGCGAGACAGACTTTTATTTTTGGTCTTCTACGATACGATTTGCAAATTAGTAAAGTTTGTAAATTGTTTAATTAGATTTTGATTTGGTGGTAATTGAGGGTTTTTTGAAATTTCTCGTTGGTTTAAAGTGATTTGTGATGATGTATTGTTGGGGAAAAAAAAATTTATTTTTGCGAAAAAAATAGTATTTTCGTGTTAATTGATGGGGGAGACAAGTAGTTGCAGAACTCAATCTTTTTTTTGACAGTCGATTGGCAGCGGCGAAGAAAAATAGCCGCTGGAGCGCGTTTTGTGGATGGTTTGACAGTTTTGTCATTTGATTTCGCATGGGTAGAGTTCAGTGAGATGCCAGGGATGTGTTTATGAAACATAGCATAAGGTGTAGGTTACAGTTTTGTATTTGGTGTTGAACCATTTCATTTTAAATACAAAAAATTGAAAGTGGGAAAGAATTCCACTCGACTGCCAAATTTGTGGGCAAGAAATGACTTCATATTTTGTTTCCACACTTGCTTGTATTAATACATTTACCTTAACCTAAAAAAAACTGATAGAATGTGGGATAGAATTATAGAACCATTCCTAAAATTTTTCATGTATTAAGGCTCTCCCAAACCAATGCGAAACATTCGTTGCGGCGAAGAAACATTCGTCAGTCAAATTTATTTCATATGTTTCTCCGCCGCGTTGGTGTGGGTACTCTCATATATCACCATGTAAATAAATTTTGACATGCGAATGTTTCTTCGCCGTAACGAATGTTCCGCATTGGTTTGGGAGAGCCTTTAACCTTTGAGTATAAACATAATATGCGGTGCTTGTTTACATTCCAAAAACGTAACCATCATGGCACGGCGCGGTAATCTATGCGGTAATTCAATGTTCAATATATAGGGGTTTTACAACCACCATGGCTGCCAGCTGTCAAAATACCCTCGCTATATTGAATCACCCCCTATCACAGGCTCAAGTACTACAATGCATTATAGGGATAGGAACGAGCACTCCTTATTATATACTCAAAGCCCAACTAACAATTTTACTCCTATACTCATCCATAGAAGCTATTTATAATCGTTTATTGCACTCAATTAATCTCTCTTTTAGTAGTCCATAGAGTTAAAAAGAATAACTTTTTAACTCCTATAGCACCTTAATGAAGGAAATTCAGTTGCTATGAAGAACATTCTAAGAGAGTTCGAAAGAAGTGCTAAAGGTGTAAAGTATAGAGTGTAAAGAAAAATAAAAAAAATCATTTAGGTAAACCTAGGGATAGAACTCTGGATGCTTCGCACTACTCGTCGAGCTCGCTAACCGCTAGGCTAATCTCTTATATGAAATAATTAGCATTAAGGTTAGACCGCACCCAACTGCAGCGGAACTACACTTCACGACGCGGCAAAACATTATTTGTATGAAATTGTATGAGCTATATCGCACTAAGCGGCAACTGAACTTCATAAAATTTCATACAAATTATTATGAATCGCAGTTCCGCTGCAGTGCAGTTCCGCCTAGTGCGGTCTAGCCTTTAAAACCGAATCAAAGAATTTTTAAACTCACAATTTATCTAAAAAAAAATCCATTGAAAGCGTTTTAGGCTGCCGCCTGTGAACTAATATAAAGGTTAGACCGCACTAGGCGGAACTGCACTGCAGCGGAACTGCGATTCAAAATTTTATGAAGTTCAGTTGCCGCTTAGTGCGATAAAGCTCATAAAATTTCATACAAATAATGTTTTTCCACGTCGTGAAGTGTAGTTCCGCTGCAGTTGTGTGCGGTCTAACCTTAAGAGCCTAATGTTTTATTGCGCATAAGTATTTATGCAAATAATAAAGATTCCCACATTTTTGCAAGACTTAAAAAGTGTGCGCTCATTCGCATTATTACAAATTAATTATTACAATCATTACATAACACGTTTTACTTGAATTGCAAATGGTTGCAAAATGGAGTCATAGCGTTTGCAATATAAGCCCTTCCATATTTGCTTATATCAACATTATAGCAACCCAAGCAAGATACTAACTTTAAGGATTGCATTAATATTTCTTTGGATCTCTTTTGGATATGATTAAAGAAACATCAGTTCATCGCATTGTGACGCTGATGTTATTGCTAATTGAAAGTCTAATGGATCAGTTATATCACCTTTTGACCCCTATACCGATTTGGCTTCCCGTCAGAAGGATTTCTGGGTAACTTAAGATACGAATGACACTTTAATGTCTGAAATCGGAAGCAATTTTCTTAGTTGGGTAGTACGCAATCACGCTATCGTTCAATGTAGACCAGGACTTATCAATCGTCAACTTCTGCATTTGATGTTGTGATTTTTTTTTATCGAAATTTCTCAGAATCTAATCCACTAGGTACGCTAAATTTTAGCTCCCATACAAAATTCTTTAGCCAAGCAAAATTTTTGAGAGAACTTTGTATGGGAGCTAAAATTTAGCGAGATCTACGTACTATAGGCATTAGCATTGAAGTGTATCTGTGATTTTATTTAACCCTGCAATTTTTTTTTTTTGTTGTTCGTTGGTATCGCAATCTGTAGTTTTGGTTATCGTTGTGAATATTACGTACCTAGTGGATTAGATAACCCGAACACCACATATCAGTTCTGAGAAATTTCGATAAAAAAAAAATCACAACATCAAATGCAGAAGTTGACGATTGATAAGTCCCGGTCTACATTGAACGATTTTTCCAGTGCCGATCTTTTGTTCGTAGGTGAAGGGAGTGAAAAGTGAGGGGTAGGGATCAAATCGTTTGTACCGCAAAACTCGAAATTTTTCCAGTCTGTTTATGTTCTTCCAGTTTTTTGTGTGTGTTCGGTGTCAGTGTGCCGTTAAGTTGATGGTGTGAGTGAATATCAATGCAAAATGAAGAGCACAGAAATAAAAAAATGAAGAAGACAAGGAAAAAATCGTTCGGTGTTTACATTTCACACGATTTCTGGAAAAATCTTCGCTGAAATATCGGGCAATGTAGATCGGGACTAATCGACAGAAATTATTTATTGCCTACTTTTGTACAAAAGTGAGAAATAAAAATCTATTCTGAAGACACCTGCTTTCAAAAAAACAATGGAGAATTGTGCATGGTGGTTTAATTTATATGTCAGAACAATTTTCGTATGTTTTTTTGCAAGCATGTTTCTTTAGCCAGCATTTTAATTTCTCACTTTTGTACAAAAGTAGGTCTATGTTGTTGAGGCTTTAGCTTCAACGTGTAAAATTGTTCTGAATAAATTATTTTCATTTCACATTCCTGAACAAGCGAAAAAGACAACAGCTGTCAAATATTGAAGCGAATTCAAAAATTGACATCTGATACAACAAAAAAATAACCTAACTTTTCCAAATCAACAAAAATAATTTTTATTGTATCATCTGCCTTTAATAACCGCCAAAACTACAAAATTTAAATTCTTTAAATAAAATTAAACTATAACCATGGATAAATCACTACATAATCAATTATTCGGGGGAGTATCCCGAAGTCCATTTGGATCAAGAACCCGGCAAAGTTCAGCAAGTTCAATTGTTTCGGGTCGCAAATCGATGGCTGGTAGCGCTGGCGGCGGCGGCATTAAGAAAGGCTCCATTACCGGGTATGAGAAGATGCTTTTATTAAATCTTTTATAAAATACTATAATATGGACCTGCAACCGGGAATCTTAGCCGTTTTAGTGTTTCAGGAAGGTCAACTCAATCTCTAGCTGGCATTCGATCGGAATGTAATGTTGTTGAAAGTTTTGGCTTCCAATTACCAGTGCTTGTCAATGAGGCGCTCACATTTACCGAAAGAAACTGCGGTGTTTCTATCAACTGTTCGAGTAACGGTTGGGCATGGGTAGGTTTCATTTTGTTTTTTTTTTTTTCTCGAGCAGTTTTCTAATAGTGTTACTTCTTAGGCTCTCCACGGTAGACGCTTGTTGGTTTGGCAATACAAGGACAATCGTCAGGGTTCCCCGAAGTACAAGGACCTTTCACGGACTCCTCAGCGTCGCACAACAACTGCACAATGTCGAGAACTGACCTTGCCCCATTGTGACATTGGACACAAGGCTTCACTGGTCACAGTATTTCAACCAGATGGGCAGCAAATGGCTTCGTGCCTTGCAGTGTCTCCAACTGGCGATGTTCGCTATTGGCCGTCTATTGCACACGATGGTTCTTCCATTGACTCCAACGGAATCCTAGATGGCCAAGAGTTCGACTTCTTGCTTCCCATTCTTCCGCAGGGATATCTTCTGGTCACCACCACATGCAACCTGCTATTCCTTCAACTTCAATTAGTCAACGGAAGGCATGTAATTCATCACCGAAACGTCAAGGCGCCCTCTGGGTTCTTTGGTGGAATCGGGAAAAAGTTTGCTTCTATTATAATCGGAATGAACAGTGGACATGATAAGGAAAATGTAAACTTATTATTAAAACTACGTTATCAATATTCTCAATTTCCTGTTTTCTAGAAATTTGTCAAAGTGGACAGCGAGAAGATTTCCGAAAACGAGTGGAACGTCATCATTTTGGCCGATCGATGGGTGCAAAAGTGGACTTTTTCTAATAACGGAAACGAGCAACTTCTTTTCGAAGAAAACGATGTTATGCGAAAAATTCGTGATGAGTTCCATCAGAAGTTTTGGAATGGAAGAGGTTTGGATTTGAGTGCTTCATATTTTTGAAATAAAATAATTTAAGAATTTTTCTTACAGCTGAGAGCACAGAAATTGAAATCAATTTGCTAGACATGCAAATATGCGAGGGAAAAGTTTATGTTTTAGCTGGAGCTGTTAACACATCACACACTCCTCAAATGCATTATGCTATAAGTAAGTTCTTTTTTTTTAGATTTACCTAACTTCATATTTTATTACTTGCATACTCGTGCTTACGTTGATTCTCAAAAAGTATTTCCCTTCTATCATTTATGCCTTGCCAAGTATAGTGTTTCAGATTGGCTTACGACATTCACACAACACAGTACGGCGTTAAATAGTATCTCTTATATGCGATGTTTGTTAGGAAAATATATCGATAGCGTTTGTATGACATATGTTATTGTTTTTGGAGATGGGACATATGGAGCTGATAGCTCAGTTTTAAGACATGCATCCTTCAACCTAAGCTATACTGTAAAATTCGTCTTAATTCTACCATCTCCTTCCACACCGTTCTTGTTTTTTCATTCATGATTTTTGAATGTGAATCTTATGTGTTTTTTCTGCAATACCGTATATGGGCCGATCTCATCGGTAAATGTGTGTAACTTTGGTCACAGAAGTATCACAGACTGTCACTATGGTTCAGAGGCGTACATCATATATTTTTAAAACAATCAAAATGGGGGCCCAAGCGATCGAAATGGAGTGTCAAATTTATATGATTGTGGCTTAAGTACATCCGTTAATAGTTAGCTAAGTAGCAACCAATTAACCTAAATACCTCACTTCATAGAAGGTTGAATCTTTCAGCACAGAAAAATGTATGGTCATCAAATACAAAATCAACATTCTGCCACTCCATCTTCCATCGATTTGGTCCTTATTTTTAATGATTTGAAGCGGATTGTAAGAGTGACGTTTTTGTGTTCGACGGCCCTCAACCTATCTCTGACCAAAGTTTTATCCATGTAGCGATGAAGTTAACAAAGTCGGTCATCATAAAATAATCATCATCATAAAATAACACGTATTTATCTGTGGTGGCTGTCGTCCTATTGTGGTTTCAACTACCTCTGTGATTATAGGCTTCTGTGGTAGGTGAATTGCACTGCGGAAAGCTTCTGACTCAGGTGCTCTCTGCAGAATCTGGAGACAAGACGTCCAAGTTCAAATTTTATCATCTGAGTGCTTTGCATTTTTTTTTTTAGAAAATTGAGCTTTCAGTTTAGCCGAAAATCTCAGAGTCGACACTTTTGCCTGTATACTAAATTCCAGCGTGAAATGTTGGATGCCTTTGGAAAACTAATATTTCTTATCATCTAATAACGAACTGGGAATTGGTAGGAAGCAGTTATTTGTTCCCATTACGTGCGCAGACTGTGCGTACCAAATATCAATTTTTGCACAGCTTCATACGTTTCTTTATACTTTCAAACATTTTGAAAATATATTTAAATCTTTCAAAGTCATTACTCGGGTGGTCCTTATTTTATTTTTTTTAACGTTCAAAATAAATACAAAAAAAAAAATGCCTAAAGTTTCAATACTCTATACTCAATACTCGGGTGGCGTTGGCACAGTGGATATAGTGTTTGACTGATAATCTGGACGTATGGGTTCGAGCCCCAGTCTAAGTAGCATTCTTTTCTACATATATTCCCCAGTTACAACTGGATGCCACCCGTGGGATTTCATGTATGAGATAATTAACATCTAATTCTCAATCCACAGTGCCAACAAAAATATTTCCTTTCTCTCTATTCATTCTAACTAGTGCCGTGTATTGCATTTAAAAGACCTTAGGTCTTACAGGCGTATAGTTAAAATTATTAATTATTACTATCTTAGTTTTAACCCGTGCCGCGTTGATCTTCAATTTGTTGAAACAGAAAACAATCTTTTCATAGAGTTTTAAGTACTTAAAATTTCGGTACTAATTTAAAAGTTGATGGATCTTCTATCTTCTTAAAAGTTGATACATAATGTATCAAGCACTGTACAGAATATACAAACAAACAATTTTAACTTTCTTGTTACTTTTTTATTCACCAAAATATTTGTTGTTAAACAAAAAAATCCTTAAAGCGGTTTTCGAGATAAATAACTTTTTTCATCATGGTTGTATGGCAAGTACAGTCATTTTTGGATCTACAAAAAATTTCAATTTCCCTTTAGAGAATGAGCTTAAACCCTAAAGTTCAAACTTTGAGAAAATCACCTTCAGCGGTTTAGGCTGTAGGTTGAGATTCAGACTGGCAGACAGAATTATGGAACTATGAAAATATTTGTTTTTATTGCGAAACCTTTGAGCATCTTGGAGCCTGAATATTCAACAAAACTCAAAATGAGAACCACCGAACTATTAACCTCAGGTTCTGAATAATGAAAAAAACAAAAAAACTAATAAGTAACAGATTGGTGATTTTGTACTTTTAACATTTGAAATCGAAAGTCTTTGGTATTTCTAATCATTTAAAATCCAATAAACGCATAATTTTGTTTGTTGAAAGAAATTCCTCATTAGAAGAGGTGCCTAACTTATGTATAACCAGATTTCGACTCAACTGCAGTAAGTTCAGCTCGATGCAGGTATACAAAGGTATTAAAGTGTAGTTCAAATTCGCTCCAGCTCTGCACATGAACTTAGGTAGTTTCATTATGAATGAAAGAATTTTTTATTTATTATATAATATTCTTGAATAATTGTACTAATAGATGTTATACCAAATTTAACACTTGCTGTTGCAGTTTTTTTATAATATTATTTTTTTATTTATTTTTTTTAATACAAAAATCAAGTTTTTTTTATTTTCACAAAAGTTTGATTTTTGTATACAAACATAAATTAAAAAAAAACATTATAAAAAAACTGCAACAGCAAGTGTTAAATTTGGTATAACATCTATTAGTACAATTATACAAGAATATTATAAAAATAAAAAAAAAAACAATAATAATCATTCAATCGTAGTGATAATGTTCAAGTATTTGAGGCATGTTGTACTTAGTTTTTTAATCATAATCTAAAAACTACAAGGAAAATATTTTATTTATATTTTTTTTCTGAAGGGTCTTAAAGCCAGCTATAACCGGTTGTAAGTTTATCCATTATTTACTGGAGACCATGCATATCGTGGTATTGTTAATATTTTTTGGTTTCTGTTAGTTTTTTGTTGTCCCCCTTGTCATAATAAAAAATGGACACGACTGGATAGCGCAAACTTGCTCTCGTAGCTAACAACTTTAACGTAGCTTAAAATTGACAATGTGCATAATAGTTGTTCTATAACATTATGATATCATTAAAAAAAGTTTTAAAAACAATTTAAAATATAAATTATTACTATAAATTAATAGAATTTTTTTTTTATTTAATAGCTTAAACATATATGTAGAGCTTATATGCTACCTGATTTGTTTGATAAATATAAATTTATGAAGAAAAAAATTTCAAAAATCGTGAGAGCGTTTTTTTTTTTTTAAATAATTTTTTATATATAAAAATTCTTGAAAATTAAAAAAAAATTAAATTTGATATGGCAACTTTTAGTATTTAATAAAATATAATTTTTCACAAAATTAAAAAAAAAAAATCATTAACTCGTTTTCAAGATATTGAATTTTCAATAAAAAAAATTTCAATACTTTTTTTCAAATCCAAAACTTATTTTTTTGAAAAATTTTATATGTAAAATTGTAAAGGACCTCTTACATAAAAAAAATTGGTTGAAATCGGTCAAGCCGTTAACGAGAAATTTTAAAACCAAAACATCGGTTCTATGACAGGTACCGTTAATAACCGTTATAATTTTGTTTACTATTAATTGTAGTAATTATAGTAGCTCGTAATTTTTTTTTCAAAATCGTTAGAGCCGTTTTTGAAATGAATCAATATTTTATATTGGTTGTATGGCAGGTACCGTTGTTTTTTGAGCCTAAACAAATTTCAATTTCCCCTCTAGGAAATTAATTCCACAGCGATTTTCCAATTTATTTTGTCAGAGGTATTACTACTTCAATTAATGTAAAAATTAAACGCCGTGATGCTTTAAGTTTAAGTCAAAACGTCATAATCTTTTCAAGCGAACCTTATTCGATTTTCTTGCCCCCTTTTTTTTGTTGATTTTTCTACAAGAAAAAGACGTAATGTCCTCTTAAAAAGCTTATATCTTAAGTTCTATTGGTCGGATTGCCAAGATTATGATGTTTGGACTTAAAGAAAATGACAGAGCATCACGGCATCTATTTTATAAATTTATTGAAGTGGTAACACCTCTGACAAAATAAATTGGAAAATCGCAGTTTTTAAACCCCCACCCCCGCCAAAGGCTGAAAAAGAAACCTGCCAGACGGTTTTTTTCGATACCACGATATATACAAACTCTCATACTCATATTTTGGTTATCAACCCACTCCCAAAATTTTCTGTGGGCTCTTAGACTATACAGGGTGTCCCATTAACAATAGTCCAAACGAAAACAGGTGAGAGGCCAGGTCATGGCCTATCAGAATTTGGTAACTTTTCCATACCGAATCATAGCGGTTCTCGAGTAACGGCTATTTCTTGAAATTTGAAAAAAATCTTACTGTGAACCAGTTTTTTGCTCACCCTGTCCATAATTGATTTTTGATTTTTACTAATTTTGCTTTAAAACATTGACTTATAGTATCACTAACTTTCCTGAGTAAAATATTTGTAATTGGCATCACCATTTGCCTACAATGCGTTAGTTAATATTGAACTTTGTCAAAATTAATTTTTGACCTCAATCTTCTGAAGAGTCCCCTGAACAAAATTCGTATGACTCAATACAGGTTTTATATTTCAAAAATTGCCTATTTTGCTGTAGTTTCAAAAAAGGTATAAAACTTTCCAAATCTATGTTTTAATAGACAGTTATAACCGTTTGAACTCAATCAAGCAGGTTCAAAATCAAACAAAAATAAAACATTTTTGTTCAAATATGTCTATAAAATTAGAATTTCACTTCAAATATAACTCCGAAAGAGCTGAGTTTTGCTGGAGAGCTTCGTTTTGATGTCTTACGCATTTCTTAAATAAATACCTTTAATACCTGCAATTTTTGAAACATAAAACCTGTATTGAGGCCCACGAATTTTGTTCAGGGGGCTCTTCAGAAGATTGAGGTCAAAAATTAATTTTGACAAAGTTCAATATTAACTAATGAATTGCAGGCAAATGGTGATGCCAATGAAAAATATTTTATTTAGTAAAGTTAGTGATACTATAAGTCAATATTTTAATGCAAAATTTGTAAAAATCAAAAATCAATTATTGACAGGGTGAGCAAAAAACTGGTTCACAGTAAGATTTTTTCAAAATTCAAAAAATAGCCCTTTCTCGAGAACCGCTATGATTCGGTATGAAAAATTTACCAAATTCTGATAGGTCATCACCTGGCCTTTCACCAGTTTCAGTTTGGACCTTTGTTAATGGGACACCCTGTATGTACGTGCCCGAATTCAAGATATACCACGGTTTGTTAAAAACGAACAATTTTCGATGGCTTTCCGATTTATTTTCCAAGTGCGACTCGAAATAAGTGATGAGGATTAGTTCAGGAAACCATTACGCATAAACAATTAATTTGCACGCAGTGATTTGGAATTTTTTTTTTTTTAACGCTAGATCCTAATGTTCATATTTATATGCGACCCTACATAAACTGTCCACTTTTTGAAATTGTGCCAGCAAAGCACTTTGCAAAATGTTTTATCTTAATAAAAAGTCAAAAGTTCTGAAAATGTATTATGTTGTATAAGATACTTCTTTCTTATATTTTGATTTATACAGAATTTCTGTGACATAATATTTTGTTTTTATACAACACCAGATTTTCGAGATATGCCCATTTGCTTATCTCTGTCTCCAGCCTTGCACTTTGTATTAAATATTGTATACCTTTGTGTTGATGCAAATATATGTATGAAATAATAATCTTAATAATGGTTGGACCTTCATTTTTGTTTAGTTATCTTGGAACAAGAACCCGACTACCTACGTCTTGCTTCCTTCATACCACTAAAGCTTTCACAATTCTACAGTACTGGAACAGAACTTAATTGTTTGCAGCTTCGTTTTATTATCTGTCGATCCTATGCTTATCTATATTGTGACAAGACAATTTATCCTGTAAATCTTCTCAATCCCACTGGTGGGGATTTGGAAGCGGAGAAAATTGAATTCCAACTACAAGATGATCACATTCTAAGTGCAGCTGTTTGTGGCAACATACCACTTTTCTTTAGTCGCAATCACGGACTTGTGTGCGTTTCACCATCGGACTTTGATAATAGCGATTTTTTGAATTCTTCATATTCTCCCGATGTCTTCACGCCGCCATTCTCCGATTCATTGAATAACACTGCCATCAACCAAAGTGTTCATTTGAATAGTCTTTCGATGTATGAACTGGATCCGGATGAGATTTTCAATGACAACAAAGATGAAGTGAGCCAACTTAAGGCCGCATTCATCTACCACATCAAACGAAATAACACGATGTGTGGTGCGATATTAAAGGATCTCGTGCCGGCCGATATTGGCCTGGATGAGCTGGATAGCCAACTTGATAAGTAAATATACTTTTTTGTTGGCCTTTTTTAAAAGTTCTAACTCAAATTTTTTCGTTTGATTGTAATAGAACCGTTGTGGCTATAGCTGAAGACTTGGCCGAAGACATACCAGCTGCTGATCCACGATGGGAACAGGTCGAAAGAAATCTCAAACATTCTTTGGGTAGTTCGACATCCCTTCAAATCATAAGTCAGCTGAAAGAAAAGAATTTGGCCCTCAACCATTTTGTTGATTTTCTGCACTCCACTGGGCTGTGGGATAAGGTAAGATCTCAGAAATAAAACATACATTACATATACATACATGCATAAATATGTAAACTTTCAGTTGAATGCGGTAACGTATCGTGGCTTGGCTAAGCCAACTTGCTATGTTATTTCCGATATAAATGAGAAAATTATCGGTGCAATCGCTTTAAAAATGGCCCATAACAAGTAAGAAGACTATTTGTACCTTACAGCATTACTTTAGAGATTATTTCCATTTGCAGACACAACAAGCTTATCGATGAAGCTTTGGAAATAGTAATCTCCCAGTGGAAGGAATTTCCATCCGGAAATCTTACCTCGCAGGATATGTTCTACGTCAAATTGACACGATTTCAAGATGTTATTCAAGCGCTTTGCCAAGTTGCCGACAACAAGATAGAATCTAATCATCAATCGTCAGCGATTGCAGCATTCTTGTGCGACTTGAATACAGTCATACTATCTATCTTGAATGAAGTGATCTGTTTCAGAGAGCAAAACCTGACAAAATATATTCTAACGTTAGACAAAAGTAATTCCTACGAATATTTGCCTTGGACAGCGATGTCAGGCAAAAATGGACTGCGTGACTCACTGACACATTTGATTGCAATAACTGTCAAACATGGAGCTAAGTCAACCGGTGAGCCAGAAATAAAATATAAACTCTATCAACAAATTATGGAACTGATTGATTTTGTACTCGACGGAAGGAAGAATTATTTGGATAGTATTAGAGACAACGAGAAATATGGAGTGCTTTTGCAACAATACGAATCGCAACGAAGAGAATTAATTCTGATACTAAGTAAGAACTAGTAGTCTCTTCAAAGTTTTTGTTTTGACTAAATTCAATTATTTTTTCAGTTGATGAGGGTCAATATGAATTGGCAGCTAAACTCGCAGAAAAGTATCTTGATTTCCAAAGTTTGGTTGTAATTTGTGATCAAACTGGCAATCAAAGTCGTTTAGATGGATACATTGAAAAATATCAAGAATATGATTTTACACAGTTTGCTATCAATTGGCATTTAAGACAAAATCGACAAGGCGATGTGTTTGAACGTTTTAAAGGCAACCAAGCTGCTCTGTCTCAATTTTTAAGAGATCATCCATCACTTGGTTGGATTCAATTGATTTTCAATGGAGATTTTGATAGAGCTGCTGGAATTCTGTTTCAATTGGGTCAAGATGAGACGGAATTTGTTCAAAGAAAAAAGGTAATATACTACAATAAAAGTTAGTCGTCGCTTTTAAATATTATTTATTTAACTTATTAACCAAATTATTAAGGGAACTCATTTACAAAATTAAAATCATCTGAAGAGTAATCAAATGAAATGCACAACTTCGTTGTATTTTAAAAAGATTGTAGATACTTGATCAACTGATATAGAATTGTTAAGATTACTAACTTATTTACATAGTTCCTTAAATCCGTTAGAATTGTAGGATTCATTTTAAGTAGTATAGCGGCCCTATTCCTACCCGACATCATGTATGAATTATTTAATCGTATTTCAGCTATCTTTATATTTTCCAAAAATATGTTGATATTAAGTCTACCCACTCTTCTGCGAATATACGCGAGTATTCTTGGCTTTCAATGCAATTTTTTCACTTACGTCTCCGTGTTATTTATTTGTCTACTGCCCTGACCCTTTTGTATGTCAATCTGAAAGATAACAAAATTGCACTAGCATACCTTTTTAAATTAAGTATTAATCGTATCGTTTAAACAAATATACTCAAAAATGGTTATTAAAAATTTTGGGAGAGAATTCACACAGCCCAGGTAGCTATCGCTGTATATAAATTGTAATTATCTGTACATTTATGAACTTTTAATAAATAATGATAATAATAATGTTTCTGTTTTCTAGAAATTCTAGTTAGAAACGTACAAAAGCATGTAGTTATTGAAACTTTTTGGTTAGGTGTCAGATGAATTGCAAAAATGTGTACATTTGTCTGTAAATCATGAGTAGTTTGTCTATGACGAGACGCTTCGTGTGCAGAAGGATAGGAGTAGATAATTCGTTGCTGCATGAAGAATCTTAAACGTGTCTATGACGACAAATTAGGCATAAGGCCTTCTGCACACGAAGTGTGCCGCGAAGGAATAACCAATATTGTACGCTTGCATCCCGCACTTCTATTTCTAAACCGAAAACAAATAACAAATAATAAGAACAAAATAATATTAGTCGTATTAAATGCTCGTTATGTTCTAAAAAATGGGTCATAGCTCCTTAACCCCATGGTTTTCGGTGTTGATCTTTTGGTGACGTCATTTGCTCATTACAGCTAACTCATAAGCATATCATTTTTGTCGATTCTGCGTTTTGTGTCCATATAATTTTGGACATCTCCTTTTCCAAACACACGGAAGGATTTTTTAGAGAGGAATAAAGTAAAAGGTGGGCCATCTAGTGGTCGCTTAATGCTTGAACAACGCTTCGTTATCGCTTCGCAGTTTGGGCCTTAGAGCAGCTTGATTTAGACAACGATTTTGGGAACAAAATCATCTTATCTGACGAGGCGCATTTTTATCTCGGCGTCTACGTTAACAAACAAAATTGCATAATCTGGGGCTCGGGAAAACCCGCACATTACTGTCAAAAAGCCAATGCATCCACAGAGAGTGACAGTTTGGTGCGAATTTGTGGACTGATAGCATATCATTGGACCATTTTTATTCGAAAATGAGGTTGGACACAATGTTTTGGTCAACGGTAGGCGTTGCAGAGCCATGTTAATCGACTTTTTTTTACTGAAATTGAAGACTTGGATTTGGAAGATCTCTGGTTCATGCAGGATGGCGCGCCATGCCACACATCCCATGCCACAATCGATATTTTGCGCACAAAATTCCCAAATCGTGTTATCAACCGTCTTGGCGACGGAACTGCGATTTGACCCCTGTGGGGAACCGTGAAGGACCGATGTTATGCCAAAAATCCGGAAACGATTCAAGTACTTAAGGCCAATACCATCCAAGCAATCCGTGAGCTACACGCCGCAACCATCAACAAGTTCTTGAATTGGAAAATTGGAGTGAAAGAATGCGCTACTACGAAGCCAGCCGAGGCAGCCACTTGAACGACATTGTGTTCCGTAATTAATGGGAATGTTTGCTCTTACTAATGAAGCCATAATGGACACATTTTTATTTTGTTCATTTTATTGAATTTTTAAAAAAGATTTAAATTCAATTTTGGTTAAGAAGATTAGAACTTTCAGGTATCGTTGTAATTTTCAATACAAAAATGTGGGTTATACAATAATAAAGATGGCAAGACCTTACAGTGTTATCAACTTCTTGTTAGAAATAAAATAAAATAGTAAACGCCTGGCAACCTTATCTTAAGATGCATTTTTTTTTTTTCATTTTTTTGCAGTCCATATTAGCGCTGGCCAAATTAGCATCATTAGCTGCCGATTCAGACCTCTCCAATCAAGTTACCGAAATAAATGCAGAACTTAACTTAGTGGACTATCAGGAACAGCTCAATGAACAACTTATGTTAACATTTGGCTATGATATCGAAAACCCTAAAGTGTTAAAAGCCGAAGAAATAATAAATGTAAGTGATTCTTTAGTCATACAAAAAAAAAAGTAAAAATTAAACAAACAACAACTATTTCCAATTTTTAGCTTTTTATATCTGAAGAAAATGAGACTGCCAATGAATTTGATTTCCGCAAAGCCATCGAATTGCTTAACTATGTTGATGATCCATGTGATGTCCGTCACAAAATATGGTGTGCTGCGATTTTAAGAGATTCCTGGACACATTATGATATGAATTCAGCATTAGATCATCTGCAAAACACACTCTTCTTTAAATTAATTGAAGTCTGTTATTTAATGGGTAAATTTAATTGAATTTAAATGATTATATTTTTAGTATTAAAATATTTTTTAATCAATATTTTATTTTTAGATGGAGATTTCGATGAATTCCTACCATCAATTGATGAGTTTTTAAATAGTTCAGATTTGGGAAGTTTAACACAAGAAAAATCATTCCAATATCTGATGAAGCTAACATACGAGCATATAACAGATTCATTTCAAAAAGGCATGGATCCGGAATGAGTTGTACGATTTTAAGTGTATCTGTTTTGTTATGTCAATTTTTTTCTTTCTAATAAAAAACAAATTCAACAAAAACAAACTACATTGTTATTTAAATTGAACTCTAATGAACCAGGAATATAATGTTAGTATATTTGCAACCCCTGAGTCTTTTCTCTAACCACCAAAGTCAATGACTTTGTTTGATATTGTTCCGTAGGCATATACTTTAACTTTTTTTGTTTGTAATATTTTTGTTTGAATTCTTAATTCCCATATCTTCGGTTGGAAAATCGGTTTAAGTGTATGAGAGTTACTTTAAATGTAATATTCATATATGCACTGCAAGCACCTTAACCACACACTGCCTAGAATTGAGGTAGACGTGTCGGAAGCCTTAGAAATGATCTAAGACTGATGCAAAAAGTATCCTACTATGTTATTTTTGTTCATTTGATACATTTAAGTTTGTCATTTATCGTGGTACGGTCGTCGGTTGTTGTCGACATCGGGCCTACACTATCTCTTGTCGGTTTGTGAACATTTATTTGTGGTTTTTAAAATTATAAAACTTATTTGTTTTACATGAATTGGCGATTCATTAATTTATTAAAGAAAATAATAGAAAAGAATAATAGAACTTAAACTAAAATTTGGGTTACTATGTGAGGTCTAGCTCGCGATGGTTACAAAGCCCAATGGTTTTTATAAATTTGTACATTCTCTTATAACTTCATATTATGAGATATTGTGTCTCCACGAAAAACTGTTGTGACCTCTTATTGTTAGCTTGTTATGTGTTATTGAGGGTCGGTTTTCGTTTTATCTGTCTTTAAGTTAAATCAAAAAAAAAAATGTTTGTGGCTTTTATTTAACAAACCATTGTAAACCAAGAATATTTGAACTTATTTTTAATTTAAGCTGAAAGTACTATTAGAATAGTACAATTTTAATTATTGACCTTTTTAATTGTATGTACCTAATTGTCTGGTCGTCCAATACAATTGATCTTATATTTGTTAGCTGAGATAGATAAATATGGACCTAAATTATTTGTTGTCTCTTCAATATTATACACGTTTTTTTAAAAAAGGCTCCAGCTCAAAAACACATTGTTAAATGGTTTGCAACGTTTACTCTTTACCAGGTTATTTTTATTGAAATAAAATAAAAATAACATCCTCATCTATTTGTTATCTAATAAAATAAATATAAAAATAAAAAAATTGGGTGGCACAACGGTTCGTGAAGAACCAGGGCCTAGTGACTAACAACTCGTGTGCGCCTGTCGACAGGAATGGAAGGGACCTACAATTTTATGCCGAATCCGAACGGCTAGACGAGAAGCACTTATTCGTGACAAGTGATACTCTTGGAGGATTTGTCAATTCCTCGCAAGAGGCAGTATCCCTGAAAAAAAACTTTTTAGTTTTAAGGTGGAAGAGGCTGGGAAGAGAACCCAGACCTCCAGCGTGACAGTCGAACGCTATTAAATATTTTCTCAAAACAGTATAAATAATGTAAGAGACTTGAGTTGCGGCCTTTTGCTTTATTTCAAACTATTTAACAGGAATACCTTTTCATAAGAATTTATTTTCGTTTGTTTTTACAGAAGTCAAAAAGCCTGAAACCTACGGTTTAAAACTAGTTCGTTTGAAGTCAATTAGTGTTATTTAAAAAAAAATATTGGCTTTCAAACTTACTAACTCTAACAAAACTATTTTGGTATATATATCATAGGTACAATAATATATAATGGGAGAATATTTTATACCAGTTATACCAGTTCGTGTAAAGGTTGCTTGTTCCAAATCATTGCGTTTTAATATTTATTAAACCAAACGTGACTAACTTTTGTGGTTAAATATTAAAAAGAATATTATTAGGTTAGTAGTGACTTGCTGTTTTGTCAACCCTTCTGTTCTCGACTTCATTTACAGTATACATACTCTCAAAGTGTTAGACATCTTTAAGTGTTCAGCCAAAAAATTGTGTGTAACCGTGGATGTACGGTTTCTATGGAGGATATCATTTGTCTACATTTTGCGGTATTTTATGGAAAAAGCCATTGCCATTCATTACAAACTGTAGAAGAGTTTTGAAAACGTATTTCGAATCGGATTGGACTTGGTATACTATGGAAATACATTTTGCGCCAGGCCTTCTACTTATTGCTTGAAAATATTGGAACATTGGAACTACTAAGCTTTGAATTTGATATTTGAACAAATCCAAGCGTGTTAAATACACATAAAGGAAAATGATATATTGTTATCAATGCAATGTATAGGTAGTAGACGAGTTCTTTGTTAAATTCGATCACAAATGTATATACATACAAGGTATAATGAAAATACATATGTACCTACTTATGTAGGTACACGTGTACTTGCTACTGTTCCGAAAGCAACTTTGGTAGGGGTTTAGAAAAAACAAATTAATATAACGATTCGCTAAAATTCGATACAAAGTGTTATAAAAGAAAAATTTTGAAAAAAAATCTTTTAAATTTGTGTTACTAACATACCTCCTTTTTTTTTGTTTTTAATTTTGAGTTTGAAAATTAATTTTTCAACAGATACCTACACTGTCGGTCATAAGGTTAGAAGCAGTAATTTTTGAGAATTGAATTTGAAATGTCTCGTGTTATAAGCCAGGGAGATCGAAAGAAGAGACTGTTTAATGTGCAATAGCAAAACCTATGCTTGCACTTCAAGAACAAAACTTAACGGCAGCCAAGAGAATATGTTACCCGAGTCACTTTTTTTAAGTAATTTTATCGTTTCATAAGGTTAGAAGCACATACAAAATTAAAAAAACGATGGTTTAAATTTTTTTGTTTCGACAAATTTATTAACTTACTATATGTACTACCAACTACTATATGTGCTGCCACCAGCTTAAAACAAAAATTCCAAAATTCAATGTTTAGGAGAGTTATATAGTGATTTCAGATAGTCAAGTGAAATTTTACTCAAGGTCAACTTAACGGTGTGAATCAGTCCATCACATTGAGCTCTTTACCAAATGGCAATATATCGCTGTCTCATTCATTTCCACTTTGAGGGGAATGTCATAACAAAGAAGACAAAGAAAAAAAAATTGTGAAATTATTTCAATAAAATCAAAAAAAAACTTTTAAATCTTGTGAAATATTTTGCTCTTTAGATATTTCTTTAAATTTATTTATTTTATGTATCCACTAACCCTTATTACGGTTGTCGTTTCACTAAAACGACAGTAAAACGACCTGTCCCTGGAGGCGTCAATTGATGTTTAATTCAAAAAAATTTAGTCATAGTGATGAGATGGTTGGAGATTGGGGAGAATGTAGAAGACTTGGGTTTATTTAAACGCCAACTGTCGCCTCTAGATCCTTGTCGTTTTACAGTCGTTTTAGTGAAACGACAATCGTAATAGGGGTGATTATTTTTCTTTTATCAACACAGAGCTTCATTAAAATTTAATGTCAAGCTTTCGAATTTTTTTTTTTTTTCAATTTCCTTTTATTTGACATTCCCCACAAAGTGCTGGCTCTCACTTTTGAGTTCGACAGATTCGTAAAGAGCTCTATTGCTTCGCTTTTTCGTATACTTTTCATGGGAGCCATCCCAATACATTTTCTTTTATTTTGAAGTCCGGTGAATAGGAAACCAAGGCAAAAATGGAACATTTTTCCTTAAAATAATGATTTAAGCACTCGAGCTGCATGAAAAGGAGCATTATTTTGTTGAAAATCAATGATATCCGAAAAGATTGTTGGTTTGCAGAAACAATGTTTCTGGCAACGTTTTGTAGTACCAAGATGACTGGAAATCAGTCATCTTAGTACTTTCAACATACCAAGTTAATTGTTCTCTAATAGGATATTACGGCCAATATAATTACGCCGCCTTCCCTGTTGTGATATCGCAAAATTAAATTGTACACCGCGAATTTTAAAACAAAATCGCGAGTTTCGGGATATACCGCGCAATCTGGTAAGCCTGGTCACACTATGAAAGGAAAGAGCTGTCTGAAAACTTTTTACTTTCAAGAAAGCAAATTTCCTGAAAACATTTTTTGGGTCGTCACAGTATGAAAGCGAAAGTGGTTTCTGAAAATGCTTTCTGAAAGTGTTTTGTGTGTAAACGGCTGTGATATTTGAGCTGAGTTTCGTTAATTGTTTTATTCAGAGTAGCAATAAAATGCAGTTCGCTGGAAGAAGTTTTGGAACATAAGCAATTAACTATAATTATCCTACGGATTTCGCCGCATGTTATCGAGCGAAATGCGGGTAATCGTAGGACAATTTGGGTGCTACCGTTTTGGGAATTGGGAACGTGGTGCTGAAAATCATTACCACGCAACGCTCATGAGAAAAGGAGATGAGTTCTTCCGTAATTTTGGTCACGTTTCGGAGGAGCAGTTTAATTTCTTGTGACAAAGTACGCCCGTTTGTTGAAAAACAAAATACACCATGGCGTGTGCCCATAAGCGTAGAGTAAAGACTAGCTGTGACACTGAAACACCTTGCACATGGCGATAATTACAACAGAGGTTTGCAGTGCTTTATACCTATCAAGCATTGGCACCTGAAGGAAGTTAAAATCCTTTGAACCTGCTAAGCGGTGCGGGCCATCCAAGATACTGTTGTCCAAGAAAACTGTTGACATTGGTGTCTGCCTAGCGAATATACTACCAACATTTTACCCCCCCCCCTACCACAAGATCATTGTAGATTTTTGGACAACCAGAGTGGGTTTAAAGTTCACAACTGAATTATTTAGCCAACAAAAAAGTAATTCTGTGTAAAATATACGTTCGCTTTCAAGAAAGCAACAAAAACTTTCACAAACAGTTTCTGAAAACAGAAAGCGTTTTTTGCCAGTGATTTGCTTTCTTAAAAACGTTTTCAGGAACTGCTCACACTCTGAAAGTTTTTTTTCTGAGAGCGTTTTCAAGAAAGCAAATCATTTTCAGAAATACTTTCAGGAAAGTACTTTTCGGGTCGTCAAACTATGAAAGTTTTGCTTTCAGAAAGCTTTTTGCTTACGCGCCGCGCCGCTCATCAGTTGTTCCTGTACCAACATTTGCATAAAGCTTCGTATTGAGATTTGTGGATGCAGACGTAAGATTTAATGCGGAAGTTCCGCGAATATCTGCAACACCCCTGGTTCAAACAACTATAGCTAACATTTTTTTTATTATCCATGTTTATTTCCAACGAAAAGTCTCTTAAGTTATTTTTTTTTCAAATTCGGCTTAGTTTTCGAGATATATCAAAAATGTTGAGACTTGACCAGTGTGACCATTCTCTTTGAATTTCGTGTTTTAAGGAAGCACAAACAAAATTTCAACAATAAGAAACCCTTTAACTCAATTATTGATATGGTTATTCACTCGCCTATATATACGCAGTTTTCAAATTAAAGATTATTTGAACCACACAGAACTACAAAATATTCGGGAAATACACTCCGCTCCACTTGAATAGAAACAAACTTTTTGTTTACAGTCTGAGCATGTAGCGCTTTGGTAAATGTATAAATTCTCCTTTTGGTTTTAGTTCCTATATGAGGGATCTATTGCGAATAAAACTGCAGAGACAGAATAATTCAGGAAAATACCATTAGGTTATTTTTTACCACTTTTCTAATTACTTCATTTAAAACACTGTTTTTTTTGCGCCACTTGAATAGAAACATTCTCTTAAATAAAGAAACAAATCGAAAAAGTGCAGTCAAACTAGGTAGTTTTCTGTTCGTAATAATATTTTAATATGTTTGCTACCATCTTTCTTTGGAATAACTTGAAAAATCCAGTTAGAGACTGTATCATGCAGTTATTTTATATAATTTAAAGAAATTGCCATCATGCTTCATGCAATAAGTGATTCTTTGTCCTCATATTGTCGGTCAGAATCGTCAACTTTACGAAACATCCATCCTCATACGTTTTCAATAATATTTAGGTCCGGAGAATACGGTGGCCATTGAAGTAAGGTAACATTTTTCTCGGATATCAAACTCTTAATGATCCTTGCGTTGAGGGTTGGCACGTTTTCTTGTTGAAATATACATGGTATTGGTCCAAAAACATCGGTAAACTTAGGGAAAGCTTCTTGCAGTATTTGCTTGTAGGAATTTGAACAATTGTTTAAAACTATAAAATAAAAATAAAATAAAACCACGCCATTACACCGCCTTCTCGGCTATGGTGGCGCTCCAGAAACCTGGGTTCCTCCCTTATAACATGAAAATAGTAATATATTAATTTTAGGCGCTTTAAATGTTTTGACCCACGAATAACACGTCTAATAGTGTTAAGACTCGCTGTAATACAACTCTTAGCCTTGATTTTAGCAGCAGAGCCTCTTGAATTTGAAGCCAGTCTAATTATCTTTCTTTGGTCTGCTTCTGTTGTGGCTCTTGATTGCCTACTTAACACATTTTTCCATAGTTTTTCTTTATTTCTATGGTTCGACCAAACAATTTTCACACTTCTAATTATTTTGTTGGCAATTGTGCGTAGGTGAAGCTTGTTTTCCGCGTGTACTTCTATTTTGGCTTTTTCTGCAGGGATTAATGGTTTTCGCGGCCCATCTTTTCTTTGATCAAACAATTATTATTTTTAAATCTACACCTACTATTATTATAACAATATTTTTTCTCCTTACCGTAATCTATAGAGACAAAACGCACACTGTGTCTGTTCAAGTGGTGCAAAAAAAACAGTGTATTTTATGAAGTAATTAGTAAAGTGGTAAAAAAATAACTGTATGGTATTTTCCTGAATTGTTCTGCCCCTGCATTTTTATTCGCAATAAATTCGTCTTTTAGGAACTAGAACCAAAAGGTGAATTTATGAATTTACCAAAGCGCTACACGCTCTGATAGTAAAAAAAAGTTCGTTTCTATTCAAGTGGAGCGGTGTGTATATGAAGCTTTATTGTGTAATGAGATGAGAACTTTAAGGTTATGTAATTGTTGTCAACAATATTTTTAACGATTCCTTAAAGTAATTTTCCTCTTCACAATTTAATTTAAACATTTCACATGCCTTCCTAACCTAGGATCTTAAATAGTTTCAAAGAGGAAATATTATGGAAATACAATGTTTTTTTTTTTTTTTTTCAAAAATGTTCAAAAACAATTCAAGATTTTTAATTGTTTTATCTCTTTTTTGTTATTATTTCTCAGATCACATATAAATAATATTAACAATAATTAACAACAATAATGTCGACGGAAACCACACCATTGACTGCAGCCGCTGCAATGGCCGCAGTTCCTCCAGCCGGTCCATCTTATGTTTTCCCCGGAGTGCCACCACGTTCCCGCCGAAGTCAAATGCGAAGATTTCACTGTTGCATGTGGATAGTATTTCTGTATGCAGCCCACATTAATAGTCTTCTTAATTACTTATCTAAATTAAGTTTTATTTAATTTTTTTATAGCGGTATAATAATCTTAGCATTTATCATAGCTACCAACTTCAGTAGTTATGAACCTGATACGAACTCAACAACAGTTCATTTACTTGTTGACTCATCAGAAGACGCACCACTCAATGCCTCAGAATTGTTTCTTCTGCTAATGGATATAATCGATCCTATACCTGATGAAAAACCAATCGAATGGAACTTTCCTGCAATTAATGCTTCTCTCCGAGCTGAGGCTGAAGAATTCGCTGTCCGATCGCTTGGAGACCGCGAACTTTGCGAGGAAACGCTTTCATTAACACCGGTTAATAGTCCAGCATTTCGTCACTATCGATCGATTAGCACAACTCCGGAGTCGAGGAAACTTTCTCGACGCGGTTATGTTGAATACCATGCTACGTTATTAGTAGCAAAGAAGTTCAACTACACCAAGCGACCAGGTCGGAGTAACATCGGGAATGGACCTTCAATGAATCTTACCGATCCTACCCAGATTGTAAGGTGTAATCCTGCAGGAGAGAAATACCGTCGAGCAAATGGCACATGCAACAATAACCGACATCCAAGGACTTACGGAGCTGCTTACATTCCTTATCGTCGGCAAGTTGCTCCGGACTATAGCGATGGCATATCAGCACCGAGGAAATCTCATTCCAAAAAGGAACTTCCATCGGCTCGACAAGTTTCGCTTCAGGTTCACCGGGCATCGTATCTAACTGACTCTAATTTCACAGTTATGCTGGCAGTTTTTGGCCAGTTTCTAGACCACGATATAACGGCGACTGCTTTGACTACATCTCAAGATGGCGAGTCTATAAATTGCTGTACAGTTCCATTGAGCACTCATCCAGAATGTTTCCCTGTACCTTTAGGGCCTGGTGATCCTTATTTTACCCTATACAATGCAACTTGTATGAACTTCGTGAGATCTGCCTCTGCACCAACTGGTATCTACGGGCCTCGGCAGCAGCTTAACCAAGCTACATCATTTATAGATGCTTCGGTAGTTTACACCAACAGTGATCAGAGACAAATGGTATTGCGTACAAGAAAGAACGGAAAACTGCGAATGTATATTACCAATGATGGAAGAGAACTTCTTCCACTTTCTACCAATCCAGATGATGGGTGCAATCAGGAAGAAATGAATTCCGTGGGAAAGTATTGCTTCGAGTCCGGAGATGATCGATCGAATGAAAATCTCTTACTAACCTCCATGCACCTGCTGTTTGCCAGGCATCACAATTATCTTGCTCGAGGTCTGCAAGCTGAAAATCCACATTGGAATGATGAGACAGTTTTCCAGGAGACTAGAAAAATCGTCGGTGCACAAATGCAACATATAGCCTACAATGAGTTCTTGCCGATTCTATTGGGTAAAGAATTGGCTGCAAAAATTGGTATAACTTCAGATCCACGATCGAAGGCGGATACCTATGATCCAAAAGTCGATGCAAGTATTGCTAATAACTTTGCCAGTGCAGCATTCAGATTTGCACATACTCTTTTACCGGTAAGCACTATAAGCTTAAAGATTTTTGAAGTATCGATTTTCAAAAACTTAATATTTTAGGGTTTATTTCAAGCGACAAAGGACAACACCACTCAAGGATCCATTGAACTCCACACGATGCTCTTTAATCCGTACTCCCTGTGGGCTGAAGGTGGTATCGACAAAGCTATCGACTTGTGTGTCAATAATCCTGTATCCCGAGTGGATCGTTTCTTGACTATAGAACTCACTGAAAAACTCTTTGAACGCACCTCCGAGGATCGTATTCCAATAGGCGGTTTGGATTTGGTTTCATTGAATATCCAAAGGGGTCGAGATCATGGTTTACCCAGTTATCCGGTGTTTCGAAAACATTGTGGATTTCCGGCTATAAAAACATGGCATCAAATGGAAGCAGCTATAGAACCAGAATCACTTAAATCCATTCGGGAAATTTATGAGTATGTTCTGAATCGGTTTCTTTTTTTCTTTCGAATTATTTCCATATTTATTTTTTAGCACACCAGATGATGTAGACTTTTACACTGGAGCTTTAAGTGAACCTCCGATTGAAGGTGCAATATTTGGACCAGTACTAACTTGCATCGTATCGGATCAATTTCTGCGAATAAAGAAAGGTGATTCACATTGGTATGAGCGTAAAGAAGGTCTTCAAGTATTTTCTCCTCGTAAGTTAAAAAATTAGATAACAATTTTATTTAAAAGTTTAACAGTTGATTTCTTTACGGAACTTTTGATTCTCGATCAATTAACTTAAATATCTTGAATTCAATATGAAGTCATAATCACATCATATTTTTTGTAAGAACAATCCAATTATGGTTGGGAAAGAAATCGATTGCCGATTCAGTTTACATTGCCTATTTATTGTTGTAATATAAATGTGTTTTTATAATTAAAAGGTCAACTCAAGGAAATTTACAAAACAACATTAGCTGGAATTATTTGCCGCAATTCTGATGCTATATATCGAACACGAAAATTTGTAATGGAACGCCAAATTTCTGAACAAAATATTTTCACAAATTGTACAGAATTAAGTAATTTTAATTTTTCACCATGGAAGGAAAAAATTCGATCAAGGAATTTGACTGCTGTTCCTTTTTCAAATAGTGAAACTCTTGTTAAAGTTATGACAGTGGTTAACTCTACTATGCCTCCTAATTTTAAATTGTAGGTTAAAATAAATTTTTAATATTTTATGTTAAGAGTTTTTGTCTAATAAATTTTATTTAAAAAAAGTTTTTTTTTTTTGAGAAAAAAATACTTTTGAGTTTAATTTGATAAACTGGGGTTATGGCATTTGGATTCAAAAATTGATTTGAATTGAATTGAATTGAATTTAGCCGGATGCCAAACCAAAAATATTACTCGGTTTGGATCAGGCTAAATTTCTTATTGGTCACGGCCAGCGTCATGGGAAGGATGAAGAACCGCATGCTTTAAAAACTCTTCTGGGCTGGATAATTTATGGAAGATCAGCTCCATCGATGCAAGTGGCATGTGTTCACCAGACGGCCAAACCTACTATGCATTTAATGTTCCATGATGCTATTAGGGATGAGATTGATTTGCATGAGCTTGTCCGTCGTCACTTTACCACCGAGGAGTTTGGTGTAATGCCTCCTAAGGGTGAAGTTCTAAGTCGAGAAGTCAGTCGATCTTTAGATATTATGGAACGTTCACTTAAACTAGTTGACAGACAATACGAGATTGGCCTTTTATGGGATGCGGACAACGTGAGATTACCTGAAAGCTACAACATGGCCTTTAAACGGCTTCAAGTGTTAGAGAAGTCTTTGAAAAGGAATCCGGAGCTCCTCGAATGGCAAAACAATTACTTTGCAAGTCTGCTTTCCAAAGGTTATGCTAGGATTGCATCAAAGGAGGAGTTGGAGAGAGAATGGGATCGCGTCTGGTACGCCCCAACTTTTATAGTAGTAAACCCTAATAAGTCGCCTCCGAAGCCAAGATGCGTCGCAGACGTAGCCGCTAAAATCAATGGAATTTCACTAAATAGTCATTTGATGAAGGGTCCGGACAACTTAGTCCCATTACATGCTGGTATTTTTAAGTTCCGAGAACGTCAAGTAGCTGTGAACGCCGATGTACGTGAGATGTTTCACAGAATCCGAATCAAAGCCGAGGACCAGCAATGTCAACGGATTTTATGGAGAGATGGAGATACATCGAGGGAGCCAACAGTCTATATCATGCAGGTCATGATGTTTGGTCCCCGATGTTCACCGTCATGCGCCCAGTACGTGAAAAATCATCATGCAAACCTTTTTAAAGAAGAGTGTCCAGAAGCCGTGGATGGGTTGACCAGACGGACGTACGTAGATGACTATTTTAGTAGTCACAATTCAGTTGAGAAAGCAGTTGCCGTTACGAAGGATACGATTCGCATATGTCATTCGATGAATTTTGATCTGGTTGGAATACAATCAAATAGCCGTGAATTTTTGGAGCAGATGCCGGAGGGTTACGTCAATTCTAAATTGGTAAGCATTAATCCAAATGATAGTGATCATATTGTGTCCAAAGTTTTAGGTATGTTTTGGCATACGTCCCATGACCACTTTTCATACTTACTTCCCGAATATGAAACTTTAAAAGAAATGCTAGCTGAGGATGCTGTTATCACGAAACGAAAGATGCTGAAGACCATTATGAAGATATTTGATCCTCTGGGAATTGTTTCATTGTTTATAATCCGCGGCAGAATTTTACTACAAGAAGTATGGAGAGAAGGCTTCGAATGGGATGAACCAGTGTCTTCACATTTAAGAAGCTTATGGCGGAATTTTATCAAGGATCTGAAGCAAATTGAGATCATCAAAGTTCCCAGGCGTTACGTGTCGTGGGATCCTGACGAATCTAAAGTCAGTCTGGTGGTTTTTGTCGACGCCTCAGAGAAGGCATTTGCTTCGGTGGCCTACTTTCGTTTTGCCCGGAATGGTGATGTTGAGGTTTCGTTAGCCATGGCCAAAGCGAAGGTCGCACCCCTTAAACAATTATCTATCCCTCGTTTGGAGTTGCAAGCGGCGGTACTTGGGGTTCGTTTGGCAACTACAATTAAAGAGTCACATACAATGCAAATTTACGAAGTGCTGTTCCTGTGTGATTCGAAGACGGTACTTTCATGGATAAACTGCTCCAATAGACTACCTGCTTTCGTTGCAACGCGGGTGGGTGAGATCTTGGATTCTTCTTCCCCCCGCCAATGGTTCCACATTAGGTCTAACGACAACGTGGCCGATGATGGCACAAAACGATTCGAAACATCAATGGGAGAGCAAGACATAAGATGGTTTAAAGGTCCAGATTTCCTAAAACTTCCCTTTGAGGAGTGGCCCGTTACGTCTTTCAAAGCCGACTCTGAGCTGGTCAACGTTAAAGAAAAGTCAGCGAAAACGTTACTTCACATTCATAAACCACGAAGTTATTATGGAGCGTATGACATGCTTTCTTCCAGATTTCGAGCCAGATGGTCTTTCTCCGTCAGAGCCATTGCCCTTTTGTTACGATTCAAACACATGCTACAGAAGAAACCCATTGCTAATGAAGTTTTTGTCACGCCCTTTGAGTTTCGACACGCAGAAGATTGGATGTTCAGAAAGATTCAGGAAGAGTCTTTCTCCAATGACCTCGCTTCGTTAAGGATGAGTGGGAATGTCAGCGCTTCGAGTTCAATACTAAGTTTATCGCCGTTTTTGGATGATGATGGAACGTTGCGAATGCGGTCAAGGGCGCAAAAAGCCATTTGCTCTTATTCTTCTCGCAATCCGGCGATTCTTCCAAAAAACCATCCATTGGTCGACCTTTTCATTGAACATCATCACCAACGGAATTTCCATACGGGGACTGCCACCGTTATATCTGACATTCGAGAAAGTGCCTGGATCATTAGCATACGGGGAGCGGTTGAGCGAGTAAGAAAGGGATGCTTCACGTGCAAGCGCCTCAAGGCCAAAGCAGTCATGCCGTTAATGGGTCAGCTTCCAACGGCTCGCCTAGCCTTTGATTCCAGACCTTTTACCCATGTTGGGGTGGACTGTTTCGGACCCTTGTTAGTAAAGGTCGGCAGAAGCACTGTAAAACGTTACGGTATGATCTTCACATGCCTTACATTCAGAGCAGTGCAGATAGAATTGCTGAATGATCTCAGCTTAGATCAATGTTCTATGGCTGTCAGACGTTTTCTTATAAACAGAGTGGTGACTAAGTATTTCTACAGCGATAACGGGCTCAATTTCGTTGGAACAAAAAATTTGCTGGAAAAAGACGTCAAAGAGATGGAGACTTCCCTTTGCGAATATTCTTCAAAGTACGAGGGCGTATTGTGGCGGTTCATCCCAGCGTATTCGCCATGGATGGGTGGAGCATGGGAGCGTCTTATTCAATCCATCAAGAAAAGTGTGAATTTCGTGCTAAAGGATCTCGTTCCTAGAGAGGACGTTTTGCGGAACGCTCTCATGGAGGCTCAAGGCCAAATAAACCGCCGTCCGCTCACTCACATCCCGGTCGATCCGGAAGATCCCAAACCACTATCGCCGAACTTAATGCTCTTTGGTGAAGATGATCGCGACGTTACGGCCCCCGGAATCTTTCATGAAAACGATTTTTGCAGCAAGCTTTATGGTCGCAGATCCCAACACTTAATGTCTGAGTTAACGAAAAGATGGTACGCTGAATATTTGCCCGTAATCACTAGGAGATCAAAGTGGTTTAAGGACACAAAACCTATACAGATTGATGATATTGTTATCGTCATTGAACCTAATGAAGTACGTTCGAGCTGGCATTTGGGTCGTGTCATTAAGATATATCCGGGACCTGATGGTATTATACGAATGGCGGATGTTAAACTAGCAGGCGGTATAATAAAATCTAAGCGATCGGTTGGTAGACTCGTTGTTCTTGATTTAAAGTCTCCAAACTAGGACCTAGTTCTCAGACGGCCCCCGGAATGTCATCGAGTCAAACAATTTTGTTGATGGTGTCTTCAGGAAGCTGAACACATTTATTCAATTTCCATTTATATAATATATTGTTGTCTCTTTCCTTTAGAAAGAGTACGTTACAGGTAAAATAGAATAGATTTCTTTTTTTGTAAATTATCTTTCATTTTGGAAAAACGTTTTGAAAGAGGTTAATTTCATTTTTGCAATTCATCTTGTTGCACGCATTAACGTCTCTTACCAAATTGTGAGTATCAATTAAGGTTAGTTTTAAACAAAAATTAATCTGTAATTTTTTATCTTTAGAAATAAAATTGTACTGAATTCCAAAGTGTTTGGATCTTTTATAATCTTTATTATTTGGGACGGCGCAGCAACATTTTATGCCGTGTTATTGAAACTGTTTAAGAGATTACATGTACGAATTTTAGTCAAAATCATTACAACCGTTTTTGATGAAACTTGATAAAACCGCATTAGTTGTATGGTAGCTACCAGTAGCGGATCTAGGATTTAGCGGGGGGGGGGAGGGTTTCGAGATCCAGTTTAAGACAAAAAAAAAAAAAAAAATGATATTTAAGAGATCTCACTGGCAAAAGCGGATATTTTATTTGACAGAATGAGCCCCCAAGAGATCTCATTATCGTGAACTAGCCAGATCAACTAGTGGAGTAGGTATCCGATTTGGTCGAACTGTCACTGGAAAGCACAAAAAACAATATTTTGTCGATTGAAAAATAGAATGTCAAAACTTCAAGACTTTTAGTCGGACATATGTAAGAAAAAGCTGCTCTTAAAAATAGCATGGGCCTAATTCTGCATACACTGTATATGCTTGCTCAAAAAATATGTCGATAAATTTGCATGTCATTCTAGAGTCTATCACACTTATTCATAAAGATAAAATAGGTATTTTAGCTCCCGTGCTTAGGAAAACTACACCATGGAATAAGAATTTTCTGGGCTCAAAATAAATTGCTTACTGCTCCATTTGAGTCCAGAACATTCTTATTCCATGGTGTAGTTTTCCTAAGCACGGGAGCTAAATTAACAATTTTTTCTTTATGAATAAGTGTGTATAGGTATTGCAAATATTCATTTCCTTCTGCATGGTATCTTATTGGTTCTTTGATGGTATCTTACGACATATTTCCTCTACATTTTGCCATCAAAATTTTATCGAAAAAATTAAAAACAACTTTCCCATGAGTAAATCTGTTGTAGAAGGTCAAACTGTCTCACTGTTCGGCGGGGGAGACAGCTTAGGGCGCACTGTGGGACAGCAAGATATTTTTAATAAAAACTAGTCTTAAGCAATTTCTTACCAAAAAATACATGAATGATATTTGTTTAACATATTATTTATTAATTTATAGGAACAAAAACAACAAAAAAACATATCAAAGTATAAGATAAAAAAAACTAACTAAAATCACATTTCAGTTCACATTATTCTTTAAATAAGTGTTTAATAAATCAAATAAATTCATACTTTTAATTTATTTCTTTATTTTTAAGAAATTCTGTTGCAATACAAATAAAAATAAATAAAAAACATTTATATGTTGAATGAAAGAAGCAAAGATAAGATAAGACTTGTTTCACTGTTCGACCTTTGAATCTGTCTCACTGTTTAATTTGTATCATTTTCAAGAAAAACTTTTGTGCATAAAAAACTGGAAAGAATACCGTAGATTTTTGTTTGTATATTGAAAAAACACATAATAATAAGCCAATAAAAAAAAGTGCCTCACTTACCTAAATATTTGAAGATGCTACACAAATTTTAAAAACACGAAAAAAAAATACTTTTGCCCTTTTTTCGCTCTTTACTCATTGAGAGCACACGCGCAACTGGGAACAGAAATAAAAGTTGAGGAATTAAAAAGAAACGTAATAACCGAAATGTCGAAATGTTCGAACTGTCTCACTGTTCCAACCTACATTTAAAAAAAGTTATTTTGAAAAATTGTTTTTTTTTTTTTTATTTATTTGAGGTTATAATGTTTAGGGGTCTTTAAAAAATCTGCAACAGATGCAGGTTTTTCGAAGTTAGCTACAAGAAAAATGGAACAGTGAAAAAACACTAAAATCACATCCGTTTTTCTGATACATTCCTTTACAACTTTAAAAAGAAGCTATTTCGAAAAAAAACATCTGCAATAAATTTGTGTGTTATAAAATTTTCTAGAAGACTAAATTAGTTTGAATCATGTATGATTTATATTTTTGTATGAAATACTTAGTTATTTTGAAGCACTAAAAAAACAGGTACCTAAAAAATTTTCCAATGCTGCTACAAATTGGAGTCGAATATTCTAGAGCGGGGTTCGGCAATTGGGGCCCGCGGTCCAAATCCGACCAGCAAAGGGTTTATAAATCTGAACCGTTGATTGTTCAGTCTTAATTTGCAAAAAAGTACATTAACATACTTTTTTTTCTTAACCCATGCAATTTTTTTCAAAAATTAACAAAACTATGGAAGCAAATTTGTATTTGTTGGATATTTTTTAATGAAAAATTGTCGACAAATTACATATCCATGAGGTTAGTTTCTTATCGATTCAGAAGTTAAGAATGCAACCGTTTCATTATCTGAAGCGTCTAAAGTGGAAACATTTTAAAGGCCCTTCGAACTGCTTCCCAAGAGAATTACCTCCAACTGTCCAACATGAACTAACTCCCACCAAATTTTTAAGTTGGACTTTGTTCACAAATTTGGGAGTTAGTTCAGTTGGGACCTAGTTCAGTACGTACTTAGTCCGAATGAACATAATTCTAATTAAAAAAACTGGGAGTTAGTTCATTCTGCCAACAAATTTTTATTTCTAATTTTAAAGCTAATGTAACGGAGTTCTCTTGCAAAATATGAATTTGTGAGTGGAAACCATTTTCAAAAAATTATTTTGAAAAACTAAAATTTGTTTTTAAGTGGATTTTGTTTTTTTACCCTTCTCTAGGTTAGGTATCACAGAGGAGAGTTATTTCAGTGGTTCAAGGACAAATTGAGTTTGGCATTCACCATGATATGCCATCAGGGCGTTTAAGAAAATAAAAACAGGTTAAATAGGATCACACAAGAAATCAACTAAATATGGAAAAAAAAATAATAAAAACCAACGAAAATTCCTATAAATTACCAATAAACCAAACCATTAAAACCAAACCAGATGCCCATACGTGTTTAAATTTTTAAGTTAAATGAAAATTATGAAAACTACTCCTTTGTCATTTTTTTCGTGGGATTAAATAACGTCACATCGTGATTTTCGGTCAAAACCACCTAAATTTATTTTAGATTTTGACTTTCCTCCTAGGATTAAATACCTGACTGCGGTTCTTTCACCCTCTGTTGATTTAAAAATTAAATTTAATAATCGATTTCATAGGCTTTACAAATTTAAAACGACAAAAGTTGAACTAAATTTATAAGAAAACGACGGCAACACAACATTTTGCCCCACATTAAACATTTTATGGGTAGTCAATAGTCAAACTTGATAAAACAAAAAACAAAAAATTTAAAAAAATTCTGTTCATTAAATTACTCTACAGTCTACATATCGCTTATTAAAAAGAATAATGTCATAACTATAAAAAACGTGGATCTTCAAAAATTGCAATTTAGGTAAAGTTTGAATGGCTGTAATTCATAATCATCTTCATTTTTATTACTTTTTTTTTTCTTGGTAAAGCTATTAATTAAAGTTTTATCGCGAAATAAAACACAATTTTAAAATATTTATTGGACTGTTTTCACTTCAAAGGTCCCTGCGTAAATGAAAAAAAAAAAACAGTTTTTCCACAAAAAAATATTTAAAAGTGACAGTGTATATAACGACAAAGATGCTCTATAATAGCCTTTAATTTTTGAATTCTAGAAATGACGTTTTGTCAAAAATAGGTAGTGTATAGAAAATGAGTTTGAATTGTATCATTAGGTCAAAATTGATGTTTTTAGAGTTGTGACGTTGTTCTTTTTAATGAGTTATATGTATTTGATCTAACTCCTGAATCGCCATGCTAGATTTTATGGTAGTTTGTCAGTCGAATAAATTTTGCAGACAATAGTTGTCGTTGGGAAAGGTCTGCTTTGTTAATTTCTTCAAACAGCACAAACAAAAATAAGTGTCGTATTTACCACAATACCTACATTCATCATGATTGGTTATAAATATTTAAACTCTGTCAAATAAGCTGTTTACCAAGTAAATATTGTCTCAGTATAATGGAAAATATTGTTTTCTAGGTTAATCGCGGATTCTACAGTATAGTTACATGTGTAGGTATATCTAGGTACATACATAATATTGTCTTTTGAAAGACTGATAATGTTATTAATGATGCAATAATTTTTCAAATTAGGACATATTTCTTTAAAAATTGCAGAGAAATCATACAAGAGATGTCGATGCACTGTAAAAATAAGATTGCATCAAAATTCAATGGGGTTTATTAATACAAATGAAAACGTCATATATACAGTCAACGTTGCTCAATTAAAAACCTCTTAACTGACAAAATCGGTTATGTGAAACATGAAAATTACTTCTACTGTTACCTTCTGCTCAGTTTAATTGAAAGCAATTTTGTGTAATTTTGGTATTCCAGTTAAGCGGAGTCAATTATAATCGTAAGCAAATTGCAAGTCTTCTGGCTCAGTGTATTTAAAACGTACTATAAAATAAAAGAAAGGATTTTGTATTACGAAGGTTTCTATTTTATTTTTATTAAAATCTTTTTTTGTTTGTATTAATCTTTTTAAGGTAGGTACTGGATCTAATGTATCACAATTTTAAGAATTCGTTGATAACGATATTTCTCACTCGTAACTAAGTTAAATTGATAGTTGTTATTAATGGTGAAATTGTTATGATTGGAACCATCATTGTTGTTGATTTTGGAGTTTCATTTTTCATAGCAGCGCACGAACCATGTTGCAGCACAGAGAGAATGCAAGCACTGGTAAATATTAATAATAATGAAATCCAAAACGAAAAGAAGAATGTTCTACGGACGTTTTGCCACCATGGATCATCTTGAAAGGGCATCAGTTCTTCAAGGCTTAAGCTTTTCACTTTGCTAAAAATAAAAGAAGGTAAGAATAATCATAACAAATAATAATTATTTAATTAAAAGATTAAAAAGAAAAAGATTAAAACAAAAAATAATAATCATTTATTTATTAAATTCAAAACACGTTAAAAATCTCCACTATAAAATTGACAAACGCCTGTCTCAAATCAAATTAGACTGCTTTCACACAAGGAAACTGAGTTGCCGGCAACTGGGACTTTGTAGGCGAGAAGGGCGTTAGGGGAAGAAAAAAAAATCTCCCCTCTCACCCTTCTCGCCCGCAAACTAGATAGTTTCTGGCAGCTCATCAGTTTCCTTCAGTGGTCTTAAAAATAAATAGCAGAATTATGTTTCAGTCCAGGCCCGTGTGGTAGGGGTTTTGGGAGTTTGAATACTATGAAATACACGTTGCATTCAATATTATTTTAATATCCTAAATCCTTACAGTAGGTATTGAAATAAATTAAAATACAATAAAATAAAATAAAATAAAATAAAATAAAATAAAATAGAATAGAATAAAATAACTGTCTCCGTATGTTCTTTGCCCGAAAATTCTTAAGTTATCGTAAATTTTTTATCAAATTTCGAGAATGAAAATTTTCAATGTTTAGTCATGCGCAGAACTATTTGAACCATATTCTGCAATTCTACATGATGATTCTCGTGACATCTGGATAAACGAAGTTCATCTTTGGCTTCGACGCATTGCTGGACAGGACATCCAAAATGCACTTTAAGCAGTCAACATTTTCAATGAAGATGCGTTTCCATAATGTATCATCAAAACATACCTCACAACGATAATGGCTGAAGATAGGCTGAAAAGTTAAGCTTCATACCTCGTAGTTACATAACTGGGAAAAGATTTTTTAAATTTGTTCTTGATAGTAATCATTAATAATAAGAAGATGAAGAAATTTTAATATTAAAATATTGAAATAACTTCTGTTTTAAGTGGAGTGAATGAATAAAATTCAATTAAAAAGTACAAGTGACCTCAACTCCAGAAATTATTGTGTTTCGCCCAAGGTATAACAGTGGGCTCTTCAGTCAGTCTGTTATACCCTACTAAGACACAAATTTTGGTCGATTGTTACCGACTCTTATAAAAATCACAGCAAAAAGATACTGTGAATTTTATTATTCTAGGGGAATTTGTTTAAATTCGTGCACCTAGAAAATAAATACCCGTGGTCAGGTTTTTTATAATAAGAAGATGAAGAAATTTTAATATTAAAATATTGAAATAACTTCTGTTTTAAGTGGAGTGAATGAATAAAATTCAATTAAAAAGTACAAGTGACCTCAACTCCAGAAATTATTGTGTTTCGCCCAAGGTATAACAGTGGGCTCTTCAGTCAGTCTGTTATACCCTACTAAGACACAAATTTTGGTCGATGTTTACCGACTCTTATAAAAATCACAGCAAAAAGATACTGTGAATTTTATTATTCTAGGGGAATTTGTTTAAATTCGTGCACCTAGAAAATAAATACCCGTGGTCAGGTTTTTTTTTTTTTAATAAGAAGATGAAGAAATTTTAATATTAAAATATTGAAATAACTTCTGTTTTAAGTGGAGTGAATGAATAAAATTCAATTAAAAAGTACAAGTGACCTCAACTCCAGAAATTATTGTGTTTCGCCCAAGGTATAACAGTGGGCTCTTCAGTCAGTCTGTTATACCCTACTAAGACACAAATTTTGGTCGATGTTTACCGACTCTTATAAAAATCACAGCAAAAAGATACTGTGAATTTTATTATTCTAGGGGAATTTGTTTAAATTCGTGCACCTAGAAAATAAATACCCGTGGTCAGGTTTTTTATAATAAGAAGATGAAGAAATTTTAATATTAAAATATTGAAATAACTTCTGTTTTAAGTGGAGTGAATGAATAAAATTCAATTAAAAAGTACAAGTGACCTCAACTCCAGAAATTATTGTGTTTCGCCCAAGGTATAACAGTGGGCTCTTCAGTCAGTCTGTTATACCCTACTAAGACACAAATTTTGGTCGATGTTTACCGACTCTTATAAAAATCACAGCAAAAAGATACTGTGAATTTTATTATTCTAGGGGAATTTGTTTAAATTCGTGCACCTAGAAAATAAATACCCGTGGTCAGGTTTTTTATAATAAGAAGATGAAGAAATTTTAATATTAAAATATTGAAATAACTTCTGTTTTAAGTGGAGTGAATGAATAAAATTCAATTAAAAAGTACAAGTGACCTCAACTCCAGAAATTATTGTGTTTCGCCCAAGGTATAACAGTGGGCTCTTCAGTCAGTCTGTTATACCCTACTAAGACACAAATTTTGGTCGATGTTTACCGACTCTTATAAAAATCACAGCAAAAAGATACTGTGAATTTTATTATTCTAGGGGAATTTGTTTAAATTCGTGCACCTAGAAAATAAATACCCGTGGTCAGGTTTTTTATAATAAGAAGATGAAGAAATTTTAATATTAAAATATTGAAATAACTTCTGTTTTAAGTGGAGTGAATGAATAAAATTCAATTAAAAAGTACAAGTGACCTCAACTCCAGAAATTATTGTGTTTCGCCCAAGGTATAACAGTGGGCTCTTCAGTCAGTCTGTTATACCCTACTAAGACACAAATTTTGGTCGATGTTTACCGACTCTTATAAAAATCACAGCAAAAAGATACTGTGAATTTTATTATTCTAGGGGAATTTGTTTAAATTCGTGCACCTAGAAAATAAATACCCGTGGTCAGGTTTTTTTTTTTTTAATAAGAAGATGAAGAAATTTTAATATTAAAATATTGAAATAACTTCTGTTTTAAGTGGAGTGAATGAATAAAATTCAATTAAAAAGTACAAGTGACCTCAACTCCAGAAATTATTGTGTTTCGCCCAAGGTATAACAGTGGGCTCTTCAGTCAGTCTGTTATACCCTACTAAGACACAAATTTTGGTCGATGTTTACCGACTCTTATAAAAATCACAGCAAAAAGATACTGTGAATTTTATTATTCTAGGGGAATTTGTTTAAATTCGTGCACCTAGAAAATAAATACCCGTGGTCAGGTTTTTTATAATAAGAAGATGAAGAAATTTTAATATTAAAATATTGAAATAACTTCTGTTTTAAGTGGAGTGAATGAATAAAATTCAATTAAAAAGTACAAGTGACCTCAACTCCAGAAATTATTGTGTTTCGCCCAAGGTATAACAGTGGGCTCTTCAGTCAGTCTGTTATACCCTACTAAGACACAAATTTTGGTCGATGTTTACCGACTCTTATAAAAATCACAGCAAAAAGATACTGTGAATTTTATTATTCTAGGGGAATTTGTTTAAATTCGTGCACCTAGAAAATAAATACCCGTGGTCAGGTTTTTTATAATAAGAAGATGAAGAAATTTTAATATTAAAATATTGAAATAACTTCTGTTTTAAGTGGAGTGAATGAATAAAATTCAATTAAAAAGTACAAGTGACCTCAACTCCAGAAATTATTGTGTTTCGCCCAAGGTATAACAGTGGGCTCTTCAGTCAGTCTGTTATACCCTACTAAGACACAAATTTTGGTCGATGTTTACCGACTCTTATAAAAATCACAGCAAAAAGATACTGTGAATTTTATTATTCTAGGGGAATTTGTTTAAATTCGTGCACCTAGAAAATAAATACCCGTGGTCAGGTTTTTTATAATAAGAAGATGAAGAAATTTTAATATTAAAATATTGAAATAACTTCTGTTTTAAGTGGAGTGAATGAATAAAATTCAATTAAAAAGTACAAGTGACCTCAACTCCAGAAATTATTGTGTTTCGCCCAAGGTATAACAGTGGGCTCTTCAGTCAGTCTGTTATACCCTACTAAGACACAAATTTTGGTCGATGTTTACCGACTCTTATAAAAATCACAGCAAAAAGATACTGTGAATTTTATTATTCTAGGGGAATTTGTTTAAATTCGTGCACCTAGAAAATAAATACCCGTGGTCAGGTTTTTTATAATAAGAAGATGAAGAAATTTTAATATTAAAATATTGAAATAACTTCTGTTTTAAGTGGAGTGAATGAATAAAATTCAATTAAAAAGTACAAGTGACCTCAACTCCAGAAATTATTGTGTTTCGCCCAAGGTATAACAGTGGGCTCTTCAGTCAGTCTGTTATACCCTACTAAGACACAAATTTTGGTCGATGTTTACCGACTCTTATAAAAATCACAGCAAAAAGATACTGTGAATTTTATTATTCTAGGGGAATTTGTTTAAATTCGTGCACCTAGAAAATAAATACCCGTGGTCAGGTTTTTTATAATAAGAAGATGAAGAAATTTTAATATTAAAATATTGAAATAACTTCTGTTTTAAGTGGAGTGAATGAATAAAATTCAATTAAAAAGTACAAGTGACCTCAACTCCAGAAATTATTGTGTTTCGCCCAAGGTATAACAGTGGGCTCTTCAGTCAGTCTGTTATACCCTACTAAGACACAAATTTTGGTCGATGTTTACCGACTCTTATAAAAATCACAGCAAAAAGATACTGTGAATTTTATTATTCTAGGGGAATTTGTTTAAATTCGTGCACCTAGAAAATAAATACCCGTGGTCAGGTTTTTTATAATAAGAAGATGAAGAAATTTTAATATTAAAATATTGAAATAACTTCTGTTTTAAGTGGAGTGAATGAATAAAATTCAATTAAAAAGTACAAGTGACCTCAACTCCAGAAATTATTGTGTTTCGCCCAAGGTATAACAGTGGGCTCTTCAGTCAGTCTGTTATACCCTACTAAGACACAAATTTTGGTCGATGTTTACCGACTCTTATAAAAATCACAGCAAAAAGATACTGTGAATTTTATTATTCTAGGGGAATTTGTTTAAATTCGTGCACCTAGAAAATAAATACCCGTGGTCAGGTTTTTTATAATAAGAAGATGAAGAAATTTTAATATTAAAATATTGAAATAACTTCTGTTTTAAGTGGAGTGAATGAATAAAATTCAATTAAAAAGTACAAGTGACCTCAACTCCAGAAATTATTGTGTTTCGCCCAAGGTATAACAGTGGGCTCTTCAGTCAGTCTGTTATACCCTACTAAGACACAAATTTTGGTCGATGTTTACCGACTCTTATAAAAATCACAGCAAAAAGATACTGTGAATTTTATTATTCTAGGGGAATTTGTTTAAATTCGTGCACCTAGAAAATAAATACCCGTGGTCAGGTTTTTTATAATAAGAAGATGAAGAAATTTTAATATTAAAATATTGAAATAACTTCTGTTTTAAGTGGAGTGAATGAATAAAATTCAATTAAAAAGTACAAGTGACCTCAACTCCAGAAATTATTGTGTTTCGCCCAAGGTATAACAGTGGGCTCTTCAGTCAGTCTGTTATACCCTACTAAGACACAAATTTTGGTCGATGTTTACCGACTCTTATAAAAATCACAGCAAAAAGATACTGTGAATTTTATTAATCTAGGGGAATTTGTTTAAATTCGTGCACCTAGAAAATAAATACCCGTGGTCAGGTTTTTTATAATAAGAAGATGAAGAAATTTTAATATTAAAATATTGAAATAACTTCTGTTTTAAGTGGAGTGAATGAATAAAATTCAATTAAAAAGTACAAGTGACCTCAACTCCAGAAATTATTGTGTTTCGCCCAAGGTATAACAGTGGGCTCTTCAGTCAGTCTGTTATACCCTACTAAGACACAAATTTTGGTCGATGTTCTTATTATAAAAAAACCTGACCACGGGTATTTATTTTCTAGGTGCACGAATTTAAACAAATTCCCCTAGAATAATAAAATTCACAGTATCTTTTTGCTGTGATTTTTATAAGAGTCGGTAAACATCGACCAAAATTTGTGTCTTAGTAGGGTATAACAGACTGACTGAAGAGCCTACTGTTATACCTTGGGCGAAACACAATAATTTCTGGAGTTGAGGTCACTTGTACTTTTTAATTGAATTTTATTCATTCACTCCACTTAAAACAGAAGTTATTTCAATATTTTAATATTAAAATTTCTTCATCTTCTTATTATAAAAAACCTGACCACGGGTATTTATTTTCTAGGTGCACGAATTTAAACAAATTCCCCTAGAATAATAAAATTCACAGTATCTTTTTGCTGTGATTTTTATAAGAGTCGGTAAACATCGACCAAAATTTGTGTCTTAGTAGGGTATAACAGACTGACTGAAGAGCCCACTGTTATACCTTGGGCGAAACACAATAATTTCTGGAGTTGAGGTCACTTGTACTTTTTAATTGAATTTTATTCATTCACTCCACTTAAAACAGAAGTTATTTCAATATTTTAATATTAAAATTTCTTCATCTTCTTATTATAAAAAACCTGACCACGGGTATTTATTTTCTAGGTGCACGAATTTAAACAAATTCCCCTAGAATAATAAAATTCACAGTATCTTTTTGCTGTGATTTTTATAAGAGTCGGTAAACATCGACCAAAATTTGTGTCTTAGTAGGGTATAACAGACTGACTGAAGAGCCCACTGTTATACCTTGGGCGAAACACAATAATTTCTGGAGTTGAGGTCACTTGTACTTTTTAATTGAATTTTATTCATTCACTCCACTTAAAACAGAAGTTATTTCAATATTTTAATATTAAAATTTCTTCATCTTCTTATTATAAAAAACCTGACCACGGGTATTTATTTTCTAGGTGCACGAATTTAAACAAATTCCCCTAGAATAATAAAATTCACAGTATCTTTTTGCTGTGATTTTTATAAGAGTCGGTAAACATCGACCAAAATTTGTGTCTTAGTAGGGTATAACAGACTGACTGAAGAGCCCACTGTTATACCTTGGGCGAAACACAATAATTTCTGGAGTTGAGGTCACTTGTACTTTGTGTTTGTGTTTTATGCGAATTAAGCCGGACACTTATTTCGTGTGTCGCTATCGCTGCAATGTATTTCTTATCCGTAGAACTAAATTAGTCTGGTGTGTTGTGACGCCTTGTGGCGCATGCAATATTTTTTATGAAAAATCAATATAGTTTCTTGTCGTTTTTAATTAACTTTATAACAATGCAAAATATGGACCCCCACTTCTTGTTCGATTTCAGCGCACGGGCCTGTTTTCGCAGATTAAATAGATAAATAAAGGTTAACGAGTAAAGTATGGGTTTTGAAGGATTCTATTGTCAAAATGAAATGCTGGTATTAATCGCACAAATTTTATATTTTTTGTTCTTGGGAATACCCATACAATATGCAACAAAATAGAGTGTGTAGGCCTGTAGGCTGTAGGGAGTCTACTTAAAATGAAAAAAAAAAAAAAACAAAAAATAAAACTGAAGTCAACTTCAACCCATAGAAAAATGTTTCATACTGATTTTTCTTGAAAATTGCACGTATTTTTTATTTAGATTTTAATATTTAAAACTCTTTTCAATTCCTAGTCAACTTCTGAAAACCATTTGGATCTTTATATTGGACTTAGTTTTCAAAATACTAAAAAATAAAGGAACGAACTTTTTCACAGAAATAGAACCAGTGTGAGTTACAATAAGCTTAGTATATTCATGGTTTTACAAATTAGTTGGTGCTTTTATTTTTTAATATTTTAAAAATGTATCGTCCTAGAACCACCCAATTTTCAGTGTTATATTTAGATTAGTAGTTAGAAGATTAGTTATTAGAAGTCGTACCTAGAAACTATTAAATTTTCATAATTTTTTTTTTTGCTTAAGGCCTTCTTAAACCCGTTGCGAGGTTATCCATTATTTAATTGACCTGTGTATTGAGATATAGGCAGAAAAATTTTAATATAAAATTTTGATTTTACAAATTTTGTCTATTAAAGTATGGAATTTTCGATTCAAAATAGCTTTTAACGGCCTCTAGTCCTTAAAAATTGGACTCTTCAGTTGAAAGTGACTTTCGCAGTAAAATTGATGTAAGTTGGACTAAACTTAATAAAATTGCGTCTGGACAAGGCCCTCACTCTCAACTGAAGAGTCCAAGTGAGAACGCCGGGACGAAACGCCGATTTTAAAGGACTAAATGCCGTTAAAAGCTATTTTGAATCAATAATTCAACAAGTCCAATTAAATAATGCTAAATCTTCTACTTGGCTGATTTATTTCAGTAGTATACAGATTTTGTATTCTACAAAAAAAAAAAACATTCGCATATAATTTTCTTCAAACTCATTTTTGTGTAACCAAATCTTTGAATCATAGTATTTTGTAATAAAAAATGTATTCCTTTGTTAATTAAAAACATAAACGCCCGCCTCTTTGGCTATTTTATAGCTTTAGGTCGTTTAAAGTGGCCTTTAAATACTTAAAGATATTTATGACAAAATAGTCAGCAAGAAAGGCCGCTTAAAAGATGAACCTTAACAATTGTTTAATCAAATATTATTAAGACTTTAATTTAAAATAAAACAAATACCACTGGTTTTACCTTAAACCTTATTCAATCCTTTAATTTAACTGCAATATGTTAGCAATAGTAAATTAATGCATGTTACTATGTTATGTAGGCAGTTAATGTACTTGTACGTACATGCAAAAGTATACATAACATTACTCATACGCCACAGTGTACAATTTGGGTAACAATTTAGATAGGATTGGTAATAAAAATTAAAATAATTATTTGGAACTTGAAAATAGCACTTTTAAGAATCTTTATAAGGTATTTGATATACATAATAACATACCTACATACATACATACATAAGATTATATTTTTTTTTTTTTGAAATACCCTAAACGGTTGAAGTAGGTACAAGTGAACCAGAGGTGCATTTGAGTTTTTTTTGAATTTATTGTTTTATTTGTTTATACCTATTTAAAGACTGATGCGTTAACCTCACCTTGAATTCTTATCTCATTTTATTTAAAGAATAAAAACAAAAGATGTTTTTCTATTATCACATCGTTTAGCCAAGACTTTTGACATACAAAATGTACATTTTTAATTTTATCAATTCAGAAAGTAAATGACACGAACTTTTTGAACTGAATCAAGAATGTTTATATGTATACATTGTACAATTAAAAAATAAAAAGTTAAAAATAAGCAAAAATTGATACTTTCTTTGATCTTATATTTGTTTGTAAACAAAATTATTTATACAAATTTTAATTTTCAATTTTTTTCAATGAGCGATCCTTCACAAGCTTAGAAAAAACACTGAAATTCAAATTTATGACAGAATCAACAAATCCAAATTCATGACGTGTATGAAATATGCCAAAAAAGCGCGATTTGTGAAGGAAACTCATAAATTAGCTGCCGTTATTCGCCATTTTTTTGCAAAAAAAAATATGGATTTTTTTTTTATATAATTAGCGCGCTAAATGGGTTGTAAATACCCTTAAAATGTTATACACAACACGTGCGATTAGGCAGGTTGGAAGGGATTTCTTTTTTTGAATGTCTGTAAATCACAATGGGAGGGCAAAATTTGGCTGGGTAGAGCATTCCACATTCGTGTAGTGCGGCTAAAGAAAGAATCTCTGTACTTAACAGTACTTCCGACGTTGAATAAGCGCGAGTATTACGGTTGAATTATTTAAGGGGAGGCTGGCTATTTCAATAGAGCACTATTTGTTGAAATAACGGTGAAATAACGAAAGGCATAAAACATTTCGACGGTGCTCGAGAGATGAAAATAATTCCGGTATAGTTCTTATACCTATCATTTTTAGAGCTCTTTTTTGAATTCTATACAATAGACTCAAGTAGGTTATTGGAGCACCTGCCCAAATATGGGAGTTATACTCAAGTTTTGGATGAATAAAGGCTTTGTAGATGACAGCCAGCTTAGAAGGGGAAACAAATTTCTTGCATCGACGGAGGAAACCTAAACACTTAGCAGCATTTAAGCGATGTCAAATATGTGGTCGTTCCATAAAAAATGGTCGTGACACACATACCGAGGCATGAAAACTGTTCAGTTTCCTCTATGCAAGTGCCGCTCATGGATAGCAGGATAGGGGGTGGGTTCCGCTTTAACGAAAGAGCACAGACACATATATTTCACTGGACAATACTGTCAAGGTAAGAATTTAATGAGCTTATCATACGCTGCCGTTGAAGTTCCACATCCGAAGGACATGGATGTGAATCAAGAAACGAATATGAAAAGCTGAGGGTGCTGTCGTCAGCAAAACAGTTTAATGGATTAGAAGTTTCAGATAAGAGATCGTTTTTGAATATTAGGAAGAGGGTCGGAGACAAAACGGAGCCCTAGGGCACACCAGTAAATATTTTTTGGATATCCGACTTGGAACCGTCCAAAACAACTTGTATTGAACGGTCCGAAAGGTAGTTTCTAATCCAGCGAAGAAGAGATTTTAGATAAGAGAGCTTGGTGCCAAACTCTATGAAAAGCTTTTGAAATATCAAGTGCAATAATCTTACTTTCTCCAAAACGATGTAAAGATTTGTGCCACTGTTCCGTGAGATATACCATCAGATCACCAGGGGACCTATTGCTACAAAAAGCCGTACTGCCGGTCATTAAGAAGCTTTCGTTCCTCAAGATATTTCTTGAGCTGAAAATTAATCAGCGTACCCCATCGGGGTTGGATTGGAAGACTCGCCGGGCAAGTGCGTTGCTGTCCATACGCTCCACGTACCCCAGCCATCTCAGCCGCTGTATTTTCAGCTTTTTGACCAGGTCAACGTAGCTGTACACCCCGTATAGCTCGTCGTTGAATCTTCTCCTCCATACTCCTTCAATACACACTGGACCGAATATCACACGAAGAACCTTCCTCTCAAATGATTCAGTGTCCATGCTTCTGACCCATAAAGCAGGAACGGGATGATTAGGGTCTTGTATAAAGTCTCCTTGGTTCTCTGAGAGAGGGCCTTACTACTTAAATGCCTTCTTAGACCGAAGAAACAGCGGTTGGCAAGAGTAATTCTTCGCTTGATCTCTGCACTGATGTCATTCTGCGATGTAATAGTGGAGCCCAGGTAGACAAAGTCCTTGACAACTTCGAAGTTATATCTGTCTATCGTGATATTTTGCCCGAGTCGACGATGTTGAGATTCCTCTCTCGATGACAGCATATACTTCGTCTTGTCCTCATTAGCAGCCAATCTCATTTTAGCCGCCTCCGATTCAATGCTCGCAAATGCCCCTGCCACAGCTCGCTTCGTTCTGCCGATAATGTCTATGTCATCCGCATACGCAAGCAATTGAACAGACTTTTGATAGATTGTACCGCTGGTGTTGACATGTGCGTTGCGTACAATGGCTTCAAGAACGATGTTGAATAGGTTGCATGATAACGCGTCGCCTTGCCTCAATCCTTTCTCAACATCAAAGGAATCGGTGGTGTTCTTACCAATTTTGACGGAGCAGCGAGATTTCTCCATCGTCATCCTGCACAAGCGGACGAGTTTGGCAGGGATGCCGAGACTCGAAATGGCTCTGTATAATTCGTCCCTTTTCATGCTATCATACGCGACTTTAAAATCGATAAAAAGGTGGTGTGTATCGATCTGGAATTCCCGGGATTTTTCTTAAATCTGTCGGAGTGTGAACATTTGATCGACGGTTGACTTGCCTGGCCTAAAACCACACTGATAGGGGCCGATCAGATCGTTGACAAAAGGTTTTAAGCGGTCACACAGAGTAGCCGACAAGATTGTATAAGCGCCGTTTAGGAGACTAACTCCTCTGTAGTTGGTACATTTTAGAACATCTCCCTTTTTATGGATGGGGCACACTATACCGAGGTTCCATTCATCGGACATACTTTCATCCGACCAAATTTTGCAGATGAGCTGGTGTATGCTCCTAGCCAATACATCTCCCACTGATTTAAATAGTTCGGCTTGTAAGCCACCCGCACCAGCAGCCTTGTACGACTTAAGTTTGGATATCGCCATCCGCACTTTGGTAAGGTCGGGTGGATGGAACTCTTGGCCATCATCGTCCAAGTTGAATGGAGCGTTCTGCCTATTAGCGGCATCTTGGCTGCCTTTGCCATTAAGCAGTCTAGAGAAGTGTTCTTTCCAGATCCTCAGCACTGACTGTGTGTCTTCTACCATATTCCCACTCTCATCTCGGCAGGCTTCCATTCTAGCCTTCTATCCGTGGGTGGATCGCTTCACCCTCTGATAAAATTTTCGAACATCTCCCCTACCGCTACAACCCTCAATAGACTATACCGCCCGCTTCTCGTGCTCTTTCTTTTTCCTCCTGAGAAGCATTGCCTGGTAAGCCTCGTTCTTAGCTGCATGCGCTAGCCGGCAGTCTTCATCGAACCAGTGGTTTCGTTGTATTCGCGTAGTGAAACCCAGCACATCAGAGGCGGCACTTCTGATGGCTTGTTGACAGTGTTTGCACTGGTCCTCTGCACTTGATGCTGGTGGCGGACCTCCTGAGAGATTAAGAGTTACGTGGTCTGCAAAAGTTCTGGCGGTCTCTTGCGATTTAAGCTTCTCGACATCGAATCTTTTCACAGCATCTGCTCTGCGTTGTCGCAACATGGATATCCGCATACGTAGTCTAGCTACCACCAGGTAGTGATCCGAGTTCATGTTGGCCCCTCGGAACGTTCGGACGTCCAAAATACTGGAAGCATGTCTCGTGTCTATCGCAACGTGGTCGATTTGGTTGACCACCAAGTCCCCTTGTGTATATTGAGGTGTGGGAAGTAGGTGCTTGAGATGATGACATTTCGCCCCGCCGCAAAGTCTGCCAGCATGTGTCCGTTGCCGGAAGTTTCTTCGTGTAGGCTGTGTCCTCCGACTATCGAACCAAAGATGCCCTCCTTTCCGAATCTTGAGTTGAAGTCACCAAGAATGATCTTCACGTCGTACTTCGGGCACATACCAAACGTTGTCTCCAGGAGATCGTAGAATGCTTCTTTGGTTGAGTCCTCTCTCCTTTCATGGGGGGCGTGAACACAGATCAGCGTAATGTTCTTAAATTTGCCTTTGATGCGGATTGTGACCAGGCGATCGCTTACACTTCTGAAGCCCAAGACTTCTTGCCCAAGTCTTCCTCTTATCACAAAACCACAACCAAAGAGCCGCTGACCCTGTTCCTTCAAGCACCCGCCGTAGTAGATGTCACACGATTTCAGTCTCCGTATGCCCATCGCACTTCCTGGATGGCTGTTACATCAGCCTTAAGCCTGTCCAGGTTCTCCACTAATTGTTCGGCTGCACGTGTTCTGTATATGGACAGGACGTTCCACGTGCAGATCCGAAATTCATTGTCCTTCTTTCGTTTGCTGGGGTCGTCAACTTAAAAATAACCCATATCCGAGGCTTGTTGTTGTTTCGGAACAACCATTTTTACGTGGTAGGGAAGTTACCCCGACGCACAACCCCCGACCCGGAGGACCAGACCCGTCGTATAACTCCAAGGGTAGGGAGCCGGATAAACCGCTCCTTATAGGCCTGAGCTACAGATATGTCGTAGTAGCCCATATAAGGTGTTCACTAAGTAGTTCAACCTAACTGGAACTGTAGACGCCACCGTTGATTCCATCTGGTGAATTCGTCCGCTGCCGCCTCGATGAAAGGAGAAGTGCCTTAGTGGGAACACTCTTCCCCCGCCCCTCTCTCGTTGTCTGTCCCCAACAGCTTTCCACGGGGATTTGAACCCCATCTCCAGCTGAGGTACTAGACACCCGATGTTCACCACTAGGAGGTGAGAGCAGGAGTTGGTAGACAGAGGTGGGTTTTGAGAAAAACCTGTGGACGCTTGTGTCCTCTTGAATGCATATAACTACCCTTTTGAACATAAGAATATGGGCTATTGTTTTTATTTTTCGCGGCGCGGTTTGTGTGGACAGTTAAATTGATATATTTATTGGGTAGTTTTATTTTTTTATTTTAAAAGGGGCAAATAGTTAAAAGCACTTAATAGATATTAATAGGTATTGAATACATATAATTAATATTAAATATTGGGGGTGTTTGGCACGGTATTTAACAACACTCTCGCACACGTCCACTCACGATGGGTTGCTCGGAACGGATTGACGTTATTTAAAAATTCATCAGTTGCTAGAGATGATTTTGTGTTCTAATTTTTATTCAACATTTGCCTTAATAAAGACATTTTGATATTAAAGTTTTCAGTAAATTTATAAACGGCAAATAATTTATGCATTATTCCTTTTTGTCGAAGCAAGTGGTGAAACTCAGCTGATTCTATTGCAATGCATCAACAAAAAAATACTATCACAAACTTAGCTAACCGACTTTTGATTTTCGCAAAAAAAGAAAATGACAGTAGTTCCTTCTGCTTTCTAAAACATTTTTTGTTTGATATAATTTAATTTCACTTTGTATAAAGCTTTTAAATGTCTTTATGTCGGGAACCAATGTGAGTTTCGATATGCAGAAGGGCTTAAATAATTGCTCAGGTTAGGATTCAATTTGATCAGTGAAAATTCTAATTGATCACGTCCATTTTTTAATAAAAAGAATTAAACTTAGCTTATTTGATAAAGTGCCTGGTTTAGATTGAGATATAGACTACCTACAAAATTTCAAAGCTATTTTAATGAAAAACTCATGCACACAGATCACACAGATCAATGATTTATAAAAAAAAAATGGTATTTAACAATATAACAATAAAAAACTATAAACACTGCTCCATTCCAGGTCACACCTTATTGATCCGGGATCAGCTACATAATCAATTCCTGGCTTTTGCTTTGGGTCGTTGTTCTGGTAGAAACGGACATTTTGATAAATACCCAACATTTCGGAAATTTGGATCAAATCATTTTAAAATACCATTCATTGATCTGTAATTTATAATTTTACAGTAATGCACTTTAAGATGCTTTTTTGTGCAAAGCACTTCAAGCTGAAAAGAAAATAAGTTTGCGAGACTTCCATGAGGCTCCGGTCGATTTAAATTTTGAATGGTTGATGGAGAATAATAAACATTATTTATGTTTTAACTCGCTAGAACAACCGTTAAATTATCGATTTATTGAGAAATAAGACATGATCAAATTTGAATTTTTGCTGATCAAATATAAAATGAACGCAACAATTGACAGACGCCGGCTGCCACGCGTGCCGCTGCCAAAACAGCATGGTCGCCAAAGACTGCCAACATCAACCTATTGGGAAAAACGCCAAACACTTTTGCTCCAAATTATAATATGTTAATTGAAATAAACATATATGAATGTAAACTCGACTTTGTTAAAATAATAAGACGTTATTTATGTTTTGACTTGAGTTTAATTTGCTTTATCTCTTTATTATTTTTTTTTTCGTAAATTTGTATAGAAGGTATAGCATTTTTTCTAGCCTTAAGACACAAAATAAGAATAAATAAAACAAACTTTATTTTTCATTTAGTGATTTCCCCACAAAATTAATTATTTTTCACTTGAGCTTGATTAAAGTGTATATAATGATTGCACTGGTACTTACTGGCTTTCATCCAAAGCTTCATAATTATCATCATCCCTTGGAATGTCAACAATGAATCCCGACAAGAGTCTAGTTGTCTCAGTTGCCATTTAAATTGGTGTAGGTATAACTAGTTTTATTTTACGATTATAAACCCGCACGTTCAAGTTTCCATAAATTGGCAAGTCACACTGAATAGTATTCTTATGATAAAGTTATATCTTTTGTAATATTTTTATCTATTTGCCAGATCGTGTTTATTGTCACAGATACAGAAGTTGACTTTAAAAACACTTTATATCGAAGCAAAGAGTATATCGTTTTATCTTAAAGCAACCCACATGTATTTCTACATTCAACCACATCACATTTATTTGCAAAACGCAGGGGCTAAGTCAGGGTATGGTGTGGAACAACAACTGCTCATCTTTAAGTACTAACCCACACTGGGCGCGTCGGTCGGTCGGTAAAATAATATATGCTGGCTGATGCGTCTTCTGTTTCAGTTGGTGAAAATGTCATTTGGTGATTTTAATTTCTGTAAACAACCTTATCTCCTCCGCATGCCTCTGAATACGTGTACACCATTAGATGCGCCCAACACAGTATAATACTGAACCGAAACAGAATCCAAAAGCTGATGACAAAACAATGAAGCAGTCTCCGACAGATGGTACCTCAAACCCCCATGTGCCTCGTGTGAGCTGGAATTCTTGGAGTGCGGTGGAATAAAACTGATAATGTGACTAGGAAATTCCTTGTGCTACATGGACTTGATAATTTATCTAGGAACCGAAATGACAAAATATCAAGACTGCAAAGCTAACCCCCAGAAGCGGTAGTACGGGTTGACGACTACTATCATCACCGTCAACGACATAAAGACGTAACTTCTGATAATGTGTTCCCATGGGGCATGTGTCTCAAACCAACACTCATATGTGCGCACCATATTTTGCTCTCTACTCTACCACCAAAATGCTAATTGAAAACTGTAAAGCCTTAAATGGTATCATCGTCGTCGTCCTCGTCATCACTGGGATCCCTCCTTCGTTATGATTCTCCATTATAAAGACGTTATTTTTTTGTTTATTTTTTTTTTTTTGGGAAAAGCATTTCCAATTGCGTTTTGTGTACATTTCATTGCCAAAGGCATATCTGCAATCAAACCTTTTTAAAAATTGAAAGGTTAAATAGAATATAAAGAAAGAGTTAAAGAGAATATTTTCCGAATACTCGAAAAAGATGATAGATTAACACTCCAAAACGCGTCACTAATTCAATTATATAAATATTAAAAAAATCCAAATGACACTTAGACGTTTATAAATGTCAAAATGGGTATGTTTGTGTGATTTTTCTACGAACTGTCACTGGTTTGAACATGTTTAGCTAGAGTTATGAAATTGGTTTAGTGTGATACTAGTTTAAAAGACTTTGGTTCCCACCAATAATCAAATTTAGAGACGACTTAAATATTTAAGTAAAATGGACTATACTGGTATGGACTCTAAATAATAAACCATACATGGTATGACTTAAATATTTAAGTAGACTCTAAATAATGAACACTATATGGTATGGACTTTAAAATATGAAACTTACCATGTATGGTTCATTATTCAAAGTCCATACCATTATGGTTCATTTTACATAAATATTTAAGTCGTCACTAAATTTGATTATTAGTAAGGCCTTTTAAGATTTAGAATATTTTAGTAAACTGTTTCAAAATTAGAAAATATTTAGTAGGTAGCTAGTTGAAGAGTGCCAATTTGCATACCACCGCGAACAGACGTGTTGTGAGCTGTGATTTTTTACCGCGCCGAATACCCTTTATCAATTTCCCCCCAAATTCTAATTTTAAATAAAATCAATACAACCTTACCTAAATACATATTAAAGTGCGAAAATAAAAAATAGTAAATGCCCGCGAATTTACAAGTGCATCGCCTATCAATAATAATCATATCAAACAAATAGCCTACTAAATACCCACATAAAGAGAAAAAAAAAATTGAAAAAAGAAAATTGCCAGTGTCAGTGCAAGTAACTGTGTACACAAGCAACAACAAATAGTGCACCCATGTTCATGAAGCTGATGCTGCACAAAAATAAAAGTTCAGCAAGCGGTAAATTTAATAAATCTCTCCTTTCATCATCACTCACATTGCTCGGGCTTAGTCATTACATGCAGTGTGCGGCTCATATCATGCAATGTATGTAACTGGTTAAGTCAAAGCAAATCCGATAAATTGCTGTTTTTGGTTTTGGATTTCCATGGGCGGATCAATACATACTATTAAGGCATAACACTGATAGTATTTTGTATTGTGAAGTTTTATTGGAGCCCAAACTCAATATCAGCATAGATAATTGTCTGATTTGGTTTTTTTATGTTTGTTTTTTCGTAATGGTAGGTGAATTAAGGGTCGATTTCAGCAACATTCGGGGGCTGAGAAAGAATTTCTGTGTAGTGTTCGTTCATACTGTAAAACACAGGCCAGCAGTATTGGTACTTAGTGAAACCCAGGTAGGTGAAAATTCTGATTACTTCGAATTCAGCCTACATGGTTACAGTTATGTGTTACAGTACAGTACAGTATGATGTGGCTTATCAACTTCAACCACAATATGGCCCTTGTGTAAATACAAACTTTAACTTCATGTGGTTAAAATTCACCGTCAATAAGCACATCATTCATACATGTTTCATTTATCGTAGCCCAAGCTTGGATGGTAATTCGACTTCTAACGAATTCGATGCGCTATCCGACTCAATCCAGAGAATTGTTTCCCACTATCCGCACAGTGAAATCGTTGTTACGGGCGATTTCAATGTACACAATTCTTCGTGGCTACGCTATTCTGGTCAGACAACACCCGAAGGAAGGTATGTCGAGATTTTTGCTGAGTTTAACCAACTGACTCAGCTTGTTGACGAGCCTACTCGGATTCCTGACGTTGCAGGCCAATCCGCCAACACCCTAGACTTGTTCCTTACCTCTGACCCTGATAAATACACTATTAGTGTATTATCATCTCTAGGCACATCAGACCATTGTGTCATATCTGCGAATTTCTCGTGCCACCAAATCACAGTTAAAGGAAAATTTCCAAAGAGAACCGTTTGGCAATACGAGAAAGCCAACTGGGACGGTCTCAATAACTTCTTCAAGAGCTTTAACTGGTCACTATGCTTCCTCGATAGTGATGTAGACGCCAGTGCGGATATGATTACAACTTGATTCTTTGTAACATGAGTAATTTTATCCCGAATAGGGTGAAATCTATCAAACCCAAAGAAAACTCTTGGTTTGATTCGAGCTGTAAAGAGGTAATTAGGGTTAGAGAAGTAAGCTTCCGATGTTATAAGGCCAACTCTACTGAGGAAAATCGGAAAAAGTTTCAACAAGCTAGAAAAACCTGTAACGTTCATATTCGAAAAACCAAATTTTTACATGATCAAAAATTACGACAAAAAATACTGCAATGTCCCAAAGGTAGTAAAAATTTTTGGTCATTTGTAAAAAACATACGAAATACCACCTCGTCCCCGGTTTCAACGCTCGTCTTCAATAACACCCCTTTTGTCAGCTCGCAAGATAAAGCCATTTTGCTTGCAGCACAGTTTGCTGTCAATTCGACGCTGCCAGAAAGTGTTATGACTCCTCTTGTACTTGAGAGCGTAAATGATTTTATGGGACAAATCTTCTTTCGCACTCGTTCAGTTGCTAGAGTTCTGAAAGATCTCGATGTGTACAAATCCGCTGGCCCGGATAGTATCCCTCCCATTGTTCTGAAGATGTGTTTTTCAACGATGGCAAAACCACTGCGTTAGCTTTTCCATCTGTCCTACTCTACTGGTCTCTTTCCGAGTGGATGGAAAACAGCATTTGTCCAGCCTGTCCCTAAAAAAGACGTATCTTCTTCACCCTCAAACTATCGACCAATTGCACTTACGTCCCTTCTTTCCAAGGTCATGGAAACGCTGATTAACTTTCAGTTCAAGAAATATCTTGAGGAACGAAGGCTTCTTAATGACCGGCAGTAAGGCTTTCGTAGCAATAAGTCCACTGGTGATCTGATGGTATATCTCACCGAACAGTGGAACAAATCTTTACATCGTTTTGGAGAAAGTAAGATTATTGCACTTGATATTTCAAAAGCGTTTGATAGAGTTTGGCACCAAGCTCTCTTATCGAAAATGCATGCATTTGGTTTCGATGAATCTCTTCTTCGTTGGATTAGAAATTACCTTTCGGACCGTTCAATACAAGTTGTTTTGGATGGTTTCAAGTCTGAAATTCACAAAATAAATACTGGTGTGCCCCAGGGCTCCGTTTTGTCTCCGACCCTCTTCCTTATTTTTATAAATGATCTTTTGTCTGAAACTTCTAATCCACTAAACTGTTTCGCTGACGATAGTACTCTCAGCTTCTCATTTTCGTTTAAAGATTCACATCCATGTCCTTCAGATGTGGAACTTGAACGGCAGCGTATGATAAGCTCATTAAATTCTGATCTCGACAGCATTGTCCAATCGGGAATCAAAAACCGCGTAGAATTTAATGGTTGAGAAACTCAATGCTGCCTCCTGTCGTTAAAGCGAAATCCACCCCTAATGCCGCTATCCATGGATGGCACTTGCATCGAGGAAACCGAAAAGCTCTCAGTTCTCGGTATGTGTGTCACAGACCACCTTTTGTGGAATGACCACATATTTGACGTCGCCAAAAACACTGCTTAATGTTTAGGTTTGCTTCGTAGATTCAAGAAATTTTTCTCCCCTTCTGATCTGGCTATGATCTACAAAGCCTTTATTCTTCCAAAACTTGAGTACAATTCTCATGTTTGGGCAGGTGCTCCCAAAACTCACTTAAGTTTATTGGACAATTTATTGAACAAAAGAGAGCTTTTAAAATAATAGGAGAAAGATCTATAACAGAAACAATTACAACTCTCGAACACCGCCGTAATGTTTCATGTCTTTCTCTATTTTACCGCTATTTTTATAGTGAGTGTTCACGTGAACTAGCCAGTTGCATTACTCTCCTTAAACAATTCAACCGTAATACTCGCGCTTCTAGGAATGCCCATCGGTTTACCCTTGAGCCCAACTTCGGACGTACTGTAAAATACAGAGATTCTTTCTCCGGTCGCACCACACGAATGTGGAATGTTTTACCCGGCCCGACTTTCCCCTCTCATTTCGATGTGCAAACAATTCTCAACCAATGTGCATCGGTATCTCCTTTTAAATCCTCTCCTACTTACCTAATCGCTCGTGCTGTGCTAAAAACATTTTAAGGAGAGTCTAACGAATATCAAAAACACAACAAAAAAAAAAAAAAATCACTTTAAATCAGATCTCCATCATAGGTCCATGAAACATAGGTTTGACTGCAAATTTGCCTTTGGCTGTAATAAATACACTATCCACAGAAATGATGATGATTTAAAAGGGGGGTTTTTGGATGGAGCAAATGTAAATGTTGACAATTAGTATATGGGAGCCTGCTAAAAAAAGGAAAAGGATTCATGTTTATAGAATGTAAGGATTAACACATTTTGAGTTAACATTGTATAGTGGCTTCTTTGTGGTTTTATTCAAAATAATTTATTTATTTACTTTTTTTTTTAAATTATTTTTTTGAGGGAAATTGATACAGAAATACGAGTATTTAATTTCTTTTTCCACACTGCACTGTTGTGGAATGAAGGTATATGTAGAAACGAACATGTACAGTTTGTGGTAACAGATTGTATCAGACTGAAATAATTTAATACGTACTCGTAGGTATATACAATAGGTACATATTTGTGTACCTATGTATATGAAGAAGATTTATCATTAATTGTTTCTACGTGTTGCACAATCTCAGACTGACTATTTTGAGAAGATAATAATGTACATGTACATACATATATGTCTCAAGATTGTTGTCCGCAACAATTGACTTAATAAAATTACTTTTAAATGAAGAAAAAATATAATAAAAATTGATTATTAATATTCAGTTAACTTTTAGAGGAAAGAAAAGAACAATATTTTTGCTTTATCAGGTCCAGAAGAGAGGTGCGATCTGATGTTCCATACCTTCCGGATCCACATGGGAGGACGGGACATTTTTGGAAGACGAATCGATTCATTTCTATACGCACGGCTCAAAAACCGATGATGGGGTTGGTGGAGGCGTGTTCTCAGAAAGATTAAATTTAAGTCTCTCATTTCGTCATCCAGAACATTGTAGCGTGTTTCAGGCGGAACTTTTGGCGATAAAGGAAGTTTTATCTTGGCTAAAGGAAAACGTGATATCGACTTCTGATATCCGCATCTTCTCAGACAGCCAAGCTGCCATAAAATCTCTCGACTGTGTCTCTACAAACTCTATAACAGCCCTAAACTGTCGATCATCTCTTATAAAGATGGCACAGCTGTTCAAAATTCTCCTTTGTTGGGTGCCGGGCCATAGGGACATTCCGGGTAATTGTAAAGCTAATGAACTCGCTAAAGGTGGAACAAGACTACCTATTTACCTGAAAAGGTAAATTTTTTCTGAAGCTGGAACAACAAAACCACTTGCCTGGCAACAAAACAGATCTGGCCTACGCTAGATGTGAGATGCTCAAAGTGTTAGATATCTTTGAACAGATTGCATAGCAGCTCCGTAATTGGTGTCATAACCGGGAAATGTCTTATAGGCAAGCACGCAAAGCGGCTTGGAGTTTTAGCAAATGACTTTTGCAGGAGCTGTATGGACGAAGAGGAGGAAGAATCTGTTCCTCATCGTCTCTGCACATGCCCCGCCCTCTCCCGAAGACGTAGGCTCCATTTTGGAGACTTCTTCTTCAATGATCCTAGTGATCTAACAAACATAGACATAAGTATTCTCGCTCGCTTCATTAGAAGCTCCAACTGGTTTTAACGAGTGGGGAGAAAATCTCTCTAGATTCTCGTGGTATCACAACGGACCAACTTATAGTCTAAGTGTGTCAGTTTCTTGCTGGCAGCCACTTCAACCAAACCTAACCTAACCTAACCTACGTAGCCCGTTAATCGGTTGGCTTTTTTATCGACACTTTCTTAATTTTGTTATGTTCTTGCCAAGGATAATTTAACAGCGCTAGCTGAAACACTTTCCAATAAAATATTTAATTTTTGAAAAAGCGATTCAATACGAGTTTGTGCCGTAGAAAGTGATGCCAAATCCAAATTTGTTTGTAATTAAAATTTGATCTTTTTGTAAAAATTCCTTACTTTTGCTGTGTAAAGGCTGATGCTGAAATTTGTTTGATTTGCTTGCTTACGATTTTTTGTCGCCGTTGACTAAATGAAAAAAGTGGTTGAAAAATCACAAATAAGTCGCCTCAAAATTGTATAGGTTCCTGTTTTACTTTCAATTCAAATTGCATGTAAGGTCGTTGAAGCAAAAAAACCAAATGCTTCTCTGTGCGGGTAATAAGTATGTATATCCGTTCAAAATTTTGAGATCAGATAAGAGTTGAACATGTTTTCTGAACTTAGATAATCCTATAACGAATATGAATAGTATATTAAAATAGGTAGCAAATATTCGAACCTATACACTATGATTGAAAATTAACATTCGTAGAAGTACCCTGTGTTGAACTGGTCGAAGAAAGGGCAGAGTGTTAAATAACAACTACCAGAAACGTGATTTTGAACTACCAAATTCAAATATCAACTACCAGATAACATAACAACTACCACCTAAAACAGTCCCTGGACCCTGGTTTGATGTTAAATGTACATATTTTCCATAAGAGAAAACAAAAACAAATTTCGAAGGAACATTTATATATGTATATACTCGTATGAACAGGAATTTATATAGGAATTGCAATGGTAAATATATGAGTTTTTAAATCAATCGTAGATTACTTGTATTAAAAGTTATTTGCTTTATATTGCAGATGATTTGATTATGCGTAGAGTTGTAAAAGAATGCCATCTTTCGTGAATTCAGTCGTTAGAAATCAATCACTGAATTTATTTAACAGACGCCACTTCTTTGACTTAATTTTGAGACTGAAACTTCAAATAATGAAATGACCATTAATTTTACATGAAAAATATTGGTTATCGTTGTTTATTCCAATTCATGTTATTGTAGTCAATTAATGCAATCTTTTGGGATATCACAAGGAAACTGAGTTGCCAGAAACTAGCTAGTTTGTAGGCGAGAAAGGTGTGAGGGGAGATTTTTGGCCTTCCTCTTATAGTCTTAGAGCCAACGACATAAAAAGTCAAGTCATTTGCATAATGTTGAAACCCAAACCAATACATAGCTCTGGAAAAGTAAAACCAGGATTACATTGTCTGCCTGCCCATACCCTTGACGAAACTGTGGGGGTGGGGGGTTGAAAATGTAGATTTTTTAAAAATTTTATCAGGGGTATTATCACTTCAATGAATTTTTTGAAAATATATCATGATGCTCTGTCATTTTACTTACCTTTGAACACCTTGATTTTGATGATCCGACTGGTAGAATTTAAGATATAAGCTTTTTAAACGAACCTTATATTTGTTTTCTTGGAGATTTTGAAAACGTTAAAAATCAACAAAAGCTTATAACTTGAGTTCTACTAGTCAGATCATCAAAATAATGGTGCTTAGAGGTAAGGGAAATGACAGAGCATCATGATATATTTTCAAAAAATTAATTGAATTTACAATACCCCGGATACAAAATTAAGAAAATCTACATTTTCAACCCCCCACCCCCACCACTTCGTCAAGGGTATGGACAGGCAGACAAGGTAATCCTGGTTTTACCCTTCCAAAGCTATGTATTGGTATGGGTTTCAACTTTACGCAAATGACTTGACTTTTTATGTCGTTGGCTCTCGATCTATTACGTCCTTCTCGATTATGTATAAAGTAAAAATTGCTGGCAACTCAGTTTCGTTGTGTGAAAGGGGACTATCTTTTACATAACGTTTTAAAGAATACAATGAATGAAAAACATTTTACAGCAACCAACTATGTGTATAAAGTTAGCAGGGCAACTCCGGAAATTCATAAAAAAAAATACATAGACCTGAATTGCTAATTTATTGCTAATTAGTTACGAATAAAAAAAAAATATATCAACTTTCAACTTCCTCAAAAATGCAGATAAACGACCCGGGAGTGGATAGATCTTTAGAAATAATTTATTGCTGATTTGTTGCGAAGAAAAAATATAACTTTTTTGTTTCGTTTGCGAGATACAGGATTACCTGCCAACTTGACGTCAAGTTAGCAGGTCAACTTTCTCAAAAATGAATATAAACGACCCGGGAGTGGATTAATGTTTAGAAATAGTTTATTGCTAATTTGTTGCCAAGAAAAAATATTACTTTTTTGTTTCGTTTGCGAGATTCAGGGTTACCTCTTGACGTCAAGTTAGCACCCTTGTGATCACCCCTTATTACCGCCTTGATAACTGGCAAATAATTGACTATTTACATAACTTAATTTTCATTTGAGAATATAGTGAAAAGCTCTTTAAGAAGATAAATGGCTAGTTTTATTAGTTGCTTCCAAAGACACAAGCATGTGTTGTACAATTTCGAAAAGAACATTAAACAGAGAACTTTTCAAAATAATTATTTACTTATTAAATACATTTTTATTATTTTAGAGATGGTCAAACTTTTTGTTCGTACTTTTTTTTAATTTTTTTTTTTTTTTAATCATAACTTAAAAACAACAAGTTCTTAAGGGCAGCTATAACCGGTTGCAAAGATATCCATAATTTACTGGACAACCTATATATAAAAAAAATTTGTGGTACCATTTTTTTCAGAAATGTAATCAACCGATTTCGATAAATTTTATGTGGAAAAGTAGTTCTAATATTAAAGAGCAAAATAATTTTAAACGTTCACTGGGGCGTATGCGTGCTATTTTTAATTTTTTTTTTTTTTGTTAAAGCTTTTTAAATTATGTAAAAATTCAATTGAACGTATTGGAACTGTCCATAAATGCCAAAATGTAATTTTAATTTATACGAGCAAGTGAAGAAAAATTTTCTAGGGCTGCGGTTGGTCCAGTAATGATGGCACTGGTTTTGCCAATAGAGCACGTTTTAAATTTAAGTCGTGATTTTAAGATTGGCTGCCTTGTCTAATGCTGGTCACTAGGACGATAACTATGGCACCGCAAAATAATAACTGATTTTTGTAGGCCTAAGGCCTATCTCGCCTTGTTTAGACAGGAGAGGGGCAATTTACTAAAAAAATTACTTAAAATTAAAAAAAAAAGATTTAAAAACAACGGCAACACTTATAAAACAAAGACTATAGGTTTACTAAAAGCTACAAACTTATTCTTTTATTATTTGTTTCAACCTAGTTATTTGTGACAATAGTTTTTGAATAACATACTTTCAATCTCAAAATTTATCAAACAAAAAAAGTTTCACAATTGTATTTGGCTGGAATTATTGCAATTTCATGGCTGCCACACTAATCATCAGATTCCTTTAGTGGCGCTCATAAATTATTAGGTCGTCAACTAAAATTGAACCTAGACCAGCTACCTCTGAGGCCTATGCACTGCGCATTGCCCCACCGAGGTCACCTGATCATGCCCATCCAATGTAGGTTTTTGTCTTCATAAATTGCATTTGAGACAACTAGCATTTTTACTAGCCACACAAATTGGTTGTTGATCATTCGGTTTTTTTTCTCTTTTCTCCGTTTCTGTCTTTTTATACAAAGTTGTGAAATTATGTACTTAATTGGCTTTTATTTTTTTAAGGCCCTATAAATTCGTAATCGAACATTGAAAATTAGATGGCTTTAGGCCTTCTAGTTTATAAGATAATTAAAAATGACCAAAACTACTTGTTTTTCTTTTTTTGTTTTCTTTATAGGATAAAATAAAGTTTCATTAAATCCAGATTCTTTAAATGCAAAAGAAACTTTGTGTACACCCAATACCTACCCCAGGGAAAAAACCCGCAAATCGATTTGGAAATACCGCCAAAAAACTCTGATCAAATTTTTGTTGCAGTTTTGCTTTCAGTTTTATTTTTATTTATTGACGAACGCAGGATTATAACATAATTCTCTGGAAGATGAGTCTATAATATTTTCATTATGCTAAGACGTCATAGATCAAGGACACATGCCCCAAAAACTGTTGCAATTCGTTAAATACAGACATCATATAATAATACAAATTCTAATGAGGTAAGTATAAATTAAATGTCTGCTCCTTTATTCTGAATTTCTGTGATTTTCTGTGTATTTTGGTACCAAGTTCTGACAATACTTCGGATCACAGAAACTCAAAGTAAAGGAACAGACATAAAATTGTCAGTTTTTTTTTTTTTCTTTTATTTGATGCGAATTTCATTAAAATATTTCTTTTTGTTTTATCACATAAAACAACTTAGAGACCACAAGACCAATTAGCCTACAAAACAAGAAATTAACATAATTTATGATGTTACTGCTCCAAAAAAAGCTATAAACCATTTAAAGCCCACTATGGTTCTAGATGACCCCATTTTTGTTTAAGGTAATAATCGGCCAGGAACTGTAGTGAAGCCTAGAAAATTGTAAGAATAAACCTTTTAGCTTTTCCTGTGTCGTCATAGATTCATAACTATGAATTTAAAAGCTGATTCAAAAAGTAAAAAACCTTGATTTCAATTTTTGAAACAAAAACAATTATTTTAATTTAGTACTTCTCATTTCCAGTTATACACATCGGATTGTGTGTACATTGATACATAATAATTTTTAACTAACTTATTTTAAATATTGAAATACATACATATATATTTTATGCAATTTACAAATCAACATGTAAACATGGTATATATAATATAATAACGATACTATAGATTTTACTGATCAAAAATATATATATATATTAGTACTATAAATATACTGTTTCACTTATTGTTTACAAAAAAAAAAAACATAATTTATAAATATATTATATACCTATCAACAAAATATATTTTTTTAAATACAATATCATTACTTATATGGCTGGCTTAGGACGTTTTATTTTTTTTTTAATTTAATATTTCACCTTTTTAATTGCTTTTTGCTATTTTATATTTTTTTAATTTTCTTGTATATTTTTGTTTTATCTTTAAAATAAAACCCGCAACAAAATGAAAGCGCTACATTGTACATTGCATCTCTTTTTTATGATTTTGTTTTTTTTTTTATCTTGAGATTTTGCTTTCATAAAAATATTTATATTTATTACAAATCAGAGTGTTTTGTTATACATTAAACTTATATTTTGTAGTTTTCTTCTCAAATACCAATTATGCTTGTGTTAAAAAAATTTTGGTTGATTTGTTTTTAATATGACTTATTTAAGGATTGTAAACGATGAAACATTTATTTTAACATTGATAATTTAATTTGGAAGCTCTATCTAATTAAATTTAAAATATATATACATAATACAAATTTTGCTGAAGGATATACATTTTTTTTTTTTTTGAATTTATTCTGTTTTCAGTAAAAACGTTTATATCTTTTAAATTAATTTTTCAAAAATAAAACTTATACTCGAAGACTTCAATTTATTTATTCACTATTTTTGTTTCTTAAAATTCAAATAAAATTAACTTAATAGCAATTATGTATATTTATCTTACTTATTTGACTAGAGTTTACTTAAAAAAACAAGCAAATTAAATTTAAAACTTATAAATAAAAAAAATGTAATTTTTTTTGCTGTTCTTCATTGTTTTTTAATTAATAATTAAATCCAATTTTATATTAAAGTTTATATTTTCCCATTTTTTGATTTGTATTGTCTTTTCCGTTTAAGTTAATGTTGGTTATATTGATTGTGTTATATACAAAAGGATGGGTCTTTTTTTTTTGTTAATGAGTATGGTATTCGTGACTATATTTTTTTTTTATATTTAAATATAACACTTACAATTTCAATGAATCAGACTTGAATGAAGATAAGTTTATTTTTCGTATAAGTTATAGTATTTCTGCTCGAATAAATCAAAGGGAAAACTGAAATTTAGTAGGTTTTAATGTTATGTATAAATATTTACTTATAAGGAACACACTCACCTTGGTTTTTTTTTATTTTTTTTTATTTTTACATATTTTTATATAGGTTAAAATTTAAAATGACATGACATTACAGAAAGATTTAAAAAGTGTTAACGTTTTTTTTTTATTTTGTTTCAATTGTTGATTTTAATACTATAGGATATAAATGTGATCAACTTTGGCTCATTAAGTGTATTGGATTATATTATATAAAAAAGAATGATATTTACAAGACAGCTTTAACTTTTTTGTTTTATTATTTACTTTAATTTAATTTTTATTGTTAAACAATCAATAAGCTGACAATTTTTAATATAATAGTTGAAAATAAAGATTTTTTTTCTCTTTAGAATGAATTTGTTCTTTTTTTTTTCTGTATTTGTTTTATTGCTAAAGGCACGAAAAACACAATGCTACATAATATGTTTGGAAAGAAAATTGGGCCTAGAATAGAACTTTTCTTAATAGAAGTTTCTGTTAATCAGAGAGAAAAAGTCCATTGTTCCAATTTATTGGTTGAGATCAGAATATTAAAAAAAAAAACTAACGCTTGTAAGCTTCTATACCCTCCCAAGGGACTAATTAAAGAGAATCGAACTTATTAGAAAAAAAAAATCTCAAAAATTCAAGATCACAATTTTTATCCTCACAACTTTTGAAATACAAAGTTTTTAAAATCGTAAGGAACATAATGAAGAAAAGCGTCGATATGAGGAGGAGAATATGGCAAGTGTTTGTTTTGCAATCTATTTAAGAATTTTACTAATTACAAATTTTGTTATAAGATTTTTATCGTATGTTATAAATTCTATACCATACATTATATTTTTTGAAAGCTTATGAGTCGATGAAAAACAGTTAAGACCTTGATTTGTAAAAGTGGATTCCCGATTTTGATAATTTGTTTCTTTTTTTTTTCAAATTATTACTAGAGTTACACAAGTTTGTATAACAATTAAGACATCTACCATTTTTTTTAAGCAACTATTTTGAGCAAAATTGTTTTATCTCTCGCAACTATGAATGTTTGTATAAGCTTTCTTTCTGTCTCCTAATTTGTTTTATCTTTTACAAAATTTGCAGCTATTTTATTTTCTTTTGCTGCAAAATACGTGATAAAGTCATCTTGGTAATAAACATGGTGTCCCCCAATCCCCGGTGCATTGTTAAGAGCATTACAATATAAAATCTAAATAAGTACTAAATTTAACACTTAGTATATAGGCTGAGTTCCGAAATGCATCAGATGCGCATTGGATGCAAAGTCATAAGTTCCAAAACTCAAACGTGAAATTGTTTACAAAGCTAAAGCAGCATGTTTGCGTAGCAGATGCGCATCAATAGAGTATAATTTATTTATGCCGCATCAAAACTTTTTGGAACTCATCCATACTTAATTAAATTTTTTTTTTAAACAATAACGACATCCTTTCCAAAGCTTTAATATTTATTATTTAAATTATTTTCCACTTTTAAAACATGGCGATAAGAATGAATGTATTATTTTTAGTTTCCTAAATTTAAATTTCAATGGTTATCACATCAGGTCGCTTGTTCCAATCAACCAGACACAGTGGCACCTTCCGTCACCTTAAATATGTTCTTCGTTCGTTGATGCTATGATTTGATTCTGTCGCTTATTTAAGCTGTTTTTAAATGTCTGGTTGAGGAATACGCCCCACTGAAGATGTCTGGCTGATGGGGTATACATCATATAAAAATTAGATTTAAAACTATATCATTAATGGCACGCCCCACTGTAGATGTTTGGTAAGAGTGTCAAGTAAAGTTAATGACACCATCTCCTAAGACATTATAAGAAATTAACCTTTGATAAAATAACACAATTTTGCAACTTTTGTATACAACTTTAAAACTCGTTGCCTTCTAATTTAAGTAGGTATACAGCGATGCCGAACCAATGGTACGCATGCCATTACAAGACTTAAAAAGAACTGTTTTAAAAAAGGCAAGTAATTCAAGCATGTGTCCAAAAATGGTCTTCGAACGTTAAAAGATGTTAGAAAATACGTGTCAATTAAGGATAAACTTAAAACAAACAAGTTAAACTAAACAATTATATTATAAAAAATGGGCACAACTGGATCGCATAGACTTGCTCTTGTAGCTACCAAACTTTAACATATATCTAAAAATTGACGATGCAAAAATGTATGTATTGGTTCCATAATGTTATTATGCTATCATTAGAAAAAAGTTTTTAAAGCAAATTAAAATTTAAATTATTTCTGTTATAAATTACTTTATATTGTTATTTAAATAGCTAAAACACCTAGGGCTCACAATAAAGAATGCCACCTAATTTTTTTTTGATATATAAGAATTTATTAAAAAAAAATATAAAAAATTTAATATAAAATTTTTTGAACTGAAAACTGAAAAAAAATACATCAATCCGTTTTCAAGATATTGAATTAAAAAAAAAAAAATCAATATTGTTTTAAAATTACAGTTTTTTTTTCGAAAATTTGCATATTTAAAATTGTTAAAATTCTGAAGGACCTCTTGTCAAAAAATCGGTGCAGCCAGTAACGATAAATTTGAAAATCAAAAAACCGGTTCTATGACAGTTTTTTTTTTTTTTATCAAAATATAGAACATACCCTTAATAGGGATTTACAAATTGTTATCAAAATCTTTAAAGCCGTTTTTGAGATAAACTATTTTTTTTATAATATATATGTATGGCAGGTATCCTAAACTTGCCTTATAGTACCTATGTACGTATACCAAAAGTAAAAAGGAAAAACTTTCTTCTTTGAAAAAGAAAAACTTAACGACACTATTACATTATACAATCAGCAAAAAAGTAATTGGAACAAGCTATAAATATTCTCAACCCTTAATACAATCATGTGATTTGGGATTAGTTTGACAAACGTTTCGAAAATATGATTTTAAAACCTTAAATACATGTACATACATTTTTTCCTTTTCTCCTAATGATAATTTTGACACCTGAATCATTATGGAAAACCAAATATTTATATCTTTAAATATAAAAAAAACGATGCTCAAAATCTGAAAAAAATTCTGCTACTGCTTTTGGGGTCCACTAGCGCTTTTAGGATCAAAAGAACTTAATTGCGAGAATTCCAAGAACCCAAATGCTTACAAGTTTCGTCTTCCCTGCCCTAATAGGTATACGTAATTAAATATTTTAAATTTCAAAGTTGTAAATATTGTTCGTATCTAATATTTTGTATATGCATACTTATATACATTCTTTTACTTCATTTATTTAGAATCAATAATTTCTGAGAAAATTGACTTCTGCCTAACCTATGGATGACCGCCCCCTTTCTATAACATTTGAATTTTTCCATGGAACTTGGTCTATGTATTTCTTTTAAATTGAGAAAGTTCATCAGTAGCTTGGTCAATGGTCGGCTACATTCTATTCAGCAAAAGGGTCAAAGGTTATGGAAATGAGTCAATTTTTCTCTTAGATGCAATACCAAAAACCTTTGACTGGTCGACATGTATGAATAAATATTTTTCAAAAAATACCATAAACAAAAAATTAGTTTTCCAATAAATCGTTTTTGGCTGTTGTTTGGCTAATATGTATGTGCTCTTTAAAGAATCTTAAGCAACATGTAGCTCCTTGAAAATATTTGTTCGATTATTTGTCTTTTTTAATGCATCTTTATAAGTGATAAAAGACTTCCAGGAAACAGCAGTGGGACCTACAATACCAACGCAGCTTTGATTGTTTGTTTGATAAAATTGACGATTTATAAAAAAAATTAATTTTTGTTCAATAATTTTACCCTAATTGGCTAGTGAATAAACCTATAAGTAACAAACAAGGTTTTTAGCATTCCTTCCTCAACACAAGTTATTCACCCTTATTCTCCCATGTAGTTCTGAGTGAATGGTCACACTGGTAAATTTTCAATATTTTTGGAATAACTCGAAAACTAGGTGAATTTGAGAATTTATCTTAAGCAACTTTTTGTATGAAATTAGATTTTCTATAAATCTGACTGGTTTAAAATCTGAGCATGAAAAGTTAACATAAATCGACCTGAAAACAAATTATTGTTTTGAATGTCTGTTTACTAAGCTGCTCATAACTTATTTTGTGAAAATATAGGCACAAGATACATGGAAATGAAAAAAAAAAAAAAAATAAGGTGCTCAATTCTCTAACATGACGGATCGAAAAGATACAAATTCTGGTTGAAATACCTTATTTGTTCTGAGTTCATATATTGTTTTTTAAAATATGTTTTTTTTTTTAGTTAGTAGTTTATGTAAGCATGTCATTTATTGTATTTGGTTGAATCTCAGACCTATTGTAAGATTTTTTTGCTTACTACTGCAAGTGTATAATACAAATAATTTAAAATGTAGAAAATGCTATAAACTCACCTGAATTCCATGTTTGAATTACTTAAAAAATACATGATAATTTTGCAATTTTCAGCTAATAAATTGTTTAACAATAAAAAAAATGTGTTCAGCTTTTCCATGATCTAAGGATATCCTATTATTTCAAAAACAGACAAAACAAAAATAAATAAGTTTTAAAAATAAAAATAAAACTATACAATAAATATTCTCGAACAACTTTATGGTATCATAAAATAAAATATTTTTTTTTTATTATGGAGGTATACTTAAATTAACAAACTTTTCTTGAATTTTTTATAATTTTATAGAATAAATTATTAAAACAGTTGTTGTGTTTCCAAAACATGATATCCGATATAATCAACGATTTCTTCGATTCAAGAAAATGTATTGATTATAAAACTTAATCGTATGTTTAATTTCTATTTATATATAGTTAACAGTAAGTATTGTATGTATATATATAAAAAAATCTTAAAGTAAAAACTAAATGAAACTTGAGTAGAGGCATTGTTTTTTCCTTTGAAACTACAATTTTTTTTTAAGATTTTGTTTTATTTTTCGATTTAATTAACTAAAAAAATCAAAAATAAATTAAATATATAAAAATACCGGAAAATAAAACATTTAAAATACTAAATTAATTAAGAAAAAAAAAAAAACTATTAAAACAACTAGTTTATTATACTTAAAGTATTTTAAATTAAAAATTACATTTTTTAATAATACAAAGTCATAGAGCTGTTGTTATAGATGGGCAACAATATCATAATTATTATTATTTGTTTCGTTGTTTGTTGCATTATTTTTATTCTTTTTTTTTTAAATTAATGACTTAGAATCCTTCAATAATACCATAAGCCTCTAAACTGCCAAGTACCACATAGATTATCCACAGAGAGAAAAGTATTGCACTGCTCAGGTATTTACAGGTAGTTGGTCCACCAAGTTCTCCGCCGAAGGCATTGTTTCGCCTTATCATGAGAATAGCAATGGCTATTAATGCTTCCGAGCAGAATAGTGTCACAGAAAATGCCAGACTATAAAAGTTATTAAAAAAAATGTATATGTACATGTACATATTATTTAATAACAACATATTATTTTGAATTGAAAAAATGCTAAATATTATTTAGAATATTTTTTTACCTTCCGGGTTCAACATAAAAATTGCTACCGTTCGATTCATGGTATATCGCTGCGATTGTCCACGCTACACCAATTCCCAGGAATACGTTGACAGCATTACTTCCTGTTACATTGCCGACACTAGCGTCGGCATGTTTGTCCTGTATAGCTGCTACTTTACTAGCAAACGTATCTAAAAAAAAAAACAAACCATTAAATATTATTAACAATAAATTGTGGTAAGCTTGCATATTATAAAAAAAAATTATTAATCATGTAAGTTAAATTTCGCATATTCCTCCTTTTGGTACGGAAAAGGGGTAGTTACTTAGCTTGAATAAGGAATACTCTTACATAAAATTCTGCAACATCCAGGTGGAAACACCTGACCACATATTAGGCAAATGCCTCGTACTTGTGCATCAAAGGCACAGATATTTGGGAAATCACCAGATAGAGGAGAGGGACCTAACCTCACTAAAAATACTCCAAATACTTAAGTTTATAAAAGAACTAAATTTGGAGGATGATCTTTAAGTGAGCAATCTCTTTCAGCTCTAGATGGGGGCACAATAGATCAAAGGTCGCAGTGCATCAAACCCCGAATTGATTCATTTATTCATACATAAAATTAAAAGTAAAAATAACGGTTACCTACAGAGTCTTAATTTCCTAACTTAAAAAGCAGCATGACAATGCAAGTCGAGGTAGTAGATTAAATGGAGCTATTAAATAATAACTGATGAGGAGCTTATAGGTTTCCATAACTCTAAACGGCACGCTTTTGTACGGATTTAAAACAAACTACTGTTAGGGAAGCGAAGCCTTCCTGCGATATAGTCTGAAGCAACAGTGATCCGAAAATTCACTTTGTTTTATTTGAAATCTTATCACAAACATCGATTAAGAAATAAAAGTTATATAAAAGTCTAAATAGAGTCTAGAAATTTTGAACATGAAGATGGGAATCAGTTCACAAATGGGGGTACAATAATCTGCTGAGATCAACCAGAAATTGCTCTTTCTTCTTTTTACTTTTCTGTATTGTGACTAGGTGCTAGGGGTACAGAATGTTTTCTTTATTTAAAATCACGGGAGTTAATTTGAAGTCGAAAACATTATAACATATTAGACCGAGAGCCCAAATCAATATTTGGGTGTGAACGATAGGACAAAATTCCTTTTGTTTTAAGATAGGTTCATACTATGCATATGCAAATATGAAAGTCTGGCATGTCCGGGTTGTGGCCTTTGTACGTAATGCTGCATTTAAAATGCATTTTTTTCATATTTAATTTGATATGAATATAGGATTCAAGACCTTTAATGTGGGTTCAAATGTCTGCAAGACGCACTGAAAGATTGAAACTTTGAGTGCGTCTTGCAGCCATGGCATTTTGGCCATGTCTAGGACATTCAGCTCTTTTATCAAATTTGATTTTGAAGTTCCTACACTGCATTTCAAATGCTGCGTTGCATAAAAATGCCCCAACCCCGACTTTCATATTTGCATATGGATAGTATGGACCTATCTTAAAACAAAAGGAATTTTTGTTATCGCTTATACCCAAAAATTGCTGGGGCTCTTAGTTTACATGTATTTTGAGTTCAAAAAGCATGAAAACTATGAAATTTCAGGATTTCTGGCAGTCCTGATTCCGATAACTGATGTGAGCAGTGCCAACAATAGGTTCATATACATTATTTATGTATAACACTGGTCAACAAAAAAAAAAATGTTTGTTTCCCGTGATTTTTTTTTTATTTCCATCTTAATTCCTCACGTATTTTTTCAATATGGCAACACTTCTTCTATAACAGCTTTTGATTTTAAGTTACAGCTAACTGCACTCATTTACCATTGTTGGTTAGATTTTCATTTTTTGTTATTATTATTTTCTCGTTGTTTTCGATATGACTTCGTCAAGAAGATGTTGTGTGCTTAATCCAAACTGTTTTTGTTATATTTGTGGTGAATATATATTTGAAAAATATCGAAAACCCATATCGGAATTTGTAAGAACCTCGTATCATAAATACTTTAAAATAGAATTGTGTACTCTTAAGAAGCCATGGGTTCCTAATATTGTATGTCAGAAATGTGTGGTATGTCTACGGTTATGGTCCACCAATGATTTGGCGAGAACCTCGAAACCACCATGACGACTGCTACTTCTGCGTTGTTAAAATAAATGAAATTAACTTTGAAAATCGCAGTAAGTGGCTATATCCTAATTTACCAGCAGCTCAAAGACCTCGATTGAAATCACGAGAGGTTCTACCCTGTACCTCTAAGTCTTCTGATGACCCCAATTTTCATGATCCCGACAAAAATACATCAAATGAAGACTCTGATCCAGACTGCAGTTTTAACTTTTCTGAACCTCAACCATTTAATCAAAAAGAACTTAATGACTTAGTTCAAGATCTGAACTTACCGAAAGAAGCTTCAGAAGTTTTGGCATCTCGTTTAAAAGAAAAAAAATTGCTTACTCCGGAAACCAACATCATTTTTTATCTTACCCGAGAGAAGAAATTTCTGCCGTATTATTCTCAGGACAAGGATTTAGTCTTTTGTGACGATGTTGGTGGTATTTTGCAAAAGATGGGGTTAAAAAACTACCAACCAAGTGATTGGCGTCTTTTCATAGACAGCAGTAAAAGAAGCTTAAAATGTGTTTTGCTTCATAACGGGAACAAATACGGATCTATTCCGATTGCCCACTCAACTACTATAAAAGAAGAAAACGTTAAAGTTTCAAAGGTTATGGACAAAATTAAGGTCCGCGACCACGACTGGAGCATTTTTCTTCTTGGTCAACAGGGGGGGGTACACCATGTTTTATCTGTGTCTGGGACAGTCGTGACAAACGAAACCAAAAGTTTCACAAAAAGTTTGGCCCGAACAGGCGATTGCTAGAAATTGGCAAAAAAAATGTTATTAACGTGCCTTTAGTAAGCCGCGACCGCATCATACTTCCGCCACTTCAAATTAAACTCGACATAATGAAACAATTTGTGAGGGCGCTTGACAAAAGTGGCGAATGTTTCAATTTTCTTTTGGATAAGTTTCCAAGAGTAGGTAAAGAAATATTAAATGCCGGGATTTTTGATGGGCCACAAATTAGACAACTGGTAAAAGATCCGAATTTTGTAAAATCAATGACTGAAGTCGAATCCAGAGTTTGGGACTCTGACGATCATGTCCAGCTTGTTGAGGCCATGCTATCGAACTTGCAGGAGCTAGGATGCAGCATGAGCAACAAACTTTACTTCCTGCACTCTCAATTAGACCGATTTCCAGGAGATTTTAGTGAGTAGGGTGAAAGATTCCATCAGGATATTCGGACGATGGAAGAGCGTTATCAGGGAAGGTGGGACTCACATATGATGGCAGACTACTGCTGGAGCTTGTTATACGAGATTTACCTAAAGTCGTTCATTCAAGAAAATGTTATAAAAGATCATTTAATAGTGTTCAATAAAAATTATATAAAAAATTATATTAATTTTCTTGTATTTTTTAATCCAAATAATAAAACTTGTGTTGACCAGTGTAATTAAAGCCCGATCAAGAATACCTTATCTCTGATCAAATAAAAGTAATTAGAAATAAAATAAAATATTTAATCTTAGGAGTAGCCGTTCAACTGCCACACTGCGCTCGCCGATGCGCCGTAGATAATTGATAAATTATACTGATTTTAGGTAATTTAAAGAATTATATTTCAATACAGCTTTTTACCAAGCAAGAATAGGTGTGTTTTGTAACTTTAGTTCTCTCAGACATAAGAGAACTTTTTTACTAAGTTAACAAACACACAGACCCATTTTTATTTCACTTTATGTTAAAATGTCAAACTTGACACATTAAAGCCTTTTCACACCAAACTCAAGATCCGGTTTTCGCGAAAATATCGGTTTTGGCTGAAAACCTAAATCGAAAACACAAGTTTTACCATACATTTTTGCTAAACCACAAGTTTTAAATAAAACCCGTCAAAAACTAGTTGGATTTAAAAGATGAACTAATGCCGTTTTCGATTGGTCGTCCGGAGTAACTCCCTTTGCACTGTTTCTGTTGCATGGAAAATCTGGAGTAGAAGGTGTAACTCCGAACCTTCCAGTCAAAACTAACATAAACTTACACACTTTGTGAAACATTCAGCGCTCAATTAAACTTCAAATTAATAGCTGACGGGTTGCTGCCAGGAAAAAATAATTTTACTGCTGAAACACAAGAGACCGCGACGTAGGGTCATACATATAAGGTTCGTTTAAAAAATAAATTAAATATAATGAATCAGGATTCATTGCATTCCCATTATAACTTATAATATTTATAAATTGTCTTTTAATTGCGCATAAAACATTTGATTTTTGACCTTAAATTTAGCACTGCACATTTTAAAAGCGGCTCGGCCCCTTGTAGAGACCATTGTATTCAAGCACACAGATAGCAATTGGTGTTAAAAAATTGGAATGTCAAATGACAACTTGTAAATGTTCGGTGCGAACGCTTTTCAAGGTTTCGTAAACCTATTGCTGAAAATCCCGTTTTTGGTTTGCTTTGAATAGACTATTAATTTACTTTTCGAATTCTGATATGAAGTGTGATTCGAAAAAATGGATAAGTTTTTAGTCAGTAATTGACCAATTGTGAAAAAATGGCCTTAAAATGAAGGAAACTTTCAATGGAAAGTGTGTTCTTGTCAAAACTGTTCGATATGAAATTAAAAATCAGTTCAAATTTTTATAATAATTGGTTGTTATTAAGTTTTCGTGCACTACGACGGAATTTTATATGATTTTGAATGTAGTACCGGAAATGTTAGGATCTTCAACGGTCGAGTGTACCTGGAATTGGTTTAATGCCTGAAAAAAAAAGTTTGATCCTGTAAAAAGGGTGTAATCCCAGAACTTGGCTGCACACAACCGTGCCTTTTGATTCGTATACGAATTTTCGGTTATCAAACATATTTTATATAAAGCATTTTGTGCATAAACGTCAAAATATTCATTTTGATGAAGCCTTATTTACCTTTTTTTAACGTAAATACTGACATCGATGATCAATACAAAAATCATTATTCAGCACAAACTATTTAAATATGAAGTGCCTTATGTCTCCCGAACGTACCCAATATTAGAAAAGAAAAAAAAAGTGTCAAAATAACGCAAAGTTGTTAGACGAGTTTGAAGTCCAAAGTGGTATCAGGAATTGAGGAGATGGTTTACTGATACGGTATTATCAGACCATAGATCTAAACAATATTTTAACTAAAATTAGTCGAAAATGGAATGAAATGGAAACAATCAGTTCGTACTACTTAAATCTTCTATATCTGTATTTTATACATATAAAAGAGAAATGTCGTCCATGTGTGCACGCATAACTCGAAAATGGATTGTTCGATTTTCACGTCGATGGACATAGGACACTGGAGGAAAATCCCGAAAAATTTCCAGGAAAATTGGAAATCAGGGATCATCCACTTTTTAGTGCATATCTCGAGAACGGTTGCTTCGATTTTCACGATTTAGAGCTTGATAAATTCGTATTGGCCCAAGGACGGGCATAGAACTTTGGGGAAAATCCGGGAAAATTTCCATACAAATTGGAAAACCGGGAACATCAGGTTCTTAGCGTATAACTCGAAAACGGTTACTTTGATGTTCACGATTTAGGGCTTGATAAATTCGTATTGGCCGTAGGTAACTGATGGAGAAAATGTTCATGAAAATTGGTAATCCACGAACATGGTTTGATTTTTTAGATTTCTGCCTGATTCAATTTCCACTGAATTTTTTCCACTTTACATTAATGCCGGAAGAGCTCATCATGACTGTTTTCCCGAATACCATGATTGGCTGAGTTCACGAGCGATTTTGGCTGCGAAAAATAAGGATGTCAATCATTTGAATTTCCCCAATTCAAAATAAAATCGCCGCCCGGTGAGTTACAATTATTCAAATCCATGGACTCCGTGATGGATAAAAACGAAGCCACCAACTATACCACGGAATTTTTGAATTCTTTGGCCACACAATTCAAAATTGAAAGTCGGCTCAGTTATAATTTTGCTACGCAACATTGTGAAGAACATCAAATCAAATCTAATTCAAGCCACGATGTTGAGGGAAAAATTCAAAGGTGAAGATGTTCTCATTCCACGGATTCCGGTTTTTCCGAACGATTTTCCATTCGTATTTGAGCGTGTTCAATTTCCGGTGCCTCTCGCTTTTGCTATGACAATCAATAAGTCGCAAGGACAATCTCTGGATGTTTTTGGCATCAATCTTGAATTCCCATGTTTCGCACATGGACAATTGTATGTGGCGTTTTTAAGTATCGGCAAACCTACCGCTTTGTACGTGTACGCGCCCGAAAATAAAACGAACAATTTTGGGTCTCCAAAGGAACCTAAAGCACGTAGTAGCCCGTAGCGTAATGGTTAGTGCATTCGACTGTCACGCTGGAGGTCTGGGATCGCTTCCCAGCCTCTTCCACCTAAAAACTAAAAAGTTTTTTTTCAGGGCTACTGCCTCTTGCGAGGAATTGACAAATCTCCAAGAGTATCACTTGTCACGAATAAGTGCTTCTCGTCTAGCCGTTCGGATTCGGCATAAAATTGTAGGTCCCTTCCATTCCTGTCGAAAGGCGCACACAGGAATGGTTGCGAGTTGTTAATCACTAGGCCCTGGTTCTTCATGAGCCGTTGTGCCACCCGATTTATTTTTTTATTTTTTTTTAAAGCACTTCAGTAAAAAAGCGGAAGCTTGGCCGATACGCCAATCATTGTGGTCTGATTGAAACACATCGACATTGTTAATTTAGTTATTTTTATTGTATTTAATAAAACTTTAGAATAAAGAATTTTAATTGACCGAATTACATGAACCAACATTGTACTTGTACATTGTACATGCTCAGAGTTATTATTTTCTTTACATGAATGAATTCAGGCGGAACGAAGTTCGCCGGGTCAGCTAGTTATTTTAATAAATTTTAATAGTTTTGTAATCAACATAATCATCTGCTCTGCATCCAATACAGCAGAAAAGATAAGAAAAGTACATGATTTTGTCCGTATGTAAAAACCTTGTTTTTAAAAATTCTACTTTCTGTCAATTTATGTTCCTTGAAGTTGTTGGAAGGTACAATATTTTCTGAGCCTGTATTTAGGCCATTTTAGTCAATCAAATGAGAAGGGTCAAAGCGCCAGCTAATTTTTTTGTTTGATTTTTCAATTTTCTCAGTTGCCCAATATAGAGAAGCTTGCGTTTACCATGCAAATGGATGTTTTGCAGGCTAATTCGTTGATTTTTGGAGTTCAAAAAGAGAACAAAGTCTAATTAATATGAAAAAGGGCGAATTGATGTTTAATTTAAGTTTTAAATTATTGAACATAAATTATTAATGTAATTCAAAAATGTTTCAATTTGGAGCTGATATAGGGAACTATAACAGTCAACTCGAAGTTGCAGTCTTCTGCCTTATCTTCTTCTAAAGTGTGTTGTTGTGCTCTGTTCTGATCTAGATTTTTTTAAATAAACACACACAATGATAATTACAATAGATATTTTAACTAATTATCATACTTACCAGGTATACTTGTTCCCAGAGCAACAAAGCATATGGCAGTGACTGCGTCTTTAATTCCCAAAGTACAGCCGAAATGTGATGCTACATCACCAATAACGGCTGTAACTATTCCTATACACGTAATTGATACCACGAAACATAAATATCCTCCGGCGATGTCTGTAAGAAAAATTAAATGTAAAGGAGTAAACAAGAAAACAATCAATAAAATAGAAATGTGTCCTTACAAGAAGTCACAACACATTTTTCATATAAAAAAAGCTACACAAATAAGAAAAAAAAACTTTAAGTTACCATGTAATTATTATCCTGGCAACGTTTCAAGTTTGTAATTTTTTCTTTGTAGTTTTTTTTTTTTTTTTAACTTGCTACACTTAAGAATACAAGTGTTATTTATGTTAAGATATATCTTACCTGTTGGTGGGATGAATGCAAAAAGGACTTTCCAAAAGACCGTTAGAAAATGCATGATATAATCGCCGAGTGTGGGTGTGGGCTCATCACCTGCTTCAGCACCACCTTCACCATCATCATCGTCTCCTGAATTTTATCAAAAATTAGCTCATGTTCTAGGTTTGTTGTTATAGAAAAAAAAAAGGAAAGTAAGTGCTAAGTTTCCTACCCGCACTGACAGTGAGTGCCTCCGTGAATTGTTCCTTCCAACTTGAGGTCCCCAGGAGTAGCGATGCATTAGCCTTCTGGACAAGTTTATCTACAGTATTCTAAAAAAAGAAAAATGAAAAAAAAAAATTTTTTTCTTTATCAATATGTAGAGACCATATTACAGGAAGTACACGGTAGCTGCACTAGTAAGAGCAGTATAGTCTGAGAGGTAGCGTTGTATTTTGGGTAGAGTAACTATCTATTAATATTTTAACTGCTTCAGGAAAGTTATAGAAAAAATCTCAAAATTTTAGGTTTTGAAACTTTTCAAAAGCAAAAAAATTTATTATTTTGATACCAAAATAATGCAAATTGCTTATGAAATGCAAAAGTATTGTATTCAAAACTAAATTTCACTATGAATGACCAAACCGATCACATAAAATGATATTTTATCACCCCTGTTCTGAATTCCGATATTACAAACATCCTTTCGTTTTCAAACTCTGGGTGTTTTGAAATACTTTTCGTTTTCAATACTTAAGGAACGAGTGTGTTTTGTTTTTCGATCGAATGAAAAATTTATTTGACATTTAGAATTTATTTTAATTTTGTGGCCGGAATTGAAACTGTGAAAATTTAAAAGTGTAACAAAAACCCCTGTTCTGAATTCCGATCGTTTGAAAATCCTTTCGTTTTCAAAATTTTGGTGTTTTGAAATACTTTTCGTTTTCAAAACTTGCTAAAGCAGCGTGATTTTATTTTCGACCTGATTTATAATTGACTTGACATTTGAAATTCATTTTAGTTTCGACGCCTGAATTTAAATTGGGAGAATTGAAATTTTTAAGAACTTATATTTTGCAAGAAATTTTAACTTAAAATCCACGGTACCTCTTAGTTTCGTTACAATAAATTATGTTTCTTTGTTGTTAGTAATTTTTTTGTTCAGATTTCGAACGAAAAAATAGTGTTTTTTATAGATTTCGAAAGAAAAAATGGTTTGGATACTGACTACTGCGAAAGTGTAATTCAGAACACTGTTTTTGAATCCATACGGAAATCAATTTCGTATACGGATTGAATTCGAAACGAAAATCAGAACAGTGGGTGAATATGTATATATTTTCTATAACAGTTTATAAACCAAAAACAGTTAAAACCAAAAGTGGCACCGTGTTTTTTTTTTGTATCCTTTGTTTTAATTAAGTTTTTTTTCAGAAAAATAGGTTGGGATATTGGTAACTACGAAAGTGAAATTCGGAACACTTTTTTTGAATCCGTATGGAAATCAATTTCGTATACGGATTCAAAGCGAAACGGAAATCAGAACAGGGGTGTATATTTCAATTATAATTAGCAGGTGTTTTTAATGTTCATTGAAACATTAAAAGTAATTCAAGTTATTATTATGTGGACGATTGGGAAATCAGATTTACAAAAATATCTGTTAAGGTTTAACAGACGAGAAGGCAAGTGTTACTTATAATTCTTTTGATCGCTGAGTACAAACACATTATCCGTTTTTCAAGATGTTCCCGATTATGAAAAACAACGTATTTTTTCGCAAATTTTAAGGCTATGTAATGTGATGAGGAGTGTTCCCACTAAGGCACTTCTCCTTTCATCGAGGCGGCAGCGGACGAATTCTCTAGATGGAATCAACGGTGGCGTCTACAGTTCCAGTTAGGTTGAACTACTTAGTGAACACCTTATATGGGCTACTACGACATATTTGTAGCTCAGGCCTATAAGGAGCGGTTTATCCGGCTCCCTACCCTTGGAGTTATACGAAGGGTCTGGTCCTCCGGGTCGGGGGTTGTGCGTCGGGGTAACTTCCCTACCACGTAAAAAAAAGTTGTTCCGAAACAACAACAAGCCTCGGATATGGATGATTTTAAAGTTGACGACCCTAGCAAACGAAACAAGGACAATGAATTTCATATCTGCACGTGGAACGTCCTGTCCTTATACAGAACACGTGCAGCCGAACAATTAGTGGAGAACCTGGACAGGCTAAAGGCTGACGTAACAGCCATCCAGGAAGTGCGATGGGATGGAGAGGGCGTACGGAGACTGAAAACGTGTGACATCTACTACGGCGGGTGCTTGAAGGAACAGGGTCAGCGGCTCTTGGGTTGTGGTTTTGTGATAAGGGGAAGACTTAGGCAAGAAGTCTTGGGCTTCCGAAGTGTAAGCGAGCGCCTGGTCACAGTCCGCATCAAAGGCAAATTTAAGAACATTTCGCTGATTTGTGTTCACGCCCCCCATGAAAGGAGAGAAGACTCAACCAAAGAAGCATTCTACGATCTCTTGGAGACAACGTATGATATGTGCCCGAAGTACGACGTGAAGATCATTCTTGGTGACTTCAACGCAAGATTCGGAAAGGAGGGCATCTTTGGTTCGATAGTCGGAGGACACAGCCTACACGACGAAACTTCCGGCAACGGACACAGGCTGGCAGACTTTGCGGCGGGGCGAAATGTCATCATCTCAAGCACCTACTTCCCACACCTCAATATACACAAGGGGACTTGGCGGTCGCGTGATCAAGTAACCGTCAACCAAATCGACCACGTTGCGATAGACGCGAGACATGCTTCCAGTATCTTGGACGTCCGAACGTTCCGAGGGGCCAACATTGACTCGGATCACTACCTGGTGGTAGCTAGACTACGTATGCGGATATCCATGACGCGACAACGCAGAGCAGATGCTGTGAAAAGATTCGATGTCGAGAAGCTTAAATCGCAAGAGACTGCCAGAACTTTTGCAGACCACGTAACTCTTAATCTCTCAGGAGGTCCGCTACCAGCATCAAGTGCAGAGGACCAGTGGGAACACTGTCAACAAGCCATTAGAAGTGCCGCCTCTGATGTGCTGGGTTTCACTAGGCGAATACAACGAAACCCCTGGTTCGATGAGGAGTGCCGGCTAGCGCATGCAGCTAAGGACGAGGCCTACCAGGCAATGCTGCAGACTCGAACAAGAGCTGCTGAGAGAGTGGCCCGGGAGCTCTACGGGCTGAAACGAAAAGAGGAACGCCGACTTCTCAGGAGGAAAAAGAGAGAGCACGAGAAGCGGGCGGTAGAGTCTATTGAGGGTTGTAGCGGTAGGGGAGATGTTCGAAAATTTTATCTGAGGGTGAAGCGATCCACCCAAGGATTCAAGGCTAGAACGGAAGCCTGCCGAGATGAGAGTGGGAATATGGTAGTAGACACACAGTCAGTGCTGAGGATCTGGAAAGAACACTTCTCTAGACTGCTTAATGGCGAAGACAGCCAAGATGCCGCTAATAGGCAGAACGCTCCATTCAACTTGGACGATGATGGCCAAGAGTTCCGTCCACCCGACCTAACCGAAGTTCGGCTGGCGATATCCAAACTTAAGTCGTACAAGGCTGCAGGTGCGGATGGCTTACAAGCCGAACTATTTAAATCAGCGGGAGATGAATTGGCTAGGAGCATACACCAGCTCATCTGCAAAATTTGGTCGGAGGAAAGTATGCCCGATGAATGAAACCTCGGTATAGTGTGCCCCATCCATAAAAAGGGAGATGTTCTGAAATGTACCAACTACAGAGGAATTAGTCTCCTAAACGTCGCTTATAAAATCTTGTCGGCCATCCTGTGTGACCGCTTAAAACCTTTTGTCAACGATCTGATCGGCCCTTATCAGTGCGGTTTTAGGCCAGGCAAGTCAACCGTCGATCAAATGTTCACACTCCGACAGATTTTAGAAAAATCCCGGGAATTCCAGATCGATACACACCACCTTTTTATCGATTTTAAAGTCGCGTATGATAGCGTGAAAAGGGACGAATTATACAGAGCCATGTCGAGTCTCGGCATCCCTGCCAAACTCGTCCGCTTGTGCAGGATGACGATGGAGAAATCTCGCTGCTCCGTCAAAATTGGCAAGAACACCACCGATTCCTTTGATGTTGAGAAAGGATTGAGGCAAGGCGACGCGTTATCATGCAACCTATTCAACATCGTTCTTGAAGCCATTGTACGCAACGCACATGTCAACACCAGCGGTACAATCTATCAAAAGTCCGTTCAATTGCTTGCATATGCGGATGACATAGACATTGTCGGCAGAACGAAGCGAGCTGTGGCAGGGGCATTTGCGAGCATTGAATCGGAGGCGGCTAGAATGGGATTGGCGGTTAATGAGGACAAGACGAAGTATATGCTGTCATCGAGAGAGGAATCTCAACATCGTCGACTCGGGCAAAATATCACGATGGACAGATATAACTTCGAAGTTGTCAAGGACTTTGTCTACCTGGGCTCCACTATTACATCGCAGAATGACATCAGTGCAGAGATCAAGCGAAGAATTACTCTCGCCAACCGCTGTTTCTTCGGTCTAAGAAGGCATTTAAGTAGTAAGGCCCTCTCTCAGAGAACCAAGGAGACTTTATACAAAACCCTAATCATCCCGGTCCTGCTTTATGGGTCAGAAGCATGGACACTGAAAGATTCGGATAAAAATCTGCTAGGGTGCTTTGAGAGGAAGATTCTTCGTGTGATTTTCGGTCCGGTGTGTATCGAAGGAGTATGGAGGAGAAGATTCAACGACGAGCTATACGGGCTATACAGCGACGTTGACCTGGTCAAAAAGCTGAAAATACAGCGGCTTAGATGGCTGGGGCACGTGGAGCGTATGGACAGCAACGCACCTGCCCGACGAGTCTTCGAATCCAACCCCGATGGGGTACGCAGCAGAGGAAGAACCCGTAACAGGTGGCGCAATCAAGTGAATGACGACATCAAAGCACTCGGTGTGCGCAACTGGAAGCGGCTAGCTAGGGACAGAGCTGGCTGGAGGGGCTTGTTAGTTGAGGCCGAAGCCCATCCTGGGCTGTGAGCGCCATCAAAAGTAAAGTAAGTAAGTAATGTGATGTAATATTTTATACAAAATCTGCAACGATTCCTGGAATTAAAGAGGAGAGCGAGTAGAAAAGAATATCATTTTTCATACTATCTACATGCCCTGAATTTGTTAACCGACAAACAAATCAAAATTAAATTTAGTGCTATTATTCAATGGACATTTAGCTGCTTTCTGCCGTTATACTAAAAGTATTGCTACAATTGTGTTTTATGGCAGTAGAAAAGTTGAAATTGTGCTGTGTGAATTCTAATTTAAGTCTTCTGTGAAACGACCGTGATATTAAAAGGTTCAATTATTCGGCAAATTTATTTATTTTAAAATACTAAAAATAAAATAGAATTTTTAAAAAACTGAATTTTCACAGGTTAAAAAGTACGTTTAAGCCATTTGTCATATGTTTATGAATTAATTACATACGGTATGTACTTAATAAAAAAAAATGATTTAGAGCAATGAAATCTTTAATATCTTTATAGCGCTCCATTGTTTGTCTGTTTGTATACTGCAGTTGTCAAGTTCACAAATGTCAAAAATGATTGACGTTCAACGCCATTTGCAAAAATTATAACATATTCCGATAGGTTTTTTTTTTCTAACGCAAGAGGTATAGGTACAAGATACATATATCACAGGTAATATCGCCAGAGTTTTCATTTTGGTTCAGTTCTGCGCATGTTGTCAAAATCAATAGTAAAAAAACTAAATTTAAAACAATCAAAATTGTGTACTTACATAAGGGGCAGCCATAATTTGGTTTTGTTTACTGTGTGCTTACACAAGGGGCAGCCATCTTGAAATTTGACAAGCTGGGCCTGATAATACCTTAGATTATATGTGTACTGTGGTATAGGTATACCTACAGGAATGTATGTTATTTATACTTCCACTAAAAACATTGTAATATTTCTTTTGTTCAATTCAAAGGAACATAAATGGTGTTAAACTTTAAAAAAAAACAGTTGTAATCTCCAAAAAATAGACAAGGGTGGGCCATCTAGTGGTTTCTTTTAAAATCATATGTTATTTTGACACCGACAGTTGTTTCCCGCTAGAAATCTTGACAGAAAGTCAGTTTCAAACCTCCTCGGAACGAAATGAGACGCTTAACGCAACGGTGGGAAATACTGAAATTGAATTGGACAACGATTTTGGGCAAAAAATCATCTTTTCTGATTAGGTGCACTTCATCTTGACGACTACGGCTAAGTTAACGAATGAAATTGTCGCATCTGGGGCTAGAAAAATCCGCGCGTTACTGGTCGAGAAGCCAATGCATCCACAAAGAGTGACAGTTTGGTACGGATTGTGGAGTGGTTGCATCATTGAACCTTTTTTCTTTGAAAATGAGGCAGCGAACAACGTTTCGGTCAACGATGGGCGTCACAGTACAGAGCCATGTTAGCAAAATTATGTCAGTTAGCCAGCCTACCGCTAAGATTCAAATGCACACGAAAAAAATTTTCAAGCACTAAAGGCCTTTATCATTCAAGCAATCCGTGAGCTACGGCCCGAAACCATCAACAAGGTCTTGGAAAATTGGAGTGAAAGAATGCGCTACTGCGAAGCCAGCCGAGGCAGGCACTTGAAAGACGATGTGTTTTATAATTAATGGATATGTGATCATTTTATTGCATTTTTAAAAAGAAACTTTTTTGACCCACTCTGTATATAGACCGACGTCAAATTCTGATTTTTTGCTGAGTTGTTCAGGATGTTGGCCTAATAAATAACTAATAAAAATACAAAAAAAAAAAACGGGAATTTTCGCTACGATTTCAAAGTAACTTAATTTACTTTAACTTTAGCCTAGAACTATTTCTGTAGTCTCGGTAGTTTCCAAAATACAAAATATTAAAATTTAGCGATACAAAAATTAATATAAGACACTTCTTCTTATCGAACAGTATTACGGCAAATAGAGAATGGTTGACATAAATGCTTTAAAGGAGTAGAGCGTTTATGTACGTTGGGAAAAAAAGAATAGAATGATCAAACAGAAGGGGGGTCTCGGTCTATACCCCCGTTTAGATGGAAGGGGCAATTTTCAAAAAAAAAAAAAAAATGACCTAAGATTTTGAAAGAGAATATGAAATTTTATCTTAAATTAATTTGTGTCCAAAATTATATGTAATGTTTTATTTTTGGTTTCAGTTATCAATTTCGTTATCATTTTCAAGTTAAAAACTAAAAACCAAAGTCTTAACTATCTTTATGGTTTTGATTAGTCTCGGTAGTTTCCAAAATACAAAATATTAAAATTTAGCGATACAAAAATTAATATAAGACACTTCTTCTTATCGAACAGTATTACGGCAAATAGAGAATGGTTGACATAAATGCTTTAAAGGAGTAGAGCGTTTATGTACGTTGGGAAAAAAAGAATAGAATGATCAAACAGAAGGGGGGTCTCGGTCTATACCCCCGTTTAGATGGAAGGGGCAATTTTCAAAAAAAAAAAAAAAATGACCTAAGATTTTGAAAGAGAATATGAAATTTTATCTTAAATTAATTTGTGTCCAAAATTATATGTAATGTTTTATTTTTGGTTTCAGTTATCAATTTCGTTATCATTTTCAAGTTAAAAACTAAAAACCAAAGTCTTAACTATCTTTATGGTTTTGATAAGAATAAAACTTGTTAAAGTTGCTCCAAAGCGGTTTGCGCTCGAGGTCGAAAACTTAGGTTATTTTTAAGGTCGACATTATAAACAACTCGGCAAGAAATCATAAGAACAACCAGACTTCTATTAATTTTTCACGCAATTTAGTTACTAATTTTTTAGTGTAAAACAATTTTGTTTAAGGTAAGTAGCAGAGCAACAATGAAAATGGTCTCTTCAGCTTGAGAGCTTGAGACATCAGACATCATACTTGCCCCTTTGGTTAAATTTTGTTCCCCTCTGTTGTTATCAATTACACTATTTTTTTAATGCTTTTCTTTTTATATTATGATTTTCCTCAATAGTTCGTTACAGGCTGAAAGCGGGTTTTCTTACTAATACGACGCATTTCCCTTGTGTAAGTAAAACAGAAAATTTCCCTTTGCGAATACATAAAATAATTATTTAATTTAATTTCACTGAACTATAACGGAAAAGTTTAATGTGATTCCTCATTGTATTTTTTTACTTGCAATATACGTAGTATAGAGGACAAGTTTAGGATTCGTGCAAGAAAAAAAAAAAAAAACTGAAGATAATAATTTTTCCCTAACATTACGATGATAGAAAACGCGAAAAAAGTGGGTCTCTTTTTAATTTTATGTAAAATTGTATTTTTATAAATACTTAAAGTTGGCATACCAAATTTTATTTTTAAAAATGTTCAAGAATTTTTATTTATATAAAATTAATTTTTAAGAAAACCGATCTAACGGTTTTTTAAATGTATATTTGTCAAAGAAGTCAGATGGCATACTTTTTTTAGCTCTATCTGTTTTCGCTATTATAACAACAAATATATAGTATTTTTTAGTACTTATTTATGTTTTAAATTGTTTTTAAAACATTTTTTATTGAAATCATAATGTAATGAAACCAATACCTATGCAAACTGTCAATTTCAAGCCTCGTTAAAGTTGGTAGCTACGAGCCCATTTTTAAACGTTTTAGACATCGTGCACTGGGTGAGGTATGTCGTTGGTCCCTCTGCGTCAATTTCGGTCTTAAAATTTCACGATAAAAACTCTCGAATAACACCCATTTCCTGAAACTATATTTCTTAAGTATAACACTACAGCACAAGCGGTAGTTAAAAAAAAACTAATTCCAAGACTGCCTAACACTAGCTATACACGAGTAAAAAGTTGAAGGTCGATTTTTCATTGAGTAGACACTAAAAATAATAGATATAGCTACCTACCCTTTTTAAGGTGTTACAACTACTTTAAGCATTTTGCAACGCTGCCTCCTGGACAGTAAAAAACCTAAGAGGTTTTTAATTCGTATTCCCCAAACCAAGCGGCCAACTTAACCATGAACATTCGAGCGAACGCATCTCTTTGGTCGCTCAAATGTGTAGGAGTAGCTATATGTAGGATAACTTTCATGCAGTAACATTATCCACTTAGAAGGCATCAGAATGTTTGTAAGGACAATCCTATAACTATATACTTTAACGTTTGCTGATTAAACTAAAAAAAATCTATTTCCTACAAAGTGATCCCATTTTACCAAAGAAGTTATACCTTCAAATAATCCCAAGAACATACCATCTACTTAGCTACACCACCATCAGTGTAGAATACCTTTTATTATATTGTAGGTAATATTGTTGTGTTATTGTGAGAGTTTAACTTGTATATGGTTAATGGTAGGACTGAAAGCCCATTTTGCGCCTTTTTGTCATATAACAAGAGCTCTTAAGAGCTTAAGCATGTAATTTAACAAGTGGTTTTTTATTCATAAAAGCCATGAATTGAAATTTAAAACTTTAAATTCCTTTGTTGGAGAAGTGTGTTTTTTTTGTTTGGTGTTGTAGGTAAAGTACCGACGCCGACGAACCTTTTGTAAAAATACCAGCCAGAGGCGCATATGCATGAGAAGAAGTTGTAAAATGAGTGGCGCTTAGACATTAAAAATGGATGGTGGTAAAATTTTTAATTCAAACGTATACGAATAGCAGCAGAGCAAGAGTGATGGTAATGATGGATGGTGGGCTTTTCTAGCTAAAGTGCCAATTAATTCTAGTGTTAGTTTAAAATATTTAAAGAACATAAACGAAAATTAAACATTTAATTTCACACAACTATGCATAAATGGTGTTGGCTATTGCAAATGTGAATGGAAATAACTAAAAAGTTAGTGGAACAAAAAAAAAAACGAAAGTGCAATTTAATTTTTTAATTTAATTCGGCTTTCGAATAATAACACTTATTTTTGAAGTTAAAAGCAAATATGTACATAATTATCCTCAAAATATATGTAATACACTTGGAAATATATTTGCTTGGATGTTTGTCCTTCAATAATGCTCAAACGGCTTGAAGGATTCGAAAGATTACTATGTTGTGGAAAAGGTTAAAGCGATAGGTATAGCAGGTGGCCCAATAACCCACTTGAGTCTCTTACATAGGGTTCAGAAAAGAGGTTTGAAAATGATAGGTGATCGTGACAGAAAAATAACAGAAACATTTGCATCACCCCCACATCGCCCGCCGGCCGCAATGTTTCATGTCTAACATTATTTTACCGTTACTTTTATAAACATTGTTTTAGTGAAATAGCCATCAGCTGCATTCCTCCTCTAAAACAGTTCAACCGTAATACTCGTACTTCTAGGAATGCACATCAGTTTATCCTCGATCCCAACTTCGGACGCACTGTCATGTAAAGAGTTTTTTTTAGCCGCACTACTCGAATGTGGAATGCCTTACTCGACTCTATCTCTCTCTCAGCCATTTTAATATTCAGAGGTTCAAAGCCAATGTACATCGGTATCTCCTCATAAATACTTCCCTATTTTCCCAACAGTGTTTAATCATTTTAAGGGCAGACAACATCCTTTTAAAGTGCGCGATCAACTAAAAATAGCGATACGACATCAAATGGAAACAGGGTGGCGCAAAAGTCATAACCCTATCGAAAGTGACGGCAAAAAATGTCAATTTCACTCTGACATTTTTGAAGTGAACAGATACAAAATACACGTCAACAAGTCAATAATCGCTATAATCATTAAGAACGTACATACATAATTCAATAATTTCTCGGTGCTGTTGGCGCTGGCGCAGCGGTAAATTATAAACATAGTTATATTCGAAGTTTCATAATTTTTGAAGTCGCAATATCTTGCAATTGATTTCTCATACGTAAAAACGCAAAACCCAGAAATAAGACTTTTTGAAAAACTATTTACGAAAAAATAACGACACGAAATCAAATGGAAACAGGGTGGCGCAAAAGTCATAACCCTATTGAAAGTGACGGCAAAAAATGTCAATTTCACTATCGCTATAATCCTTAAGAACGTACATAATTCAATAATTTGTCGGTGCTGTTGGCGCTGGCGCAGCGGTAAATTATAAACATAGTTATATTCGATGTTTCATCATTTTTGAAGTCGCAATATCTTGCAATTGATTTCTCATACGTAAAAAGGCAAAAACCAGAAATTAGACTTTTTGAAAAACTAATTTTTCAAAACTAATTATTGGCCGTGTTTTTGGAGACAGTGTATAGCAACTCAGCAAACATTTTGAACGAAAACAATAACAAAACAAAAATTATGTGTAATAACAAAAATTGTTTGTTTTCCGTGTAACCTAACCCGGGGTTTAGACAAGCGAGTAGAACTAGTAGCATTTGTATCAAAGTGTTTGTTTTATGGATGTATGTGTGACTAGTAGCTCTCTGCGCGTTTTGTCAACTAGTATGATTTTTTAAAAATATTTCATACAGAAAAATATACAAATTATGGAAACTATGGAAACAAACAAATAAATGAAAACACTACACTAGACACTGGACTGACTCCTCCGAATTTTCAAAAGAAAACGTCAAAAAAAAAAATCCACGAATTTTTAAATTTTTTAAGACGGTGTTCACATTGGACTGACAACTGACTCCTCCGAATTTTCAAAGGAAAACGTAAAGAAGAATCCATGGATTTTTTTTGACGTCTTCTTTTGTGAAGTTAAAAATAGTCGGAGGAGTCAGTTCAATGTGAACACCATCTAAAAATTTACTACTTTTCGCTCTTTCTAACTATAAAGTGGGAGGGAAATACATTTCAGAGAAGTCAAAAGTAGTCGGAAGAGTCAGTCCAATGTGAAGACCGTCCTACACTAGCATGATAACTGGCAGGCTATTCGCAGGCAAAAATATTATACTAGCCGTGTTTTTTGAGGGAGTGACTAGCAACTCTGCAAAATTTTTACACGCAAAACAAGAACAAAACAAATTATTAGAGAGAATTTTGTTTGTGTTTTTCGTGTAAAAATTTTACTGAGTGGCTAGTCTATCTCTCAAAAAACACGGCTACTATTTGCCCTGCTAGTCGGCTCTCTCGTGTTCAGACACATTAACAAACATATACGCTACTAGTTCTACTCACTTGTCTAAACCCCGGGTAAGTGCAGAGTTCCTATACACCTCTTACATATACACGGCTGTTATATAACTTTAAGATGGTTGTTATTTTTGTTATTTTTGTTTGTAAGGGGTAACATAATGTACAAACATTGTATTCAGATGTATTCGACATTAAAGGTTTTTTTTAAATGTCAATATCTTAAGATAAAAACCTGTGCTAACATTTATTTGGCAGATAGCATGAGTTATTGCGAAAAACTGATGTTTTTGACATTCAACATTGAATAGTGACGCGTAGGTATACAGGATTTGGCAAACGACATTTTCGAAAGTTTCAGTTATGCCAATATAAATATATCTAAATGCTATATATTTTCCCTGGGTGATGGCCTTTGTGCTTGGTGGTGAAAAACTTATATCGCCCTAATGGCAAGGCTCTTTGATGTTTTTATGAGATCTAATTCTCCTTTTCCTCGTTAAAGACGATTTTAATAAGTTTTGCAATACAATAATCCTATGACGTTTTATCAAATACTGAATTTATAAATTACGGAAAAAAAAACGTTTTTTCGCGAGCAATATAATTAATTTTTTGAACCCTGACCGTACATCTTCAATATCTACTAGCCTCGTGATAACTTTGTACTACAAGAACAAGTTCATACGATTTAATCCTGCTTTTTTATATAGGAATGCACAAGTTTTTTCTGTTCAAGTCTTCGACACTTTGCTGCCCTGGGTAGGCACCTGTCTTATGAGTCCATATGGCAACCACTGCCTGCATCTCAGGCTTTGACGTTCAAAGTATTTCCCATATAAAAGAGATAATGAAAAAAATGTTTTCAATGACATTACTTTTTGTAATTATACTTTTTGTGTATATCACAGTTGCATAGTAGAATAATGAAACATGTGATTCTGTAAATCAAGCGTAAAATATATTGAAACTGATAGCTAAATATTTTACTATAATTACTTGTTTTGCAGGACGTAGATTTAATAAAAATGTATAAATGAATTACTTTATAATGGAGTTTCTGAAATGTAATATTCTTCTTCATATAAGTATTAACACCAAAAACATAAATGTTAAAAAAGTAGCCAAGTTCTTCTATATACAAAAACCTTTGCGTAACAAGTCAGCCGTAAGAAGTAGTGAGATGTAAAAGTACGCCAAGTTCTAAGTTTATAAATGTTAAATATCAATTTTTTTTAGTAGAGTAGGTAATATAGAAGAACCTCAAAATTATCAGAGAAATATGTTATTTAATGATTACTGATTTAAATTGAGTTGGTTTACTTGGCAAGTTTTTTTATTACCTTATTACACAATTTTGAAATTAAAACTTGCCAAGTAAACCAACTCAATTAAAGTGAAATAACAGATTTATCTGATAATTTTGAAGTTCTTCCATAAAATACTTGACATTTAACGTTAATAAATTAAGAATTTGGCGTATTTTTAGATATCGCTACTTTTGACGGCTGACTTGTTACGCAAAGTTTTCCGTATATAAAGGGTTTTTCAACAGGTACGTAACAAAAATAGAGCAACAGAGACAGCAAACGACGCCATATTTCTTGCCGCTATTTTGACATTTCTCTTCAGTAAGGTTTGCCATTTCATGATGGTTAACAACGAGTCGAAATTATTAAAATTTACTACCGAAATTCGGAGTCAGTGTCCTCAAAGTTAAGAGCGCTACGTCCAATTTATGGTCGTCATAATCGTCCTAGCAGATTAACAATAGAGCATCTAGTGGAAAAATTTGAATCCACAGGCACAGTACAAAATGTTTTTGTGCCAGTGAGACAAAGAAGTGCCCGTAGTGTCGAGAATATTGCTGCCGCTGAGGCTTCAGTTGCAGAAAGCCCAAATGTGTTTCTCACACGTCGTTCTCAAGCGTTGGGCATCTCTGTGAATATCTTGGCCTACATCCTTACAAGATTAAATTGACGCAAGAACGACCACCAGAAGCGTCGTATGTTCGTGAATTGGGCTGAGCACAACTTGAAAATGATTCGGATTTTACTCGAAAAATCATCTTCAGCGATGAGGCTCACTTCTGGCTGAATGGCTTCGTCAATAAACAAAATATGCGGTATTGGTCAGGCAGCAATCCACACGTACTCCATGAGTCATCATTGCATCCCGAAAAAATTACGGGTTGGTGTGGTTTATGGGCCGGCGGCGTCATTGGGCCGTACTTCTTCCGTGATGATCAAGACCGGCACGTTACTGTGAATGGGGATCGCTACCGTTCAATGATAACCGAATATTTTTGGCCCCAACTGGATGATATGGACTTGGAGGACATGTGGTTCCAACAGGACGGCGCCACAAGCCACACAGCGAATGTCACAATCAATTTATTGGAAACCTAGTTTGGAGAACGTGTTATCTCACGAAATGGTCCAGTCGCTTGGCCGCCTCGGTCGTGCGATTTGACGCCGTTGGACTATTTCCTGTGGGGCTACGTCAAGTTTATGGTCTATGCCAACAGGCCAGCGGCGATTGATGAACTTCGTACGAATATCGAACGTGAAATTGCAGCAGTATCGGCCGATTTATGCTTGAAAACCATCGAAAACTGGGTTCAGCGTCTGGACTTCTGCAAGCGTGCCCGTGGTGGTCATGCAAAAGAAATCGAGTTCCATACATAATGATATCAAACGTTATTTCACAAGAATAAAGAGTTTCATTGATATCCAAAACCGTTTTTGTTTCATTTAAAAAAACTTTTGTATCGCACTTATTGAAAAACCTGTTAGAAGAACTTGCTACTTTTTTAACATTTATGTTTTTGGTGTGATTTCACTACTTTTTGTAAAGATTATTTTTAATAGGAAAAGTGAGTGGAATAAACGCCCAATGAGAGCCTCATAAGGAAAAGAAAGTTTTTAATTTTCATAAGTTGTAAACGCTCCATTGAAATGATAATAATTGATAATAAGTGGGTGATTGAAACGCCCCTGCATCAAACATTTCATAACTTCAACTTTTCCTTTGTATACACCTGAAAACTATCCGCTCTATCAAATTTCATAATCCTGCACCAATTGGAAGTGCTCTCAATATATTTAATATTAATTCTGTGAAAATGGGTGGTAGCCATGCCCACTGAATGTAAGATCACAAACTTTTAATTTGCCCTTTGCCTGCATGTTCAGTTCTATCGCTCTACCAAATTTCATCATTCTACGACAATCAAAAGTTCTTAACATAGTTGATATCAATTATGAGAAAATTTGCGGGTGCCACGCCCCTGAATGGATAATTTAAAATTTTCCAATATCTCCTTTGTTTTGACCACAAGATCTTCCAGTCTAACAAATTTTATTGTTCTGCAATAATCCGAAGTGATCCATTTTATTAATAAAATTTTTGAGAAAATGGGCGGATGCTACGCCCCCTGAATGTTAAATATGAAATTTTAAAACTTAGCCTTTGTTTGCAGTTCAAGTCCTACCACTCTACACTGTACTAATTTTCATCATTCTACGACAACCGGAAGTGCTCCATCTAATTGATATCAATTCTGCGAAAATAAGGGGAAGCCACGACCACTGAATGAAAAATCTCAGTTTTTAAAATTTTGCATTTACTTGCACTTCTAGCCCTACCAAATTTCACCATTCTACGACAATCAGAAGTGCTTCTCATAATTATTGATATCAATTCTATTCAAATGGCGGGTGATGTGGCGCATGAAATATATGCAATATTAGAATGTCAGCGCCACAAGACTCTACAACACAGCACACGATGAGGGCAAACAAAACATGAGAATTCTAGCACCTTTTAGAGCGATTAAACGTCCATATCTTTTTAGCGAAAATACGGGAGTTAAGTAGACACAACAGAAAGATTTCCCTCTATTATATACATAGGTATTTGCTGCTCCTTTGGAATGGCACCTACCTAAAAGAGAGTTTCTCATCCACCTTACACTTGGTACGGCACTACGAGTTACGAGTGCTTTAGTCTGGAATTCACAAGTTCTTAAAATTAAATTTTAAAACTTGAACTTGAGCAACGAATATTTCACGTTGAATTTAATCACTTACTATTAATAATTTTTAATTGCATAAACACCATAAGTTGCACATATACACGAAACAAACTAAACAAAAAGTAAATATAACTCTGCATAAGTGAAATACCTACAGTAAAATATACCCGGCAGTGCTTTTATATTGATGAAGAGGACATTTAAAATTAACACAACAAATATAACACTCCCTTTTGCATTTGCTCACCCTTTTCCAGCTTGTCCTTTTTCTATTTATTATTACCTTAATCTCAGAGAACAGAGAACTCTTTTAATTAAAATTAAATTTAAAGTATCCATGTCTTAATATAAAAATCTTACCTTAAACTCCTTACTTTCTTTGATCCGAAGTTCTGCACGAACACAGTCTCCTGGTTTTGGCCGCCCTAACAGAGCCAATTTATCCTCTTCTGTTAGGTCCTCTGGGCGTTTAGCTTCTGCTGCTTGTATAAGTCCTGCCAGTTCATCGTCTGAGGTTTTAATTTATGTTTTTTTTTTGTTGTTGTTTTTTTGAAATGGTTCGTTTTTTTTTTTAAATAATAATAAAAAAAAATAAGAAAGAAAAATCTCAATTAGTATTTAACTTTTGGGAATTAATTTTATTTGTTTTTTTTTTTTTTTGGTGAAAAAAACATCGTGTAATTTGCTATTTAATAAAATAAGCTGCGAGTTGCGTTATAATGCTGAAAGCAAAGAGTGATGATGAGATTGTCCGCACCAAAGGAGCTTTTAATCCCATGATATTTTTGTGGCTCATTTTTAAATGAGATTCAAATGTATGCAATTTGTGCATCACAAAGTGCGTGCTGCATTCAATCCAATTTTATAATTTTTTTTTTAATTTCAAACAATTCATATCACACATCACATCAATTAAAAGCCTATGATATAACAAGGACTAACAATGCCCACACATGAACACATAATGGCAAGCACTTAATACCTGTAGATGAATATTGAGTGTGTGTGTGTATTTATATAAGGAAATGAGTTGTTTGATTGCATGCGGACATTGAATGCTTAACACGATGATTGAGTGATTTGAGGTGATTCTCTTAATCCTAACAGGTGGACTACCACTACGTCACTTTTACAATACAATACTTAAATCAAAACACTACAGGTGATGGTGGAGCTTAACAAAACATTTATCCTTCAAGATTGAGCTCGTTTTTGATAATGGAACTCTAGCTACATCTAGTATACATTTTGCTATTTGATGTTTGTGAAATATTCATGAGGAATGGGTTTATTTTTTGTGTGTAAAATAATTTGCTATATCTACGAGGTGTACAGGGAGCAGTCGCTCCTATGTTGGAAGCATGTAATTATGTTTAAATTTATATTCAAAAAGCTTTTAACTAGGTATAAGAAAATTATTTCCCACAGAAAATTAATAAGATACACAAAAAATATGCCAGATTTTTTTTTAAAAAGGCCAGTTCTTCAGGGGTTTAACTGTTCAGCTTCCAGGAATTGAACTAGAGAACACCTATGAAAATGACAGTGAAAATTAAATTGAAAAAGAGATATGTAGACAAGAAATATTAATATCAGCATTATGTATTCGGGTTACATCAGATTATGTGAGTTCCTTTCGCACAGTTAAAAAAAAAATTCTTCTGACAGTACAGGAGTGCCGCAAGAAATTCACTCTTGTCTGCAAGCTGATTGACATGCAAGCTCCATATAATTTGTCGGATCAGTATTTTCGATGAAATTATCATTTGTGTACCATACTTATATTTGACAAACTGATTATGTATTTGCAAAGCAATTACATTCATCGCCTTGAAACTATCGGAGACCGTTGGGACATTTAGAAAACAACTGCAGCTGTCAATAGGAAGAAATAAAAAAGATGGCGGTCAATATTGGTCCCAGAATAAAAACGCGGCCCCCAAGGAGCTTCTTTCTTCACAATACTTGCTCTCTCTTTTCACACGCAGCTCATTCAGTGCTAAATGATGCTTGAAAGTTTCGCTCTGAATTTATTGTTATCGGGAATAAATTTTCGAGGATGTTTTTTCTTAGTATTTTTGTTCGAGGGAAATTTATTCACGATAGCACACAAAATTCCCCTCGAGGTTTCCATAATATGTCCAAATGTCAAAAGTAAGTTTTGGGATCCCTGCGTTATATATTAAGAGGTTGATTAAAAAAAAACTTAATGCAGCCAAGTTCCTTGTTTTCGCATTACTTTTTTGTACGATGAATCATCGAGAGGGCAAAACGCCAATTTGTTTAATTTTCTACATTTGTTACGTCTAATATATAAATAAGGTAGTAAATGTAGTTAAATGTAGTTAACGTAGTTAAATGTAGTAAACGTATCGTTAAACGTCAAAATGTAGTTTGGATTGTCATTTCAACCTCAAAATTGACAAATTGAAATAATTTCAAAAAATATGTATCGACATTAATATAACTCTTAAGAACATGAACGATAGAAATAAATCGGATGACTATTCAATTTGCATTTTTCTTTTATTGAATTTCAAAAACCTTATTTTAGCCCATTCATGCCAACACTTTTGGTTTTTTTGCCATTCAATGTTGTCTGCTCGTTAATTTTTTTCAAATTATTTTTTAAAGGAGAATGCCCAAAAATGTATCGGTGAAAAACCCAGAGTCGATTAAGAGAAGTCAAACATGGTGGGCATAAATTGTAGATACCAAATATGGAATCATTTTCTTAAAAAGTTATCCCCGGGACTGGATATGACAATTTAAAATTTTTAAAAACACAGTGTTTCTTCATGTAAACAAAAGTGAAATGTGGCACATCTTCTTACTGTGGTTAATTCATATTATTAAATAGGTTAACCAAAAGTCATTCAAATCAGCAGCAACAGGATAATTATGTCTTCATTCATAAAATGGCGGTTATCACTCATACCGTTACTCAACAGTTTCGAAAAAATAGTAACCTACCTAAGCATGCCGGACAACAGTTTTAGGAAATAGTATGTGCGTAAAAATTAAGAACAACTTATAAATCATTCGCATACTGTTATACTTATGAATAAAATACCTGCCTTATCGGTACTACCCAACTTTAAAACTCCGAAATGAAAACGAAATTGGTAAAACTAAGAATTTTTCATCGGCAGTGGTACAATGCCGAAATGTTTTGTATTCATAATTTATTCCGGAATTTGCTAATTGATTTCTTGGATAAGAGCACTTTAAATATGTTGACGAGACTAGTAATATACCAATTTATAACTGTTAACACATTTTCGTATTAAAAGAATGCAACATTCAAGGCACTTGTGTTTCCTCCTATACCTTCCTATACTGTTGCTACCTTACATTCAAAAAAAAAAAAAGCGTCCGCCACGCTTTTAACAATTTTTTTTACTAAATCTTGTATTTTCGAGCATTGACTTATGAAAATCCGTTTTTTTTTTCGACAAATAGTTTTCGAAGCCTTGTCTTAATAGAAACTTTGTTTTACGAAACTTTTGCGAATAACCATGTGCCGAGTAGATATGTTCTGTGATCTGCGAGATATCTTGTGCTTATTTAGTTTTTTGCCACAGTTAATTAATTAAAAAAAAAAAGATTTTTTTGTGTTAAAAAACCAAAAATACACGTCCCTTATTTTGGCGGACATTTTGTGACGGTATCGAAAAAAGTTAATACCAGTTCTTGTAGCTTATTAAATGCTAAATTGATGCTCAATCCAAATGTTTTTAGCTTGCTTAGTTTTTGAGTTATTGAAAATTCCGCTAGAGTAAGTCTTAAGTTAGCGGAAAAATTGGTACCCAAATTTTTAGCTTTTTAAATGTTCTTAAGTTCTGAATAAATAAATTCTGTTCCTATAACAGTTTTTTAAATATTCAAGTTTCCGCTAAAATAAGTTTGAAGTTAGCGGACGAACATTCGAAAATAATAATTTTCTTGATGTCCAAAATTGTAGCTTTTTCAATGATGGTGTTTTACACAAAAATTAATTTCTTGTCTCTTAAGGGTAATTTTTTATTTGAATTTTAAGTTTAAAAAGTGCACTTCCGGTCCGCTGAAGCTGGGGGACAAAATCTAAAAAAATAAGATTTTCAATTTTTTTCTTTTGCCTCAGTTTATAGCTTTTGAAATGCTGATTGATTGCGCTAACCCCAAACTTGTAGCTCTAGCGATTTATTTAATTTATTTATCACAAAGATGAATTGGGATAAAATTAAAGAATATACCAATATTAAAAAAGCGAAATTTATGGAAATATTGAGATTTTGTGTCATTGACAACAATTATTTAGAGTACTCCGGCACCATTTACCAACAAAAACAAGGTATACCTATGGGTAGTCCAGCTTCTCCAATTCTAGCGGATTTAGTTATGGAAACTTTACTAGAAGATGTATTGGGTAAATTGGATGATAAACCCAAGATCATTACCAAGTACGTAGATGACCTGTTTGTTGTGATCAAATCCCAAGAAGTACAAAATACACTTAATGCATTGAACTCTTTCAATAATAAAATCAAATTCACGGTCGAATTGGAATCAAATGGCGAACTTCCATATTTGGATGTGAAAGTTTTAAGGCGGAATGATAGACTGATTTTCGATTGGTATAAAAAACCTACTGCTTCAGGTCGCCTTATTAATTTTCACTCCAAACAACCCAAACCAATAATTATCAACACGGCACAAAACTTTGTCAACCGTGTTCTCGACATAAGCGATGTTTCCTTCCACCAGAAGAATATAAACATTATCCGGAACACCCTGTTATTCAATTCCTTCCCCACCATCATTGTCAACAAGCTCATCAAAAACTACCAACAAACCGAAAAAGACAAAAAAATGTATGCCCAACAAGTAACTTTGTACAAGAGCGCACTTTTCATTCCCCACCTCTCCAACCGTATCGTCACCGCACCTATAAGAGACAAGACGAAAACAAAAATTGCTTTCAAGTCTGCAAATCCCCTGAAAGACAAGCTTTTCACTAACATCAAAGGGAAAGTGGATAAGATGGAGAAAGCCAACATTATCTATAAGATCAATTGCTTGGGTGGGAAAGAGACAACATGTTCATCGGTTTATATAGGTACCTCCAAGCAAAAACTAAAAAATCGTCTGTCTGGTCATAGATCTGATTTGAACAGCAGGGCTGCACAAAAAACTGCATTAGCTCTCCATTGTTTACAGGAAAAACACAAACCAGATTTGAACAATGTGGAGATTTTGCAAACAGAGCAACATTATTCAAAGAGAATGTTGCTGGAGATGCTACACATAAATAACAACAACAATGCTGTCATCATGCTGATCGGACTGCGAAAAGCTTAGCAGCGCATACAGCCAACTGATTAAGCGACCAACAACATACAGCAGGTTAAAGTATAGGTGATTGTTTTGACAAATGGAGGTTTTTTTCCTGTCCACCAGTAAATTCAAATTTAAAGTTTAAACTTTTTAATTAATGTGTTTCTTTGTAATAGATTTTATTTCATGAGATTATTATGTAACTATAATGAGTGGTTTATTCCCTTAACGTAAATTCTTTAAATATTGTTTGTAAGTTACTTGACGTCATATATAATACTTTTTATATTAATGTATGTATGTATAACTTTTATAATTTTTATAAATAAAGGCCTGATGAAGAGCATAAACATGCTCGAAACGTTGCACATCAAATAACATCTTTAATTTATTGACCTATAGCCCACAAAAAAGTTATATCAATCTTGATTTATTTAATAGTTAATTTTCCGCTGGCAAAAGTTACCAAAAAATGGACCTTCTAAAATCTAAAAAAATGAAAAAAATCAAAATTTTTGTTGCTACAATTTCAAGCTTATCTGAACTAGATCAACCTTGCCATCCGCGATTTTGTAGCTCCCATGTTTTTTTTTTGTTATACAAAATTCCGCTGAAATAGGATTTTAACGGTCAAAATTTAATTTTTTTTTGAATTTTTAAACTTTTTTTTTACCAGAAATTGTAGCTTTCAAAATGTGAATTTGTTGCTCAAAAATTAATTTTGTAGCTTTTACTGGGTTTGAAATGTGCATTTCCGGTGCACTTTTTAAACTTTAAAGTCAAAATTTTAAAAATTCAATTTTTGTTTTTTGTATTACAAAAAACCATGGAAGCTAAAAAATTGCGGTTTGTGCGGTTGATATAGTTCAGTGAAGCTTCAAATTGTGGCAAAAATGTTTTTTGAATTTTTTTTTAGATTTTAGAAGGTCCATTTTTTGGTAACTTTTGCCAGCGGAAACTTAAATATTAAATAAACCGTTAGAGCTACAAATTTGGGGTTTGCGCAACAGCATTTCAAAAACTACAAATTCAGGCTAAAGAAAAAAACATTGAAAATCTCATTTTTTAGATTTTGTCCGCCAGCTTCAGCGGACCGGAAGTGCACTTTTTAAACTTAAAACTCAAATAAAAAATTACCCCCAAGAGATTAGAAATTAATTTTTGGGTAGCAAATTAGTATTGAAAAATCTACAATTTTGGACATCAAAAAAATTATTATTTTCGAATGTTCGTCCGCTAACTTCAGACTTATTTTAGCGGAAATTTGAATATTTGAAAAACAATTATAGGTACAGAATTTATTTTTTCAGAACTTAAGAACATTTAAAAAGCTACAAATTTGGGTACCAATTTTACTTCAAAATTCTTTTTATTTTGAATTTAGTCCGCTAACTTCAGACTTATTTGCAATAACTCAAAAACTAAGCGCGCTACAAATTTTTGGATTGAGCAACAAGTTAGTATTTAATAAGCTACAAAAACTGATATCAACTTTTTTCGATTCCGCCAGAAAGTGTCCGCCAAAATAGGGGACGTCAAAAATATATGGACAAAAAAAGTTGAAAAATTAAAAAAAAATAAAAAAAAATTAAGAATCTTATCTTAGCAATCTTAGTTAGCGGGGTTAACGCAGTTCATATAGTTCAGAGAAGCTTAAAATTTTAGCAAACAGAAATTAATTTGTTTAGATTCTAGAAGGCCTATTTTGAGCTAACTTTTTGTCAGCGGAAACTTAAAAATAAAAAAAAAACTTTAGAGATACATATTTGGTGCGTGCGCAGAGTAGAAGTATTTTAGTATTTTAATAAGTATCATTTGTGGCAAAAGAAAAAATTGAAATTCAAAATTTTTTTTTAGATTTTGTCTGTCAGCTTTAGCGGCGGAAATTCAAACAAAAATGAACACATACGAATTACAAAATTGATTTTTGCGCAACAAATAAGCATTTAAAAAACTTCAATTTTGGGTACCAAGAGAATTATTACTTTCGAGTTTTTATCCGCTAACTTCAGACTTATTTTAGCAGAAATTTGAATATAAAAAAAAAAAAACTATTTTAGGCACAAAATTGAGTTTTCCACAACTCAAGAGCAGTTTAAAAGCTATAAATTTGGGTGCCAATCAAATTTTAAAATTATTTTTTTTTCTGCTAACTTCAGACTTATTTTAGCGGAATTTTCAAAAGAATGTTTGGTCTCCGCAACAAATAAGCATTTAATAAGCATTTAATTAGCTTCAGATAACAATTTTTTTAATTCCGCCACAAAGTGTTCGCTGTAATAAGGGACGTGGTTGTATTCAAATTTGGCAATCGTGACTTTCATGTTCAAATTGTCTGAAGAATATTGGGTATATATCCTGTTTCGTTTTCTCTCTTAAGCACACAAATAGACAAATAGCAACTTGTAATATCCTTTGTTTTCTTAATTAATTTCACTTTCTATTTCAGTTCAGTGCACTAAGGTTTTGCCTAGGTTTGGGCAAAACAACAAAAACTATATTTCCGAAAATATGTCAAAACTATATATTATTTTTCAACAGTTTGTTAAATACAAACTTCAATGTTCTTAAGATTATAGTGCTGAACTTACTGATTATCATGAACTTTATTTTATCTAAATCGATACAAAATTGTAAAAATTCAGAATTTTGTCTCCAATTATAGCAAAATTTCTTTAATTAGCAATTGAGAACAAAAATTAAGAAATAGCCGGATTTATGCATTGGGCATGGCTTTAAGAGGCTAAGAGCTAGGGGGCAAGTGATAGACTCTTACAGAAAAAAGACAAGCAAATAGCAGACATTCATTTTTGTCAAAAGTCCCTTTAAAAAAATATATTTGTAGGTTGGAATGGCCAGGAGCCTCCTTTGTGGAGGTCTATGAGGATTAGCACATCTATTGGAGAAAATATGTTTCAATAATAAATAATTGGAGTTGTTTTTTTTTCGTGCGCAGCTGATATGAAACAAAAATTTTCTATGGTCCCCAAATCTGCACCAAAAACGTGCACGAAAAGGCTACGAAAAAATATGTATGGAGAGCTCTATCAGATGAACATTAATGTATGTAAGAAATAAAAAATCGAAATAAGTTTTAAATTTGTATGCAGAAAATTCTTTTCGTTTTATTTTCCGACATTTAATTTGTGGTGATACCAGTTCTGTTAAGGTTTCTTGAGAACGGTGTAGCTCATAACAAAAACTACAAACGTCAAATTTTTATCAGCAATAATGTTATGGATAGTAAATTATGTACAGAAAATGTAGAGACTTGACTCTAGTAATCTACTTCGATTTCCTATTTTTGCTATCGAACTATGTATACTGCTGAACAAAACGAGAAAAAACATTTTTCGTTTATGATTTCGTTGTGTCAATTTTTGATCAAAATTTTCGTTTCGCTTCAGCTAGATACAATGCTTCAAAGATAAGTGTTTACAACCATTTATTTGATAAATCATTTCATATTTCATTGGGTTCACTTCCCAGCCTGTCCACCTAAGGGCTACTGCCTCTTGCGAAGAATTGACAAATCCTCCAAGAGTATCACTTGTAAATAATAAGTGCTTCTCGTCTTGCCTTTCGGATTGGGTAGGTCCCTTCCATTCCTGTCGACACGCGCACACAGGAATGGTTGCGAGTTGTTAGTCACTAGGCCCTGGTTCTTCAGGAGCCGTTGCGCCACCCAATTTAATTTTTTATTTATTTATTAAATTTTCATATTTAATTATCTGTTTTTTTTTTTTAATTGAAAATTTAACTTGTTTTTCTTATGAGAATAAGGAGTTCTGTTTTGCTACTTCTAATTGTTTTGTCGTCTTTAAATGTTAATGTATCTTGTAAAGTTAAAGTCTGACAAATCTAACACATATCTTTTTGTAGACCATTCAACTTCAACTTTTTTATTTTTAATGCATTTTTATAAATCTAGAATTTATAATTCATTCTTTAAAAAAATATCTATTAAGTAAAGATATAAGGTTCCAATTTATGGAAATCTATAACAACAAAACGACGATGTTATGTTAGTAAGATGAAAAGGTCCAAACAAAAATTAAGCCATTAACATATAACAGAACTCTTAAGTTAAAAAAAAACTTTTTATAATGCAATATAGTTCAGTCACTTAAGAAATTGTTTTATTTTTACAAAAAATTAACAATTAAATTTTGTTTTTGTTGGATAGTTTCTCCAAAGCAACGGAGAGTGAAAAATTTAAATTCTCCAAAATAACAGCAAAATGTTGCCAAACCCGATAAGGTCTAAACTAATAATACAAAATGAAAAAAAAAAAAAAAACCCGACGTGACGTGACGTTTTCTTGTAATAAGAAAACAAAGGATCTCAAGTGACTTAACTATTATAAATAGGTCTTCGTTATTTTTTTTAGAATGAGCGTTTAGAACTGTTAATCAAACTCTGAACTAATGACATAACATTATTTGAAATTCGTAACGATCAACAAAACTCTAAATTTATTCAACATTTCTGTCTATGAAATTTACTTACAAATTTGATTTATAGTAGCGTAGACATACGTATGGAAAATTGCGTTTTTATAGTTTTGTTTTATGATTATCGAGTTGTTTTACAAAAGATTTATACAAATTATGTTGGAACGCAATTTTATACATTTATAATATGGTGTGCCAAATATAGATTCAAATATTATTTATACATTATAAATCAGTACGATGAGTTTGTTGTCAAATTTATATACGTTCATGTACGAATAGAATTGATAAATCGGAAGCCCATAAGTGAAACAAGCGCAACAAGCATTCACAGTCCGAAAATGTTCCAAAAAATGTTAATTTCAGTTAAAAAATTAAATGCTTTTTTTTTGGTTTCTTAATAAAAAAATTAAAATTAAATTTGTCTTGTTTTATTTTTTGTCAGGTTAAGAAATATTGTAAATTTTGTTTTGTATAAATGACGAAAAAGCGCATTGAAATGTTTAGATTTTTATGAATAAAAAAAAATAAAAAAAAATTAAATGATTTTTAAATCTAAAAGAATATTAAAGTGAAAAAGAAAAATTAAAAATAAATAAAATACAAACAAGTTTAAAAAGGACATATAATGCAATTTAATATATTTATTTGTATGTGAATATAGAAACAGTTATAATTTTTTATTTAACTATGAAGAATTAAGAAAATTAATTAATTATTATTTTTTTTTTTTATTTTGAATTGTGATATACCATCTCCATAATATGTATAGACACTTTTTATAAGTGAATAAACGTCAACACACATAAACGACACAGGAATTATATTTTTGTTTTTGTAATACGAACTCTGTAACACTACGTACCAAAATATTTAGTCAAAAATTTAAATGGATCCGATTTTTTATCCGTGTCTGTGGGTTTAAAAATTTAGTATATCACTTTTTTTTTGTTGGAATATAAATAAATCAATTTCTTAATATTAAACTTAGGTTTTTTATTTTTGTTCATATTTAAATATTACCGCCACCAAAATTTTGTTGATAGAAAAGATTAAATTAGAATATTTTGTATTCAAAATATTTTTGAAAATTTTAAAGGTGCGCTTGAAAAACTTAACATTTTGCCAGAAAAAAGCGAAAGTTTATATAAGTAGTGTGCATGGTCGTTTGGTAAGGTGATGCTTGTTTGTGTATCAATTTTATTCATTTTCATTTTTTTTTTAATTTTTCCAAACTAGCTTTAAATTAAAGGAAATTATAAGTTTGTTTTCTCAAAAATTCTTTCTTTGTTTATAGACTATTTCGTGTTCATTTATTTGTATCTTTTTAAATCAACTTTAAAATAAAATTTGCTTCAATTTTGTGTCGTTTTGTCAACGAAATATGTTTTTTTTCTTTTCAAATTTCAAGGGTTTCAATATCAACTGTCACGATTCGCGACAAAAAATATTGAAATGAAAACATAATATATAGTGACTGCGAAAAATAAAAGGAAACTCAAAACTATCCCTAAAATTATTTACGTGTCAATAATACAAACTTAAAAGCAATATGGAAGTAAAATAAAACTTGATTATAAAACCTAAAGGAAATAAATTAACAGTAAAATTAAAAAATAAGAATGAAAATGAATCAAAATTAAAATTTAAAAAAATAAATTAAAATATTTGCACTTTTTGGTCGCACTCTATTTATGTTATATAAATATTTTTGTGAGACTGTGTCATGTTTTTTTTAAATAATAATAAACGTTCTTTCAAACATAATTTGTGTTTTAGAGAAAAAAAAATGATAAAATAATAAATTATATTTATAAAAATTTAATTTTTACTGAAATTTGTGGTAGAGACTAGAAGCAAAATATAAGAATAAATGTATTTACTTTAGATAAGAAAGTTATGGAAATTTGTTCTTCAAATTTTACGAATTTTTTTTATAAATAAATAAGTTGTAAGTGGAATATTTTTTGTTTACCTGCTGCAATCTGGGGTTCACCAATGTTTACATAGAATACAACATCCTTTTCATAGCTGCCCTCTTCAATGATAGCTATATTGAGAAATTTTCTGAAATAAAAGAAAGATTATGTTAAGGTTTGTTAGAATACCGCTCATCGGGTTGAAATAATTTTTTTTTTTTTTAAATTAAATATAATTGTTATAGTAAGCTAGAAAACACTCATCAATACTTTGTGTGATTTGTGTAGTGAAACCTGCACTTAAATTTATAATGAAAGTTAGCCTGTTTTTGCTATGTTACGGGATTTCCCCCTCAGTTAAAAAGGTTTTTTTTGTAATTTAATAGCTGGTAGAAAATTTTAATTAACGATGGTATTCTGCGGGTGAAATATTTCTTATGTTCTGAATGCAAATCACATATTCTTGAAATTCTGGATGCTAGATTTTTACAGAGGAAATGCTGAAAGCTTTTTCTAGGTGAGCTATTGTACCAAAAGAATATAGTCGAAATGAAAAAACCATACCATTTTAGAACCTTTTCAATAGTTTTTGAATGTTTTTTTTTAATTTCTATGTAGGTACCTTATAGCCCAGGCAAATTGTACTTTTTCTGCCAAAAAAATCCAATTGAAGGTTTTTAAACGCAATTGTCTTTATTTTGGCATAAGAAATACTGTCGCAAAAGTCCATTACAAAATGGTGTGCGCGTCAATAGTTATCCAAGGATAAATGTCAAAAATATCAGTTTTTCGCATAAAACTCGGAAACGGTAAATGCTATCAAAAATGCAGATTATGTCATCCGCAAAAAAAAAAGTTATGACAATTTGTTTCTTACGACCCGCCGTTCAGAAGATATCGACATTTCAAAAAAAGTAAAATGTCGAAAATGGTCGTTTTTCACGTATAACTCCTAAACGGTTCAATTTTTGAAAACATCTGAATACAAAGTTTGTACATTATGTGATTTCCTACAAGAAAACATTATAATTTCTTTTCAGAAACAATCGTTTTAAAGATATATTTTTTTTAAAGATTGAAAAAAAATTAAAATTTCTGTTTTTTAATTTTTACTCTTAAAAGCACAAGTTGTCGAAAAAAATCTTTCACTCAGGTTAAATATCATAATATTCTCTTTAAAGACAACCAAGATGTTTTCAAAAATTCAAACCGTTTAGGAATTATACGTGAAAAACGACCATTTTCGACATTTTACGTTTTCTGAAGGATGACATAATCTACAAGTTTTGCCCGAAACATTTTTCGATGCATTAACCGTTTCCGAGTTTTATGCGAAAAACTGATATTTTCGACATTTAACCTTGTATAACTATTGACGCGCACACGATTTGGTAATGGACCTTCGCGACAGTATTTCTTATGCCAAAATAAAGACAATTGCATTTGAAAACCTTCACTTAGCCATTTTTCTGTTGATTATGCCTGGGCTAGAATAGCAAAAACGGTTTTCGAATCTATTGTATTTTATATATTAAAAACCATTTCAGGAAGCAATTTCAGAAAACGTGTTTGCTTTCATAGTGTGATGACCAAAAAAGTGCTTTCAGAAAATTAGCTTTCTTGAAAGTATAAAATCGCTTTCCGAAAGCACTTTCCTTTCATAGTGATGTGACTGCTCTCTAAAAGAACTTTTAGGAAAATTTCAAAATTTGAATTATTGAAAAGATTTCTGAAAGCTCTTTCCTTTCAGTGTGTGACGGCACCTTAAGTGTTCCATTGTTTTTAATTTTAAGTCAAGTTTATACAAAATTGTCCTCATGTCTATAAATGGTGCGAAACATACTCCGGTTTTCTTTACTATTTTTTCATGTCTCGGCCCAGCCTGCACGCTAAAATTTCATGTCGCATCTTATGCAAATCACCCTGTATAAATATTGGGAATACCAGTTATTTTGATAAATAAATACAGAATTCGTTAAAAAGTTCCGTCAAGTTCCACCTGAGTCGACTATTGTGGACTAACTTTGATTGTTTTTAAAGTTTTTAGTCTTCTAAGCTCTATATCTCATACAAAATGAGTTTAAGCAGGTTTAGGACTTGGGAGCATATCGTTTAGGATTAAAATGAAAAAGTAGGTTGGTACATCAAAAATTAAGCACCATCTTCCATGCATGCATAGATAAAGTTTAATATTCTATCAAATAGAACTCTTTCCGCTATCAGCTTTCACATCATCCATTGTTTTAAGACGAATATTCTGTTATTCTTAAAGACAAGCATTGTTCATTAAGTCAAAGAAGTTCCGTTTAGCACAGAGCTATAAGCAGTGAACTTTGTACCCAGACAATATTTTAACAAAATTATATATTATAGACAAAACTCGTGTATATTCGGGACAAAATTAATGTTTCCCTTAATTATTTAATTTCCTTGTGATATTACTATTTGATTGATTTAAATCATTACAAAGACAAAAGGCTTACAAATGAATGCTACTCCATGAGCACATGAAGTCTATGTTTGTCTGTTTCTTTTTTTTTCGTTTTGTTTTTATTAAAAGAAAAATAAATTTAGAAATACTTTTTATCGCGTGTTAGAAGCCATTACAAAAGAATTCAGTTTTGCTAGTCAGATTTTTTAAAATGATTCCGACACGCTTTGTTTGTTTAGAAATTGTAGTAAATCAATTTACAATTTTTGTTTTGTTTTATTTATGTACTCAGGTATACATTAAATTGCTTAGTTGTAGTTATTTTTGCATTATGGAATTAATTATTATTATTATTATTAGAGGAAGGTATTGTACTAAGTGAATGATTGACCTGTCCAAATGGTGACAATTAATAATATCTTAAGCGACACCCGATGTTAAACTCAATTTTTCTTCCAACATTTTCCTCCTGCACATTTGCGAAGTTGTGTGTAACTATATTTATGTTATTATTTAATGACAATTGCTGTATTAAGGCTTTCAATTGTATCCATAATAATCAAATTAAGTGCGGTTGTGGTGCATGTTTTTATTTGCCACTTTGACCTTGGCCTTATTAGCCACAAGCTTGAAATTCTGTGTGGCTATATACCTGCTGAATACCACACATTCACAAACAACCATAACTATTCAAATCCTAAAAGCCACAAACCGCAATGAAATAACACTATACAGCAAAAAGGAGTAGAAACGTTTTGCCATCAAGTATTCTATTAAACGTTTAGTTTACAAAATTGTCGCAATTTCCATTCACTTTTCACTTTTCACTGTCACCTTCAACCTGGCACTTTTACTGCCCACAAATCATACTACAAAAAGGCTCTGTGTGAAAACCTTTTCTTCACGTTTCGCTAACTCAATATCATAGCGGCTGTGGAGCTGGCTGGCTGGCATAGTGTGTCGTGTCGTCCTTATCGTTTCTATAACCAAACCACAAGCCTAAGATGATTTAAAGCCCACATGTATGTTCGCTCATGCATTCCCTGAAAGCCTCTTCTATAATTTTGTTGGCATAAATTTTTGCTTACGGTGTCATAGACATACTTCCATTAGGACAGGCTTTATGTTTCGAAAATGCTTTCCAAGAAACAACAAGATGACAAGGTTGTTTTTTGTTTCTGTTTTTTTTGCTTCTTGTCTTTTTGTATAATATTATTGTGATGAGAGCATAAAATGCCTATAATACCCGTTCTAGCGTTCATAAAAAGGCTGAACGAATTGACGCAGATGAATTTATCTATAAGGATACAGAGCAATGAGGTTGAGAAACCCCTTGTTTTTTCAAACCACTCTGAACGTTAATTTGTTCTTGTTCCTTTTGCTTGGTGTTCTGTCTATTTCATATAATATCTTGTTAGCAAGTTGAGTATTATTGTTGAGGAGAAAATCTTCAGTTAGTCATTGGAATGGTTTTGGATTACAATAATGCTGTACTTTGTTACATTTTAAGGAAATAATGCCCTTTGTTTTTATGCTCGACTTAAGAATACGAAACCGATAATACCAGACAGAAACATGACTCGTTTTATAAATAATGTTTCCTTTTTCTTTTTTCAATTTTATTTGATATTAAAAATCCCTAATGGGGTGTTTAAGGAAACGAGAAGATCATGGAGTTTTGTGGCTTAAATTTAATATACTCGCAAAAATAAAATACATAGCTAACGATGGAGAAATTTTAAATACAAATTGATATAAGTTCTTTGAACCCTCATCATTTTTATGTAGATACTTTAAAGGAGATATGTGTACTTATAACGTGTGATACTCTAATTTTGTACAGTTATAAGTTTAACTTAAAATGTGTTTCTTTGTAATTAATTTAAAGCGAAAATATTTGTTTCGTGTAAGAAAAAAATGAATTATGGTTTTGCGGTTTTAATCATTACCGTCCCTCAATCTGTCCATATCCGTCGGTATACTGTATTGAGATATACAGCTTTTTCATATTGAACGATTTGCTTCAAATTTGAAACGTTCGATTTCTACTAGCGATAGCAACATAAAAGAGCTTTGAAAATGATAGGTGACAGAAATATAACAGAAACATTTGTATCCCTCGACCACCGCCGCAAAGTTTCATGTCTAACATTATTTTACCGTTACTTTTATAAACATTGTTCTAGTGAAATAGCCAGCTGCATTCCTCCCTTAAAACAATTCAACCGTAATACTCGTACTTCTAGGAATGCACATCAGTTTACCCTCGAGCCAAACTTCGGACGCACTGTCAAGTATAGAGATTCTTTTCTTAGCCGCACTACTCAAATGTGGAATGCTTTACCCGGCTCTATCTTTCCCAACCATTTTAATATTCAGAGGTTCAAAACCAATGTGCATCGGTATCTCCTCTTAAATCCTTCCCTATTTTCCCAACGCTCGCACTGTGTTTAAACATTTTAAGGGCAGCCAAAATCCCTTTAATGCGCGCTCGACTAAAAAAATAAGAAAATGTACTATATAGAAAATGTACTGAATAGATCTTTTAGTTAAGCGTATAAGGTTTTATTATTAAATATGCTTGCCTGGAACCTAAGATGGCTTAAAACACATAAATTCGCTTAAAAACATCCATGCATTTTTGAGAGAATGCGCACATTGGTCATTTTTCAATATTGTTGAATTTGAGAATTTTGTTTTTTATTTTTGTTCTTCTTATTTGTAATATTTGTAATTCCAGGCAAACATATTCACAAATATAAACCCGTTGCAATTGTTTCTTCTCCCATAATATTCCGGTCTATTCAATAGCCTATTACTCGTATTGTTTCAATTTTTTTAGGACCAAAAATAACGGTTATCTTATTATTCTCAAAAACGACTCCTACAACTTTTATAAAAAGTAAATTAATACAGAGAAATGCTACTTTTTAATAAATTTTAGAAAACTGGTTATTTTTGGTTCATCTTGTTGAACCATTTTTTTGTTTTTGATTTTTTCGATAGCGGTTCAATTGATTTTTTTTAATTTAAAGTTATGGAGAAGCTTTTTAAAAGTTTAAATAGTTTTGTGGAACCGAAGTTCTTAAAACATTTTTTTTTTGAACTTATATTTTTGAAAACTCAATATTTTGAAAACGAATCTTTCAATATTTTTGAAACTTTGATTATCTTTATTCTAGAATTCTTGAAAAAATAATGTTCGCTTAACTAAGAAATAATAGTATCCCCATACGGATCCAAAAATTTTGATAAAAAAAAAAAAATAAGTGGTCTTTCGTTGGTGCATTCTATATTAAATACAAATTTCTTTTATTTTGCAGTCTTATTTACTGCTGTAAACAAGAGATCGATTTGGATCGATTTCAGCATTTTTTGCGAAATAACTGCATGGTTTATGCTTAATGATTTTCGGAACTCATACTTATCATTTATTTTGAGTCGCATTTGGGAAAAACTAAATCAGGAAGCCATCGAAAATTGGTCTTTTTTTCACAAACAATTTATATAGCTATACCTATTATGAATAAGTGGCGCGATTAGGATAACACATTCTTGTAGATAAACGAGATACAAGTATTTTTTAACCATGGATGTACTGGTCTATCTTCTTCGTAAAGGTGGAATGGCACTTTTTAAAAACTCCTTAAAAACAAAAATAACAACGGCCTCTGAGGTAGCTTGGTCTAGGTTCGAATCCAGTTGACGGCAAAAAAAATAAATCGGGTGGCACAACGGCTCATGAAGAACCAGGGCCTAGTGACTAACAACTCGCAACCATTCCTGTGTGCGCCTGTCGACAGGAATGGAAGGGACCTACAATTTTTATGCCGAATCCGAACGGCTAGACGAGCAGCACTTATTCGTGACAAGTGATACTCTTGGAGGATTTGTCAATTCCTCGCAAGAGGCAGTAGCCCTGAAAAAAAACTTTTTAGTTTTTAGGTGGACAAGGCTGGGAAGCGAACCACAGACCTCCAGCGTGACAGTCGAACGCACTAACCATTACGCTACTGGCTACTACCCAGTTGACGGCAAAAACAATTTATAAATTAAAGTTGGAACTATAGACTAAGCACCACTAAAAGGAATCTGATGATTGGTGTGGCATCCATGAAATTGCAATATTTCCAGCCAAATGTAATACTCGGTGGTAGCCAATACAAGTGGTTGTTGTTCATTCAAAACCTTCAATGTTAAATATGACGGAGCGAAAGCTATGCAGCCTAACTGCAAGTGTTATCACGAGAAAACACTTTTGAAAAATAAATCGTTTAAAAAATATCTTAAAGGAACAGAAACACTGATAATAGAGACTGATACATTTTTTGAAATCCAGAATTCTGTTCTTTTTTTTAGCTTTTAAATCAAGTTATTTCTGTAAAAAGTTTTGGAAAAAATATTTTCAAACTCAAACTTGAAAAAAAAAAAATAAATATATGAAATTACTCCTCCTGCCTATACTCCAGGAGATATGACCCCCCCTCCCCATCCCCTCTACAATACTCAGTTATTTTGTTCGCCAACTGTTGGCTCCCCGAATTCATTATACATATATCATCAATTATTTTGAAAAACTACCAATTTTCAAAGGTTTCCCGATTTTGTTTTTCCTAAGGACGAACTAAAATAAGTGATGAGGATGAATTCAGAAAATATATAAGCATAAACTATGAGTTTCAAGAAGTGATTTGGCAAAAAATGCTTAAAACGATCCACCCTAATCTACACGTTTCATAAGCGTGAGATTTTTTGTTAATTTTATATTTTTTTATGTTGTTAATATTTTTTATTAAATTGGTCAGAAAATAACTGAGTGTTTTCTCGTGATAACACTTGCAGTTAGGCTGCATAGCTTTCGCTCCGTCATATTTAACATTGAAGGTTTTGAATGAACAACAACCACTTGTTTTGGCTACCACCGAGTATTACATTTGGCTGGAATTATTGCAATTTCATGGCTGCCACACCAATCATCAGATTCCTTTAAGTGGTGCTTAGTCTATAGTTCCAATTTTAATTTATAAATTATTTTGCTGTCAACTGGATTCGAACCTGGACCAAGCTACTTCAGAGGCCGTTGCACTACGCATTGCACCACCGAGGTCACCTGATCGTGCCCTTCCAAATGAAGGTTTTTCTAATTTACAATTGCATTTGGACAACTAGCATTTTTTTCTTCAAAACAATGAGAATTAAGTGAAAAATATTTGTAATTGTTACCACATTGACTGCCCGAGTGCTAAGTGACTTTTATCTACGTACGAAACAAAAACATTGAAACAGCAAAAATGTGACCGCCTGGGAAAAATTTTCCTGACTTACCGACACCTGTGGTTCCAAAAATTAAAGTACTGTCTTAAATCCAAATAAAAACTGTAACGCTTTTCTAAGAGAAATAGGGGAAGTGTGGACCTGACCCCTGTGATTTAAAGCATCCTTAGCTACAGCTTTCTTTCTTCGTATCTGATAAAATTACCTTGTATTTTGCTCGTTACAGAGTGCCAGCGGTTTAAAAGAATATCTATTTTTGTAAGTTGTGCTTACTTAGGTATTTTCAAAGAAATTCTAACTAATATCTGTTACAAAAAAGACCATAACTTAACAATACAAAAATATCCGCTACCTAAAATTGGTTTTGTCCTTACCAATAATTCACAATATTATACCCAATAAAAAATGAATAACCATTTTCAGAAGTTTATTGCACTTATAAATATTCTCGATTAATAAGCCTCAAGGAAAGTGTTTTCACATAACCTTGAAAGCCAAACACAAGCATTATTCAGCAATATTTGATGGCCCCTGGGGTATGTATTTCACGCAAAAACGTTAAATAAAATGTGTGCAGGCAATAAAATGTTAAAGACCAAAAAAAAAAACATTTATATTTTCTTGTTAATAATATTTGTATGCATCATGATAAATGAAAGCCTCAAAGCATTTTCCAAATTAAAACGAACTAGAATTCCCACAATGGTCTGATGGTCAGACCATGTCCATGGGGAAAGCCAAATTTACCCGAAAACAAAAGAATAAAGAACATTTTTTCCAATTTCTTTAATTGCTGTGCAAAATTTTCCACCATCAGAACAAAAGCAGTCGATAGCACGCCTTCTGATACTCAAAATCGATACACGCGACATTGACATCATTGCTGCCCACTTGTATTTTAATTTTTTTTCTACAGAATACAATACAGACAAAGAGGCTTACTTGTCCAATATTATTGAATCATATTCAATTGTTAACCAGCCAGCGAATTGATTTATTCACTGATGTTTTCCCTTAACAATGGATCTCCAGTGGCCAGTATACTTTTTTTTATATGCACATCAGCTATGGAAGGTCTAAATCTTTTATTTGTGTTTATATTGTGGACATTAAGGTGGCAGAATTGAATTGCCTTTTGATGTGAATGAATACAAAAGTGACATTTCATTTAACGACCATTTGACAGGCATTTCCCATTTCGCTTCGATTCAGCCATTGTCGAATGAACGCCCACAAAAAGATTGATGGATGTGATAGCTGATAGGCAATGGCAAGCAGAGAGCTTGATAAGCGTAGTTAAGCGTTAAGGCAGGCGGCAATTGTCTTTGTGAAGTGGGGTGTTATTTTCAAATTAACTTAGTTGCTATCTAGGATCGCGATAAGGACACTGGCAAAACGCAATGTTGAACACAACATTTGCCCTTGGTCAATAAACACAAACAGAAAATTAAATAATCGTTTCGGTACCTGTTGTCGATAAATATGGTATTGTGTTTCATTTTTTGTGGGAACAGACCCAAGGGGCCGGTAAGTAATGTACACTGGACATTTGTACAGAGATGAAACAAAATGGTGTACCCGAAACCATTGTTTCATAATTAATGAACGGCATTTAATCAATTTGGTTGATAAAATAAATTAGTAGATGGGTGAAAGGAAATGGTTGAAATAAGTTTTTCATTTTAGAGGTTGAAAATGTTGGTTCTAAATAAGATAAGATAAAGATAAAAGATAATTGATCAGACTGTTGATTTTTGATGAAATAAAGGAATCGAATATTTTGCGTGCAACCATTTTTTTTGGTTTTTGATTTTCTCGAAAACAATTAAGTTGAAAATTTTAATTTTTTAAAGGTAAAACTTCTAAAAAGTATAAACATTATTATGATGCAAAATTAAAAACATTTTTTGTTTTTGAAAATTAAAAAAAAAATCAAAATTTTTTTGAAAACAACTGCGCCAATATTTTCAAAACTAGGTGTTTGATAGTTTTTGATTATTTTGTAGAATACTTAAATCATCCTTCTAAATTAAAAATAACGGCTCAACAAATGTTGAAAAACAGTTAAGTAAAAAATTCCTTTTGCCGAAAACTGCTGCAAGAACTTTGATAAAAAGATGTGCGATTACTATCTAAGGTTTGCTCAATATTTGTATGTAAACAAATTTTACCAATAACTGTTAATAACGGTACCTGTCGTAGAACCGATTTTTGTTGTTGTCAAATTTCTCGTTGACCGCTGCTCCGATTTCAACCGGTATTTTTATATTATAATTCTAATAATTTTGCATATACAAATTTTCAAAAAAATTATTTTTGGATTAAAATATTATATTTAGATATTTTTTGTTTGAAAATTCAGGATCTAGAAAACGGGCTAGTGATTTTTTTTTTATTTTGTATAAAATTGTATTTTATTAAATACTTTTTGTTGGCATCCTAGATTTTATTTTTGAAAATGACCAAAACAATTTATATATAAAAAATTAGTTTTTAAGAAAACCGCTCCAACGATTTTTTATTTTCATAAATTCATATTTGTCAAACTATTCAGATGGCATAATTGATTTTGAGCTCTTACTCTCAAAGCCATGAAAATAATAAATTTATAGTAATACAGTCAAACTCCTTTATAACGAACTTTCAAGGGAACATAAAATTGCTTCGTTGTAAAGAAGTTTTATATAAAATTCGTTATAGAGAAAATTATATTTTTAAACTTTGCAAGTGTTTATTTATGTCTTAAAAGAAAATTTGTTCAAGAAAGAACTGAATTTATTGGCAATACTTTTTTGTTTTATTATTTAAATTATCCAATCATCATCGCTTGTTTCAATAAAATATCAATTACAGTTCTCTTCTGCAAACATTAAAATTTGAAGGTAGCTCATTTTTAAAATTGTCGACAATGTATCTTATAAACGATACACGCAATACCAAATTCCTATGCAATATCTTTTTTCTTTTCTACTTTTTTTACTTTTTCAACAATGGACATTGGACAATTTCTGTGAAAGTGAAATAGCCTTGCGCTTCGACCGTTTTTTATAAACGTATCACGAACATAAAATGGAAACTCAAACCCCTGTTGATATGTGTAATATTTATGCTACACATGTACACTTTTCCATGTAGAATATTCTTGCCAAACTGGAAAGATCCCCTTTAAAATTAGGAAAGCAAGTTCGCAGAAAGCTTTGTTTTTTTAAATTTGACATTTGATATTTCGTTATAGAGAAAAAAAAATTTGCCATCAGGAAAGAAAATTAGTTCTTTATAAAGAGAATTTTGCTATAGGGAATTTCGTTATAAAGAACCTAATTTATATAGGATCTTTTCTTAAAGGGAAGGGGAACTACATATATGCAATTCGCTATAGATAAAATTACGTTATAAGGAAGTTCGTTATAAATAAATTTGACTGTAATTTATTTAATTTTTTTTTTAATGCTATCATAATATTTTGGAACCAATAGCTACATACTTGTACATGTACATCAACAATTTCTAACCACGTAAAAATTATTAGCTACGAGAGCAATTTTGTGCGATCCAGTATTGGTAGAAATATTATGATTGCCGTTTTATATTTTTGATCTGTACCTTCCCCGAAAAAGGTTAAACTAAGTTTAGGAAGATTGTTATGGAGAAGCTTGTAAAACTTTCAGTCTCGTCTCGGTCTCGTTGCGGTCTCGTGTAATTTAGTCTCGTCTCGGCCTCGCCTCGGTTGCTAAAAAGGCAGTCTTGTCTCGGTCTCGTCATGCGAGACCGATACCGAGAGCGAGACCGAGACTTTTCTCGTCTCGTGGCCAGCCCTAATGGCTTATGAAATTAAATGAAACAATAAAAAAACGCTGGATGACACAAACGACGACTGCAAAGTAAAACTGACTTCAAAACGGAGACCGTTTCATGTGAACGAAGCATTGTTCGAGGACTATGAAGAACCAAGCCATGAACCGATGGTCTTAAACAGTGATTCATAACCTTTTTATAGTGCCGCCCGGAATAAAAATAATACGCACGACTGGATCAAATGAACTTGCTCTCATAGATAACAACATTAAAGCAACTAAAAATTGAAGATATATGTTGTATGTTGATGATGTTAAGATATTCCGAAGGAAACAAATGTAAAGGCTGTCTGTATAGCAGAGAGTAGTACATATCTGTTTTCTCTGAAGCAAAGAGAAATATTAAAGTGCGGCAACCCTGAGTGTTAACCAAGGTTTTGTAGAAATCCTGGTACTTTCATGCTTATATAGGAGAATTATCTGCATTTTGATGTTAATTTCAATGAAAATAAGGGTACACAAATAAAATTATCACAACCTATTAAAAAAAAAATATTTTTCAAAAATTCATTTTGCCAAAACCAAAGCTTTAATTAAAAATTTTATTAGTCAGCTTCATAAAAAAAATATAGCATATATTGCATTAGCACGTCACACTAATTTATAGTAAATTTTGTCTCAAACATCTAGTTCGCCATTTTTGACTTTCAAACGTTCATATCTCGAGTTGTAAATTTTTGACAGTTTTTGTTGTCATGGATAACTTTCATGTATTCAATAAAATCTATCAATTGCAAAAAAAATCATTTCGCTATGACTTACGGTTTAGAAAATAAAATTTCGACCTTTTAATACGTTCACCCTAATTTACCCTACTTTAATTTAAAATTAAAAAAAAACCTTGCCTTTCATAATATATTTTTTGAATATCGTTATGGCTTACCACATAAGTGCAATCACATAATTGAATAAACGCAAAAATTGATCATTAAAGCGTGGCAACCCTATGTAGGGCCCATTTTTGAATAGGCAACCCATGCGCAAACTGTTTGTTTGGACACTATCTAAGAAACTGGCTCCCCAACTATTACAGGCAGTTAAAATTAATTATAATTATCTCGAGTTTTTTACGACCCCAAAACTTTCTCTATTTAGTATCTACTATATGGTATATTGATAACTAGTTGTCCAACGAAAATATAAAATTTAGCTTCGATACTATTACATAAATGGCACGATTATAGCTTAACAGATATTAGGTGTCTGGCTACTTTCAACTTACATAGATCGTCTATGAGACAAATAAAATAAAATAGTTCAACTCGTTATTTTCATAGAATATGTATATAGAACTCCATAATCATATAAACTTAGAATCAAAAAAAATGTTAGCTTAGGAATTCGTTGGAAAATGCAAATCATAACAAATCCTCCATTGAATTAATATTAACATAATCTTAAGTAATGAAAACTTTATTTTTTTACTCTGTATGTAAATTCGTTTGATTAATGTTTTCATTTCATCCAGTCACTATACTGGAGCTCCGCAGAAGTTATCATCACGGAAATAATATTTTGAAATGCATATATTTCTCTTGAATATTTATTTCGTTTCTACATTGGGAGAAAAAATGAAATAACAGATAAAGTAACACCTTGATGAAAGTTTTTTTTTTGCAAGGCACTTGCATAGTAAGCTGCTTATCCAGGTTAAGAGTACTTATGCATTTGGGATAGAAATTGTGTTTGCTTTTCTATTTCCTTTAGGTATTCCTCAGAGCTTCAACATTTGACACAAATCTGTAAGACGTTTTCTGTCAAGGTGGTACCATAAAAAAAAAAAAAAAAATAGTAAATTTTTTTAACAATCTTAATTTGAAGGGATTGGCGGGACATAATTACCCTATCTTAAAATCCCAAATGGCAAAAACTGAGAAACTCGAATCCCATAATCCCGAATGCCAAAATTTCAAATGGAATACAAAAAATTTATTCACTTGGAATTCATCCCGAAATTCAATAACTTTTTTTTTGTCAATAAATTTGTAATAGTTTCTTCAAAATTAGTTTAAGTCCAGCGTTTCTTAATTAATTAATCTTAAAACTTGTCCATCTCGATACAATAATTATAAATGTATATTGCATATTTTGTATTTATACACGAAGAAACACAAAACAAGGCAGAGTGCCCAAGAAAAAAAAAACCAGAGTCGATAAGAAAAAAACATATATAGTTGGAAAGGGCATTAACTGTGGATATCAAATATGAAATTATTTTCTTTAAAAGTTATCCCCGGGGCTGGCTATGACAATTTCTTTATTTCTAATAGCAAGGTGTTTTTTCAAGTAAACAACATTGGTCAGGGCAGTACAGAAAATACAGAAAAGAACAGGCATTGATTAAAAAACATACCTACATATCTACTCAGCACAGGGTAATTCGCAAAAGTTTCGTTTAACAAAGTTTCGATTAAGACAAGATTTCGAAAACCATTTTTCGAAAAAACTGATTTTCATAAGGCAAATGCTCAAAAATACAAGGTTTAGAAAAAAAATTGTTAAAACGATGGACGCTATATTTTTTTTGGAATGTGAGGTGAAGCAACAGTAAGGAAGGTATAGGAAGAAATACACATGTGCCTTGAATGTTGCATTCTTTAAATGGTACATTACTAGTCTCGTCAATACATCAAAAGTACTCTTATCCAAGAAATCCGTTAGCAAATTCCGGAATAAATTATGAAAACAAAACATTTCGGAATTGTACGACTGCCGATTAAAAATTCTTAGTTTTACCGATTTCGTTTTCATTTCGGAGTTTTAAAGTTACATAATTATGTAGTAACGAAAAGACAGTGGTCTTATTTATTCATTAGTATAACAGTATGCGAATGAATTATAAGTTTTTCTTAATTCTTACGCACATACTATTTCCTTAAACTGTTGTCCTGCATACTTAGGTAGGTAACTATTTTTTTCGAAACTGTTGAGTAACGGTATGAGTAAGGTGACCACCTGTACCGAAATGACCGGTAAAGTACCAAAAATTAGGGATGTGTACCATGTATCAAACAAAAGCCTCGGTACACACAAATATACCGAAATCAAATTCGTGTACCGAAATTTAAAAATAAATTGAGATAAAATCTTAAATAGTGTAGGCACATCCTTTATATTTCTTTCCTAGTGTTTCAACTTAATTCATCAAAATCCTGAACACAACTTTAGTGTTTGAGATTTCATTATTCTTGTCTATGATTTGATTTGTTTTTAACTGTATTCATACCATTATCTTTTCCAATCGTTTCTTACGGTGTTCGCGACTCGTTTTAGTCGACTGTTAAAAAAAAAAATGAACTGAATCCATAAAATTCGAAGAGAGTGTGGAATAAATTTGTTGAATGGAAATTTAAAAGAAAAAGACAATTTTATTAGGAAAACCTTTTCAACGAAATATGGTACTGTGGAAAAGATTCAATTATAAGAAGAAAACAACGTTGCTAGATGCTATTGACCATTGATATGTGGAGTTTTTTCTAAACAGTTTTAAAAACAAAAAAATTTCATACAATCATTAAACAAAAATCGCGGAGTGCATTCCTTGTTTTGCAGCGATTTCAGCCAAAATAGAGAGGGTTCTCTTGGATAAACGAAATATGGCCTACCTACCGATAATAGCCGGTTTAGCAATTCAACTTTGTAAGACCATTTACATTTAGGTACAACATACAAATGTCATGTCTTATGTTCTTCGAGTTCTTGTTGGGTCAGTCAAAAATGTTTGAGAAATATTGTCGGGGGTAAATATTCATTAAAAAAGCACGATAATTCAAATATTTATTTTTAATTTTATTTATATTTATTAAATATTCATTTAATATTTATGCCCAGTTTCTCAGTGGTCAGTTAAACCAGAGTAACCTAACTCTGGAAATAGATTTATCTACAGTTACAGTTTTTAAATGAAAGGTGAATGCGGTCTTAAGAAACAAAGAAGATAAAATAATGAAAGCATTTGTTTAGTTAATCCAGAGTTAACTCACCAAATTTAACTTAAACCCCGCGCTGTAGAAATGAAAACAAAGATTAAAAAAAAATTCTTGTGTACCGAAATCGACTTTGAAAAAGGTGGTCACCCTAGGTATGAGTGATAATTGCCATTTTATATACATTTTTGGGCAAATTCCTCTATCATATTTCAATGTAGATTCCTAATTTGTATAAACGTATGTACCTGTGCACATTCAGGATATTTAATGTTCCTTTATTATTAAGATATCATCTCTTACCTTTACCATTACCACCATAACATAACGTAAATCATAATCATATTTAGGTAAGCAAACAAAACAGCCTCTGCTAGATATATTCTACTTAATAAAATATAGCACAGAGAACCTACATTAACATTTTGTGAAAAAATTGCTCCTTATACCAAAAACTCCCTAAGGTATAATTAAAGTGGAAACCCAAATAGGCTTACGATACAATTAATCCCAGAAGGGATTAAGTATACTTATCTTGTTTATCTTATTAACATTTCACTTTTATTTCGTGGGTCTTAGGTCGTTTCGTTATCTTTTGTTTTAGATATTTGCAAAAAAAAAGCAAATTTAATAATATTTTCGGTATAGTATAAAAGAGTTAATGGAGATTCTAGTGTTTAGTAAATAATTATATTCAACGATATGGTGATGGGGTTAATTCTTTGTCAACATTAGAAAACATGTTGAAAGGCCATAAATAAATAAGTACAGACATTTTTATAATACATATAAATATTATATTATATGTCAGTAAAGTTCAGAAAAGCGTGTTATCCAGGCTTTGAGTTTAGGGGGCACTATAAAAAGAGGAAAAATAATACGCTATAGACCTAAAGAGCAGGGTAAAAATTATATGTATTTCCATTTCTCTACATATGCATAAATCGGTCTACTCGGTTAAAAAAAATCTTTTAAACTGTTGCAAGAACAGCTTGTTTTGAGTTTCTGTACTTTTATTTTCAACTAACATTATTTTCAATTAAGTACATAATTCAATTGGAGTACCTTCTTATTTAAAAAAAATTTCAACGAAAACTTGAAAAAAAAAAAAATCGAAAAATCCTTTGGCAATGGTGTTGCCGTAAAAGTTGAAAAAATTCACTGTAGTTTTAAATACAAATATGTATAACCTACGAGTCTTACAGCTTTTCCAGCAAATAAATACTGTAATTAATGGCGACATAAGTTCTGAACTTTAGCTGGTTTTGTCTAAAATGCACATCAGTTTACCGTCTAGCCCAATTTTGAACGTACTGTCAAGCAGTGGCGTAACTTCGGGGGGAGCAAATGGGGCAATTCCCCCCCCCAGAACCATAAGAAGTAAATATTAAAATGTTTGATTATAATATAAAACTCATTTTTGTAAATTGTTCCGAATGAACACTTTAAAAGAATAGAGCTGCAAATATGACACCACTTTATCATTAACTATATGAATTTGAGAGCAAACTATTGCAGACAAAAATATTGAATAAAAATCAGCTGTGAATGTGAATAATGTTGATAATTTGCTAGCAGCGCTTGAAAACATGCATGCAATTTCAGAATTAGAGTTCGCAGACATTTTCAACTTAGGCTAAGGCAAAAGAGCCTAACATTTCCATTTCGATTCCTAGAACCGCAAAACGCCAACAACATCTTAACAATCTACCAGTAAATGACGTCGAAAGATTTTTTCGAATCACTGTTTACCTTCCTCTTATTGATACTTTTATATCAATGCTTAAGATTTTCTAAACACCGTTAGCTATTAACTGGCTATTTTCAAAATACAGAACAATACCAAAATATAGATGCGACCTTCTTGAGGTTTATGGGGATGATCCGTTCTTGGATCCAAGCTTGCATGTCCCTTTGGCATCAATCATGCGAAACTAAAACCTACGACAGTGAAACTGATGCAATCGAAAATTGTAATAAGCATAAATGTTTCCAATATTTGTATGGTTACACTGCCTGTATCCACTGCAACAAGCGAACAGTAGTTTTAGAAGCGCATTAAACATGTTTTAAGATTACCAAAGACCAGGTACTTACACTTAATACAGAAAATTTATTTTTTATTCATTGGAACTATTTTTCCCTGGCATTTTAATATTCAGAGGTTCAAAACCAATGTGTATCGGTATCTGCTCTTAAATCCATCCCTTTATGCTCGTCGCTGTGTAACATTTAAAGGGTAGCAAAATCCCGCTTAATATAAAAAAAGGTAGAGAGGGCCTTAGGTTACTCAGGGCTCTTTTAAGGAACAATTGAAGACGACTTTTGTCTAAAAATTTTGAAAACCTCTTAGTAGTTTGCATTAGGTATGGGAGAGGGGGGCAAAATGGACTATGGGCGGAAAGTATTAATTGGATTGGATTAATAAAAATCAAAACAATTTTAATAAACTCATTATGCCCCATAAGAAAGACCAGAGCAGCGAGGGGTAAAATTGACTATGATTAATTGGCCTATAGAAAATTTTTAACGAACTTTTCAGCTGATATCTTATTTTTTGTTCTTATAAATCCATGTACTGTTTTGGTCATAGTTTATAGTCTATTTATGTATTTTGTTAACTTTTGGCTTAAAACGTACGTTTTGTTACTTTTCAGTTCAATAGTGAGTTTATTTTCAATAAATCAAATTTAAAATTTCATAGAAATTTATTTCTTCATTATGCTTTCAATACAATATATAAATACAAAATTTAGTTTCTTGTGTATATATTTCTTTTGTCATTGCTAAAATAATATTGGTCTATTTTACCCCAACCAACCGGACCGTCTTACCCCGCCAGTGGGATAAGGCGGACTTTTGAGATTGGGTTGTGATTTGTTTACTTAAATTTGTCTTACTATATTGATCTTTTACTATTGTGAAGTTCAAATGATAAGCTATTATTAGCAAAAAATCCGTTCCATTTTTAACAATATTGACAAATTTAGGAATGTCTGAAGTTTAAGTAGTCTTTCTTGCCCCCGCTCCTAACATACATATCCAATGATGATAAGTCTCAAAATTCTGTCTATCTGTCTGTCCGTCCACACTCACCTACAGCCTTAATGGATATTCTTCAAACTTTGTACTATTTTTTTTTTTTTGATATTTTTTAGGACCAAAAAAACGGTACCTGTCCAAATTTTTAACGACAAAAAAAAAGCTAAAACAATATTGTTAACCAACATTTTTAAAACACTTTTATTATTTATTTTGTAAAATATTTTGACAAACAAATGTTTTTAAATCCAAAAATAACGGTGCCTTGAACAATCTTGAAAAACCTTTAAGAAAAAATTGTAAATATTTCCTTGAAATCGGCTCCAAGAAACTTTATCATTATCGGATGAATCTATTAAAATAATTTTTGTATGCAAATACTCCTAAAAGATGTACATAATATTCTAAAGTTTTTTTTGGAAAATTTAGTTTTTTTTTTAAAGTGGTTGCATACAAATTTTAGAAATTAAATTAATAGCTGTTAAATATGAATTATTACTTGAATAATTACTTAAAAAAAAAAATAATACAAAAATAATATTTTAAGGAACTACTCAAAGGATTTAAAATATAGTTTTTTTATAAATTCATATATCGGTTCAAGAAATCGATTGTCATCTTTTTGGCTTGCCTCAAACTACTATAGCCAAGGAATTTAAGCATTTACAAGAAATTAATTTCATATTTTTGAATTTTGTTTAATATTCGTTTTTCGAACTTAGTTGTTTCTTATATGGTCAATTTTAACTTTCTTATTAATCAGAACTGCTAGACAATAATCTACGTCGTGATGAGAGATCTACTAAATATTGCTTTGTAACGGATATTAAGGATATACAATATCGCATATTAAAATCACATGAGCTTTGCACATTGTGTTTATTGTGTTTATTATATATGCCCAAAACTCAACAAGCAACACAACTTCAACCAATTTTATTATCTTTTTCCCTCATCATAACTGTCAATAAAATGTCAAATCGAAATGACTTCATAAATCAAATAACACAAAACCCCTTCAAAATAAGCAACTCCGTTCAATGTGTGTGAATTTTGGCCATCAAATAATAAAAATCGTTTCATAATCCCATGCCATAAACAATCAACCAAAATAATACAGACCCACAACATAATTTCATTACTCAAAAGGTTTATATCCGGTAAAGCCGGCATGGCCGGCAAAGCTTGCCATATATAAAATATCCCCCAAAAGTATTGTTGTTTCAAATTACATCGTTAAATAACATTTTGAGGCGGGAGAAAGAGGAAATGCAAAGTCCATGACCCATCAACGACGATTTGGTATGCTTTCACACTTCCTATATAAACTTAACTTCTCTATAAAAGGTGCATTATTAATATTATTAAGAACAAATATTTATTTATAACATTATGTACGAGCAATAGAAGAGGGTGAGCTCTGGCTGTCGGGTAGCGTATAAGGGTATACAATAAATAACCCACCAGTTTTAAATATCCTACCACTATCAGTAAGAGCACGTGAAAACAAAACGTTGTACACGAACGCATACGTAGTTATATTCAGTGCCGCATTATTTAAAAGGTGATACAGGAAATGCGAACGGGCATCTTGTGGTAAATTATCAGAGCGCGATTAATTTTCTAAAAACACCAGTATCTTGACGCAATTATTATTAACTTATGAATCAATTGAGATATTCATACAGAATAATATATTGAAAGTAGAAAATAATTTCAGGGAGGGGTCGGGGTTTGAAAAAAAATTTGATGTTCATAATATTATATTCAGTCACTAATAAACAAAAACTTGATTTGAGAGACCATTATTTTTCAACTTCGAATGACAGAAATTGTTATAAAAAATAACTATTTCATCTCAATTAAAACGTCCCTTTGATTGAGAAACTCGACGATTAAAAAAAAAAAAATAATGTCAATGTTAGAAAGTAGTTCTTTTTAGTAAAATTGTAGGCCGACGTTTTTTTCCTTAACTTTTTTTTTACAGTTTGTACGACGTACGAATTGTGCAGTTCCTAAATGTCGTATTATCAGTACAAAATAGTTCTTTGGAATGTAAGAACCGAACAACAGATATAATGTTTTTTTTTTTAAAATTGTGCCGCATCAATTTAAAAAAGAATGCTTCACGAACGTTTTTACTAGCCATACATTTTATGGTGAAGCTAGATCATTGCTTTTCTGCATTTTACTGTAGGTACGCAGACTGGAATACTGATTTTACAAATTAAGGGTATAGTCCAGTCAAACTGTCGTAAGTTTTCTTGAATGCTAATGAAAAAGTGAGAGTAATGTTAGTACAGTGTTGGATTCAAAGTTTTCCAACTCCTCCCACCAGTGTGGGGACCAAAATCATGAAAAACCCGCAATGCAACTATTTTAATTTTAAGATATTTTCGATATATTTCTGCTAAACAAATTTTAACCAAGGTTTTATTTTTTATTTTTGTGTAAATGTAATCAGAAGAATTCAATTAAAAAGTACAAGTGACCTCAACTCGAGAAATTATGAATTAATGTGTTTCGCCCAGATATGACGGTAGGCTCTTCAGTCAGCCTGTCATACCCTACTTAGACAAAAAATTTGGTCGATGTTTACCGACTCTTATAAAAATCACAGCAAGAAGATACTGTGAATTTTATTATTCTAGGGCAATTTGTTTAAATTCAGGCACCCAGAAAATAATTACCCTTGGTCAGGTTTTTTGTATAATAAGAAGACGAAGAAATTTATATATTAAAATTATCTATGTTTTAAGTGCCGTGAATGAAAGTACAAGTGACCTCAACTCCTCTTACTGTGATGTTTATAAGAGTCGGTAAACATCGACCAACATTTGTGTCTTAGTAGGCTATGACAGACTGACTGCAGAGCCCACTGTCATATCTGGGCGAAACACATTCATTTTTGGAGTTAAAAAATGTACCAAGTTTTAAATCTTGATTCTTGAATTTAACTAGCTCAGCAAGGTGAACATGCTTGAAACATTATTTTTCCAAAAAAAAACACGGATTTCCCAAAGACTAATTCATCCTTTGTGAAGTAAAGGTTTTCCGGACCAATAGATACAGGTACAAAAAAAAAAATGAAAAAAACGCACCGGATGTATTATCGGAAAACCCGTTTTTTTTTCTGCGAAAGGATTTACGCGCGTGAAGTTCCGTTAAGAGCTACACGCAGGACAAGTAAGTATGTACTCAGATGCACACAAGCTTTGTTCTTCCTATTGCATACGCCCTCTAAAAATTCATACATGTATTTATTCGATTTTACTGGTCATCTTATTGTCATACATATTTTTCCTGTTTTCTGCGCATAAATATTGAACACATCTCAAGCCAAGCATCAGTTTTCTTCATTGCTTGTGTTGATCACAATGGTTGATGAAGTGGAATTAATCTCCAATACAAGATTACGCAACAGAACCATTGGTGATGATTTTTATTCCCAATTTCCAGCGACGTTGATCAATGACATACAAAACGGAAATGCTAGAGATGATGAAAAAGGTGATCAATTCAGTGTCGATAACCCTGAAAATGATGTTCACAACGTTGGAAGGAGTTAATCGACTGCTAATATTGGTCTCACGTTCGTAGGCACCGTTCGATCCAATAAAAGATTTCTACCTTGCTTTATGCATTTGCAAAGAAGTCGATGCACTAAGATAAATAGATGCTAGAATAAGTTTTCTCCATGCTGCCAAAAACATTGGTTCTTGCAAACGCTGTGAATCGAATGAACATCATCTCGCAGTTCAACTCTCGAACTGCTATTGAATCGTTTTTTTTGGGAATAAAATCAATATTTCAGCGATGCTGATACACCCAAAGGAAAGAGAGATATTAGACTTTGCTAACAAGAAGGTGATAAGATGCGCCAAAAGACTCGTTTATTTTTTTGTTCCATATGCAAAAATCCATTAAGTCAACAACACTCCAAAATCAAATATACTTGTTTATAAATTGCTTTACTGGCCCACTTGATAGTAAAAATAAATTACATGAATATAATCTTATCTATTTATTTCAATAAACCACTTAGATACCTACGTTTAAAAATAAATAGTCAAAATAAGTTGAAAACACGTGTTTTCTTGCAATCTGATATCTGATATATCAAAAAGCTTAACATAATTTCAAATAACTGAAACAAGAAAGAAATGAATAATACATACCAGATAAGTAAAAATATGAGTTTGAGTGAATCAAATTTTTGACAGAAATGTATGAAAATGTATAGGGGTCCAGCCAAGTACCATGTGTCGGTCCGAAGGGTTAAAAATAGTTGTCAGACGGAGGGTTAAAATAAAATAAAAACAAGCAATTGATATCCAATATTATTATTATTTATTTTTTTATTAATAAGGTATTTGTTACTTAAACTGTCGCCATGTTTGTCAGTTTTTTTGAAGACAAAAACATGAGTAAGGCCAACACCAAGTTTGTGTTGTTTCGCTTTCTAAATCGAAATGAAGCCAAATCGCAAATTTGACATTATTTTCACATTGAAAAAGCGAAAAAAACAAACTTTTTTGTCACTTACCATAAATTCCTATATTGTAAGTCCAGCCGTTGATCATAATATAAGTCATTGTGAACAAATAGCACGCTCTGTCGTTTGCGTATACATATAAAGGTGTCATTTTCACTATTCGAAGAAGTAATTGAGCCGATAAATCGATTAATGAAAAACTGAACGCACATTAATGCATATAATACCTGAATACCGGAGCTGCGACCTGACACCCAATTAGTTATGTCCCACAGATTTGTTCTTTGTTATCCTCTTTGTGGCATAATGGATGGTCATTGGTTATCCAATATTTTTTTGTTGGCTTTCTCGTTGTTCATACGAGTATAATAGACCGATTATAATCCGTCCATAGCACATGTTAATTTTAACTTGTTTTCTTAGTTTATACTCTGTGTGCTTTTCATCCAATATGACGTTGAACTTATAAAGCCTTCAATCCATCATGAGCTTCATTATGTTCGATGTATGTAGGTACAAGCTATACTATTTTTTCAATGGCTTCAGAACTACAAATTATTTGCTATTACAAAATGATTGCACATTATGTTGCAACTATACAGTGAGTTACCAAGTGCATCGGAGGGACACTGATAAATTTGTAGTTTGCCATTAAGAATTCCGCTAGCATGAAACACCAAGAATAAAATTATATAAATAATTTATCCAGTGTTCATCTATACCTAATAAGATGCATGTGTTTCTATTTATCTGCGATTATGAACTCCAATCTCAACTAAAATTAAAGAATAAACCAACATCATTCCCTGTATTTCTTCACAATTACAGAAGAAGCCTTAAGATTCTTTTCCATTCGAATGGGGATATATTTCCTACGGCCCAAACTGCAATGCCGGAGTGTAATATCAGGGTGGAAATTGTGGTTTTTGAGGAGGGGGGGGGGGGCGAAAAGGGGTCATAGTAAAGTAAATATTTTACAGCCACCACCACCCACTCATTGTTCGTTCACACCTCGGTGTTTTATATTTTCAATATATTCCCCTCTTCATCCTCATTAAATTCACGCAATCCAAAGCTTATAATATCTTCTCTTAGCTATTTCTTTTGACTTGTTTATTGGTTTTTGCTTGGTGGTGCTCTGCATTCGCTGCCGCCGAAAGTGTGTAGTGAAAATGAAACAAATGAGATATGCGAGACCGTCGTATATACTGAACAGCAGTCATGGGCTGGACAAGCTATTAAGCTTTTAGTCTCATATTGCTGCCACATTTGGGATCGATAAAGAGGAACATTCAGCATTGGTGCAAATTAATTAATTACCACTGACACCACATGGGTGATTTAAGCAAGTTTATATTTCAGTTTATATTTCAGGGGGGGGGGGGGGTTCTTGTTGTTAGTGCAGTGCAAATGGATTTATGAGGCTGAAATTACCAACCACCATACAAAAGATCGCACTGAGTGGCAATAAATTTTGGAACGTGGAATCGACTGTCGCACAGTGGAACAATAGTTCAAATTTTGGGACATGCTTTGAGTTTAGAATTTTTGAAACCTTAAGGTTTCCTAGATAAATTATGTTGCCTAGGCAAAAACACTTTCTTGTCACTCCCATTATATTATTATACATAGAACATCAAAAGCTATCGGGAGGTACCTTGATCTTTGAATCGCATTGTGAATTATTTTCTAACTATGGTAGATTAAGGAGATGGGTTTGTGTCATGGTATTAGGAATACAAGGTATGCTTGACAGTTCTTGTCGACGTCTTTGCGAGTGAACATTCTAAATCATAGTTTTCTTTGGTTCTCAATTTTCAGATTGAAAGAAAAGGAAAGAAAGCACACATATTTGCTTTCGGAAACGAAATCTATCAGTCAAAATCACTGTCACTCGCAATGACGTCACACGAATTTCATATCCAGCATACCTTGTATTCTTTATACTATGGCTTTGTGTGAAGTTCAAATTAATACTTTTTATAGTGTTACCGTTCTTGTTTTTCTTCGATACACTCGTATTAAACATATTAGTTATTGTAGTCTTGAAAACACTTGTCACAACCTCATTCCGATGGCTACTTTTGGAGAATTTTTCTTATATTCTAAGATAAAAAGAAATGCTGGATACTCTTACGGTCAGTGCCATGGGTATGGGGGATCAAGGGGATCAACCTCTTCTATGAGTCTACGAAGGCGTTAGGTCCATAAAAGCCCAAATTGAAAAATGTCATAAAGCCAAAATACTGTCATATAGACAATATAGTCGTCGTGGCGCGGCCAGTGCGGTGCTGCCGGTGCGGTGCACGGCGTGCGGCGCAGTGGCACGGTGCGCGAGCAGTGGTGCCACCACGCCGTGCCGGCCGCCGCCACCAAACCAGCGGCGTCGCGCCGCAACGACATTCCTTTTGGGCGTTGTGTCATTTTTTTTATGAGATTTTGGGCGATGTGACGCTTTTTGGGCGCTATGACATTTTCTTGGGCGTTATTACGTTGGGCGATAAGACCAACCGCCCGCCGCTTTAAAATTAGCACGTCATAATACCCAACAAATATGTCATAAGGCCCAAAGCTTATGTCAATGCGTCCAAATTGTACAAAAACAAATTGTTAACAAACATTTTTGGGCGTTATGACATTTTCAATTTGGGCTTTATGGGTTTTGGGCGTTAAGACCTAACGCCTAATAATATACCAATATATAAATTAAATTCAAGCATACATGTATTGATTTTTAAAAAAGTGTATTTTTTCTTCAAAGATAACTACGGAGAAAAAAGGCAGTAATAGTGCAAATCTTTAAGCTTTTGATTCCACTGTTTGCTACTGCGTGGAGTGCGACTTAAATATTTAAGAATTTAGGCCCCAGTTTTGTTGTCTGTTTTTTTTTTTTTTTTTTTTTTTTTTGTTCGTACTGATATAATTGTATTTATGACTGAATGATCGTTAGGTGATATATGTTGTTTTGTCGTTGTTGAAATTCCGAGATTTATGAATTTTTTCATGCACCTTGCATAGCTATTCGTTGGGGTGGATTTTTAAATTTTTAGAATAGGGAAAACTTTTTAATGGATAAAACCTAAATTGAATTTCAGAAACAGAGAGGACTTCCCCCAAGACAACACGTTGTTTTGTACCTAAGTGATTTAACTGATATCTATATTATGTATTTATTTTTTAGCTTCAATTTTGGTTTTTGTTTTTGTTAACAATCAGATAGAATTTTTTTTTTCTAAACTTCAAATAACTACAGGGCTATTACTGCTTATAACTTCCGCCTTAAAGACAAAAAAAAAGAAAACAGCCATTTATTTCATTGTGGGTGCGCTTAAAAGTTTTTTTGTTTTTCGTTTCATGTTTGTTTTCAAGTTAGTTAGTTTTTTCTTCCTTCTAATTTTTTGTTTCAACAAAGACATGATTTGTTGACTGATGAACGTTTGAAATCTCTATTTGATTTTGTTTAAAAAGCCCTGAAGGGTAAGACAATAGGAATTCCCTTTGCAAAAGAGATTTTTTGATGTAGAAGACACGAATGTACGTTTGTATATAATTTTCAATCTTAAATCCTTGAGTTAGCAATTTTTATATTTAATAATGGAACTTTAAAAATTTTAATTTAATTTAAGGTAGATAGGGTTAAATTTTCGGATTTTGTGTTTCTCGAATCGCATCAACTTTAATTGAAAATAGTTTCAGAATACCCTTTTAATGCTCCTGTAATTGAACTTCAAAATTAAAGTTGAAAAGCTGGGAGAGTGAAAAAATTATATAATTTGGGTGGGGAAACAGCTCGTGCAGAACCAGAGCCTAGTGACTAACAACTAGCAACCATTCCTATGTGCGCGTGTCGACAGGAATGGATGGACTTAAGATTTCATGCCGAATCCGAACGGCTAGACGAGAAGCACTTATTCATGATAATTGATACTCTTGGACGATTTGTCAATTCTTTGCAAGAGGCAGTAGGTGTGAACAAAAAACTTTTTAGTTTTTACGTGGACGAGGGTCAGAAGTGAACGCAGACCACCAGCGTGACAGTCCAACGCACTAACCATTAAGCTACGGGCTACAACAAGGGCAGTGAAAAGTTAAAGTTATTAATACAAAAGTGATTGTACAGAATTTGTGTACCTACAATATTCATTTTTAATCAATAATGTTCACTGAATTGTATGTAAATAGAAATTTCTATTCAACATTCTTCCTCGTGAAGGTGCCAAAATTAAACAAGCTTCTACTCTTATTTCTTATAAACCAATAGTGGTAGCAATCAACTTAGATGAAAGCAACTGGGGATTGATTTCCTTTTAAGAAGTTTTCAAAGCAATTTATCGAAAATTAATTTCTCTAAAAAATATAACTTCAATAACGTCGTCCCCAATATCTTAGTAATGATGTGTCCAACAAACTTTCAGCTTTTGACAAAATCCTAAAGCTAAGTCGATTTATCTCACACAAAAAAGACACACACACACATAACTACCTAACACAAAAATCTTAAACGTCAGATTAATATTAAAAACTGAAAAGAATTTTACAAAAAAAAAAATATCACGAACTTACACTAAAGTTCAATTAAGTAAGCTCTAAATTCTTATTATAAAATCTCCATTGATTTCTGATTAAAAAGAAATTACGAACCACGTCGACGTAGTCATCGTCGTCGTCGTTGCAGATTTTCCTTGTATACCTACGGCCTTGCCCCTTTACACTTCACACCATATTATCATTCATTTCCATTCGTCTTCCGGTTCGTTCTGCTCAATTATGGCGCACTTTGCCATTAGAATATAAAATGAAAGTAAGAAAATAGTGAAATAAACTAAAAAAAAAGGAAAAACTTTATAAGATGAATGAAAAAGTAGTAAGTAACTTAAAAAAAATAAAATAAAACCTTCGTACACACATCTTCTTCGATTGTGCGTTTAGTTTTTGCAATATCCTTACACTGTAAGAAAGTCTGAGAAAAACTTTGTTTTAATAAAAATTAGGTTGCCAGAGTTAAATTTTTATTTTTTATTGATTCAAGAATCAAGTTGCACAGAGTGTTCATGTTCAACAATATTCATATAAAAGTGTTTTATATAAATTTTTAATCTTTCTAATCGTTTATTGGCACGAGTACGACAACTTGGGCGCCGACAATTGATAACGGATTTTTGTAGAGGGGTAAATAAAAACATTTTTTACTGTGGGTGGGGGGGGTTCTATTTCCCCCTGTTTGAGTGGGAGGGGCAATTTAATGAAAAAAGTAATAACATGTAAAAAAATATCATTTAAAAATAACGGTAATACAAACAATAAAGTATTATATCTTTTTTGAAAGCCAATACTCTGTTTTATGAGCCAGTTTTTATATCGAGTGAAATCTATCCATAGTTTTTGAAAAAACTACTTCCAAACTCAAAATTTGGGGAAAAAAACATAAAAAAAATGTTTAAAGTGTAATTTTTCAAAACTTTGAGATTTTATATTATATTTTTTTTTTCTAAGAAACCGTTGCTCATATTAATTCTTAATCAGAAACCGAAAACAAAATGATTTTATGCCTTCTAGTTTTTGATAAAATTACTAAAACTACTATTTTAATTCAATTAATTCTTTTTTGCTTGAGTATGTTATGTTGTCTTATTTTGATAGTAAAAATAGAATATGGATTAATTCTTAGTAGCCCGTATCGTAATGGTAAGTGTGTTCGACTGTCACGCTGGAGGTCTGGGATCGCTTCCCAGCATCGTCCACCTAATAACTAAAAAGTTTTTTCGGGGCTACTGCCTCTTGCGAGGAATTGACAAATCCTCCAAGAGTATCACTTGTCACGAATAAGTGCTTCTCGTCTAGCTGTTCGGATTCGGCATAAAATTGTCGGTCCCTTCCATTCCTGTCGAAAGGCACACACAGGAATGGTTCCGAGTTGTTAGTCACTAGGCCCTGGTTCTTCATGAGCCGTTGTGCCACCCGATTTATTTTTATTAATTCTTACACAAATTGACTCTAAATTATCATACTTTCCCAACACCCAGCCTTACGGCGTACAAACAGTAAGGTATGTTTCGGGGGCATGCTGCCCTCCTGCTTGGGCTCAATATAGGATTTGGGGTATGTGCGAGGTTCGGTGTATGCAAAATTTGATGTTTAAATAAAGTCCAAGTGCCCAGCATTAGGCGGACATTTTGAAAGCGAGGTATGTATGGGGGGGCATGCTGACCTCCTGCAACCCCCTTCTTGGGCTCACTATAGGATTTGGGGTATGTGCGAGGTTCGGTGTATGTATATTTGATGTTTAAATAAAGTTCTAGTGCCCAGCATTAGGCGGGCATTTTAAAAGCGAGTTATGTATAGGGGGGCATGCTGCCCCCTGCAACCGCCCTGCTTGGGCTCATTATAGGATTTGGGGTATGTGCGAGGTTCGGTGTTTGCCAAATTTCGTTTGCATTTAAGGAACTTTGAATGAATTCTCTGTTTCCAATGTCAACAACTACATTTATGACAAATGTAAATGTATGAAAAGTAGTAAGTACTTCTAGTAATTTTCAATTTTCTCAAAAACTTGAAGACATAAAAGCTTTCGGTTTTATTTGTTCGATTCAGGATTGATAAGAGCATTGACCACAAAAAGAACCTTCTACAAAAATCCGTTATCAAATTTTGGCGCCCAAGTTATCGTACTCTCCCCCGTTTATTAGATGCTCCAATATGGAATAAAGAAAGTGTTCGTATAGTTATTAAATCAGCTAATTTGAAATAAAGAACGGCTTTATTTCAAAACTTAAAAGTGAACTACCAAAAGAAGATAAGTCAGATATGGGTGATTCTCCACTAAAAGCTCCTTTTCGTGGCCCCGACCAAAAATGGTTCAACAAATTAAAAAACCTTGTTTATTTTGAAGTCAATAACAGCGCAAGAAACGTTTCTAACTGGTCCACTTCTAAATTTTAAATATTTGCAGATACGTTATAAAAAATTATTGTTTTTATGGTCCAAATGTCATTTCCGTCGCGTGTCTCCTCCTTGTTTCCTGAGTTCCAGGATTAAGAATTTTGAAGTTAAATACAACTTTGCTAAAAATTAAATTTATTTAGTTGAAACAATTAACTTACAATCTTTCAAACATGTGTCTTCATGTATCTGCATCATTTCCGTAAAAAAAATGTTAAATGCTTATAAATTCAAATTAAAGGCCGTCAGTTTATAGGATTTTAGACTACATAAATGAAGAAACTCATTCATGTTTACTTTGAAATATATTCAATTAAATGAGTAAACACTTTTAAACACCTTTTTCAAAATGGCAGATGAAGCAGAGGTTTTTTTTATTCGGCAACTTTGGTTTTAGAATTCCCAAGAGGTACTCTTTAAAATAAAACAATTCTCCTGAATTTTTGTAGATATTTTTGCTAAGTTTTTACATAGAGTTGGTGTCGAAGTTCATACTGCGTTAAAATTCTTCTTTTAAAACTATAATTTTCAAAATTCTCTGGTTTACTACATAGCTCTACTATTTCAAAATTCTGCAATTAACAAAAGAAATAATTTCTCCAAAAAGAGTGTAGAAATTATGAAGTTCGACAAAAAATATTAAAAAACTCAATTCTCTTGAACTTATTAATTTCTTCACTCTTTTTTTCGTAAAATTGGCAACCAAATTCTGCAATAATTTAACCAGTTTACTGGATAAACTGATCTTTTTTTAACCTTTAGACAGTAATAATAATTTTTAAGTCATTTTCACAGTGCAAAATCATGGACACTTCGCAGTAGACACAATATTCCATGATTTGCATCTAGCCTTGCCTTTCGTTCCAAATAAAATACAAAATGAACACAACAATGATTGATTTGAATCAGGGTATGTCAACCATTTTTTTGTCATTTTGTTGATGTGGTAAAACCTACTGCCGAAGGAAGCTCTTATGCACTTTTTGGTCATCTAAGGGCAATTCCTGAATATCTGGTAAAATGGTTTGATTGATTTTGTATGCATAGGACAAAAGAAAAAAGGTAACATTTTATAATCCTTGACACTTTCTCCGCAGTGAATCAATCTATATTTCGGCAATAATGTACCGACTTAACTCGAATGTACCAAATAACGTACCAGAATCAGAATCCCTGATTTACTGCTAAGAGTGTGTGAATATTGGACCTCCAGATTACGCCATGTACGAAACGAACGCACTTGTTTTTTAAATAATGAGAATTTCATATGAATGTCTTTGTTTCAATTAATAGTTCACCGCCTCTAAACAAAATATCAATTTTATAGGTACTTAATTAACCAGAGATTTTTCTGAAGTGTAGAAATAAAACTATAAATTTAGTGTGCCACCCAGTCAGTCACCCTGTGCCTGTGTGTCTGTATGACCAAACCTAGAAAACTTTGCAAAAGAACTGGTTCCTTTTTTTATTTTCTTATTTTCTTTCCTCAATGGCTTTGAGTTTGGGGCTTGAGGGCATGTGTGGCCTCTGTGTGTTTGGGCTGGGGGTAGGTTATGTAAAAAGTGGCTCATCGAAAACTAAAATCGATGTCTTTCGCTCGCGTGCTGGATTAGCTGGTATTGGTGGATGGTATGTAGTTGACGACATATATATAGTGGGAAGTTGGACGTGGTAGTGGTTTTGGTATTGATAGTCACAACCCGGAAATTTTGCAAAAATTACAGAAAAATAATCCCATGTGGCTTAGCTGACGTCTTCGATATGGTTGGTTGGTCGATCGAACAGCTATTAAAAAAAAAAATAAAAACTACTGTAGGAATAACATTTTGCAAAATCACCAAATCATGGAAACCACACCTAAAGTTAAAGCAGGGTGATGGATATTGATATTCCTGAATCCTGATTTACCTAGTTCTAGCTAGAGTTTTATATATCCGAAAACTTAAAGAATCTTTAAGTGCCTGCAGAAACTTTCTGGATTTTAACAAGCTAACTGTTATTTGAAAAGTGCTACGATGGCGCTGGCTGTGGGGGAGGTTCATCAAATATAGCGGGTGGTTAAATATTTATTCACCATCAACATCAACATCAACATACACGCCGAAGAGAATATGATGGGATGGGAGGCATAAAATCAATATCAATGGCTCGACATCGAGCGACGAGCAACGAGAAACGGAACAAGGGTTGTATTATTCTTGTTTGTTTGCCTTTCCGGGCTTAAGATGGATATTAGGTTCTCTCTCCGACAAACAAAAAGTCAGACGGCTGATGAGATGGGCTGTGGCTGATGGTGGAAGGCGGTAGGCGGTAGGCGACACAGGCGGAAGACGGATGGGGTTTATGGTGGTGATGTAGTGGCATGTTTTTCATAAACATTCTACAGGTTGGAAACAAAACATCTCCCTGGGGTTTTTTGTTTGCATGCTGTTACCATCAAAATGAGCAATCGAATGTTCAATTTAATTTTATTTCCTTGAAATCCTTTTTTGAAAATACAAATTTGACTGTGTAGGAGAATAAAACATCGTTTTTTTTAATTTTTTTTTTCTTGTTTACTTTTACAATTTTTAGGGGGTAATGTCGGAAATGACAGTAGTTATTGTTTTAATTTCAGTAGCTCAACCGAATAAGGCTTTTTTATCCCGTCAGAGTTGACATTTAAATTTGTGAAAAAGATAAAGGCGCAGTATAATTGACTTTGCTATACATTCTTTCAAGTTATCAATGGTTATTTATTTGGTTTTCATTTGAATTTAATTGTAGGTAGGTACATTATAATAATGACACAATTCTGAGATGAACGATAAAGTGTAGGTAACAAAATTTATTGTTGAAGATTTCTTTTACGACTTTAAGGTTGGATTTGACATGCCTTTAGATGTAGGTGTTTTATTTATAGATAGGCATACAAAGCATTTAAATTAAATCGTGCTGATGACTGCGGTTGGGAGCTTAATTTAATGGAATAATAAGAACAAAAACTTGATGGTTTGTTGTTTTTTCTTAGATAAATACTTTATGAGTTCATTTAAATAAAATGTGATTGGAGTGGCGCATCAAACGAGGCAAAGAAAATATTACATTGCTGTTTAAGATTGTTTTGTCTTTTCTAAAACACAATTACCATACTATTAAAAGTGAACTCTATAAAATAATAAAGTGTCAATATTTACAGGATTTTATTTGCAACTTCATGTTTTAGTTTTTATAATAAATTTAAGGCACTTAAATTATTCAAACGATCAATTTCGGCAGGGTTTTGGATAGAATTTCAAAGTGAGAATATTTTGTCTGGCTTAAAATCAATCTACATGCATCTGCTGTAGGGATGATTGATTTATTTTTGCAGATAAAAAAAAGTGTCAATTTGCTTTCGTTTTAATCACATAGAAACCCTAAGGGAAAAGCTTGAAGAAAATTGCTCTAGTGATTTAGGCTACAACACGTGCTATCTTATTCAATATGTTAAATTTAAACAGCTTTGGTAGCACGAGTGTTAACGTTAATCGAATTTATTTTTAAATTATGAACACTTTTGGCGTAGAGGTGCAAATCATTTAAGAACTTCCAAACCATTTTTATCTACAATAAGGTAAATCGTAACAACCTACTCATGGCAAACAATTTGGTATCAAAATCGTATCATCTATGAGAGGCACATTAGGTAATTAACCTTCCAGTAATAACCATTCTTTTTTTGGAAAACCAAAGAATACTTATAAAGGCAGCTTTATCTAAAATAGAATTAGATTTTCAAATCTATGTTTTTTCTTAACGGATACAAAAACTACTCTTGGGACTCTTGGGAGCGGAGGGGATCTCCAACAAAAAAGCTGTTGCATTTCAAAGAGCATTTTAGTGGTGTTAGGGCCGCGAAATCTCTACCAGACCTATGGCATGTAGTTGCACTGATGCAGATGACATTTCCACACAATTTGGAGCGGTAAAAACACTTTGAGTAAATGTGCGCCAGCTCTCGGACTATAAGATATGGAAAGACCAAAATGTACGTCTTAAAAGGATATGGCAGTCTAACTGAAGAGTCATTTCTAGGTGAAACTCGCTCATTTCTGGATTTGAAGTTATTTGTAGGTTACTTTTTATTAAGTGAAATTTTAATTTCTAAGAAGATAAATTAATATTAATACATAATACATAAAACAAAAAAAAAATTATATGAGTCGAAAGGTGTGTTAAGGCTAATAAAAGAAATGCAAGTCTTGCAGTCCCTGGTGGCGGCTTTTAGGTGGAAGGGGCAATTTTCGAAAAAATTGTTATAAAACAGAAAATAAATTATTTAAAAACAACGGTAACATGTAAAATAACATGTTATATTTTTATGAAAGGCCAGAAGATGGTTCTAGGACTTTTACTTTTCAAGATATTAAATAGTAAATGAACCAGCTTTCTCATAAAACTAAGACAAATCCGGCTAAATTATCATTTCAGCAACCAGTTTATAGCACAGGTAAAATAGGATAGACAAGCGTAAAAAATTCTTAAATTTTTGAAACTTGGTGGGAACGTTAGATTAACTATAAGAATAAAGAATCAAAAGAGTGCATACAAATGTCTGCATTCCATAGGTGTTCTTTGGAGGGGGCAAAAAAAAAAAAAAATGTAATGATACACTGACTTTACATACATACATACATATGATACATGACTTTGGGGTATTTTCAAATTCTAAGTCTTATGACATCAAACATTTTTTTTTGGTTAACTTTCGCACCCCAAAATATGCTGTGGGCTCTTGGTCTAATATGACTATTAATGTGTTATAAAGGGTCCGCCATCTAACGTTTTTTTTTTCAACTAGTGCTTATTTCGTGAAGGATAACACCTAGCTCATGTCTGATTTGACAGATAATTAGTTTTATCCTTCCGCTGAACGAATATGGTTGTATATACGCTTGAACAACGCTGGGAAATATTGCGACATTACTTTGCCGATTTTGACAAAAAAATCATCTTTTCAGATGAAGCTCATTTTGATGTTGGCGGGTATGTAAACAAGCAAAATTGTCGCATTTGGGGCACAGAAAACCCGCACGCATACATTGAAAAGCCGATACACCCAAAACGAGTCACTGTTTGGTGCGGATTTTGGTCAAGAGGCATAATTGGGCCATTTTTCTTCAACTGAGCAAGGAGTGGCCGTTACAGTAAATGGCGATCGTTATCGGGCCATGTTGAACGAATTTTTGTTTACAAAAATTGAAGAAGAGGATATTGGCAACATTTAGTTTCAACAGGACGGCGCTACGTGCCACACAGCCGGCGCTACACTCGATGTTGATGATGCATTTTCAAAGTTATTTGGCGGACCCTTTATAATATCTACATTCATTACTTGCGATAATCAATTTTCAGAACACTTTTTTGCAAAAGTGTTTGCAAAAGTGCTTGCAAAATTTAATTTTGGTGTGTACTTAAAATCGAAAAACTAATTTATTTAATGGATTAGGGAATATTGGAAGCTTCAAAAGCCCAAAGAAATTTTAAAATCGGTCGAAGGATTCCGATGATACAGGTAGTCAAAGTTTCCTTATTTTTAAAATCAAAGAAAACATATCTGTTTTATGAACAGTTTCAGAGTTTCGGCTTTAAAATCAAAAACATTGTTTAAAAATCATATTTCTTTTTATTTGAGGTTGTAAAAAGAACCATTTGTCATACAATTATGATCAAATTTTTTTTTTGTTTTTTTTTTTGTATTGCTAAATTTTAAGATTCTCGAAAAGCTGTTTTTGGTTCAAGTTTTTGACTTTGAGTTGAGTTATAAAAAATCTTTTCTGAGTCTCTGATCTAAACTTAACTGAAATTTAATCTTTGACTATTTCTAAAACATTTAGTAAGAAACTCAGCTGTCAGTTTTTGCCTATTTTCGGTTTAAAGAGATTTTAATAAAGGAGGTCATTTTTGGCTTTTTTTTAATTATATCTTTAAAAATGCAAGTGGTCATGAAAACATTATTTTTACATGTTAAAATGTATTCTTAACTAAATATAATAAATATTTAATGGTCCTCCAGTCATTTTTTGACTACCAAAAATTTAAAGAATTAGGACATGGGTATGGCTAGGGCTGTGATGGATCATCTGGGCAAAGTGCGTACAAACAAAAAAATAGTAACACATGACGGTGAAACAATAACGGATGCTGACATGTTTATGGCCTCAATTATTCCCCTAGACTTAAGTGTTCAAATAGTGAATATTGGAAAAACCCTCGCCAATCATCAGTTCATTTCTTCCGACCAATAACGGCATAGTATGCAAAGGAACCTGCAGATCTTATATAAGGAGCACAGTGAATGACATCAAAAGCCAAATAGATGATATTCAACTTTTTGAAATTTGAATACAAGGTTAATGCCGAAGTAGTTATTGTTTTAAACCACGAACTATTTCTTAACGATGGTTTACAAAAAAGTGTTGAATGAAATCACTGAAACAAAGTCGACTCGGTCATGTCCCATTTGCAAAAGAACGCAAAAACACTTCAACAATGAAGACCAGTCAACAAAGGACAAGCATAGTTACGAATATGGAATATCTCCATTACATGCCAGAATCAGATGCATGGAATTCATTTTTAAACTTGCATATATACTGAAACAAGATGAAGAAAATATTGATGAAAGTATTGGAACTAATGAAGCAAGATATCCAAAGGAAATTTTGCGAGGAAATGGGATTCGATGTGGAAAAACTAAAACAAGGATTTGGAAACACTAACGATGGAAATATATCGAGAAGATTTTTTTACAGAACCAGATGTAACAGATCGTATAACTGGAGGCATTCTGGAGGTGATAAGAAGGCTTCAAGTAATACTTAACGTTCTAAACTGCAGAGAAAATGTTGACGGTTCAAAGTTTGGAGTTTATGCAATGGAAACAACAAATTTATTGAAAGAAAATTTCACGAAAAGCAACTTACACCTACTCTTCATAAAATTTTGGCCAAAGTAGACCTATTTAACATGCTTTCAGCCTCATCGGACCCTCTTTTATCTTCGTCAAGGCATGTCAGAACTGAAAAGGACCTCAAAGCACGATACTCTCCAGATATGATAAGTTTATTAGAAATTACATCGGACTTTGACGAAAGTTTCCAAGAAATTTAGTTTTTTGTTTTTTTATTTACTTAACTTATCAATTTACACAAACAAAATTTAAATGGTTCTTTTGTTTTCATCTACTCTTTCAATTGAAGTAGTTTTTTAATACTCTGTAAATACTGCAAACATTAACATTTGAGTTTTATTCTAAAGTAAAATACTACTTTTACCTTTTTGGGACAAATTGTTTTTTTTTTTTAACATGAAATTATGGAACACACTGTAAAGCATTTTCCTTAAATTTTATTATTGTATAGCACTTTACACACTATCTCTATACCTTGACTTAAAATGTACCACTGAGGTTGTATATTCACACTCTAATGTTCAGTAAAATAATCAAAAAAGGCTTTTGGTACACATGCAGAAATATTAAAAAAAAAATTATTGTTTGTTTACTTTTATGCATCACTGTGACTTTGTTTGACTTCAAGGCACCCTGTTCTTACTTCAGTTATTTACTGTAGACATTTTTTGAGGTAAAATATTAAGTGCATTTCCTATTGGGAGAAAGTCGTATTTCAGCAGAAAATTCTGAAACACCCTGTAAATATTTTTTCTTAAAATTCACAACATTTATAGCTCTGGAATTTTCCTTCAAGTTGAAAAAAAAAATTTCTCGATATCTTTATTTGCTTACGAGCTATGATTTTTGCAACCAAAAAAGTCAATATGCGTCGCTGTGCGGCGGGTTAGAATGAGCTTATCCTCAAAACAATACGAACAATCACTGAGAAAAAATGCGATCTAAAATTAAATACGATCATATTTGAGCTAAAGTATTTTAAATGAAGTGGAGCATTTTCTTTTAACGTTGAAATAATGTTTATTTGAATATGCGACGTAATTTTAAGAGATTTAATCTAGTTTCAAAGTAAAACGGTTTTATTTATACACTGAAATCAACTTTTGTACATTTACATTCCATTCAACGTTGTTTCAAAGTGAAACGTTGTCATTTTTACATTGAAATCCACATTTTGCATTGCGATCCACTTGTATGGCATTTAAAGTGTCATCAAAGTAGTTTCAAAGTGTTGCATAGTTAAGTAAACCTCAATTTGTTTGTATTTGTAAGCTTAATATAAAGAATTTCGAGAGCACGTTGTAGTTTTTCGAAGTAGCTCCCTTACATTTGTGAACAAATTAAACGCGCACTCAAAATTCACTTTCATATAATCGAAAAACAATATTTAATTAGTTTTCTTATATTTATTACTATGAAATACTCATTAAAGGATTCACTTAAGTCGTCACAAATAAATGATTCACCACTTGTCTTTGTCTTACATAAATGTAAGCCATTGTAGCCATTTTGAACCAATACCTAACCGAGCGAAGTTCAATCTACGTTGGTTCGAAGTAGATAAATGTTGTTTTAAAAGATGCCGTAATTTTTGATCATATAAAAATTTGGTTTTTCGGTATGAACATTGCAGGTCTTTCTAAGGGATCGTTTGATTTTCACGATTTTAGGCTTGATGAATTCGTATTGGCCCAAGGAAGGACATAGGACACTGTAGAAAAATCCCGAAAAATGTTCAGGAAAATTGGAAATCAGGGATCATCCTCTTTTTAATGCATATCTCGAGAACGGTGTCTTCGATTTTCACGATAAAGGGGTTGGTGGATTTGTATTGGCTCAAGAAAGGACTAAGGATACTGGAGGAAAATCCCGGAAAATTTCCAGGACAATTGGAAAACAGGGAACATCCAATTTTAAATGCATAACTCGAGAACGGTTTCTTCGATTTTTACGACTCAGAGCTTGATAAATTCCTTATGGCCCCAGGAAGGCCCTGAGATCATCGGCTTTATTGCAATACGTGGAGAAATTGCAATTGAACACAAACATGCGAATCGCTTTTCGAAATGACCAGTTCGCTGCAGATTTCTCCAGTCAATTTATTGGCGTTGGTAATGATACCAGTGGAATTAGTCATCGGCCTTATTGAATTTCCACCGAATTTTTGCTACTTTACAACAACGCCGGAAGAGCTCAACGCGAATGTTTTTCCGAATTTCACTCAAAATTATGTTAACCATGCTTCGCTGAGTTCACGCGCGATTTTGGTTGTGAAAAACACGAATGTCGTTCATTTGAATTTCGTCATTCAAAATCAAATCGTCGGTGATGGATGAAAACTAAGCCACCAACTATCCCACGGAATTTTTAAATTCTTTGGATGTTCCGGGGTTTTCGCCACACAATTTAAAATTGAAAGTCGGCTCAGTTATAGTTTTGCTGCGCTACCTCAATGCATCAAAACTTTGTAACGGAACGCGTCTTGATTGTGAAGTGCATTGAATCAAATCTTATATCCAATCCACGAATTTGAGGGGAAAATTCAAAGGCGAAGATGTTCTCATTCCACGGATTCCGCTTATTCCAAACGATTTGCCATTCGTATTTAAGCGTCTTCAATTTCCAGTGCGTCTTGCTTTTGCTACGACAATTGACAATCAATAAACCGTAAGAACAATCGCTGGATTTTTGTGGCATCAATCTTGAATTCCCATGTTTCTTATATGGTCAGTTGTATGTGGCGTGCTCACGAATCGGCAAACCTACCGCTTTGTACGTGTACGCGCCTGAATATAAAACGAAAAATGTTTTTTACCATTCAAGCTCGTCAGTAAAGAAGCGGTTGGTTGACCGACACGCCAATCATTTTGGTTTCATTGAAACACATCGAAATCATTAATTAAGTTATTTTATTGTATTTAATAAAACTTTAGAATAAAGCATTTCAATTGACTAAATTGAATGAAACATCATTGTATATATATATCATGCTCGTAAGTATTATTTTCTTCACATAAATGAATTAAGGCGAAACGAAGTTCGCCGGGTCAGCTAGTTATGTATATAATCATGTTTGGAATCATATCCGCACTGGCGTCTACGTCACTATCGAGGAAGCATAGTGACCAGTTAAAGCTCCTGAAGAAATTATTGAGACCGTCCCAGTTGGCTTTCTTGTATTGCCAAACGGTTCTCTTTGGATTTTTTTCTTTAACTGCGATTTGGACGCACGAGAAATTCGCAGATATGGTCTGACAATGGTCTGATGTGCCTAGAGGTGATTGTACACTAATAGTGTCTTTATTTGATTCAAAGGTAAGGAACAAGTCTAGACTCAGGAGTGTTGGCAGTTTTACCTGCAAAGTCAGGAATCCGAGTAGGCTCGTCGTCAAGCTGAGTCAGCAAAAATCTCGAAATACCTTCCTTCGGGTGTTGTCTGACCAGAATAGCGTAGCCACGAAGAATTGTGTACATTGAAATCGACAACGATTTCACTGTGCGGATAGTGGGACACAATTCTCTGGATTGATTCGGATAGTGCATCGAATTCGTTAGAAGTCGAATTACTATCCAAACTTGGGCTACAATAAATGAAACAATTATGTATGATGTGCTTACTGACGGTGAATTTTAACCACATAAAGTAAAAGTTTATATTTAAACACGGGTCATATAGTGGTTGAAGCTGATAAGCCACATCATCACGTACATTTTGGGAGACCATGGTAGCCATAACCCCGCTATCCCCACACTTCCATTCGCCTAACCATTGCTTGCATAGCAAAACCTGTCCACAAACGGATATACCCCCTTTTCCCCTACCGCCAACAAACGAAAAAAGAATACTCATATTTCATTTTATTCAAATGAAATATGAATATTTCGTAAACTATTGCATTCCTTTCCCACTGGAAGCACTTCGCGCCTACCCTTTCATATATGTGGAATAGTTCACCACTTAAAATAAATTATTGAGTCAGTAAGTAGGTATGTATTAATTCCACGATCTAACGAAAAGGTGCAGCCTTGCTTTGGGCAGCGGCCTTTAGTTGGAAATTAATAAACTTAAATATAAGAATCTAATAAATAATTAATAAATAAGAAAAATAAAGAAAAAAAAGAACGTTTAAGTTTTTTGTTAATCAAACCGTAACGACCACGACATAAATGTAAGAAAAATAAAGGCACTAAGCTATTTATAACCATGTAGGCTAAATTTGGAGTAACAGAATTTTCACCTACCTGAGTTTCACTTAGTGCCAAAACTGCTGACCTGTTTTTTACAGTACGTACGTACACAGCACAGAAATTCTTTGTCAGCTCCCGAATGTTGCTGATATCCACCCTAAATGCATCCACCATTATGAAAAAACTAACATTATAAACTAAATCAGACAGTTATCTATGCTGATATTGAGTTTAGGCCCCAATAAAACTCCACGATACAAATTACTATCAGTGTTATGCTTTTGTTGCTGCGCCGTCCCAAATAATAAAGATTATAAAAGATCCAAACACTTTGGAATTCAGTTCAATTTTATTTCTAAAGATAAAAAATTACAAATTAATTTTTGTTTAAAACTAACCTTAATTGATACTCACAATTTGGTAAGAGACGTAAATGCGTGCAACAAGATGAATTGCTAAAAAGAAATTAACCTCTTTCAAAACGTTTTTCCAAAATGAAAGAAGATTTACAAAAATGAAATCTATTCTATTTTACCTGTAACGTACTCTTTCTAAAGGAAAGAGACAACAATATATTATATAAATGGAAATTGAATAAATATGTTCAGCTTCCTGAAGACACCATCAACAAAATTGTTTGACTCGATGACATTCCGGGGGCCGTCTGAGAACTAGGTCCTAGTTTGGAGACTTTAAATCAAGAACAGCGAGTCTACCAACTGATCGCTTAGCTTTTATTCTACCGCCTGCTAGTTTAACATCCGCCATTCGTATAATACTATCAGGTCCCGGATATATCTTAATGACACGACCCAAATGCCAGCTCGAACGTACTTCATTAGGTTCAATGACGATAACAATATCATCAATCTGTATAGGTTTTGTGTCCTTAAACCACTTTGATCTCCTAGTGATTACGGGCAAATATTCAGCGTACCATCTTTTCGTTAACTCAGACATTAAGTGTTGAGATCTGCGACCATAAAGCTTGCTGCAAAAATCGTTTTCATGAAAGATTCCGGGGGCCGTAACGTCGCGATCATCTTCACCAAAGAGCATTAAGTTCGGCGAAAGTGGTTTGGGATCTTCCTGATCGACCGGGATGTGAGTGAGCGGACGGCGGTTTATTTGGCCTTGAGCCTCCATGAGAGCGTTCCGCAAAACGTCCTCTCTAGGAACGAGATCCTTTAGCACGAAATTCACACTTTTCTTGATGGATTGAATGAGACGCTCCCATGCTCCACCCATCCATGGCGAATACGCTGGGATGAACCGCCACAATACGCCCTCGTACTTTGAAGAATATTCGCAAAGGGAAGTCTCCATCTCTTTGACGTCTTTTTCCAGCAAATTTTTTGTTCCAACGAAATTGAGCCCGTTATCGCTGTAGAAATACTTAGTCACCACTCTGTTTATAAGAAAACGTCTGACAGCCATAGAACATTGATCTAAGCTGAGATCATTCAGCAATTCTATCTGCACTGCTCTGAATGTAAGGCATGTGAAGATCATACCGTAACGTTTTACAGTGCTTCTGCCGACCTTTACTAACAAGGGTCCGAAACAGTCCACCCCAACATGGGTAAAAGGTCTGGAATCAAAGGCTAGGCGAGCCGTTGGAAGCTGACCCATTGACGGCATGACTGCTTTGGCCTTGAGGCGCTTGCACGTAAAGCATCCCTTTCTTACTCGCTCAACCGCTCCCCGTATGCTAATGATCCAGGCACTTTCTCGAATGTCAGATATAACGGTGGCAGTCCCCATATGGAAATTCCGTTGGTGATGATGTTCAATGAAAAGGTCGACCAATGGATGGTTTTTTGGAAGAATCGCCGGATTGCGAGAAGAATAAGAGCAAATGGCTTTTTGCGCCCTTGACCGCATTCGCAACGTTCCATCATCATCCAAAAACGGCGATAAACTTAGTATTGAACTCGAAGCGCTGACATTCCCACTCATCCTTAACGAAGCGAGGTCATTGGAGAAAGACTCTTCCTGAATCTTTCTGAACATCCAATCTTCTGCGTGTCGAAACTCAAAGGACGTGACAAAAACTTCATTAGCAATGGGTTTCTTCTGTAGCATGTGTTTGAATCGTAACAAAAGGGCAATGGCTCTGACGGAGAAAGACCATCTGGCTCGAAATCTGGAAGAAAGCATGTCATACGCTCCATAATAACTTCGTGGTTTATGAATGTGAAGTAACGTTTTCGCTGACTTTTCTTTAACGTTGACCAGCTCAGAGTCGGCTTTGAAAGACGTAACGGGCCACTTCTCAAAGGGAAGTTTTAGGAAATCTGGACCTTTGAACCATCTTATGTCTTGCTCTCCCATTGATGTTTCGAATCGTTTGGTGCCATCATCGGCCACGTTGTCGTTAGACCTAATGTGGAACCATTGGCGGGGGGAAGAAGTATCCAAGATCTCACCCACCCGCGTTGCAACGAAAGCAGGTAGTCTATTGGAGCAGTTTATCCATGAAAGTACCGTCTTCGAATCACACAGGAACAGCACTTCGTAAATTTGCATTGTATGTGACTCTTTAATTGTAGTTGCCAAACGAACCCCAAGTACCGCCGCTTGCAACTCCAAACGAGGGATAGATTATTGTTTAAGGGGTGCGACCTTCGCTTTGGCCATGGCTAACGAAACCTCAACATCACCATTCCGGCCAAAACTAAAGTAGGCCACCGAAGCAAATGCCTTCTCTGAGGCGTCGACAAAAACCACCAGACTGACCTTAGATTCGTCAGGATCCCACGAAACGTAACGCCTGGGAACTTTGATGATCTCAATTTGCTTCAGATCCTTGATAAAATTCCGCCATAAGCTTCTTAAATGTGAAGACACTGGTTCATCCCATTCGAAGCCTTCTCTCCATACTTCTTGTAGTAAAATTCTGCCGCGGATTATAAACAATGAAACAATTCCCAGAGGATCAAATATCTTCATAATGGTCTTCAGCATCTTTCGTTTCGTGATAACAGCATCCTCAGCTAGCATTTCTTTTAAAGTTTCATATTCGGAAAGTAAGTATGAAAAGTGGTCATGGGACGTATGCCAAAACATACCTAAAACTTTGGACACAATATGATCACTATCATTTGCATTAATGCTTACCAATTTAGAATTGACGTAACCCTCCGGCATCTGCTCCAAAAATTCACGGCTATTTGATTGTATTCCAACCAGATCAAAATTCATCGAATGACATATGCGAATCGTATCCTTCGTTACGGCAACTGCTTTCTCAACTGAATTGTGACTACTAAAATAGTCATCTACGTACGTCCGTCTGGTCAACCCATCCACGGCTTCTGGACACTCTTCTTTAAAAAGGTTTGCATGATGATTTTTCACGTACTGGCATGACGGTGAACATCGGGGACCAAACATCATGACCTGCATGATATAGACTGTTGGCTCCCTCGATGTATCTCCATCTCTCCATAAAATCCGTTGACATTGCTGGTCCTCGGCTTTGATTCGGATTCTGTGAAACATCTCACGTACATCGGCGTTCACAGCTACTTGACGTTCTCGGAACTTAAAAATACCAGCATGTAATGGGACTAAGTTGTCCGGACCCTTCATCAAATGACTATTTAGTGAAATTCCATTGATTTTAGCGGCTACGTCTGCGACGCATCTTGGCTTCGGAGGCGACTTATTAGGGTTTACTACTATAAAAGTTGGGGCGTACCAGACGCGATCCCATTCTCTCTCCAACTCCTCCTTTGATGCAATCCTAGCATAACCTTTGGAAAGCAGACTTGCAAAGCAATTGTTTTGCCATTCGAGGAGCTCCGGATTCCTTTTCAAAGACTTCTCTAACACTTGAAGCCGTTTAAAGGCCATGTTGTAGCTTTCAGGTAATCTCACGTTGTCCGCATCCCATAAAAACCCAATCTCGTATTGTCTGTCAACTAGTTTAAGTGAACGTTCCATAATATCTAAAGATCGACTGACTTCTCGACTTAGAACTTCACCCTTAGGAGGCATTACACCAAACTCCTCGGTGGTAAAGTGACGACGGACAAGCTCATGCAAATCAATCTCATCCCTAATATTTACGTCTCTTACCAAATTAAATAAAATATTGTTGCTGCGCCGTCCCAAATAATAAAGATTATAAAAGATCCAAACACTTTGGAATTCAGTTCAATTTTATTTCTAAAGATAAAAAATTACAAATTAATTTTTGTTTAAAACTAACCTTAATTGATACTCACAATTTGGTAAGAGACGTAAATGCGTGCAACAAGATGAATTGCTAAAAAGAAATTAACCTCTTTCAAAACGTTTTTCCAAAATGAAAGAAGATTTACAAAAATGAAATCTATTCTATTTTACCTGTAACGTACTCTTTCTAAAGGAAAGAGACAACAATATATTATATAAATGGAAATTGAATAAATGTGTTCAGCTTCCTGAAGACACCATCAACAAAATTGTTTGACTCGATGACAGCCTTAATATTATGTATTGATCCACCCCTGGAAACCCAAAACCAATAACAGCAATTTATCTGATGCTTTGGCTTAATCAATTACAAGCTTTGTAATAGATGATATACATACTCTGCGTGTAATGACGAAGCCAAAGCACTGTGAGTGATGTGGGAAGGCGAGATAGGAACATTTACCGCTGTGCATCATCGTCTTCGTTGCATGAGTGCACTTTTTTTTGTTTTTTTTTTTTGTTTGGGTAACTCACTGGCACTTGCACTTGCACTATGATGATGATATGGTCTATTTTTTTCACTACGTGGCGCGACTGTAAATGCAATTAGATTATTATTTTTATTTCAATTAATTAATTTTTTTTTCGATAAGGAGCATATAGGGAATAACACTGAATATTTTAGTGGAATTATTTATTTTTAAGCTGGGGGTATTTCGCAAGGTATTTCCAACACTCACGCACACGTCCGCTCACAGTGGGTTGCAGATAAGAACTCATTAAATTCTGATCTCGAAAGCATTGTCCAATTGGGATTCAAAAACCGCGTAGAATTTAATGAAATAGCCAGTTGCATTCCTCCACTTAAACTATTCAAATGTAATAGTCGTATTTATACGAATGCACATCAGTTTACCATCAAGCCGAGCCCAGTTTCGGATGTACTGTAAGATATAGAGATTAATTTTTTAGCCACACTACCCGAATATGGAATGCTTTACCTGCCCCTATTTGTCACCCCCATTTTGATATTCAGAACTTCAAAATCGATGTACATCGGTATGACCTTTTAAATACTTTCTTATTTTCCTAACGGTCACACTATGCTTATTCATATTAAGGGTGGTCAAAACCCCTTAACCTAATTACCTTACCTCTTCACAGGGAGAGTTAAATTTGGGGTATAAATGTTTAATGGGTAAATTAACTAAGAAAGTGGTATAAAAGAATAAAAAATAAATTCATTCATCGGATTATCAGGTTAAGTCACCATACACGATTACAATTGGATAAGAGCGCCTTTTGAAAAGAGACACGAATTTTGTAACTGGTTGCTAGAGAGAAGCTTGGATGACAACCAGTTAAAAAACAGAATTCTTTGGACAGAGGAATCTTAATTCATAAGAGATGGTATTATGAATTTCCAAAATCTACATTCATGCAATCCACATTCAAGACGGCAAAGATCATTTCAGCACAGATTCAGTGTCAATATGTGGGCAGGTGTAATTGGAAAAAAATTAATTGGGCCTTGCAATCTAACACACCTATTATGGTTTTCCACTGTTTCAGCTAGCTTCATCATATTTCCAACAAGATGGTGCTCCGCCCCACTATGGTCGTGAAGTTAAGGATTGGCTGGAAGAAGAATACGTTGATAGATGGACAGGCAGAAATGGACCAATTCACTGGCCTGCAAGATCTCCCGATATCACTGTACTGGATTTTTTTGTATGGAGACGAATGAAATAAATCGTTTACTCATCTGAAATATCAACTTTAACTGAATTAGAGCAACGTATTTCCGAAGGATCACTAAAAGTAAGGCAAGAGTTATCGAGAATAAACATTTAAAATAAGTCCAAAAACGGGCTCTTGCATGCATTCAAAAAGCAGGAGGGCACTTTGACCACTTATTTTGACTGTATTTGTGTGTACATTAAATACAAAATTACTTTAAACTAAACAAATTATTGTTTTATTCAAGCAAAAAATATTCTCAAGTATAATGTGTAAAATATTGGCCTTGCCTGGCTCTTTTATGGACTGTAATCCTTTTTTGAACATAAAAATAAAACACAAAATTCTTCGCTTTAAATGGACACACGTCTTATTTATTTGGCGGTTCGTAAACGAATGATAAAACAATATAGTAATAATTCGGTTTCTCCTTCCTCTGCTGTGTCTCGCGAGAGGGAAACGCCTCCTTCTCCTCTTCGATTATTATGTAGATATGCATAAAACATACATAATATCAAACATAATGTATATTCCCCATGTAATGTTTAATAAAATATATGGGGTTTTGGGTGCACTTATTAATGATTTTTTTTTATTATTGTTTTGTTCATCAGGTAAAATAAGAAAACTTTATTTTTATTACGCATGTTTTGAAAAAATTGACCTTAAAGTCAAAATTTTGCTCGGGCAAGAAAAATTGAACACCATTTAAAATTGAATATCTGGCAACCCTAAAAACATATCAACTCAATTTAAACGTAGTTTTAAAAGTTAGTATTTCTACTAAAAAAAAGTCAAAAATAAGGTCCATACCTTTAGTACTGACAGATAAATTGACTTTCATCGGTCAGGGTACACCAAAGTTAGCCTTTTTTTAAATCGTGAAAAAGTGATGTCAAAGTTCAAAATCCCACTTTACTGTGGAACGATATTTCTCTAAGAATATCAGCAAGAATCACATCCCGAAGTATGACACATTAATTACCGGACACTCGCTGTATACAAAAATTCTTCATTTTTTTTCGAAAAAATATCGCCAACAATAAAAAAAATGTCTTGATTAAGCGGTTTCCTTTTCAAAGAAAAAGATAGTTTTAGAAAATACTTACACGGTGATGTATTTACAGTACTTTTTACTTAAAGATTGCATTTTTTTAAATTTCTTTTTAAACTAAAAATAACTGACAACTTAAGTATACCTACTTCTTAATTTATTTATATATTTTTATAAATGATAACTTTCTAACTTTAAAAAATAAATGAGTTATTTTAAAAATCATAATCAATAAATCTCTTTCTGAATAAGCCTAACGCATAACTCATGTTCAACATATAAAAATTGAGTTTCAAACTCATGTTTTATTCAATGAAAAATTCTAAAAGAAAGGCAAAAAGAATCCTCGTCAAAAAAATGTCACGTTTTTTGAGGTAAAAAATCAATGTTCATCATGTTTTGTTACTTTTCCTAATACAAAAAAAAAACTCTGAACGATGAAACCAATTGGGGATTGATCAATAACCAATATTAATTTTTATTCTTATCAAGTATTAACAGAGTTGAATTTATCCATCAAGAACTAAGGATTCAAACTTTGTTCGTTCTTCAATATACGGTAGATAGGTTGGGTAGGTATAGATATAATGTAGTAGAAGGTAGACATTTCGATTATTATGATGGTGAAATGGTGATTAATAAAATGTCATCCTATATAAATATTGAAACCAGCTAAAATTGGAGTTGCAAAAGAGCGTATGTAATCACTCCCTATCACTTGTTTGAGGCCACTATTTTCATAAAAGTTTTTTCTCGATAACTTCCTGTAAGCAATATATTTTCCTGGGAATGTTTGATACGTGTGAGTAGGTATATGTATATATTTTGCAATAAAAAAGGATAAAGTTAGAGGTAACTTGGAAAATCCATAGAAATTTTCACAATTATGTTAATGGACTGCAAAAAATGGATATAAAAAGTTGCGTCACTTGATTGAGGTTACATCAGGTGTTTTGGTGTGGGGAGATTTCATCTGTTATGGAACAATTGAATTGTAGTTTATAACTACAACAATGAACGGAAATAGTTACAAATCCCTGCTGTAACGGATATTTCCAAATCTAAAAAATATTCTTGAATATTTCTACCTTAGATATTCCAACAAGATAACCCCCTCAGAAAACGTTGGACTTTTACCCTATTCACCGGACTCAAACATCATCGAAAACGTTTGGGCCTGGCTATATCGAAAAGTTTCTGATGCTGGTAGACAGTTTGGAGATAAGGGCGTCTTGGTCGAAGCTAACTGCGATGCCTGGAGTCAGATTTCACTGGATTATTCCAAAAAACTGTATTATTTAATTCTAAACCGTTTAGTAGAGCTTATTTCAAAAAATGGCGGGCATACTAATTGACAAAATCATAATACATTTAAAACAAACCCCACCCCCCATGCCACTATCCATGAGTGGCACTTGCATTGAGGAAACCGAAAAACTTTCAGTCCTCGGTATGTGTGTCACAGACCACCTTTTATGGAACGACCACATATTCGACATCGCCAAAAATGCTGCTAAGTGTTTAGGTTTTCTCCGTCGATGCAAGAAATTTTTCTCCCCTTCTGATCTGGCTGTGATCTACAAAGCCTTTATTCGTCCAAAACTTGAGTATAACTCTCACATTTGGGCAGGTGCTCCAATAACCCACTTGAGTTTATTGGATAGAATTGAAAAGAGAGCTCTTAAAATGATAGGTGAAAGAACTATACGGAAACATTCTCATCCCTTGAGCATCGTCGAAATGTTTCATGTTTTTCGTTATTTTACCGTTATTTCCATAAACAATGCTCTAGTGAAATAGCCAGTTGCATTCCTCCCCTTAAACAATTCAACCGTAATACTCGCGCTTCTAGGAATGCCCATCAGTTTACCCTTGAGCCCAATTTCGGACGTACTGTTAAGTACAGAGATTCTTTCTTTAGTTGCACTACTCGAATGTGGAATGCTCTACCCAGCTCAATTTTCCCCTCGCATTGTGATCTACAGACGTTCAAAACCAATGTGCATCGGTATCTCCTTTTAAATCCCCTCCAATCTACCTAATCGCTCGTGCTGTGTATATCATCTTAAGGGTAGTCACAACCCCTTTCGCACGCGCTTAATATAAAAAAAAAAATGTTTAAAAACAAAAAAAATTAATATTTTTATAGTTTTGTTCTTTTTTATAAGATTTTTCAAGTGGCCTCAATCAAGTGACGCGTTTTTTTATACCAATTTTTGCAGTCCATTCTTATAATTTGTGAAATTCCTGTGGAATTTCCAAGTTATCTCTTTAAATGTATACTTTTTTATTGAAAAATATATTTACCGACTCACAGGTATCAAAAATTTCCAGGAAAAATATTTCCTACAGGTATTTATCGAGAAAAAAATTCTTGTGTAAATATTGGCCTCAAAAACCTTACTACATGTCTGGCCACAAAAGAAATCTGGCCATCGCTAGACCCTAGGCGCTCTAAAAGTTTGCTATCACTTAGCAGATCACAAATTAGCTCCGTAATAGGTGTCATAACAGGACACTGCCTTATAGGAAAACATGCCACAAGACTTGGCGTTTTCTCAAATGACTTCTGTAGAAGTTGCATGGACGAAGAGGAGGAGGAAACAATTCCTCACCTCCTCTGCACATGTCCTGCTCTTTCACAGAGGCGCAGACTCCTTCTTGGGGACTACTTTTTCAATGATCGAAGCGATCTAGCTAATACAGACATACACTGTCTCTCTCGCTTCATAAAAAGCTCCGAATGGTTTTCGTAATGAGGATAATCTCCTCATTCCTATCATGTGGTATCACAACGGACCTAATTATGGTCTAAGTGTGTCAGCCGTTTTCCTGACAGCCACTTTAACCTAACCTAACCTAACCATTGGCCTCAAACGCAAAATTATTGCAATCTACGAAATAAAGTTAAGGAGATTTCATTTCCTGTTGAAAAATGAAACCAATTTAAAAATGAAATGTCAGCATGACTTAATATTTACAATATTTAAATTTTGAATTGTTATATAAAACAATAAACAAACATAACTTATACTTAGAAAATAGCTCCTATATTCGTTAATGCAAATGCTTATATTAAGCGTATATCTACACATTTCAAGACCAAACCTAAGTAAAAAACCTGAACAATATTGATTACATCAAACAATAAATATAAATATTGACTTTTATTCAAACATTATATTACCATATACCTACTTTATTGCCTAATTCAATTGCTGGCACAAATTCTACCCACAGATCGACACTCAAATATTTTCTTTTTTTGCTGAAAGGAGACTACTTATACGTCGTCGCATCGTTCGTCGTCGTCGGTTGGTCGAATTCCTTTGTCTTCATCTTAATCCGAATTCAGATTAACGTCATCAACATGATTGATGTCTTTGATTAATAATAAAAAAGAAACCGAAACCTGACAGTGATTAAGGAGAAAAATATCTCCACACTTGGCTTACCATCAGATTTACATAAGATAATAAATTTCACCACTGATGATAACGTGACTTATTCAGATAAATCTTTTGTAAATTTCATTTATATAAGAAAAAAATAATTATACTTAGAAACATTCTCAAAAAGCCATTGTCGTCAATTGCAAAAAATAATCTCAGAATTATTAATATCCACAACAAAGCCACAAACTTGTGGTTTTTCATTTCACATGAAGAAAAAAGCACTTTTCAGACGTAGGTAATAATACACGTATATACAATATACACTTAAACATCCTTTCAATTGGGGGATCCTTATATGGCCGAGACCTTGCTTACATGTCACCATCGTAATCAATTGTAAGTTCATTCTTGAAAGTTCATTGTTATCCTATTTATCTTAAATTGGTCTATCAAAAATGGTCTGGTGCGTGCGTTAAGGGAATTATCGCTGTCATTACCATTACCCTCACCTAAAATGACAAGATGCTTTTTAGGATTTTGTGAACTTTCAAACTTTCATTGTGCCAATATACCTACCGACGTTTTAGACCTTCATAATGATGAGGGATCTGATGATTTTGTTATAAAGGGTGATTTAAGTGTTCTATAGTAGCAAAAGGTCATGTCAAAACGTGGAAGAACTTAATGAAAAGATAGATGATTTATGGCGGTCAGTTGCGGCAATATTTTAATACAAAAATGGATGCCATTTAAAATGGGTCAAATGCAATTAAGGTCTTAATGTTCTTGTTAAATAGCAACCGATAAAATTAGTTCAATTATCAATATTTGTAAAGTAACAAATCTTGTAGACACAAAATAAAAGTTAAAATATTGCCGAAACCTCAAGAAAATTAATGCATACAGTTAAAAGACTGCGGAACTGACGCAATATTTAACCATCCACAACATAAAGTTTCTTAAAATCCTCTTATTGTTATTTTGTGAATTACATAGCGCCAGTAGAGGGTAGCGGTGAAACTTTTTCAACTGAAATATTTATTTTCGGTGCTATTTAAGGAAAGCATATTATGACTCAATGATTTTAGGGTATTTTTAATGCTGGTTCTAATAAAAACCCAAACCAAAATGATACGACAACCTTAAAAAATGTTGTAGTCCTTTTTATGTAATTACTGTTTTCCGTTTTAATTCTGCCGAAAACCCTTTGAAGATAATGGTCTGTTAATGAACCAGAATAAGTGTTTAATTTTTCATAAGAACCAAACAATCAGAACACTTCATTAGAACATCTGCGTTGAAATGGAGTTTTTCAAGGGGATTATAATTATAACATCTAGACAAAATTTGTTTTTAATATTTTGTTTGATCTATTTTAGAAACAAACCAAATAAGTGTAAAGCAATTTTTGCTCGTAACTATACTCTGTTCATTTTATATTTTCAGTACAGGGAAGATGGGGTGTTTGCCTTTCACCCTTACTTTTATGGATTTCAATAAGATACCTCTTTTTTATAAAGCTTTTCCATTTTCTATGGTTGCCGCATCGAGCATCATAAATTGGCATATTTCTCTCATTTAAATGTCGGTAGGGTTACCAACTGCTAATTTAGATTTCATAAACAGAAAATTCAAAAAAATTATGTGCAAGTAAAAATAAATCTATCTTTTTCCACACCACCAAGAGGTAAGACAGTAGGCGCGTTTTTTTAAGAGTTCCCTAGAATAGCTTATCTCTTTTAACGTAGAAATAAATCGAAGAAAAAAAGTATAAGTAAATTACAGAATAAAAAATAAATTAAATTAAAAAAAACATTTAATCAGAACGACGAGTAGTTGCTACTGCTACTCTCTTCATTTAAGCTTATAATTAAAGTTGACACTGCTCTTTCAGTAAAAACACCCATTTCCCACTTCTTTGGCTTAATCACCTGCTCAACCTGTTAGACACACCTTTGCCATTTTTCAGAGTCAACCTTCGTAAGTCCTGTTTTTAGAAGATCTTTTACTTCTGCCAGTTTAAAAGACTTATTTTGGGTATACGAACCCTTTCACTTAATTTGAAATGAATTGAAATGAAATTGCAATTAATTAATGAACCGAACTCCATCAAAAACTTGCTAAAATAGTAATTATTCTTAAATACAAAATACACAACAAATATTGTATAGCAGCATTTTAACTGTTTTCCACGAAAAAAATAAAACGAAAAGATGAAGGCAGAAAAACACGAAGTGACAACACTCTTTTCCTTAAACATAAAGTATATGCACTCAAAAGCTTCAATTCTGAAAGCTCCATAGTAAAAAGCAAAGAAAAAGGTATTATAATTTCCATCTACGGACGTATGGTAACTCTGAATCAATGTGTTTTTAAACACATTAAGCGAGCGAGAGGCAAATTATTTGTATCTTGTATCAATCAGTCTCAGAGATCTCTAGCATCCGTAATGAAAGCTCAAGGGGCCTCCAACTGAGCTATAATGCTTCTTATAGAGCTTCAGAGGTCTCTTAAGATCCCTTTTAGCTCTTTCCCACTTTTATCAGTAAGTACAGAAAATTGCGGTTTTTTTAATTTAGTTGTATGCCGGAAGACAGACAAATATAAAGGTAAACAAACAGTGCAAATAACCCTATAGTATTTATGTCTTTCCAAAGTTACCGTTAGAGTAAGCGTTACCTCTGTACAAAATGTAAGTGCATTTGACTTAGCAATTTACGAGATACTCCTGAATAACCCAAAAATATGACAATATTCTGAGAAGATTTTTAAACCTTTTGTTCGTTTAGTGATTTTGTTTGCTTAGACTTGAAATGTAGCTATTTTGAAATCACTTTGACTAGAGTTGGCCTATAAAAGACAAGTAACAATTAGGGCTCGCCACGAGGCGAGAAAAGTCTAGGTCTCGGTATCGGTATCGGTCTTGCAGGACGAGACCGAGACGAGACTACCTTTCAAGCATCCGAGACGACTCCGAGACGAGACTGTATATTTGGACCGAAATTTACAGAGACTCGAATAAATTAAAAAAATCTAATTTCAGGTAAATATTCATTTTCATCTGCATAAATTCAAACGATAATCGAAAATATTTCGTTCCAATAATCAACAGGTTGTCCGGAAATCGTATTTTTCGGAGACGAGACCGACACGAGGCCGTGACGAGACTGAAAATTTTCGATTTTACCGAGACCTAGACGAGACTTACCAAAGACCGTAACTCTTTTAAAACAATGTAACCCATTTTAATTTCACCTACTTCAATAACAAACAAGTAGTTAAAATAAAAGTCCACCTATTTATGATTTTTAAATATTTCCGAATTTATCTCCCCATTAATAAACAGAAAATAAGAACTATCCCACTTATGTGTAAATTAAATTGTTTTTCTACGTACACAATACAAAAAAAGGTCAACACAAATATTTAAGTAGTAAAAAAAAAGAAAAAAAAGAACAAACACACTCCCCCACTTACAGCGTGTGCTTTAATTAAGAGCATCAAATTAAAAGCCTCGCACACACAACCTAGTGAATAAAAGCCAACAATTCGCCCACTCATAAAACAATGCTTGCTGCAAATAGGAAGAACTTTAACATCAGCAACACTCTATGATGCTTGTGTGCCTTGTGCCAGTAGTGTCTGCCTTTGCGAGCGAAAATTTATGTAAATGCACGATATATTTTTTTGTTCCTATTTTGTTTAATTTCCAAGAATAAATAATTTACATTCACCTTCACATTGCAATTGGTGAAATTTATAATTATTCCTTGCACATTGCATTATTACCCAAAATTGAGGGCCAGTAAATCGTGGAGCAAGGCAAAATTTCAAAGCGTTTATTTTCATTTGAGACTTCGAGCAAAAGCAATCGCCAAATGATATAAACGGATGAATTTAATTATTTTTTTCTGATATGTAGCAGTGAAAACGATGGCGATATGGCGCTGCGTTGGAGGTGGAGTGCCACAACATTGATTTATCTATTGACATAGAACCAGGTCTTATAAACACCTCGAAACGGACTCCATATCGGCATCCCAATGTTTGGATATCCAAGTTAATAAATTTGTCCGAAAATAACAAACAAAAGATACTATAATCGGTGGTACAGGAAGTAATAGGTGTGTTTTTTTGGTAGCGCTATCGGCAGTACAGTACGAAGTTTCGCACTATCCGCAGTTGTGATGCGGTTTTTTATTTTTCTTAGGTTGGTATTCTTGGTTAGTTGTCAATTACTAATTGAATAAAAAAAAAATAACCAAGAACTTATTTTGCCGGGTTGTGAGGATATCAAAATTTTTAATTCGATAAAAATTTTGTTTCTATAAATATATGTTGGTTTTATTATTATTTTTACGATTTTAAATCAGTTATTATTTACCTTTTTTTTAGTTTCCATTTGTTTGAAATTTCTTTTGAGTTTTGCTTACTTTTCTTGTGTTAAGATCAAAACAAAAGTCAAGGGATGTGTTCGCAGAGTCCCGATCTAAACTGCCCAATTTTTCCAGAAATCGTGTGAAATGTACACACAGAACGATTTTTTCCATAAGATTTTTTCCTTCATGTTTTTATTGCTGTGATCTTCGATTTTTATTGATATTCACTCACATCATCAAATGAACGGCACACTGACACCGAACAAACACAAAAAACTGGAAAGAAGGTGAAAGAGTACATAAACAGACTGGAAAAATCGTTCCAGTTTTGTGGTACAAACGATTTGATCCCTATCCCTCACGTCCCTTCACCAACGAACAAAAGATCGGCACTGGAAAAATCGTTCAATGTAGACCGGGACAGACTGATCACTTTTGAATTTACGTTTACATGCTAAATCGAGTGGTCGGGTTGAAGTCTAGTTCAGACCTGCATGTAAACGCGTAAATTTAAGCGATTTGTACACAATGAATTAAGACTAACGCGAAATATTCGCTGCGAAAACAAAAAGTGATGCGTTTTTCTTAAAAGAACCCTGTCGAGAAAGCCCTTTTTAAAACGCTTTATTTTCTTGTCGCGTTAGTATGCACCACTCATAAATAGCTGGGTTACTAAAATAAGACATCTAAAAGACCTTATGTCGCTGCTACAAAAACGGGTATATTTGGAAGACATTACACAGCTTTCTATGACACCGAAGCGATAAAAATTCAGCTTTTTTTTTATAAAAATACTGGTGACAGCGTTTTAAATCTCGTTGCGTTTTCGTTTCCTGTTAGTTTGGTTGCATGTAGAACATGAAATCTCAAAAAGTGCTGAAAAGGGTGAAAGGAGTAAAGGGTGTATGCAAAACTGCAAAGATAGGTGGGATTTTAGACGTGCGTCAGAAAATAACTGATCAAAGAGTGCAAAAAATTCATTCTCACTTTTTTATAGCAAAAGAAAGAAACTTTCAAGAGGAATAGCTTTTATATTTATAAAAATAGGGGAGTTCTCTGAGATCGTATTAATATAAACTGGCCAACAAAAAAAATAGATCTATTTTTTTGTCCAATGGAAATTAAGAATTGTAACAACTCCATTTTTTTTTTAAATTAAGCGCGCACTAAAGGGGTTCTTACTACCCTTAAAATGTTTAAACACAGTGTGAGCGTTAGGAAAATAGGAAAGGATTTAAGACGAGATGCCGGTGCACATTGGTTTTGAACCTTTGAATATCAAAATGGCAGGGAAAAATAGTGCCGGGTAAAGCATTCCACATTCTTGTAGTGCGACTAAACAAAGAATCTCTATACTTAACAGTACGTCCGAAGTCGGGCTCAAGGGTAAACTGATGTGCATTCCTTGAAATACGAGTATTACGGTTGGGGAGGAATGCAACTGGCTATTTCGCTAGAGCAGTGGTTATGAAAATAACGGTAAAATAACGAAAGACATGAAACATTGCGTCGGTGTTCGAGAGGTGCAAATGCTTCCGTAATATTTCTATCACCTATCATTTTCATAGCTCTTCTTTGAATTCTATCCAATAGACTCAAGTGAGTTATTGGAGCACCTGCCCAAACATGAGAATTGTACTCGAGTTTTGGACGAATAAAGGCTTTATAGATAACAGCCAGATCAGAAGGGGTGAAAAATTTCTTGCATCGCCGAAGAAAACCTAAACATTTAGCAGCATTTTTGGCAACATCAAATATGTGATCGTTCCACAGAAGGTGGTCTGTGATACACATACCGAGGACTGAAAGCTTTTCGGTTTCCTCAATGCACGAACCACTCATGGATAGTGGCATGAGGGGTGGGTTTCGTGAACACATTCATTGAGACTCAATTTAACTACCAATCGTACCAATTTCTAAAACAAAGCAAACACTATCCAATTCGAGACTCGAATAAAGGTCAAAATTCTATCCGCAGTAGGATATTACTTCTACTTTTATCGGCAGTACGGAGTTGTATTTGTAATACTCGTAAAATCCTACTGCACTGGGGACAGCTTTTCCAAAAAAACACACCTTATATCGAAATTATGGTAAATAGGTATACAGGGCATATAATATAAAATTAATACTGATAGGTATTTAATTGGGAGCGGGTCGTAATACTGTTTTTCAAAATTCTGAATTACAAAATTCTGTGTGGTCAAAATACTGTCGGACCAATATAATAACAATAACATTTCCTCAGAAATTGCAAGAAATTACCTTTTTTAACAATACATTTATGTACACAGAACGTCGGCTTTGAAAAAAGTTTTTATGTTTTTTATTTTTAAATTAGTTTGCAATTTTTGCTGTGTTTTTTTTGTGCGCCGATGTTAAATACACCAGCAATACGGACTTGTAGGTTCATTTTACGTATAGGATTTACTGACAGATTAAAATACATTGCATATAACATGAAAACACCCGTTTCACACAACTTTGACATGAACATAGTACGTACGGAAAAAATAGATCTTGAAAAGTGTTTTTTTTTTTTATTTTTAATAATATTTTCCCACAGTATCAGTTTTTTTTTTTTTTTAATTTAAATTCCCAAATAAACAAAAAAATAAATATTTTCCTTCAAAACAATTACAACTTTTTTTCAAAAATAAAAAATGTATATTTTAAGCCAAATTTTATCAAGACCAAAAAATATTTTTGAACGAATAGTTGTTTCCATAGTAGTTCTGCTTTTGATAGAAATTGCATTTGCCCCATTTCCGCTATTCATTTAATTTACAGAAAATAGATTGGAATCTATATATGTATGTTTCCCATTTGTTTACCTCTGAGCAACATTTTTCAAGCTGAAGAATAAGTTTTTGCATGTGACATTGATTATCTGATTCTCTGACTTCTGAACAAGTAAAAGCTGGATTTATTCGAAAAAAAATTGAAATTTTGTCATGAACGCCCTATTCAACTGACTTAAACATCCTTGAAAATGTTTGGACTTCGCTGTTTCAAAAAGTGTATGAACTCAGAAGAGAGTTTGAAAATGTCTATGTATATGTCTTAATATGAAGTTTTCAGAGAATTATAGGATCAAGTTCGAGATTGGTCTTGATTATTTCTTAAGATTTTGTCACAAAATGGCAGCTATAACTACGGATTAAACCATATTAAATAAACATTTAAAAAAACAATGAACATTTCATTAAATCTTTCCTTTTTTACAAAATGTCTTAATTGCCATAGGCAAGTGACGCAACTATTTACATATGCCCTATTTTTGCAGTTCTCTAACACAATTCGGGAGATTTCAATGCGTTGTCATGGTTGTTTTGTTACCCCTTCAAATTTCTATCATTGTTACAACAAAATAAATTTATACATACACTCTACAACAAGCTAGAGACTAGGGAAAACAGCTTGGGAGAGAAATTGGTTTTGTTTTAACAGATCTACATATATTCCGTTTTTCTTTCTAAACATTTTTTTAAACATTTTGGAACAAATTTACTTAACACTTTCGGGGTTTTCCCCATCATAAAGTAACACAGTTTTGCACAGAGAGAGAGAGAACATAAATATTACAACAACAAAATAGCCAAAAAATGCTTTTTTCTTTAACTCTTGAATATTTTACGAGTTTCCATTACATGAGAATTGAATTTATGATGCAAAATAGGTCTTTATCACCACAAATAGTTCAAATATTTAATTTGATTTCAGAAAATAATTTTTAAACTTTGACAGATAAACAATTTCAGAATATAAATTCTCTCAGAGTATTTCGAAACTGATTCGAAGTAATTTCCGGGGGAAATTGAATCCGAGGGAGATTGACGATAGGAGTATTCGACTCCTGGGAAGAATGAAAATCTGGGGCAGAACAATCCCCTGGAATTGCCGATAACTTGCAAATAATTTCATACTCGGAATTGCTATATTGAAATATTATAATTAAATGTAAGCAATAAATTAATGTTATGTTTTGACATCTTCATTACACGTGTGTTTTTGGATTGAAATTCATGGAAAACTTAAGTTCTAAATTTTAACTGAATACCTCTTGTTTAAAAATTTGCCACCTCAATTTAAATTAACATCTGTTTTCCTGTCAAATTATTTTTTTAAAGGTTTTGTGTAAGAATTATCACATCAAAAACATAAATCTTAAAAAAGTATAGCCAAGTTCTTATATATATAAAAAAACATTTGCGTAACAAGTCAGTCGTAAAAAGTAGTGAGATCTAAAAGTACGTCAAGTTCTAAGTTTATTAATGTTAAATATCAAATTTTATAAGTAGAGGGTTATGGAAGAACCTCAAGATAATCAGAGAAATCTGTTATTTAATCACTACTGACTTCAATTGACTTAATTTACTTTGCAAGTTTTTTTTAATTACCTAATTACTCAATTTTTTAATGAAAACTTTGCCAATAGTCCAGTCATTTGGGCGAAAAAAAGTGGTTTGTCTGGAAAGTTTTGGAGTAGTTTTGAAAACTTTTCATTTTTATAGATTTTGGGGTGCTCTTTCTGAATTTTCATTTTGCCACCTCGCACTTTTGCCGACAACGCAACGCCGCCACTCGAGGTTAAATGTCGAAAATATCAGGTTTTCGCATATAACTCCGAAACGGTAAATGCTATGGAAAAGTATTTCATGCAAAACTTGTAGATTTCTAGATCCCGAAGAAAAAAAGTTATGACAAATTTTTTCCTACAACTCACCGTTAAGAAGATATCGACATTTCAAAAAACGTAAGATGTCACTTGTTCACGTATAACTCCTAAAGAGTTCATATTTTTGAAAACATCTGAATGCAAGGTTTGTACATTATCTAACCCCCTACAGGAAAAAACTATTATTTTTTCCTTAAAAACAATCGTTTTAAAGATATAATTATTTTAAAAGTTTGACAAAAATCATAAATTTCTAGTTTTTCGCTCTTTTTTCTTAAATGACGAAGTTGTCGAAAAAAAACTTAGACTGAACTTGTAGACCATAATATTCTCTAGAAAATAATGTTGACACTTTTTTCCATGCAAGTCATAAGTCGCAAGATATTGGTACTTAAATAGTGTCAAAAGTCGAAGAAATAGGTTTTATGCATATATCTTTTAAATGGCACGTTTTATCGAAAAATTATCTATCCAAAATGTATACATACATAATAAAACCCTATATAAGCTTGCATTAAAATTTTTTTTCCAGCAACCATTTTTACGATATCATTATTTCAAGAAATCACAAAAACTCAAAAATACCGGCTTTAAGCCATTTACTCTTAACTGACGAACTTGACGGAAAATATTTTTTCAACGTTTTTGTTAGATTTTATTATTCTCTATAAGAAATATTAAGACACTTTTTTACATATAACACATCAGTTGCAAGATATTGTGAATTCAAAAAGGGTCAAATTTCGAAAACAGGTTTTTTGAATACAAAAAAATTAAAAAAAAATATTGTGTTGCCTGGAAAGTCTTGAAGCAGTTTCGAAAACTTTTCATTTTTATAGATTTTAGGATGCTCTTTCCGAATTTTCATTTTGCCACCTCGCACCTTTGCCGCTAACGCCGCCATTTTGAAAAAATGGCGATCAAAAACCGTTTGGCGGGCAACATTCAAAATGGCGGCCTAAGCGGCAAAGGTGCGAGTTGGCAAAATGAAAATGCGGAGAGCATCCCAAAATCTATCAAAATGAAAAGTTTTCAAAACTTTCCAGGCAAAACAATATTTTTTTTTTTAATTTTTTGTATTCAAAAAACCTATGTTTTCGAAATGTGACCATTTTTAAAGTCACAATATCTTGCAACTGATGTGTTATATGTAAAAAAGTGTCTTAATATTTCTTCTAGAGAATATTAAAATCTAACAAAAACGTTCAAAATATCTTCCGTCAAGTTCGTCATTTAAGAGTAAATGGCTTAACGCCCACCGAATGTAAAATCTCAAATGTTTAATTTTCGCTTTGGCTGCATGTCAAGTCCTATCGCTCTATCAAATTTCATCATTTTACGACAATCAGAAGTGCTCCTCATAATTGATATCAGTTCTATTCAAATGAGCGGGTGCAATTCCCCGCCACTGAATGTAAAATCTCAAATTTTAAAATTTTGCCTTTGCCTGCTTTTTAAGCCCTACCGCTGTTCAAATTTTCGTCATTCTATGACAATCAGAAGTGCTCTAAACAATTTATATCAATTCTATGTAAATGGGCGGGTACCACGCCCCCTGAAGTATAAACCACAAGGGCTACCGTTGTGCGAAATTATAAAATTCTAAGATGTCAGGAAGTGCTCCATAATTTTGATGATCTGTCAATCAGTGATTGAGGTAGTGAGTCAGTCAATCAGTCGCACTCCGTTACGGTTTTTGCAATTTTTGCTTTCTTATATCTCGGGAACAACTAATGCTAAGGTATTGAAATATGGTGAGTTGCCTAAACCTGGTAATCTTAGCAAGGGATGCGAGTTTAAAAATTCTGACTTTATTGGTACTGAAGTCTGAGGGGGGTCGAAAATCACCTAAGTTTGATCCTGTAAACAGGGTGTAGTACCAGAACTTGGCTGGGCACTACCGTGCGCTTTGATATATAAATAAATAATATATATAAATATATAATATTAATCTTTTATAAACGAAAAATGTTCAATTTAAAATTAAAATATAAATATAAGGCAATGAGTGTGGGGGTCTATGCGTTGCAAGGCCAATCAGACGGTACCTCTAACTATTTCCTTATGTATCTGCATACATGTTTATTATGTAGATAGAGACCACCGCCAAGTTTGAGTCAAATTTAAATATGCTGCCAAGAACATGACGTGAATAAATTCATTCGACTGGCTATGGTGAGGGTAGAAAGAAGAAGAAAACAAAAATCAACCCACCTGGTTCTCATGATCTTTGCTGTGGTTGAGAGATGTACGAGTGTTCCGACAATATTACCTCACAGCTGAGCTACGAGTTATAAATTGCATTTTATTTATAACGCGTTCAAGATGTTCACATCAGGCCTTAACTATATGTAGGTAGGTAGATCTATAGGGTATTGGTTTGGTTTATGCATTTAAGTTTTCTTTCGAAATTTCAGAGCACGTGATATGAGGTTTATAACTCATTGGCATCAGGGAAATAGAAATAAGAAACAAGTTTAATTACACACGATTTACGTTCACACATTTTTAAGAATTATGTGGTCTTATCTTTATTCCAACACACCCCAAGCCAACCTTAAATTCAATGCTCATCTATGGAAGAAACATGTACTCATAGGTATAGCTATTTTAAGTGGCGCTGAAGCTAAGGCAGCAGCAGCTCACTTGTAATTTAATTTACACAATGCAGTAGTGCATCTGTCCATCCGTGAAGTGTGACTGGCTATGAGGAGGGAAGAAGAATAAAGTGTCGGTGTCAGTGTCGGTCCAGGTTGGTATTCGAAGCGTTTAACCCTTCTGCCTTCTGATATTACACCGCAAATAGCTCAGTCGACCGGTGCGGTGATGGCGATACCAAATATCAAAATACCAATGCATCGAGATTGAAGGAAGACACAGTCGTTGTTCTTTCGACTACATCAACAAGCTGCTAATGAAAAAATAACATTTTAATTTAATTTCCTTAATGAAGTGAATGGTTTTCTCGTGCTGAGTTCACATTATTGAGTTGGATACGAAGGAATGTGTAATTTATTTAGTATCTATCTACATTATAAGAAAACTATTTTGATATGAAGTTTTGCATATGATTGAATTTTGTTGTCATGATTCATGAAGAGAAATCTTAATGAATGATTCTCCACTTTTGATTGATATTGATTTATTATTAAAGAGATAGAAACTGAAGTGCTACTGATGTTTGAGTTGTTATAAAATGTCATAGATTACACCCCCCAAACAAAAACGAAATGACAATAAACAACCAGTCGTAGACAATAATATGTAATTTGTAGACAAAATTGTTTAAAAATTCAATACAACAAAAAAAAGTACGTATACGCCCCAGTGTACCATTTAGTTTTTAATCAGGGATGTAATGAATTAGGGAAGAATCTTTTTTTCTTTTACATGCTGTTTGAAAAGTGTACGCACAATAGTTGAGTGCACACAGTATCCGGTTATTTTCTCGGTGCATAATTTGTTTTATGTACAGGGTTTTCAGTAAACAATGGATAATGGACCTTGCAACAGGTCTCAGGTGGCTTTAATATATTTCTGAAAAAAATATAAACACAAATTTACATTGGTACTCTTTGGTTAGGCCTAGGGCTATTTTTTATTTTTTAATTTAATCTTATGTAAATTGTAATATGGTTCTAAAGACTTTAATTAAACTCTGCGCCTATGCCTTAAGTTATTGCAAACCTTTTTTTTATGTTTTAACCAAATAATTAAAAAGAATTAAGTAGGATTTTATTATGAATTAAAGTTGTCACGCTGCGAAGACAACAATTACCATTGAACATTTTGAATAAACAACAACAACTTCCACTGAGATTTAGCTTAGCATGTGGCTTAGGTAGCGCATGGTTTGGATGTCAGCTTCCGAATACTAGTCATAGTTGATGTCTTAGGTTCAATCACTATGACGGGCAAAGCTTTTCAATTAAAAATTATTAACATTATTAAGACTGAGCACCACACAAGAAGTCTGATGATCGGGTTGGCACTCGTGAAATAGCTATAACTTCAGCCAAAAAAGAACTTGGTGGTAGAACCCTTAAGTTGTTGTTGTTTCATTCAAAATGTTCAACATTAAATAATTTTATTTGTTATTTATTTCTTCTTCAGTGAAATCGTGCTATATGGTAGAATACTTTAAATATAGAGATTAGAATACATTGATTCTTACCAACTAAAGGTTTTATAATATAGAAAATTCATTTGAAAGTGGAGATTATTGTTATTAAATATATAATGAATTACAATTATCTTCAAGAAAATTGCCTTATTTTGTGCTAGCTAATTCTTGTAATATGTATGTACATATTAATACGCTTAGCAAAACCTAAGCAAAACCTAACGGTACAAAGATTTAAAATAAAAAAAAATAAATATTTTGTATGTACCAAGCCAAGATACATATAATACAGAGGTAATATCATAAGCGTGTTCATTTTTGTTCAGATCTGCGCATGTTGTCAAAATCAATAGTAAAAAAATTGAATTTCAAACAATCACCAAAAATTTGTTTTTGTATACTGTATACTTACACAAAGGGCAGCCATGTTAAAATTTGAAAAGCTGCGCCTGATAAAACCTTAGATATGTGTACTGTGTGTATGTACAACGTACATACATACATACATATGTTTCACAGTATTTGTGTGAAATTAAAGTTTATTTGATATTGTATTTCTCAATATAAACTTTTTGTTTAGGTGTTTCCCAGGGCCACTTCATAGACGATTTGTTGCAAGATTATAAAAGTTAACAGTCAGAATCAATGTTAAGACAATCGCGAACAAATTTAGCTATTCATATACATTTTGGATAAGCTTTGATATCATTGCTGAAAGCAAACATCAGCACTTCTAAAAGAGTAGGTTAGGTAAGTTTAAAATGGCTGCCAGCAAAAAGCTGACACACACCATTTGTTGTTCAATTGTGATACCACATGAATCTAAAGTTTTCTCCCTACTCGTTAAAACCAATTGGTGCTCTTTATAAAGCGCGCAAGACTGTTAATGTCCGTGCTTGATAGATCAGTAGGATCATTGAAGAAGAAATCTCCAAGATGGAGTTTACGTCTGTGAGATAAGTCAGGACACGTACAGAGAAAATGAGGAATAGATTCTTCCTCCTCTTCATCCAAGCAGCTTCTGCAAAAATCATCAAACTCGCCGCCGCGTAGTGTGATTACCTATGAGGCAGTGTCTAGTAATGAAACCAATTATGGAGCTGATATGCAATCTGGTCAAAGATAACAAGTACTTAGAGCGCTTCAGGTCCAGCATTGGCCAGATATTTTTAGTCGCCAGACAAGTGGTGATGTTGTTCCACCTAAGGTTTGTTCTTCTTATAGCATCTTGCTTCAGCCTTAGTTTCCAAGTAGCGATAGGTATACCGATATCTGGCTTGTCTGGTAGAACAGGTAATGTTGTTCCACTTTTGGCGAGTTCGTCAGCCTTACAATTTCCCAGAATGTCCCTATGGCCCGGCACCCAACAAAGTTGAATATTGAACTGCTGTGCCATCTCTATAAGAGATGAGCGACAGTTTGAGGCTGTTTTAGAGTTAGTAGAGACAGAGTCCAGAGATTTCAAAGCAGCTTGGCTATCTGAGAAGATACGGATATCCGAGGTTGATATCACGTTTTCCTTGAGCCAAGACAAAAGAGTAACATTTATTTAAAAAGAACCATACTTGCCTGCATAAATAGGGCTTGAGTGTGGGAGTGATTCAGGATGTTTACTTTCACGAACTCGCGGTGAGTTATTCTATAAACCTTATTTGAAACGCAAAAAAAGTTATTGTTAAATTCCAAAATAAGTACATTCGAGAATCCACCGGTAAAGCTTAGAGTTTTTTCAGCAACATTGGTAAAAGTCTGAAATGTTTTGTTTTCATAATTCATTTTGAACGTTTTGCACCATTTGCACACCTGTCCCTTGGGTGCCCCGCTTCAGGGGATCCAGATCTTATCTCATTTATGTGTCCTTTGTCCAGATCCAGATCTTATCTCATTTATGTGTCCTCTGTCGTGCTCATGCAACTTTTTTTAAGCATACAAAAGACCAATAGTTATTTGAAGTTTTGGTATGTAGGTACTCGCCAAAAAATGATATTTAGGACAAAGATTGGGTTAACTTAAATTAAGGGTAATGTTTGCTTGAGTACTTTTAAAAATTCAAAAACTTATGCTAGGTTTCCACTTGTCATTTACCAACTGACGAAAGACCTATTTTTGCGTCTTAAAACAAAATGATAATTGGAAATACCCTAAAATTGCTTGTCTTTGAACTTTGAAGGCAACGAATTTTAAAAACAAGTGTAAATAACTGAATTGACCAACGAAATGTCACTTTGTCTTTGATAAACAAAGAAAATTTTTGTCCAACTTGATTTATCCTTTGTCAATGAAAGACACTGATTTGACAGCTTAAATGCAGTTTAAATAGAAGTGAATATTTTTTTAATTTGAAGTTATTTTTTTTTTTTAATTCGGTGGGTAAAAGAAATTAATTCCGTAAAATGAGTGACTAGAATTAAGTTATTCCAATCCAGAGGATGATAAAATTTTATAAAAGCTAAAAAATAGATTTATGAAGGTTAGACCTGGAGTGGACAACGAAGATGACCGATCTTTAATTTAAAAAGTCCTGCAGTTCAATAAATCAGGAGAGTGCGCTTGAAATGGTTGGAAAACAGACGAATATAAATTTCAGGTGTCATATACTATTTTTTGATTTTGCATAGAACATAATGTAGTTGAAGTTTATTTTACTATATATTTATTTTTTTTTGTAATGAAAGGGGTAAGCAGAAATAAATGAAATGATAACAAAATAATAACAAATATACAAAGGTGTAGTAGGTACTGATGAGACAGAGTAAGCTTTTGCAAAACTGCAAATAACTTTTTTCTTTATGAAACTTTACCTATGTATCTGTTTTATAAAAAAAACTCCATCATACTCGTCTACACAAATTTCATCGAAGATCTCATTGACCATGAGTGTCAGTTCGGAAAAGATCAATGCAAGTGGAAAAACTTGTCAATGAACTGACAAAGGCATCTGTCAAAAATTCTTTGTCTTTTTTTTTGTTTTTTATGTGTTTTGTATGTTTTTTGAATATTAGCAATTTTTGTCTGAACAACTTTTTTGGTGTCAATTGTGATTTTGTTTATAATCTGAGGAGTATTATTGTGTTGCGAAATGTGAAATTTTGTGACAAATATGGGAAAACTGTGATGAAGAATCCGGAGATAAGGAGACCGATGATGAATTTGGATATAAGGAGACGATGGCGAATTGAGTTGACGTTAAATTGACTGTGGAGGATTAGATGCCATAATTTCAAGACTAACGCTCTCTTTTTCTTTCGTCAACTGAGGCAATAACCAGAAGGTTAAATTATTATTATTTAATAAATATTGTTGGGGAAACTTAAAAAATTTAAATAAAACCTTTTGGGAACCAGGCTCCACGCTGAAATAAATTTATTTGTTAATCAGACTTTTATTCTTCATTATTATTTTCACTATTATATTAGGATTGTTCAGTGAGGTTTTTTTCATTTCAGAACAGAACAGAACTGGATAGAACAGAAATGTCAGACAAGATAGAACAGGCAGCTGTCTGACAGGTGTAATTGTCAAAAAAAAATTTAATTTACTTTTCGAGTTTGGTGGATAATCAAGAAATACTTTTTATTAAAAACTTAAAAAAATTCAAAAATTTAACATTTAATTTAATTTATTTTGTATCATAAACTATTCTCCTTCAACTAAGACAGACGCTTCCCAAAATCAATTTAATCTTTATCTATTTAATTTCATACAAAATGCCGCTAGGTACTCTTCACAAACATCAAATTTCAAGTGTTCTTATTTTGTATATTAATTCTCATTCAAAGAAACCGCATAGCCTACTTAGAATCGTTGATGAGATTGGAATTTGAACACGAATTATTATCTCATCCTCTGCCTACAGTATTGTTTTTTTTTTTTAAATATTTATTTGTTTACTTCCAAAGTAAAAGCACAAAGAGCCACGACTTTTGTTAAAAAATATCAACTTGCAACTGACAGCAGCTGATTTTGACAGTTGTCACAAACCTGTTCTAAGTTATTCAACCTATAAAGTAAGAACAGAAAATTCTATTCTATTCTGTGACAAACTGTTTGGAACAGACTCACTGAGCAGCAAATCAGAACAGTTTGGAATAGAAAATTGTCATTGAACATCAAAAACTTGTACTTTTCTGTTCTAAACTGTTCCAAACTGTTCGGAACAAAGTCGCTGCACAAAGCTAATAACTACTTAATTATCTTTGTATTTTCTTTAACTATTTTTGACTTATTTGAAAATGATAAATATATTTTAATGTTTTTTGTAATTTCCTTTAAAATGGCTGCAAGACGCACTCAAAGCGTTAATCTTTGAGTGCGTCTTGCAGCCGCATTTGGACCCACAGCCCAACTAACAATTTAACTTGTTTAAGTGTCTACACAAGCTATTTTCTAGTTTGTATAGTAACTAATAAAGACCTTATGCAAATCAGTTTGGCGCACATTATACAAGCTATTTCATTTCCTTTAAGACCTTTGACCAGAAGTTCTATATAATTAAATAGTTTTCCATGGAAAGTCTTATTGATAAAATAAACAAAGCAAAACAGTGCTATTGCTCCACTAAACAAGTTGTCTGACTTTTATAAGACATTCACTTTCAGGTCGCATAAATAAAATGACTCATATTGTAAGGCCTTACAAAGGCCTAGTAAAGCAGTGTGTTATTTAAAAAAAAACCGTTGCTTTAAATTTTATTATTATTATTGTTTTTATTTTTCCTTCCATTCTCCCATGACTTTAGGGTGTTAGAACCGCTTTTCTAATTATTCTGAAATGTATAGAAATTTATTTTATTTGAAAATATTCAACTTTTACTCACATTAAATTTCAGAATCCAGGGATCGAACTCAGCTCCTCTCTATTAGTAAGCCACTACGCAACACACCAGGCCAATTGGTAATATACCATACGCGTGTAAAAATTTTAATGAGTTGATACTTCAAGCCCAAAAAAATCAAACTAAATTTTCATTAAACATTGGTACCCATAACAGGGTTTTAGAAGATTGAATTTAAAGTATTAATCATGAAATTCTTTAAGTATTTGAAAATTATATACCATAAGTTAAGTATTATATTTTAAACACACATTAACATAAGGTATTCATGCCCTTTTTTATCGTACCGTATTTTTGAAAAAAGTTCGTATATAGTTTTTTTTTCAGGCAAATAGATATGTGCGATGCAGTAGTGTAATTAAGTTGCTTTATTCTATCAAAGTCTCACCTAAGGGGAGAATTAGGTTATATTTCATTTTCCGATAAACCTAAGTTTGTTTTCTTATTAACAAAATACAAAAGATATAATTTAGGGAGGCAATAAATGTAAAAAAAAAACAAAAATTTCCTCTTTTTTCTTAGCTTTCATTTTTGATTTTTGTAAGCAAGCTATTAACAAAATGCAAAAGCTATACATTTCAAAGGGATGGCAATATATGTCACAAATATAAATTCTTGATTTGTATAAGTTTGCTATTAACAAAATGCAAAAGCTATAATTTCATTACGGAAGTCCAACATAGAGGTCACAACCAAAGCTAAATTCCCGCTCTATATTAAACTAATTTTTGATTTCCTTAAGTTTGCTATTAACAAAATGCAAAAGCTATAATGTTTTCTTACGTAAGTCAATAAAGTGCAAGTCCCAATCGTGCAAAATGTTTGATTACCGTCATCAGTCTTGTTATGCACCGATTTCAAAAATGAATCTCGTTTTTTTTTTTTTTTTAATTTTGGTGAAGTGGTCAATGAAAACGAAGGATACTAGAGTTTACTCTTAAAAACGAATTGAGGCTATTAGGAAAAAAATATGAGAACAATTTTTTTTAACTTGTTGGAGTTTTATATACATTAAACAAATGTCTTGCATGACTTCACTTTTGAGGAACTCAAACTAAGATATTTTCATGCACAAAATTGCAGAAGCAGATCTTATAGTTTTTATTTGTTTCATGCTAACAAATTAAGGTAAGCGTGTGTTCAAACATTTATAATATGCTTTATAAATTTATGAAAATTCCGTTCTTCAAAACGATATAACAACACCGACTAAAATCAAAGTAGTAGCCCGTAGCGTAATGGCTAGTGCGTTCGACTGTCACGCTGGAGGTCTGGGATCGCTTCCCAGCCTCGTCCACCTAAAAACTAACATTTTTTTTTCAGGGTTACTGCCTCTTGCGAGGAATTGACAAATCCTCCAAGAGTATCACTTGTCACGAATAAGTGCTTCTCGTCTAGCCGTTCGGATTTGGCATAAAATTGTAGGTCCCTTCCATTCCTGTCGAAAGGCGCACACAGGAATGGTTGCGAGTTGTTAGTCACTAGGCCCTGGTTCTTCATGAGCCGTTGTGCCACCCAATTACTTTCTTAAACAAGCCGTGGAGGAGTTGTCTGTAATGACTTTCATCTGAATGTTCTATAAAAGCTATTATTTTTCTAGCTAAAGCAACCAATTTCGGCAGGCCTTAAAAAAGTCTCCGTAGAACTCATTACATGAAGTCTCATATAGAAACAAACTTAAAGGCACCAAACAAGATATTTTGAAATAAATAAATCGTTAAATGCTTGACTGCGTTATTTAGCCTTAAAATTATTCTATGTTAGTCTATGTCAATTCTAAAAATTGGACCTTATACAAGTTAAATTGTTAGTTGGGAGACAAGATCTTGAACCCCACATTCATATCTAGGGCGCTCAGCTCTTTAAATAAATACAATTTTGGTACCTGGGTTTTAAGAAAAAAATCCATTTTCAATGCAGAATTACGTTAAAGCCCCAACCTTGAAATGCCAGACTTTTATATTTTCATATGAATGGTGTGGACCTATCTTCCACACCCAAAAATTGCTGTGGGCTCTCGGTCTAATATCTTTACTCAAACGATTTTATTTTAGAAATTTGTACTTTCTTAAATGCACTTATAAACTTCTTCAAAAAAACCACAGAATTCCGTGAACATTATGTAAGTAAATTTCCCTTTTCCGATGTAGTGAAAAATTCACCCTCATTCAACGTATGTATCCTGATTTATGGCGTATTATTTATTATTAATGTGTCGCGTAACACGCAAAATCTGTCGGTGAACATGGTTTACATTCAACTTATTTGGAACAGAGCATAAAAAACTTCGTTCGTGTCAATGTTGGGGTTGTTAGGTTTTGCAAAAATAAAGTAAAATATGCATATTTTGAATAAGGTACCAACGAACTTTACCAACATTTTATATATTTTCCAACCGGTTTCAAACTAAATCAATTTTTTGTCTATGAAAATATTTAATATCACGTTCCTGTGACAACTTCACATACCTACCTATAGGAAAATTTAATTAAAAACCAAAAACCTTAAATAGCTTTGCTCTTCATTGCACATTAAGTACCTACACTGCAGCTGCGTTTTATTTCAAAATCAACAAACAATCTGGTTTCCAATTGACTTGACTCCGGAAGGGATATCTCTACTCTACGAATACTGTCCTCTCCACTGCATTGTGCAAATACATAAAGTGAAAAAAAAAAAATGAAATCCTCAAAATTGATGCAACAACTCGTCCCTTTTTCGGCTTTTTTTCAGGCATATATACCAACAAATAAACAAATAAACGTTAGCCCCAAAAGCCATCTCAAAGAAGTAGGTACCTAACTTTTGAAGTGTTTGACGTTTTGTGTGCATTTCTCTTAGGTACCTATAAAAAAACAACTTGGGTACTCCTCGTATTTTTGGCAAGCAGCCATTCCCTATTCCAGGGGACTTTGACCCGGTTGTTGCTGAATTTACTTTTTTTTCTTCGCATTCAGGTGGTTTTGTTTTGTTAGTGGCTTCGGTCGGAAAGCCTTTAAAGATACTTTTATTTTTCATTAGCTAGATAGCTCGCTCTCTGTTGCCAAATGGGACAAGTTGCACAAAAATACCTCAAGCTAAAGATATTATGTATGTATGAAAAGTGCTTTTCCTTTGCGTTGTGTCGTCATGGATTGTGATTGTGACTATAAAACAACTACAACAAAAACAAAACACAATTTAACATTTGTGTCGCTTTTTGTACATCTAATTGTCTGTCTAGCACTAGCGCCACACATTTTGGATAAGTGGAAACTTGTAGACTGGGTCTGTTTGTGCCAAATGGTTCTTTTCTGAGTTTTTTAAGAATACATCTAGATGAAGGTACATAGTATCTTTGTATTCTGCAAATAACAAAAATTCTATTTCCCATTTTGCCTGCAAAATGTAGACAATATTTGAGAAACATGCTTCAGATATTGTACATATGATATTTTTTTTTTGTCATTTTTGCATCTGCAGTTTTAGATGAATAAGTCAGGAATAATTATGTCAAAGGAGATTTTTCACCATGTCTTCTTTTATTCTAAAGCTTAGATGTAATTTTAGAATTTATGTACATATTTTTTTGCCACGATAATCATTTGTCTAATAAAACCTGACAGAATGGTATATGTGTTTGCATGCTGTCAATTGAGTAATTGCAAACATCGCTACAATTACACAATTAAGTCAACAAAAATAAACACAAATTGGAAGGGACTCTGACGGTGTGAAGAGGGTTGAAGCGGTACTGATGCTCATCATAATGCTCATGCTAGTGTGCCTTCATCTTTGGATTTATTTTTGTTAGAAAAAAATAACACAACATTAAATTATTTTATATTCAAAAATACGTACCTACATAATTTAACTTCGTACATTATTTTGGGAACGAGTATACTTGTGAATTTATTATAGCGAGAGAATTTTGTCTGGCAAGGTTTAAGGATTTCTAATTTTAATTTATTGTTTTGGAAAGGAACATGTACATGTCCTTCGGGCATAACAACTTTTGAGTATTATACAATTTATTAAGATGAAAACAAAATTTCGTTTTTTTTTTGTATTTTTAAAAGAACTTTGTAGGTAAGACTTTTTAATAGAAATATGGTTTTATTCCTGGTGTCCCAAAGGCCCATAAGAGGTAATTTTCTTGTTTTCGCTCCCTTTTCGACTTATAACGGTTTTTATGATTTTTGGTCTCGTTTCTTTAACTGACTTAAACTTTGCCAAAATACAACCGATTCCTCAATTTTTGTTTTGTATTAACAGAAAAACGCCTTGCAGTTTTTATACGTGCTACATTTGGTTTCTATGCGCGTAACGCTTTTCTCGCAATTTATTATCAAACCCATGTCGTTTTTTAACTTTGGTATAGTTTTTTATTAAAATAGAAGATAGTTGAAAAAAGTTGTGTCACGTATAAAAACTGCTAGGTGCCCTTGTGTTAAAACAAATAAAAATTCAAGAGTCGGTTGTTTTTTGTCAAAATTAAAGCCAAACAAGACCATAAATCATACGCACCGTTATAAGACGGAAATGAAGCGCAAACGAGAAAATTACTTATTAATTTTTTCGACCTCAAATTACTCAGGAAACCATGGTTTTCGGCTAGGCCGGTGACACCGTGTATACATGTTTTTTGGATTGGACTGGCAACTCTGCTGTGAAAGTGAAAAGTTGAATTTAAGTATCGCTCCCGAAAATTTTATTTGAAAAAACAAAAAAACATCAAAAACATCATAATTAATTTAAAAAGCGAACATTTTAAACTGAATTAATCTAACAACCAAATTATAAGCCGATTTAACTTCAGGTAACACTATTTAAAACTCAAAAGCATTTATTTTGATTTGCGAGCAGTCACATGACCGACAACAAGAGAAAAATCTGTCATACATCTCCAGAGGACTTTACCCATCAAGCCACAGATTCTAATAACAGAACATCAAAAATTTATAAAACACATACAGTAATGTCCATCTCAACATCAGATTTGCAAAAAATTAAATCAATTGTTGATAGTTCTCTGCAAGTAGAGCTTCTTAAGGCAACATCAAATCTAGCTACCAAGGAAGATCTTAACAATCTTAACATCGAGATAAACATCCTGCGGCAACAAAATGAAGATCTCCCGTAAAGTTCAGCAGTTTGAAGACAGATGTTGTTTGCTTGAGGATGAGCTCGAGGCGCAAAGTAGGGAAATAAAAGGCAAAAATATTATTATTTCAATACCAAATGACGCCAATATTGACCCAAAAGAAAAAATACAAAGTGTCACTCAACTCCTTCTTGGAAATGAAAATTCGCAAAGACTACAACCACCGTTAAAAATAAGTGAAAACAACCACATAATCAAAATGAAAATTAACACTGGGTCCACTGAATCGGCCATGATAATGCTTAAGAACTCATCCAAACTTAAAGGCACAGGTGTTTATGTACAAAGAGATCTCACAAAGCAAATGCAATTAAAACGAAGAATCCTGCTCGAATACAGAAGAATACTCAAAACAAATAAACAACAGTTAAAATGCAAATGAAAAATAATGCTCTTTTGATAGAGGGAAAATCTTTTTATTTAAACAATAATAATAACTTAAAATTTAATGAAAATGACGGCGAACTAGAATTGCAACAAATGTTTGGACAATTAAACTTTGAAACTGTCAAAACAATTTTTTTGAATTGATTTTTATTGAGTCTTTAAATACAAATTACAGAGAAGTACAATTCAAAGATTATTATTAGCGAAGCTATTATTCTGCGGCTATTGAGTATTGCCTGCTTTATCTTGTTGTAATATAGATTATAAAGAATGCCTCGTGGCTGACAGTTGAAGACTGAATTTGCTCATGCTCAGGAGCAATAGTGTGTTATATTGACGTATGGTCATAATATGAATACAATACAAGTAGATAACTTAAAAACTATGGGAACAAGAGAGATGCATAGATGGTATGCATCATGTCCAGTTCTCAGGTACGAGTACACCAGGTGGTGTTTATTTTGAATATTCTTTTAAGGTTTAAAAAATAAAAATAAACATGAGATTAAGACATTTTTCGAGTTAGAATAATTGTACGAATACAAATTATATGAAAATTGAAATTACATTGTTAGATGATTTTAGTTTTACAAAACAGGTTTTGTGAATAATGAATAGGTAAATATATATATATAAATAAATACCTTTAAATTCGAGGTTGCAATTGTTGTTATTTCAAGTTTTGTTTGAATTTTGTAGTAATATTTACGACAGTTATGTAAATAAAGATAATTAGTTAATTCGGAACCATTGGTTATGATTATATAAAGATACATCTGTTCAATTATGGTAATAAATCATATGTAAAAAATTAACTAAAAAATACAATATTATTAGTAGAGTTAATAAAAGTAAAATAAAAGAAGGGGTAAGTTCTGCCCGAACAAATAAAAAGTTATCAATAATAATAGATATTACAAGGAAGTGCATCATAAATTGCTTGCAGATGTCTGGCTGTTGCAATTAATTAGATATTCAGCCGCGATTTTGACCAGAGAGGGTCTTACAATAAAAAGGCAGGGGTAGATCTGCAGGGGTCGAGTCAAGGTCCAACAAGGAGATGTCCACCGCTGTCAAATACCTCTCCATGGCCCCAAGGGCACCGGACTGATTAGAAGCAATCTCTCTAATGAGATCATTATTCGAGAATCCAAGCTTAGAGATGGTGTTTTTCAATAAATACAAAGAGTATCTCATTATCGGAATGGTGTTAGTGTCGTTGTATATAAACGAATTTGAGTAGCGTTTTGTGAGAGATTGGAAATTTTTTCCCGCACAGAATCGTAGTATTTTTCTTTCAAGTCTTTCAACTTCGAGGGCTACTGAGGGCGAAATTGCAAACCAAACTGGGAAAGCATACGTTATTATGGGTCGGATAAGGGACTTATAAAACAGCATCTTAGAGCCTTTGCTAAGTGCTCTGTGTTTTAGAAAAGGTGTTAGGGCATTAGTGACTTTAAAATTTACACCCAGGTATTTGATATTATTACTAGCTTTTATGGTATGTCCGTTGATTTTAATCGAGATATGTTTGCTTTCTAAAACCGTGCTTGCATGACCTTTACCACTCGCATTTCTGAAGCAGATCATTTCAGTTTTGGGAATATTTATGGTAATACCCCAAGTTTTATAGTAATCATTAATAATGTTAATGTGTTTTTGAAGGAAGTGAGCAGCTGAAATTGGAGATCTATTACTGGTATAAGCGATCGTGTCATCAGCATAAAGAAGGCTGATAGACTGAGAGCTATGCTCGGAGTGGGTGTGAGGGAAATCGTGAAGGAATAAGTTGTAGAGATGGGGACCCAAAATCGATCCCTGGGGGACTCCTCTATCACTCTTACAAATATTGGACTTAGTACCTTGAATTTGAATGAAAAATGACCTGTCTTGGAGGAAACTATCAATGAGATGAACTATATGAGGCTGGAAGTTAAGACTATCAATTTTTGCAAGTAGGCCGGTTCTCCACACGCTATCGAACGCTTTTTCCAGATCAAGAGAGCAAGCAACCGTGCAGCGCTTCTCTCTCAGGTTAAGTGTAACATCATTTTGTAGTTTTAAGAGGGCTTGTACGGTAGAGTGACCACTGCGAAATCCGAATTGGTAGTCCGTAAGCGGTTCAATGGGGTTTTCAATTGGAGAGTTGAGGTTATTGAGAATTATTTTTTCAAGTATCTTACCTATATTGGAAAGAAGGGAAATGGGTCTGAAATTGTTAATTTCAAAATCATTATTCTTCTTTTGGATAGGCAGGATCTTGGCGATCTTCCATGAGGTTGGGAAAAAACCGTTGTTTACACAGTTGTTTATTAGGATAGTTAAAAATTCAATAGCTAGTGGAGAGAGTTTTTTAAGGGCAAAGTTGGAAATTCCATCAGGCCCAGACGATTTTTTAGGTTTAGTCTGATTGATAATGCTCGAAACATCATCCGTATCTGTAAAAATATGCGAAGCACAGGGATTTAGGGAAGTATTATCTTCGTTGAAGATAAAGATTCTCTCAGGCCTAGCTAGTCTGATATTATTGACAGTGGCAATAGCCTCTTCAGTAACACGGGGATTGAAAACGGGAATCTTTTCAGAGTAAATGACTTTAAAGTGCTCTTCAAAAGCGTCAGCAATACTTTTTTCATTATTGAGTACAATGTTGTTCGTAATCAATTTTCCACAGGAAAACGATTTTTTTTTACCGGCTAATCTGAAGAACTCCTGGAAGGCTTGAGGACCGGGAGTTATTTTTTTTAAACTGTTGCTCAGCTGTTCATTGAGCCACAAAGAGATTTGTTCCTGGATAATTTTATTAAGTAAAGAAATTCTATTTGATAATTCTTTATACTGAATGCAAACTCTATTAAAGTTGTTGTGGTAGATATGTTTAAGCCGTCTTTGCCAGGAATGCTTTATTTTGAAAAGTTTTTCAATGTTGCTAGGTAAACTGTTGTATTTTTTAGATGAAAATGCTGTATTGGTCGAGTGCGCTTCAAGACAACTGAGAAGAGCTTGGTTGAAAACTGAAATAGATGATTCGATGTCCCGATTAGAAAGGCAGAGAGAGTTAGGAGGAAAATTCTCAAGAAGAAAGTTGTCCAACTGTTCCCTAAAGCAGCCCCAATCCGTGTTTTTAAAAGATCGCCCACAAGGTGGGTAAAGCAAGGGAATATTCGTTTCTGTAAGGACTAGATCCAATACCAGAGGAGAGTGTTCTGTGAAGGAATGTAACGTGAAGGTATCAAAATTTTTATTTAAGTAATCAAGTAAGTGGTTCGAAACCAAAAAATGATCTAAGTATGAGGAACTCCTAGGAAGAGTTGGCGTAGGAGAAGATATTAATCCTAAAGAAGGATTAGATGATTGGAGCCAATGCACAAGAGACTTACCATTAAGATTAACAGTGGAGTCCCCCCAGTCAGTGCTCCTAGCGTTAAGGTCTCCTCCCAAGATAGCCCCATCAAAAGTGTTAGCTAGGGAATCAATTTTGTTTAATTCATTAATGAGAGATGCGGTAGGACAATTGGAGGGAAAATAAATTGATCCAATAAGGATTCTTTTGGCTATATCATTCTTACGTATATTAATACAAAGAAAGAGGCAAGGGTATAGAAGTTGGTAAGAGCTAGAATTAATGTGTTCATATTGAATGTTGTTTTTAACGATTACTGCAACGCCTTGAAGTTTGTCGTCCCTAATAACATTAAAGGAGTCCAACTGAACTTTATGTTTAGAGTTCAAGTGCGTTTCTTGAACAAACGCAATTGAAATATTATTAGCCAGAAGAATTTTTAGAAGTTCTATTCTTCTGGCATGCGCTATCAAGGACGTAATGTTAAAGGTAAGTGTTTTTAGATTCATATCGTCGAGGAAACAAGAAGTTGGTTAACCAACTCCAAGTAAGCGAGTTTCATATTTACAGTAGATGTAAAGTTGTTAATATTAGCCATAAAGTCTTCGATTTTTTTGACTAAAGTACCCATGTCCACTCCAAATAAATCTTTGGAAAGATCCATAAACTGGTTTATTACGCTCTTCTTTTGAGAGTTAGGTTGTGAAAAGGTGATCTTGGGCTTGGTCGCTTTAGGGATGGAGTTTAAGTCATTAAAGTGACTTGCGTAGGATATACCTGGCAACAAATCACTATTTCTAGTAGGTTTCGGAGGTATGGAACTAGTGTTATTTTTGTTTTTTGCTTGGAGAGAAACTCTGTCCCTACTGGATTTAAAATCCTTGAAAACTTTGCAACCTCTGAAGTTGGCAGGGTGGTCATCACCACAGTTAATACATTTAGCTTTACTAGATTCCGATCTGATTATCGGGCAATCTCCTGGCTTGTGAGTGTCAGTGCATTTAACGCAATTATAATTGTTGGCACAATTTTTGGCTAGGTGACCAAACTGTTGGCAACGCCTACATTGGAGCGGGCCATTATTGCCTCTGGGTTTTTCCCAAGTAATCTTGGCATTGAAAAGGAACCTTATGTTGTTAACTGCACTGGCACTCGAGCCAGGAATCAGCCGAACCAGAAACAGATTGTAGTCAAGACCAAGTTGTCTTGATCGAATGGTTTCGAACTTGGTGACCTTGTCCACACAAGGAGCTCGAAGCTTGAGTTCGTCAAGAATTTCTGCCTCTGAGTAATCAGACGTAAGTCCCCATAATACCAAATTGGTAGTCTTATCTTCTTTACAGGTATATGAGTAGGCCCGAACGTCTTCGTTGGACCTTAACACTGACATTAAATCTTTATGAATGGAGGGATTATCTATGTATAACCTACAAGTGGAACCACGATGCACTAACTTATAATTAAATGAAAGAGATTTCTCCTTCATGTCAGAAATAAGTCGACGGTAGTCGACATCAACCATAATAATAGGAGGGCAGAACTTACCCCTGAGCAGTTTTTCTTCTGATCTAACTGCATTAGTGTTGGTGTTAGTTGTTGAGGAGTCCAGCGACGCACTCGGATTAGCAGCTTCATCCACGGAAGTTTTTGTGAGAATGTCCCTCGGTGCTAGATCATTGATGGTGGTTTGCGTAGGAATGGTATCCAGCCTAGGGTTCTTCGCAGTTCTTTTAGTGTTGATCTTCAGGTCCTTTAGGAGCGAGAATTGGTTTTCACTAACCTCACTTCGTTGCATCTGTGTAATAACTGGTGCAACGTTATCCTGGAACTCGGTGAGAGACTCGAAGGCAAAGCTTTCATCAATGGAAGTATCCATTTCTTGAGTTGTGAGGGGATTTTCATCATCAACTTGTTGGCTCCAAGCCGATGGAACTGTGATCTGTATTACTTTCGTGAGATCCTGTTTCGTTGGCGAGATGGATTTCGGTGGCGAGGCAGACTTCGTGGTTGAGGCAGATTGCAGTGGGGCGGCAAGTTGCGGTGGAGTGGCGACGTTTGGCATGTCGCAGATTTCACTTATGGCAGTACTTTGGCTCAAACAGAGCAGTTGCTGAGCAGCATCCATTTTTAGGAGATGATTATTGGAGGACGAGTTGGATTTAGGTATTCCAATCGTTTTTATTTTGCCCTTAAGAGCAGGCGGTGGTTCAAGTGATCCCAGGGGATTTTTTCCTTTGGCGAATGGATGGCTTTCATGTTTGGGCTTCATTATTCCTCATAAATTGTCCCTGAACCGGGAGCAAATGAGGCGACCACGAAGAGTTTTCCACGTTGAGAAATAAATCCACGCTTTATTCTATTTAGATGTGGTCATCCACAAACAAGAATGGCAGGAATTAAGCTTATTGATTTACTTTAAACAGTTACAGTAATCTTACAAGAAAATTAATACTTTTAAATAGAAAAATTTTAATTATAAATTTAAATTATAAAATGTAAATTTGGAAATTTGGAAGATGGCGTCTTAACACGTTGGCGGGCAGCTCGTTTTTTTCCTGTCAAAACAATCATGCTAACAAATAGACGTCAAAGCAATTGGACTAGATCAACACCATCTACTAGTTCACCAGGGATGTCATTTTCTCAAAATGTTAGTAATTTAGTACGAAATTGAGAATTAGGTGCCGTCAGCTCATTAAGTATTAATTTTTGTAAAATTTTAGCGTACAATGTTTCTGGTTTGAATAATAAGCTTATGTTTGTAGACTTTTTTAATTTTATTAAATCTTATGATATTTTTTTTCTCTTTGAAACACATGTAACAATTGAAAATTCAAGTAAATTTATTAAATATTTTAATGGATTTAAACTATATTGGATTCCTGCAATCAAAACCTCTTTAAAAGGACGTGCAAGTGGCGGGTGTCTTTACGGAATCAAAATATCACAATTGAATTATTATGATTTTGCTGAGTTCCAGGGAGCTATTTTAGTAAAACTGTTAAAAAAAAGTAATATGTTCATTCTCCCGCTTTACTTAAACTGTAACAAATGGCCTGAAGACTTCGAGAATCTCAGCAACATTATGTCTTTGTTAGCAGGCAAAAGTATTTTAATGGTCGGTGACTTTAACGCCAGCACTCAAGTTACGACACTGCGGAATATAACACAGCTATAAACCCTAGTAGCAGATTATCTAAAGACAACGTATACAACCAAAACGGAACAAATTTACTCGAATTGCTGCAAATGTATGACAGTATTGTATTAAATGGATGTACCGAAGGTGACATCGAAGGCCATTTTACATTTATTGGAGGGCAGGGAAAATCCGTCATCGATTATTGTTGTGTTAACAATGAATGGATGGATCTTATCGCTAAATTTGAAGTTGTATCCAAAAGTTTTTCTGATCATATGCCAATAGTTGTTGAGTGGATGCCTGAAACAACATTCCGACAGAGAAATCTTGATTTGATCCCACGCTTGAAATGGAATAACAAAAATATTGAATCTTTACAGCATTCTTTGGATGATTTCATTTCAAGGGTATCTGCGATTCCCGAGACTTCTGATGCTCTCTCAGAACAAATTATAGCATGTGTACGGAATGCTTCACATAACAGAGGACAAAATCCAGTTAAAACTTTGAGACAAAAATGGTTTGACAGGGAGTGCATGAACGCTAGACAAAAATCGTTTGCTTTGCTAAATGCAATGAGGCGAAACTCATATAGTAATGAACTTCGGCAATGGTATATCCAATCAAATACTAGGTACAAAAATCTCTGCCACTCAAAGAAAATAAACTTTGAAACAAATCAAGCCTTATCTTTAGGACAAACGAAAAACACAAAGGATTTCTGGAAGATAGCGAAAGAAATAAATGGTTCAAATCATATCATAGGTTCCAGTGTATCTGCGGATGACCTCTCTGTTTATTTCACGAACCTACTGCAAAATAAATCTCGCCTAACGTTTTCATACGCCGAACCATTTATATACGATGATATTCTAGATTGCACAATATCTGTTGACGAATTACAAAAAGTTCTCCGAAAAGCAAAAGATGGGAAAGCTCCAGGAGAAGATGGGATACCCTATGAATTTTTTAAAAATGCCTCTCCAACGTTTTGTAACAATTTGTTAGCATTTTTTAACAAAACTCTAACGAGTGCTGAAGTTCCAGCCTCCTTCAAAACATCAGTTATTTTCCCTATACATAAAAAAGGGGATTTGAATGCTGTTGAAAACTACCGTGGCATTTCGTTCATGAATGTTATAGTGAAAATATTCTGTGGAATACTAGTTGGCAGACTGGAAAGGTGGGTGGATGAAAATAATATCCTATCAGAGCTTCAAGCTGGATTTAGAAAATGCTTTTCTACTATTGATCAGATTTTCTCACTTACATCTATAGTTAAAGCGTTTCAAGCACTGAACAAGAAAATCTATGCATTTTTTGTGGATTTCAAATCTGCTTTTGATCTAGTGAATCGGAAGGCTTTGCTATATAAGCTTTCAGAAGTAGGAGTTTCAACAAGATTTCTTCGAGTAATACGGAACATGTATACGGACACGAAGGCAACAGTTTGGGATGGAGGAGTTTTTTCGGAATGGTTTGGAACAGATACTGGTGTTAAGCAAGGGTGTCTTCTTAGTGCCCTCCTGTTCTCCCTTTTTATAAATGACATTGTTAAACATCTACCCGGAGGTATTCGAATTGCAGGCACCATCATAAACGTTTTGCTGTACGCCGATGACCTAGTCATATTGTCAGAGTCACCAGAAAATTTGCAACTTATGATAAATCGTCTAGCGGCATATTGCGAAAAATGGGAACTGACTATTAATACTGAAAAGTCAAAAGTTATGGTGTTCTCACGATCAAATCAGGGTGAAGTGAGAAATAGTTGGATTTTTAAAGGAAGTCGTTTGGATGTGGCGAAAGAATACAAATATCTCGGAATTAAGCTCAACTCAACTTTGGATTTCAGAAAACACCTCACAGAAAAATGTAGTGCGTCGCAAAGTCTTATCAATATAACATGGAGGAAGATATTTTTAAATCAACACATAAATCTGTCCGTAAAATATAAAATCTTTGATTCTGTTGTTAAATCTTCGCTATGCTATGCTGCTCAAGTTTGGGGGATAAAAGACTATGAAGAAATTGAAAAACTGCAAAGGAACTTTATTAAAAAACTGTTTTGTCTTCCGATCAAAACTCCAAATTATGCCATATACTTAGAAACAGGCTTACCAAAACTTTATACTTACACTCTTAAGCTTCAAGCCGATTTTATCATTAAAGTTTTGAGATACCCGGACTCTCGGTTGACCAAAAACCTGCTACTTAATGAGGTTAGAAATAAAGATTGGTGGATGGAAAAGTGGCAAACCCTTGGTGTTTTGTATAGAGAAGAAGTAAATATCGATCCAAACAACCTTCAACTTTTAAAAGATCAGTTTTACAAAATCATTCAAAAGCAAGAAGACTCTGTTCGAAATCTCATGATTGAAGAGGCCTGTCAATCGTTAAGCAGAATAATATACAGCCAATTAGAGCACAATCTCTGTGACGCAAATTATTTTACAGATTCATTTAACTGCAAAGAAATATCCCTTATATGCAGAGCGAGGTGTGAACTTCTAGGTATTAACGGAAGTCCCTACAATGGAAGTTTTAATCAGTTCTGTACTCTATGTAACACGAGATCCAAAGAAGACTGTTTTCATCTACTAAGCATATGTCCAATCTTCAAGCAATATAGACTGTGTTACTTTGGAAAAGCTGTTTTAACAATGGAGGAGACAAAAAGCATCTTAAACGGATCCAACTGGAAAGGACTTGCCCTTTTTTTGAAAGAAACCTGTACATATAGAATGCTGCTTATAACAGAATATTCGTAACTGACATACAAATTAATATAAACTACAAATTTAATGACAATATAGTTTTTTCTTTTTGTATTTTTAAATTTTTTAAATGTTGCCAGTCGAGCTGACGGCTAAGCCAAAGCTTAAAATAATTCATAAAAATCTATGTAAATGTAACAAATTTAAATTGTCAATAAATGAATTCTTTACTTACTTACTTACTTACTTACATGTTTTTTGCATTTGAGTAGAAAAAAAAAACGAAAGCATTGAATGTTAGAAATAAAAACAGTTCTTAATAACGTAAAATAAAAAAAAAATCATATCATTCAGAACATTTTTTTAGCTTGGAATTTAATAAAAATATTTGCATATTTCAAACTCTTCAGAAAACCATTTTTATTTATAGCCAATTTTTCAATAGACAGTTAAGTCCTCGGATAGTACATACTCTTTCTAGATAAAGCAAACATTTGTTCATGCTGCTATAGGGTAAACTGGGGTACATATGACGACGGGTGCATTTGACTTTTCAATTTGAGTTTTGAACACGGCTTAGGATACAAAAAATTTAAATGCAAAATGAAGCTTTATAACATTTCAAATGAACTTTGAAAGGTCTGCTTCAACTTTTCTCGCGATCGCCGATGTAATAATTGACCACCGCTACTTAAAGTTTTTTTACTACTCCTTTTAACTGTTTTGTAGAAAAATACACCGACAGATCGAAGATGGATACGGGTGTAGGTGCGGGATTCCCTGATTACAGCAGTGTCTTCCAAGCGGAGGTTCTGGCAGTGAATAAAGCTACCGAAAAAATGTCAATGATGGCGATAACACGGGCTCATATCACCTTTTACATTGACAGCCAGGCAGCGATCAAAGCCATCTATGCCACAGAATTTAAATCCAAGCTGGTTTCATGCTGTCGTGAATAGCTTAGAGTTCTTGCCACACAGCGCAACATCAGATTTTGATGGGTCCCTGGACACTGTGGAATTGTAGGAAATGAAAAAACAGATGAAACGGCAAGTGCCATTAAACAGACAATCAGTGAGAAGATAGTGGAACTTCAATGAAAGGTGGAACTCACTTGTAACCTGTACCACTACAAAGAAAACCTGTGGCCCAGCTAAAATAAGAAAAAAAAAAAAAAACAGTTAAAACCATGAACCTGAAAAAGAGATCCCTGAATCTTCTGATAAGAATTATCACAGGACATAATCTCTTAGGGTATCATAAAAACTAGAAGTACTGTAGACATATGCAGAGGCTGCTGAGACGAAGAAGTAGAGGTGGACACCCTTCACTACCTAGGTCACATTCCGGCACTCTGCAACATAAGAAAACAAATTTTTGGGTAGCTTTTTCGTCATCTATTTAGTAAAAATCAGTTATGCAAGATCATTGGCGAATGCGCTTTTTGTGGGCATTTTGCATGGAAAAATAAGGTAGAAGTGCGAAAGTGCATCTTGATGACTCTCAGTTCAAAAAAAAGAGCATTTCCATGTTTCAATGCTTTTTATTCATTTTATAAAATGTTTTTGCATTTCAATGCAATATTATTCAAACTTTCAAACTTTGAAGCAATCCATTTCAATTCTTTTACTGAATGCACTCATTTTCGATTTTCCAAACGTCAACAAATGTCTTGTCCTTTTCTGTTAAGGAGTTTTCCTGGCTGTCAATTAGTTAATATGATCATACAATATTTTTAATTATAAGTAAGTTCTAATGCTTTTGGTATTCCTCAACAGCAAAATGTCTGAAGAAAAGAGAAGAAGGAAACGTTTCCCCATGACCTGGCAAGAGGATCTTAAATACCTTAGTTTTTAACTAAGATTTTAGTATAAAACATTATGTTACTGTACACCCATATAAGTATATACAAATACGAAAAAAAGCTATAAAAATGATTAATTTAATATTGGAACTCAATAAAATGAAAACGCTTACTATATTTTTACTATAATTTGTGTCTTTTTTTGTAAAAATAATTTTGTGTGCAACATCGTAGGCATTTGTCGACAGCTGCGTGAACGAAAAGGGCATTTCGTTCATTTGTTTGGGCATGCCAACTGGAAAAATCTGGCATCAGTGTCTCAAAGTCAACAGATAATAACAGCTTAAATTTAATGAACTTCATCAATGTCTCCTATAGTAGCGTAATGGTTAGTGCGCGGGCTGTCACAATGGAGATCTGGGTTCACTTCCCAGTCTCGTCAACCTAAAAACTAATAAGTTTTTTTGTCAGGTCTACTGCCTCTGACAAATCGTCCGAGAGTATGACTTGTCATGAATAAGTGCTTCTCGTCTAGCCATTCGGATTCGGCATAACAGGAATGGTTGCGAGTTGTTAGTCAATAGGCCTGGTTCTTCACAAGCCGGTGCGCGAAGCAATTTATTTTTTTTATATCACCAACGCCTCCAAATGGCCCGATGATCCATAGGATTCAAAGGTTATATTTTAAAGGGATGGTACAATCAATCGGGTTATCACAAGTGATCAAGATCTACCGGCAGCCCATTAACCTAACATAACCTAACTGTTTTTTCAAATAATTTACGAAATTTGTGGGTACTACTATTGAACACTAACCCCCATTTTAACAGTGGAAGTTTAAACTCCACTTTTGGTTTGAACTTCAGTTCAACAATATATTCAGTTTCACAGTTTTATTTAAACATTGAACTGAGTTTCAGCATTTGTTCTGCTAAAACTAAAACCTAAGTTTAACGTTTGGAACCACGTATACATAATACATTATGGAATTTATTTACTTATTTTTCATAAAGTTTATTATTTCACTTTTTTTTACTTCTACTGGACTGGAATATGCTTCTCCAGGTCTGGTCAGCCTGTCATAGGTCCACATCATTCATATTTAGGGTGCCAAGCGCAAATTCTTTATTTTCACCATGCGGGAAATTTCGAGGCGCTGACTATTTCCATTGACCATGACCCTGTAAAATACATGCATTATGTAAAACTCATTTTTAGTTTTCCCTTAAGTATAGCAACTGTATTAATAAGTCAAAAGTAAACTAAAAAATGGGCACGACTGGATCGCGCAAAACTTGCTCTCGTAGCTATCAACTTTAACATAGCTTGAAATAGACATGCACATATTTATCGGTTCCATAACATTATGATATCATTAAAAAAAAATGTTTTAAAAACAATTTAAAATATAAATGATTACTATGCGTTATTATAACTTAGTAATTTTAATAGCTAAAATAGATAGGGCTCAAAAAAAAGTATGCCATCTAGTTTGTTTAATAAATATAAATTTATGAAAAAAAAAAATTTTAAATCGTTAGAGCGGTTTTTTTTTAAATTAATTTTGTATATATAAAAAATCTTGAACATATTTTAAAATAAAATTTGGTATGCCAACTTTTAGTACTTAATAAAATACAATTTTTCACAAAATTAAAAAAAAAATTCATTGGCCCGTTTTCAATATATTGAATTTAAAAAAAAATTTCAATATTTTTTTAAAAATCGAAAAATTATTTTTTTGAAAGTTTTTATATCCAAAATTGTTAAAATTATAAGCGACCTTTTGTATAAAAATTTTTGGTTGAAATCGGTGTAGTAGTTGACGAGAAATTTGAAAACCACAAAATCGGTTGTATGACAGGTACCGTTAATAACCGTTCTAAATTTTTTTTTTCTGTCAAAATATTAACTTTAGTACCTCGTAATTTTTTTTGGAAAATCGCTAGAGCCATTTTTGAAATAAATCAATTTTTGTATATTGTTTGTATGACAGGTACCGTTAGTTTTTGAGCTAAGAAAAAAAATTTCAATTTCTCCTCTAGGGAATCACATAAAAACCTTAAGTCCAAAGTTTGAAGAAAATCGCTTCAGCCGTTTAGGCTGCAGGTCGAGGTACAGACAGACGGACAGACAGAAAGAATTGCGAGACCCACTTTTTTCGCGTTCTCTATCATCGTAATGTTAGGGAAAATTCTAATCTCGAATTATTTTTTTGTACGAATCCTATACTACGTATAGCGCAAGTAAAAATGAAAGCCAAAAGAATAGGTATACGTTGGTAAGGTAGGCCTTGTCTATTTTATATCTGCACTTAATCCAGCCATGCTTACTGTTTTTTTTTATATATAAAAACACTTGCCATTCGCCTAGCTAGTAGTACCAGATGAGTTTTTGAATTTTATTATTGTATCTAAAAATTTGCTCATTTGGCTCCGTTTTTTTTTTAATATCCCCTCGATGGAATGCTTTATGATTATGGTGTACGCGTGCTATTTTGAGATAATAAGAATAACAATAAGCTAAAATTCCAGAATGAATTTGAGCCTAGGGAGTGGTACGAATGAAAAAAAAAAATATTATAGTCATCTTAACATTTAATTAATACGAAACATACTAATTGAGGTTTACTTTCATTTTTGATAATTGTGTCCTAATGCTTGCTGCAGTAAAAGCAAATTTAGATGAATTTTACTTTTTTTATGTTGTAATTATAATTTTTCTGTTGAAGCAAGGCAATAATAAAATTTGTGGCTAATATAATATACTATAATTTGTATGGTACGTAGGTACTTAAATGTGCTTACGTTAATTTGCTAAGTTTCTTGTTAAAAAAAAACAAAATTACAAAGGGCTCCCGCAAGAGGCGGCAGGGGTTGGCCTAACCAGCCTACCATAATTAATAAATTATTAAGTGGACCCAATTCTCATATTGAAATAATGACCGCGGATGGCAATTATGACTGCAGAAATGTCCCTGCCTTATGTAAATAAGTAGACTTTTTATATTTAGAAGTAGAAGTTCAATGCAACAGTTTCTCATTCTCCTCTATCGGATAAAGATTTTTTTAATATATTTTTTTCATCCCATAACATTTAAATTGCTTTTATTTTTGAGTTCAAAAATTTATAAGTTCACTAACTATGTTTCTTTTTCATTTGAAATTGCTTCATTCAAATAAAAATTCTTTATAAACTTGAGTAGTTTTCAAATGATTTGTGTCCAAATCGTAGTACAAAAGGAATGAAAATAAAACTATTAAGGAGCACAACTTTACAAAAGCTTTCAATTAATATGGACACAAAAAATGAAACTATTTTGCTGGACCAGATGATACCTACCTAAAAAAACCTTTTTCAATGAATCAAGAATTGAATAAATAAAACGAAGATATGCATGGATTCACCTTAAGTGCATTCAGTATTATTGCAAGACTCCGTTTTGGGGCGATTGCATTGAAAAATGTCCACTGATAATACTTCCTTTCAATAGAGACACATGATGTATTTCTGGAAATTTGAACATCTCTTAATTGCTTCAACTGATTTTTAAGCAAATAGAGGAGGGTGAACAAAAAACTTTTCTACAATAAACAGGGTGTGACAAAAAGAAAGAGCATGTAGGTTTAGTCGAGAGCAGAACAAAAAATCGTATGGGAGGGGGGGATCTATTTCCTCCCTTTTAGGCGAGAGAAGCAATTTTCTAATAAATTGACTTAAAACAGAAAAAAAAAAAAATTATTAAAAAACAAGAGTAATAATAATAATGCCATGTTATACTTTTTTGTAAGGCAAGAAATACCTCCTTTAATTGTCTTTTTAAATAAAATTATTTTATCAACAGTTTTTGAAAAATTAATTTCCAAACTCAAAATTTTGAAACAAAAATTGAAACAAAATTTTTTTTTAAACTAATTTTTTTCAAAATTGTACGTAATTAAGTAGGTACTATTTTCTTTGTGTCAAAATTCAATGCTTTTAACAATTTTTAGTCAAACACTGAAAGCCGCATGGTTCTAAGACTTTTACTTTTCAAGATATTAACAAAAAAATGAACCAAATATCTCTAAAAACTAAGAAGACTCCGGCTAAATGATCATTTCGGCAACCAGTTGGTTACCATCAACCTCGTTTTTCTTGTTTTTACTAAAATGTTGCTTTCATTATTTTTAAATATCTTGAAAATTTTAAGCCCTATAACCATCCAGTTTTCAGCGTTTGACTAAAAATTGATAAGAGCATTGAATTTTGACAACAAAAAGTACTTACCTAATTACGTACATTTCTGATAAAAAATTAGTTTGAATTTTTTTTTTTAAAATTATAGTTTGAAAATTAATTTATCAAAAAGTGTTGACAAAAATAACTTTATTAACACACACAATAAAAGGAGGTTTTGCTGGCCTTTTTTTTTTTTTCGTTTAAGTCAATTTTTTAGAAAATTTTACCTCCTGCCTAAACAGGGTGAAATACACAAGTGCATCACCCTCACCCTTATTCATAAAGAAAAAAAATATTTATTTTAGCTCCCGTGTCTAGGAAAACTACACCATGGAATAAGAATGTTCTAGACTCAAATGGAGCAGTAAGAGCAATTGCATTTAGTTTGAGCCCAGAAAATTTCTATTCCATTGTGTAGTTTTCCTAAACTCGGGAGCTAAAATAACAATTTTTTCTTTATAAATACGGGTCTCTGCATAAGGGTACATAATTCATCCTATCGGCTTTTTATAGACACTTAAAAGGGTACGGTTATAAATGACTAAAATGACTATTTCAGTCATTTTTGTGTGCTGTAACTTTTTAAACAATTCATTTCTATGTATGGAAATATAGTAAAACAAATAGTAGCTATCCCAGGCAAATGAACAATTATTGATCAGATATTTATCTTTAGGCATCGGGTTAATGGGAAAACATTATCACACCACCAATTATAAATAGCCTTAAGGGCTGCTTAAAACAGCAGGTATAAAAACTTAAAATGAAAATAAAAGCATTAGAAAATTCGGCATCGCAAAACGCTTAATACGAACAAGCTAAAATATTCGGATTTATTTCCAGTCCAGTGAATATCGTTAAAGCACTTTGACCTGGGGTGGTCTTACTTTCTTTTAATCCAACAAGACCGAGACAATCAGCACAAAGTCACGCCACATAAATAGATTACACATTACATATTTAACCTTAGTCTTGTATTGAAACTAAGGAAAACTCCGCTATTGCTGTTGTTTTTGGCTTGGGATCATAATTCTGTTATTTTGTATGTGTCAAAATTCGGATTAAAAAACCCATAACTTTATTTCCATTATTCGAATTTTTTGGTAAAAACGTAATATTAAGTATTATTAAAAGTGTTCAAGAAAGTACATGGACAAAGTTTAATCAAAATCGTTAAAGCCGTTTTCGAGAAAACTTGATAAAAGATGAGCTAAAACAAAAATTTGAGTTTTTCCCACATGAAATCACCTAAACAGACTTCCCACCAAATTTAAAGCAATTACGTCCATTCGTTTAGGCTTTAGCTCCATGTATACATCAGGACGCATAGACGCACAAAAATCACTTTTTTGGACATCTTTATCATCTTAATGTTAGTTATGGTTAAAACCTCGCCTTTTTTTGTAAAAATAATTGAAATGCAAAAAAAAGCTCGATTAAGCCACTTTTTGAAGCTTAGAACTTAAGGTTATAATTGTCCAAATCTTTAAAACTGAGGTAAATAATTAAAGCGAAATAATGACCTTATTAAGTTTTTAAAGGAAAACGATGAAAAAATTCAAACTAAAAATGTGATTGAGTACAAAGTCAATTCGATTTCTAGCACTTTAAATTCAAAATAAATAAAAAATGAAAAAAAACAAAAAAAAACCCAAACCCACTCGTTTAATCCTGAGTAAAATATCGTTGTGAAATATTTTAAAATATAGAAAATTATCTCCTCAATTTTACATTCATAAAACAAAATTTATCGCTTCAGCCAATCGTGGTAATGGATTCATGAATAATAGACTAATGCCGGATTTACACGAATGACAAAAGTGTCATAAAGTCTGTCATTATAATGACAAAATCAATTAATATATGCCATGCATTTACACGAAGACAAAATTATGACTGTTTAAGATAATGACAATTTTGTCATAAAAGAATGAGCAAGTTCATTCTTTCTTGCGGCTTGTCATAATTTTGAAAACGGTGTCATTGTGCGTTTACACGATGTCATTTTTATGACAATTTTTATGACAATTTTTATGACAATTTTTATGACTAGTTTGGCATGTCATTATTATTATGACAAAAATTATGACAAATATGAAAACTATTTACACGAAAATGACAAAAATGACAAGAAAATTACAGAAATAATGACATTTTGTCATTCGTGTAAATCCGGCATAAGAGCCCACAGCAATTTTTGGTTGTTAACGATAGAAACAATTTCCTTTCGTTTTAAGATAGATCCATACTATTCATATGTAAATAAGAAAGTCTGGCATGTCGGGCTTCGGGCCTTTATATGCAGTGCATTGCAAATATTGTGTAGGAACTTCAAAATCATATTTAATTAAAGAGCTGAGTGCCCTTGACATGGCTATGGAATCAAAAATATTTTCCGAAGACCCAAATGGCTGCAAGACGCACTGAAAGCTTCAATCTTTGAGTGCGTCTTGCAGACATTAAGACCCACAGAAAGACCCATATCTAGGGTTATCATGTCTTTAATGAAATATACAATTTTGAAGTCCCTACCCTTTGGTACCTGGGCTTTAAGAAAAAAATGCATTTTCAATGCAGCATTACGTACAAAGGCCCCAACCCCGACATGCCAGGCATTCATATTTACATAATATGAATAGTATGAACCCATCTTAAAGCAAAAGGAATTTTTGCTATCGTTCACACCCAAAAATTGTAAATACAAATAAAGGAGAGCAAAATCACCATTCCGTATATTCTTGAATATATTGTGGTGAATATGCCCATTTGAGCAAACAACGACATCTCTTATTCTTCTATAACAGAATAAATTAATAATATGAATTCAGCGCCATCTATGAACAAAAGATTAACTAATATTATCCAATACTTAAACCACTCTATCATTATCCAATACCTAAATCACTCGCATCGTTATACAATACCCAAACCATGGAACTTCTATAATTTGTAATTGGTCGAAAGCTTTTGAGCTACTTGTGGAGACTTGTGGAGGAGAAGTTCATTCAAGCACATTCCCGAACTCCTAGAAGATTCTAGTAGCTTTTTCTTGGATATAAATACACCGCCACCATTCCGAACACATCAGTTTGATTTTGAAAGTGAACGAATAAACGTCGGTGTAAAATAGTGAATTAAGAGTTGTGCTTGTTTATAAAAGTATTAGAAGTAAAGTATTTGAAGTGAAATAAAAGTGTTTTATTAATGTAAAGTAATTGTTGTTCAGTTTGAATGAAAGAAATAAGTTTTATTGGCGAACCCTTGGCAAAAGTATTACAATATGTATCTTAGGTTAGGTTAGGTTTTAAGGGGTGGTGATTCGGCAAGCCGAAACACCTCACTCGGATCTTAATAGATCCATTGCGCTCCCCAGGATTTGCGAAAAGGAAGGGAAGGGAAGGGTAAGGAAAGGAATAAGTGGAAGATTAGGTAGGGGGTGCTTTCCTGAACCATCCCGAAATCTGAATGAATTTCAGGGTGTTCTTTAGTGGCACAGACGAGACATCGCCCAGTTTGTCGAAAAAGTATTTTCCGAGGGCTGTTTTTCTTTTTCTAGCTAGGCTAGGGCATTCACAAAAGAAATAAGCCCTCCTTCGCCTCTTCATCCTGACATCCTCTACAGTGTTCGGATGCGATGATGCCCATTCTGTTAAAGTGGGTTCCCATTGAGTCGTGACCAGTTAGGATTCCAACCAATAGGGATAGTTGATTTGAGGCCTGCTTAGCGAGAGTAAGTATTAAGTTTTTTTCCTAGAAATGTCCGGCAAAAGATTTCTCGAAACCCGACACGTGTCAATCTATGACCACCTATCATTGGCGGCTTCGTGGAAGCTCTGGTAAATTCTGCTCTTTTCTATTCCCAGTGGCATAAGTATTGACGATTCAGTTTGGCTCGGATAAGTGGATGACCCGTATTTCGCCAGTTCGTCTGCCTTCTAATTCCCATGTATGTCACAGTGTCTTGGGACCCAACGTAGGGTAACTGTGTTTGTTGCACTAAGTAATCTCAACTCTTTGTGACAACATTCCACCAGTTTTGACTTTGTGACAACTGAGTAAATGTCTTTGATGGCCGCCTGACTGTCTATAAAAATGTCAATGTTCTTGTTTATTAGCTCACATGTGGCAAGATGCTTTGCTTCCTCATAAACTGCAAATACCTCTGCTTGGAAGACACTGCAGGAGTTCGGAAGCTTTATTGATCTATTCAAATGTGGGTTATCTGAAAAGATGCCTGACCCTACCCCTTCGCCCGTCTTGAAACCGTCCGTGAGAACCGATACATGATTTGTATTTATGACCCGGTTTTCCGTCCAGACTTCCCTTGTAGGGATATCTATTAAGGCCACCGGATTGAAATCAATGTGCCATATCATATAGTCTGTTTGAATGTCTATGTCCGTAAAGTTCATAATTGTTCTATGACCAAAAAGGCCCCTTTTCCAGTGATTGCACTGTCTTAGTCGCAAAGCACTATTGGCCGCCATGTCCTTCATGAAAAGGTCAATTGGGGCGAGTGAGAGGAAAGTTTCTAGGGCTGCGGTCGAGTTCTCATGGCACTGGATGTGCCAATACACACTAGTCTTTCGATTTTAGTAATGGTTTTGAGATTGGTTGTCTTGTCTAAGGCTGGCCACCAAACAAGACATGCGTATGTCAAGACAGGCCTTATTATGGCTGTATACATCCAATGAATGGATTTGGGGCTGGGACCCCATCTTTTACTAAAAAATCTACTACAAGTATAGAATGCTATTGAAGCTTTTTTCTCCCTTTCTTTTATGTTTTCCTTCCAGTTTAGTTTACGATCAATTACTAGACCAAGACATTTTGCCGTACCTGTGATATGTAACGGAGTCCCATTTATGGTGGAAGGGATTAAATTTGGAATTTATCTTACTCATTTTTGAGACAGGACCACTCCGAAACCCACAGCCAAAACTAAATTATTCAACTAAATCATTTTCTATCTATTCTGCCGAAACTAAACAATTTCAAATCTTAAGCATCTTTAAAAATTGAATTAGACGAGAGGGACAAGAAAAAATAAACCCAAAGAGAATTGGTCTGAACCTAAGTGTATTTTTAAAATGGAAATTTTTGGTATCTATACGAATATAACGAATTCTAAATTGCAACTTTTATCTTTCCAGATGATTATTGCAAAAGCTATTTACTTTTATACCTCAGCACTTATGTAAATGACGTTAAAGCGTTTTTGGGGTTGATGAAGAGAATAAAATTGCTTTCTACACAAATGAGATTTTCGTCCTTGGGACAGCCAGGCAGAAGGTGTGAATTTTTGTGTGGGTAAATTAATAAAAAAAAAGAATTCACAAACAAAAAAAAACCTCCACATGTTGCACGCTTTTATTCTTGACAAGGGTATCAAACTGTCATGATTGGAACACAATCATTTTTCAATCCAATATCTTTAAATAAGATGTGTCCTGTCCCAACCAAATTCTTTGTGCGAAAAATAACTCAAAGGGATCAGACTGGGCAACTCATACCGAAAAAAAGAAAAGAATTTTTCGAATATCTTTTGGTTAGCTGAGGAATTTTTGGTCTCAAAGGAATTTTGTGAGCTTTATTTATAAGAAAATTTTATTATTTTTTTTGTTTTGCCAAAATATGGGCATAGGTAAAATTCATTAATGTGTTGCTTGGAAACACAAATGAGAGACGATTCTCAAACCAATCCTCATAGCTTGTTGGCTAACAAAACTGTGACTCGTTCATACCACCGAAAACTTTTAATGAATTGGTTTTCCTTCACAACGCCTCTCCCTTAACTCCCGATGTTGATTCATTAAAACTGTTAAGAAAGTGAAATGTGTTTTGTTCATGTTTAGTAGAAGTAGAAGAGAGTCCTTGAATCCTTCATTAAATTAAAAACTAATCTTATCTGAATATCTAATTATTTCGTTCGTTCACCATGGAAGTGGTACCTATAGAATTCATGTTTTTGAAAAGTTAAAATTATATTCGTTATTTTGGGTAGCACAAAGTTTTGGCGGTAGATATATACTCTCTGAATTTGTAATTAGGAGGTTAAATATATACTCGTACGTGTTACTTCTCCTTTCAAATAATACTAACTACATTCTCTAATTTTCAGTTTCCTTTTTGACTTTGAACTATGAACTAGGGGTTTTTGCGTTGGCCGTCCGTTTCTAAAACTAAGTTAATTTTATAAATAGAACCGCACACATTTTTTGAAGGTACCTTAAACTAAAGAAGGTGTTGCTAAGGCTTTCACAAAATGATAACACCCGGGGGTAATAGGTATGTAGTCATAGTCATATTTTAGTTAACTAGTTTGCGATATAAATAAAAACATTATTTACAACAACAAAATATACCAAAACATCATGTTATTACTCACAAGTGGAAACTAGATTTTGCATTCATGACAATAACGAAATCCTTAAATAGACGATAGTTTTGTCTAACTTTTATTTCTTTTCTAAGATTTTTGCTTTTGGTAGTTGAACTGAACTATACACAATTGGAAGTGGAAAAAGTTTAAATTTAAAAAAAAAATAATTTTTTCTTTGGTTTTATTTTTTCGTAAACAGAATTTTTTATACAAATTTTAAATGTCATATTTTTTAACTAATTAAGAAGTGCCGAACTGCAACATAATTGTAGAATCAACTAATTCAATGACGAGATGTGGGGGAATATACATAATGCATTTTTTTGCAAATTTTGTTTTTCTTTATTTAATTTAATTAATCAAATTATTATCACAACTTTATTTAATCTATAATAAACTACGCGTTTCGGAGTGTTATTGCTCCATCATCAGGCGAACTTCTTTTGATTTTTTGATTTTTTTTTTTTGAAAAAATTTAAATAATTAAATAATTTTCATGAAAGTGTTTATGATTATTGATTTTAATGACTTTTATCTTTTTAACGGGTGGGTAAAGAAGCTTGAAATTTGCATGGGTGGTGGTTATTATTGTTCTAGATTTTGGTGACAAACTTCAACTTAAAGTCTTAAAGTGCATCCAGATTTCGACTTTTTGACCAAGAAACCTCAATTGCTGCTCAATTGCTATACTGTAAGAGGAAGATTGGAAAAAATCAAATAAAATTTTCTGCCCCGATCATTGCCAACCATCGGCAACCAGTTCAAAATCCTGATTAAAAAATTAATCTTAAAACTTCATAATTCGTGTATCAAGATTATTGGGAAGGGGCACAAAATTCCATACTGAATGATTGTGTGAGTTGATGAATTTCTTAATTAAAAATAAATAAAATATGTCAGTGGTTTCATAGCTATATATCTTACGGGGTACGGGGACTTGGATCACATTTTTTCCATTAAATAAAAATTCACTTTCAATAAAAAAAAACTAGTTCAAATGTGAAAAAGGTCGATTTAGCCAACTATTGAGGATTAGAACTTAAAGTTATAATTGTCAAATCTGTATTAATGAGTTAAATGATTAAAGGGCAAATAATGACCATAATTCAAATGTATAATAATTATAAGACAATTTAAAAAAAGCATACTAAAAATGTGATTGAAAAAAATACGATACGAAAAAATATAATACGAGGTTAAAAGTGACACTTGATCTTTAAATTTAAACGTTGATACAAAATTTTCCAATTTAAAAAAAATAAAATTTTATAACAAAAAAATAACTAATCCTCCTCTAAAATTAACATAACAAATTTATGATTTATTCAACAGAGCTCCAGAGCTCAACTTAAGCCCACGATATTCTCGACAGGTCTCCGAAATTGGGATTTTAACAAACATTGATTTAGAAACACATTTATGGTTTATAAAGGGTTTTCCAATAGGGACGGGTTGATTTTGACAGCTCGTGGCGGCCATATTGTTTCTTTTACTTGCTGTCAAAATATCGTCTTTTAATCGCTTTTAGTTACTAAAGACACATCATCATGGTAAGTTACAGCGTCGAGATACACGTGCAAATGATAAAACTTTATTATCTTGAGGCGTCATCATCGGTCCGTACTTCTTCGAAAATGATGCTGGCCAGGCCATCACCGTCAACGGCGATCGCTATAGGTCGATGATCACCAACTTCTTCTGGCCTAAATTGGATGATATGGACACCGAAGACATATGGTTTCAACAGGATGGCGCTACGTGCCACACGGCTCAAGACATAATCAATATTCCGCACGAGCGGTTTGGTTATCTCACGTCGAGGCGACGTGAATTGGCCACCAAGATCGTGTGATTTGACCCCTTTGGACTTTTTCTTGTGGGGCTTTCTTAAGTCGCAGGTCTATGCGAATAAGCCGCAAACTACCGCGGCCCTCAAAGACAACATAATCGATGCCATCGGTCAAATTCAGCCTGATTTATGCGCGAATGTCATCGAAAACTGGACCTTTCGAATCCGCGGCACCCAGCGAAGCCATACACACATAATGTCATTGATAGGGCTCTCAAATAAAGATAAAACCTTATTGATACCTCATATACAACTTATTTTATTCAATTTTATAGATCAAATATTGTTCAAATAATAAAAGTGTAGATTAAAAATAATAACTGTTTTATCGAAGAAAAGATGGCCGCGGAAATCCATTCAACCCTGCAGAAAAAGCCAAAATAGAAGTATACGCGGTTAATTGTTTGGTCGAACCTGAGAAATCGAGAAAACTATGGAAAAAATCAAAATGTGTAAGGTAGGCAATCAAGAGCCAGAACAGAAGCAGACCGAAGAAAGATAATTAGATTAGCTTCAAATTCAAGTGACTGCTGCTAAAATCAAGGCGATGAGTGGTATTACAGCGAGTCTTAACACTAACGTGTTATTCGTAGTTCACAACATTTAAAGCGCCTAAAATCGAAGAAAAAATCACGGTTAAATCCAATACGAAGACACAATAAAATAGATTTTTGCAAGAGGATTATGACGGGCAAGGAAGAGGAACAAAAGTGGTATTTTCTGCCAAAAAAAAGTCAAAATAGATGTCCGGATGGATTTAATTCATATTTTCATGTGATGAGGAAAAAACCCAGGTTTCTGGAGCACCACCATAGCCGAGAAAGGCGATATAATGGCGTAAGGTGCGATTTTCTGGTTTGGAGCAATTGATCTGGACTTTCCCACGTTGAAAATGACGGCAAAATCCTATAAGGAAATATTGCGAGAAGCTTTCACTAAGTTTACCGAAGTCCTTAGGCCAATACCATGGACATTTTGACAAGACAACGTGCCAAATCTCAACGCAAGGATAATTAACAGTTGGATATCCGAGAAAAATGTTACCTACCTTAATTCAATGGCCACCGAATTTTCCGGACCTAAATATTATTTAAAACGTATGTGGATGGATGGTTCATAGAGTTTACTGTCTGACAGACAGTATGAGGACAAATAATTACTTACTACTTCATTCAAAAAAGCATGAATTATATAAAATAACTGCATGATTCAGTTTTCCAACAGGGGGTTTTCAAGTTATTTCAAATAAAGGTGGTAGCACACATTATTTAAATATAATTACAAATATAAAAGGACCCTCTTTTACTGCATTTTTAATTTGTTTCCTTATTTAAGAGAATGTTTCTATTCAAGTGCTGCAAAAGAAAAAAACAGAGTATTTAATGAAGTAATAAGAAAAGTGGTAAAAAATAACCTAATGGTACTTTTCTGAATTATTCCATCTATGCAGTCTTATTCGCAATAGATCCCTCTTATAGGAACTAGAACCAAAACGTGAATTTATAAATTTACCAAAGCGCTACACGCTCAGATAGTAAACAAAAAGATTGTTTTTATTCAAGTGGAGCGGAGTGTATGTTAGGTATAATTCAATAGAAAATTTTAATTTTCGACAAAATATTTCAGAGTTTAATTAACTTGCTTAATTTTCAGTTCGAAAATAAATTGAAACATTCAATATTGATAACTTAAAATTTAAAGCGAGAATATCAATATACATTTTAATTTATATCAAGCTTAAGAGTACGAATAAAACCCAATTCATATACCATAAAGAAGGTTCCACCCAGGCATTCTTTGTGCATACAAAGTGGGCATAGCTTCAGATATGGACCTTTAAAAAGTTAATATGAATCTTTCTCCAAAAGGTTTAACCTGAAAATCCATAGTACTTGGTTCATACATTATCCATATCCATCAATACTATATTGAATGTTTTTTTTTTTTTTTTTTTGCCAAAAAAAAAATGTAGCTAACATCGAACCCAAATCGATTTATTTATTTTTATTAGTCTCGGAGAGTAACAAATAAGAGGCTAACTTTAAATGAAAATGATGATCCCTACTCATATCTCCAATCATAATAAATCATGGAACACCCTCATGCAAACTGGCGCCCAATATATATCGCCCTTCCACCATTACGTACACATCGTGGAAAATTATTCGTCTCATTCTCCGCAAATAACCTGCCACACTATTTTTGGGGTAAGAAAATGTATTCAGAGAGTTATAAATGACACGATGGTAGCTGTGAAAATACCTTGAAAACCAGTTGAGCTGTCAGGGATGTCCTTTTTCGTTGACGACCGAGAAGGATTTTCTTGTATAAAGATGAACACATGATATGCAGAGTTCACCAAAAGAATATCAAGAAATCAACCCCTTTATCCGAATAATAAATCCTATAGGATGTGTACTTCTATTTCTACGTCTATGTTCATAGTTAGAGGCATCAGTGGCACGTTATCATCGATTTCTCTTTGATGATGATGGCATCTTCTTTCTCTATCCAATGTCTTCCGAACATCAAGTCGAGGACGAACAAACCCTGAAAATATTCGAGTATATTTCTTGTGCGAACATCCTTTAATTAAATTCAAATGTTCTGTTCATCCCCGAGACGTATCACAGCCGTTTTGTTGTTCCTCCTCTCATTCCATATGCAATCGTTTTTCCTTATTTTTTGTTTTTGAAATGCCAGAAGTAGCGCCAGCGCCAGCGAAGAAGAAATCTCAAGGCATGACGCAATCTTTTAAGAACAACGCCCGTCCGCCACCGCCACACCGCACCGAGAGAAGTGGCTGATGAGGCCGAGAACGAGAACTGAAAGTCTTAGTCATGTTTCGGGGAATGTGAATCTGAGTGGGTGGGCTGGGCATGAAGATGAGGGTTACAGCTAAACGAACAAAACAGACATCTTGTATATGGGCGCATCCACGATGACGGAATCTAAGCTAGCTGGTCGATTAATCTGCGTGTGCTGTGATAGCTCGTTATTTTTGTGAAATGCGTCTACATGCGATTTCATAGGAAACACAAATTCTCTGATATGTAGAGTTTGAATGCTCGTTCTCGAAAAGCTAAAATACCATCACAAGGGGGAACTCAACTACATAATAAATACAATACGCTTGATGTACGAATTGTCATGTTAATTGCTCCATGCATATTCCGTGTTGTAAGGAATTAATTGGAGCTGACCCCTAAAACACTTCTATGCCACTCCACACACCGACTGAAATTCAGAGTTGCCAACTTGAAACTTAAAACAAAAAAAAAAGAACATTAAGAAACCCATGAATCATAAGATGGCTAACATTTGTAAGAAGTAGCTTAATTCTCGTGTTTGAAACAGTTTTAGGGCCAGTTAAATTTGTGGGTTAAATTTATAATAAGACTTTCACAGGTTGGGATTAAATGACTCTATTAAGCCAAAAGCGGATGATTTAAGGTTTCAGTAATTAACAACTTAAGCTATTGATTCCATCATTAAAATGTTGGACAACGTATAGCTACACATCAGTAGCTGAAATTATCACCGATTAAAGATTATTTAATCAAAGCTCTTCGAAGTAGTCGATATGGTTTCCTTTCAAAGCCTTACATTTATATAATTCTAGTTTCTATAGCGCATCTTTAAGGTTAAGAATTTAAAACAGAGGTATAAATAAATTGATTGGGAGTGTTGAATAATTTAAAAGTTGATGACGAATTTCAATTTGTCGGGAAGCAATATATTATTAGGTAATTATTGTCACAACTTTTCTTTGAAGTATGTATCCCAGTAAATCCAACATGGTTGTCAGTATGAGGGTTCTTTTATTGATTTATTAATTTAAAAACAAAATTCGACGTGCATGTGCCAATCATATTCTCAAGACTTTTTATCGAAAAATACTTGACGTAAATTTAAGGATAAGGACTTAATGACTAAAATAAATAAATTAATACAAAAAAGTCATGTGCGCTTCTCCGCTAACACTTTATCGAACCGTTTATAGAGCCATTGTTGCCACAATTGAAATAAATTCCAAAGTCCTGCTAAGTTCATACATATGTTTACAAAAAATTAAATTGACAGAACTTTGGACTATAAAAGGCACAACAAATCACAGAAATTCAGAGTTAAGGAATCATCTTTATATTAATATGTGAAGGTGATTTCTACCCGCACATTTTTGATGTGTCTTTCCCCCAGTTTTACAGTGGGACGGGGGAGTTTAAACTTAAGATTAGCTGAACCTTAAATTGAGTTTAAATTTTTGGTTTAACTAGGCGGGTTTCACAGTGAAATCTGATCTTCAGATCAGTTGAACTTTGTACGTTTTTGCTTCGCCAAGTGACATATTGCAAACAGTACGTAGCTTTCCTTGTCTATTCTTTCTCTTCCGAAACAAAGAACATGCGAAACAGCAACAATCATTTTGGATTGTTGATAATTTTTCGACATTTTTTTTCAAGTGACACGAACAAGATTAAAAAAAAAAATGGAAAATAAACCAATAATTGTGCAAAAAAAAGAGAAATAACAACTTTAACAGCAGATATGGATTTTCGTGTGGAGTTGGTTATGAAAAATGAGTAAAAAAAATTCCATAACGTATTATGTATAGTGGTTGTAAACGTTGAACTTATGTTTAAACGGCAAAATGATCCTGGTTAACTTAAACTAAAAATTGAATTCAGTTCAAGGTCTAAACGAAACTGTGAAATCGTATAAATTGTTGATCTGAAGTTTAAACCAAAAGTGGAGTTTAAACTTGCACTGTGAAACTGGAGGTTAATGGCAACATATTTTATTTTGTTTGCTTTTTTTTGCAAAGATATGGACAATCGCTCTTCGCAAAACTAATTTATTTGATTATATTTTGCCGTAAAGGCAGTTAAATTATAGTTTATAAAGTTTTTCGCTGTTACGCCCTCTGACTGCATTTGCAAACTCACCCCGCCTCCATCAATTTTTATTTTTGCAGCGAATTCAATATTCCGAATTTCCAATAGACGTTTTTTCTTTGACGATCATTTGACGTTCTCCTTTGATTCTTCTTTGTTTCTCTTCTAATAACTGCAGCCAAAAATAGTTACTGGAAAAGACTTCGCCAACTTTATGGAAAACTGATAAATAAACGCGAATGCCGTAGAAAACTTGTAATAAAACAAACGAAAATTGTTCTGTCTTGTCAACCTTGAAATTTCACTCAACGCGCCCAACGAAGTTTCACTTCAAAAATAATATTTATTGAAAACTGAAATCAATTGATTTAAGGGACTGTTCCCACCATAATTTGTTCCACTGAATATAGGATATAGAGGCCGTTGATTTTTCACTAAAATTCAGGAGACACAGATCTGATGGTGATATTATTGATCCGTTGACTAATTTTATAATACAACATAGCGTTGCCGCTTGGCCACTAACAGGGGTCAAATGGCACAAATTTTCTTTTCACAAAGCGCTGTCGTTCAGCTTCGAAATTTGAATCAGCAACGCATAATAATAGCAGGAAGGGACAACACTACAATTTATTTTCAAATTATTTGGAAAACTTAAACAGTTATCTAGTTTTGTTCTGTTGCAAGAAGTTCCTTTTATTTTGTATCAAAAATATCGAATTCAAAATTTAAAAAAAAAAAACATGAAGAGGTAATTTATTTTTTAATATTTTGTGAAATAATCATAAAAATAAACAATTCGGTTTAACTCCTTTACACTGTTTTGTTTTGTGCGAACGTTTTGTCGAATTTTTATATATTGGCCCCTTTTTGGGCCCCTTTTTAAATTTGTTCAGCGGCAACACTGATACAACATAGTTGTAGGTACTGCCTATGCTTCGAGAGTAAAAGGAAGATTTATTAAGATGAGTCTAGTATTATGGGGGGCAGTGTCGATCTCTGTGACCAAGGAACAAAACTAAAACAGAATCGTAAGAACCTTCTTTAAATTCCCTCAAGTCTGTTAATATGAACGGAATAGAATGGCGCCCAGTCTACCCAGCCGTATTCAAGTACTGGTCTAACAATAGATATGTAGAGCATTTAAAGAACGTAAGGATCCTGGAAGTCAAGGGAGATTCTTTGTATAAATCCCAAAGTTTTATAAGATTTTTTAATAATATAGTTAAAGTGATCAATAAATGTTAATTTCGACGTCATCGGCATTTTACGCTGAAGACCCCTGCTTGCCAAAAAATGAAACAATTGAAAATTGTTTATAGTGGATTAATTTATCTTTCCGAACATTTCGTATGCTTTTTTTGCAAGGAGGTTTCCTTAGCGAAAATTTTAATTTCTCACTTTTATACTTTTTGCTAAAAAGGGAGGCTTATCCAGTTAAGATTTGACAAAGAAATTTTATTGTGATGATAACTCTTTCCCCTTGGAATAATATATATCGAGCTTAAGGTACATAGCTGGCAATCCTGTTGGCATCTTACCATAGTATAGACAACTCATTATGGTAGTATTCAGCCCTTATGTGTGTTGTGTCAGCTTCAGCACTTAGTAAACTGAATTATCATCTTGTTAATAGAAGTTCTTTTTGTCTTTCTAGGTTTAATACTGTTCTTAAGTGCGGATATAGTCTCTGGAAGTTAATATGAATAAGCAAATGGCCACTCTGATTTATTTACTTAGTTAATGAATGGAATGAGTGCGCAGTATTATTAAAACTTTTAATCAATTATTTCTAAATATACTCGTATAACATGGAGAAGACTTCTATTGAATTAATTTCATTTGGAAAGCATAATGACTTCGAAAGTAATAAGTTAATGAATTATAGACAATTAAATTAGGAAGATTTATTTTGGTATAATGTCAAAAGAAATTTATTTTTTTTTTCTGTTGAGAAATTCATCAATGTCTTTAATTGGAATTCGTGCAGAAGATTTAACGAAGTGAAAATGAATAAGATTATATTTATTTCTTGGAAAGAAATATTTAAATGGCAACTTGTGAAAACGTGGATGGGGATTTGAATTGCGGTTCAAGTATGGAATTGGATGTTATTGACATTCTTGATCCATGGTTGACCATCTGTCAGTCCGCTGAAATGATTGAGTTAAGATTATATCATCCGTAGTAATGGTGGTATTTCGTATATTGAATTAAAAAAAATGATTTTCATTCAAGAACATTTCATTATGCCTTAAGAAGGACTTATTAAAATAATCGATATTAAGGTATTTAAAAGTCAAAGCCTACTAGAACACTTATGTAGAAGGTCATTTAAACCCTATCTCTTCTTGATATTCCTTATGAAACATCAATTCTCTCCATCAACTTTTGTATTTTTTCTTAAAACAACTGTAGTCATCGTATGGCCAGATTAAAAATTACTCTAAACACTCCACATAACATTTATAATATCTCCCATAACCGGTAATGGTTTTAAGTGTAGAGAAGTTAACCTGACAACACAAACCCCCAGATCTGAAGGCCTGGAATCTTGCTTTATTTTAGAGTAGCAGGCCGGATAATCCGATGCCAGTAACCTAACGGAGATATAAGAGCTCCGTTCCGAAAGAAGGGTTCATCCCTTAACACCTCTTTTTTAGTGTACTAGCTTAACTAAATGGCGATAATCATGGGTTCCTGAATAATCAAATGTCGGCTATGTAACGACTTTTCGAACAAAATCATCAACCTTAATATAAAAAAAACCCTTTTCCCGCTTTGGAAAAGCTAATTTCCAATTAGTTTATGTTTTATGTATTCTTTATCTAATAAAAAATACAAAATTTTGGAATACATAATTTTGAGTTACAGAAATATGGATTTACAGAAATTGAAAAAATAGAATGTTGGATTTCCAGAATTTTTAAATACAGAATTTTGTATTTACAGAATTTTAAAATACAGAATTTTGGAAACCGAATTTTGGCACACACAAAATTATGACCCCAACCCTTAGTAAAATAGTTGTAGCTCTTTGTCTTTATCACGGATGCCAGAGCACTGGATGACTGGAAAGAGCCCGGAAGACCATGAGGAGTTTCCATCTATGTCTGAAAACTTTCACATCTCGTAAGCTCGTTTAATAAGTAGGAAAGTAAGTTAAAACTGGAATTGAAAAAAAAAAACCAAAAACCGATTATTTTCCACTAAATGTTTTATCCCTATCTAAAATTAACAACTGATTGCGTCTACATACATTCCATTCTATCCAAGATCATGAAAACACAGTAGCAATTGGTAGATAATTTGCAGACATTTTAACACACCATTTGCTCTTGTGTTTGTTTAAAAATTAAAAAAAAATATAGCGTGTGCAAAATTTTAAATCCCGTTTATTTTTAATTTCATGTGGAGGTATAAGTTCTATCTTGCAGTAAGCAACAATGTATTTAAAAAAAAAACATTTAAAATAAAATATAGGGATACCTTTCCTTACTGAAACGTTAAATCCTCAAATAAATTTTGTATATCTTTTCTCTCTCTAGCTTGTTCCTCTCTTATTTATTCAGCCAATTGTATTTCAAAAACTTTTCATAAAATGTTTGAGAATTTTATTTTACTTCACCTGGATATCCACACATGTGGTCCCCAAAAGAATTGTTTTAGTGATATCTTTTGCCTCTGGGCAAATCGTAAAGAGAAGGTTTTTTTTTGTTGTGAACGTCATATGGACTAATCCTTTTACTTAAGGCATGACATACCCATATAAATATTCTTCTATCACACTACCATCATGTGAGAAAGTTATAGGTATACATATTTACTTATAAAATAATTCTTCGAAGCAACGATATAAGCATAATGTGTAAATTCATACAGGCATACCTACGATAGGTATATAGAAATGCTTATAATAACACAAGAACACGATTGGTACACGAGACCTCTATAATAGTAGGTAAAGGTAAGTCCTCACCTTGAAAGCGATTTTATTCGATTAAAACGAAGCGTGTTCTACCTACGAGCAAACGAGTCTGTTCTGTTTAGAATGAAAACAAAAGAAATATACAAACAAGCAAGCAAAGCCAAGAAGCTTGCCAAATGAACATTATTTGTCAAAGGCAAGGTAGGTAAACTGTACTGTAACTGTACAATGTAGGTAAGTTCATACATAACTTTTTTTTTACTTTTCAGGCGCGGTTCTAGGATATTGAACGGAAGGGGTGGTTAGTAGGTTTTTATTTGGTTTCGATATTTATGGCATAAAATGTTTTATTGAAAAAAACAACTTTTCAAAACTCTACTACTGAATATTAACATTTGAAGGAAGACTAGCTTTAAATAATATGCAGATCTCTTAGAGCCAATTTTTCAATCATTAGTTATACATTCAGTTTGCTATGAGCGGAATAAATAAGAACACATTTTCGGAAGAATACAAATGATTTGATGTTTAACTGACTGTTGAAAAATTGACTTTTAGTAAACTGCTTCGGTAAAGCTTCGATGAAACTTCTAAAAAGATAAGCAGATCCTCCATTAAACTTAGTTTATGAAGTTGAAGTTATTTGCCTTGACAATAAATTTTTGGTTATTGTGCGTTCATCCCGGAGGTAAAACTAAAATCAGTGAATATTTATCACCATAATCTTTAGACACATTCAGCCCTATCGGTAATTCCTTGGGAAATATTTTTCCCACGGAATTTTATAGTTCCCGGGAACGCATTCCTCCTATCGGGAATTCCCCACGGAATGCTTTTCCCTGGGAACAACTTTTACCAACATAAAAATGAAAAAAAAAACATTCGAATATTGTTTTCGAAGAGTTTGACATTTGATTTTGCAGTAACAAAAAAAAAGTTTATTTATTCTGTGCAGTGTTTAAATTATAACAAATTGATAGATAATGCAAAGAATATCGTTTTTATTATTAATTGACAAGATAGAGCAAAGAGGACAAAATGAGCAGAGAACAATAAGGCGGAGTTTAAGGGATCATTCAAATCCTTTAGAGTTACCAGAACCACTGTTAGTTGAAACATTTGATTGACTCATTCATTTTTGATATCGTTTTAGTCTACAGATTCCATCGTTATTATAGAGTTAACAAGCCATTGTTTAAGCATTTGATTGATACGCTGTCTGATTTCTTGCCTCAATCAAAGAAACCTATCGCTATTCCTCCTTTCATTAAGAAAAGCTTGTGCCTGCGTTTCTTTGCAGAAGGTAGGTATCAGACAGGTGTGGGAAAGGACCATGAGATTGGGTTGGCTCAATCTTCATTTTCAGAAGTCCTTTCAAATGTATTAGATTTCTTTGAGAACAAAATTTGCCCGTTATGGATCAAGATGCAAATGACCCAAGAAGAAAAAAGGAAAACAAGCTTGAAGTTTTATGAAAAACATTAAATTCCTGGAGTAATAGGATGCATAGACGGCACTCCAGTTGGCAACTGATCTTACTGGAGGGCCAATGCAGTTGAGATCACTATCAACGTTTTTCCAAAATGTTTGGACATCTTCCTTTAGTCTTTTTGTTGTGAATCCATTGGCAATATCGCGTTTTTTTTCATTAAATTCATTGACACTTCTATTTGCTTCGAATTTGAATGACAGGGGAATATTCCGAGAGAAAAAGCAATAAATTTCCCATACAAAAATTGTGCACGATAGGTATTTTTTTTATCTCGGAATTTTTCCCTAATTTCAAAAGTGTTCACCATACCTATTTTTCGAACATGGGAAAAATTTCATGGGAAACACAATTCTCGATAGCTCCAATTATCTCTATCGTGTGTGATTCTTAGGGATGGGTTGGGGTAACTTCTTGTTTACTTTTTTTTTTTTAAATGATAGTGTAAATCGGGTTTGATTCTTAGGAAAAGGTTGGGGTAATTTCTTGTTTAATTTTTTTTTTAGTAAAAATTTGGAATATATTCAGGCAGGTTAACCGATTTGTCCCCTACTTTATGTATCCAGGAATGTCTTTAAGATGGAAAGTAATGACTTCAGCTGCACGCTTGTAGAACATTAATACCCAACCAATACGTCTTACCTTTGCCCTTTTGATTCGCGTCTTTCCTCGCCAGTTATTATATAAAATAACTGTAGATACTAAGTATTTTAACTGTATATTTTTACTCCCACTTTCAAGGAATTCTAGCTACTTATCAATCAAATGCAAAAAAGTAAATATTTTACTTAAACAAAAAACAAACTGGAACTTGAGATAAAAAAAATACGTAGCTATCTTAATCCAAAAATCCACTGGGGTCGTTAACGCTTAACTATACAGGTAGCTGGTCATGTGGGTAGAGTGCAAAATTCTATGAAAACAAACTTGTAACTTCCCCTGACGACAACGAACGATAGTGTTTGTGCATTTATTTGTGGAACAACTCAGATTGTTGGACAGATTCAACCAGCAGGATTTGTGTGTGATTTTATGTGAGCTTAACATCCTGCGGGGATATATAGTATTTGAAATTTTATGTTTGTGAATAACAAAATTTCACACAAAGAATTAACAACTGTTTTATTGTAGCTATACCCTCTATCTCCATATAGAAGTTTTGCGAATATGTGAGTTTATTGCGATTAGTGGCAAACAGCTACATAGGTAGATATACTTGTTGTAGCTCGTATACATCAAAAGTTTTGCTGCAACTAAAACTTATGCATATCTTCTGAAGTGTTTTTGAATATCGTCGTCCTCTATATTATTTTTTAACTGTTGCTTCGAGTTAAATTTCCAATTTATGATATTTTATATTTTTTTTTCTGTTATCTGTTCTTTCTAACACGAATAAAGTGCTGTTTCATCGATGATGATGGGCGGAACTTGAAAAGCGGATGCGTTTGATAATCACAGCACGTACAACGCTTACAACATTTTTATATAAAACAAGACAAGACAAGTTCAATAAAAATAGACAGACAGTGACAGACAGACATTGATAAGACAAAATAGAAGGGAATGATTTTTTGGAGGTCCTTACTGAATATTAAATAAAAATATGTTTTTTTTTTTATGTATTGTTCAGGGAAGCAATAAAAGAGTTTATGTAAATGAAATGGAATACAAAAATTAGGGCCTACTTCTATATAAACTTATTTGAAACATTGTGTTGCAGGAAAGGTTTTAATACAGAAAATACCAAAATTTGGTATTGCATCAACGAAACTTGAGCATCCATCAATTGCATATCTTTGAATTTATTTTTAATTTATAACTCTTTTCAACTCTCTCCTTTCCCCTACTGCCTTTTAAATAAATTATTCTTAAAATTGGCACAAGATTGTTCTTAAAAGATACGACAAAATCAGGAAGCATCCATTAGATCAAATTAAGAAAAATATCTAATTGGTGAGATAGTCTATTTCCCTACGTTATACATACGTCATTTGTTAGCAATTTAGTAAACAAGAAAACATATTAAATACAAAAAAAAAACAATATGCACATTGCACAACATACAGCTTTTTTAAAGACTTTGATTTTTTTTTTATCATATGTTTAACTGGCTTATGTAAAATGTCCACCTACATAATACAAGTATTATCTTAAATCATAGATGATTAAAAAAATATTCAAAAGCATAAAAGAATTTTTTTAACTATTTATAGCAATTAACAGTTTGAGCTAACAAATTCTTTGTAAATTTTGATATGCAGTGTTATCTAATCATGTTTATTTTAAGAAGCTTCTGTATTAACAAAATAATTTGAATCGGTCCAGTCAAAAATATGAAAAGAACTGTCTACAAAAAAAATTGTTTTATAGCAATTAAGAAAGACAAATATTTTTTATTGACGAAAATGCCAATTTTCAGAAATAGAAACAGTTCATTAATGTTCATGGTTAAAAAGTAAACAAAATAACATAAATTGGTTTTTGGACTTTTTCTCGGCATATTTAAGGTTATGTAAATAAAAAAGGGTTCCTAGAAAAACATTAAAATTCTTTCGCCAGCAGCTAATTTTTTGTAAGAAATTGTGTAAGACACTTCTTACCCCTAAAAACCATACCTTATTTTCAATTGAGATGTTTCTAGGATTTTTATTTTTCAAGATATTACAAAATAAATGAACCAAATTTTTCATTAGTGCTTGTTTCGATTTTTCTTGGTTTTACTAAAAAGTTGGTTTCTTCATTTTTTAATATCTTAAAAAACTAAAAACTCTAGAAAAATCCGGTTTTCAATTGTTGACCACGAATTGATAAGAGCATTGAATTTTGAAAACCAAAATAATACTTAATAAAGTAAAATTTTGATAAAATAGTTTTAATATATTTTTTTTAAATCTAGTGTTGGAAAATATTTTTTTTTCAAAAACCTTTCCGTTGTTTTTTATTAATTAGTTTTCTCTTTCAAGTAAGAATAGACTCCCCCTTCAGCCCATACGATTTTTGTATTAATATACAACGCTTAATGCTTTCAAAAACAAAAAAATTCATTTAAGAAATATAAGCCGTGTTTTCTTAATACTCATTAATTACTCACTTTTTTATTTTAAACTCAAAGCAAAAACAAATCAGACTACTCTGTGTTTGTTTTGTTTTTGATCTGCTTATAAAATTTAAAAGTGAGTAATTAATGAGTATTAAAAAAACTCGGCTATTATTATTTTAAAATTTTATCAAAAGTAAACATTTAGGGCTTTTCGTACTTAATTCTTAAAAAGTGAGATTTTTTTTTAAATATAAATATGAAACGTCAAAACATCAAATTTTATTATTTCTTTTGTCGGTAAGGTACAGGATTTTCAGGTAAGACCACCAACTTGAAAAAACCAAGCCCATCTTAGATTTTGTTTTGGTTGAACTTTCTGAAAGATAGATACAAAAGATGAAGAACTTTTGGCTCAAGAGCGTACGTCCATAAAACTGGCTAGGTTTTGACTTCTTGGTCGTTTGAAATCTTCTGATATTAATTTCAAGAACTGAAACTTTAAGGACTATTTTTTTAGTGGTGAGTTAAAAACAGAGTTAGCCAACTCTGGAAGTAATTTTGTCTACAATTAGTTAAAGAAGCATTTTTTCAAGATGGAATTCATGCAGAAAGCCTTAACAAACAATGTGTTGAGTGAGTGCAGAGTTAACTAAACAAATTTTCTGAGTTTACATCGGTTTAAATTTAATACCGAACTGAAAAACTGGATCCAAGAAATAAGCAGGTCAGAACTCTGAGTTTTGTAAATTTTGTTTGACTGAAATTATAATTTTGTTTCAGCACTGTACGACTTAAATTTTGTTAATATTTTTGTTTTGCAAAATTTTGCTTAATAATAAAATTTTGTATTAAAAAAAAAAAAAATAATAAATATCTACATAAATATATACAAAATGATAAGAAATGTTAAACAAAAATCCTAAGCACTTACAACAAAAGGATTTGTTGCCATTATGTTTGTGTGATCACATGCGTTGGAAATTTTTTTTTATTATCTAATTTTACAATTTTGACGTTAATTGATATTGTTATGACCTCCTCTAGCTTTTATAATATTACCCGGCTGGAAAAATGTCCAGTTTCTGTCTAGTTTCGACATGGCACTAGTCAGTTTTCCTAAGGGAAACTCTAGACGAGGAAAACTTGTCAAATATACGCGAAGCCCTTGCAAGTTTTCAGTAAGTAAAATTTAGACGAGGAAAATGTTTCATACTCTCGTGAGGTTCTCGATAGTAAGAACTTTTTGGACGTTTTCGGCATCCTATCAGACTAAGCACTATCGTTATTGATATATGCAAAATTTTAACTAATCGAATTGAATCGATGAATCGCAAAATGCAAATTTTAAATTTTATTATAATTGATTAGTTTTGGTTTCAAAAAAAAGTTAAAAATTTCACGCACTCGCAAATCCTGCAAGAAAATCATATAGGTATTTACTTTCGAAAATCTCTATTTTCAACACCCCCTCCCCCCCGCCAAAGGCTTTTTGAACTTTTCATTAAAATTAATCAAAAATTCTAATTTTACTGTCTTAAACTATATTTACTTAAACCAGATGGTTCATCTCAAGGGGATCATCTCGGTTGTTTTTGTGGTGGAATGTAGTTTAGATTAAGCGCATTTTTGTACACGATATTAAATCAAATAATACGATAATAAGAGTATTTTACAAAAATGCCCAGTATCATACTAGAATTGCTTTAATATCGTGTTAAATTCATAAAAATTTGCGCCATTATTTTTGTTATTCAGGTTTTATTTTTGATCTGAGTTATTTGACTATCGGATCACAACCGATACTAAAATACCCTTTTTTAATTTTTCTGGCAAAAATATGAACAAATTTTCTGACGAGGCAAAAGGGTTCATAATCGACAAGGCCCTAGTTTTGGCCATTACTCAGCCATGCTAGAACCTTGCCAGAATCTATTTAAGACTCTCTAGTGCCATGTCGAAAACTAGAATGTTTTTCTGCGCGGGTATGTTTCGCATCGATCGAACGAGGCTTTTAAAACTTAAGCACCATAAAACCATAACTATATATAACAACAATTGTCTACCATTTAAGTGTTGGTGCTATCTTTTAAACTGTAGTTTTAAAAATGTTCAATAAATTTGTGTCCAAATCAAGACTTCTTCCAGAATCATACCAAGATTCAAACTTTTTGTTTAATTGCTTCATTTTTATAGAAATGTCATAATCCCTTCAACGATTATAATGAGGAACAGTGCCGTAAAAAATAAAATTATTATTTCATTGAATTTTAATAATTTTCGCGCAAACATAAAAGCAACAAATTAATTTGCATTTAATAATAGGTAAAATAAATAAATATTTAAAATTTTATTATTAAATAATTAATTTAAGGTAATTCCTCCTCATCATTATTTTATGTGAGTATGTGCCGAATTTTGAAAGCAGAGTTTTCTATTCAGTTTTTGAATAATGTCGTTTTTCTATTCAATTATTTAGTAGATTCGCGAGTTATAATTTTGTTCGTCTTCTTTAACTCAATTTTTTTTTTTTCTGTTTCAGGTAGTTTCGCATTTTGTTTTTTTTCATATTTCATTTATACAAAACATATTTAAGTTAGAAATTTCAAGATTCTAGCTCACAGGAATGTTACATTTATTGGTAAACGAAAAGTGTTTAAAAAAAAACAAGCGGTTACATGCAAAGACATGTGTATTGGAAAAGGTTATTAGGAAAGTAATTGCTAATTCGAATAATTGAAGATTTTCATTTTTCGAGATATCGTGAATTATGCCTAACAGATATTCTAAACAAGTTGATTGAATAAATAGTTTGTAACAAAATAGTAAAATATAACTATACTGTTAAACATATGCATATTTCCTTCGTCATATGATATACCTTAATCGAAAAAAGACTTTAAAACATTTTCTTCCAAAATCTTTATAATATTTCAAGTTATAATACGCTATAAAATCTCAGACAAAAAAATAATCGGTAAAATGCCACGGAAAACATGTATGTTTTTTGTACTTTTATGTCACAGTTCATAGACAGACATGAACTGGAATGGACATTGTGGGGTATTTTTAAAAAGATTTCATGAATTTGGCCCCATGAATCGATAAGGGAAGTACAATTCTTTCATATCGAAGAACGGAAAGTCATTTCACTCTAATGAATAGGTCGAATACATGACTATGCTATTATGAAAACCTTATGAATGGGTCCTTTCGTTACAAATAGGATATTATATGTATTATGTTTATGTACCTATTCATTATTATAGAAGGAAACTCTTTTGAAAAATTGAACACTGCTGATCCTGTTGTTAGGTCTGAGTGACCATCAGGAAACATGGGTTCATAATTAGGAAGGATTTATTGGAAGAAATTAAGGTAACAATGATTGTACAATACCTTCATATATCTTAATTTGCATTAATATACAAAAATGTATGTACAGAAAAAAGATGCTAATGATGAAAGAATTAATCAGAAAAATATCTTAGGTACTTTCTTGGTGACAAAGCTTCTTTTGAGTCTGTAACATATTTATATAATGATGAAGTTTTTCCTTAACAGACCGTGAATCATGATTGATGATTCATGGACATACATATCTTTGGAGACGGAGGTTTTCTAAGTTAAATTGCAGAGTATATTTATAACGTACTACCAAATGATTCGAGCATTCGAGGTCACATATTCTGGACTTTTAGATTCGTTATGCTATTCCAATGAGTGTTTTTTTCGAATGTAGAACGTATAAAGCATACCTATAAGGAACAGAAGATGAATTTAATCTTTAAGTAAACATGTTTATCTTTTAACTATTTTGATTAAATTCCTGGAATAAAACTCATACCGCCACCGCATTATTAATGTACAACACAATAAACTTTCATAGATTCCTCCCACTTGTCACTTATCGAGAGCACCACAGTAGTTATTTATTTAAATTGACGTCCTTATATCTCAAAGTCCTATAATAATAATCATATTTTACTATTGTATTATGTTCACAGATGCACTTAACGAAATTACAAGGTAGATTATTCACATACCATCATGCATCAATTGAAAATCATAACATAATTGCTTTGAATTCTAGCAACATTAATCAATGTCTCCTTTTTGTGAACGGTAAATCAAAGTGTCGAAGGTCGCTGGGCAAAAATATCTTCTTACAATCGTGCGCCATATGTTTGCATTAAAGACATACAGAACAACAACAGTAACAAATCGGGGTTGCCAATCTTGCAAACAGGCATGCTAGAATATAATTTGAAGATGAATAAACTCAATTACTGACAACCAGTTCCGTTTAAATTTCTTAGTTATATTGAACAAATTACGGAATTTTACAATTTAAACAAAATTTTAAACACATGAATAGAAAACAAAAAGAAAAAATATGCACGACTGGATCGCACGAGCTTGCTCTCGTAGGTCGTAGCTTACAACTAGAATGTATAGCTAGACGGTGTCATAGTTTGCTAATAGTTTAATGTTGTTAGCGAAAAAAAACATAATAAAAACATGTTAAGATTTAGCAATTTTTAAATTTTTAATTTAATACAAACAAAGGAGAAAAAGTTAAAAATATAAAAAAATAAATTTTTTCTTTGATTTTGGTTTTTCGTAAAAAAATTACTTACACAAATTTTAAATGCAATATTTGTTGACTTACTTATAAGTACCGAATTGCTATGAAAAATCAACCACACTAATGACGAGATATGAGGGATGTACTACCTATCCATGTATAAAAAAGTCAATTTTTTTCAAAAAAAAAAAAAAAAAAATATATAACTTTGGGCGAATTCGTAATCGTCTCACTAACTTAGATCTGCAATGTTTGTGTTCGTAAACAAAAATTGAAATCTGACTTCAGTAGTCCTGCAAAACAAATTACATTCGTAAACATCAAAAGTACGCAGAAATCAAGTCAGCGTCGGGCAGTTTGAGCAGAAAAAAAATTGAAATTAAAACAGGAAAAAATTTACATAAGTAGAGGGTGGGTCATCATTGGACCATTTTTCTTCGAAAATGACGCTGGGAACAACGTTTCAGTCAACAATGGTCGTTACAGAGCCATGTTAACCAACTTTTTTTTACTAAAATTAAAGACATGTTCCTATTTGGACAACCTCTGGTTCATGCAGGATGGTGTGCCATGCCCATATCACAATCGATCGCTCCAAATTTCAAAATCGTGTTATCAGCCGTCCTTGGGATGTCCTGCAATTTGACCCCTTTTAACTTTTTTTTTTTGTTGGGAACCGTAAAGGACCGATGTTGTGCCAACATTTTTAAAAAAGAAACTTGTATTTGGCCCACCCTGTATATGAAATGGCTTTGAAGTACATACAGACATATATCATCAAGATATTTGTCTACCATAGCATATTTTATTCCAAATTTCACCCAAAAGCCCTAAAATCACCTTTTACCGCGCGAAAATTTAATCTCACAAATTTTTTTTTTGTTTAATAATCGCGATTTTTTACCAATAATCTTCTGCGCTGCGATGTTGACGAATACAATTTTTTTCAAAAACTGCCGCCTGCTTACTTTAATTATGAAATATGAAGCTAAGCAGGCTTGCGGCAGATCTGTCTCAGATTTCTGCGATTACGCACTCGCCCTTTATTTCCATTATTGGATTTTTTTTTGGAAAAAATGGGATATGCAGTATTAGTAGAACTGGTCTAAAGATGACATGTAGAAATTTTGATCAAAATCGTTAGAGCTTTTGAGAATTCTGATTTATCATCTGTCTAGGGAATCACATAAGAATGATTCACACCAAATTTGAAGCAAATCTGTTCATTCGCTTAGGCTCTACTCGAAGTACATCAAGACGCACAGACGTGAAGACAAACAGACCGACGACGGACGTCTTGCCGAAAATCACTTTTTTGGACTTCTTCATCATTATAATATTAGTTTTGATTAAAACGTCGACATTTTTTTTTTGACACAAAACCAATACCTGCGCTATTAGTACAGTAACCTTGTCGTTTGAATGGGTGATTTTTTACTGAGTTGCTTAGGATCATGAAACAGTATAATGGAAAACAAGGAATGGTTGCCATAAATGCATCAAAGTACTTGAGCATGTAGGTTGGGCCAAAAGAATAGAACAATCATACCAGAAGGGGGTCTATAAACCCCCGTTAAGAAAAAAATGACAAAGTAGGAAAAGCACTATTGAAAAAGAATATGGTAACACCTAAAATATTCTCCTATAGCTTAACTTAAACCCAGAAACCCATTCTTGAATTTTCTCTTAAGGAATCTGATGATTGGTGTGGCAGCCATGAAATTGCAATAATTCCAGCCAAATACAATGGTGGTAGCCCACTCAAGTGGTTGTTGAACATTCAAACATACATTAATTATATAAAGTTATTTTAAACGATACTTTTTGAAAAATAAAATTTCAAACTACTTGTTATATTGATTTTTTTATCGCTTGAATTTGAAGTAATGTATTTTGGAAACCATGGGACTACCGAGATGGTTTTGGGTTCAAGTTGAAGCAAATGAAGTTACTTTGAAATCGTAAAACAATGTTTTTATTTAAAAATAGTCATTAAGGACTAAAATCACCAATAACTGGAAAAAGCGCGAAAAAATCGCTGTCTTTCTAATTTTTTTGCATGAAGCGGTCGCCACTCGACGTCAAAAACTTGGGTTATTTATTAACAACTCAGCAAAAAATCAGAACTAGCAGATTTGACTCATACGTGGATGTATCTATATAGTTACTCTTCTATATAGAGCAAGTAAAAATCAGATGCTTTTATGTGTTCTAGGTTATGAGAATTTCAAAAGTTCCAAGCAATTTCTTAAAAACTGGAAGCCATAAAAGCATCTGTTTTTTTTTTTTCAATTCCAAAAATTAATAAAAGCATCGAGCAAAAAATAATAACATACAAATTTGAAAAAAAAAAAACATTCTTCTAAATAATTTAGATTCAAATTTTAATGAAATATTGGAGTTTTGGCTTTAAAAAAAGTTATAGCACAATATTGTAGGTGTTGCAACCTAATAAGTTAGTATTATCTAAAAAGATGAATATATAAAAAATGATTAAAAGCATGAAATTAATATTATTCAATTGCTAAAATATTATTAGCTATAGATATAATACTTTGAAGAAGTACAAGTGACCTCAACTCTTCAGTCTGGCATACCCTACTAAGACACAAATTTTTGTCGATATTTAGCGAATCTTACCAAAAATCACAGCAAGAAAATACTGTGAATTTTATTATTTTAGGGCGGAACACATTAATGGAGTTGAGGTCACTTGGACTTTTTAATTGAATAATATTCATTCACTCCACTTAAAACAGAAGTAGGTTTAGAGCCACTTTCACAGTAAAAGAAGTGGCACTTATGTGCGAAATATAGAATACAAAATGCCAATTTTCGCAGTGCACACTTACCTGAATAAGTTGCACTTAAGTATCCCGTGTTGGGCACTTAAGTGTCACTAACACAGACTGCAAAAATTACCAAAAAGTGCCGTTATGCTAAACTTAAGTGAAACTCATTCCGGTAAGTGTAAGTGGTAAGTAAGTGGCCCTTACTATTTTGATATTTATATTTCTCCATCTTATTTATTATAATAGTTTGAGCATTTTTCAAAAAAAAAAAATAAAATTACATAAATGTTATTTTGTTTTAACTTTTAAAGAGCTTCGGTATGAGCGGGTCAGAATTCTAAGTTTAAAAATTCTGTATGACCAAAATCTTGTTGTTTTTTTTTTGTTTTGGATGCACTATGACCAACATTTTGTACAGTGCGGTTCACTTTTTAAGACGCACCAATTTTTTTTTTTTTAATTTTATTTTTTTCTTTCGTATATGTATTAATTATCACACCATTGCATTTATGAGAAAGATTATTTAGTTGTCAATGAAAAAAATCACAAATGCATGCTTCTCTCAGTCATGTAAAAACAACAGAATTTTGTTGGTTCACATGGTTCACATGGTTGGTTCATCGGGCTATTTTAAGTGTTCAGCACCTGCAATTAAAAAAGCTACAAGAAAAGCCACCACTTAATACATCCAGGCTCGCGAAGTCCAAGCGCTGTTGCTTGCTGGCTGTATTAAGTGGTGGCTTTTTATGTAGCTTTTTTAATTGCAGGTGCTGAGAACTTAAAATAGCCCGACAAACTGTAGATTTACAGGCAGTAACCCTCGCCGATTCCTTGATTTTGCTAGTGGAGTCAGCCGAATTCGATGCCATTCTTATTATTTTTCTTTTTTGTTGGGGTGTCAAAGCTGTTTTGGTCCTTCCTTTTTGGTTATTTCCATAAAAGGCAGTATTTTTTTTATAATTTCGAACTGCATGTTCACTTCTTTCTTTTTTCCTCGCAATATTCCGCATTGAAACGCCTTCCCAATGGTAGGCGTCCATTTTTCCTCTTTCTTCCATATCTAACTGTTTTTTTTTGCCCATTTGTTACTTAAAATAAAAGACAGACATTTCTCACAGCTTAGGGTTTAAAATAAGTTCAAGTCCGCGCAACAGATAATTACTAAATAACCAAATTCACCTATGCGTCTAATCATGCGAACCAACAAAATTCTGTTGTTTTTACATGACTGAGAAGAAAAAGAGTTAAAAACCTTTAACTGTTTCTCACCAAGCATGCATTTGTGATTTTTTTCATTGAGAACTAAATAATATTTCTCACAAATGCAATGGTGTGATAATTAATACATATACGAAAGAAAAAAATAAACTTAAAAATAAAAAAATTGGTGCGTCTAAGCAAGTGAACCGCACTGTAGTTCAGAATCATGTATTTCAAAATGAGCGATGAGATGTTATTGTTTATATTGAAAAAACAAAACAAATACATCATTAAAAAATGTTAAACAACAATGCGAGAACTCATACAAGCACAAACACTATACTTGTTATATATATGTATGTATTTGTGCCTCAATCCACCTTTTTACGTAATGGTAGGTACACTTGGGACGTACTTTTTTTTGAATTTTTCAAAGTTGTTTGTGAACATGTAGCAACATTTCTAAATTCTGTTTTGTAGTACATGAAAAATCATTCGTGTTCGTTCTTTATTTTTAAAATCAAAACACTTTGATAATTTAAAAAAACTGCGAACTACTTTAACAAAATTGTATGAGCTTTATCACACTAAGCGGCAACTGAACTTCATAGAATTTCATACGAATTCGTGTGATCTGTAGTTCCGCTGCAGTGCATTCAAGTGTGGTCTAACCTTAAACATTTTTATCACATTATGGGGCTTAAATTACAAAGCGAGCATTTGTAAACATCATTCCCCAAACCACCACGCATTTACAAGTTTAGTATTGTTTCATTGGCGTGGCGTCTACTCGAGGTATGTGTTAAATGAAAATAGTCACATAAAATTAAAGAGCAAATAAGTGCAATGTGAAGTATGAAATTAAGTTTGACATTGCCGCTGGTATCTCATTGGTAATACTCAACATTGACCTTCGGGCTATTTTTGTTGAAGGGGGAATATGAGTTTTGTCTTTTGACTCTAACCGGGTAGTAACTGCCATAAATGGACAAGAACAACCGTTTATTCGAGAATTATACCCTGGTTGTTAGTTACTCGGTATTCGGGTACCCATTCTTGAGGTTACTGGCTAAGTCCCGGTATTAGCGTCCTCAAAAATTATTGGATAATCGGGTATCGGAGTAACCATAGTGGGTACCCCTACCGAGGTACCAGGGTACCGAGAAATAGCCTAAAGAAAACGTTGTACCCGCGCATCGGGATAACAAAAGCTCTATAATATCATCACCTGATGGATGCCCGAACTAGGTAGGTAACTGGATTCATGCAATTTTGGAGATAGCTTAATATTTTATAAAATCGGGAAATTACCTCATTCGAAATAGGTATAATTCGGGAAAATTCAGACGCACCCCAAATTTGTATTTAAACAAAATTGATTTCTGCTAATTTTTGCCGAATGTGTTTTTCAGTGTGTGTTTTTACTTTTAACTTTTGATAAATCTTCAAAAATATTGACCAAATGAAAATATGTATTGAAATTTGATTTTTTTTTTTCAATTTTTGTTCCCAAATCGTTTAGTTTAAAATTATTTTTAAATAATACCCTTTACAATTTTACGGACAAATATATTCCTAATAATATACTCGTATATGCTTCAGAGAATACAATTTTCTGCAATGTTGTTATGATTTGCTTTGTGAGAAAACTTTTAACGCCCTCTTTTCCAATATGGCAGCCAAATTATATTGACAAGCTTCTCGAGTCGCACCAGTCAACTTAATGAAATTGAACATCTTGGCAGCCCTATCTGTATTCCTATATGTTTGTGATATAACACCACAAAATAACACAAACCCACACACAACAAACACTTTGAAAATTCAAAATCAATTCCATCATACAAAACACACACAGTTTGCATAGTATAATAATGAATTTAAAGATTTATGTATCGTTTTCAAAATTTGCTTGTTTGCTATTTTAAGAAGAAAATTCAATTCAACTCAATTTCAGATAAAACAATTGAGTGCGTTAAGATATTAAATTGTTTTTATGTGTTTGCAATCAATATTTTGTAATTGCATTCAAAACACCTCTGGAAAGATTTTCAAAAAATGTTTTTACAGTCAGGAAAATATATATGTATACGTAGAACATGAAACACCATTAACCGTTCCTTAACAAAGAACAACTTTTTTGAGAGAGCTTGATCCAACCATTGGGTGTATAGTGTCATCCCTTGACCACCAACAACGTTGCACCTCTCCCAAGTCCCTTGCAAACCCCATGCCAACTTGCCACAACGCCAGGCTGCTACCGCCCCAACATCGACAACAAAGCACCAGCACCAGGTGCCCATGATAGGTTAGTTTTGTGTTATGCACTCTTGCTAGCATGTGCGAGTCGTAGTCGTATAGTGCTGATGGGGCTTTTGGGGAAATTCCCATGAAATTACACAATTTGCATGTAAATTTGATTTGATTTCATTTTATAAGGCAAACGGATGAGTTTGGTTAGCGTATAGGTACATATGTAGCGGAGATGGAGAAGCCATCAGAGGAGAGGGAAATTAGAAAAAAAAAAAAAACAATATTGCATGCATGCATTCATGCATCACCCACCATCAACGCACTCACAGACTCACACGCTTATTTCCTTGATAAATTTTTCATCATCATTTGTCTATATTTCGCCAATTATTGGGCTCTGTGATAGCAGCGTGTTTTTAATAAAACTGAATGTCGCACAAACGATGCTGATGCCGATGCGTATAGTCCTCCGGTTATGTCATGGTTCTTTGTATGCACCTACTTAAAATCCAATATAAACCCACAGGCGAGCCGTTTCGCCTCCATTCAAATCGAAGCGACGCGTCATCGATGTTTACACGGTTTAAATTTTAGTCACTGGGAAGTATTATAACTTGTTGTTCACATATATTTTTGCACCCTAACTCAGTACCTACCTATGTAAGTACAAGTATATATGTATGTAATTATGTAGGTATGGTTATTTTCTCTTGCAAGACAACACATTTGAAAACAAATCCTTAATGTTAAAAAAATTGGCATCAGGAGGGCGATAGACAAAAATTTAAGCTGATTCCTGTCAGTTCCATATATGTGACGTGGTAATCACGGTTGCCACGTTGGTCATTTGTGACCAAATTTGGTCATTTTTTTACGCTTGGTCACTTGGTCATTTTGTTCTCCGTCTGGAAAATTTTTTTTGAAGAAGAAGAAATATAAAAAACTCGACTTTTAATTTTCATATTCTCAAAATGAAGCGGAATTTTTTTTTTCATGGCCTAATGTAATCGATGCATGGTTAAATTGAACGCACTGCACTTCATTTATTGACAGATGAAAAGTTTGAAATATGTTTGTGTTTAAACGTTTAAGTATCTCTGTCTATTTCACTTGTTGGTTTTGTTAGATCTTGTTTTAATCAAAACATACAAAATGGATAGGTTATTAATAAGATATATTAATAAATTTTTCTTGTAGAATTAAAACATTACTAAAGGTTTGTTATTGTCGTTACCACACAGATCAGCTGCTGCTGAAAGAAAGTTTAAGGATTTAAGTTTAATTAAAACTAAGTTAAGAAACAAACTTAACTTTGACACCATTAATAATATTATGTTGTCCAAAGAGATTCACGATGAAAAACGTGTAAGCCATAGCGTTTGGTGTGCAAAAAACCTTTTATTTAAATAAGTAGATATTATATACTTACGCAATTTCGTTTTTATTGATTTAAAAAATATTGTGAATTACATATAAACTGCTTTGCAAAAATGTAATTTAGTGAATAAACCTTACCCTTACACATTGCCATTAAAGTAATTTTGTGAATTATGTTGTACCTTTTTGTTTATTTATTTTTGTTAATTTCTAATTAATGATAATTATGATAATCAATGAAAACGTATGGCTAACTTTAATTTTATGTTTGCTATGAAGTTTTCAGATTTCAATTATTTTGGTCACTTTTTACTCGTTTTGGTCCTTTTTATTTTTAATTTTGGTCACAAAATATATTTCCAAGTGGCAACCGTGGTGGTAATGTACCAGTTAAAATTTATGTGGATATAGATTAAGCAATGGTATTGCTATGTACCAACGGTTACGGACTATAATTTCTAAATATTTGGTCTAATATTGTTGTGCCTCTGCGTATTGAACCACCCTGAGATTTAACTTCAGAAATTGTCCACATAAATACCTTTTTTTCATCGAAATGATAAGAGCGAACGAGTGTTTAAACTGATAACCATTAAGCAAACAATTAGGATGGTGTTCATACAACTTTCTAACATAGGACTTCTTCCTTATTCGATTTTTTGAAATACTCGCATAGTTTGGAGACAAGGAAATTCCATGGACATGTAACGTTGAATGGCTGAAATTGTAAAAGAAATTCTATATGCATTCTGAAGTGGTCCTGTAGACCACCTTAACTAAATCCTTGAATGCATTGAGCGACGGCAAAGATCGCGACATCTAAATTTCCTTGCCGATGGTATATCTACAAAATTAATAATAGGTATATGTTTCTTTATTATATCAACCAATTTTGTCCGTGTGTTTGTTCCGATCTTCACTGTATTAATAGTTAAAAAAAAAAAACAAAATATTTCAAAAAGGTTGAGTCAATATTTATTTTACTTAAAACCAAGCTTTTATTTTGGTCATTAAATATATATGCATTTTGATAGTTCTTATTGAGACAAGAAAACAGCAGGAATGTACCCATTCATAGGTAAAACCAAAAGAATACATTTACAAGAAACAAAATCACCTCATTCAAGCCTTGATAAATCTTTGGCCATCAAATAAAAAAAGGGCAAGAATTAAACTCCGTATTGCTCATTAAAGTTTCAAAAACTATAAAAAACTGAATTTCGTATGTCTTTAAAATATCATAAGGAATTCATTGCCAAAGTATAAGACTACCTACCTTTTTGTATTTAATGACTGGAAATCTTTCTACAGGGTGTCCCTTAATTTGTCAATAGTATTTTGAGGCATGATTCTGGGGTAAATTCTAAGATAAAAAATCATTCTACAGTAAGGACCTATCTCAAATGTTGACATCATTTATCAAGGGTTTAAGGAAAGTCTTACTTTGGTGTACCCTGACCCAAGTCAACGGTAATTGCGCTGTTAGTGCTTATGATAGAAACTTCGTTTAGGCCTTTATAATTGGATGAAATATCAGCCTTTGTAATACCGTTTAAATAAGTTTGATACATATCTTGTCTCAGTTTTAAGATACCCATACAGTTCTTAGCCTGTTCCATTTTGACTACCCTTGCATTTTTTTTGACTTTCGGATCAATTTTCTCCATAAAATGCGTAATAAACATAACGTTTTACTATTTTTTTTTTTTGAATGAACGTAACAATAATAAAAATAAAAATGAGTCTGGGGTCGACCCATACTAGTAACTTCCCATTGGTGCCCATTGGTTTATTGAATTTGTTATAAAATATTTTCAGCACGTTATGACAATATTGTCTGTATAATAAAATGTATCCGAGGTGGATATTTTTAAGCGTTCTCGAGATTTGGTGGTCGAAAAAAGTACCCCGAACGTATTTACACACACACATACATACATCTTGCTAAAAACGACGGATTCAGATTCTAGAGACCTCTACTCGTGAAGATATGTCAAAATTTTCAATTCCACAAACCGCACCAATTACAATAACTTCCAACGCGAAGTTAAAAATTCATGACAAGTTTGACGAAAACCCAGATTTTATAATAATTTGAATTTTGAAAAAAACGGCAAGTAAAATTTTTTAAAAAAGTTTTTTTTTTTTGCCTAAAGCTCGAAAGGCTATGAATAAAAAATGATATGTGTGGTTATCGATAATTTGTATTTTATGTGTAAACTAAAACAGTTATAACATGTGGTCATACGAGTACTTTGTGGTTTTTTATGCATGCTAGTGCCCGTTTTCGTATATCACTGATATTGATATAAATTATACTAGCTTCTGCCTCACTTCTGAGGACGCTTTGAGCATGCGGTCTTTTAATTCAGTTAAAGTTGCTATTTCGGTTGAATAAAAGATTTATTTCATCTTCCCCATTCAAAAACATCAAATATTCTAGGGTCAGGAGATCTTGCAGGCCATTGAACTGCTCCAGGCAGGAACGCAGGAAAAAATTTCGGGGGGGGGGGGGGGTTTAAACTGAAAACTCAAAAATTAAGAGTGAAATTGTATGGCGAGGAAGTTAAATTCATACATTTCGGGACGGGGGGGGGGTTGGTGGTTCAACCCCCCCCCTGCGTTCGCGCCTGAACTGCTCTAATTTTTTCCTATCAAACGATTACCGCTTACTCTTCATCTTGTCAATTCTTAACCTCTCGACCATAGTGGGCTGAAGCACTATCAAGTGAGAAATAAGATAAAGCTAGTTGAACCTATGAAATGTCCTCCAATAGTTTTGATATATCATTTTCCAACAACTGCAGATAATTTGTAGAATTCATCTTAAGTGGCTACTAAAACTAGCAAGTATTCCAACCAAGGAATGTCGAAGTGCAAAGTATGTAAAAACATATTAAAAAAATTATCTTAAACAACACAAATAATTTTTATTCATAGCTCTTCGAGCTTAAAGCTAAAAATAACCTTTTTTTTTAAATTTTACCAGCCGCTGGTTTTCCAAATTATCATAAGATTTATGGGGTTTTCGGCAAAATTGTCATTGATTTTTGTTTTTATTATTGTTAAATTCATTTAAAAAAAAAAAATAGTAAAATATTATGTTTATTACGCATTTTATGGAGAAAATGGACCCCAAATTCAAAAAATTAACATGGGCAGGAAAAATGGAACAGGCTATAAACGGGATATCTTAAAACTGATATTATGTACATAAGATATAAAACTTATTTAAACGCAACTACAAAGGCTGGTGCTTCTTCTAAAAATAAAGGCCTATCGAAGTTTTTATCATAAATATTAACAGCGCAATTACCGTTAACATGGGTCAGGGTACACCAAAGTAAGACTTTTCTTAAATTCCTAATAAATGATATCAACATTTGAGAAAGGCCCTTACTGTAGAACGATTTTTTATCTTAGAATTTACCCCAGAATCATGCCTCAAAATACTATTGACGAATTAAGGGATACCCTGTATAATGAAATTTCATTCTTGGGGAAATTAAGTACCTAAAGGTATAACCTCACTCTAAATAAACTTAGGTCGAGAAGCTGTGCTCTGCTTCCTGAATTTAATATCAGTTGTATTAAGACAATTATTTTTTACAGTGTAACATTCTACTAAGGTATTCAATTCACTTTTTCACAACTACACATATGTATGTATCAACGGCGTATACAGGGGGGGGGTCACGGGGTCATGTCCCCCCCCGAGAACTCAAGATAATTTTGTTGATCTGAAATAATTATTTAGTAACCACATCCAAAAAAAAAGCAAGTTGGTAACCTAGAAAGCTAATATGATTTTCGATTGGTAAATTCAGAATTCAATAGAAAATTTGAATGTTGGTAACTTGGATTTCAATAAGGAATTTAATTTTCATGGCAATGAAATACCTACCTACCATATTTTGTATTCAATTGATGCAACTTAGATTTTCTTCCTAGTACCTCAAATTTAAGATAACAACAAACTTCTCATATGATAATACATTAAAATCTTAAAATATATGCATAAACAATCATAGGTTCCGTTTTAAGATGACAGCCAAAACCTGTTTAACCAAACAGAAATTAAAGACTGTAGTTGTTTCGAAATGTTCACTCAGTAAAGTAAAACCAATAGGATTTTGAAAAAGAACATTTTATATTTCTGAAAATAAAATCTTTAAACACATTATAGAACACCATATAGAAATTGTTTTATTTGATTTCTGTATGACAGAGAAGATTATTTTTAAAAGCAAACAAAAATATCTACATAATGTGAGTGACAACTTTCGATTTATTGTTATTCTAACCAAAAAATGTTAATGTGAACGAGAAATATTCATAAATATATAAAACTATGATGAAAACCTATTATGATATGATTTTGTTTGCACTTATTCAACATTTATGATCGAAAAATAATGTTGTTAATATGCATGTGGATTATTTTTACAAAGGAACCTATGAATCCCGTATCACTGAGGGAAAAATTGCGATCTAAAATTAAATACGACCGTATTTGATCTAAAGTATTTTAAGTCGTGCATTTTTATTTTTACGTTGAAACAATGTTAATTTTAATATGCGACGTAATTTTAAGAGATTCAACCTAGTTTCAAAGTAAAACATTTTTATTTATACATTGAAATCAACTTTTGTACATTTACATTCCGTTCAACGTTGTTTTAAAGTGAAACGTTATCATTTTTACATTGAGATCCACATTTAAAGTGCGCTCAACCTTGTGTCAAAGTGAAACGTATTCATTTTTACATTGAAATCCACATTTTACATTACGATCCACTTTAATGGCATTTAAAGTGCCATCAACGTAGTTTCAAAGTGTTGCATAGTCAAGTAAACCTCAATTTTTTTGTATTTGTAAGCTTAATATAAAGAATTTCGAGAGCGCGTTGTTGTTTTTCGAGGTATCTCCCTTACATTTGTGAACAAATTAAACGCGCACTTAAAATTCACTTTCATATAATCGAAAAACAATATTTAATTACTTTTCCTATATTTATTAATATGAAATACTCATAGCATTAAACGATTCACTTTAGCGTGGCGTGGGTAGCCATTTTGAATCAATACCTAACCAAGCGAAGTTCAATCTACGTTGATTCGAAGTAGATAAATGTTGTTTTAAAAGATGGATGAATTTGATTTAACCTTGATTCCACTTTAAATCAACATATAAACGTAGTAAAATCTAGTTCGTTTTCAAGTATGAAATCACTTTGAAATAAAGTCGCTCCACTTTGATTTGAGAATTTTCGACGTTGGCGCCAAATCGTTCCGAAAAATATTAGAATCAAAGTTTTTTGCTTTGATTTTACGTTGTTTTTTTCTCTGTGAATGCAAACGTTTATAGCTATGGTAAAGGCGATTTATTGGAACTCCTCCTTGGTGACCGTTTGACCAGTCAAATGGAATCCTTGACAAAAACACGACAAGGTTTACAGAATTTAACAACTTTGTCAATTATTTTTATCAGAAAGGCTTTACTGGTAAGAAAGATAAAAAGATTAGGTATATTTGTTGTACATATTTATTTTGCCTTTCACTTTGCCATCCTGACAGTCTTAAGCTGGCCATACACGACCGAGCCGAACAGCTCGGAGCTATTTGGTTCCGGTCTCTCATGGAGAAAATAAGACAGTTAGATGTTTTTTGTGAAAATTGTATTCTACAATTTAATGAGAAGAGTGAGAAAGTAGGATTTTATTATTTAGTAACGGTGCGGTGGAGCGATTGGAAAGTTGGAAGCAAACATAACTGCTAGGCTTGCTGATTCCCCGCAGACGATAGAGCCGAACATTCGAAGGTTCATGTTCGTGGATTTTGGACTGGCTGAAAATCCAAATTCTTCGGCCGAACCAAACGAAGCCATCTGAGTTTTCCCACTCACGGGCAATTTTGGTTCACCTCCGAGCCGTTCGGCTCGTTGGTTCGGTCACGTATGGCCAGCTTAGAAACAAAATTATTTTTTTTTTCAAATCAGAAGCATATACAAATCACTCCTGAACTTTTTTCACACTTTTATTGAAAAGCAATGAAAACGAATCTTTGTATTCAATTAAAATACGAATTTGTAATGTATCTTAATTTGTCCACTATTGTTATTGTATAAGCAATTTGCCCAAGTGGTCATTTTTGAAAATCAGAACTATTGTTTTCATTTTCAGTAGTGAATATTTATATTTAACTGTTTACTTAAATTTCAGAAACAGAAAAGAGAGTACCTAATGTTATTTTACTAATATTTCCTGCAACTTCAATTCAAATTAGAACTAGCTGAAATAAAATAAATTCTGAACAAAATTCAAAACAAATGATCCAGCGAATCCAATATTTTTTCCTCAGTATTTTGATTGCTAAACTCAGATTTGTTGTTCAGGCAACTGGAGACTGCTGTATGCTATTGCTGAGGTCCTCCAAAACAAAAAATGTAGGGCTGGCCACGAGACGAGACTCTGAGAGACTTTTGTAAGTCTCGGTCTCGTTAAAATCGAAAATTTTTTGTCTCGTCTCGGTCTCGTGTCGGTCTCGTATAATTAAGTCTCGTCTCGGTCTCGTCTCCGAAAAATACGATTGTCGGACAAACTGTTGATTATTGGAAATATTTTCAATTATCGTTTGAATATGTGCAGAAGAAAATAAATATTTAACTGAAATTGGATTTTTTTAATTTATTAGACTCTCTGTAAATGTCGGTCCAAATATACAGTCTCGTCTCGGTTGCTTTAAAGGCAGTCTCGCCTCGTCTAGTCTCGGTCTCGTCATGCGAGATCGAGACCGAGACTTTTCTAGTCTTGTGGCCAGCCCTAAAAAATTGTTGCATTAAGGTATAGAAACGAATAGCCCGTTATACTAATACTATACGTTTTCACTGGGCCAAATGAGGTAATTTCGTTGAAAATTTCCAAATGAGATCCGAATGTACATCATTTCCCATACAAATTCTTATTTCCAAATGAGCTTATTTCAACCAATAGCGTAATGGTTAGTGCGTTGGACTTTCACGCTAGAGATCTAGGTTCACTTCCCAGCCTCGTCCACCTTAAAACTAAAAACTTCAGGGCTACTGTCTCTTTGGACGCATTGACAAATCCTCCAAGAGTTATCGCTTGTCAAGAATTAGTGCTTCTCATCTAACCGTTCGGATTCGGCATAAAATTGTAGGTCCCTCTCATTCCTGTCGAGACGTGCACACAGGAATGTTTGCGAGTTTTTAGTCACTAGGCCTGGTTCCTCACGAGCCGTTGTGCCACCCAATTTATTTTTTATATAAATGTATTATAGTATAGTTAATTAAGACTTTTTCCCTTTTCTTGTTTATACCCACAGTAAAATATAAAAAAAAAATATATCGCACTTGACTTTCTATAAATAGTGCTTTGCATTAGTATAAACGCACCTGTAAAAATGCATTTTATAGAAAACTGGAAATGGAAGCGACACCTTACTATTTTTTTATTCTAAATAAGTGAATTGAGCAAAAAAAAAAGGACCGTTATTTTCCCTAGCGTTGTTTAGAAAATAAAAACAGATTTTTTCGTATTGCAGAAGTATAAACGCACTATGCAAATTTCGTTTAAGCTTCATTTACTTATGAGTTTCGAAATGACAAACAACGAAGCCGCGTGGTATACATTTAAGCGATACGGAAAAGGCCAAAATTCAAGACTTTCGTGCAAGTATCCTAAGATGTAGGCCTATTCTTAGGAAAAATTTCGAGATTGGGTCGTTTTTCCCTAATTTTATACAAGATCCAGAATCTTATGGAACGAAAATAAAACCCGGGGATCCGCAGATGCTGAAACGTCGCGATAATAACCGAACAATCAATGTTACATATAATTCGGTGCATTTTTTGAGTGAAATTCGTTACGAATTGGGGTTCGGCGTTTCATTTTCGACAGTTTTTCGTACTTTAAGAAGCAGTGGAGTGATTGTTCGGGGCAAAATGGCGCCAGCTCCAAATCTGACAAACGCCCACAAACAAAAGATATTGGAATTTACCCGTCAAAATATGGGCCGCTATTGGAAAACCGTACTTAACATTTTATTATTTAACGCTTTAACTCTTCTTATTTTAAAAATGTTTTAATGCCACAATTTAATGCATTTTTTGTGCCAATAACCGTTAAAACTTTCTTGCCCATCAAGGCTTAACTACTTGTTGTCACTGAAAACAATCTTTGTAAAAAAAAATGCACTAGATTGTGGTATTAAATAAATTTTTGAAATAAGAAGAGTTAAAGCGTTAAATAATAAAATGTTAAGTACGGTTTTTCAATAGCGGTCCATATTTTGACTGGTAGATTCCAATATCTTTTGTTTGTGCACTGTTGTCAGATTTGGAGCTGGCGCCATTTTGCACCTAACAATCACTCTACTGCAAAGTACGAAAAACCGTCGAAAATGAAACGCCTAACCCCAATTCGTAACGAATTGCACTCAAAAATTGCACCCCATTAGATGCAATATTGATTGTTCGGCTATTATCGCAACGTGTCAGCATCTGCGGACCCCCGGGTTTTATTTTCGTTCCATAAGATTCTGGATCTGGTATGAAATTACGGAAAAACGACCCAATCTCGAAATTTTCCTAAGAATAGCCCTACATCTTAGGATACTTGCACGAAAGTCTTGAATTTTGGCCTTCCGTATTTCTTCCATATTTCTTAAATGTATACCACGCGGCTACGTTGTTTGTCATCTCGAAACTCATAATTAAATGAAGCTTAATTGAGATTTGCATAGTGCGTTTATACTTCTGCAATACGAAAAAATCTGTTTTTATTTTCTAGACAACGCTACGGAAAATAACGGGACTTTTTTTTTTGCTCAATTCCCTTGTTTACTGATGCCATTAAATAAAAAAATAGTAAGGTGTCGCTTCCATTTCCTGTTTTCTATAAAATGCATTTTTACAGGTGCGTTTATACTTATGCAAAGCACTGTATAAGTCTGTGTTATTTTTTTTTTTCGGCGTGACCCCCCCCAAGAAGTAAGGCTGTATACGCCCCTGGTATGTATGTAGTTATGTTTGAATTAATTACTTCCAATTGAAAATCTCAAAAACATTGTAAGCTATCCTTCAATTTCAAAATAACATAGTTGCTCACTTTCACTCTCAAAAGATTCCGTCATGTGATAAACTCACTCAATATGACCCGGAAATGTTATTTTTCTTTGTACAATCATGATAGTAGAACAAAATCGAAACTAGTCCCCAGAATCATAATTTATTTTTCTTTTTTTAAATTAATTTTGCCCTTAGTTGTTCCACAGAGTCCCATCACAATACTTTACATTTTGTTTGTCTGTGTATTTTTATTTTCCTCCACATTCTTTTTGAAGTGTTTTATTTTATTTTATATTTCTTTTTTTTTTACTTTTTCTTTTTTGTGGAGCTTTAGAATCTATTAAATTTCTAATATCGATTTTAAAAGTTAAAAAAAAAAAATAAAAATAAAATTATATTCTTCATGGTTTTGGTCTGAATTTTGTTGACATTATAAAAGCACGTTCTATGGTTTCCTTCGAAAGAGGTAGAATGTGGTGGGATATATACCTTCATATATATTTATATAGATACAAAACTTAAAGAGAGCGAGGAAATATAGGAAAAGTATGACATTTGTATGTACATTGAACAAGTACATGCACCTAGAGGGGTAATGTTTCTTGCATGAACCATGCTATTTATTGTTATTTCCAATAAATCGGTAAAAAAAAAATAATCATTTTTAAGCTTCTATACAAGTAAATAATTGGTATTATGAAGGCTTTGAAATCTAAAATCCGTAAATTAAAAAAAAAAATAAAGCTAAGATATAATGACCAACCATAAATAAATCGGTGAGAAGAAAAAGGAAAACATTCCACAAATTATAGTTCTTGGCAAATCAAAAAAAAACTGTTTATTGTCGAAACTAAAAGTTACTTCTGAAAACTTACTGAGAAACAAATGTAAAGCTAGCATTGAAATATGTATATATGTAGAGTAGGTGACCTTTTTTGATTGTAGGGTATTTGTTGTTGGGCCTTAGGTCAATTAATGAAACCAGTTTTTTTATGTTCACGACGTTTCGTCCATGTCTATTGACATCATCAGGTGTAAACCAAAAAGTAATCTATATTTGTATTGATAAAAAATAGGTTTACAAAATAATAATAACACACTGTAGGATTAACAATTTTAAAAAACTTACAAATAATTAAATTTATATAATTAAAAACAAAAACAGAAAGTTTTCCCAATCGGAAAACAGGACTAAGCACTCTGAGCAGACGCGAACGCAGGAAAAAATTTCGGGGGGGGGGGGGGGGGGTCCAATTCTTAATAGCCCAGGAATTTTGTGCAAAAATCCTAAATTTTGGTAATAGCTTTAGGATTTTGATGGGTTGTAGAGCTATTTAAAAGGAGTATTTGAGGAAATATCCTGGGCTCTAGCTGTTGAGCAATCCTCGTAATCAGCGTTTGAAAAAAAAAAAATGGTGATGACAAAAAAAAAAAAAAATATAACGGTGCATTCCACAAACTTCTAAAATATCTCAAAAAATACATAATTAAATATTTTATCATAGTACATTTGTTTTTTTATATCTAAAATCCAAAAATTAGTAAAAATTTTATTCAAAGTTGAAAAATTGAAAATTTCTAATTTTTTTTTGGGGTTTTTTCCGTTAAAATGTATTTTTTAACAAATATAAATAAAACAAAAAATACAGTTTTGTTAACTAATTAATTCTGCGTCATTAAATATATCTTTCAAGCTTGTGTTATGTACCCTTCTGTAAAAAAAATATTTTATTCAAAGACAAATCACGAAAAAAAAATTAAGGTATAAATTAAAAAAAATACAACGGTACATTTAAGAAAATTATTAAATACCTCAAACGATGCATAATTGAATTTAGAACAAGATAGTAAACATTTTATTTTATTATGTACCGTTCACTCTATCAATTTTTTATAAAAACTTGAAAAAGTGAACATTTTAAACAATTTTTTACAGTATTTACTGTTAAAACGGAATTGTAAACAAAATAAAACGAAATCAAAAAACACACTTTTTTTCACTGTTAAATTCGACATTGTTTGAGATACTTTTGAGATTTTTCTTTTAGATATATCTTGAATAATTTCAATAAAATGGATAGGGAACCATGAACAAAAACTTAAAAGTTTCAAATGATAAAAAAAAAAAAATATAACGGTACATTTCAGAAAGCTGAAAAAAATTCATATGATCCAAAATTTACTAAAGCATAAAACTGTGTACATTTTTTTTTTTGTGTATTACGACCTTAAATTTTAAAAAAATTTAGTAAGCGTTGAAAAAGTGAAAATATAAACTGAATTTTTGCAGTTTTTACAAAAAAAAAAAAAATATAACGGCGCATCCAAAAAACTTGAAAAATACATCAAACTACGCAAAATTATATTTGACATAAGATAAAAGAATTTTGTTTTTTTTAAAGTGTCTTAAAATTGGTAAAAATTTTATTAAACGTTGAAGAAGTAAAAATTTTGCAATTTTTTTTTACAGTTCTTATCGTTCCAAGTTAACAGTCAAAAAATTTTTATAAAATAAAAGTAATTTATTTTGTTTATTATTCGATTTCACATTGTTTAAAATGTGTGGTTACAGATAAAATAATTACCATTCTCAAAATATTTTGAATTTATTCAAGAGACAACCATGAAAAAAAAAAATGATTTTCTTAAAAAAAAAAAAAAATATATAACGGTACAGTTTTTGAACTTCAAAACTATTTTAAATTATGCAGCAATAAATGGTTCTTAAGATTGTATGTTAACTTGTTTTATAAAGTAGCACGGAGTTTGTCAAATTTGTATACAAATTGAAGAAAATGATTTTTTTTTTTCATTTTGTTTAAGTGTATTTTGTTAAAATGGAGTATTTAACGGGACCCAATTAAACTAAATGCAGTATTTATTTGTTCTTTATTATATTTTCCGTCATATGTGTACAATGCATTCTTATTTTATTCTACCTGCATACCTGCTAATTTTCCAAGAAATAAAATAATCCTGTAAGTCACTTAAAGTCAGCGATAATCTACATAATTGGAACTTTTATTAAAAAAGGGTAGATTTAAAATCTTCTCAAAACCAGGTAAACAAACGTAATTCTGAAAAATAAGGATTTCTTTAGAATTGGTTCTTTAAAAGGGTGCAGATTGTGTATTTTTTTGTATAAGGCTACGGTAAAACCAAATTCAACCAACATTTTTTGTATTATTATCTAACATCAAATAATTAATATAAGTGCCGATATGACTTGCAATCGTAATTGCTTTCGTACTCGGTGAAAATGGACCCCAGCGCGTGCGGTATCTGAAGGGGAAAGAGGCGTGGGCTTGTTTTTTCTTTTAAAACAAAAAAAAAAAAAAAAACATCCATTACAACTTTTTTTTTTTTACAAAAAAAAAAAATTTAGTGTATTTTTAAAAAGTGTTACGCATGAATTTATTTTTTTTATATTTTATAATTTAAAAAAAAAACAATTTCAAACTTATTCCTACATATATAAAATCCAAGGATACACAGGTGGGGATGTTTCTGAAAAGACATATATATAATGGTATTAATATAAGTAAGTATCAAACCTATTACCGAAATTTAGAATTTTGTATGGAGGCATGTCTCTATAGGAATTTTGTGAAGAAAGGGTGCAATTAAAATCTTATCAAACACAGTTAAATACATTTTTTTATGTAATTCTAAAAATGAGGTTTTCTGCACAATTGAATTCTGAAAACTGGACATTTTTTTTTTTTTTTTTTTTTTTATCAAGTTACGAATAAACAAAACTAAACCAACCTCCATTACGACTTTTTTCAAAAAATTTGACTCTTTGTGTATTTTAAAAAAGTTGTTATCGTATATATATTCCTTATTATATTTTATTATTAAAGAAAAAAGAATTATCAATAGTTTAACGTACCAATCTTGTTTCTAAACCAATTATATTTAAAGATATAGCCATTTTCATGAAACAAAGAATTCCCAAAAATAAAAAAAAAATCACACTAAGATCCCGTTATTTTTTTTGGTCAACAGTCACACCCAAGGATTTTTCTGAAAAGTTGTATAATAGTATTAGGTACAATATATATAAGTATCAAAGCTATTACCAAAATTTAGAAACTTGTATGGAGCCATGTTTTTGTTTCCTGGGCTATAAGAACTTTGGGCGAGTTCGTATTGCAGAAATCTGCGGCAAGCCTAGTACTTGCTTGGCTTCTGCATATCGATTTTATTTGCCTTCTGCCCGCAGAAAGCAAGCAGGCGGGAGCTTTTTTTTTAACAAATTTGTGTCGTAAACCATGTTTAGGCGATTTAGGGACATTTGGAACGAAATATTCCGTGTACGCCAACATTTTGAACCCCCAAACCCCCCCCTGCGTTTGCGCCTGGAGTAGTATTATAGGTACATACATATAACTGAGGACATGGATATCTACTAAAGTTACAACATACATATATCACCTGGAAAACTGAAAACTCAAAAATAGAGAGTGAAATTGTATGGCGAGGAAGTTGAATTCATACATTTCAGGGGGGTGGAACCCCCAAAACCCCTCCCTGCGTTCGCGCTTGCTCTGAAGAAAGACTAACAAGTAACGAAAGTTTATAAACATGTTTCTCTCAATAGTTCCTTTTTTTCTTTTCTAATAGGTGTTTATAATGTGGGCTAACGTTTTCCATGTCCGTTCTTCTGTTCATGATATATGTGCATTGATAATGTGAAGAGTTTCTATCACAAATCTCTAACTTTGGTTCTGTCTTCTGGGGAGCGTTGTTTTTTATGTCCGATTTATGTCATGCAAGTCGTTTTTTTCATTTTTGTTTTGTTGTACCTACGTCTGGTTGCATTCTTCGTCGTTTTTTCCTTTACAACTTATTTTGTAAATTAAGTCAGAATGAACCATTTTGTTTTTAATTTTGTGTATAGTTGTGAGGTGGTATTAGCAGATTTCATCGCCATTTTGTATTTGTCTGTATCAAAAAGTCTTGCATACTTAAACCTGTCCGCTATTTGTTTAATGTACGTAATGTAATGTACGTTGATAAATTTTTGTTGTTGTTGTTCTTCTTCTTGTTCCTGTTGTTGTGCTTGTTCCTGTTGTCACTCGTTTTATTGTTGTTCCTGTTGTCGTTGCTGCTGCTGTTGTTATTGAAGGGTTTGTTGTTGTTGAAGGGTTTGTTGTTGTTGGTGTTGTTGTTGTTGTTGTTGTTGTTGTTATTATTGTTTTATCAATGAGTTGATGACATTTTCAGGAAAAGAGTTTCTTCGTAGGACGTTTTTTTTTTTTATACTTGTCGCGCACTCAAGGGGTTATTAATACCCTTAACATGTAAAACACAGTGCGAGCGTTAGGAAAATAGGATAGGGTTAAAAAGGAGATACCGATGCACATTGGTTTTGAATTTCTGAATATCATAATGATAGGGAAAAATAGAGTAAGGTATAACATTCCACATTCGTGTTGTGCGGCTAAAAAAAGAATCCCTATACTTGACAGTACGTCCGAAATTGGGCTCAAGGGTAAACTGATGAGCATTCCTAGAAGCGCGAGTATTGCGGTTAAATTGTTTAAGGGGAGGAATGCAACTAGCTATTTCACTGGAACACTGTTTGTTAAAGTAGCGATAAAATAAGACAAGACATGAAACATTACGTCGGTGCTCTAGAGATGTAAATGTTTCCGTTATGGTTTTGTCACCTATCATTTTTAAAGCTTTTTTCTGTATACTGTCCAACAGACTCAAGTATGTTGAAGGAGCACCTGCCCAGATATGCGAATTGTACTTTGGACGGATGTACGCCTTATAGATTGTAGCCAGATCAGAAGAGGAAAAAAATTTCTTGCATCGCCTAAGGAACCCCAAACATTTCGCAGTGTTTTTAGCGACGTCAAATATGTGTTCATTCCACAAAAGGTGGTCTGTGACGCACATGCCGAGGACCGAAAGCTGTTCAGTTTCCTCAATGCAAGTGCCACTCATGGATAGCGGCAAGGGAGGTGGGTTTTGCTTTAACGACAGGAGACAGCATTGAGTTTTAGAAGCATTAAATTCTACACGGTTTTGTATTCCCCAAAGGACAATGCTGTCGAGATCAGAATTAAATGAGCTTATCATACGCTGCCGTTCAAGTTCCACATCCGAAGGACATGGATGTGAATCTGAAAACGAATATGAGAAGCTGAGGGTACTGTCGTCAGCGAAACAGTTTAGTGGATTAGAAGTTTCAGACAAACTTTAACTATCTTTAGTCTTTAACTATAGCTTTGTTTCTTGTATGGAACTTCTGATGATCACTAATGGAGAAAACTCTATTGACAAAATTGTTGGCGGTGTTAAAGATGGTTTTTTTGTGGTGATGAGTGGTAGCATATCAATCTTCCAGAGGACGTGGATTTTTGAAACCAGTCCATTTTAAGAATATTCTCTTCTCGAATTACAAGAGTGTATAAGTATGCAATTCTATTGTTCTTTTCCATTTCACAAGTGAATTGTATTGTTTGTTGTTCGAGGATAATGTCAGCTATTATAGGAGAAGCCGGGTTCCCCATTGGCATACCATGCTGGTATGTTTTGCTACCGTAAACCAGGTTGTTTTTGTCGATAACGCAAAAACGAACGAGTTCAATGAATTTCGCCCTCTTAATAAGGGTATATTTCCTTAACTTCTCCCAATTTTTGTTTATTAATTCTAATGCCATTTGTAAAGGAATGTTAGTGAAAAGGGATATCACTTCAAACGACACCAGAATTTCGTCCTTTTCAAACATTGAGAAGTTACATGCTTAAAAATTTGGTTAAAATCATTGAAGATAAACTCGGAATTAACTGATAAAGCGGGTGAAATGTTTTCCTTTTTCCACTCATTTTGAAAAAAATTAAAACATGTTGTTTTAAATTCCATTTGTATTCAAATAAAACAAAAAAAAAAAAAAATAAAAACACTTCATTTTATTATAATTATTATTAAAAGAATTTGAAAAAACAACGAACAAACAAAAAAAAATTAAAATATATCTGTAGTAGGTATTATAAAAAAAAGTTTAAACATGGTCTTCATCACTATCTGCGGTGTTCGACGTTGGCCATTGAAGGACACCATCGTAAAATGTTTTGTGCTCATCGGGAATATATTGCACAATTTTGGAAATATCTTCCAACTTCTATTCGTTGATGGGAACGTTTTGTTGATGAGGTATTATGAAGGGGAGCTCGACTACATCCTTCTTTTTGAGTCGAAAAGCTCCATCCACTAGTCTAGTTGGTTTTTGAAGGTTAAGCCGTCACAACTCCTTTTTGTTCTTCGGTATAAATCAGGTGCCTATATTAACTTAAGGCGAAACTTTCCTTTTTAGAAAGATCTTTGGTGTTTAAAAAAAAAATTGGCCACCAATCCTTGAAGTTAAGTATTTGTTCATTTTTAAGTGATCGCACTTCGAAGGGATGATTGCGCTTTTTCGCAGTACGAATAATTTCTTCATATTGATCATTGTGAACAAAAACTAAGAATTTATCCATTCATTAGGAAAGTTCTCATAAGGACCATAGCCAACCAAGATTTTGAAATAGATTTAAAAATAATAACCGTCAGCATTTGAAGATTTAAACAGAAAATTTCAAACATTAAGTGGAAGAAGGAAAATATTCCAGGAATGTTTTCTTTTTCTACTCTGTGTTATTTTGTTTGCTCATTTAAAGCATAGGTTTTATCGGAATGTTTTCCTTTTTAGGCTCATTAGGTGCGCTATAGAAATATCTACACTTCTGCAATATTAGTTCAATTTCACCAAATTGTGGAATGTTTTCCTTTTTCTTCTCACAGATTCAATTAGTCAACTACATTTATTAAACGATAATTGGCCTCGAAATAAATAACTTTTTTTTCGACATGTCATTATGTCAAACCTATTACTTTTCTTCAATACTTTACCTCAAAATCGTTTAGAAAAAGAGAACCCTCAACATGGACACAAATTTCCTTCGAAATATATGGAAAATTTCATTTCAATTTACTTTACGCGGCCGCACAAACAATTTGTAAAAAGATAAACTAATTTTTAATTTCAAAACTGACAATTTTGACAAGAACATACTTGAATTTAAATTAAGGCAGGTATTTCTTGACTAACTTTCCAGTCACTTTCCAATAAAAGTTCCATTCATTTGAAGTCAATTTTTCGACATCTGGCCACAGACTAGAAATTTGCCTTACTTGCAAGTCCCCTAAGTCATCTGAACGTACCCAATGCTAGTTGAATTGAACTTCACAAATTGTTTATTGACGAAGCCCTCACTCGTCAACTGATAAGTCCAATACAGAATAAAGGCCGCTGAAAACTATTTTGAATCAATTTTTTTGTATTTTTTTTGTATGCTGAACCTATACAAAATTTATAATATATGATGGATAGAATAACATATTTTAATATTAATGTATCTTAATAATGTAAGGGATGATATCAAAACGTATGATTCTAAAATAGGCAAGGTCTTAAAAAAACTGACCGTATAAAACATTCAATAGATAAGACAGTTCTATAAGTTTTATGTACTGTTCATGTACTGTACGTACGTGTATAGTTTATACACACAAAAAAATAAAAACACAAATTAATAAAATATAATATAAAATTTAAATCTACTCACTCGCTTTGATTATTTTCGAAAACCAGTTCTCCTTGCAACGGCTCGTAATCCTTGCCGGCTCTTGCTGTACCATCTTCCGTCCAATAGGGCACCACAACTTTTCCACGTGCCCCCGAAAACCTTTGAACTTTTATATCATACGTTCCCACAGACTCAACAACTTCATGTTCTTTGTTCGCGAATGCAAATATACCACAATGATCATCATCGAGGATCATAACTGTTGCTACTTTTGGTGTAGTCAACACCCCCGGTTCCGATGGATTACTAAGTCTCACATAAAAATGCTCATCTTGTTCGAAGACTTCGTCGTCAATAACTTCGATGCGGAAACGCTGTTCATCAACGCCCGGCATGAAATTCAATACCCCCTTCTTGCCAATATAATCCGAACCAGCTTCGGCCGAACCATCTTCTGTTTCATATTCAACTGTCATGTATGATGATATATCTCCACGACGTACAACACGCACCTCAAACGAACCACAACTCTCCATAACGGTATAGTGTCCCGGCTCGAAGAAGAACTTACACACTGAATCATCTGAATCGCCTTGAACATCGACTTTATGCAATTCAGCCTTGACTTCGCTCAGATCACTCTGCGCACGCTCTTGAATCTTTCTCACTATATTACCGCTGCCCATCATTTTGCGGGTAGCTTGCACCCTATAGAAGGCCCTCGTCTTGGGACCCTTGTTTATTAACTGTTCCTGGGCCATTAGTTCTAATTGCTCCAGATCACTTTGTGGGTGCTTCTTGCGCAGGTCTCTAAGCGTTGAAATGTACTCACGTCGCGCCATTTCGAATTCCTTTGTCTCCTCGCTGACCACACCACCATTCTCTTCTAAAATCTTTATACTACTTGCGCGGTTATTCATCTCCAGGACGGCATCGCCCTCAGCACTGACAATAACGCCGCGTTTATTCATCCTATAATTCTTATCTAGATACTTGTAGATCAGCATACGTCTGTCGGCAATGTAGGCGGTGAGCACGGTAGCTGGGAAGAACATAAATGTCAACAGGCCTTCCCACACCTCTACCCGTCCTGGTGAGATCTGCGACAATATTAAGTACAACCAAATGTAAGCAAATACCGACCAAGTAGCCGTTACAAAGAACACTCGCAAATGCTTGATCTTTCGAACCTCTCCATCTGGAATCACAGCAACGCAAAGTGCAATGATCACAAATAAATTATAGGCAGCCGATCCAACAATTGTCCCAGGCCCTAAGTCACCGGCTTCAAAATTTTTCGCAAACATTTCAATTACCGACAATAGAATTTCTGGCGCACTCGAACCCAGCGCCATCAGTGTCAAATTGGCCACCGTTTCGTTCCACACGCGCACAACAATTATTTGTGTTTCGCCACTTGGCTTCTTGATGATGACTTCTTTCTCCTTGGACGTGATCACTTCAATCGCTGCCATAAAGCGATCGGAGACAATTGAAACACCAATAAACAGGTAGATCATAGCTAATGCATAGGCCAATCCCCGTCCAAATCGATCTGCGAACGATAGATTCTCCTGTGGCATCCAAATACTTAGCATTAAGCCGTCATTACAGTGAAGTGTAGTGCCCGTGCCGCTCTCTTGACGTTCAGCTATGGTCGTATTTGGTGTTGATTCAGTGGAGGTTATGTTTTCTATTGATTCTTCCGATTGACAGTAGCCATGTGGTGCATGAACAGCCATCAGGACTGCAACTATTCCAAATGCCAAGGCAGTCGATGAAATGGTGAACTTTCTTATTTTTCTATTTGATTTGCAGTATATTGATCCCATTTTGGTGGTGTTGGTATTAGTGCAGCTGTAAGCTTTCGTTGTTTTTTTAATTATGGGCAGCATCTTAAATTTGTTTTTAAAGAGGCTTGCTTATGCTTATGTTGTTTATTTTGAAAATGGCGATGACATTCAGTCAAGTTTTAGTGCGGGGGGTAAACGTTTTTTCAAAGTGTGCTTCTACTAGTAGGTGGTCGGACGATGACAGATAGACGACGATAATGACTTAGATGACAGTTGTTGTTGCTACTTTCGTTAAGTTCACCAGCTTTTTGCTATCTCATGTTTGTATCGTACAAGAATTTCGATATTTTCCCGAAGATGACGAAGAAGTTCAAGTTGATCAAAAGGTCATTACAGATCTAAAAAAAAGAAACCAATGGGAAATAAAAGGGACATCTACAGATTTTTGAAAATTTCACTAATTTTAACGCGCACTTTTGACAGCTTAAACACCGTTGGAATTCTTTCGTTTAAACTCAAACGAACAAAATTAATAAAAACGCAAAAAAGCAATGACAAATTATTCTTATTTGACGTTTAGACGAGAAAATGACTTATAGATGACAGCTGTTGTTATCACTCTTTAAAGCACAAATCTATTACATTTTTCGACATTTCAAACAGAAATCAATTTCCGCGTGCACTTTCAACTGCCACTACCATCGAATGCCATTGAAATTGTGGGTTCGATTGATTTAAGCAACAAAATAAAACAAAAATGGAACAAAACTCAACGAAAAATTAAATAAAAACGAAAAGAATCTAGCCTTGTCTGATTATTTCAGGTGCAAGTTATAAACATTTATATGCTGCAAGTGTAACTGTAACAAAGAGGCAGAGGACCAAAATAATCCATATTTAGTTTGCAGCAAAGTTTACGTCGATGGTTATAAATAGATTTTTATTTTGTTGGACACGATCTTGCGTCGAGGTCGGCTAGAACATTTGTTTGACGTTCAGGGTGCCGATCTGTTTCTGTTCCCACCGACGACAACGACGACCATTTACACAACAGCCCGTCTGACTGATCACCGGGTAGACCGAAATAAATGAACATAGAAAATGATGAACACAGTTTCCGAGTTACACATAAAATAACAGTGTTTCTGTGGTTTTGTTTTTTTTTTTTTTTTGTTTGTTTCTTAAAATTTATTTATTTATGTTGGCAAACGAAATAGTGATATTTTTATAAGGTACTATATTTCTTCTTTAATTTTGACATTTAAGACTGAAATTTGATTTAAGCCTTGGATTTAATTAACCGATATATTTATTTAACTGTTGAGAGTGATGGTGGTGGAAAAATGATCTTTTAATAAAGACTGTATGTTTCATTAAGTGCCGCGCGCAGAGGAAGTACAATAAAACGCAATAATATTCAAGTTCCCATTATTTAAAAATGCCATGTTATTATTTTTCTTTTTGTGTTTTGTCGCGACTATGTTGGTTCGCCGCCACCGCTGTACATAACTGCTGGGAGCACTAATCGATCGTTTCTGGGTTTCTAGCGATGCGCGGTAGAATCTAATCATCACCGCCATAATATGCATCATTACTTGTGTGTTTGGGACAGTTGTTATTCATTCTGCTACTTTTGATGCTATTCTGCCTGCTTAAGCTTGTTCTAGTATGCGTCAACGAAAAATGAAACAAATTCTGAACTCAGGCAAGAAGAGGGTTGCCAAAAATTTTTTTTTTAATGTGCTATTTAGGGTGCCTGTATATTTGATAACAAATCTTCCAAACTAGCTAGCACTTTGTGGCTATTGTCAATTGCAAAGGAATATCCCCACAAAGTGATGAATAAACGCTTATGAATAAACGAGGTAGCGATACATGTTTTTATTTGGTAAAGATCCCTATATACAAAGTGGTGCTGTCCTTCAACGAGACTATTATGTTGAGGCAACATATTGAATTGTCAAATAAAAACTTGTAAATGTTCGGTTTTAACGCTTTCCAAGTTTTCATAGACCGATTGCCGAAAAGCCCATTTTGTGTTTGGTCTGAAAAAGCTATTACAACGAAAACGATTAATATAAATCCCTGTTGAAAACGTACAAAATGACATCTCCAAGAAATGCTCAACTAGTTTCGCTGATGCCTGAAAACTCAACTCCTAAACGAAAAGACTATGTGGAAAGTCGCAAAGGACTATGACCTCGATTACATGTATACTTTTGTGTTTCGTCTTTTTGACAGAATCGGTGAGGGGTGTAAGAATTTAGAGGGAAGGAAAAACTTTTTTGTGGTTGAACTTTGACGTTTCTGATTTAGCAACGACAATGCTCCTCGGTTAAACAAAAATGATTGAATTCAGAAATTATTTTTCATAAGTGAAAAAACAATTTTGAAAACATTACCATTAATTGAAAAACATTTTAAATTAGTTTTACTGATTTTTTTTCCGAAAAACAGCCCCAAAATACATGCGCTCCAAAATAAGTCTCAACTTACATTGAACGATATTTCCATTTCGATCTTTTGTTCGTGAGTAAGGGGTAAGGACCAAATCGTCGATTTTTTCTAGTCTGTTTTTGTTCTCCTGAAGGTGAAGTGGACACTAATACAAAAATGAAGAGGTTGAGGAAAAAACATCATTGAAAAAATCGTCTGTGAGTACATTTCACATTATTTCTAAAAAAAAATGTGTGGAAAAACCGGGCAATCTAAATCGGGACTAACGAAAAGAATTACGTACGTATTTTCGCGTGCCTGTCAAAAACACAAAAGGCGAAACGATCGAAAAAACAAACCGTATAAGCAGGCTCTATATCCAACATAAAATGTAAGCTGTCAAATGAAATGAATTCGAATTTAACCTTCTTACAGCAAGAAAAAGCGCCTTAAATTTAAAAAAAAAATACTGTTGTGTTTGCTTTTAATTTTATTGGAAATAAATGTTGTATAGACAGTATGTTCTTGCTTCTATTATAAAAGCAAATATCTACAACATTAGATTTTTCGTTTTATATTCTTTTTTCTTTCTTTTACAACTGGCAACACTGGCCATATAACATAGTTCAGGTACAATAGACAAGTATCCGGCAATACTGTAAGTATCTTAAACGTAACAAACATTAGCGGTGCTTTTTTGATATTTCGAAATAAAATATATATATTTGAAAATTGAAGAATTCTGTTTCAAATCATGCATTTTTATCTAGTTGTAAGTTTGTTCGCCATACTACATCAATATACACGTGTGACTATTTACATATATACAAAAAAAAAAACACAAATATAAGATTCGAACAGTAAAGCCACAGACGATCAAAGAGGGAGAGGCTTTATTTTGTGTTAGATGTCATTTCATTATGCGGTAATAATATTCTGTATGATGATCATGATCAATGCGGGTTTATTGTTGTTTGTTTTATTACAGTCTGGGTCATTTGCATAGGTAAAATTAGGATTTTCATTTTTTTTTAAACTCCATACATCTGTATTTTGAAAATATTAGCTGAGAAAAATTTAGTTTTTTAAACTTTAGTTTTTAAACGTGATAGTCTAAGTCCCGTCATGGGACAACGTAATGCGAGTAAGGTTAGCACCGCTATTTTAAAATTACGAAAGTAAAAATATCCTGTAATTCGACCAACTTGTACCGTAAGTAGGTAGGTATTTTAAAAGAATGCGATCGAAAAAATTGTTTACTTTTATTTTTTTAAATACCAAAATTTGTATCGTATTGTGCTCAACTTGTATTTCCAAGTGCCAATAGATGCTAAAATCACGAATTTACTAATCCTGCAGCTGAAAATTTGCATTCGGATTCTCTAAAAAATAAAATTTTTGTATGTTGTTATTTGGCATCTTCCCTGTCGTGTGCAAACTTTGCCAACGAATGATTTATGTAAATACAATAATTATGCCTTAAATTTTGTGACACATAACAATTTTAAAGTTCTCCCGGACCCCCTGTAATACTTTGTCAAAAGTTTGAGCTGTGTCAGCTTTCAGTTAGATATATGTAAAGTCGATCCTGACATTTAGAATAATTGGTTAAATTTTATTGATCCAACAGATAACTCTTATTTTTTCGCGAACAATATATATTTTATTATGTTTCTTTCGATGTTGGCAGAATTGGATAAATACAAAATTTTGAAAATTCTTAAAACTTTTTCTCCACGCTCTTTAGCTTAATTTAATTTGTCTCAGGTGCATTTAACCAGTGGAACTGCACTGTTTGTCGTGCATAGGTACATTTATGCACGTTTTTATATAAATAGATATCTTCTTGAGAAAAATGCGTCATGGTCTGACGAGTAACGAATGACTTTGGTTAGTAATATTTTACTATATTCTTAATATAGATAATCAATTGTGTAGTTTGACATGACAGTTTGATAGATCATTATAGTTGTTTTTAAAATATTGAATTATTAGATATTTTAAAAGCTACAAATGTATGTAAATAGTCGAATTGTCAAGAATTTCATTTAGAAATATTGTGTTTATTGATGTTTAAGTGATGTACAATGACAGAAACGAAGTTATTACAAAACCATTATGTAAATCGCTTTTGGAAGAAAGGAGAATGGGCATGTTGGTCTACCTATTGCCAACGAATGAAATATAGATCGTAGGAAATCTCAGCTCTAGTACCTAATTTTGTTGTATAGACACAAATCTGTAAACCATGGGGTTTAGGTAGTATATGGCAACAAAGATGCAATTAGAACAAAAATTAATTGCAAATATTCCAGTGATATGAATGTACCTATAATAGGTCACTTTCGATGAACTGAATAGACCCCAATTGAAGGAACTTTTTATACCAATGGCCAATAATAGCGAATAATATCATGGTTGGCGAATAATTCGCTTAACAGTATGAAAATTCTACTTTTCTTAGGCACAGGGTCAAAAGTCCACAGGTCAAAAGTGAAAGTCCATAATGGACTTTTGTCCCACTTATGTGGGTCAAAAGCCCATAAATCAATTGTGAACTTTTGACAATTTCAATTCAATTTTTCTGACCCACTGCAGTGGACCACTTTTTAGATAGCATTCTTTAACAAGAGAGTTCTTTGGGTGGCCCGCATCGCGGGTTCAAAGGATTTTAACTCTCCTTATGGGCCCTCTCTCCCGCTCTCGCGACTCCGTCGCTCCGCTTAGGTCCTCGGTTATCAAACTGTGTTCCGCGGAACCCTGAGTTCCCCATTCTCCTTTTAAACTTTCCTTTAACATTTGATTAGTGTTTTTGTTATTTTCTATCTGGTATGTTCTGGATTTTTAATAAGTTTTTTTAGTGGAAATTATTATGAATTTTTCTGTTTGATAGAAAATTAAATTCTATCAAGAATTTCTGATTGACCTAATCCGACTGGGCCATCACACACTGAGCTGAACTAACACCAGACTAACATTTCCATCAATCACACACGAGCTCAGCAAAGCTGGCTAAAAATTCTGTGTACATGAACCGGTTTTAATTGTATAAGTGCTCTCAGTTTGAGAATCGCAAAAAAAAAAACAAATAATTTCCTTTAAAATTTTCAGTTTAGCATGACAACGGATTTGTTTATTTTGCCTAGAAACGAACAATTTTGTAGGTATTAGTAATTAAACTTTGTTAGACCGCTCGAAACAAGGATGAACATTTCAGTCATTTCCTTCCTCACACTTCACCTCCCTTGCCTACAAACTTTCATTTCCCCAGCTTAGTCTAGTTCAAAATTGAGCCTGTGTGTGATGGCCCACTAGACTTTTTCGTAGTAGACTCCCGCAATAAGGCCCTAAGTGTTTTTACATTACAACGTGTAGAGTATTAGGTATATTCGTCTAAAATATTGTTCAGCTGTGAAATTTGATAGTTGGGGCTAAGGCCTGGAGATCATTGAAAATAATAACGAATTCGGGATTACGACAAAAAACAAATCCCAGAAAATCGGGAAAAAAGAACTGGACAAAAACCAATATATCCAATTCCCTTAAAACCCATCTTACTTCAGAAAGTTTTTGGGGTTTGACTTTAGGGACTGTCAAAGTCCCAAGTTGGGGCTAAGGCTTAAAGAGATAATTGGAAAAAAGGATTCGGAGCTTGACAATTAACATGCTTAATGCAATAACAGTTTACCCTAAACACTAAGCTAATTTAATGAAAACAAAAAAAATGCTTAAGGAAGGGTGAAATGAATATAAACCAAGTGTCTTGGTTATTGTAAATGTTTGATACAATTAAAATTGTATCTTATGGCCTTGGCTAAGAGAATTTTGGGACTTAGCTTTCAAAATGTTCAAAGTCGAGGGCAATTATACTTACACAACATTTTTGGACTTAGCTATGTACATATGTGCATATGTATAACATGTAGAAATGCTCTGTATTCTAGAGTGACGTGTAAATTTATCGACACATATTTTGAGCAGAAACAGAAAGTGCATGTAGGGTACACGAAAATTCCTTCGCGCTTGCAGAATCAGGCCGCAATTTATTTTTGAGAGCAGCGTTGTCTTATGACCGACTAAAAGTCTTGATGTTTTACATTTTATTTTTCAATCGGAAAAATATTTTTTGTTTTTGCTTTCCAGTGGCAGTTTGAATAAAACCACAGTACACATATCTAAGGTTTTATCAGGCACAGCTTTCCAAATTTCAAAATGGCTGCCCCTCGTGTAAGTACACAGTAAACAAAACAATTTGTTTGTGATTGTTTAAAATTCATTTTGTTTAATATTGATTTTGACAACATGCGGAAAACTGAACAAAAATGAACATGCTAGTGATATAACCTGTAATATACATATGTATCTCGGAATAAAACAGGTATCTACTCGACCAGTTGATTTGGCTATTTCAGGAAAATGAGATCGTATTCGTTTTATTCGTTTTCTACTATGTAACTATGTATATAAAATTTTTGCGAAAAAAAAATATGAACCTTAAACGTAAACTTAATCTTTATTAAATCTTACTACTTAACGTCTTAACCTGAATCTCCAAGCCCCCCACAGAGCCAAATCCTAGATCTGCTACAAATTCGAATCACCATTTATACTAAAATATAAAAAAAAAAAATACTTTATGTACTATATTAATATTAACTATTTAAACTTTAACAGCAAGTAGGTACCTTCGACTCAGTTGTGCACACTATTGTGTGTGTTTAGATAAAAAATCACCTAGCTCCTTTTTATTCGTTCAGGTTCCTTATCAAATTAATGGCAAATTATTTATTATTGTTGTAAGAAAAGAGAATCCTCTTTTATTCAATAGAATTCTTTTTTCACTTTCATCTCAATACAATCTTTGGAAGTAAATATCGTAAAGTTCTTTTTGTCATCATCATCACCATCATCACGTTCTTTAAGATCAATCGTTCTACTATAGTTTCATTTTCTTAGGTACTCCTAATCTGTCTTTTGTTTTTAATCAATAAAATACAAAAAACCCTTTGAATGGTTTAAAATTTGTTAAAAAAAGTCGACTTCAAGTGAAGTAAAATAATTGAAGAAGCATTAAATTCTTCGTTTCTTCTTTTACAGAATTTAAAATTAATGAGTAGAATTATTTTTCAGAAATGTATTCACTTCGAGTTGGAATTTAATTAAATAAATCTTAAAAATTTGCTTCAGATTAATTTCTCAAAATTTGTTAAATGTTATAGAACAAGTATTTCTTTTAAGCATTTACTGCTATTTCAAGATTGAAAAAGGTGTTAATGGTAATCATAATCACTAATCAGTTACGCACTTGACGCTCGTCGCCGGCATCCAAATGATAAAAATAAAATAAATTGGGTGGCACAACGGCTCGTGAAGAACCAGGGCCTAGTGACTAACAACTCGCAACCATTCGTGTGTGCGCCTGCCGACACGAATGGAAGAGACTTACAATTGTATGCCGAATCCGAACGGCTAGACGGGAAGCACTTATTCGTGACAAGTGAACCTCTTGGAGGATGTTTCAATTCCTCGCAAGAGGCAGTAGCCCGAAAAAAAAAACTTTTTAGTTTTTAGGTGGACGAGGCTGGGAAGCGAACCCAGACCTCCAGCATGACAGTCGAACGCACTAACCATTACGCTACGGGCTACTACGGCACCCAAATGATGGCAACTCTATTTTAAAAGATGAACTTTCCCTAATTAATTGACTTCACTCTTAATGTAATTTCTCTTGGATATATACACATAACTACTCAATTGTCCTGCCCAGCTTCTTCGGTATAGATATATCACAAGGATATATTTATCTTTATCATCACCCCATGGTTCCCGTTTTTCGTATATTGAATGAGATAACATTTCACTTTGGCTTGAACATGAGGGTGAATTAAAAAAAAAAACTAAAAATAAATTAAAGGAAAAAATGATTTAGCTTAAAAGAAACCTACATGTACATACATTTATGTAACTAAAATCATGTACACACGTGTGTGCTTGAACAAAAATTCCTGCATGATGAGCGTCTTTTTTGACAGCTACACATAATAAAATGAAGAAGTAGTATTATTATTATGTATATAGGATGTTTCGTTTTGAGCAAAAAAAAATGCCTTAACATCACAATTTCGATTTATTTAACTTGAAATTTACTTGAAAAAATACAACAGTAAAACATGGTATACATTATCCATCCTGACTGGCATTCATGTTCACAAAAAAAAATGGAAAAAGAAGCAAATTTGATGACAAAAATCCTTCAAAATGTATTTTATGCACAAACAAATTTTTGAGTCAGAGTGTCACTAAAAATGTTATCAAAAGTTATAACATCATATTTGGTGTCACTCAAGTCTTCCAGTTCAAATTAGCAAACTTTTAAAAAGCAATTTTGAAATTTTTAATTCTAAAATCTGTTTTTTTTTCTGAAAATACTTTGATATGCAATATAATTAAAGCTTTTTTAAGAAGGTTTTGAACCCGAAGGAGAATGGGCAAAAATATATGGGACCTGGTCTACCTAGTGCCCAGAAACGAGACCGATGAAAATGATTAGATACTATGGAGTGTACCAAGGTACGAGTATTTTTGTTTGTCCTAAACAATGGGAGTTGGCTAAAATAAGTGACCAAAAGAATAAGGAAAACACTTTGCAAATTCGAATAAACATAAAGACGAAATGTTTTATATTTTGTAATAAACTGCCTTAGCCCGATGGTTTACAATTCTGTCAAGGGCGTACGCTAGATTTCGATTAGGGGGGGAAGGGCCAACTCAAACAAAAAGCAAATCCACTGAATTTTATATTTATTTACATAGTTTTTTTTTTTAAATTTAAAAATTTGGACCTACTTATTAAAGCTTCCAATAACAAATCGAAAACATAAGCGGTTAGAATCAACCTTCTGAAGATATACTTGTCGAATTGTCACACTGGCAATTGAGTTGCTACTTTTTTTAACATAAAAATATGAATTTCATGTTCAAAAATTAAATTCTATTTAATTCTATAGGCTTCAGGTGCAAAAAAAAACTACTATGGCCCAGTTTTTCTGTGCGACATCATCCCATTTTCTACGTTGAAAAAAAACCCAACTCTAAAGATTTTTGGAAACTTAAAGTTAAAAGAACTTACACATTTAGTGCCAATACAAACATTTGTATTGTGAATCAAATATTTTAAGCTAGGATTTCAGCGAATTAACTATGGCTCAACCACCGGTGTAGGTTTAGAATTGGCTATTATGGACTCAGTTAATCTGTCGGAATGGGTGAGTTAAAACTTCAGCTTCATAATGATTCACAGGCTGAACCATGTTTGGCCCTATAACGGACTAAATACTCACTAATTAGTACTCACTTTATCGAAGTGGCCTTAGTTTTCATGCAAAAAAACAATACAAAATTAACAAAAAGCTGAAGCTGCACGAAAAGAATTCTTAGATCAGATCAAGAAAAATAAGCTACAAAACACGAAAAATGAATCCAGTTTTGTACCTTGGTTTGGAAATTACTAAATTAAGACTTTTTATTTGCGATATTAAAATATTGAGCGAAATGGAGATATTGACACTCAAAAATTATATTTCAACACTTTTGTTTGAGTATCAATAATTCAATCGAGGAAAAAAAATTTTGCCATCAGCGAATCGCAATTTGATCAGCCATCGCACGATATAAAGGGACTATGTTGAAACTTAATCACTTGTTCATTGGTTCAAATCACCATATAAATATTTAAATTATTCCCCTGAAGTATTAGATACGCCTAAAAAACTTGTAATTTACTGTGTAGTTTCCCTTTTGTGACACCTTATGCAAATCACCGTGTATAAAACAGTCATTTTTTTAAAGTCTTTTTAGTTCCTAAAAAAAAATTGCACCAGATAAATTTCAACATCTGCCCCCTCCTTGCGTACGCCCTTGAGTTCTGTGTCTGTATTAGTGTTACCACTGGGACTCATTTGAGTCAAAAGGGACCCATTTTTCTTAGCTTGACTCAGGTACTCATACTTTTTAGATTTGACTCATTTTTTTAAGCATACAAATAACACATCACATACTGAGGTTGAGTCATTTTATAAGCTCTTAAGCACTTGTATTTAATGTTGCAGAAAAAATAATAATTTTCAAAAGTTTGAACAGTGTGCACTAAGGTTTTATTTACTTTTCTGAAGGCTTTCATTTGGAATAATTGTTTGTGCTTTTTGTATTACATGTATGCAACTTATTTAAAATTAGTTAAATACGAACCCCACAAGTGGAACCTTAGGCGAAGCAGTTGAGTGGGAGAGTTGTGGTCCCCCTCGAGATCATGACAATCGCCAGTAAAATGAAGAAGAAGAAGTTAAATAGTTTTTTTATGTTTTCGTAGAATTTATTTTTATTATTAAAAATATAATAAACCTTAAATGCTCTCACAAAGCAACGCGAAACATTCACTCTGAAAGGCGAATCATTCACAATGATAACAAAAAATGACAAATAAATAATGCTTAATAACAACAAAAACTGCCTTCGGTGAATGTTCAGATTTTTTTTTTTTTTGAATGTTAGAGATTTTTTATTGGGACTCATTTATTTTCAAAATGACTTATTTTCTCAGCCGCTGTGACTCGTTAAAAACTAAACCTGCGGTAACACTGGTCTGTATTAAAAAATGATTCTCTTGAACTAATTCTTAGTTGGTAATGTATAGGTTAGTCAGTTTCTGTACCAAAAACTTTTTTGACGATCAGTGCCACAAGACAATAACTTGAAATCATTAAGATTTTGATATTTAATTTTGTGTACACTACCAAAAACGATCAGTTAACATTTCTGTTCCTACAAAATATTACAGTATTTTATAAAAATATTCTTCTTCATTTTTAACATAAAATTAATTAAACACAATAATAAATTATAAATATAATCCTTTATTTAAATAAATCCTCAAAAATAAAAAAAAGTTCATGATGCATGCAACCTCACTCATGTATAATTCACAGGTTTACAGAGTGCTAAATAGCTATGTTCTGTGGTTAACTGTAAAATCCAATTAAAAAAAAAAATTATAATAATTATAACACAAGCATTATGTCATCATCAGCATAAGAATTAATTTAACGTCTTGCACATTGCACTTATGTGTAATGTATGTATGGTATTCTTAATTCATTTTATTTTAGTCATTTACGTGCATTTGAGTGACGGCATTCTGCACTATATAATGTACATACCTCTGATTTTATATAGGAAAAGAAACTTTTCAATCGCAAGTTCTTTTAAAAAAACACAATTTTTCAAGTATGACTAGTAAAATAACTATACCTCATTAAGAACACTTAATAATTCTATTTGTTATAAAATAAATATGTATGACGGTGCAAGAAAAAGCTTCTCATTTGAAATAGATAATAACAATAATTATTACTATCTATCAGGAAATCCATAAAGTTACTTTTTATCTTTATGACGCGAGCAGCAAATATTGACTGACGTCGATTTTCAATTCAATATTACTAAATACAAAATAAAATGCAACACTCGGTCGTATGTACCTACTTGCATTTTAATAATTCTAAAAGTTAAAAAAAACTTTTGAAATAGGGCGTGGCAACCACCCATTTTCACAGAATTAATATTTAATATATTGAGAGCACTTTCGATTTGTGCAGGATTATGAAATTTGGTAAAGTGGTTAGTTTTCAGGCGTGGGTATGCAAAGAAAAAGTTGTAATCATAAACTTTTTCATGCAGGGGCGTTTCATCCACCCACTTTTCATGATAAAAAGAATCTTTGCAAAAAGTTGTGAACAAAATAAATCGGGAGGCACAACGGCTCATGAAGAACCAGGGCCTAGTGACTAACAACTCGCAACCATTCCTGTGTGCGCCTTTCGACAGGAATGGAAGGGACCTACAATCTTATGCCAAATCCGAACGGCTAGACGAGAAGCACTTATTCGTGACAAGTGATACTCTTTAAAGATTTGTCAATTCCTCGCAAGAGGCAGTAGCACTGAAAAAAAAAGTTTTTAGTTTTTAGGTGGACGAGGCTGGGAAGCGATCCCAGACCTCCAGCGTGACAGTCGAACGCACTAACCATTACGCTACGGGCTAGTGAAATCACAACAATAACATAAATGTTAAAAAAGTAGCCAAGTTCTTCTATATACAAAAACTTTGCGTAACAAGTCAACCGCAAAAAGTAGTGAGATCTAAAAGTACGCCAAGTTCTAAATTTATTAATGTTAAATATCAAATATTTTAAGTAGAGTTATATGGAAGAACCTTAAAATTATCAGAGAAATCTGTTATTTAATGATTACTGACATAAATTAAGTTGGTTTACTTGTAATCAGTAATCATTATATAACATATTTCTCTGATAATTTTAAGGTTCTTCCATATAACTCTACTTAAAATATTTGATATTTAACATTAATAAACTTAGAACTTGGCGTCCTTTTAGATCTCACTACTTTTTACGGTTGACTTGTTACGGAAAGGTTTTTTTATATAGAAGAACTTGGCTACTTTTTTAACATTTATGGTTTTGTTATGATTTCACTACTTTTTGCAAAGATTCTTTTTATCAGGAAAAGTGGGTGGATGAAACGCCCCTGCATGAAAAAGTTCATGATTACAACTTTTTCTTTGCATACCCACGCCTGAAAAAAACCACTTTACCAAATTTCATAATCCTGCACAAATCGATAGTGCTCTCAATATATTTAATATTAATTCTGTGAAAAAGGGTGGTTGCCGCGCCCACTGAATGTAAAATCTCAAAACTTTAATTTCCCCTTTGCCTTCATGTCAAGTCCTATCGCTCTACCAAATTTCATCACTCTACGACAATCAGAAGTTCTCTACATAGTTGATATCAATTCCGAGTATATAGGCGGTGCCACGCCTCTGAATGGAAAGCTTAAAATTTTCCAATATCTCCTTTGTACTGACCACATGATTTACCAGTTTACCAAATTTGATTATTCTGCAACAATCAAAAGTGATCGATATAATTAATAACAATTCTAAAAAAATGGGCGGATACCACGCCCCATGAATGTTAAATATCAAATTCAAAAGTTTAGCATATCTTTGCAGTTCAAGTTCTACCGCCGGCCGTACCAAATTTCATAATTCTACGACAAACAGAAGTGCCCAATTTAATTGATATAAATTCTGCGAAAACAGCGGATGCCACGCCCTCTGATTGCAAAATCTCAAATTTTAAAATTTTGCATTTGCTTGCACTTCTAGCCCTACCGTTTTTCCAAATTTGATCGTTCTACGACAGCCAAAAGAGCTCCTCATAATTAATATCAATTCTTATTCAAATGGGTGGATGCCACGCCCCCTGAATGTAAAATCTCAAATTTTAAAATTTTCCTATTGCCAGCACTTTAAGTCCTACCGTTGTACTAAATTTCATCGTTCCACGATAGTCAGAATTGCTCCAACTAATTTATTATATATTATATATAATTCTATGAAAATGGGTGGATACCACGCCCCCTGAATGAAAAATCTCAAATTTTAAAATTTTTCCCTTGCCTCTAGTTTAAGCCCTACCTGTTCTGAATTTTATCAATATACAACAATAAGAAGTGCTCTAAATAATTTATATCAATTCTATGAAAATGGGCGGGTACCACGCCCCCTGAATGCAAAATCTCAAATTTTAAAATTTTACATTTGCTTGCACTTCTAGCCCTACCGTTTAACCAAATTTGATCGTTCTACGACAATCACAAGAGCTCCCCATAATTGATATCAATTCTTATTCAAATGGGCGGATGCCACGCCCCCTGAATGTAAAATCTCAAATTTTAAAATTTTCCCTTTGCCAGCACCTTAAGCCCAAATTTCATTGTTCCACGATAGTCAGAATTGCTCTAAGGGTCTTTAAATCAACAGCTAACTCTTTCAATGATGGTTTCCAATGATAGCTATAACTGGAACCTAAGATTTAGAATCCCACCAAGGTAATAAGTTCTAGTAAAAATAAAATATTCATAAAATTGACAGCATAAAATTTTTAACTTAACATTTCACAGCTTCTATTTTAAACCAAAGTTAATAGTCAAAAAAAATTTGCCTTCGCTCCAGATGCTTTTTCCTTTGTTATTTCATACTCAAACATTTTAAATATGGCCATTAGAAGATTGTTCGATGGCGTTCAATTTTCATTTCACGAGAGGTGATTACCTAGATAATCTACTAGATGCTTAACTCAAATTAAGAATTAATTTGAAGAAAATTCTATTTGCGGTTTATTAGTTATCTCGTAGCTCAATCTACTGGCGGAAAAATAGTTGAGACTATTTTTCGAGTTTTAGTGTTTAAATGATAGCGAACTGTCCCTATAAGCATGTAAGCCTATTAGGCTCGTTTAACACACATTCGGTTTAATTCGGTTCGATTTCGATTTCCGTCAAGACCTCTTCACACACAGACGGTTCATATTCGGTTTGTACTCACAAATAATTTAAATTAAATAAAATGTATTAAAAAAAATTAAAATTAAGAAAAACCGAAAACGAACCGAATATGTGGTAAACGCTACGTTTACTTTGTGTGCCCTAGACCAGCGCTGCCGCTGAAAAAAAAATCTTTGTGCCACCAATTATTTTTTTGAGTGTCAAAAAGTGCCACACAGAGTGCCAAAGTAAAAAAAATTGCATATTCAAACAAGAATAATAAATATTCTTTGTTTACATATTTCACTATTAACAAAATAAAATTATAAAATAAAATAAAAAAACAATAGCAAAATTCATTTGCATATTTAATATAAGATATAGGATATATGATATCATATGATAGGTATCAAAGGGCACGGTAGTGTCCAGGCAAGTTATGTACTACACCCTTTTTACAGGATCAAAATCAGGTGATTTCTGACCCCCCTTTAACTTATAGACCAATAAAGTCAGAAACTTAAAATTCGCAGTAATTGCTAAGCTTATCAGGTTCAGGCAACTCACCTAGTTTAAATTTTAACTGATTGGACTCACTGACTACCCATCAAAATTATGAAACACTTCCCAAAATCGTAGAATCATTTAAATTCAAACAACGGTAGGCCACGTAGTGCATACATAGGAACAAATCGAAAATTCACGATTTTTCATTCAGGGAGCGTGGTACCCGCCCATATTCACAGAATTGATATCGTTAATATGGAGCACCTCTGACTGTCGTACACTGATGAAATTTGGTAGATCATGTGATCAATACAGCAGTAGCCCGTAGCGTAATGGTTAGTGCGTTCACTGTCACGCTGGAGGTCTGGGATCGCTTCCCAGCCTCGTCCACCTAAAAACTAAAAAAGTTTTTTTTCAGGGCAACTGCCTCTTGCGAGGAGTTGACAAATCCTCCAAGAGTATCACTTGTCACGAATAAGTGCTTCCCGTTCCGATTTGGCATAAAATTGTAGGTCCCTTCCTTTCCTGTCGAAAGGCGCACACAGGAATGGTTGCGAGTTGTTAGTCACTAGGCCCTGGTTCTTCATGAGCCGTTGTGCCACCCGATTTATTTATTTTTTTTGTGATCAATACAAAGAAGATATTGGAAAATTTGTAATTAGTAATTAAGGGGAGTTGCACCCGCCCATATTCTCAGAATTGATATCAATTATGTGGAGCACTTTTGACCGTCGTTAAATTATGAAATTTGCTAGAGCGATACGACTTGACATGCAAGAAAGGGGAAAATTAAAAATTTGAGATTTTATGTTCAGTGGGCGTGGCAACCACCTATTTTCGAAGAATTAGTATGTATTTAATAGAGAGCACTTCTGCTTGGTGCAGAATTATGAAATTTTATAGAGCGGTTGGTTTTCAGGTGTAGGTATACAAAGCAAAAAATTGAAATTATGTAATTTTTCATGCAGTGGCGTGGCATTTTCACATTATATACTTATACTTTCAGGGGCCTTTTATTCCACCCACTTTTCCTGATAAAAAAATCCTTGCAAAAAGAAGTGAGATTAAAAGAAGCTTAGTTCTTCTATAGGTATAAAAAAACCTTTGCCGTTAAAAGTAGTGAGATCTAAAGTGCGCCAAGTTCTAAGTTTGTTAAAAATGTTAAATATTAAATATTTTACGTAGTGTAATACCGAAGCACCTCAAAATTATGTATTCGTTTATTACTCATTTCTTTTTGAAATTCAATCCAATTCTGTTTTAATTTTAAGTTTGTGTTCTACTTGATGCATCATGCAACATTCAAAAATGATGGATAGAATTTAATAGAACTAGCGACAGTGACAATGGCATACACAAGTCTTTCATTAATTTTTAAGGCATCCAACAGTGACAGTGGCATACAAAAATCTTTCGCTAGGTATCCAACACAATGTTGACTGTAGTAGATTTTTGTGAGGCTTACAAAAAAGAGCAACAAGTGTATTGTAAATTGTATAAGAAAATTTAATTTTTATGTTTTTTTTGATATTTTCATTAAAAAAAAGAGTGCCAAATTTTAAACTTTGAGTGCCAATGGGTGCCAAACTCTTTTGAAAGTGGCACTTTCGGCAGCGCTGCCCTAGACTCGAATACGTGCCGTTTTGAGATCGAATGAAGCCAATTCGTGTCGAGGGATCGTTCGGTGCTATACGGTTTCTATTAGGTTTTTATTTTTGCCATTTTATCGTTTTACACATATCAGGCACAGCCGTATACAAAACGAATAGAGACCGAACCGAATGAAACCGAATGTGTGTGAATTGAGCCGCCTATATCATATAACAATAAAGAACGAATTCAATAACTAAGAATATTTTATTTTTAAAACAAAGATATTCGAAAAATTAATTTTTAAACACATTTTTGTACAAATAAAAAAAAAAACAAAAAAAAGGAAACAGTTTCATATTCACGATGATCTCAATTTTCATATATAAAAAATCCTCTTCATTTTCTTTTCAGGATACGCCCGTGAAAATTTTATCTATTTATTTCAATTTATATAGATTTAGATTTATTTTTTGTATTTTTTTTACTTTCATATATCACCTACATTTCTATCGTTTTTTATTAGATAACACATTTATATATATTTCTAAGATAAAATCAAATAAAAGCCACTTCCCATTTTGTTATTATACCTAAGTTTTTTTTTGGTGTAGTCAGTGGGAAAATAAATATTTTTTTGAAGCCCTTTAACAACACAGTTTTAAACAAAGAGGTGTGTCCCGAAAATATAGATAACTTTTCCTAAGAGAGATACCTATTTGCTTATTCAACAAATAAATAATTCTACCATAAGCTGCAATTATAATATGATGCCTATCAACGCTCCTTTATGACGTGTGACACATTATAAGCTTAGGATATCAAAACTTAACCTGATTTCGAAGGATTTTCGGGTGTGATGAGTTCATACACCCCTTATCCCTCCCTTAAGGGACTTGTGGTACTCGTATCTGACTGCCACCCTAAGGTAGGTAAGGTTTTTTTTTTTGAAATGAACATTCTATCTAGTTTTATCCATTAAAGTTGATTGTTTTATGTGAAAAAGGTAGATACGACTCCACTATAGATGACTACAGCTATGACAACGACGACGACGACGCGGCGGAAATTGAATTTCAGCATGTCGGTCGTTCCGGCGGATAAGATATTTGCGTATCTCTGCTTCACTATACTCGGTGGCTATATAAAATTAGAATCCTTTTTTTTTGTGCTTCCTTTTCTATTTGCAATTACATTCAGCACGCATATAAACGAGAACATCATACACTACACGGCACTAAGAAGTTACAACCAACAAACGGTGGCAGTGGCAGCAAAACAACAAAATTCTAAAAAAAAATGACTTCGAAAGATTAGGAACCACAACGAAAGGGGCTTCACGTGTTTTTTTTTTCTGTTTTTTGTCTTGTGTATTGCACATAACGTCCTTCGTAGATTTTATTTGTTTTCTTTTTTTTTACTATTTTTTTTTTTTTTTTTTGTCTTCATTTGCACATAAACATATGTTTGCGGGCGGAACAGAATATAATTCAAATTGCAAACATCACTCTAATCTGCAAATTTAAACATAGAACAATTTTTTCTTTTTCATCGAAAAATATTAAAACAATGGTTTCGTAAACTCACAGAAAAAAATTATAAACAAAAATAGAAAACAAAAAAGTGTTAAGAGTAACGAACAGGATTAGCGGTTTTACTTCTTACGAATGGACGATCCGAAATACTGCTTCATCGTGGTGTTAATCCAAATTGTTGTTGTTTAGAAAATTAAAATTAAAAAAAAAACTAGTTACTCTATATGTGCATTTAAATGCAGACAAAGAGAAACGAATATATAGAGAGAAAAGACCGAGAAAAAAAGTAAGTATTTATTTTTTATCGAAAAAAAAAATAAATTCCACCGAACCGCGCGTGATACGATACGTTCTCACCGACTGAGGAAGGATATACTGAACTCTAGTCTAACGGTATGCTACCGCCAGCCAAAAGTTGCTTTATTCACCATCAGAAAAACACTACAAGAAGACTACCCCACCGACAGAAAGACAGAATACAAAAAAACTAACCCCGAAAGTGAGATAGAAAAGAAAATTGAAGGAAAATATGAATGAAGAGCGCCGTAAAAGTGCAAAAGAAAATTTTGCCCTGGCATTGGAAAATGTCATCAACATAAACAGCACAACCAAAAAAAAATAAACATCAACAACAACAACATCAGGAGCAATTGCAAATTGTTAACAAGCGATTCAGTTAAATGATAAAAGGAAACTTTGGGAATTTGCAAGAAGTGGGTTATTCTTTATCACACACGACACACCAAATATCCATCGCTCTGAGTATTATGAGAGTTTGGAAATTTTACTTTCTTTTGTTCTGTGATATGAGAAAACGCACGCAATGCGCATGTACCCTATGCGATATCCAAAGTTTCTCAGTAAATTCAATTTACACACATTCCAGTGGGATGGGTAATCAAATTTGAAACAAAATATTACTTGTTTTCTAATTTTTTAATTCTTTTTTGAAATCAAACTACAACGGGTAAATTCAATAAAATCAAATTAAATAAAAAAGCTGCTAAAAAATTTAATGAGAAACGTCTTTGTCAAAGAGCCGACACTTAAAAAAGTGTTCTTATCATTATCATGACGTTAGTGAGTGCTACAACAAAGTTCATATCATAAGTATAGGTACTTACTGTCTAAGATAAACACTTTTTCGTTCACTAGTGTGTAGTGAAATGAGAGTGAAATAAGACTTTGAGTGAAATCGGAGCTTTTACGAGCTGGTGTGGGCTTTTACACATCGTTTGAGTGTTCCCACTTTTTATATTTTACTATACAATTTGTTTCAACTTTGTTTGTACATTATTTGAAAATATTTCCTTAAGATGGTAAATAAACATATATTTTCTTACCTTTGACATGTTAAAGACGTCAAATTTGTATACAAAAAAATGAGTTGTAATTGTATAAATAACAAAACACTTGGTTTAATAAATTATCTCACTTTTTTATCGAATGGTATTTTTTTTTTAAACAAAAATCAAGCATAATTTGTATCCTCATGGTTTTGGTCACTGTGGCGTATACGTACTATTTTTTTGTTGCAAGAAATATTTTGATCAAAAATGTTTACGATTGTTATTGTAAAAGTGTTAAAAAAATCAATTACTTAAATCACATTAATGCACATAATAATCAAATATTTGGTCATTACCAACTTACAACAGATCCACTCAAGTGGCAATTCAGCCGTAAAAAGTTCCTGCTTGGTGTGGATTTGGGGTTCGCCGGCAGGCACACGGGGCACTATGAACCCCTCTTGAGTTAATACATATCTTCTTAAGGATATTGCGTTTCAAGTAACAATACTATTTTCTGTGCAAGAATTATGTATTAATATTTAAAAAAGATGCAAAGCTACAAATGCGTCTGTATGTCCACTGAACATCAAGCTAGAGCCTAAACGGTTGGGCCGATTTGCTTCAATTTTTGTATATACATATATCATTTCTATATTTGATTTCCTAGAGGTGGTGTTCACAGATTTGTTTTAGTTCGTCTTGAATATGACAGAGCTACTCAAGGTGAGCTAGAACAAAATTCGATAATAAAATGTTGGTTTTTAAAAATACGATAACGGCTCCAATGATTTTAATTAATCTTCGTATATAGTGATTGTTACAAAATTGTATTTCATATCTTTGCCCAAAAACTCAATTAACGAAATTAAGCCTCTGGCGTTTTTTTCAGAAAATTGTTCCCCATATCTCGTTAACGGCTTAGCGAATTTTGATACATTTTTGAAAGATATATTTCTAAATACTGCGAACAATATTGCATTCCAAATTTTTGCAAAATATATTTAAGAAGTCTTAATTTAATATTGTGGTACTATTTTCTCAAACAGTATTAAACTGTTTTCGATAATTGGAACGCCATAGTTGTGGAAATGTGCAAAATATACATGGGAAACGCGCAATCGCACTGTGGTTCATTTTTGTTTTCACTGCCGATCACTATGCATATTAAAAAAAAAAAACTAAAAAAGATGTTATGTAGTTTAAATTTCAAATGAATTGTTTGACTCTGGAGAAGAGTCTATTTCAAGTCTCAGTGTGAGTTTTTGGTGGTCAAATTCCGGCCATAAGGCAATACTAGTAAGATTAAATAGGTAAACAATAAAATCAGAAGAAATATATTTTTTTAGAATTCTAATTTTTATACAATTTTATATAACTACGCTAAAAAAACACTTCCAAGTTCCACATCCACGCCTCTCTGAACTCAATTGATGTTTGCAATAAATATTGCTTTTTGGACTCAAAAGAAATCTACCTTGGGGCGCAAGCTAACATTTTAATTGGCTCTGGGGGCTTAACAGATGAAGTTATAAGAAATATTAGAAAAAAAGTGAAGAGATTACTGCATCGAATTATGTACGCAATTTAGAAAAAGAATTAAGTTCCAAGATAAAGATTTAGAAGCCGTACAAATAATTGAACCACAAAATAAATCCCCAAGCCTTACCCCGCTTATACAATTGTTTCCAAATTTGATTCAAGAAGAACTTGTCGATGACCTTGATGATCAATGGAGGGCTCTTTCACATAAAAATATGATAAGTATAAATTTGAAATTTGAAGATTTTTGGAGCGCTTTTAAAAACATTTGTTTGGTCCATTTTATGCTTTCCGCATAGCAGTGGCGGGTGCAGAGCTCATATTTTCGCAAGTAGCTTTGATAAAAGATAAAAAAAGAAACTCCTTACTGACATCCACAGTCAATTCAAAAAGAATGGCAAATAAATTAAAAAGGCATAGCAGCGCTATGGAGTGGGCCCCATCCAAAGAAATTTTATCAAAATACAAATATGTAACGTAAAAAGGCAATACAATTTGTTTGCCTTCCAAAATTATTACTATTTACCTGAATTGAAAATATAATTTTATGTTGAGGCTTTTTAAAAAAATATTCTTATGCTAAAATTACATAATTACAAATTCATAAATATGAAATCAACTGCGATATTTGTATTATAACATATATTTATTTTTATTATAAAAAAGTTCCTATTTTATATAAATGAAGTAAAATTAATAGAAAAATTATTGTAAAAATAAGACTAAGCAACTAAACTTAAAGACTTATAGATAGATAAAGAAGATATGTATCTTAGTTTATTTTTTGTTATAAAGAAAGAATTAACAAAAAAAAAATAAAAAATATGAATTACAAACAAATTATATGCGTAGGGGAAAGGTTGGAACAGTGAGACAGTCCGAACAGTAAGACATTTCATTTTTTAGCTTCCCAGAAACTTGCACAGACATTTCGGTGCAGACAATAACGTTTCTTTTCAATTCCGCAACTTTTATTTCTGTTCCGAACAACACCCAGATGCGCGCTTGCTCTCAGTGAGTAAAGAGCGAACAAAAAGGGCAAAAGTAATTTTTTCAAAAATTTTTATTGCAAAATGTAGGGGAAATATGTCGTAAGATACTGTAAAAAATTCATTTTCATAGCTCAAAAGAACTCGGAATTATAACCGTTTGAAAAAAAAGTGTCTCACTGTTCCAACCTTTCCCTTATATGCTTTTGTCCAAAAATTATGCAAATTTTTTTGGAATGGTTAGGTTAGGTCACTTTCATTCTGGGGGTGCGAAATGATGAAGAAAGTTCTCAGTAAAGGGTAAAATCGATCTATCTTTTAGTCGTCATAAAGTTTCTAGGAAGATAAAGAGGCATTGGTTTTAAGTAATTAAAGATGGGATCAGAAAGTTAGTTGTTAGTTTTTCATATAAGTTGTTGTCCTAGCTTTCATTAGGTTGAAAAATAAAAATGAATACAAACAATTCGGCAATAAAGATTAATTAATAATTGTTGATAAATGATGTTTGTGGGAAGTTTCTTTTAAAACGAGCAATACACTTTGATCATAACTATTCGAGCCTCTTGGTACTGTTTGGTACATAACAAAAATTAGGGTGTCAAACTTTTTCATCATCCATTTCAATGTACCAAAGCATAATTCCCTGTTCATATGCATTTCTTTCTCTTCATTAAACATATAAAAACTTTATATCTTTATTAAAAGTAAAAACAAATTGCGTTCTGATTTTTTAATTATCCTTTCATGATTTAATTGGATGCGTGTGCTACTGCTGGTACGAACTACTAAATTTGAATATAAATAATCTGCACTATAAATCATAAAGCTGTTTTATTAAGCATTCAGCGAAGCGAAGCCTCACCTCCGTATAACTCCCAACTATAAATTTAAAGGGCCGCTAATATGAGAGGATAATTACAGAGTTTAATTACGATTTTGCATATACCTATGCTTTTTTATGAATTTTATCCACATCATTGATTTTCATAACTTATACACGAAACAGAACTCCCTTTTTAGCTCATTGCACTTTAAAATTCATTCGTTTTTGTATGTCGATCGACGAAGTGTGGTCAAAACTTAAGTAAAAGTTTATACACACTTCCGTGGCGCTAGCGCTGGCCAGGCTGGTTGG